>CM031235.1:920857442-922210369 GCA_018340775.1 Taxus wallichiana var. yunnanensis
CGTATTGCTAGTGCCACCTATTTTCCCTTCACGTGACACCTTTTTATGGGAATATGCTCATGTCCAGGGTTCTTGTGTGTAACACTTTTTCCAATGAGTAATTTGATTGCAAGGATCATCTGAAAAATGATTGCTCTTCTAGAATTTGTTTATGCAATTTTTATGCTTAGGTAGATCTGACATGAGGTTCTTCGACTCACCGAGGTCCTTGTTTCTATTTCAGGCACCTACAACATGTGAAAACCTCAGTAAAATGATACATCCTTTGCATGATGCTTGTGATTTTTAGAAACTTACATTCCTTCTTCTTTTGTATGATGCCTGTAAGTTCTGGAGTGGATTTGTGCATCTCTTTTCTTGACTACCCACAAGACTCGATTTGTTGCAAGACTTCAAATTATCCCCATAGTTGACCATGAGGTGGCCCATAAGATCTGAACATGTAGCTTGATTTAACCAAGGGTTTCCTCAGCAGTAAAGTATAAGAATTCTTGCAGAAGGGAAAGAGTACCGCAGACATGAATTCTACTTTGTGCAATTTTTTTTTATTCATCTTTTTCCTTACCTCCTTCTGAATATGCCTATGGCTGACCAAAAATCTACCCGCATACCATTTTAGAAAGTACTTGTAAAGAATCGCTTGAGGAGCCCGCAACAATCGGGAAGGTTTCCCCAGTAGAATCGTTTGAGAGCTAAGAATAACCGGAAGGTTTCCGTAGAAGAATCTGGAAGGTTGTCCATAAGAATCGGGAAGTGGAAAAAGAAATGTGTTAAGTAGGTTTGGCTAAGGTGTTTTTCTTTCCATCCTTTAAAAATACACAATTTTTTTCTTCTCCTTCTTTTGTGTTTTTTTTTCAGCTTTTTTCTCGAATGGCCAACGAGTCAAGGCTTTCCATTTGTGCCCTTTTTCACAGCCCAGAAGCTAGCAAGCTGGTTTTCTACTCAGACCAAGCCCAACAATTCCCAAAAAGGGTTTTTATTGTTGGTTTTTTTCTCTTTTTCTATTTTTTTATTGCAGGTTATGCTATAAGCGGTAGATCGTTTATTATGGTCCTATTAAGGTCCATATACAACATTTCAATCATCTTCCCATGGAGGTAGAGATCATCCTCCCTTCCTTCCTCATTAATATCCTTTTCCCTTTGAACTTGGTGGGTCAATATGAGAGTTTATTCGCATGTATTTCTACACTTGATATGAAAATTGCTCCTTTGATAAGGGTTTCTAGTATACCGTGAGTCTCGTGACCTGTTAAAAACAAGATTTTGAATCTTATTGATCAATTGTTCATAGTTAGACTGCACCATTGTCACAGACATGTTCAATCTCGTATGGTCCAAGGCATCTTGTTTGTAATTTTACTTTGTGGTCTTTGTATTTTGAATCGAATAAGTAAGGCCCAATCTCCATGTGTGAACCGCTTAGGCTTTTGATGTATCTCGTCATTACACCATCCTATTCACTCGTTGTCACATCAATTATGAGTTCTCAAGTGCTTTTAATCTATACTCATCCAAAGCATTGAGCCTGCATCAATCTTTACTTGTGTGCTTTAGAAATATCAATTCCCATCTCTACCTGTGTAATCCTCGTAGTTTTGTGTTCAAATTCTATCGGGCAAGTAACATTGGTTTCTTCCCATATACCAGCTCATATGGTGTGTAAGTTAGTAGTTATTTTCCATGTGATTTTGTAGATGCCCATACACTCGTGGAGTCTGGAATCCTAATCCTATCTTGATAGATTGATTATTTTGGTCGATATTTTCTAATTCTCTGCTTTTGTGACTTCAACCCGCCATACTGGACTATGATGGTATGGTGTGGACTTCAGTGTCTTATCGTATATTATTCCACTAGGTCAGGCAGATAAGATCAGCAGAACTGTGAGCCCTCGATCTATAACTATTTCTCTTGGTGCAATCTAGTGATTTGTGAATATCTCTTCGTATAAGAAGGATGCTACTTTCTCATCTCGAGCATGTGTCGTTGATTTTACTCACCCATTTGGTGACATAATTTGTACATACAAGGATGTACTCTTTGTTGTTTGATTTGGGGTCTATGGGCCCAAAAAAGTCCAACCCGCATTTGTCAAAAGGTTCTAGTTACAACTGAGGCTATAATGGCATCTCATCTGACCTTGTAGGCCTCCCCATACATTGGCATTTATCACAATGAGCTGTACATTCTGTTTGCATCTTTATACAATGTAGGCCAAGAGAAGTATCCCCCGATAATCTGGATTTTGACTATTTTTCTTTTGGCTACAAAGTTTCCTCCACATGGCTCTTCATGGCATGCTTTGAGAATGTCAACTACTTCATCTTCTCATAGACATCTTCATATTACACAATCGTGTCCAAAGATAGAAGAGAAAACCGTAAATCCAAGAGTACTTACCGCTTCCATATCAAGGCATGCTTCTTTTGAGGAAAAGTGATGTGGGCGCTTGTCTGAAACGAGGTAGTTTTCTATTTCAGCAAACCAAGGTGTAGAGATAGCGTAGGGAGAAGAGGTTCTCATCGGGAAATGAGTCATCCAATATGCCATCCTCTCGATTACTTTGTAGTCTTGAAAGGAAGTTAGCTACAACGTTGTCCTTCCCCAGTTTATCTAGTATGGTAATGTCAAATCTTTGCAATGAGAAGCCATCTTACCACTCTTCCAGAGACCGATGGTTTATTCATGAGGCAATGGCGGCAATGATGATCGTGTGTATGAAATTTTGATACCGAATGATGTAATGTTTAAACTTGCCGATCGTATATACAATCGCCAAGAATTCTTTTCTCCGTCACCATGTAGTTCAGCTCTGTTGCTTGCATATTTTTGCTTACAAAGTAAATAGCATAGCTGAGATGGCCTTCTTTTTGTCCTAGTACAACACCTAGTGGTAAAGATCGAGGCATCCGTACATATATGAAAAGGTAATGCCTAGTTTGGTCCATGTAATATGGGGGTTGATATGAGCAACTGCTTCAATAGATTGAATGCTTCATTATAGGCGGGAGTCCATACAAACTCAACATCTTTGTTTACATTAAGGTGAACAAATGGGCTGCCATTTTGCTTAAATTGTTGATGAACCTCTGATAAGAACCATCATGACCCAAGAAGTCGTTAGACATCTTTTTATTTTTGTGGTACCGGAAAGTCCTCGATGATAAAGAATCTTGGCCGGGTCCACTCTAATCCCCTTTTATAGAGACATGAGAATCCTAGCACTATCCCTTCCTCATGAGCAGCAGAAACATTTCTTATGACTTAGGATAGATAATTTTATTAAGAAAGGTATTAATACTTTTCCGCAGTTATTCGTGAAATACCTCAAATGTGTCTTTTAGATCGGTGAAGTCATCCATACATATCTCTACACACCATGTGAGAGATATGAAATATGCTATGACGCTCACGTGAAATGTATGCAAGTGCATCAAGCATAATCCAAATGGTAAAGACAATATATGTGAATGTTCCCATGGGTATGTGAATGTGGTATTTTCTGACCCTCAGAGCAATGCGGATCTAATTGTATCCGCTGAAACCATCTAAGAATGCAAATTATTTCTTCCCTGCAAGTGTATTCAAAGACTTGATCAATAAAATGGCAATGAAAAATGGTCCTCGCTGTAGCTACGTTTCAATTCTCTCAGTAGTCTATACATATACGCCACTCACCTCCTTTCTTAGGAAATAATGACTAATCTGAGAAACCCAATGGTCACGCCGAGAGATTAGATAAATGAATCCTACATCTAAGAGTTTTTTTATTTCAGCCTTGACTATTTCTTTCATCACATTTGGGTTCATCCGCCTTTTGTGGTCGCATATGGGTTCACATTCCTCTTCGATGTAAAATGTTTTCTATACACTTTTCTGGGGCTGATGCCTTGCATGTCTTCATAGTCCCATGCAAAGGCTCATTTGTTTGCATGCAATATGGCTGTCAATTTTCTTTCTTATTCCACACTTAAATTGTTATTTATGCGGAGTGTCTTTCCTGGCATTATTTCTATGGCTTTTGTGGCTTTTTGGTCTATTTTATTTATGCTATTGATTGATCATATATGGCTGCAGATGTGTGGTCTGTAGTTGATAGTTGTTTACAAAGTATGTTTGAGATGATGGTATCCTCTTCTATGATCTGCAAAGGTGTGCATGCATGATCTATTGTTAAACCAGGTAGAGGGCTACCCTCTTCTTCTTTTCAATCCGATAAAGTCTGGTTCTTGTCTTGTGATACCTATGCAAAGTGGGTACAAAACTAGTTGCTTAGTGATATTCCCATTTGAAATATGCATGTTTCCAAATCTACAGCTTGATTAATGCATTCCAGTATGCCAACCATGGCCTTCCCAAGATCATAGGATATCCTCCAAGTTTTTTTGGTCTGTAATACAATAAAATCTGCAGGGTACTCCCATGAATCTATTGATATGACCAGATCTTCTATGATTCCTTATGGTCATATTGTGCATCTGTTTGCCATTTATAGCATTGTAGATGTCGGACAAATATGTTACAAGTCTAATTTATGCATTGTTCCATTGTTATGACATTGATGGCAGCTCCCATATCGATCAAGGTATTATGGAATTGTTGTCCATTGATCTAAATAGTGAAAACCTGGACATCCTGGTCCAGATATTTCTATGGTAGCGTTCTTCCCAACATGATTTCGACAATTGTCTAATGACATGGACTATATTAGGATCCTTCTTCTTCCTTCCAGGTTTCGAGAGAGCCTGCACAATATTTGACCGCCTTGGAATAAATGGGGACATCTTTAATGGCCTGAAACAAAGGGATATTTACACAAACATTCTTCAACTGCCCTAGGATATCAAACTCAAGTTCAACAGGAGTGCGTTGAAGGTTCAGACATTCTGGGAAGGGTGGTGATATTGTTTTTGCATTCTCTTTATTGGCTGGTTCAGATCCTCCGTAGTCATGTGGTGTAAGACCGTGGGAATGGATATTGTGGGGTTTTTCATGAGGGGAAGACTTAGAGGTGGTATATTTATTCCTGTGAGTGTAGGTGGAATTCATTGATGTCCACTATATAAGTGGGGTACTGTGTTATTTCAGTAGTACATGTTGGTTGAGCCAACTTATTGGCAGGATTTGGCACAGGTTGAGTAGGTATTTGAGGCCGGTCTTGGCTGGTTCAGTGTGTTCAGCATTACCGGGCAGGGATGTTGTGGTTGTTGGGAACCCACCTTGATGATTTCCCAAGGTTATTGGCCTCTCCATGGTCAAGCTACTACCATGGGTTTGCAAGATTTTGTGGACCTTGGGTTGGCTGGTTTTTCCATTAATTGTGTGGGGGCTGCCATGGTTTATTTCGCTGTGGTGAGTAGGATACCTGCCATTAATTGGGATTATATGGTTGTTGCATAGGCCAATGTGGGTTGGGAGGGGCTGGGGAATCCAGGATTACTCTCCATTGGGCATGTTATTTACATTTTGATTGAAAAAGGTGATTGTGAAAATGGTGAATTCGATCCCATACTCGGATAGTTTGTCCTGGCTACCAAGGTTTCTTTAGCCGCACGTAGAACACTTGGTCTTCATCTCCTCCTATGGCATGCAGCACTATGGAATCTAGTTCTTCAAATGTAATGCTTGCTACCTTCATCTTTATAACTTGACACTTGCAATCAGCTTGCTTCTTCTAACAATGTAGGCGAGGATCGTAAGGGCTTGATCCATCGCATTGTTTTCGGTTTAGTGTGTAGCGTATCCAACTATGTGGCCATGTGGCTGATTATATCCATCTTCATGTCCCGTAGTAGATTACTTACATCAGATTTAGAGATCCCATTGGCTGATGCTGGCAACATTTTGTTATTCCAAAGTTTACCCAACGTTGATCTTGAATAATTCTTCCCTAGTTGTTGCATCTCCTCGAAGGTTAGCTGAGATGCATCTCCTCCACTCATGAGGTCTAAGGCTTCCAAGCATTCATCTCAGATTCCTTTTAGAAATACTAGCTTGAGCATGTCTAGGCTGAGATTAGTTTTCTTATGCTTCTGCAGAGTGAAGGTGAACCTCTCTCGTGTAGTCTTCCAAAGATTCATCCTTGTCTTGAGTCATGCGGAATATGTCATTTCTTTTGAAGTTTATGCCTTTTCCATATTCCTGATATTTGGCCGAAAAATTTTCTTCATCTCTGTCCCAACTACTGACTATGTTCTCCCCAGTCCCATGAACCATCTTAGTGTTGCATCCTTCAGGGTGGCTGGAAAGAGCTTGAGCTTTTGTTCATCTATTCAATAGTCGTAGCTTTGGCATAACACATCATACTCAAATAGGAATGTATTTGGATCCTCATTAAACATCCCCCTGAAGTGTGGGAGGGCTGAGGGTGGAATATTCTTCATAGGAGTATCTTCTGTGGTTTCTGTAATTGGGAATTCAAAAGTGGAGGCAGCATGTCCTCTACCTTCAACTTCATTTCCTGATGCTTGATCCATGGTGTATTTCCTTGTTATATGGATCCCAAGAGATTTTGAATAATGTCCTTGAATTCCCGATCAACCTCCCCCTTGGTACGATAATGTACAGATACTTGAGGTGTTGTATGGTGGGCAAGCAGTAGTTGTAATAGAACTTGCTGAATTGAGTAGGTATTCTAGTGTTCTTTCTCCTCGTGGAGTATGGGATTCATTCAAATCCTCCTCTTGTCTTTCTTTCACTAGCACGGCCAAGGTCTTCTCTGCTTCTTGTTCTTCTTCTTGAATATGTTGCAGCTCCTCTACCACTCTTCTTCTTTGTGTGGAAGTATACTCCTTGTCTTGGGAGATAAGTAGCTCCTCTGTTCTGCAGCAGTTTGTTTTTGCTTTGGCAAAAATCTTCCAAACGAGTCTCATTCTCTATGCATAAATTTTCCATCTCTCTCTCTTGCTTTTTCCTGTATATTTTCCTTTTTTTTAAAAATATATGAGGGGGTTGGTTCTTAATGCTATTTGCAGAAATTGAGCAATGCGGTAATGAAAATTTACCCTAGAAAGTAGGAATTCTAGCTCCTAGAAAGCTTTTGAAATAACAGGAAGGAAAGCTGATCTAAAAAGTAGGATGGCTATTCTAGAAAGCATGAATGGTTATTCTAGAAAGTGGGAAATGAAAGCATGAATTGATTGAAAGCAGAAATGAATCACTTCTATGGTACTATCTGGACACCTTCCTGCAACGACACCAAAATGATGTGTAGAATAATCAACCAATGATATTAGGTCTCATACTCTGTTATTCATTAAATGTCAACCCAGGGGCATAAGATTTTCAAAGGGCCTACAAAATATATGCTACAATACTTTGGAGTGAGGTCTTCAGTAGGCTATAAATTCATCAAAGAGTATAAAGTAATGCTTGTGCAAATTGGAAAGTAAACTATGGATGTTGTTGATCTGCAGATCTAAAACTCAACACACTATGCACTCATTAGCTTTAGAAATGAAATGAATAACTAATAATCAATCCACACAACATAAATAGGAAATGGAGGAATAGGATCTTCCCCTGCGATTCCTTCGAGGGGCCCTTCCTCATGCAGTAGTGAGTTCTAATCCTACCACTGTAAAACTCATGTAATGCCAAGAAGATAAACGATTCATAGATATTAAGCCATAAAGCAATTAAAGATTGCTACAAAAAGAGATTACAATGAACTTAAGAGCACAAAATCACATTAATATATTTTGTCTTCACACATTCACAATTTTCCTTCTCTCATACAACTATCACTTCATTCCTTAATCTATTACTCTCTCATATTTGTTACATTTCTATCTCAATATATATATGTATGCATCACTAACTTATTCTATACTAGGAATATGATAAAAAACCACTCAAACAAATTATAGTTGTTTTTTTCATATTTACATTGACTGGAGACAAATAATTTCTCGTCTTATTTACATGATAAGAACTGATTACAAAACTACTTAACAAAGTAACCATAACATTACATATGATGCATTAAGACAACTGGTACTTTTTTTTCTTATACTACGGTGTGAGTGGATAAGTTCTCCTGGCTACGGCCACCGGAGGTGCATATTGCTGCACGCAGGTAGTTAGTAAGATGCTACTGGGCAGGTCTAGAGCTTGCATACGAGGTAAGATAAATCACACAAATACTTCTCTGACTTATCCAAACAATGCTGCCACTTGGTTAACTCATTTTCTAGCTTCATATGCTCAGCTCCATATACTTCATGATGCCTCATTGTTGTTGGATGTCATGATCCTCTTTATCATTCGGTCGGTGGGCTACGGGATGTTCAGAGCACAACCAGAGTGCTGGAGTTACGGGCTGGGGCCTACTACTTCAAAATCTTATGGCATCTTGTAATTTGTTCATGGAGACATCAAAAACATCAATTTTCATAAAAGAAAAGATTCACCAAAGTAAATAAGTATATTAGATCTTAATGAACATACAAAACTAAATATATGCAAAATCATAACTTTATCTCATATCAACCATCAAGAGGAGATCAAAGTCTCAAAACTGTATGTGTAAGAGGATTCAAAAAGGATTTAGATGGGGCCAAAACATGCCAATATGTGGCCTCATCAGAGTTAAGTTGCGAAAGGAAAAGGTATGTTCTACTAGGGAGAACCGCAACAACGTGCATTCAAGACATTAAAGGAGAAACTTACTACTACGCCTATTATGTGATTTCCTTCGTGGGACCAACCATTTCATGTACATGTGGATGCCCCGTAGCACAAAACGCTATCGGGCATGGTGTTGGATCATCCTAGATAAGGTATTATAGATCATCTTATCTATTTTTCTAGTAGAAAATTGACTCCTGCAGTAGTAGAATTACACTACCACGAGATCACGAAGCTTTGTTAATGATCTACGACTACATAAATTCGTAAAGTACCTACTATTTACACCATTTGTATTTTATACAGATCACATGGCATTGAAGTATTTGGTAAATAAGTCTATTTTACAGGGGTGCATATGCAAATGGGTACTCTTATTTCAAGAATTTGATTTCACAGTTGTGGTAAAACCAGGGAAAAGTAATTATGGACCAAACCATTTATCCAGAATACATTTAGGAGAAGAGTCACAAGCCATTCAAGATACCATTCCTGCTTTGACAGCTTTATATAGGTTACTAAATGCGCACTATTGGAATTAGAGGAAATTTTTATCTTTCTACGAACATGTATGGCTTTGGCACTGTAAGGAATGAAATTATTAGAGAACAAACAACTTGTTATATACGTGACACCCTATATCTTGATTAGTGGTGACCTGTACAAGTTAGGTCGGGATGAAGTATGCACCACTATGTACTCAGAACACGAGCACATAGATATCATGGAGGAAGCTCATGGTGGTATTGCAAGTGGCCCCTATGCAGTGATGTCATTACATGCAAGATTCTATTCACCGAATTATGGTGGGAGACTCTGTCAGATAAATATCAGAAGGCATATCATAAGGCTTGTGATCACCGTTAGTCTCGGGAAACCAGTCAATGAGATGAAATGCCTCTAAGACCTATTACTACTACAAAACCATTTGAGAAATGGGCTATAGATTTTTTGGGTCCTATTTCACTAGCTACGCGCAAGAATGGATCGCGTTATATCATTACTTATCAAATTATCTAACAAGGTGGGTAGAAATAATGCCTATAAAGGATAATAAAATGGATACAATAGCTAGGTTTTTATGGGAAAATATTATTACACACTTTATGGATGTCCTTTGATTTTGACCAATTGATAGGGTAGGGTACACATTTTCTCCGAATCGCACAATTAGAATTTTATCGGGATGAATTCATTATTGCACACCATAAGACTACACCATATCATCCTCGTGAAAATGGGACTATTGAGGCTTTCAACAGGATTTTGAGCCAAACTTTGACAAAAATTTGTGATGTTGGAAGAAAGGATTGGGATGATAAAGTTTCTACAAAGTTTTGGGCATATATCGAACAACATATATAAAAGTTTGAACAAAGCCACACCATTTAGCTTAGTGTTTAGCGTGGAAGTAGTTCTTCCTATGGAATTCATGTTACCTTCTTTGCATATGGCACGCATCAGAGGTCTAGGTGATAAACAAGCATTAGAAGAACGGATTGAAAAGTTAATCAAATTGGATGAGTGATGAGAAATAGCGCATTGGATTCAAAAATAAGAAAAGGATAGGTAGAAAGAATGGCATGATAGGCACATCAGTGATTCTAATTTTTGCGCCATCTAGGAAAACTCAAGGTACATTGTTTGGGGCCATATGTTATCGATCACATAATATAAATAGGTGCTTGTCAATTAGAGGTGCTTGATGGAACACTTACCCGGTTACTTCAATGAGAGTAGGCTGAAGCCCTACTATAAATAAGTCTTCTTAGTGTTTGTAATAAGGTAGTGTTTCCATTTAGATTAGGTTTTCAATTATGTATTTCCTTAATGTATTTCCTTCTTCATCACTATGATTTTTCCATTTAGTTGGCTTTTTTGTAATAAGTGCATTTTGTGCACCGATGCTAATTATTATTTGAATAATTTTTATGTACTGAAAGGACTAAACATCCCATTAGTGTGGGGTGTTTATTGATATCCAAGTACAAGAATGTTGAAAATAAGTGCACATGAAAGTAACAAACTACTATGGGTGCTATTCAAGTTGGAGAATTGTTAAAAAAATAAATTACTTGGAACCGAGGACCATAGGTGGAAATGAATTAATAAACAAGTATAACGCGAGGTAAGCGGGGGCCATGGTAACTACCAAAGGAATGCGCAGTGGTGAGATAATCGGGCACATGGAGGCATGTCTGAAGAGAATTATAGGTAGAAGGTACTAAGGGATGCTAGAAGGTGATACTGGGGAACGAAGATGTACCTCGCAAAAAATCGAAAATGGTCGATTAATGAGAGGATTATTGTTAGGTGAAGGAACAATAAATGCACTAACTTTTTGGAAATCTATATAAGGATGAGATGAGAGTTCATTTTTACCGTTGAAATTGCAAGAATTTGAAAAGAGCTAAGTGCAAATGAGCTGAAAAAATCATGTTGAGGTGTGAAGAGGTGAAACCAGACTGAGAGAATATCTATGCATAGGAGAAGCTTTGCATCCCCATAGGTGAAGGGTTTGAGAAAAGTAGATGCATTACAAAAGATCTAGGGCACGTGATTTCCACTAGGGAATGGAGATTTGAAATAGGGTTTTAACTTGCTTGTTACGAGAGGATAGAAAGGAGATATTTTCAAATGGTGCGAATCAAAAGCACCTCAACAGAGTAAAAGGGAAGAAGAAGGTCGAAGTGGAAGAAGAAATTTCTCCCAAGACTAATTTATCAAAAATGTAGTATCGGAGGGCGTGATTTTGGACAAGAATGGGATTCCCACATCCGTAAATGTAAGATCAAAAATTACAACCATCACATACCAAATAATAAGAAGGAACTAGATACATTTTTTAGCATGAAAAACAAACAAGCACACAATAGAAGACATGCTGAGTTGTATGACAACATTGGAGAGAAGTTGTTAAAGCAAATTGGAGTCTACCAGTTGTATGAGATGCCATACTTTGGAAAGTATGAACCATTTTATTGATGGTTGATGATAAGAGTCATGAGGACGTCTTCTACTTTGCCAAACGGAGATTTAGAATCACAACCGCCTTTAATTTCAATGGTAATAGGATTAAGGGCCTCAAGAACAGATCTAGAGAGTGACTTAACAGATAAATAAATGGGTGATCCTAGAGATAAGGAAGGAGCTAAGATATACCAAGGGTCTACGTGGGCATGGACATTGATAAATTGAATAAGTACCCAATGGTACAGGAAACTGCACATCTGATAACAAAGTTGAATGACCAAGAAAGGTGGTCGCAGGTGAATACAATGTGGCTGCACGTTGCAAGGAAAATTTTTCAAGGAGTGATCTACAATATCATGGATTACATAGCAAAGACAATCATTGAAGAAGTGCATACATGTGATAGAATTAGTTTTGGTGCTATTTTATTATCTTTGGTGTTTATGGAGATTGGGGTGCCCGATAGTCAAAGGAAAATATTTTGGAAGTACCCCCACGGAAAATAAATCTCTAATAGAAAGATTTGATAAATACTTTATGCAAAGGGTCCATGGCTGATACATTTAAATAAAGGGTAGAAATGTGGTATGACAGCTCGCGCGGTGTTCGAAGAGGAGTGACGCATACCCAAGGAGTTACCTTCGGTGGTGGGTAAGGTAGTACAGTTCACAGTCTACCAACATTTTTGCATCGCGTGATTTGTGATGAAGGACGGAGCTTGGAGCCCTTGGTGAAAACTACCATATGCCTTCACACAAAGCTTACTTCCAGCGTTACCACTTGGTTCATAGATACGGACCTCCTAATATTCATTGCGAGATAAGTTAGATTGTGATTATCACACTTTGATAAAAACATATGATATCCAAGATAGTACTGCCTATATTGAGAGGCTTATCTCATATGTAATCAATCATGATCGTAAGCTTGGTAGTTAGAGACATTAGAGTAGCACACTCGTGTATCTTCAACTCAAGCCCAAATTTGGAAAACCAAAAATATGTGGAAAATGATTTCGTGCTTCCGGGGCCGCTTTGGGGTAAGCATACAAGTATAGAATGTGCTAACTCCACATCCTGTAGAGACTATAGTGGTGGATGAAGAGGAGGATGAACGAGAAGATAGTTGTGGCCTAGATCATAGAGGATGAAGGAAGCCTATAGACAAGGTAGGAATTAGAGCATGTGACTAAACCACCTCGGGTGCGAAGGATATGATGAGGACATGTATGTATTACAAATGAGAGCATCACTTCAAAAGGGTATTCAAAATAACTAGAACCCAAGGTGCTACACCACAGTTAGTGCCCAGATCACCATGAATCTCTCCACATAAGGAGATAGAGAAAAGGATGAGAAATTTGAAGATGGGCGAGTAGGTGGAAGATTATGAGGAGAAGGCAGTGCTCGAATCTCCTACACCACCAGAGGATGTAGAAGATCCAAAGGATGAAGAAATGAAGGATGGAGAAAAAGGAGTAAAGGAGGTAGATGGGAAAATGTAAGAGACTTCTCAGGGCATAAGCAGGTAAAAAAGCTCCAAAACTTGGAGCTCAAGTTCCGAAGGGGCCAAGATCGAAGAGGACAAGTGGGGAGTATATTTCACCATTCATGGGCTATCTTTGAGGACACAAGAAAAAAATTCCATGCTTGTTTCCAAAGCACGATGTGCCTTAAGGAATTGTATGGATGGGAGATGATGGATGAGGACATGACCACCTTGCACACAAGGAAACAAATGTCTTGGTCAATGTAGACCCATATGCATGAACCCGAGACTTTGACGTATGTGAAGAGTCCTATGTATCAAGAAGATTGAAGAAGACACCTCAAAGTGCTAGACACATAATAGTAAGTCCTATTTTTATGTCAGATGAACAAGTAATGCCTTGGTGAAGGTATCAACAGAGGTGGCAAGGAGGAATATGGATAAAGTTGCATAATTATTAGGGCTTTGAAAGAAGAGATCAAGGCCAAAGATGTATAGATAGTACGCATATGACAAGAGAAGGACTTAGATCGAGAACAAGAATAATTCTTTCATTAGCATGACAGAGGAAATTGGAGACCGTGTTCGAAAGAAAGACCACATTGGAGTCCAAGGTACCCAAAAATTTCCTTCGCAATGCATTATGTACAGACCTTGGTGGATTTGGTGCTTGAGGATGGACTATGCGCATGCTAACACCAAAAGATCCTGGGTAGGAAGCAGAGTGAGAAAAGGCTTCTTGATGAGGAAGATTGAATCTTATGAGGCATTGCTCCAAACCGCAAGAGGACCCGAGAAAGTAGACCAAGCATTAAATATTTTCACGGCTCGAGAGGTGGTCATCGAGGATAAGGACAATGGTAAAGGACAATGAAGTCCTAAAAGTTATGAAGGATAAGACAATTTGGGTTGAGCGGAGAGGTTGACATTGGTAAACAAAAGTGCAATGCCCTTGCAGAAAGCAACGTAAGAACCCCATAAGGAAAGGTTAGATGAGATGGGGAAGATTATAACGAAGTTGGATCTCGCTAGAAGGAAGAACGTCTGTAATATCCAACATTGTTCTCGTCTTTGCAAAATGAAAAGGGAGAAATTTCTTAAGATGAGCTGGAGTCTATTGTAGTAGACATTCAGAAAAGTAGAGGCTACACTAAATGAGTGGCAAACATTAGAGGTAGAGATAAAGGAAGAGTATCCAGAATTGATTCTTCTAGTTGAAGCAGAGGATACTGTTGAGTAAATCATTCTTTTGTATAGAAAATTATTTATTATCTTCCATTTATGTTCTTTCTTATTCTTTGAACATTCAAGAGGTAACCATTATCGGAAGCAGAAATGTAGTTAGTGTGGAGTAATGTTGAGAAGACAATGTATAACACTTAGACAAGGCATATAGAGATTCGTGAAATGATGAGAAAAGCACATTCAAAGGTGTGGGAGGATCGGGAAGGAATCACGTGTGGAGGATAGAGACAGATTTGGGACTTATCCATTTTCATGATTATGATCTATTTTTGGAAGATGGTGTGTGGAGCACATAAATATGATGAAGACTTGTGCGACACGCATTGGCTATTTTTGGAAGAGAAGCTATGGCAGCCGGTTTCCATGGATGCGGGCTAAGAATAGAGTTCTTATTTCCGAGTTAAGCTGTGAGAGGTCTATTGTAAGCATTTTTGCATGTGAGCCTATTATTGTAATGGTGCATGGCTATTCTTAGCATGCACGACCTATTTTTGGGATTAGATCGAAGTTAAGGAAAGTCCCCACCCTTATAAATATGTAATGAACTGCGTAGTATAAAGTGGTGTGTGAGAACTGAATTACTATGAGGTTATGCTACCAAATCTGATGTGCACATAAACTATGATATTATCTATTATAATGAGCTTCTACATATTTATCATGTTTAATATAATGGATTGTGATTTTACGAGTCATGGTATGAATCATGAGTATAACTGGTTCTTCCATGTTTTGATTTCATCATGGTTATCATTTAAGTTTGTTATTTTTTAGATATAGATATGAACATGCACTGTAGAATGATGTATTAATTATGGATTTAAATGCATTAAGTCTTCATCATGCTAACATCCTACAACAACAACCCTAAAGAGGGGCCCAGTGACCTTTGTGTGCTTGGTGAGTGCTCGCCTAGGGTGAGTGATGTGCAAATGCGCTGGGATTTTCTTGTAAATTCTAGGTTGCATCACTCTTCGTTGTCACCATTTGTGCAATTGGCCATTAGCACTAAAAAAATTATACCATTTTGGTAGAATTTTGAAACCGTTAATGGGAACCATCCTTTAATTTTATATCGGTGCCTCTACACCATTTTCCTATGACACTGTCGACCTTGCATTTACTCGAACCAGGTAGCATCTAAAAATGCTACTAGTGGCTTTTTTATCGCCATTTTTCCTTCAAGCTACGACCTTTGCCATGAAAAGTTGGCCAACTCATGAGCTATCCTGTAAATCACAAGGGTTACATGCATATATCTCTAATGCTTATTCTTTTCAGCTGTCCATTTGTAGGGGTGCAAAATATGGATAAAAATTACCACACTAATGGAATATTCATTACGAAAAATGTTGCGTAGAAATTTATGTATCACACTAGAAAACTAGAAAACATGCAAAAATCCAAAGAGTTGCATGAATCCAAAAAAATTTGAGCTTTGATACCATGAAAGAGGGTGTAAAAACCTGAAGTGTGAGGATCATGTGAGATGACGTGAACATCCATGTACATGCAAATGACAAGATGACGAGATCTCAAGAGGAGAAATCATCAAATGAATGTGCATACAAAGATTGAAAAATGGGAAGAACCTCGTTAAGGTAAAGAAATCTCACACAATCTCATAGATCCGAAGGGATGTGGATATGGGGTCTTGAGTAACCCCTAAGACTTTGAAATCATGACAACTCTTCAAGTGAAGAGGAGGAATTACATTCCCGAGTAGAAAATTAACTCGGGGAATTACATTCCCGAGTAGAAAATTAACTCCCATGAAGCTATTGATGCACCGACGTGTAAGAGAATCCCATGATGACCCCTAAATGACACATAGACCTATTATCTCACCTAAGTGAAATGACTCACCCATTAATGTGGATAATGAATCACACCAAAAGAATCTAGATACAACTAAATTTGATTAAGAAGGATTTTTGGGATGTCGTTAAACCTAATACTACAATATCAACAAATATAATGGATCTCGCAAAGCTGAATTGTCGAGGATCAAAATTCCTTGGGTACCATTGGTCTCGGTCTGTCTAAAGCTTACTATAGTCTTATTATTTCACCAATAGCACAAGGTGCATTGGTACATCACCCAAGAAAAACGTGAGTGCTCACCCAAATCACGTAAGGGTACAGGACCATCTTTTATAGAAGCTTTCAAGGAGTTAGCATGATCATACAAATATTCCGGATCCATAACAAATAATAAAGTATATTGCATAACATAAACTAGATCTAGATCTCAACTATTATGCATGGGTAATTAAACAAGAACCATAATCATATTTACCATATAAGATCCATGCTCAATTATGTCAATAACCAATATCCAACCACAAAGATCCATTATATTAATTGTTGTAAAACACGAAACTTCATACATACTTAACAATGTCACCATCAGTCATGTGCACCCTTAAACTAAAGAACATAACTCTATAAAAATGTGGATGATCCCTAAACCATTAAAATCAATACACACACACACACACACACACACACACACACACACACATGTAGTGGGGACTTTCCCTTCACTTCGCCTATGCATCCTCAAAATAGGTTGCATGTTAAGAATAGCCATTTTCTCCGCTACAAGATAAATACAATAGCATGCAATCTCACTTATAATAGATTATCTAATAATATAACTACAATGGAATCCTATTAATAGCTCCAAAATTATGCATGTCGATTGATATTCCACTTGTTCAAAAAATCCTTTGTGTGCTTTCCAAGTAATCTACAAAACATGCTCCACACTCCATATCTATATTTAGCCTTATTCGGAAAAGCGGATAAGTCCACGAATCCTTGCTTTCTTGGGCATGCCCTATTTCCTATAATTTCTTGCTGTGCACCTATGCACCCTATATCCATGCGCCCAATCCTTATGTGCCTTTAGTACTTAGGCTATAATTCATTAGCCAAACATTACCCCACAATAATCTCATTGTCGTCCCTGGCAATCGGTAACCCTAATCCATCTCTCCATGAAAAAATAATAATGAATGAAATAATATCTGCACAAAAATAATGAAGGAATGCTTGGGAGCTCTATAATTTTGTAGACAAAATAAATTTTGGATATTCTTCATTAATATTTGCTTCTAAGTCATACCAATCATTGAACCACTTATTTTTTATGTCCGAATTTCTACAAGAATGGCTTCCATTTCATCAAGAGTTGTGTTCTCACCTTCATTCTACAATACTCTAAGAACATTAGCTAGGATTGAGACCATCCCATCCATGATGTCCATCTTTCACACTATCAATTTTCCAATGTCCTTGATCTTCTCCTTATGAGGTCATGGGCCGCTGCAAGTGCATCACATTTCTCTGTTATTAAAGTGAGCCTCTCCTCACACCCAAGTGTCTCATTCTTAACTACTTTGAGGACCTCATCCTCCTTGGCCATAGTTCTTGTCTTTATTATCACATCAAGGGCCGCACACATATTCAATGCCAAATCTTCCTTTTTCAACTCATCCTTCAAGGTCTGCAGTATAGATTCATAACTTGTAATTTTACATGTAATAGTTTTCTTGGCCTTCCCTACCTATTTTGTAGTGTCCTTTGGTTTTGGCATGCACATGGGTCCCTCATCCAATACCATATGGACTAATGTGTGTAAATAATGTAAAGTAGATGGAAACTTTTAATGTAAATTTCTCCTCCAATGGATAGCACCTTCATAAGGGTTTTGATCTAACCCTCACTATTTTAGGTTGTGCCTATCAACCAAGGCAAGAGAACCTATATTGCAGCCCTTATATGGTAAGGAGATGGAGATATCCTTATGTTTTGCATATGATATAGAAGAGGCTTTGTGAAAACATGATCAAGTATCCATTATCCAAACTCAAAGGAGTTGTCACTACTAAATGATGGAAATGTTTTCAAAACAAAGCTAGAGCTACTAAAGACATGATAAAACCCTTGATAACTTTGTGCATTTTAGTGAAAGGATTGAATTCTTTTGTGGACACACAATGCAGATGCAGGGGTATTATAGGTAGGATGAGTTAGTTTAAAATGATATTCTGATGAGAGATGTTGGGACAAGAGTAGTTAGAAATCATCACCTTCTTTGGGAAACTTTGCAAATGAATTACAACACCTAAACAACAGAGATGTTTCAATGAATTTGAAGTGCTCTTTCAACCAGGATGTGTGCACACATGGATGCCCAAATCTACACTATTCCATACAAACTTTGATAACCTGCCACAAAGGCTTGAAGCAAAATATCAATGAAGCATTTAGAAACCCTTGTTAGATCATGACCTAAGGTACACCCAAAGGTTTACAAACACCCTCAATTTACAAGGAAGGTAAGATGAATTTAAATCTGTTTATCTTCACTCAAATGAATGCTCTTCTGAATGGAAGATTGCAGATGCCTTCAAACCCTCTACAAGAAATGAGACCATGTATGACCAATAAAGATCCCAAACACAAGATTGCAACATGAGCATGAAACACAAATTGAAAACATATTGAAATACAAGTGTATGCAAGCTTTGCCAAGAGATAAAACTAGTTAATCCAAGAATTTGATCAAATATATCAGCAAGGGAATGTTATTTAGACAATCTCAAAGCTTGTTGATGGCTTTATAGCTGAAACCAACTCAACATGATGAACATTTGATGCAAACAAGGAATAAAAAATGGCTCTCAGGTAGTTTCTCCAAAAGAAATGGACTTCTTCCAGTTTTCCTTGTGAAAATTCTTCTCTCTTTCTCCAAAATTCTCAACATTAGACCCCTTTCAAAATGCCTCCAAATTACATAATATACCCTATGCCAACTTGGATCCTTGCATCCCAAGAAAATAATATGCTCAAAGGGATCAAATTTGTTACAAAACTCTTATCCATTTCATGAAAATGACATCAAACTGTAAAACAGCTCGCAAAATGCCAGAGATGCACAAATATTTTAAAATATTGCATGGATTGGATCCTTATCCATCCCAGGGTCACGTTTTTGTCATTCCACCATGCCAACATGCATTTGCAATCATTTTTTCACCTTTTTCCTCATCATTTTTAACCTCTGCAACTTTTAATTTTTACCTTTCACGTTTTTACGGGTGAGAAAATATTTCATGAAAAACACATCATAGGGCACCAAATTAGCTCAAATGAATGATGCCATTGCATTCAGAAGGCCGAAGGGATGTAGATTCATATAAAATTTCATGTGATTTGGTGCAAAAATGATGATTCCAAGTTCTTTGGAGCTCAATGGCGAAAAAAATGAAACACACGATTACTTGTCGATTAAATCAATTTTAAATCTCTGCCCTCCACGTGTCCGATGGGATTCCACACACATAAGCCAAAATTACCTTTTTGAACTCTGATAGGGCTGGACATGTGTCACAAGATGATTGGCTCAGGCCCACGCCTCTAAAATTGCATTTGAAACCCTTTTTGAACTTTGGGAAAATTTTGAAAATTTTCCCCATGAGCCCCCTGGACACGCCATGTGTGTCCCCCTGGGCCCTACTAAAAACCACGGGCCAATTTGATGAATTTTTCCTTTTTTGAGAAAGGAAAATTTTCTCAAAAATTCTCTGTGGGCCCGAACACCCGCTGCTTCTTCTGCCACGTGGCGGTCTCCCATTCATTGCGGAGTGACCCTCCAAATTTTCCTTTAAACCTCATGAGCACAAAATCCTTTGTGGGCCCTGCTCTCCTTTTCCTTTGAAATGTGCCATGTCACCCCCTGATTGGATGTGGGGGGACACCTTCACCTTTTCCCGTTCGGGGCACGGACAAATTTTTGGTTTTGAGATTTTTTGCCAAACTTTGTAAATTTTTCATTTTCTCGCGCTCCACATCTCCGCCGAATCTAGGACACGTGTCCTCCTTTCATTAGTGGTGGGACTTGACCAAAATTTTCTTTTTACCTTTTGAAGTTAAAAACTTCAAATTCCTCCAAACCTCCACCCCTCCATTTCATCCCCTGCATACGTGTCACTCTCTTATTCGATGTGGGCCTCCAGGTCAAATTTTTTTGTTTGACATTTTGAAGCCAAAAACTTCAAAAAATTTCCAACTATTCGCCTCTCCATTTGACTCTCTTGGATGTGTGTCCATTTCTTATTAGAAGCGGGCTTTGGGCCAAAATTTTCCTCTAGCATTTTGAAGCCAAAATTTTCAAATTCTTCTAAGTCCCCACTTTTCCAGTCGACCTCCCTGTGCCACGTGTCATCATACCATTTGCTGTGGGCCTTGGAAAAAAATTTGATTTTGAGAAATTTTCCAAAATGGAAGAAAATTTCCTAAGTGTGGCCCCGCCACCCACCGATCCATCAACCAATCAAATCGTGCCACGTAAGCACATCACTTAGTAGCACTACGGGGCATGGACAAAAATTTTCCCTTCACCAAAATTTCAAAAATGACAAGTTATAACATTTTTCGACCTCCCCCGGCCAATGAGAGCCTGCCACGTTAGCATAAAGGTTACAATGATAATTTTGACGGCTAGGTGACACCCGTATACCCATCAAAAATGTAGAAAATGCATGGGATGCCCCTGAAACCAATTTTTTTCACAAGAGGACAAATTTCTTGGTTTTAAATCAAGTGAAGCATGATTTTACATTAATTGACCAGGGGAGTAGGATTTTTAACCTCAAATTACTCGGAATCGATCAACTTTGAGTTTTTGCACGTTTTGACAAAGAAAAAATGACACAACCCGTGGGGAAGAAAAAATTAGGGCATAGAGGGGGGGAACTTGGATTTTTGCTTAAATATAAGGAAAAACAACAACATCAAGGGCCTCTTGAAGGCATTCAATTGGATAAAATGAGTTGCATAGGTCACCACTCGAGTAGAAAAAAATTTTGGAGCAAAAATGGAACATGGAAATTAAGGCAAAATGTGCAAACTCAGAAATTGCACCAACATTGGCTCCTGCTTGGGGATGGGCACTCCCAGTGAGTGCCACAAGATCAAAACGTAGACCAAGTGCCAAAAATCCATTGGGAAAGGAGTCAAAAAACACATTTGCAGCCCAAAAAACTAGAATTTTCACCAAAAAAAGACCGAGAAAACCAGACCAAAAATGGTTGCCAAGGAAAAAAGGGCAAACCACAAGCCAACAACAGCAAGAACAAAGAAAAGACAAAACAAAAACAAGGGCTATACAAAATGTACAACTTGTGCATACCTCACATGGGGATTTAATCCAAGAAATGTTTTAAATGTCTGCCATTAATAAGCAGCTCCAGCAAATCCCCATCCAAATCCTTAAGAAAAAATGTATTTTCTCCAATCCTGATATCAATGGCATAAGGGCCCATCCATAGAGCATCAAACTTGCCATGCTTTGCCCTTGTCTTCATGCCTACTATCCCACAGCAAAACCAGATCTCCAACATTGAAAGCTCTAGGGGTGACTTTCTTATCAAACAACTTCTTCAATTTCTCCCTAAATCTGACATGCCTTTGATGAGAAGCTCTCCTTTCTTCATCCAACTCAATGATTTGATTGATTCTTGATTCATATGGGCCATGTTCTTGATCTTCTAACTATTGGGAAAACTGAAAAGTGGATAATTGCAAGTGTAAGGGCAGCAATGCTTGAGTTCCATAGACCAATTCAAATGGACTTTTACCAGTTGCTCTTTTTGGAGTTATCTATCTAGCCCAACTGTAAATTTCAATTTCTCTCCCCACTTCTTCTTATTGATTTCCAAAGTCCTTCTAATAATCTTGAGCAAGTTCTTGTTACTTGATTCAGCTTGCCCATTACCTTGTGGATTGTAGTTTGAAGAATAAGTCAGATTTATCCCATATTCATTGCACATTGCCATCAAAGGCTTGGCTCTAAAACACATAGCATTATTAGATACAATCTTAACTGGAACTCCAAATCTACATATGATATGATTGATTCAAAGAAATCCATTACCACTTGGTGTGTTGCCTTTCTAGATGGAATGGCTTCAACCCATTTTGTGAAATAATCAGTTGCAACAAGGATCCATTTATGACCAGCACTAGAAGGATCTGAGATCTCACCTATGAATTCCATTCCCCATTGTTTGAAAGGAGCTTCAACTGATATAGGCTGCAAAGGAAGGGAGCCTGAAGCTTTCAATCTTCCTGAGAAGCAATGTTGGCAACTATCACATCTTCTAACTAGTTGGTTTGCATCTTTAAAAAGAGTTGGCCACCAATAACCAGCTCTCAAAATCTTGTGTGTTGTCACTCTACCAGAAAAATGTCCTCCACAAACTCCCCCATGGAAATCAAAATCAACTTGGGAGCTTCATCTTCAGTTATGCATTTCAAGAGGACACCTTCAGGGTTCTTCCAAGCCAGCCCAAGGTCTGTTATGATATATTTCTGAGAAGCCAACTTGAGGGCTCTTTTCTGATTTTTATTCAAGTAATTAGGACAACATAGGTGCTTGAGGTAGAAGACTACATCCTTGTACCATTCAGAATTCATCAATTTGTCAAGTAGACTTGCCCTTTCTTCCTCTAGCTGATTCACTTCTACATTTTGCAAATTACTCTCAGCCATGAGCTTGGCAAGACCCAAACCTCTTACCAGCTTTGTTGTTTGGATATCCATATCATATTCTTGTAATTTGTTGACCCATCTACATCTCTTGCTTGATATCTCCATGTCAGATAAGATGTCTTTAACCATTGTATGAGGAACATAGGCAACAACCTTTGAACTCAAAATGTAAGGCCTAAAAATCTTTGTTGCTTTTACTAATGCAAATGCCTATTTTTCCATGATTGTATACTTCAACTCAGCTGCTTGTAAAGCCTTGCTAAAGAAGCAATAGGCCTCTCAGCTCCATTCTCATCCTTTTGTAACAAAACTGAAGCAATAGTGAATTTAGAGGCAAAAGAAAAGATTTGGAAAGGCCTCTTATAGTTTGGAGCTGCCAAAATAGGTGCATGCTTAAGTGCATCCTTTATTCCTTCAAAAGCTTGAATGGCAGCCTCCTCCCACTTGATAACTTGATCCTTTCTTAGCATGCTTGTGATTGGAAGAGTTAGCTCAGCAAAATTAGAAACAAACCTTCTAATAAAATTGATTTGGCCAAAGAAAGATTGAATACCTTTCTTGGTTCTTGGAATAGGCACCTTGTTGATTGCTTCCACTCTCTCAGGGTCTATCATAACACCTTCTTTAGATACAATATGTCCCAGCAACTTGGCCTTTTACATGCCAAAATGACACTTCTTTGGATTAAGTGAAATGCCATACTCTCTACATCTGATTAGCATCTTCTCTAGGTGTTGCAAATGGTCTCGCTCGTTGCCTTGAAAAAATAGTCACATCATCTTGATAAACTGCAATAAACTCATTGATATAACCAGCAAAGGCAACATCCATTGCCCTTTGAAAAGTAGCACCAACATTCATCAATCCAAAAGGCATCCTTACAAAAACATAAGTCCCCAAGGAGTAGTGAAGGTTGTCTTAAGTCTTTCTGATTCTTTGACAACTACTTGATTGTATCGGAGAAACCATCCAAAGTAGAAAGCATCTCTGACCCTGTTACAAGCTGCACATATTCTCCATGTTTGGCAAGGGGTAATTGTCCTTCATAGATGCTTTGTTTAGATTCCTAAAATCCACACAAAGTCTGATATCTCCGTTCTTTTTCTAACTGGCACAAGGTTGGCAACCCAAGAAGAGTATCTAGTAGGTTGAATGATGCCACCATCTCTCAATTTCTTCAACTCTTCTTGCATTTTCATGGATAGAAGTGGATTAATGGGCCTTTGTTTTTGTCTAAATGGCTTAGTCTTGGCCTCAAGAGGAATCTCATGCTGAAATAAATCTTCTCTATATGCCTTTAGCTCTGAATAAGACCAAGCAAGACAATCTTGATATTTCTTTAAAAGTTGGGCATAGGACTATTTTTCCTCTTTGCTGAGATGGCTGCCCAACCAGATCTTCCTTGGTTTATCCTTAGTTCCCAAGTTGTGCTCTTCCACATCCCTTGAAGCAAACAAGTTTCTATTTATGATGCAATCAACATTGCTAAAATTGGATTCAAGTGCAACAAGACCTTTAGGAATGGTATTTGTTTTCAATTGTATAATATCCTTGTCAAACAAAGTTTCTCTACCTTCATTCATGCACACCATTGGTTCCCAATCAATATTTTGACCAGAAAACTCATCTTGGCATTGTAAGAATCTCAACACTTGGGCATCATCATCAAAAATCTGCCAATGTTTCACATTATCTGGGACAATTGGCCTTGTTAGCACTTCAATATCATATTCACAAAAAGGTGAAATGGTGCAATTGTCAAATCTAGAACCAAAACAGCCAACTTATCAGCAGCAACATTAAGACTTCTATCATGGTAAACAATGTTAAAGGAATCAAACATTTCAATCAAGTCCCAAACAACATGCTTATATTGTTTCATACGCTGATTTTTTGTAGCATACAACTTTCTTACTTGCTTGACAACTAGCTCTGAATCTCCTTTAGCAACAATATCCTTCACTCCATATTTCCATGCAATCCTTAATCCCGATAATAATGCCTCATACTCAGCAATGTTGTTAGTGCATTCAAAATTGAGCTTGAAGGAAAAAGGAAACTCTTCTAAACTAGGAGAAACCAACACTATACCAGCACCATTTCCAACTTTGGAGCAAGCTCCATCAAATAGTAATGTCCATGGAGAACCTACCATACCAAGGCACTCTGATTTTCCATCTTATTCTCCTTTCCATCAGCAAAACCAATGAAGTTATCAACATCTACATCAGCAAACAACACTTCATAAGAAGCATTGTTGGGATCTTCAATCAAGTGTAACATCTTCTTTTCACCATAGAGTTTGACAAGGCTGCCCTCAATGGGAATGGTGGAAAAAGACATGTCCATTTGAACACTACCACCAACACTTGCAGCCCATTTTCTTGACAAAAGCATACCCCATTTGGCAGGGCAGTCAACAATTACAACATCAAGTTTTAAATTCTTACCCGGATAGGCTGCAAGTTGCACTACTAAACCCTTCACACAACCAACAACTGGCACTTCCCTTGAATCCATGGTTGTACACTTCCCATATGTTGTTGTCACTTTGATATCCAACTCATTCATGACTTCTAGAGGCATGACATTACATGATGCACCGGAATCAAACATGCAATTGTGAAGCAACCTATCTTTTATGAGAAAAGTTGTGAAAAATGGATCAACATTCAATTGGGAATCAACCAAGGATGTCCCCAAATACACTTCAGGTGCCTCTCCAAAATCTTCCATTGGTGGTGGTGTTTCAAGGCCAGCAATGCTTTGAAGAGGATTCTCAACAACATTTATATTTCTGCTTGGGGTAACCTTTTCTTCTTTCAATCCCAAGTACTCGAATGCTCTCTTCTTATGTTCAAGAATTCTAAGCAATTCAATAATTGGAACACTCACTTTAATTTGGCTCAAAACCTAGGCTATATCATATGGAACATTCTTTGGTAAGACAACATTGGAAGAGAAACAAGAAGGTTCATCAGATGGAGAAGTGTTCTTGGCGGCTGGGCATGAAGAGGACTGATATTCTTGCATGGGACAACAGGGTTCTTGGCAATTGTTTCTTTTCTAGGATTATCTTTGGGAATGCTTGTGAGCAAGGGTGTCTTTGGTTTGGCTTGAGGACCAGCTCCTCTAACAACTTTACTTCTAGTATTGTACTCCTTTTCTTGACCAACCACAACATTCATTAACAATTGTCTATCTTCCTCTGAAGGAATACCACCATCATACTTCTTGATCATTAAAGCCCTTAGATATTCAAAGTCATTATTAGGAATTTCAAAAGCTGAACTACATCTACATCATGAGTTTGAGGAAGAGAAAGAAATGGTACCCTCTTTATGCAATCCCAAAAGGTTGCTGTAGTCCTTGCACTTATCACATCTGTTGATGTTGTTGCTTGTTGTGAGCCTAAAGAGCTGCCCATCATACAAATGTCATCATCCATTTCATTCTCATTATCATCATCAATATCTTGCTGGTCCATTTCACATGGAGGATGAGGAAGAAAACATCTATCACACCAATCCATATCAGCAATTTCTTGAACAACAACAACTCTTGTAGTCAGAGGGTCAGGCACCACTCTATTTTCACGTGCTTGGGGTTGTCTATTTGCAGATCCAATAGGCCCTTTACCTCTATCATCTTGTCTTTGATCACCCCTAGGATGATTGCCAAATCTATCATGGTTTTGAGTTCTTTTTTGTCCTTGTGAACTTTTCCCAATTCCTTTCTCAGCCCGGGCTAACTTGTAAGAAATTTCTTTAACAGCCCCTGCCAAAGTCTTGACAACATCTTCTAAATCAGCACCCTTGCTAGCTTGAGGCTTCTCAGGGTTTATCAGCTTCACACCATCCCTCTTAAGTGGTTTACCAACAGCCTTAATATTATTTTCAATTTGAAGTGCCATGGTGAAAGCTTGTCTCAAGTTTGTAGGATTTTTGTCTCTCAAGTAATAGGCTACCTTTTTATCAAATGCATCTGCATATTTGATCAAGCAAGATTCATCACAAGGCCTCAAAATGACAGGAAGCCTTCTCAATGTTTTATTAAATCTTGTATTAAAATCATGAACGGTCTCATTAGGGTTCTTCTTGATGTTCTCAAACTCGGATAGAAGGAACCTTGGATCTGTTTTGTCTCCATATTGTAATCTGAATGCATTACTCATCTCAGTCCATGAATCAATAGAGTTATCAGGAAGAGCTTTGTACCAATCTCTTGCATCTTCCTCAAGTGTATGGATAAACAACTTAATATACACATCCTCAAATTCTATCTCAAAATCTTCCATCATGTTAACAAAGAGTTTGAGATGTTGATCTCCAGTTATGGCATTGTTACCTTGGAATTTTGGTAACCTATTTCTCACATCTTGTGGGACAGCATTTGGATAACCATCCATTCCTCCAAAATTTATAGGACCAAAGGTGTTAACAACAAATGGAGGTCTAGGCTGAGCCATATTGTTTGGTGGGGGTGATCTTGGAGGTGAAACAAGCTGATGAGGAGTAGTAATGGGTCTGATTGGAATAGATGAATGATCTCTAAAATGACAACCCCCCAAAGGCTCTCTCTCTTGATAAACTTTAGAAAACTTAGAAACCACAGGAGCAGATCTAGGAGTAAGTTTTTTAAATACACAAGAAGGTCCCTCACCTGATGGAGAATGAAAATCAGCAAGAAGATTTCCTGAATCAGATCTACTTGAAGAAGAATTATAATCTTCAATAACAGGTTGCTCTCCTTCAAATTCAACTATGGGGATTTCTTTTCTTGCAACCAAATCACCAACCACTTTCCACACTCTTCTTCCTTCTAGTTCTGAGCTTCTTGATTCGGTGAGAAACTTCTTAGAAGAGTCCTTGATGAAGAGGGATCTCCTTCCCTCCAGCTTGATAGATTTAAACAACAAATTTCAAATGACAAAAATGTGTTAGACAATTGGTATTTCAAGATCCCAAACAACATGGAGTCACCACTAAGGATTTCCACCTTAGTTGTGCAAGAAAGCACTAAAATATTCTGTCAAATGTATGCTATGAATGAAAACTTTGCAAGGGTTTACAATTCAGATCTTCTTCTTCTTAATTCAACCAAAAATAGTGCATCCAAATCATATAAACTGCTAGTAAATGAGAAGAGTAGGCTGAGCTTGAAATATTTTTACCCAAAACATGCAGATCTGAAGTATGAAATGATATCTCAAGAATGTAACAGCTCAAATACTTAATCACACAAATGCTCAAACCTCTCAAATACTTCAAAACCACCAAGAAATTCCAAGAATTCCCCAGAAATGGTGCCACTCGGGTGTTGGTATCTAGATTTAATCTCCTTCACAACTTGAACAACATCATGAACTTGCACAAGACACTCAAGGATAGATAGATGTTTTGTATGTCATTTGTAGCTGGGGATGCACCTATCTACTTGTTTGCATTCAAGAATTGAGGGAGTGGATAGCACCTTCAAGAGGGTTTTGATCTAACCCTCACTATTTTAGGTTGTGCCTATCAACCAAGGCAAGAGAACCTATATTGCAGCCCTTATATGGTAAGGAGATGGAGATATCCTTATGTTTTGCATATGATATGAGAAGAGGCTTTGTGAAAACATGATCAAGTATCCATTATCCAAACTCAAAGGAGTTGTCACTACTAAATGATGGAAATGTTTTCAAAACAAAGCTAGAGCTACTAAAGACATGATAAAACCCTGATCAACTTTGTGCATTTTAGTGAAAGGATTGAATTTTTTTGGACACACAATGCAAATGCAAGGGGTATTGTAGGTAGGATGAGTTAGTTTAAAATGAAATTATGATGAGAGATGTTGGGACAAGAGTAGCTAGAAATCATCACCTTCTTTGGGAAACTTTGCAAATGAATACAACACCTAAACAACAGAGATGTTTCAATGAATTTGAAGTGCTCTTTCAACAGGATGTGTGCACACATGGATGCCCAAATCTACACTATTCCATACAAACTTTGATAACCTGCCACAAAGGCTTGAAGCAAAATATCAATGAAGCATTTAGAAACCCTTGTTAGATCATGACCTAAGGTACACCCAAAGGTTTACAAACACCCTCAATTTACAAGGAAGGTAAGATGAATTTAAATCTGTTTATCTTCACTCAAATGAATGCTCTTTTGAATGGAAGATTGCAGATGCCTTCAAACCCTCTACAAGAAATGAGACCATGTATGATCAAAAGAGATCCCAAACACAAGATTGCAACATGAGCATGAAACACAAATTGAAAACATACTGAAATACAAGTGTATGCAAGCTTTGCCAAGAGATAAAACCAGTTAATCCAAGAATTTGATCAAATATATCAGCAAGGGAATGTTATTTAGACAATCTCAAAGCTTGTTGATGGCTTTATAGCTGAAACCAACTCAACATGATGAACATTTGATGCAAACAGGAAAAAAAATGGCTCTCAGGTAGTTTCTCCAAAAGAAATGGACTTCTTCAGTTTTTCCATGTGAAAATTCTTCTCTCCTTCTCCAAAATTCTCAACAGACCCCTTCAAAATGCCTCCAAATTACATAATATACCTTCTGCCAGCTTGGATCCTTGCATCCCAAGAAAATAATATGCTCAAGGGAGGGATAAAAATTTGTTACAAAACCTTATCCATTTGATGAAAATGACATCAAACTGTAAAAACAGCTCGCAAAATGCCAGAGATGCACAAATATTTTAAAATATTGCATGGATTTGGATCCTTATCCATCCCAGGGTCATGTTTTTGTCATTCCACCATGCCAACATGCTTTTGCAATCATTTTCCACCTTTTTCCCTCATCATTTTTAACTCTGCAACTTTTAATTTTTACCTTTCACGTGTTTTTACACGGGCTGAGAAAATATTTCACGAAAAACACTATAGGGCACCAAATTAGCTCAAATGAATGATCCATTGCATTTAGAAGGCTGAGGGATGTGGATTCATATAAAATTTCATGTGATTTGGTGCAAAATGACAATTCCAAGTTCTTTGGAGCTCCATGGCGCCCAAAAAAACCAAAAACACTGAGATTGCCGTGATTAAATCAATTTTAAATCTCTGCCCTCCACGTGTCGATGGGATTCCACATGCATAAGGCCAAAATTACCTTTTTTGAACTCTGATAGGGTGGACATGTGTCACAAGATGATTGGCTGGGCCCATGCCTCTAAAATTGCATTTGAAACCTTTTTGAACTTTGGGAAAATTTTGAAAATTTTCCCCGTGAGCCCCCTGGACATGCCACGTGTCCTCCTATGGGCCCCCTACAAAACCATGGGCCAATTTGATGAATTTTTCCACTTTTTTGAGAAAAGGAAAATTTTCTCCAAAAATTCTTCTCGTCGGGCCCGAACACCCTGCTGCTCTTCTACCACGTGGCGGTTTCCCATTGGGTGCGGAGCTGACCCTCCAAATTTGCCTTTAAAACTCCATGAGTCACAAAACTTTCTTTAGGCCGCTCCTTTTCCCCCTTTGAAATGTGCCACGTGTCACCCCTTGATTGGATGTGGGGGACACCTTCAACCTTTCCGTTCGGGGCCAGGGACAAATTTTTGGTTTTGAGATTTTTCGCCAAACTTTGTAAATTTTTTCATTTTCTCGCGCTCCACATCTCCGCCGAATCCGGGACATGTGTCCTCCTTTCATTAGTGGTGGGACTTTGGCCTCAAAATTTCTTTTTACCTTTTGAAGTTAAAAACTTCAAAATCCTCCAAACCTCCTGCCCCTCCATTTCATCCCCCGCATACGTGTCACTCTCTTATTCGATGCGGGCCTCAGGTGAAAATTTTTTGTTTGACATTTTGAAGCCAAAAAACTTCAAAAATTTCCAACTATTCACCTCTCCATGCTGACTCTCCTGGACACGTGTCCATTTCTTATTGGGCATGGGCTTTGGGCCAAATTTTTCCTCTAGCATTTTGAAGCCAAAATTTTCAAATTCTTCTAAGTCCCCACTTTTCCGGTCGACCTCCTGTGCCACGTGTCATCATACCATTCACTGCATGGGCCTTCGGGAAAAAATTTGATTTTGAGAAATTTTCCAAAATGGAAGAAAATTTCCTAAGTGTGGCCCGCCACCCGCCGATCCATCAACCAATCAAATCGTGCCACGTAAGCACATCACTGTAGCACAACTGCGGGCCATGGACAAAAATTTTCCCTTCGCCAAAATTTCAAAAATGACAAGTTATAACATTTTTTCGACCTCCCCGGCCAATGAGAGCCTGCCACATTAGCATAAAGGTTACAATGATAATTTTGATGGGCGGGTGACACCCGTATACCCGTCAAAAACGTAGAAAATGCATGGGATGCCCCTGAAACCAAATTTTTTCACAAGAGGACAAATTTCTTGGTTTTAAATCAAGTGAAGCATGATTTTACATTAATTCCGACCAGGGAGTAGGATTTTTAACCTCAAATTACTTGGAAATCGATCAACTTGAGTTTTTGCACGTTTTGACAAAGAAAAATTTTCTTTTGGAACATGTATGCTTGAATCCATTACTAGCCCTCCATCGCCTCTGTGTTTCAATAGGCTCACCGGATGGTTTTCCCTAATCTCCACTTATTTCTATCTCATGGGCACCACTTCATATCTCTTTCTATTTTAATTCCTCCCCATCATGTTTCAACTCTTCCTCTTGAAGATCCTCTACATCATCAACGTGATCAAGGGTCTTTCGCACACTATCCTCGATATTTCTATCCTTCAAACATCCTTCCAAGGGATGTATCTATGCATTTTCTTCTTTTCCATTTCTACTCTAATAGAGAAGTCATAGGTGACCTTCTAAGGGGTTTGGATGGCCCTACATCCGGATTCATTATTTTCCTCATCACCCTTCTATATTGTTCCTCCTCGGTGCCCCGTTCTATGTCTATCTCCACAGCGTTGGTTCACACTACTTATTTCTTGTGGGGGTAGGCTCATGTGCTATTTTCTATCCTACATTCAGTTGTTTCCTATGCCCATGCTCCAAGTCATCAGTGTCTTCTTACAAATCCTCCTCCTCTTCTTCACCAATAAGAGGTAATGGGCTCCTCATCCTGCAAGGTACCCATTGTATGTTTTCCCTTGGGTGGTCCTAGGAGCGCAAATTCATTCTCCAAATACTTCCCATTCTCCAACTTGGGATTAAGGTAAATGTATATAAGGGTTGCCCTAGAATTCCCAATTTCCAAGCTCATAGCCTTCATGCTAATATCATTTGAAATCAATTGCTTAATATATACAAACTTACTTGGGTAAACGTAAGTTTTCCTGAGTGTATGGTAGTCACAATCTACCTTGTCTGCATTGAACATAAACCTTCATGCATTGGAGAACCTATGCACTAATGCCGAAAAAGTAGCACACGGTGAAAGCATATGGAATTTTACACCAAGGGCTCCACTTCCCATCCTTCATTCTGAAATGCCCTATGCAAAAATGATGATAGATGGAAAATTGTACCTATTTTTCCAATACCGAAGGAAGATCCTTAGGTATTCTCCATTCTTCCTCAAACACAAGTGCTTAGGTGTGTGTACCAAAGTTCCACTCTCTTCTTTAAGGTTCTTCTCATGGATCCATCACATGTATATTTTACAAACCTCTCCGCAAGTGATTTCTTCTCCTCAGGGTATTGCCATATTTTATCCTTTGGACCATTAGGCACTCTAATTTCTAAAAATACAAGAGATAGAAGGATCGCGCTGAAACTTATTTTCTCACCTTGATGTTCCACATCAATAAGTGTTTCAAAGCAATGAAACTGGAAATTTTAAACTACCCCTTCTGTCATCTTCTTTTTTATGTGTAACCATGCCTTATTCACCCGGGACAAAGCACTCTTGATTATTTAACTTAGTTAGGAGGTGTGTTGCCTGAACCATGGGAACTTCTCCAACTTACCAATATCCATTTTATGCCCTCCCTTTATGTAACCCATTGTTTTTCTTTTCTCTTTTATACCTCCTTTTATAGTGAGGTCATTGCTAAATTTAGTGCTTGAACTCCTTCAACCTGTCATTTTCCCAATCAAGGGCATGGTAATCCTCATTCAGTCACCCAATAAAGTAGAAAACGTCCTCATGGACTCTACTCATCAACCATTGATATAAATTTTCTGGTTTTCCAAAATAAGGGAGTTCATAAAGTTGCAAAACTCCCACATTTTATTAACATTTTTCACTTGTCATCATCATATACCACCATATCATTTTTGTTCTCATTGTTGTCTTTACTACTAGCAACTTATCCAATTCATCTTGTTATCTTTGGTTCTATGGTTATAATCACTTACTTTGTAGTGATCGAACATGTGATTCCCAATCATGACCCATAAAACCCCTTCTAGATATTGCATCTCATAAAATCAGACTTTCGGGGGTGCATCTTAAACTTTTATTTTGACTTCCTTCTTATTTCTTCCCCTTGTGGCCACTCCAGGTGCTCGCTTAGGTGCCATAGAAACAATAAAGGTGTGTTCTTGTGGTTAATTCAAGCTCTGCAACTCAAACCCGCATGCCCTAGCTCAAATCCATGCCCTAGCTCAAACTCAAACCTAATTACCAATTTTCCTCCCTGCACACCTTTGCTTCACTCAAACACTTCTCTCAATGGAGCACCAAACAATAATTTTATCCTAACTAACTTTGACAAAAATCCATTTGGTTCAACTTAGTATCACCTCTCTTGCACGTCAAACTCACTCTTAACTCGCTCTTCAACTCACTCAAATTCTCTCAATCGAAAAGGTAAAAATGATTTCAACACCACCTTATATAGCTTTTGAAAATTTTTATACATTTATTGCTCTCCACCTACCACCATACTCAACATTAAATTGGTGTTTCTTTGATTTTTCTACGCTAATTTTTCCATACCATAGTCATAACCTTCTAGCGCCTACTACTCCTCGACCACATACCTCCTTTCACGTGCCTTCATGTACTAAAGTACCTATCCACATGCCTTTCACTAAGTATTTTCCACTGCTGTAGCCTACCTCACATTACACTGTGCATCCATTCATCCATACATGTGGTCTTCATTCATGAGCAATATTTTTGTATCCACACCTTTACTTCAAGCACCTACACAATATCTCTCTATGCATACCCATCTTCAGATAACATTCAAACTTGACCCATTTATCTCTATATACACTCCACCCCACACTAAAAGTATGTGTAGTCCTCTATGCATGAATTCAATAGATAGTAATCAGCTTTTGTGTGCAAGCACACTTATTACACAAAACACTGAACTAAATTGACAAAAGCATATAACAATGATGAAAGAAACACATATAAAGGAAATGCATTAAGGAAATATAATCTAATGGAAATATTTGCCTTATTAAAAACACAAGAAGACTTATTTATAGTAGGGCTTTATCCTACTCCCATTGAAATAACTAGGAAATTGTGTCCCATCTAGTGCCTCTAACTGGAAAGCCACTTGAATCAAGTATGTAAGTCACAATATATGGTCCTAACCAATGCACTTTGAGCTTTCAGGGTGGCACAAAAACTTGGAGTCATAAAGAAGAACCATTTGTCAACTTCAAGCTTCTTATCCTTAATATGTCTATCATGCCATGCCTTTTGCCTAGCCTTTTCTATCTTTTGACTCCATCGTGCTATAGCACACCTTTCATCCAACTGCATCAGTTTATCAATGCGCTCTTCAAGTGCTTTCATCATCAACCCAATCCTGCACAATACACATACAAGAAGGTAACATGAATTCCACGGGAAAAATAACCTCCACGCCAAACACCAACTGAAAAGGTGTGGCTTTGTTCAATATTTTATAAGTTTTCATGTATGCCCAAAGTACAAAAAGACTTTATCATCCCTATTCCTTCCTTCCAACATCACAAATCTTAGTCAATGTGTGGCTCAATATCTTGTTGAAAGCCTTAGTAGTTCCATTTTCCTAAGGGTGATAGGGTGTTTTTATGGTGTGCCACCATAAATTCATCCAATAGTATCCTGATGGTCTCATTAAGAAAATGAGTACCCCTATCACTTGTCAAACTCAATGGGCATCCATACTTGTTGATAATGTTTTCCCACATAAACCTTTTTGTTTTATCATGTAATCCTTTGTAGGTGCTACTTCTTCCCACCTTGTAAGATAATCTATACAAGTTATAATGTAGCATGATCTAATCATGCTGCATGGGTGGGGAAATAGGACCCAAAAGTCAATTTCCCACTTTTCAAAAGGTTCTGCACTAGCAATAGGCCTTAAAGGCATTTCATCTCTATGCCTAGGATTTCAAGGTGCTTGAAAATGATCACATGCCTTACAATATTCTTTACAATCCTTATATAATGTTTCCACCACAAACCAGCCAATAAAATCTTACGTGCGGTAGCATCTCTACATAATGTCCACCTACAATACCACCATGAGCTTCCTCCATAATAGCTTCACATGCTCATGCTCAAGTACACACACACAAAACTTCATCTCGACCTAGTTTGTATAAATCTCCACTAATCAACATGTAAGGCACGTGTACATGTATGACAAGTTGTTTCTTCTCTATACTCTTCATTCCTCGGGGCCACACTAGTTCACATGTAAAAAAACAACAATATCTTCTAAGTCAAGGCACGTGTGATTCAATCTAAAAATTTGTGCATATGACATTGTGTCCTCAATGCTCTATGTGTCCTCACCTAAATTAATCCTTGATAAATGATCTGGTCTAGAATTTCTCTTTCTGGCTTAACCACCATTGTAAAATCAAATTCTTGAAACAATAGAATCCAACAACATATGTGCCCTATAAAAAATGGGCTTATTCACCAAATACTTAAGTTGTCATGTGATCTGTATAGAATATAAATGGGGTTTTACAAGTAAGTACTTTTTCAAAACTTATGTAAGCGTACGTAAATCATGGACAAGGCCTTCATGCTCTGTAGTTGTATAATTTTGTTCAGTTAGTGGTGTAACTTCCTGCTTGCAAAACAAATAGGATGATCAAAAATACCTTCTCAGGTTGGGATAATACCGCATGCCAATGGCCATGCCAGAGGCATCCACATGCACATGAAAAGGTTTGGTCCATGAAGGAAAGTGCATAATAGGTGTTGTAGTAAGCCTTTCCTTCAATGTCTCAAACATGCATTGTTGTGCTTCACCCCAATGGAACTTGCCTTTACTCTTTAATAATTCTTCCAAGGGTGTGAAATCTTAGCATAACCTTTGATAAACTTCTGTAATATCCTATGTGTGCCCCAAGAATCCATGCACCTCACTCTAGTTAGTAGGTTCCTCTAAGCCCAAAATAACAACAACCTTAGCAAGGATCTACCAACAAGCCTTCTTTATAAATAATGTGTCCCAAAAAGTCCCAAAAGGTGTAGTAAAAACACACTTCTTAATGTTTAAGGAGATGCTCAACTATGGCACCTCTCAAACATAAGTCTTAAATTATCACAATGATCTTTCACTAGCCCATAAATTATCAATCATCCAAGTAAACTGTAAAAACTTATGAATAAATTCCTGGAATGCTTGCACAACAATGCATGCAAAAAAAGATGTAGGTGCATTCTTTAATCCAAAGGCATAATTGTATGTATGCAAAAATTCCCCACTCAGTGGTGAAATTTTTCTTCTCTTGATCCTCTTTAGCAATCCTCACCTGATGATATCAGAAAATCCATCAGTGAAGGAGTAGATCTCACGCCCTGCAACACCTTCCAAGAATTTCTTTAGTAAAAGGTGTGGGAAAGGGATCTATTACACATGCAAGCATTCAACTCCCTATAATCCACACAAATTCTTATTCTTCCATCTTTTCTTTATACTTATCACCATAGGGCTAACCCACTTTGACTCCTCAATGGGCTCAATGATTCAGAATTCAACATCTTATCAATTTCTTCCTTTACCTTGACACGTAGATTAGGATTCATCTGTAAGGCCTCTTCCTAACTAGGTGTGCACACCTTCCTTTAACTTGATCCTCATCTCACCCAAAGAGTGATGTACCCCTTTTAACTCATGATAGCCTCTAGGAAATAAGTCTTGGAAGTCACATGCAATAACTCAATTATTTTAGCAACCTCTGAGTCAGACCAATAATCTCCAATGATGGCCTCCTTAGGTTCAACATCTGTCCCAATGTTGACCTTCTTCATTTTCATAGGCTCATATGCGTGTGCCTTCTCATCTACACTATCTAAGACCTCGTGTGTACCCTCTAGTATGCTCAACATCTAGATTCTCCACTTCTTCATCATCAATTATGTAGACCATCTTACCTTTTTCTTTTTCTAGGAAGGTGTGCCCAAGTTTTCTGCATCTATCTCTTCTTCTTCAAAGTGCATGCCTCCAGATCTGACTCACCTAGTAACTCTGAATAAGTTCCTCATCCTTTGCACTATCTCCCAATGTCAAGTGCTTCATAACATGTAATGCCTCATTCACTGGAGGTTTAGTGGAAAAATAGTCAAAGGTATGAATCATACATGTAGTCAGTTCTTGCCAATTTCCTTGTTTCTCTATTCAACTCTGCATAAACATACCATGCATGCGTAGCCTCACAAGTGTAGTAGAACTTGTGCACCCATAGTGAAGGTGGTAAGGCCTCTTACCCCCTCTCAGAGTCTCTCACACTATTGAACATGGTGTTGAGCATCCTTCCCATGAAATTCACATGTCTTGGTAGGTGCATTGCTCTAAAGAAATCTAGTAGAGAAGGTGATTCTCACTTCTCGCCACTCTAAAAACCATTATCTTGTGTACCATCCACCAACGCATGTTGTTGTCCCACATAAGGTATATACCAACATATTCCTTCTTATTTCCACTTGATCTATCCACTGCTTCCATAGTGTGCAAAAACACTTCAGGATTCCCTCACTAGTGTACCTTGGTACTGGTTACTGCCCAAATGCCTAACACTGTGTGTCGACTTACTTACACATGTAACTACACTTTTCATCTCATGCCAACCATTTCATAAGTCCCATGTGCCCAAGTTATCACATGCAACACTTGTAGTATCACTCATAGACTATGCATCATCCCATTGAATAACTCCTTCCTTTGATGGCTCAAGTACTTTAGGATCTCTAATGGTGTGCACATAAATTCTTGTTCAAATCCTCTTCACTCAAAGGTTCTACATAAGGTGCATCTTTTCCATCTATTAAAGGAATGATGATGTGCTCTTCCTTGTTCTCAAAACTGATGTATCCTTTATTGAAGTGCAAATCAACATTATTCACATAACACAAGGGTGCCCAAGAAATGTTGGAAAATTTTCTACCTCTAGCAAGTGCCAAGACCTCAAAGTCCCTAGTAAACTTGGCCCCTTGTATAGTAATAGTAGCATCTTCAAGACTCAATGGTGTGGCTTTAGTCATGTTTTCCATAAACAACACATTTGAAGATGGTTGTAATGGTGGCCTCCCCATCTGATTCCACATCCAAAGTGAGTACATTCACTTCTACACTGTATCAATCAAAATATTACTCAAAATCCATCCATCAACAACTACATTCAAAGTGATCTCTTTATCATAATCAAACTATGAGGAGGTAAGTTAGCATGTAAAATATGTCTCTCTGCACTCAACTCCCATGCGTGACATCTTTCCCCTTAACCATTCCCTAATAAAGGAATGATGTTTTCTTGTCGTAACATCTTACAAACCTCCTTAAATCATCAACATCCTTTTGAGGAAGCTCAACTGATTTGGCCTACTCCACTTCCATTGACTACTCCTTCAAGCATTGTATCTCACCCTGTAAGTTTCTAATAACTTCCATGGTTTCTTGATAAACTTCCTTCTTTGATGAGTAGGGTTTGGATACTTTGCATGCAATACCTCTTCCTTTGTAATAATAGGCTTCTACTTTGGAACTTCCTCTGCACATGCGCACAGCCTCAAGCATGTAGTGACTAACACAGGTACCATCTCAGGATCAGGTGCTAACTTTGGCATCCATTGATCTTCCACAGTGTGTTGTACTCTAACCATTCCCATGCCCTTATCCTTTTTTGCTTCTTACTCAAATGTTCATACAAGTCTGGGCATTCTTCATAATTGTGGTTCTTTTCGTAAAAAGAAAAAATAATATTTTGAGGGCATTTCACACTTGTAATGATTAGGGGATCACATGTATAACATGTTCCTCATGGAAATTCACTTCTTCCACACCACCACATGACCTCGGCCTCTGAATCCTCCATGGTATCCTTGACCTCTACCTGGCCTCCATCAGAGTGCCCTTCATTGTGATTATGATCATGATGCTCACCTTGTCCTTGGAATTATTTGCAACACTAGTCTGACATACACCAAGTATCAATGACATCATGAATCTGATCAATCAACCTGTAATTCTCAAGTATCATGAGTGGTAGACCTGAAAATCTTACAATAACAGGACACGTTCTTCCTTATCACGTGTTGCAACAATGGGAACCTACTTGAATCATGATCAAGTGATAGATCTCATAGTCAGCAACATGGCATGCACCTGATTTATGAGGAAAACTATCCTTAGTATGTCCTTCTACTTCATAATTTGTGCACCAAATTCCATTGTACACATCTCATGAGCTGAATTAGCTGACAAACTTCTCAACTTTTTTCCATAGATCATAATCTGAGCTTCAAAAATGGGCTAACTCTAGTGTCTATGCTCCCAACTACCTCAGCATGTAGAGCAAGAAAGCTGCCTCAAAGCCTCATGTGGGTCTGTAAATGTCTTATGTGAGAGTGCCCTTCTAAAAGGTGTGATCAAACCTCCAATGAACCATTGAGCATGTTGACTTGGGTGAATGTCATAAGATAACTTTGATAATAAAGTTTTAAAGTGAGCATCATACTCCCTTACACTCTCAGCCATGCCTGTTTGATGTCCTTTAGTGCATGTTGATGCTCTTCTTCTCAAACTCAGGTATGTGGAACTCTTTACTAAGAAAGCATCACATACATGTGGTATAGTCTACACACAAGTCTTGGTTTGGATCATATTTCTTGTACAACTATATGTGTGCCCCTTGCAAAGTAGTTACAAATAAACTTGACTTGCCTTATGCTCTAGAGTTGTAATCCCTTTAGTGTGCCATAGTATTTCACACATATGCATGTGCTCAATTACATCTTCAATTCCTCTGTATTTTGGGAGATGAAGAGACATCTCTAAATAGACTTGTTGGGGTTGGTGTGGACCATGCCCACAGATCAGAAACTGTATTACCTCTTGTGTTTCCTCACCTCTAGAACCACTAGATCCACTAGATCCCAAACCACTTGATCCTCTGATCCTCCCCTTGTAGTAGGAAATGGACTAGAGGATACATTGCCTTGTGTTCCAAAAAGTTGTGCTAAATTGAACTCCCATAGTCTGTGAAGTTGTACTACTTCTAGAAGATGTGATACCCAACGTTTATGTGCCCCGTTTTTTGATGATGCACCAAAAATATACCTCAACCGGACCTCAAATAACATAGATGATGATTGCACCACCATAGATGAATAAGCTACTGATTAACTCCTGAACTTGATGGTAAATTAACTCTATCTGTCACTACTCTACTTCCCACACTAGCTTGCTTACTAATGACTATCGTAGAAACTAGAAAACCAAGCACAAGGGCTAGGTTCACCAGGAGGGATCAAATGTGCCCATGGTCCTTTAGTTTCCATGGCGTGCTCTCTCATCTGAGGTGAAAGGGTTCTCTGCCATGCTTACCCAAATGGGGAGTTCTAGATGCTCGGCTCCATGTCCTCTATGTGAGCTCCAAATCCTTCATGAGCCATCTCTCTCCACAACACCATTCATTCCACAACTTCATGTTGCTTCTCTAAATCCCTCTCATGTGCCTCATTAAACTTAAGCCACCTTTCTTCTCTCTACCTTTTCTACCACTAGGTCTTCCATCTTTCACCACACTACTCCTACCCCCATGCATGGTGGGGTTTAGCTAGCCATAGGATGTTGTTCCAAATCTAAAGTCATGATCAAGATCTTAATCGCTAAAGGGATACCATGTAAATATGATCCTTGGGTTCACGTAAGAACTAGAACTCAACAACCTCTAGACAGGAATAAGTAGAAACTACATACTCAAAATATAGCTATTTAGGACACCACTCCACCAATGATCTACAACGCGTGTCCAAGTCAGATCAGCATCATGCAAAGCCTGGAATTCTTCTGTGTCCAAACAAGTGTTTCAAAACCTCAATTTCTCTTTGATGCATAAGCTACCAACCACTCATACAACTCTATGGGAAAATAGGAGAAAAACATCTCATAGAGCTCATGATCTGATTTTGTTCACCCACACACATGTGCATCAAAATCAGGTCTAGTGCTAAATTTGTGAGCATACTCTTCCTCTAAATTGTCTAACCACTCTTCAATACTTGGCCAAAGTCAACTGTACGTCTTCATCATGCAACATCTTGGAAAACAACTGAAAAGAGGTCCTCAACAATGGAACCAAAATGTAGTCTTATTTTACCCCAAAACCCAAGTGCACTTGACACATCACCAAGAAAAACTGAGTGCTCACCCAAAGCATGCAAAGGGTACTAGGTCCCTCTTTTATGGAAGCTTTTTCAAGGAGTTAGCATGATCATACAAATATTCCAGATCCATAATAGATAATCAAGTATATTACATAACATAAACTAGATCTAGATCTTAACTATTATGCATGAGTAATTAAACAAGAACCATAATCAAATTTACCATACAAGATCCATGCTTAGATATGTCAACAATCAATATCCAACCACAAAGATCCATTATATTAATTGTTGTAAAACACAGAAGCTTCATACATACATAACAATGTCACCATAAAAGTCATGTGTGCCATAAACCAACAACATAACTCTACTAAAACATGGATCCCTAAACTATGCAAAATCAATACATATATATAGGGTGGGGACTTTCCCTTCACCACCTATGCATCCTCAAAATAGGTTACATGTTAAGAATATCACACCCAAAAACATACTTCCACTTTAAAATCATCCCAAAGTATGTATAGGAGATTTGGGAGACTGAACTTTAAACAAGATCCAAGATTTTTGGATCTGAAGCAAAGAGTGTAAAGATGACTCAAGAAAATATTATATGGATTAAAGATGGATAAATATGTAAAAATTCTAGATCATATCAGAAAATTCTACTCTCTACTTAATCTGCTCACATATTAATGAAAAGGTAAATGATGATGATGCCAAAGCAATTATTTTGAATAGTTTGTCTAAAAAAATGTCTCATATGGTTTTTACTCTAAGCAAGCTTAACATTGGTTTAGAAGGAGTAATTTCTACTCTTCTTGATCATAATGAACCTTTTGAGCCAGAAGAGGAGGTTTTATATGTGCACAATAAAGCTAGTACATCATCAAAAAAGGGAAAATATACTTCAAAGTATGATCCTTCACGAGGAAAGGTTAAATTTGTTTATTGCAAAGAATTAGGACTTGTAAATTTTTAATTGTGAAAAAAGGGTACAAGATATTCCTGAAGATAAACTGGATCTAAAATCCTACTTATTTGAACAAACTAACTAGGATAAATATTATAATGATGAATAACTCTCTTTCCCGTGATGAATAATTCTTATGGTAAATCAAAATTGGAGGATGGAGGCAATAGAGGATGGAGGGTGATCAACGCCTCTCGTCGGGTCACACATGACAAGGCCACATTTTGGTATGGTGGCATCTCTTTGTCTCTTTTTCAGTTGTGTGGTGTGTGCATAATAAAATGGTGTGTGATTTCCTTCTCCTGTTATGATACAAATAAGGAGAATGTGCATTGAGGATGTTGAGAATAATTGTATAGGAGGGAAGCTAAACTAGAGTGATCCTATGACTTCTAAGATTCTTTGATTTTCGTACTACTTACATCAACCAAACGGTGAAAGAGCATTCACTAGAAGTGAAAGTGGGAACTATTGAGTTCACGTATGTAGGTGAATTGGTGGAAGTGTGATCATATGGTATGGGATTCACTATGGTGAAGTAGATAGGTCATGTGTAGTGATATCCAGACAACAAGATCCAAGCCAACAATATGCATACCTAAAAGTATGTAGAGGCATACAATTTTATTTCCAATTCTTCAAATGTGCTTTCTTCCCATGTTCACACTAAGGAGGGGAATGTTAGGAATTTATTATGTTTGTATAGTTATTTGATATTTATGGATTGTTTAGTAGGTTGTTTAAACAACCTACTTAATATTGTGAGTTGTTTCTATATATTTGTAAATCTAGGCTTTGAATAAAATTAATCAAATTTGAACCAAAATTTAGATAGTTAAACCTTTTTAAACGCATGAAATAACTATGTGTATCTTATTAGTGTATCCTCTTGAGCATGACACGCTTTAAAAGAATAAATGGTGACGGATAATGGAATTAGTCATTTCAATATTATGGGCATAGTTTTTGGGCATCGAGCTAGTAAGCCTCGTTTCATGAAAGCACATAAGCCACATGAAACTTGTCCCTACATTCACCGTACAAATCGTTTCAATCATATACTGGATTAGTTTATGTTCTTAAGTTATTAAGTTCACAACTAACCATTTTATTTTAATAACTCGTAGCAATTATGACTCTGTAAGGCCCACATTCTGATCTGATCGCACCATTATGGAATACCTTTGGGAAGGTTGCGGTTCGTAATGAATTATGTCATCATGCACCGTCCACCTTCCCATAGCCATTCCAGTTGGCTTGGTCAAGGTATTGTCACATTTCCTCGTGACACTATAACCACGATCTTAATTAACTCATAATTATGTAATCGGGAAAATAAAGGTACACTTAGCATTTTATACATTATTTATTAATGAACAAGTTGTAGCAATGAGATTTTATTTATCGTGACCATCTCTTTCCCATTAATGCGTGATAGGTTTTGACATTACTTTATGATTAATCATTAAATTTATGATTAATCAATGTTCATAAATCATTTTATGTATAGTTATGCATGTTGTTTTCTTATTAAATGTCTTACAGATATACCATAATCAATGTTGTTACTTTTTCGTGATATAATGTCTCATCATATCATACGTCAACAAATAAATCATAAAGATAACAATAATCAACAAATTGTACGTGTAGTAATACATTAATAATCTGTAAAAAATCAGCATCATAACAGATTTGTAAAAATAATGTATGTTGTAAAAACAACTGCATATATTCATAAAATGGAGGTTATACCTCGTTACCAAATTACATAATGATAATAAAAACAATATCAAATAAAACCAAACTTAACGACCTTTCTTACATCATGTGAGTAATTTCTTTCACTTAAACAAACAAATACATAGATTACATTCACGAGAAATGATACAAAAATCATCTCAATGATTCACAAATCAATCTTTTCCATTTCATAATTCTTTATAAACCTGCAAATCTGAAAATGATAATTTCAACATGGTCAATTCAAATTGAAATGGCATGAATCCATCATTCTTACAACCTCGTTGTTCATTACATCATAATGTATATAGTAGATTATCTCATCACACAACTTAATCGATTCATAATCAAATAAAGTCTCCATAATGAATGGAACTTACGCATAATCCCTTACAACATACATTTCCATTACATAACATAAGAAGTAGAATTATTTTCTATAATATTTCTTAATGATAATAGAAATGTTTCAATCCATGGTTATATATACTCCTAGCTACATTCATACCAAATATATTTTGATTCCAAGCAAACCCTTTCACTAAATATAAATCCAATATTTTACAAAGCAGATTTATTAATGGAGATAGAAGTTAATGACCTTAATTAATATATCTTTACTTCTCAAATCATATTATAGAAACATCATTCTATTTGAATGGACTATGAAGTCCAAAATAAATTCAAAATCAATCTACTACCCTAACTAGAAAGGAGTTAAAAGATAGGAATATAACTTACTTCCTTTAATCTCTTTCTTAAAAATAATAACCATCAAGTGAAATTATGCCACAAGTGCTTCAACAAGATAAATATAAATATAGGGAAATTTAAATAATTAATACTTAAATGTTTACCGATAATGCTATGTTCGCATAAAAACATTACCACTTTTAAACAAAATTTATTGCAAACTGAAATATATATAAACTCTGATGACTTCCTTTATAGAAACAATCATAGAACTATCAGAATGAATACATGCAACATAAACCCTTACTACCCTTGTGGAAAGGTTCAAAATGCAGCCTAGAATTTACGGATAAGACACTAGTCGTGTTGGCACATCACTCAACCTTGACCGAGTGCTCACCAAGCATGCAAAGGTACCAGTCCTCTTTAGAGTTGTAGTAGGATGTTAGCACGATGAAGGAAGAAACATATAGATTCATAACTAATCCACCATTCTATAATGCATGCTACCCTTAGATCTATGAAATAACAAGCTTAAACAAGTTAATCATGATTGAATCAATATCATGCACTAATCAATTACACATACGTAATGACACTTAGATTCAGCCAATATCTTCCACCTTTATTAAATATAGAAGATCCTTATAGTAATGTCAATTTATACCAACGCATATGGATCTGATACAAATTCAGATGTATGCTTATATTCTCTGTTACACTTACATATATGCACTCCCTACATACACACACATATCGCACTCTTTTTCACTTCACTATGTACCTAACATCATATATATATGGTGGTGACTTTCCTTCACCGCTTATCTATTCCAGAAATAGGCCACATGTTATTGATAGCCACACACCGCTTACAAGCATAGCCACACATGCAAGTGTGCTATCTATAGTCCTCTTGCAATTAACTGAAGTGTTAATTCTATTCTCATCTCGTCTCCATGCAAAATGCTTCAATCTCGATCCTCCAAAGATAGATTATGCATGGTGCGCACGTCTCTACATCATTGGTGTGTTTCGCATGCCATCTTCTAAAAATAGGTCTTCATGCTCAAAATTGGCTAAGTCCCGAAAGCTAAACTTTCCTTCCACGCGTGGGTCCTTCCTGTCATTCCCGCCTTTGATCATGTCATTATATCCCACGTGGACTCTTTTTTGATCTTTGAGAAGTATTATTTGATAAACATTACCCCATACTAATCTCATTGTTGTCCTAACAATGGGTATTTCCAAAATTGAAGTAAAGAATAGAAGAATGGAAATAATAAGAATGAAAGAATGTAAAGATTTTCTGTGAGGTTATGAGGCAGCCTCCTCTATATAAGTTTTAAAGTATCAACTCTGGATACTCCTCTTTATTTCAGCCTCCAAAACCTTGTCATTCAAAGTGAGTGCTTGTTCTACTTTTTCTCGGGATGTCCACAACAATGGATTCTAACTCATACTTCACAATCTCTCATTTCTCATTTTGTAGAACTAACACAACACCGACATTGATGTCATTCTCCTTCTAAAAGATCCATCTTGAGTAATTAGCTTCCCAAGCTCTTCCAACCAAGTCTTGTGTGGCTCTTGTCTTGCTGCCGCTGGGGCCTTGCACTTACTTCGCTTAACCATTGATAATATTTCGCACGCCCAATGTCTCATCCTTCATCGCTTTTTGACCTCATTGTTTTCTTCTAGGGTCTTGATGTTGTTAAGTGCCTCCGGAGATGTGCATATGTTTAAATCCTGGTCTATTTTCTTTAATACTTCGTAATGCTTGAAATATCCCTTCATAAGATGTAATCTCTCGCATCACTAATGCTTTCTTGTTCAACATCTTGCTCTAAGCTTTCTGGAACTTGCATGCATAAAGGTCCATCTTCAAGTACCAAGACCACTAACTTTCTCACATAGTGTATTGCTAAAGGAAATGTCATGGTACCTTGGCCTCTAAGTGTGGCCTTGCTTTAATGACACTATCCCCAATACCCTCTGTGATGCTCATAAATACTTCATTTTTATTCTCGCATGAAGTCACTCTCTACATTATGTGCACTATCTATGCATCCTTTGTCTTCAGCTTCTCACATGCACTGCTCGATCATGGAAGCTTTGTCATGCTTCTTCTAGCCACCTTAGTAGAAACTTGCACCAATGCATTGTTGACCTACTCATTTGACATGACAATAGGATTTACCGTCGTGTGTCTAGCTTAGGGTGTCTTATTTAGTCATCTCGAAACACATGACTCTTTCACACATCAAAGTCGGGAAAATCCATGTGGATCTCGCATTGACCACGATAGTTGCTTTTGAGTTCACATGGTCACCATATCCTCATCCATTAGCTCCTATCCAAATAAACCCTTTTGTGATATTGTGCTTGGAAGCAAGCGTGGATAATTTTTCTTGCATCCTTTACATACCCCATGGCTAGTGGAATGTGCTCTCCACTTATTCTTCTAGACCATTTCTACTTAGGGACTCTAGCTTCCAAATTTGGGACTTGTGTCTCCATGTCTTGAACATTCTCTGCAACTTTCTCCTCTCGGTCTTTTCTCATCCTCTTCCTTTTCTTTTGATTCCTCACCTATTCCTCTCTGTGTTCTCTCGGAAGTTTAGGATATTTAGGCGTGCTTTCCTCTTACTCTTCTCTTCTCTCCTCATTTAACTTTAGTTTCCTCCTTCTTTGTGTGATTGCCTCCTCTATGGGGAGAGTCTCGGGTGGTTTGTGTACACTAGTGGTTAGAGTAGCACCTTAGGTCCTTGTTCTCCTAAATACTCTCTTAAAATTTTGCTCCCTTTCGACACATTCAAGTCCTCATCATCCCCTCTTATGGCCGAGGTGGTGTAATTGCGCCCTCCTTCACCTTTATTTGTAGGATGTCTCCTACCTCTATGCTCCAAACCACCAATATCTTTGTGCTCCTCATCCTCATCCTCCACTTCAATTGGGTTTGTGGGCTTAAGCGCTGGGATGTTCTCCATTGTATTCTTTCTCTTTGGTGGTGCCGAAGTGCAAACTCACCTTCCACATACTTGTTATTCTCCATCTTTGGATTCAGCTAGAGATACACCAATGCTGCCCCCCACATATCCAAAATAATTCTCTCTATATAAGCACTTCTTCGCTAGGATCAACATTCTTCTTCCTCAACGTATGGTAGTCACGGTCTACTTTATCTACATTGAAGACCATTAGTGTGTGTATGTAAATATATGAACAGATGCTTAGAAATACCTTGTAGTAAATGCGTAAGGAAATTTACACCAATGGGTCCAGACTCCATCTTTCATGGGAAGTGCATGATGCAGTAATGTTGATATACGACAAACTAAATTTTTTCCCTACCACCGCTAGTAGGTCCTTTGGGATGCGCCACTTGCCCAAATATTGTGTGGAGCCTATCATACCATTTCTCCACCCTTTCCTTTACATCATCTATCATGGCCCCTTTGTATAGGTACTTTCTAAATATTTAAGTTGGTGACTTGTTCTCCATGGGGTATTCCCATACTTTTCCTTCGGTCCATCTAGTACTCCGATATCCATAAATACCGTTGATAGTAGAATAGCCCCAAAGCTGATCTTCCTCCTGTGTGTGCTTCTTCAACTATTTTTCTACAATTTAGCCTCTGCAATGTTGTAGATTGTCCCTTCTGACATCTTACATGCCACATGTAACCACATAGTATTTACTTGTGACCACCGCTCCTGATCATTCAACTTGGTAACAAGGTGTGTCTGCACTGCACATTAACTAGACAATTCTTCAATTTTTATGTCCATTCTGTGGACCCTTTAGGTAACCCAACTCCTATCTCGGTCTTTAAAATGGCAGCTTTATCTCGTGAGATCACCTTTGATCTCTCCCCGTGGCCTTCAAATCTATAATCGATGAGACAAATGCATATGAGATTCTAACTCTACGCCCTACAAAGTAGAAGTCCTTATGCACCCTACTCATAAGCCACCGATACAAGGGCTCATACTTCTCAAAATATGGAAGCTCATATAATTGGTAGACCCCAATTCTCTTTAGAAGCTTCTCACCGCATCATCATAAATCGGCATATCATCTGCCGTGGTGCTTGTTCATCCTAGCAAGTGAGCAAGGAATCGATCTCCTTCTTGTTCTCGAGTCCCGTGATTATATTCACTTACTTTTCTCTTTCTAATGGGTGAATCCCATTCCTCGCCGACGATGAATCCGTATTGATATTGCATCTCTAAAAATGACTTTGGGTGCCATCTCTTCCTCCTCGATGACCGCCTTCTTCTTTCCTTTTACTACTACTGTAGATTCCTTCTTAGGTGTCATTTTTACCTTGCGCAATTATATCCTCTTTAACTCTGAACTTTGTGAATCAAACCTAGCTCGATTCAATCATGCCCTAGGTGGAAAATTTGTAACCTAACCCTTTTTTGTCTCCTCCTTCGCTCAAACCCCTCACCACCCAAGACGCAAGCTTCTTGTCACACATATATGGTTGTCACTCTTGGTTTCACACCCTTCACACCTTAACTTAATCACTTGGCATTTGTTGCACTTGGCTCTTTCTTCAAATACTCTTACCGCAACAAGTAAAAATGAATATGTATCCCATCCTTATATATTTTTTTTTTCAAATTTTGATGAATTTATTACTCCTTCACCTACTAAATATCCCCTCATCCATTGACCAAATCCATTCATTCCACGTAGTACATATTCACGCCCTAGTTATAACCTTCAAAGCATGCCTTCCTACCCTCTGCTCACGGACTTCTCTTCGGGCCACGTGCGCCTCCCGCACCCGAGTACCTCATCACTATACCTTCTCCGGTACTTATCATGGCCCCCACTTACCTCGCGTTATACTATTCTTTCATTCATCTCCATCCTTGGTCACTTTTGAGAAGAAATCTTCTTTGGACTTAAAGCACACCCGTAGACTTTTATTCCTTTCACCTTCCAATTCCCAGATTTTACTTGGATAACTACAACCACCCCACATGAAAGGTATGTACAGTCCTATGTGCATAAACATTCTTCATAGTAATTAGCTTCATGCGTGTAGGAACACTTATTACACAAAAACAACAACTAAATTGATAAAGCATAGTGACAATGAAGGAAATACATGTAATTGAAAACCTAAGCTAAATGACAATACGCCTTATTATAAACACCAAGAATACTTATTTATAGTAGGGCTTTAGCCTACTCCCGTTAAAGTAATCAGTAGCCTTGTTCCATTAAGTGCTTCTAATCAAGCAAGCACCCGATTCAAGTATAGAAGTGATAACATATGGCCCCAACCAATGTACTTTGAGCTTTCCTAGATGGTGCAAGAACTTTGAGTCATAAAGAAGTACCATTTGTCCAATCTCAAACTTCTTATCTCTTATGTTTCTATCATGTCATGCCTTCTACCTAGCCTTTTCCTACTTCTGACTCCATCGTGCTATGGCTCGACACTCATCCAGTTGAATCATCTTTTCAATATGTTCTTCTAAATCCTGTTCATCATCAACTAGACCTCTAACATGCACTGATAATGCAAACAAAGTAACATAAATTCTATTGGGAGAACAATTTCCATGCTAAACACCAAATGAAACAGTTGTGGCTTTGTTCAACCTATTGTAAGTTGTTCTATATTCCGAAAGAATAGTGACACTTTGTCATCCCAATCCTTTCTTCCAACATCACAATTTTTTTCAAATTTTGGCCCAAAATTTTGTTCAAAGCCTGCCAGTTCCATTTTCACGAGGATGGTAAGGTGTAGTTTTACGGTGTGCAACCATAAACTCATCTAATAGGATCCCGATTGTCTCATTCAAAAAAATTTTACCCCTATCACTGTCAAGCTTAAAGGACATCCATACCATGTAATAACATTCTCCCATAGAAACCTAGTTGTTGTAGTGATTGTACAATCCTTGGTAGGTGTCTGTTTCTACCCACCGTGTGAGATAATTTGTGCAAGTAATGATATAGCGTTAATCCAATCCGTGACATGCATGGCTAGAGAAATAGGGCCTACAAAGTCAATGGCCCATTTGTCAAATGGTTCAGCACTAGTGATGGTCGTAAAGGCATCTCATCTCTTTACCCTAGTTTTCTAAGGCACTAACAATCATCACACACCTTAAAATATTTTTACAAATTCTTATACAATGTTCCCACCATAATCCAACAAGTAGGATCTTTTGAGTAGTCGCATCACCTCGCATAATGGCCTCCTACAATACCACCATTAACTTCTTCCATAATATCCTTACGCTTTCATGCTCTAATACGCAATGGCGTAATATTTCATCTCTACCTAGCTTGTAAAGGTCACCACCGATTAACATAAATGATGTCACGCATATAGCAAGTTGCTTCTTTTCTAATGCTTTCATTCCTTCTGGTGCCATACCCGTTTGTAGAAAGACAACAATGTCTTCTCGATTCCGTGGGCATGCGTTGTAACCTATATAAGCTGTGCATTTGACATTGTTTCTTCAATTGTCTGCGTGCATACTCTCCTAAAATTGATTCGGATAAATGGTCTAGTCTAGAATTGCTTTTCCTCGGCTTCACCACAATTATGAAGTAAAACTCATGAAATAGGAGCACCCATCTACATATTCACCCTTGTAAGACAGGATTGTTTATCAAGTACTTCAATGCAACGTGATCTCGTATAAAACAAAAATGGTGTTGCTAACAAGTAGTGTTGAAACTTGTGCAATGCATAGATCATTAACAAAGCTTCACGCTCTATAGTTGTATAATTCAATTCAGCAAGAGTCATCTTTCTACTAGCAAAAAAATCTGGATGATCTACAATACCTTCATCAAGTTAAGCTAACCACGCCAATGGCCATGCAGAAGTAACATGCACATGAAATGGTTTATCCCTGAGGTAAAATGTAGAATGGGTGTGATAGTAAGTTTTTATTTTAATATCTCAAACGTGCATCGATGTGGTTATCCCTAATAAAATGTACCTTTTCCCTTTAGTAACTCTTCCAAAGGTGAAGCAATTTTGGCATACCCTTTGATAAATTTTCTATAATATCCTATATGACCTAAAAATCTGTGCACCTCACTTTGACTGGTAGGCGCTTCCAAGCCTAAAATGACTGCAACCTTGGCTGGATCAACTAGCAAACCTTCCTTGCAGATTATATGTCCTAACGAGTATCCCAAATGGTGTAACAAATATGCACTTCTTGATGTTCAAAGAGATACTAAATTATGTCGTATCATTCAAACATTAAGTGCATTGTCACAATGATCTTTCAAAATCCCATATATGCCCAATCATCTAGGTAGACCTGTAGGAAGTTGTGAATAAAATATTTGAATTCCTAAACAACTATGCACAAGAATACAAGAGTAGGCACGTTTTTCAATCCAAAAGGCATCACAAGATAAGAAAAAATGTCTCATTCAATAGTAAATGTTTTCTTTTCTTTATCTTCCTAGTAAATCTTGACTTTGATGATATCCAGGAGAGAACCCATCTATGAAAGAATATATTTCACACCGCAAATCCTTCTAGTATTTCCTCGGTGAATGGCGTAGGAAATGGATCTCGTGACACATGTAGCATTCAGCTCCTAATAGTCCTATCATCACCAATCCGGCACTATGATAATTCTTCACTGGGAACTCCTCGTCTTTATGATTATTTACCAATGCACATGACCTTTAGTTTGGTGGATGTAATGCGGAAACAAAACAACAACATAACACAAGAATACCATCGACTATGATAAGACGGAATGATGACAAATCTGAAATATCAAAGTAAATGATAATATTAACATGAAATTATTACAATCTCACCCATGAGGTACTTGAGTGTTATTGACTTCACTTGCCTTTCACCAAGACTATGGGAGAAACTTTACAATTACACCTCTTAATGGCTTCTTCAACACACCTTTAAACTGATGGCTTCCTTTGCACACTTCCTACAATATTTCTCACTACTTCTTTCTATGCTAAATGAGGGGGGTGGCCTCTCTATTTATAGAACTTCCAAGCTTATCCATCTTATCTCTAAGATAGGATAAGAAATCCACTCTGACGAATCATATTCCATACCTTAACTCTTATCTATACATGTAAGCTTATCTTTTAAGATAAGATAAACCTTATCATTTTACATGGGTTCCACATTTTTAGACTTTTTACAAATAAAATACACAAAATATTTATGACCTCACTCCTTGTCCTTATTACCAATATAATATTTCTAATTCCTAATCACGTAGACCCTACTTCTCTAATTACCCAAACTTTGACATTTTAACATTACCGGACCACTTATGACAAATATTTACTTTTTACAACATTCCTATTGTACTTATTGGTATTCTGTACTCCACATTATTAGCGGCACCGTCTTGTGGCGCCTGTTATCTTCTATCAAACTCTACTACTAATTATACTTAACAACATCCTATTCCTAATACATACATTAATGAAATAGAAATTACGGAGGAAAATTTTAGTGTCGACATCTTCCCCTTCTAGCTTCTACTCAGTCCTCGGAGTAGACTATTACAGTGCTTGGAAAATCTTCAACTTGTCGTGGTTGACCCATTTCGTAATGGGAGTGCCATCGATTCCTCGGTCAGTACGTACCATTTTCATGCACAATTCTGCTATTTTGTAGGGCCCCATCCATTTTGGAAGAAAATTTCTCTGTCTTCTTTTTTGTATCGGAATCATATACTAGAACCAAGTCATTCACATGAAATGGAGACCACCGGATCTTTTGATCAAAGTATTCCTTACTGCTTCATTTTCTTCTTATGGCTTGATCCTTTGCTATTTCCCTCATTTCCTCTAGCAAATGAAGATGTACCAACCTTTCTTTTCTTGAATCACTTTCATCCATCCTTTCATTTTCATAACTCTCACGGTGGGAATATCAAACTCAATAGGAAGAACTGGATCAATGCCATAGGCCAACTGAAATGGGGAGTATCTGTTGCTGACTTTGATGTTGCCCTATATGCCCACAATACTGCATGAATCCTTTTATCCCACTTATGTACCTGCAAGGCTGCATCTTTTGCTAGAATTTGACACAACACAAAATTTGTTCGTTCCACCTGTCCATTTGTGCTTGGCTTGTATGTTGTTGCCTTCCTGTGCTTAATAGAAAATTTATTGACTAGGGCTTTACCACCTCATTAATGAAGTGGCTTCCTTGATCATTACAATTTCTAATGGACAACCAAATCGGTGACAATGCGTTCATATATGAACCTTGCCACTTCATCCATGTAAGTTGTTTTCAATGGCCTAGCTTGACCCACTTGGTTAAATAATCTGTGGCAACTACAATATACTTATTTTGATGTGATGTAGTTGGAAGTGGACCTCTGATGTCTATTCCCCACTTTTCAAAGGGACCAAGTGGAAGAATAGGGACATAATGGAGTGATGAAGTCTTACGGTTACCATGTGTTTGACAAATATCACATGTCTTACAATAATTATAACAATCTTTAAAAAGAGTGGGCGGTGATAACTGCATCAAGATCCTTCTTCTTGTAAGTTGTCAGAGAAGTGCCCTCCACATGTACCATTGTGGAATTCTTCTAGCTTGAGTTCCTTCCCTTGATCACGTCACTGCCCTCTTGTCTTATCCATCGGTCCTATTCGAAATAATACTCCATGCGAGAATAGAATATGGAGTGACGGCTTGAGTAATCTTTCTCTTAGTCTTTGCATTGGCACCATCAGGAAACTTGAATTCATTGAGATAATTCCAAATATCTATGTATTCACTAGGGATTGTGTCGAGGATAACAATGTTGCATCGGGAAATCATCATCATCACAAGATGATCCTAAACCATCATAGGCTCGAGAGAGTGCATCTGCATTGACATGCTTCTTTCTGGCCTATCTATAATATCAAATTCAAATTCTTGTAGCAAAATTATCCATCTTCTTTATCCTCACACGATGGGTTAGGCTTATTACAATATATTTTAGAGCACGATGATCTATTCTGACTATAAATTTTTGCCCTAGCAAGTAATTTCTAAACTTCTTTACAGCAAAAATGATAGCTAGAGCCTCTTTTTGATTCTGGTATAATTTACCTCAGCACTTGCTCATTTATGCGCTCCCAAAGTAAATTGGATGTTCATTCCCATTTTCATCCTTTTGGCTCAAAGTACTTCCTAGTCTTTGCATCCCGAGGCATCGGTGTACACAATGAATGGCTTGCTCAATCTGGATTCTTCAAAGCAGGTGAAGACACGGGGCTTCCTTGATTGTCAAAAGCTTCATGCGCCTTATTTCTGGTTCATAAGTAACATCCTTCTTGAAGCTGGGTTAGCGATCTTTGAGAAATTCTTGATGAACCTTCTATAGTAACCCACATGGCCTAAAAATGATCTCAACTTACTTCTATTAATAGGAAATGGTAAATCTTTGATTTTGAAACTTTATCGGGATCAGTACCAATACCATCTCTGGATCTGACATGCCCTAACAAAACACCTTTAGAACATCCAAAGACACACTTTGTAGGGTTTAGTGAGGCTTGTGCTTCATCTAACCTTTGAAATGTTGTCTCCATCTAGTGCGAGGTGGTCAACTTGCTCCATAGATGGAAAAATCATCCGAAATACTCTAATGAAGGTCCCGATGTAGGGTTGAACACCCTATTCATCAAATTTGGAATGTTTGGAGCATTACACTGACCCAAAGGCATAACTCTATAAGCAAATGTTCCCCAAGGAGTGGTGACGTGGTCTTCAACTGATCTTTTCTGCTATACGAACTTGGTTGTAGCCGTTATATCCATCAGCAAAACTATAGCACTCCTGGCAGCTACTTCGTCCAAGATCTGATCTAAAAATGGAAGAGGGTAATGATCCTTCTTTGTTGCCTTATTGAGCTTCTGTAATCAACACAAATGCGTAGCTTCCCATTCTTTTTTATTGAGATCACAATGGGAGAAACCCATTCTGAATTCTCCACAGCAAATATGAATCCTGCATCAAGCAACTTATCTATTTCTTCTTTTACAGTCTTGGAAAAATTAGGATTCATTCTATATGGCATTTTCTTTATAGGCTTAGCACCATCTACCAGCTCAATAGAATGTTCTACCCAACTTACTTGACGGAGTTCCTTGTAATCAAAAGTGAATATGTGTATGTACCTTCAAAAGAGCTGGAGGTAGGATTCCTTCTCACTCTCCATCACAACATCACCAATCTTTATTTGTTGGAGACGATCATCAACTTCTTCTTCAGATAATTTTATGGGGTCATGAGTTGGTGTGTTGGAAGGATATCCATGGTGAAACATCAACCTCACTTTCTTCATCTTGGTGTCCACTTCTTTGGTACTAGAGTAATCGAGAGGATGTCCAATCATCGGTTTCATCACTTGAATCCACAGAGTTACGCTTATGATGTCGAGGGATCATGTTTATCTTCACCCTCTCTCTACCCGTCCAAGTGTCATGAAACCTTCATTCCAGGTAGTTTCTTGCATGAACTCTCCTTAGCCATGGTCTTCCCAGTGAGCATTGGGTACGCATAGCAGGTACCATTTTCATCACACTGAAAGTCTACCACACATCAACACCCATAATGAGATATTGCCACATTTGAAACTACACCTTACGGTTTAGTTTTCCCTTATTTAATGACCTTAACATAAGTGTTGAAGGGCGATCAATTTTAACCCCAACATATTCATTACTGAGACTCGGTCATTACATTAGCTGCAGCACCTCCATCAACTAAGACATCATGAATTGAAATACCATTACATAATACCTCGCTTGTGGAGCATAGGGATCCGCCTCTGCCTCTAAAAACAGGGACCTCAACCTCCTTCCTTCGTCGAGCATTGAGTCCACTTCGCAGCTCCGCCTCTTCTCAGAAGACATAGCCAAGAGTTGACCATATGTAATATTTGCAGGCCTTTTGGACAGATCTTCCAAGATGGAGTATGGTCCTTGCCCCTGTGAAATCAGAAAATCCTGCACACCTAGCTTTCTTCTCCTATGTTTCTTATTAGTTTCTCCTTTCATCTTCTTAGGATCATTTCCATCTTGATTATCTTTTTCTTTCTTTCTTTTTGTTACAAACACATCTACTTCATTATTTCTACTCTTATCTACTACATCAAAAGAATTCATAGGTGCTTTTCCTTTATCATTATCTCCTTTACCAGATGTAGAAGCTCTATCTGGACAATTATACTTATAATGACCATTTTTATAGCAACCATAACATACTGACTTCAGAAATATTTCTTTTTGGACCTCTATCTCTTCCCACGAGAACTAAATTCTTTTCCTTGAAGAAGATTAATAGTTAAGCCGACCCATCTTTTGAGCAGATCTTCATACTTAGTAGATGTACTAGGAGAAATATTTGTGCTCACGGGAGTGGTTGTGGATTGGACCAAAGGTGCTTTGGTGTAGGCTCTACTTTAGCAACAATTTCTTTGGGCTCCTCTTCCATTCTTTCTTCTTGCCTTCTTGCGATCTCCTTTGCTTGTTCAATGGTATTTGGGCGGTCATACTTCACTCGTTGTCGATCTACGGCTTCATCCCAAGAATGAAGTGCTTACATAGGAGATTATCCACGCCATTCATAAACCCATCCATTAATCCTTCCTTCCGGATCTCGGGGCATCGAGCTTCCTCCTTAGCTCTAACACGAGCATGATAATCCCTTATCTTCTCCTTCTCTCCTTGGGATAGCTTTGTGATATCGATCATGAGATCTGCATATTTCTTGTTCACCAAATTCTTCAAGAAAACTTTCGGTTAATAAATCCCATGAATTTTTCACATTATCACCTAGTGTTTCAAACCACCTAAGTCTTTGAACCATCCAAAAAGTAGGAAAAATTCAGTCCATTGTTCCCTTCTTATAAGGCCATTACAAATACAAGATCGTTTAAACTCTTGAATGAAAGAAGAAGCATCTTCATTAGATTGAGCTGAAAAAATAGGAATCTTTCCCATTTTCAAAAGTAACCACCGTGAAATACCAACCCACAAGTACAATCAACAAGACTTATGTGCACAAATAATTGGAATCACTATACTAGAAAGTGACTTTACACCTTTCTACAGTAAAATAGAAATGACCATGGTAAACTATGGTAAAACTTGACTTACTACGGTAAAAACTGACTTTACTGTGGTAAACACTATTCACGGTAAAAAGTGAAGTTACTGCGGTAAATACTATTCATGGTAAAAAGTGACTTTACTGTGATAAATACTATTCACAACAAAAATGACTTTATCATGGTAACTACTATTCACGGTAAAAATGACTTTACCATGGTAACTACTATGCACAGTAAAAATAAGGTTACCCTCAATTGATTTTTGACTAAGTGGGAATATCTCTCCAGAAAATCCACCAACGAGGAATGGTCGGCAACGGAACCAAAATGTCATCACCAATCCAGCACTATGATAATTCTTCACCGGGAACTCCTCGTCTTTATGATTATTTACTAATGCACAGCCTTTAGTTTGGTGGATGTAATCTGGAAACAAAACAACAACATAACACAAGAATACCATCGACTATGATAAGACGGAATGATGACAAATCTGAAATATCAAAGTAAATTATAATATTAACATGAAATTTTTACAATCTCACCCATGAGGTACTTCAAGTGTTATTGACTTCACTTGCCTTTCACCAAGACTATGGGAGAAACTTTACAATTACACCTCTTAATGGCTTCTTCAACACACCTTTAAACTGATGGCTTCCTTTGCACACTTCCTACAATATTTCTCACTACTTCTTTCTATGCTAAATGAGGGGGGTGGCCTCTCTATTTATAGAACTTCTAGGCTTATCCATCTTATCTCTAAGATAGGATAAGAAATCCACTCTGACGAATCATATTCCATACCTTAACTCTTATCTGTACATGTAAGCTTATCTTTTAAGATAAGATAAACCTTATCATTTTACATGGGTTCCACATTTTTAGACTTTTTACAAATAAAATACACAAAATATTTATGACCTCACTCCTTGTCCTTATTACCAATATAATATTTCTAATTCCTAATCATGTAGACCCTACTTCTCTAATTACCCAAACTTTGACATTTTAACATTATCGGACCACTTACGACAAATATTTACTTTTTACAACATTCCTATTGTACTTTGACTATTACCGTACTCCACATTATTGGCGGCACTGTATTGTGACAGCGCCATTATCTTCTATGGACGCTACTACTAATTATACTTAACAACATCCTATTCTAATACATACATTAATGAAATAGAAATTACGGAGGAAAATTTTAGTGTCGACAGTCCACACATATTCTAATCCATCCTTCCTTCTTGATATCGATCACAATTGGGCTAACCCATTCCGATTCATCAAGGGGCTTAATAATTCCAAATTTCAACATTTTATCAATCTCTTATTTTACCTTTTCACTCAAATTAGGATTCATTTTGTAAGGTCTCTTTCTAACTGGCCATGCACCATCCTTAAGTTTTATCTTCATTTCTGAAGTGATTCATGCATGCCTGTAAGTTCATGATACCCTCGAGGGAAAAATTCCGATAGTCCCCTGAATAACTCAATGATCTTTGCTACCTCCGAGTTCGATCAATAGTCTCTAATTATGACCTCCTTAGCTCAACCTCCAAACCTATATTCACCTTCTTTATCTTCATGGGTTCATGGTAGGCACGTGTATCCTTGCTCCACTATACAAGACCTCGCACACCCCTTGTGAATGTTCAATATCTAGGTTCTAAACTTCCTCGTCATCCACGATGTAAACCATCTTTCCCTTCTCTTTCTCAAGGCAAGCACGTTCAAGCAAAGTGTGGAGTCCATTTATTATTCCTTTTCAAAATATGCTCCAAACTCTGTCTCGCCAAATAATTCTGAATATGCTCTTCTAATTTTGCACTATCTCCCATAGTTAAGTGCTTGACCAATTTTAATGCTTCTTCTACGGGTGGTTTAGTGAGAAATAGTCAAAAGTCTAGATCATTCCTATAGTCAAACCTTGCGTTTCTAGTCTCTCTATGTAGTTCTTCATATACATACTAGGTTCATGTGCATCCTTGTAGCGTAAAATATAGTTGATGCACCCAGAGTGAAGGTGGTAATGCTTCATGTCCTGCTATGAAGATTCTCTCACACTCTTCGAATGTGATGTTGAATAGGTTGATCACCATGATAAGTGCAAATTTGTGTAGGTGCATTGTTCCTTACAAACCTAATAGACAAAGTGACTCCAATCTCTTCACATTTTATAATATTATCTCCGTGGACTACCCACCGGTCATTCATACTATCCCTCGTAGTGTATATACTAACATATATCTTCTTTTAATTTGATCTATCCACTATGTTTCCATGGCCTTTAGAAATGTAGGAAGATATTCTGTCCCTGTATACCAAGGTACTATGTTGCCTATCCGTCGAACCAAATGAAGTCCATTCTTATGTGCAACCACGCTTTTCACCTCACGTCCTACTAATTCATATGTACCATGAGCCCAATTTTCACAAGTAATACTCATAGTATCACTAATAGAATGAGAATCCTCCCATTGTAGGATGCCTTCTTTTGATGGCTCAATGACCTCTGGGTCCGAATAGTGCGTACATAAACTCTGTTTAAGTCCTCCTCACTTAGAGGCTCAACATATGGCGTAGAATTCTCATCTGTCAAAGGTATCACAACTCTTTCCTCCTTGTTTTCAAAGCTGATATACCCCTTATTGAATCTCAAGTTAGCATTATTCGCATAACACCAAGGGCATCCAGTAGGCTGAAAAATTGTCTACTTCTACAAGTGCTAATACCTCAAAATCCCTAGTGAACTTGGCCCCTTGTATAGTTATAGATGCATCTTTCAAAACTCCTATGGGAGTGGCCTTAGTCTGGTTTTCCATAAACAACACATTAGATGATGGCTACAATGGAGGCCTCCCCATTTGTACCCATGCATCTAATGTAAGCACATTTACTTCCGTGACTGTATCAATTAATATGTTGCTCAATAGCCACCCATCCACAACAACATTCAGAGTAATTTCTTTGTCATAGTCAATGCTATCAAGGGAATATTTACATGTAGAATCTGTTGTCTGGTCTCAAGACTTGCGCACGAGTGTTCCCCTTTAACCAATTTCTTAATAATGGGATAAATTTCTCCAGCACAACATCTTACACACCTCTCGTAGATCATCAATATCAGTTTGACTGTGTCTCGATGCTTTCTTATGCTCTGTTAGGTACTATATATCACCCGAAGATTCCTTAGCACTTCTATGGTATCCTCTGGTAAACTTCCTTCGATGAGCAGGATCTGGGTACCTTACATGCAAAACCTCCTCCTTAGTGATCATAGGCTTTTGGTCACGATGCCTCTCTTACGCACACACCTTTAGCACATGTAGTAATCTTCACTATCAATGCCTCGATCCTTCATCGCCATCTTGGGCATCCATTGATCTTCTACCATGTGCTAGATTCTAACCATCCTGGCGCCTTTGTTTTCTTTCTTATGCTTCTTACTTGGATGCTCATATAAATCTAGAACTCTTCATTGCTATTGATCTTTCCATAGAAAGAACATGTAATATTCTAAGGACATTCACACCTATAGTGGTCAGGAGATCCACACGTATAACATGTTCCACAAGGGAACTCACCTCTTCCTCCACCATGGCCTCGTCCTCCATATCCACCATGATATCCATGTCCCCTTCCACAACCTCCTTCAAAATGCCCCTCATTCCTATCATAGCACATTTGGTTATGATCACGATCACAGTGGTCATTCCTACCCTTAGAATTATCTCTGTTATGCTTGTCTATCATACCCCAATGTTTATAGCATCCTAGATCGACCAATCAACCAACAATCCTCAGTATCATGGGTCATGGACCTGTAAATATTGTAAAAGCAAGATACATTCTTCCTTATCACACACTATAACAAAGGACAATGACTAGCATCATGATTCAAATGGAAAATCTCATAGTCCAACAATAATGAGCATACAAATATGCGAGGGCAACTATCCTTGGTGTGACCTTCCACTTCACAATCTGTACACCAAATTCCTGAGCACATTTCATGGGCCTAATTTTTGATAACTTCTCTAACCGCTTGGCCATTACTACAATCTATGCCTCTAGGAATGGACTAATAATAGTGCCAATGCTCCCAAATTCCTTAGCACGCAAATCTACTTCAGTGCTTCACATGGATTAGTGTATGTCTTATGTGACAGTACCCTTCTAAAAGGTGTAATCAATCCTCCAACGAACCACTGTGCATGTTGGCTAGCATGAATATCATAAGATAGCTTAGATATAAGTGTCTTAAAATTAGCATCATACTCACATACACTCTTAGCAGTGCCTTGCTTGATATCCTTAAGCACACTTATACTCTTCTACTCAAACTCAGGATATGGAACTCTTTCAAGAAAGCATCCCTCAATGTTGCATAATCCATGCAAGTTTGATTAGGGTCAAAATTCCTATACCATCTATGTGCGTGCCCCTATAATGTAGTGGTGAATTGACTTTCCTTACACTCAATAACCATGATCCCTTTAGTGCGCCACAAGATTTCACACATATGCACATTTTTGGCAGCATTCTCTATACCTCTATATTCTGGGAGATGAAGAGACATCTCCATATAGATATTTTGTGGTTGTTGCAGACCTTGACCACTTGATCCATAACCTCATGTGTTCCCATTACCTCTAGAACCACCTATACCTCCTAATCCTCCACCTATAGCTGGAGTAGGACCTGTAGATGTACTCCCCTATGCTCCGACTAGTAGTACTATATTGAAACCCTACATTCGTGAGGTAGCTCCACTTCCAGAGGTGAATCCAACATTCTAAACACTCCCATTCTATGCGGATGATGTGCCTAAGAATACTCCTCCATATAATATTGAAGTTGTATGTCCTACCATTGATGTACTTAATTGTTGACTTACTCCTGCTCTCCTACTTCCCAAGTTAGCTTGTTGTTAATTTTCATACTAGATACTAAAAAACCAAGTGCAAAGGCTAGGTTACCAAGTGGATTAAGATGAGCACCTATGGTCCATGTAGTCTCTGCTTAGCACTACATGTAAGGCGAGAAGGATCTCTATCATGCTTTCCAAGATGGGGGAGTTCTTGATGCTCTGGCTCCATGTCTTCTACGTGAGTTGTAAATCCTTCACAAGCCATCTCTCTCTTCAATGCCATACTTTTTACAATGGAACGCTACTTCTCTATCTCCCTCTCACACACCTCATTATACTTCAGCCACCTTTCCTCTCTCTACTTCTCTACCACTAGGTATACCATCTTAAACCAAACCTATTCCCGCCTTTCGCATGTGGTGAGGTTTAGTTAGCCATCGGTTTAATTTCTAGGTTCAAAGTTACCATCAAGATATTGATCACGAGAAAAATACCTTGCAAATATGTTCCTCTTGAATACCACAAAAATTTGAATTCAGCTATCTCTAGGCAAGAGTATGTCGAAATTTAATATTCTAGAATATAACTGTTTAGAACACCACAAAACCACGTATCCACCGTGTGAGTCTAGATCAGATCAGGATCATAAAGGGCCTAAAATTCTTCTTGTGTCCAAACAAGTGCATGATATCTCCAATTCCATTGAGATGCATAAGCAATAAGCCACTCATATAATTCTACTAGAAAGATAGTGAAAAAGCTCTCATATAAGTTGTCATACAGATTTTGTTCTACCCAAGTGTGTGTGTTAAACTCAGATCCACTATTGAACCGTCATGCATATTCTTCCTCTAGATCGTGTATCCATTCCTCAATACTTGCTAGAGTTAACCGGTACGTCTTCATTGCGAACCATCCTAAAAATAACTAAAAAAGAGGTCCTGAAATGGAACCAATGATGCAACCTAGAATTTACCGAGATAACATCGTAGTCATGCTTTGGCACATCATTTAGCCTTGATTGAGCACTCACCCAAAGCGCACAAAGGTACATGCCCTCTTTAGGGTTGTTGTAGTAGGATGTTAGCATGATGAAGGAATAAACATATAGATTCATAACTAATCCACCATTCTATAATGTGTGCTACCCTCGTATCTATGAAAGAACAAGCTTAAACAATAATCATGATTGAATAAATATCATGCACTACTCAATTACACATAGAATGACACTTAGATTCAGCCAATATCTTCCATATTTATTAAATACAGAAGCTCCTTACTGTGTAATGCCAATTTATACCAATGCACATATGGATCTGATATAGTAATTCAAACATATGCATATATTCTCTATTACACTTACATATATTGCACCCTTACATACACACACACATAACGCACTCTTTTTTTCTCTTCACTTTGTGTACCTAACATCATATATATATGGTGGGGACTTTCCCTTCACCGCTTATCTATTCCATAAATAGGCCGCATGTTATTGATAGCCACACACCATTTACAAGCATAGCCACACATTCAAGTGCACTATCTATAGTCCTTTTGTAGTTAACTAAAGTGTTAATTCTATTCTTAGCTTGTCTCCATACAAAATGCTTCAATACGATCCTCCAAAGATGAAAATGCATGCTGCAGCATGTCTCTCGCATCATTGGTGTGTTCCGCACACCATCTTCTAAAAATAGGTCTTCATGCTCAAAATCGGCTAAGTCCTAAAATTTGAACTTGCCTTGTGCGCATGGGTCCTTCTGTCCTTCCACACCTTTGATCTGGCCTTCTATCCCACACGGACTCTTTGTGTGATCTTTGACAGTATTCTTAGATCAACACTTTTATCCTTGTTCAAGATTTTTTTACACCCAATTCTTTATTTCTATCACTATTCTATACAACTCCAAAGACCTTGAAAGCAACTCATCAAATATTATTCCTAAAAAAGGGTTTTGTTATAAACATTCTATATTTAATGTAAAACCTTTTCATACCCACAAAGGTGTTTATAACCATTTTCTCTTTCACACAACAAATTCGAAATTCATACTATTATTACTAGGTTTTCAAAAATACATCTAGTAATATAAACCAAAGGACGATAGTACCCAGAAAATGGGTAAGAAGAGTTCAAACCATTAATGTTAAAATAATCCAAAGCATGCATCAAGTTCTAAACACAACTTTATTCATTCATATTATTGTCTTTTGAATTCCCATTATTCCTTTTTAAAATAAATAATAATAACCGAATTTGAAAACTACTCAACCACGCAAACCAGATTTTATGCATTTACCAAATAGCAAGAAGGTACCCTAAAATGCGTATTATTTAAACCTTAAGAATCCAAACTTTTAGAAGAATAAGAACTCGTATCTTGCCATCATTTACCCCAATTCAAAAGAAACACACATAATACAAAGGGAGACAAAATTTATATACACATTATGGCAAAATAAAAACAAACAATAGGGAGAAAACAAATTCATGCCTAAAAATAATTATCCCTTAATTTCCTTCACAATATCTCTACTAAGACTTACAATAGGTTGACCTAGTTGTTTGAAATTTTCACCAATACGCAAACCCCAACAATATTGCTTCTAGATTTAAGAAATAGTAGAGCACCGTAATGTCGGTGACACAAAGCTCTTTTTTATTCCTCATTGATATTAATAAACCCTTTTCAAAAAATCAACAAACCGTTCAAAAATTACATGCCAATTCCATGCATGGCTGTCTCTACAGAGCTCCCCACAAGAAAAACAAAACCATAAAATGAAACTCCTTGTTTGCGTGAAGGCTTCTTAGAGAAGTTTTACGATTTTCCAAAAATTCATAAATGCATTTAATTCCTAAGGTGCCACATAATGGCTATTCACAACTACCTCACCATCAATTCCAAAATTTCCCTCTAAAGTAATTGGCTTGGTAAAAGTTATTATCTTAGCTAATACATACCCAAAATTACATGGTAGAATACCTTTATCATTCCCCTTTTCCCAACTTGAATAGTGGTCTTTTGAGCACTCAAATACTATGGTGAAAATGCCAATTATTTGCATGGGTTGACCACTCAAAGATGAAAATTATACATCCTAATCTGTCATAATCTTGAAGTCAATGATGACCAATTCATACTTGAATCATAACAAAATTTAATCCAATATCATTACTATAACATTGGTCAAAAACCACCATTATAGCTTTAACATTACATCCTTGCAATTTATTTCCCATTTTATGGTCAAAGGCCATTGTATGTCATTTTTTATAGCCATTAATTATATATATACACCCTTTCTCAACTTTCCATGATAGGGTCAAAACACCTTAGGTTAAAACAATAAGCCATTATCATAATTTCAATGACATTCAAAAATATACCCAAGGACCATTAAAATGCCCAACAATTTAATGCCCTACATCATGGTCTTAGACCATTTTTGTTTCTGAACTAGAACCATTACCTATTTCTATTTAAGGACTTAGTCATAAAAATATAACCGGATAGTGACCAGTAATAATTCATCAACTTGTCATGGTCAATTCTCTAAGTAGGAAATATAACTTACACATTTCAATACTTACCAAGCCCAAGCTAGAATTTTACGATCAACACAACAAGTAGAATCCTTGTTGATATATATAACATTTAACAAATGACTGGACCACTAAGGTTAGCTATGGTACATTAATCATGAGGCTTGTTTCATCAAGCAAGTATACAACAACTAGTCAAAAATGTGTAGCATTCAAACTATGCTTCTATGTTGAAATAGAGTTATTGAAACCATGCATAAATCCCTTATGATATGAAATAATTATTTCTAACAAGTATAGAAAGTTATCAATTTCAACATTTGATACAACAACCAAGAAAAGTATCCAATTATTGAAATCATCACACCTTAAGTAAAATAATTATTCCAAAACACACAACATAACAACATAGTCATCCAAGATGGTTATAGAAACCATCATCAATAGAAAACAAGGTAATGTACATCCATAACTACAAGTACGTAAAATTAATTACCATATTAATCACTTTTTACTATGTGACAATGGGAGCCATTTCAATGGCACGCATACATTTGTGCACAAGTATACATACCCTTTCGGATATACGTACGTGTACACAACAGGTATAATAAAGCAGTAAGCGGTATTTGCTGTCGTGTTACTCACAAATTGTTTAATGCTACAATTTATTTTATGACAAAAAGGATGAAAATTGTGGGATGTGACATCATCAAAATCAACATTTATTTTTGGGTCTTAAAACGAACCTTCATTTTTCTTGTTTACATAGTCTAATTAGGGGTTAAACAAGTGCATTCACAAAACTACCCTCATACACAACCAATTCACATAACAAATAAAATCACATCTAAAAATACCTTCCATGCATACCTACTTGAATTTCATCACCAAGAGCTAAACCCAACTCAATGTTACGGCGAGTATAAATAATTGGTGGGTGCTACATCAATTAAGCACCTAACACCCTTATCATTGTAGGACCATGAAGTGAGGAGGGAGGCCCCAATATGATTCCTCACACCGACACCAACATAGTCTAGGGCCTAACGTGAATTTGATATATTGAGTAATTCAACCTTAACTCACCTAAAACTAACCTTATCTAACTTCTTTCCTAGTTCCCTTTCACTCATTTTTTATTTCACATCTTTTCTTAATTTAATTAAGATAATCTTAAAACTCTCTTGTGATTGTGTGGTTTTTGTTTCTTTAAACAGCCATCTTTCTTTTATTTATTGTACTTGTTTGTTTAATTCATGGTTCTAACTAGACAACAATCTATCCTTATTAACATCCCAAGCATGAAAAATCCTCCCTTAGAAATAGACCGGGGAACATCCTTGTTCTCCTAGTACTCAATCTACAACATTGGAAGCCCCTTGTCTTGACCCTCCGTAGTTCTTCCACAGTGGTGACCCAGTCTTTGTAAAATTGTTAGACTCAATCCAATTTCCCTTAATAGTTATCTTTATTCAAAATTAATTAAATAAATTATACTCCCCTAATCCAGGATATTGTCCATCTTCTTACATCACCATGTGTGCAACTACTATGAATTGTATAATCCTAAATATCAACCCATCATAGAGAAAATATCTCTTAACCCCTCTAATAGTGATATAGGGACATCAACACCTATTTCATCTGCTCATGTCACTATTGTTAACCTTAATTCCATCTCATCACAAGACACATTTAATCAACAACTAATTGCATCATTACATTCATTATCGACCCACAGGCCACACAGACTCATACTACAACCTCCCTATCCACATCTAGTCACACAGACTCCTTCATTCTCGCTCCTCCCACAAGTTTTGTTGGTATTCCTCTCAATAAAATTCCTCTAATCATGTATCAACCTATTCCATCACAACAACCCACTTCTTCAATCCAAAATTTAGTCTTTTCTATCCCCACATATATACCTCCTATCAACACAAATTCTCACACTAAGAATTACCCCTTGTCACAACAAGTGTCCACTACGTCTGTCTTAGAGTATATCACATCCATTCCCAGTATATACCACAACCATCACAACCTAATGTCAATACCTTTGTTCCTTGTCGCTACCCATTAGTTGGCTCTTTGTCACTCAGATGTTGGAGAAATGGATAGCACCTTCAAAAGGATTTGATCTATCCTCACTACTTTAGGTTGTGCCTTTCAACTAGGGTGAGAGGACCCATTTTGTAACCTCTGTTGGTGAAGGAGAATGAAGATATCCTTCTTTGCACAAATTTGAAAGGAAACCTTGAGAAAATATGATCAATGCACCACAATTTAACTCTCACGAGTTGTCACTTCTAAAGAATGGTGATATTTTCTAAACAAGGTTAAGGTTACTAAAGACATTATGGAATCTGATTGCTTTGCATATTTTGGTAGTAGAATTTATTCATTTGTGGACATATAGGGAAAACAGGGGTAGTTTAGGTAGGATTCATTGTTTTTGAATAATTTTTGGTGGGAGATTAAGTAGGATAAACTTGATTTTTCCAGATCTTTGAGAACCTTCACAACAATTGGAAAACTAAATGACATAATGCTTTCAGAATAGCTAAAATATTCCTTCAACTAGAAGGTGTGCATCAATGGAGGCCCATATTTACATGGTTTCACACAATCTCCAAGAATTTAACATGAAGGCTCGAGAGCTAAAGACTCAATTAAACATTAAAGACCCCTGGTTCCTCATGCCTAAGATACACTCAAAAGGCTTAAACAATCTTTATCAACAAAATGACAGTAAAGTGATTTTAAATTGTTTATCTCATTACAGGATGAAGGCTCTTCTCATAATGAAATTGCAAATGCCACTAAACTATCACAGGGATGAGATCTTGTGTGATTCAGAGGGATTTTAACATAAGATTGCAATAGGAACAAGAAATACTATTTGCAGACATTCTGAAATAAAACAGACACAAATTTTCCCAAGATTAACATAGATTAATTCAAAGTTGATTAGATTCATCAGTAGGGGAAGGTTTCTTGAACAATCTCAGAGCTTGTCAATGGTTGTACACTTGCAACCAACTTGACATGATCAAATCTAAAACATAAGAGATTAACAGGTTTCTCAGATGGTCTCTCAGGAAGATGGGATTTCTCAAATTTTCTCATAAGAATTCAACCCCGACCATTTGCATGACTAAAGCATGATTTTTATAACACTCAATTTACATCCAAGCTTTCCCCCAAGAAAAGAATATTCGAGGAACCTTTGTTTGTTACATGTTTGATCATGATTTCTAGAAAATGACGTTTAACAAGTTTACAACAAAAAGTTTCCAGTTGTTCAAAAAGGTGAATCATTGCAAATATCTCCATCATTTTTTTAACCGGGCACATTCATTTTCATCATTTTTCATCATGCATCAACCTCCATCATTTCATCCTTTTCCCATTCTTTCCTCTACAACTTTTTCTCTGCATCCAACTTCTCTAGTAATTCACATTTTTGCAAGTGCCCGAGAGCAATTCCAACTTCAAAATATCAACCTTTACATTCCTTGGACTCACAAATTAAGCTCTAAATCCATTCAATTGCACTTTGCAGACAAAAATGACAAGGAATTTCATCAAAAAATGATGAAAAACAATGTGTATTCGCATCTCCAAGAGTCTTGGAGAAAAATGGTGGTGGAAAAATTAGATGCAATGCACAACAATAACCATTGATTCTTCCCTTTCTCAACTTTAGATTAGAGCCATCCACGTGGAAAAATCTGATTCAAAGTGGGCTTGGGGTTGCCTTTTGCATTTTATGACTTTTGGAGAAAATGTGCAATTTTCACATTTTTCCCCGCCCCTCGCCTTTGAAATACGGGCTTGACACGTGGCTTAATCTGGGCCTTTGATGGAGTCATGGCTCATTTATGCAATTTTACCCTTTTTTAAAAAAAAAAAAATTTCAATTTTCTCTCATGACCCACTTCTCCGACTTTTAATTTTGATGTGGGACTTCAGTTTTTCATTTATACTTTTCTTTTTCAAAAAAATCAAAGTTTCAAAATGCTCTAATGACCCCTCCTCCCTTTGACTTTTCAACTTTTCAATGCCAGTTCCTTCATTCAAAAGGAAAATCACTTTTCCCTGTGGGGTGTGTTTACTTTAACTTTATTCCTTTTCATAAAAAAAGCAAAAACTTCAAAAAACCCAAAGCCCTGATGATCCCGCCACTTTAACTTTTTCAACTTTTCAAAAAAAGCCATCTTCATGTTCAACTCTTCGCCTTTTCTTCTTTGAAATGAAAAATGCTTGTCCATCTTTTTCAATTTAAACTTTTCTCCTTTTTCATAAAAAGAAAAATTCTTCTATCGTTTTGCTGCCTCCCATTTCCCTCTTTTTTACAAATGTGACCAAAGTGGAAAATTTCACCAAAAAAAGACCTTGAAATTTTTAAAAATGACCCAAACAAATTAAAAATGAACAAAAATGAACACGTGTACACCTTGGGGAAAAAAGTAAGAAATTTTCTCCACCTTTTCAATTTTTGATAGCCAATCGAAACTCAATGGGGCCACGGGGCCAAATTGATATTTTTGCAAACATAGAAAAAAAGTTACAAGTTATAAAATAGACCTGACGTGCCTCATCCAATCAAAAGAGACCACGTAGTAGCTGAAGATGTTGAGATATAATTTGATGGGGAAAACATGCCCATCAAATCGTAAAATGTAGGAAATCACCATTTGTGCCCAGAATTGAATTTTTCTTTAAGGAAAAGAATTTGGAAATGATACAAGGCCCAAATGTGATCCATGACCATGGAGAAGGATCTTCAACAACATACAAATGAAGAAAACCTTTCACGCATCCATTTCGAGGGAAATAGAAAATATGACAGAGCCCAGCAGATTGAAGAATTTTGAGGAAAACTAGGGTGAGATCAAATTGAGCACCAACATCGGCTCGACTGGGGATGGGCACTCCCAGTGAGTGCCACAAGAAAAATAGTAGACCAAGTGCCAAAAATAAACCATTGGGAAATGGAGTCATGAGCCAACCCTCCAAGAACAAACTGAGAAACCAACAAAAATGGCTGCTCCAAGGACCAGGAAAACCAAAACAAAAAAACAAAAAATAGAAAAAAACCAAAAGACTTTACACTATACAATGGTGCATACCTCGATTATGAGAAATCAATCAAGGAAATGTTTCAAATGCCTTCCATTAATAGGAAATTCAAGAAATTCCCCATCTAGGTCTTTTAAGAAGAAGGTATGTTCACCAATTGAATGTCAATTGAATAAGGGCCCATCCACAATGCATCAAACTTTCCATGTTTTCCCTTATCCTCATGCCTGCTATCCCACAATAGCACAAGATCTCCCACACTAAAAGCTCTTGGAGTCACCTTCTTATCAAACAAACTTCTTCAATTTCTCTCTAAATTTTACATGCCTCTGATGGGATGCCCTTCTTTCTTCATCTAACTCAACAATCTGATTGATGTGAGCATCATAGGGACTAACCTCTTGATCTTCCAGTTGTTGAAGAAATTGAAATGAAGACAATTGCATATATGTAGGGAAGTAGAGCTTGAGTTCCATACACCAACTCAAATGGGATTTTTCAGTAGCTCGTTTAATAGTGATTGATCAGCCCAAACAACAAACTTCAACTACTCACCCCACTTCCTTTTGTTCAACTCCAAAGTTCTTCTAATTATCTTCAACATATTTTTATTGTTGGACTCTACTTGTCCATTTCCTTGGGGATTATAATTGGAAGCATATGTCAAATTGATCCCATATTCATGGCACATGGCCACCAAAGGTTTAGCTCGAAGCTCATGGCATTATCAACAACTATCTTAGTAGGCACTCCAAACCTACAAATGATATGATTCAGAATGAAATCCATGACAATTTGGTGAGTTGCTTTCTTGGTGGGGATTGCCTCCACCCACTTGGTGAAGTAATCAGTGGCTACTAAAATCCACTTATGGCCAAGCACTTGAAGGATCTGAAATCTCACCAATGAAGTCCATTCCCCATTGCCTAAATGGGGCTTCAATTGATATAGCTGCAAAGGAAGGGAGCCTGAAGCTTTCAATCTTCTAGAAAAGCATTGGCAACTTTCACATTTTCTTACCAACAGAGTTGTATCTTTGAAAAGAGTTGGCCACCAATAACCAGCCCTTAAGATCTTATGAGTTGTGACTCTTCCAAAAAAATTCCCCCACAACTCCTCCATGGAGATCAACAATTATTTTAGGGGCTTCATCTTTAGTAATGCATCTTAAGAGAACTCCCTCAGGGTTCTTCCAAGCTAACCCAAAATCAGTAATGACATATTTTTGGGAAGCTAACTTAAGTGCTTTTTTGATTCTTGCTCAAATGTTAGGGCATTATAGATGTTTGAGATAAAAAATGATGTCCTTGTACCATTCAAAATTTATCATTTTTTCAAGGACATTCAACCTTTCTTCTTCAACTTCATTTACCTCAATTGTCTGTAGATTGCTCTCTGCCATAAGTTTTTCCAGGCCCAAACCTCTGACCAATTTTTTGTTTGGATGTCCATATCATACTCTTGCAATTTGTTTACCCATCGGCATCTCTTTCTTGAAACCTCCATTTCTGATAGGATATCTTTCACCATGGTGTGGGGAACATAAGAAATGACTTTGGAACTCAAAATATATGGCCTGAAGACCTTTTTTTCTTTTACCAAAGAAAATGCCTTGCTTCTCCATGATAGTATACTTTAGCTCAGCTCCTTGTAATGCCTTACTAAAAAAGGCAATTGGTCTTTTCAGCTCCCTCATCATCCTTCTACAACAACACAGATGCAATAGTACTTTTTGAAGAAAAAGAAAACATTTGGAAAGCCTTCTTATAATCTGGAGCTGCTAAAATAGGGGCATTCTTTAATGCTTCTTTGATCCCAGCAAAATCTTGAATAGTTGCTTCTTCCCATTTGATACTTTGATCTTTCTTCAACATGCTAGTGATTGGGATAGTTAGTTCAGCAAAGTTGGAGATAAATCTCCTAATAAAATTAATCTTCCCAAAAAGGATTGAATTCCCTTCTTGGTTCTTGGAATAGGGACTTTGTTGATGGCTTCTACCCTTTCAGGATCAATCATGACCCCTTCCTTTGACACAATGTGTCCAAGAAACTTTGCTTTTTGAACTCCAAAATGGCACTTCTTGGGATTTAGTGAAATACCATACTCCCTGCATCTTAACAACATTTTTTCTAAGTGTTGTAGGTGGTCACTCTTTTTCTAGAGAAAACAGTCACATCATCTTGATATACAACAATGAAATCATTAATATAGCTAGAGAAAGCTACATCCATTTCTCTTTGGAAAGTGGCTCCAACATTCATTAGACCAAAAGGCATTCTGACATATACATATGTTCCCCAAGGAGTGGTAAAGGTAGTCTTGATTCACTCTGATTCCTTCACAACTACCTGGTTATATCTAGAAAAACCATCCAAGGTGGATAACAATTCGAACCAGTAACCAATTGTAACATATTGTCCATATTTGGTAGAGGGTAGTTATCCTTCATTGATGCTCTATTCAAGTTTCTAAAGTCCACACACAACCTTATATCTTCATTCTTCTTTCTGACAGGTACCAAGTTTGCAACCCATGATGAGTACCTTGTGGGTTGTATGATTCCTCCATCCCTCAAATTTTTCAATTCTTCTTGCATCTTTAGGGAAAGGAGTGGATTGATCGGCCTCTGTTTCTACCTAAATGGCTTGGTAGAAGCTTCCAAGGGAATTTCATGCTGGAAAAGATCCTCTCTGTATGCTTTTAGTTTAGAATAAGACCATGCTAAGTAGTCCTGGTATTTCTTCAACAATTGGACATATGATGCTTTTTTTCTTCCTTGCTCAGATTGCTACCTAGCTAGATCTTACGTGGTTTATCCTTTGTGCCCAGGTCGTGCTCTTCAACATCCCTCGAGGCTGACATGTGTCTATTGACAATGCAATCAACATTATCAAAGTTTGATTCAAGTGCTACCAAACCTCTGGGAATAGTATTAGTCTTCAATTGAATGATGTCTTTGCCAAATAAAGTCTCCTTTCCATCACCACACAAACCATTGGCTCCCAATCTATACGTTGATCAAGAAAATTCTCCTTGGTTCTGTAAAAACCTTTGCACTAGGCATCATCTTCGAACACTTTCAGTGTTTAACATTGTAGGAACAGATGGCCTAGTTAATATCTCAATATTATACTCACAATAGGGGATACAGATACAATTTTCAAATCTGGACCCCAATACGGCCAATTTTTCTGCTAGAGTATTGTACTTCCTATCGTGATGTATTATGTTGAAGGAGTCAAACATTTCAATGAAATCCCAGACTGCATGCTTATACTGCTTCATTCTCTGATTTTTTTGTTGCATATAGTTTTCTAACCTACTTGACAATTAGCTCTGAATCTCCTTTAACAATGATGTCTCTAACACCATATTTCCAAGCAATTCTTAAACCCAATAATAGTGCTTCATATTCTGCAATATTGTTAGTGCACTCAAAGTTGAGTTTAAAAGAAAAAACAAACTCTTCCTGGCCTGGAGATATCAGAACAATACCAACACCATTTCCAAATTTAGAGCAAGCCCCATCAAACAACAAAGTCCAAGGAGAACCTACTTGTTTAAGAGACTTGCATTGATCAATTTTGTGCTCTTTACCATCAACAAATCCAACAAAGTTATCAACATCAATGTCAGTGTATAACACTTCATAGGAAGCATTATTGGGATCCTCAATGAGATGTAGCATCTTCTTTTCACCATACAACTTTACAAGGCTTCCCTCAATAGGTATAGTGGAAAAAGACATATCCATTTGCACACTCCCACCCACACTAGCAGCCCATTTTCTTGATAACAACATTCCCCATTTGGTAGGGCAATCAACAATAACAACATCTAGTTTTAAGTTCTTTCCTGGGTAGGCTGCAAGTTGCACTATCAAACCCTTGACACATCCAACCACTGGCACCTCTCTGGAATCCATGGTAGTGCACTTCCCATAAGTTGTTGTCACTTTGATATCTAATTCATTCATGACCTCAAGAGGCATAACATTGCATGATGCTCTAGAATCAAACATATAGTTGTGTAACAACTTGTCCCTAATAATCAGAGTAGTGAAAAATGGATCTACATTCAGCTGGGACTCAACCAAGGATGTTCCCAAATATACTTTCAGGTGGCTCACCTAGTTCTTCCAAGTACTTGGGGTTTTTCCAACTCTGCAATGGTAGGAGGAGTCTCAACATTGTTTACATTTCTACCTTGGGTAATATTTTCTTCTTTCAATCCCAAATACTCAAAGGCCCTTTTCTTGTGCTTAGGAATCCTAAGTAGCTCAACAATTGGAACATAAATCTTGATCTGACTCAAGACTTGGGAAATGTCATAAGGAATGTATTTGGGCAAGGCAACATTTGGAGGAAGACTGAAAAACTCATCTGACAACAAAGGATTTTTCATGGTCTGAGCATGGGTAGGGATACCTAGTTTCTATTTGGGGAAACAAGGCCTTTTCAGATGTATCTTTCTTAGGAGTTTCTTTTGGGATATTGGTGAGAACTGGAGTTTTTGGTTTGGCTTGAGGCCCTGCCCCTTTGACAACTTTACTCCTAGTGTTATATTATTTTTCTTGGGCAACCACAACATTCATTAACAACTACCTATCCTCCTTAGAAGGGATTCCTCCATCATAATTTTTAATCATTAATGCCCTTAAGTATTCAAAATCATTATTAGGAAATTCAAAATCTTGTACCATATCTATTTCAAAAGTATGAGAGGGAGGAAGGGGTAATACCGGTGAATGCAATCCCATAAATCTGCATAGTAGTTTTAGCACTGATTAATTCAGTCAAAGTTGCTCCTTTCGTGAGCTTGTAGAGCACCCCATCATGCACACATCATCATCAGTGTCATCATCATCTTCCTCAACTTCTTTTCTTCATCACATGGGGCATGTGGCAAGAAACATCTATCACACCACTCAATTTCATTGGCTTCTTCCACAAACAACAACTCTGAAAGTCAAAGGATCAGGCACAATTCTATTTTCATGGGCTTGGGGCTGTTATCTTTCCGACCCCATGGGTCCTTTGCCTTTGTCATCAGATCTCTGATCACCCCTAGGATGATTTGCAAATATTTCTTGACCTTGTGCTTTTATACCTTGGGAACCTTGTCCAATCCCTTTCTCTACTCTAGCCAGTTTATAGGATATTTCCTTAACAGCTCGGCCAAAGTTTTTACAACCTCCTCTAGATCCACAAACTTACTTGATTGAGGCTTCTCTGGATTGATCAGCTTGATACCTTCTCTCTTAGGAGGTTTACCAATTACTTTGATGTTGTTTTCAATCTACAAAGCCATGGTGAAGGCCTGCCTCAATGTTGTTGGGTTTTATCCCTTAAATAATAGGCAAGCCTTTTTATCAAAAGCATCAGAATATTTTATAAACAAGAAACATCACTTGGCCTTAGGATTATAGGTAGCCTATTCAAGGTCTTATTGAACCTGAGTATTGAAGTCATGAACAGATTCATTAGGATTCTTCTTAATATTTTCAAATTTTGATAAAAGAAACCTAGGGTCTATTTTATCTCCATATTGCAATCTAAAAGCATTCTTCATTTCTATCCATGAATCAATGGAGTTGTCTGGAAAATATTTATACCAGTCCCATGCATCCTCCTCTAGAGTATGAATAAACAATTTTATGTACACATCCTCAAATTTGATCTCAAAGTCTTCCATCATATTGAAAAAAGCTTTAAGTGTTGATCACTAGTAATAGCATTATTTCCTTGAAATTTAGGCAAGTCTATTTCTAACATCTTGGGGCACAACATTTGGATATCCATCCATACCTCTAAAATCTATAGGACCAAAAGTATTAACAACAAATGGAGGTCTGGGTGGGGTGGGCCCATTTTTTGAGGGAGGTGATCTTAGGAGAAACAAAATGATGAGGAGTGAGGGGTCTGTGGGGCACATAGGAATGCAATTCTCAAAATGAATGTTCTCTAAAAACTCTATTTCTTGGAAGATCCTATCAACTTTGGAAAACACAGGGACAAAATGAGACACAAACTTTTCAAATACAAATGAAGGCCCCTCTCTAGATGGAGAATTTCAGATCTATAAAAAGACTACTGATTCAGAAGCACTTGAGGAAGTATGGAAATCTTCAATGACAGGTTGATCAGTTTCCACAATTGATAACTCTTTTCTTGATTTCTGATCTCCAACAACTTTCAGATTCTTCTTCCTTTAGAATTTGTCTTTCCCAATTCTAGAAACAACCTTCTAGTAGGGTCTTTAATGAAGAAATATCTTCTTCCTTCCATCTTTGCAAATATTAGTGATAAATTTCAATTGACAGAGGTTAAGACACTGGCATTTATCAAAAATTAATTCAACATGAGAGTCACCACTAAGGATTTTCACCTTAGTTGTGAAAATGCACTAAAATTGATCTGTCAAATGTCTATCAACACTAAATTCATGCAAAGCTTCATAGATATGACCTTCCTTTACCCGTATTTAACATTGATGATGTAAACTTAGTGCAAAAAAAACCAACAAAACTAGAAATATTACACACAAAACTTGTAACTTTGCACAAATTCTTACAAATCTCAACAAGGATGATGTTTAAACAACGTATTTGCACTTATATCATGTAAGAAACATTACAGGGCCAAATATAGAAATTTTTTATAGTGCAACCAAATATAAGTTCAAATGGTGTTGATTTGCCACACAAAAAGTCCTGGTTTCAAATTTGACCAGTGCCAATGCAAATTCAGAGTTCAAATAATGATAATAATCCAAATTGATTCAAGTCCCAAAGTTCAAATAATCCCTCCCGAAATGGTGCCAATCTAGTGTTGGTATCCAAATTGATTCTCCTTTGCAAGATGAGCATCATCACAGATTTAACAAGAAGCCTAGAGATAGATAAATCATCATGTATGTCATTTTGTAGTTGGGGAGGTGATTCAGTTGGCTCTTTGTCACTCAGATGTTGGAGAAATGGATAGCACCTTCAAAAGGATTTGATCTATCCTCACTACTTTAGGTTGTGCCTTTCAACCAGGTGAGAGGACCCATTTTGTAACCTTTGTTGGTGAAGGAGAATGAAGATATCCTTCTTTGCACAAATTTGAAAGGAAACCTTGAGAAAATATGATCAATGCACCACAATTTAACTCTCACGAGTTGTCACTTCTAAAGAATGGTGATATTTTCTAAACAAGGTTAAGGTTACTAAAGACATTATGGAATCTTGATTGCTTCTACATATTTTGGTAGTAGAATTTATTCATTTGTGGACATACAGGGAAAAAAGGGGTAGTTTAGGTAGGATTCATTGTTTTTGAATAATTTTTGGTGGGAGATTAAGCAAGGATAAACTTGATTTTTCCAGATCTTTGAGAACCTTCACAACAATTGGAAAACTAAATGACATAATGCTTCAGAATAGCTAAAATATTCCTTCAACTAGAAGGTGTGCATCAATGGAGGCCCAGATTTACATGGTTTCACACAATCTCCAAGAATTTAACATGAAGGCTCGAGCTAAAGACTCAATTAAACATTAAAGACCCTTGGTTCCTCATGCCTAAGATACACTCAAAGGCTTACAAACAATCTTTATCAACAAAATGACAAGTAAAGTGATTTTAAATTGTTTATCTCATTACAGGATGAAGGCTCTTCTCATAATGAAATTGCAAATGCCACTAAACTATCATAGGGATGAGATCTGTGTGATTCAGAGGATTTTAACATAAGATTGCAATAGGAACAAGAAATACTATTTGAAAGACATTTTGAAATAAAGCAGACACAAATTTTCCCAAGATTAACACAGATTAATTGAAGTTGATTAGATTCATCAGTAGGGGAAGGTTTCTTGAACAATCTCAGAGCTTGTCAATGGTTGTACACTTGCAACCAACTTGACATGATCAAATCTAAAACATAAGAGATTAACAGGTTTCTCAGATGGTCTCTCAGGAAGATGGGCTTTCTCAAATTTTCTCGTAAGAATTCAACCCCCGACCATTTGCATGACTAAAGCATGATTTTTATAACACTCAATTTACATCCAAATTTTCCCCCAAGAAAAGAATATTGAGGAACCTTTGTTTGTTACATGTTTGATCATGATTTCAGAAAATGATGTTTAATAAGTTTGTAACAAAAAAAGTTTCCATTGTTCAAAAAGGTGAATCATTGCAAATATCTCCATCATTGTTTTAACTGGGAGCACATTTTCATCCTTTGTGCATGCAACCTCCATCATTTCATCCTTTTCCCATTCTTTCCTCTACAACTTTTCTCTGCATCTAGCTTCTCTGGTAATTCACATTTTTGCAAGTGCCCAAGAAATTCCAACTTCAAAATATCAACCTTTACATTCCTTGGACTCACAAATTAAGCTCTAAATCCATTCAATTGCACTTTCTGAGACAAAAATGACAAGGAATTTCATCAAAAAATGATGAAAAACAATGTATTCACATCTCCAAGAGTCTTGGAGCAAAAATGGTGGAAAAATCAGATGCAATGCACAACAACCATTGATTCTTCCCTTTCTCAACTTTAGATTAGAGTCCACATGTGGAAAAATCTTGATTCAAAATGGGGCCTTGGGGTTGCCTTTTGCATTTTATGACTTTTGGAGAAAATGCAATTTTCACATTTTCCCCGCCCCTCCACCTTTGAAATACGGGCTGACACGTGGCTTAATCTGGGCCTTTGATGGAGTCATGGCTCATTTATGCAATTTTACCCTTTTTTAAAAAAGGAAAAATTTCCAATTTTCCTCCAGTGACCCACTTTCCCGCTTTTGACTTTTGAATGCAGACATTCATTTTTGTACTTTATACTTTTCCTTTTTCAAAAAATGAAAAATTTTCAAAACCTGCTCTCAATGGCCGCTCCTCCTTTTTTTTTTGCTCCAACCTCAAACCACGTGTCAAAGACTTTTTGAATTCTATCCTATATGGGAGTTGTGGATCAATTTTAACTTTTCTCCTTTTCAAAAAAAAAGAAAAAAACTTCAAAAAACCTAATGACCTGACCCACCCCTTCTTTTAACTTTTCAAAAAAATGCCACATGTGTCCATCTTTGAGTCTGTCAAAGTAAGACTTTAACTCCTTTTCAAAAAAAAGCTTCAAATTTTTGACTTGAATAGCCAATTTTGAAAAATGGCCACGTGTCCTTCTCTTTTCCTTTTTATAGGCCAATTTAGGCATTTCTTTCAATTTGGTATTTTTACAAATGTGACCAAAGTGGAAAATTTCACCAAAAAGACCCATGACTGACAACCAATTAAAAATGAACACGTATACACCTTTGGGGAAAAAAGAGAAATTTTCTCCACCTTTATAAATTTGACTAGCCAATTAGAACTCAATGGGCCGGGGCCAAATTGATATTTTTGCAAACATAGAAAAAAGTTACAAGTTATAAAATAGACCTGACGTGCCTCATCCAATCAAAAGAGACCACGTAGCTGAAGATGTTGAGATATAATTTGATGGGAAAACATGCCCATCAAACCGTAAAATGTAGGGAAATCACCATTTGCACCAGAATTGAATTTTCTTTAAGGAAAAGAATTTGGAAATGATACAAGGCCCAAATGTGATCCACGACCATTTTGGGGAAATAGAAAATTCTCTAGATATTCCCACTATTGATATCTCGAGCCCATCCACATCACAACACCCAAACCTTGCCACATCTATTCCTACATAAACCCTCATGTTCCCCATTTAATATATCAAGAAAATAAACCTATGATTAAAATTTCTAGTAGTTCATTCACTTACCATGTTTCCCAACACAAAATCAAAGTCTTGTTAATCCCATGCAAACACAAAGAAATCACCCGTCTAAGAAGGTAGAAATCTCACATCACCACCACATGACAAATGCACCTTAGGTAAAGATGTCCTTACCTTATATCCCTGGGACCACATCCCTCATCCAAACTCATAGTTACCATTCTTGAATCCAATCGTGTACCTCAAAGTCCCACTTAGGACACAAATTTGGTACCTCTTATATATGAACCATCAAATTATCTCCATGATCATTCACCTTCATCAACATCTTAGTCAACCATCTCAAGGTATTATACCAAAATCCTTGAGAAATTTGTCAAGTCTTCAATCATAGTATTTCCACCTACTAAACCCTATGATCCTAGGGTTGGAAAACCTCTGGTATAACTATGAGGAATTTTTTTCTTACCATTAGATGTATGGACACTTCACCGAGGACTACAAATCCATCCATTCTATAATCCAGAGTCTCACCAATAAAGGACTTCTCCCCGCAAATAAAAATCATTCACCATCCAACCTCGACACAATCAAATCCAAACATCAAATAAAATACATCCTCAAACCCCAATCATATCAACTCAAAAGCATCTCTTGACATCATAGTTAGTAAAATCAAGTCTTCCTCTAGTAGAGCTCTTCTCCATCAAATATACGTTGTTCGTTTAACCACAATAGCATATGCACAAGACTCAAAGGCGCCAAATAAAAATGGTCCCAAAGCCTCTATCCCCATCGCTCCCTTTGAATCATCTATAACACCACCCTCTAAGGCTAAGGTTTCCATCATTTTAGTACCTCATACTCATTCTACCACATCCATATAGAAACACTACCCTTAAATAGTTACAATGAAATCCTATCAAAATGTCTCTTTACGAGTTCATCCAAAATTATCTATGGCATTGACATGTCATGATTGAATCTCTCCAATACATTTCAGTACCATTACAAGATCTCAGGTCATTCACCAACCTTTTTGGTGCACTAAAAATGACTTCCCCTATAATATTCAAAGATTTTGAAATCCCCTCCTTAAAACTTGAAGACCATGATCTTCCCCTATTTTCCACAAATTGAGATAAATAATAATTTGGTCAAGATATTTATGATTGAAAATGGTGTCAAAGTATAAACATTGTATCATCACACGCATTTAGACAAACTTTAGTTACGACACCATTGTCTCTCACTCACTTGTTACGTTATGTTCCTTTAATGGAACCATCACCCCCACATTAGGAATAGTCATTTTTCCATCAAAATCGGCCAAAAAATCCTCCACGAAATCTACTTTCTTACGAAGGAGAGTTCTAATACAACATACTATTGGGTCATCCTTGGATACATCTTATGCATTGTGTACCATCCACTTTACATCAATGTCTAAAATATGAACACGAAAACAAAACACTTGTAGTCTTTGTTGGTCCAAATCCATTAAAGGCCTAACATATGACCTAAAGGCCTAACAAGGTGTTACTTCCATCACAAAATTCCATGTATTCATACCAAGATTCTACAAGCTTCTCCATTTCCTCATCCAAACTACCATATGACCGACCCTTATAAGATGGCGTGCAACATCTATCGCTTGGGAGTACCACCTCCTAGCCCTTAACACACTCCCTATGCCCAAATCCTATGGGATGCGACAATCAACTTCTCTACAAGCATAATGTTGGAAGTATTATTTATTTTTGTCTTCCTTTCCTTTAAACACGGTTAGTGTATAGAGGCATCGACCACCCTTCATCTCATCTTAAAGATCAATCACATGTTAAGAAATTCTCCTCGAGACTTCTCATTCCTAGATAATCCTCTGTTTCCCAAGACCTACCTATCTGCATTGCACATATAAAGGCTTCAATTTGGGTCATTATGAGTGGTCTGCATAACTCCGCCGATTAAAGATGTGAGAAAACCTTATGAGAAATATGGTCTCAACTTCAATTTCCCTTCTTCACATCTATAATGAACCCTCCACACCCTTATTACAATTATCGGTTCTACCCTTTGAAAATGACGACACCATATCTATTCCTCCTAATTTTTTTTTAACCAACACCATCTCTCTTGGACCTCTAGCTTATCAAACTAATGGTAGGACTAAAACTATTCCCTTGACATTACCAAACATGGCGAATAATATTCCCTATTGTCAATGTTCTTCACTATCATGACGACATAACACCATCCTAGCTCATTTGGAGTCCGATGACCACTATCTTCTAAAAATCCTTCATCTTACCACATCTGCAATTCTCAATGAGTCAACTATTATTTTCAATATCGGTACACAAAGAGTTGCACATTGTCAAAATCAGCCAAGCCTTAGACCCACACGAACTCCAACAATTCACCATCTTCTTGTCCAAACACAAGTAAAACCTTCTCATGGTCATATAGTGACATACCTGGTATGGACTATTACATCATTATTCTCAATATTGTTACCATCCTAGATGCTAAAATTGTGAAGAAAAAACTTCGTAGTATGCATCCTCGCATTACATTACTAGTCAAAGAAGAACTTCAACATCTTCTTTCAGCCAACTTCATATTACCTATTGATTATCAATATGGGTTTCCAACAACGTACCTGTCACCAAATCCACCATAACATTTTGCATCTACACGAACATTCGAGACCTTAACCTTGCTTTCCGTAAAGATGATTTTTGTCTACCCAATATCGACCATCTCATTGATCTTACAACAGGCCACTAGATGCTATCTCTCATGGATGGTTTCTTTGGTTATGATAAAATCCTTATTGTACCATAGGATCAACACAGTACATCCTTTATCATCACATGTGGAAGCTTATGCTATAGATTAATTCCCTTTCACTTGAACAATGTAGGAGCCACTTATCAGTGTGTCATGACTTACATTTTCCATGATCTCATCCACAAAACTATAGAGGACTACGTCAATGATCTCTTACGTAAATCCAAACACTAAAGAGACCATCAGCCATTCTATACATGATTTTTTCACATCTATTATAATTATTTCTCCATTTTAATCCCGTTAAGTGTATATTTAGAGTTTTCACAGGAAAAATCTTGGGATTCATAATATATATTAGGGCATTGATGTTGACCCCACTAAATTCAAATCCATTATCAAAATTCCTCCACCATCTAATCATAAATATCTCCATATCCTTCGGGGAAGCTCTAATCCATCTGTTGTTTCATTTCACAATTATCATGTCATTTTAAAACTTTCCATCACCTCATAAGAAAAGACATGCATTTTAAATGGGACCATCAATGTCAAAAATATTTATGGGCCCTCAAGCGGTATATTTTATAACCTCCAATACTCATGCCTCCGCGTGAGGGGGGACCCTTCTAAATTTATATATCTGTAAATGACCATGCCTTAGGAGACATGTTGGCACATTGAGATGAACAACACAATGAACAAGTTATCTATTACATAAGTTATACCCTTTGTGTGTACAAAAATCACTATTTATAAATCAAAAAGTTGTGTTATGCCCTATACTTTGCAACTTCCAAGATCCGCCACTATCTCCTCAATCACAAAACTTATGTTGGCATAAACTTTAGTACACTCAAAAATGTGCATTCTAAATTGTATCACAATGAGCGCATCACTAGATGGCTCACACTTATGATTGAATTTGACACGAATTCATCTCTTAAAATCTATCAAGGGGTAGGTCATTTCCGATCAACTAGTTTAAGATCCCCTTCCTACCAATAAATTACCTTTCCTACACTTCCATGATGAATCTATCAACACTCTTAATCACGACAATGCCCCCTTAAAATTACCTTCCTCTCAAAGCAAGTCTAAGTGTAGGCAGGGGGAGGTACTAAAATAGTCATAATCCACCATTAGGATACTCATATTTTGTTATCCTTCAAACTTAATTTTGAATGTACTAACAACATGGCGAGAATATGAAGCTCTTATCATGGGACTTCAGATTGCCACCTTTCTTAGCATACAAGACCTTGACATTTACAGAGAATCACAACTTGTCATCAATCAAATCAAATGGATCTATCAATGTAAAAATAAGGTCCTATAAAAATACAAAACCATCATTGAAGACTTACTACAACTCTTTAACCATTATGAAATCCAAACCACCCCTCGCTCATCTAACAAATTTGTAGACCATGGATTCTTTTACCTCTCTCGTCCATTTATCACCAAATGATTCCAAACTCTTTGTTTTCATTCACAAACACAATCAACCATATTACACCAACATGAATCTTCCTAATATTGATCACATAAATAGCTCATCTGACACCTAGTATACACAAACATATGATTATCTTTCCACCAGAAAAATACCTCTAGATCTATCTAAAAATGGAAAAATATATTTTCAATAGTGTGCATCCTACTACATCATTCTATGGGATATCCTTTACAAAATAGGATTTTACGGAATCATCATCTAGTATCTTAAAACTTTTGAGGCTCGTCTAGCTATCCAAGAGGTCATGAAGGCATATGTAGTGGACACTTCAATGGTGCTGGTTGTCACCAAATGCATCTTACACATGGCCTATTATTGGCCTATGCTTAACCAAGATTATAGTATCTACGTTAATAAATTCGTCAAGTGCCAACAACATTCCAATCGCATACATATCCCTAGCCACACTCTTCAACCAACACAAGACTTGTGGCCCTTCTCACAATGAGTACTTGGCCTTATTGGACTTCTCAACCCTCGTTCATCACAATGACACAACACTATTATCATAGTGACTTAATATTTCACCAAATGGGTGGAATAAATCCCCCTTATATCTAGTAAAATAGAAAAAATCATTGACTTCATCCATCATCACATTATCTTTCACTTTGGTATACCCCATAAAATCATCACTAGATAATGGAAAGTACTTCAAAAACAAGAAATTTCAAAAAAATTGTGACACATACAACATCAAACTTATCTTTTCATCACCTTAATATCCATAAGAAAATGGTCAAGCAGAAGCGTCCAACAAAACACTCAACAAAATCCTCATGAAAATTGTTGACCAAGTTGGTAGAAATTGGCATCTTCAAATCCCATTTACATTATGGGCATATCGAACCATATTTCAAAATCCTATAGGTGCTACGCCCTTCTTCTTAGTATACAACACAAGTTGTTCTTCCTCTCAAAAGCTAAATCCTATGTTTATGTGTTTCCCTCAAAGACTTCATCCCTGATGAATAATATCATCAAGAATGCCTATCACAACTAGAATTATTAGATGAATAACGTCTAATTGTACTTTAACATATCAATTTCTATCAAGAATGAATCAAATGAGCTTATAAAAACATCTCAAACAATGTGAATTTAACATTGGTGATCTTGTTCTCAAAGAAAACCAACATGTCACTAACATGGAAAAGAGAAAACGTGGAAATTTTCTCTAAACTAGCTTGGACCATATATTATTACTCATAATATGGGTCTGGAGCTCATCATTTATCCTCCCTTGATTTTTAACCAAAAGGAGCCTCGTTAATACACTACACTTACGGTCATTCTAATGTTAACTTATCAACTCATGAGACCTTATTCAAACTACGATCTCCATCTATTAACCCACACATCTTATCACTCTCATAATTATTTGGAGTCATATGGTCTTCTCGTCAACATACCTATTATGACCTTGAATATGGGCATCATGGCTCTTCTCATGTAACATTCCTCATGGACAAGTTCCCTACTCACAATTAGGAAACCCCGTTATCATTCATCGACACCATCCACCCATCTTATCCTAATCAACATGACAATGAAATATGTGTATCTTGCACACTTATTTATCCCCTTCTAAATTGGTTATCTTAGTTCTCCCTTAGCTAAAAAAAATCAAAATATCTATGGGATGGATATAATCAAAATATAGACCGATATCAAAAATCAAAATCATGTATAACTAAGTAAATATTGAAATAAATAGATGCCTAATACTAATTATGTGATAGATTTGTAAAATAAATATGCAATGAAATACATATTTGACCCAAGCAAGATAAGCTAGAAATTATGAAACCCTAGTTGCAAAGAAGGGATAAAAAAACTTAGTTGACTTGTAATTAAACCTGGACTATGTAAAAGTGATGAAATGATGAACAGAAGAGGAAAGTTTCATACCGGAGATTAGAAAATTGTGCAACCATAAGATATATTTGAATTGGGGCACTTGGAATTGGTTAGGGGCACCTGTGGGCACTACAGAGCTACTTTGGGTGTCAGTGACTACTCAGAACCTTAGAAAACCAACTTTGGATGGTCGTGAGATGTTTTCTTCTTGATGCCTTTAAATTTACGTATGTCATTGCACTTTGATGTTATTCTCCTAAAACCTATAATCGAAAGAAGCGCCTACAAAACCCTCAAAGCACATCAAATCCCAAAAACAAAATAATGCAAATGAGGGGTTGGACTATCCTCGTCTATTAAACAAGTGAACTTATCACCGAGCATTTCACTACATCTCAGAACTAATGTAGTTCTATGTGTGTGTCACACTTGATAGTGATCAAATAGTTAGATGTAAAATATGTAAATAGATGTGTGAATAAAAGAATGAAATTCCCCCTATGATATGTATGTAGAAAAATGCGGTCCCTTACCCTTGTGTGGATGCTATATGGATTCTTGAATTCTCTTAATAATTCCTTTGGATACAACCTTAGATGGTGATATCTAATGCTTAGTGCTTGGTCCTTTATTATGATCACATAAATTTATATTTTATATGATTCTCTTACTTGAATTTCATGATTAACCCCGAAAAGGTCGACTAACAAGAAAATAAGATGCCCAAATGGCTAGAAAGGATCCAAAAGATGTGAGAAAAGTAAAAGAGGTTGGAGGCACCCAAAGGGGATAGCGGTGCCTAGTGTTGGCGTCCCTAGCTGGGTGTTGGTGTCCTCGCTAGGCATTGGTGTCTAGAGTGAGAAATGCCAAAGTATGAAAAAATAGATTAAACTAGGAGTGTAAGATAAACAGACGGAGAAGCAGAAAGTAAGAGAATATGTCCAAATACATGGATCAATTAGTAATTTTCTTACTTAGAAATCATATGAATAGTAATATGTGATCAGGACTAGATACATACCCAAAGTATGTGATTTATTGTGTAAATTTTCCCCCACTTTATGTTGTTGATAGAATGCTCAATAACATAAAGTAGATAAGATATGTGTACCAAAAACCAAGTATATCGATGGTGAAAATTGTGCCGAGAGACAAGGAAAAGCGTGGAGAGATAAAAATGTGAAGTGTGGAAGCTAGAGAAGAGGAAATAAAAAAGTGTTGATGATGATGACCCTAGGGTAAGAACATATGAGTAGATGTCGTGTTTTCACCTGTTGTTGGTGTCATTAGATGTTGTGATAATTTGTGATTGTTGTGATTGGTGGGACTACTGCTTCCCATAAGGACAGACCTATAAAAGAGAAGAAAGAACAAATAGTCAAATACACGTATATGATCAAAATGTGTAAAAATGTGCAAAAATGTGAAAAGGAACATGTGCACCTGATTTGTGATGAGTGAAAGAGATAGAAAGGATCTTGAAGATGATGTAGAAGAACAATTTTTTTGGGTGATCTCATGCTAGTTGCACTAAGTGTGATTTTTTTGGGTGATCTCACACGGTTGCACCAAGTATGGAAGAAGTGTAGGGATAAGATTATACTTGTCATTATCTAACCTTTGATTGCTTTCTAAAGTGTAAAAACCATTGCATATGGTGTGTAAAAATATGATTTGGTTCGATCCAACATGAAAGTAGAAAAGAAGGTGTAATGCATGCATGTCGAGTCTTTGAAGGGTTGTATGTCCTGTAAAATTTGGTGTGTAAACCTGCCAAAACTATGATGATGAACTCAAAAAATGTTATGTAAATGCCCCCTAGTCATAGGCATCTAGGAAGGGTCGGGGTTCCCATGTTCTATTGTGCAGTATTGGGTTACGGTGTATGTGTTGTACGAGAAGATCGAAGTCGGGTTTAGGCCCTTGTTGAGACCGAATATTGTGTTGAATGTGTGCTAAACTATATTGTATTATGATTGTAGAACATTATATGGGGTGTCCGATTCACCCGATGGATTCCCCCATTGTTTCGGGTGAAAGTGATGTCATTGATGAGTATGCGGCCCAAAGGATGACCAATTGCTGAAGCTGAAACCGATTTCCTATGGGGAGGGAATTTTCTTAGTAGAAACTAAGGCACACACAAATATAGTCGCTTGAAACAAGTGTTAGTTCAAACAAGATAAACACACACGTAGAAGACAATGTAGACAAGCAATAATGTAGACAAAGTATACCACGAAAAGAGTGTTTGAAACATGGGACATCACTTATGATGTCACAATACAATCGAGACTGACATGGCCAAAAGCATATAGTGTGTACACAAGACAAAGGGTAAATCTTGCAAACAATGACAAGAAATGGAAAATAATAGCAAGCAATGTAAAATATATCCATGGTATCAAAGATTTCTGAAAAAAAATTGTTGTACATGAGGCACTCATTAGCATTTTAGAAATATAAAATATGTCAAAATGTGTATAATCTGATATAGTGTAGTGTTCTAGTATGTATAGTAAGTAGTATAAATGAAACAATAGCACCTATAGTGTGTACGAAAGTGGATGCCCCCAAGAGCCTTTGTGGGATTGGTAATAGGTATTGCACCAAGAATCCATGTTGTATGTATCGATCTATGTAAGGTGCGTGATCAAACCTAGATAGCAAGTGAATGTGCATGTGTATATGGAAAATATAATGACATATAATGTATCTAGCTAACATAGTAAGAAAAGTGTAACATGTGAGTATAAGTAAGTAAGAACAATGTGTAACCAAGATATGCAATATGTTGTGGATGAGTGAGATGGAATTTAGAGTGAGTGTGATAAGAGAAGTGTGCCCCCAAATGAGTGCGAATGAGTATGCATGAGATGGGGTTCATTTATACATTTCCCCTTAGCTTAGTCAAGAATGAACCATCGAACTAGAGTGCGTCATTGGGAAATGGTTTGAAGTGTGCGCTAGAAAGATATGATCATCAAAGCGTAAATCATAGAGAGTTCTTGAGTGAGTGAGTGAGGTGAGATTCATTTTAGATGTAGACCCTCAGTAGTCAAGTATGAACCATAGAACTAGAGTGCATCATAGGGTAATTAGTGTAGCATATAGAAGTAGAAGTAAGAAATATGTAGTGTGAATACATAGAGTGTATAGTGTGTATGATGCGCGATAGATGTTGCATAGAAAGATATGTCATGAATGTGTGATGTGTGAATTGTGTAGTGTTTGAGGTTCATGTATATAGTATGCCCTCAACAGTCAATTTTGAACTATAGCACAAAAGTGCGTCATCGGGTAATGATGATACCAATGTATCAAGATGTGTATGCTCTATGTGAGAGACTAGGTGTGAAGTGTAGAATGAGTGAATATAAATTCTAGAAGGAGAATAATTAGGATAATTCCACCCAAGTGTGTATCTCGTGAGTACACTATCCAATAAGAGTGAAAGATGAGGGTCCTCACACGATGCTTGTAGAGATGAAGGCATGTGATCATGCTCTAAGATTGATAATGTATGACATAGACCTTTGTTTAGGTGAATGGACTCTACGTGCATGATACCAATGATGAGATAGATTCCTATATGAAGGATAATGTGGGGATGATGAACACGATGTGGAATAAACACGAGAGGTGATGGAAACCTATGTGAAAATGAGCACGGAGGTGATGTACACATATGTGAAGCAAGGCGAGGCGGGAATATATACCAAAGTGAAAGAGCCACCTAAGTAATTAACCTAAACTAATGTGATTGACTAGAAGATCGATGAGACAGTGTAGGTAATGTGCGAATTGGCAAGTTAGGAATAGATTGTGTTTTTGATTTGAGAGGTCTAGGGACCTAGATGCTCTAGAAAGTGCAATGGAAACCTCAAGAGGAGGCTACGGCCATGGTGTGGATGGCCGAACACCATTGATAATGATAACTTGCCTATTGTGAATTGAAATTTAGACATAAGTGGTGCATGGAAATGATAATGTGAGTCGCATCGAGCCGGGAATACCTAAGAGTGTGTCACACCCTTAGGCTGAAGGTGCCACAAGAAAAGGAAAAATCATGGTGAGATGACTAACCGTGACTAGAAGCTTGACATAACCATATGATTTAGGGACCGGATATGAAATCTACGAGAGTGGATAGCCGATAGTGAAAAGAAGTGCAATAGAATAGGAACTCATGTGAAATGATGGATCAACAATAGTGTTATTGATAGAAGTAGATCCAATAGAAGTAATGATTTGTAAGAGATCAGAAGAGAATGTAGCATGATAGTCATGATTAGAGAAATCAATGATTGGAAAATCTAGCTCAAAGCATGAGAAACTAAAAATTCAAGAACCCCGATGTAAGAGGAGGCATGGCATGATATGTATGATTAGTGAAGAGTCGTCCATTTTATTTTCATGATTTGGAAGAGGATTATTGAATATTTTAAGCTTATGATTTTCATTTACGAGGAATGAAGTTGTAGGCTCTAGAATCTCAATTTACTTATTATCGATGAGATCTTGATTAAGATTGTGAAGCTTGAAGAATCGATATGTAGAATGCCCACCTTTGCATTGATGATAGTCACATCTGAAATTTTTGTTGTAATTACAACCTTTTGGACGAGATGGGCCCAATTTTAGTAGAGTAATAGCAATAAATTTTCTCTTAATAATTTTTGGGAATAGAAGGTGCAGAGAGATTGTATAGACACTAAATCACGCACTTTGGGTATCTATCTAATCCTAATCACATACAGTCTATTCATATTATTCCTAAGAAAGAAAAGTATTAATTTATCTTTGTCTTTTTCCATCTTTGTTTGCTGTCATTTTTCCTTTTTGGTCTCACACACCTTGCCCAATCTAACCTTCGACCCTTCATTTTCTCTTATTGTAAACACTAGCACCCAGCCTAGGACGTTGACGTTGGGCACCCATCCCCTAGGAACCACGACCTATTTGTACTTTTTCACATCTAAAATCACCCTAAACTTTACAAAGAAAAATGCATGACTAAATAAGGAAAGCTAACTATTAGTGCAAAATTACAGCACCCCTAATTGCTTGTGATTTTGTGTACGAGGAAACCAGTGCAACCTGCATAACATGGGATTAACTTCCTGTAGTGTGGGACCTTTCAAGTAGGATAATCCTTCAAAGAAAGTTAGTTTCTTCCTCTAACCTAGTGCCAAATTCTCTAAAGACCAGATAATGGCAAGCTAAACCAACACCATTCTAATTCTTTCCAAGGAGAAAGGGATAAAAAGATGCATGAAATAAAACTACTCTAAGTGAAGGTGATGCACCAAGAAAGGGTGAGATAATATAAGCGAGCAAAGATAGGGAGAAAAAGCTGAAAGGAGAGGGCTGGTAGAAATGCCACATTCCAAGACAATATTCAATTCCCTATATTCATAAAGCACAACAAATTACTGAGACCTGCAAAGAGATAGCTACATGCACAATATACTTATAAATAAAATGGAAGGCAAAAGATGCAATTCATAAAAATTAAAGTGAAAATGGCCACAAACATGAATTTTAAAGCTCAGAAACATGCACAATCCATCATATCATAAGCACAAGACAAAATCCTTTACAATAAACCCAAATTTGAGGCCTTTAGCTCACAATAGCTTGAACAATTTGATAGAGTTCCTTTGCTTTTCCAAAAATCCCCCTCAAAATGAGGTGAATTTTACAATATATAGGAAATTTGGGTCACCAACTGACATGATGCATTAAAGAGGTATGGGAAACCATTCATTTTGGTACTTTTCTTGCATGGGCAGTCATGGGTGCCATGCCTCATTAATTTTGGTTGTTGGGATGTCATTCATTCACCTACCCTTTTCGGCAAGCCAAACTCGTCCATCCGTTGGGTTGTCCAAGCTGCGGGTGAATGGTTGGATGACGTCTATCTTTGTGACTGTATATGCTACTAGTCTTTGGCCAATTTGAGATTTTTCATCTTCACATTGTGGGCCATCCAACCTAGGAGGTTGGACATGGATGTCTACCACCGCCCATACGACACACTACTCATCCATCCTTGCAGCCCACGAACCAGCGATCTGACCAAACTTTGGTGACTCGCCCAACCATGTCGCATAACTGTTGTAAGCTGAACAATTGTATTAGCCGTCAAACCTTGAGGGGTTGGATGATGTATATGTATGTTGACCAACCTCTCCATACATAATCCATCTCGACCAACCATAACCTTGTCGTCCGAGCTGCCAAAAAAAAGTCAGCCAACACACCCATCCAACTAACCCATCACCTGTCTAATCGAGCTTTCATAGTAGGGTTAGATGTCGTCCAACCCCTCACACGGAAAACCATCAACGATACACTGTTCAACCAACCATCAATGACACACTGTTAGACCAACCATCGGTGACACACCTTCTCGACCAACCATCATCACGACTAATTGTCACCCGACCAACCATCGGCCGATACACCTATCCGATAAGTTCAAATGCCAACTCCAAGATTTTCCGCGGTGAGTTGGTAACCAAATAGCGTGAGCCAACACATGAGCTACCCTACATACTATAAAATCATTTCCCTTTTCCCATCAACTATTGATGTTTCGACTTGCTAAGTTGTCCATTTCACGGGGTGCAAAAATGGATAACAATTGGTGAATGTGGGATGATCTTCCTGCTTGATCTAGAAGACTAGTGACCTTAGGGGATCCATTAGGTATGGAGTCATATTGATTGCTGGAACTATCATGTCACTTGAAAATCTATCTTCCAACCTCTAGAGCACTACTGGATATTTTCATTTCAAAGAAACCCCTAGTTTAGGATTGGTTGTTTCTTCACCAAAATTTTCTGAAACTAGAAAGTGCAAGAGCAACAAGGGCATAACTATATACAGGACATACACATTCCATATATAATATGCAGAGAGTGCACAAATAATTATTAAAAAAGTAACCTAAACTAAAATAATGCAATGTACTACAAGCACTTGGAGGAATTACAACCCCTAAACTAATATGTACATGAAGGATATTTCACTCAATAACAATTCTTGAGATATATTCCATTGACTGGAATCTGTAGTTCTTCTCCGTCCAACCTTGATAGCTGGAAAGCATTGTTTTCTTTGCATCCTAAAATCATATAAGGACCACTCCATATTACATAAAACTTAGAGTTCCTTCCCATATTTTCTTTGTCTACATCCCATTGAAGGACCAAGTCTCCCTCTTAGAAGCTTCTATCCTTTTCCCTCTTTTCAAAGCACCTCTTTATCAACACTTGATCCTTCTCCATGATGTGCATGGCTTGGTTCCTCATCTCCTCCAACTCCATGAGCTCTGTATATCTAGCTTCCATGGGTTTAAACTCAGATATCTCTAGCTGCTTCATGAGTTCCAATGTGGGAAATTTGAGGGATATAGGCAACCTTTCCTCCCTTCCATAGACTAACCTATAAGGAGAGTTCCCTGTCGACCTCTTAGGATTAATCCTATCAGCCCACAAGGTTGATTTCAACTTTGTGTGCCAAGTTCTCTGGTTCTCATCTAGAGTTCTCCTTATAATATTTAAAATATTTTTGGTTTTGAACTCGGTCTTCCCATTACCTGTGGGTAGTAATTTGACAAGGTGCTCAAGTATATCCCATTTTTACTACCCACTCTATGATCTTAGCACTAGGAATGCCACAAAGCATTATACGATATAATGGTGGTCGGGACTCGAACCTCATTGTTATCCCTTCGTAAAAGTCTAGTATGTTGGCCTCATTTATTTCTTTGAATACAACTTCCTCTATCCACTTGGTGAAATAATTTGTGGCTGTGAGGATCCACTTGTGACCCAAGCTAGAGTTTGGATTAATCACCCCAATGAAATCTATCTCCCATTACATGAATAGTTCATTTACAAAAATGGGCTGGAGTGGAAGGGCTGCTAACCTCTCTTTTCACGTGAACAAGGAACATTTTTACACTTCCTAATCCATGCATAAAAATCATGAAAAGGTTAGGCCAATAATAACTTGCCTTCATAATTCTAAGTGTTGTTACCCTTATGGAAAAATGGCAACTTGTTTCTCCATCATGAAATTCATGTAGCACCTTCTCTAACTGATCTACCTTGAGGCACCTTAGGAGAACACCATTTACATCTTTCTTCAACTAATACAAAGGGGATACAATATATCATCAACCAATACAAAGGGGATACAATGGATCATGAAATTTCTTCTTTTGTCCTTGCTTAGCCCTTGAGGAATTTGACCTATTTAAAGGAAATGGACTATATCTTGTGTCTAACAAGGGTCGGGTGAGGCATCGATTGATTTCTCTTGATCACCGCATAGCACCAAAACAACCTCTCCTTTATTACTTGACTCGGCATGTTGTCCTGAAGCTAGTTTTACACATAATCCCGTCCCCCGACTAGCTTGGTCACCTTAATATCAATGTCATATTTCATGACCTTGGTTACCCAACCAACCTTTTTTCATTGAGGTCCCTGGTATAAAAGAAAATATTTTATACCAACATGTGTGACTAGTAGATGAATCATATTATCGACACTAAATGTTTTAACTTTGTCAAGCTTCTAATCATGGAAAGGACATGTTTATCAATGAATGAATATCTTACCTCATAGTCCAAAAGGCATTGGATGAAGAATGCAATAGGTTGTTCCATCCCTTTATTATTCTATTGCACCAAGATTTTGGAGATGGTGTCGAACCACCAAAGGAATATAGAAAGAAGTCTTTGGAGAAGTCTAGATTAATGAGAGTTGGAGCTTGAGATATGGCCTACTTGATAGCTTCAAAACTTTCCTTTCCCTCTATTGTCCATTTAAAATCCAAATTATTTTTCAACATCATCGTTAATGACTTCACAAGAGCGGAAAAATTCAGTACAAACCTCTGTACAAATTTTATCCTCCCTAAGAATCTTTGGAGAGTCTTCTTATGACTTGGTAATGGTAGAGCATGGATGGCTTCTACCCTCTCTAGATCAATTGTCAATCCTTCTTTTAACACAATATGGCCTAGAATTTTACCCTTATGTGCCATGAATATGAACTTTTTGGGTTCAAAGACACTCCAAACATCCTACACCTTTGGAAGACCTATCTGAGATGAAAGAGGTGACTTTCTGCATTTTTAGAAAATACAATGATGTCGTCAAGGTATACAAACACTATTTTATTTAGGAACCCCTTAAACTCCATATCCATTAATCGTGGAAATGTTTCTTGTGTTTGATAGCCCAAATGGAATCTTCTTGTATACATACGTGCCCCAATTTGTGGTGAAGGTTGTTTGAACTAATCCTCCTATTTCACCATAATCATATTATAGCCCAAATATCTGTCTAAGAGGGTGAATATTTTGAACCGACCACTACCAACATAATCCACTCCATGGAGGCGGAGGATAGTGATCCTTGAGAGAAGCCCTGTTTAAATCCCAAAAATCCATGCATATCCTAATTTCCCCATTCTTTTTCCTAATCAACACGAGTTTCCACCCAACTTGATTGCTTGATTGGTAAAATGATACTCACCTCAATGAGCTTATGCAACTCCTTCTTCATGAGAGGTTCTATATGAGGGTTGACTAGATTTTATTTTTTTCTGATGGGCTTAGCCTCCGGATGCAACTCAATGGTGTGTTGTGCCAATTTTGGGTTAAAACCCCTCAAATCCTCATAGCTCCACATGAAAACAATCTGGTAATTCTTGGTAAATATGCACAAGGTCATACTTTTATTGTTCACTGCTCATCTTGCCTATTTGGAGCGTCTTACCTTCTCCAACCAAAATGGGTTCAGAATCCTCCTTTTTGACTTGAATATTGGCTTTCTCTTCATGGAATTGATCATTTGGGTTTAATATTGACTCTAGTGTCACTAAACCCTTTGGAAATTTGTTTGTCTGCATTTGCACTACTTGATCCCGCATCTTGCTACTCCACTTTTTCTTGATTTTAGATGAGAACTCGTCCTCCTATAAAATTTTAAATATCTTGATCATTCTCAAAAACTTTCCAGCTTGTGTTATTATCTAGTCTGACTTGCACTGTTAATGACATGAATATGTGGTTTTGATTTATATCTCTTGATATTTTCCACCTCATCAAATGTTGTTCCAATTGTTGCAATCATGTCCATGAGACTCATTCTTCTTCCACATATAGCTTTGAATATTGAATGCTTTAAGGTATTCAATCTGATCCCATACCCAATGCTTATAGGCTTTGAGTAGATCATTCTTAGCAACATGTTTTCCTCTAACTTGGTTGATAATTAACTCACTATCCCCAAACACTTGCAAGTTTTTAATACCTCTCTTTCTTGCCCAATGCAGCCCATAGATTAAAGCCTCATACTTAGTTGTATTATTTGAACAAGCAAACTAAAAATGGAAAGTTTAGTAGTGCTTCATACCTTGTGCTGACAAAAGCATTGCACCTCCTCTAGCACCTTTCCTACTCCTTGAGCCATCAAAGAATAGTTTTCATACCTCATTATCATCTTTATCATTTGGCTTGGTGATACTAGGAAGTGATGAATTTTCTTCGTGTAAACAATAGAACCCTAATTCAACTTCTTCCATTTCCTTGTAAAGCTCGAATGGATGTCTCTTATTGTCCCAATCATCAAGGGTTAAGTCCGGAATGCTTCCGACTTTGGTATTTATTTCATAAGTGCTTGGAAAATATTCTGATTAAGAGTCAAGCAATTTGCATTGATTGGACTCGGTGTATGAGGCTCAATATGAAAGTTTGCAATAGGCTCAGATCTGATCGTAGCCTTAGCTCTATACCTTGTTCTGAATAACATGTGTGACCAATTAGCAGACAAATAGCCTCCAATTTTAGCGGTGAAGTCTCTTGACAAACACAATGTAAAGAGTGGTGGAAAGTCTATGACTGATACATGTTGTAAGACAATCACATTGGGACATGCATGCAATGTAAGGCTCAGTCCTTTGATTTATCCAACCATTATTACTGTTGTCTCGTCCAATTGCACCACACCTCTAGAAATGAATTTATATTGAAGACCCAATTGATCTGCTATTTTTTTGGCATTATAGATTTACTTGCTCTGAATATATCATGTAATTATGCACCAACTTATCTTTGATGATCAATGAGATATAGAATGGTGGGGATTTAAATTTTACCTTGTTGGCCTCCTTGATTTCCTCTTTGCTTTGAGTTGTATTGGTGAGTACCTTCTCTTTCTCTTTGGATGATTGATTCAATGCCAACCAATTCACCATAACAACTTGCAATAGGTCTCTTTGTCCTGGGATAGCTAATGACTCCCACATTGAGATGTTTACATTTGTTTTCTTCATCTTCTCAATAATGTTGAATGGAGATGAGCTATCTCTCTGCTGCCCCTTGCTTTGCACATTTTTTTCTTGCACATGGGTTATTACTACGGCACTTGAGCTGGTCTAGAAGGTGGCTTGGGCTGACCTTGCACATTGGGAGCTACATTTTGGTTACTGATACCTTGTTGGGTGATAGAGGGTTGTGGATCATTTGAATTGGATGATTTTCCCTCTCCAATATTTCTCTTCTTGGACCATGTATTGGCTGCTACACTTTGAGAAGGGTTTGATTTATACCATAGAAATATTCAGCCTGCCAATTGACAAGTGTGGTCTCATTTAGAGGTGCTTTCCGAGTTTCTTCCTACTTTGCTGATTTCCTTCTTGGCTGTTTCTTGTTCCACACCCATTTTTGTCACCATAAGATCTTGATTCAAAGCACCATTGAAACACATTGACTAGTTATGAGGTTGATTGCATGGGAAGCACCAGTCATATTCTTGAGCCATGTTATTTTGCACTGGAACCAAGGCTCTAGATGTGGACGTAGTACTAGGATTGTAAGGTTGAAATGGCCTACTCACAGGAGGTTTTGTTTGGTTCTAATTTGTAGCTTGAGCAGGTGGTCTATTAGGTTGATACAAAGGCCTATTGGGTTGGGCTTGAGGCTGATATGACCTGAAATTTTGAGCTTGCTACCTCTTAATTGTCACCAACTCATTTCCTAAGTTTTGCAACTACTTCATGACTTCTTGGAGCTCATTTGAGGTACTAGAAGATGAGGTAGAAGCTTCAGTGGAGCTCTAATTTTTGGAGTAGGAATGGGAGATAATGTAGGTGCTTGACTAGTGCTTGGACTTCCTAATTTTGGATAAAGAGGCATGGGTGGCCTAGGTGTAAGTTTTTGGCTTGAATCAAACAATTTTCAGCTCTAATGGCAATACTATAAGCTATGGGTAAAGTTATACCTCCCATGGATTATATCATCATTGCAATATCGAATTTAGATATTTTAGGAAGTATAGAAAGGAACCTTCAACTACTAGTCTCACAGCAAGCGAATTCTATCCCATGTCCTTTGAAACCTGAAGTTGAAATCAGCCATCTACTCATTTGGTGCTCTCTTGATTGTGGTTAGTTGTTCCATGAGAAGCAGATTATGCCTTTTCTCCAAATTGGTTGTGAAGATCTATGCACGAGAAATTTGCAATGTCTTGGATGTGGTCAATCGGAGTTGTATGGTTCTCTCCAGTGAAATATGGAATGTTCTTTAATGCTACAACTAGAATTGGATTTTTTGCATTGAGAGCAAGTGGGATACTTCTGTGAAGTTGACATAGGGATTTGTTGGCCCTTGCGGTGGTTATTGTTATAGATGTGCCATTATAATCGATCTAAGAACTCTAGTTGATTGGATGAAATGGCCTACTAGACGGAGGTGTGGATAATGTTCTATTTGGTGGAGATGGAGACCTTTGATCTCTTCTTCCGCTTCTTCCTCTACCTAGAGATAGCTGCAAGTATTCAAAAATTCCATCTTCTCTAGTTCTTGACCTCGTTTGAATTCTTATCATAAAACGCCAAGCTTGGATTCTTTGAAACAAGTGGATTCTACCCTTTTGGAGTTTTCAAATGTGCTATATTAAAGCCTCTTACAAACTAGAATTTCACAACAAGATCACATCAAACTTTCTACGAAAAAATAAAAATTCTCTATCGTTTGGCGTGCATAAACTGTTAGTGTAAAATTACACCCCTAATTGCTTGTGGTTTTGTGTACGAGGAAACTAGTGCAACTTACATAACATGGGATTATCCTGTAGTGTAGAACCTTGAAAGTAGGATAATCCTCCGAGATAAATTCATCTTCTTCCCGTAACCTAGTGCAAAATTCTCCAAAAAAGCGAGAGAATGGCAAGTTAAACCAACCCCATTCTTTCTTTCCAAGGATAAACAAATAAAAAGATGCATGAAATAAAAGTACTCTAATTGAAGGTAATGCACCAAGAAAGGGTGAGATAATCAAAGTGAGTGAAATATAGGGATAAAATGGGAAGGAGAGGCTGGTAGAAATGCCACGGTCCAAGACAATATTCAATTCCCTATATTCTTAAAGCACAAAAACTACGGACTACTGCAAAGAGATAGCTACATGCACAATATACTTATAAATAAAATGGAAGGAAAAATATGCAATTCATACAAATTAAGGTGAAAATGGCCACAAACATGAATTTTAATGCTTAGAAACATGCACAATCCATCATATCACAAACACAAGACACAAAATCCTATACAATAATCCCAAATTAGAGGCCTTTAGCTCACAATATCTTCAGAACAATTTGACAAATTTCCTTTGCTTTTCCGAAAACTCCCCCTCCAAATGAGGTGAATTTTACAATATATAGGAAATTTGGGTCACCAACCGGAAGGATGCATTAAAGAGGTATGGGTAACCATTTATTTTGGTACTTTTCCTACATAGGTGGTCATGGGCACCATGCCTCATTAATTCTGGTTGTTAGGATGGCATTCATTCACCTAACCTCATCTAGCTTGTAACTCATTCATCTACTAGGTTGTCCAACTACGGGTGAAGGTTTAGACAACGTCTATCTCCATTACCGTACATGATTCTAGTCACCGACCATTCCGGGAGTTTCCATCTTCACATTGTGGGCCGTCGACCTAGAAGCTTGGATGGTTGTCTACCTTTGCTTGTATGACACACTATCCAGTCCATCCTCGGATCCAACAAACCAATGAGATGACCAACACTGGTGACTCACCCAAACCATGTCATATAGCTGTGATGCCAACCAACTATGTTGGTCAGCTGTTAAACCTCGAGGGGTTAGAAGCGTTTATGTAGACCAACCAACTACTATGTACACTATCCATCCATCCAACCATAACCTCGTCATCTTGAGCTGCCATAAAATTCAGCTGACACCCCCATCGACTAACCCATCACCCATCCAACTGAGCTTTCATACCAAGACTAGACATCATATAACCCCTCACCCAACCAACCATCATCCGACACACACTGTCCGACCAGCCATCAACCAACACACTTGTCAGACACACTGTCGACCAACCATCATCGACACACCTACCCAACCAACCATCACCCGACCAACCTAGCCAACCAACCGTAACCCAACCAACCATTAGCACACACACCTAGCCGATAATCCCGAATGCGAACTCCAAGATTTTCTGCGGTGAGTTTCTCGATTGAGCCAACACACAACTACCCTACATACTGCGCAAAACATTTCCCTTTTCTCATCAATTGTCGATGTTCTGACCTGCTAAGTTGTCCATTTCGGAGGGGGTGCAAAAAATGGATAACACTAACACCATTTTCATCCATATAATCAAGGCTCTAAGTCTAGGAATTTAACATTAAGATAGAAGCTAAAAGGAATGTTTAACTAGTATGAAAACAATGCAAGATCTAATTAAAAATGCCTACTGATATGCTTGAATTACCTAACATGGGCCTAAATAGACCTAATAAGGCAATCAAATGGTTATGGTTGCTACTCCAAACAATGGTGAAATGACCTCTCCAAATGACTTGTTAAGTCACTTTAGATTATTCATCTACTAACCTTGTTGAAGGCTTTAGGCAAGGATTGAACTTGGCTATATATCATATTTATTATATGAAATACAAATCAAAGCAACCTTGTGTAAACTATAAAGGAATAAGGTGAACTCTTTTTACATTTTTCTTTTGGGAGAACCTTGTATTTTTGGTGCATGTGGGAATAAAATCCCCAAATTAGATTAGAATTGCTAATCATGAGTAGGCCTTGTTAATCATAATTAGTGAATTACCAAGTGATAAAGAGGTATGGAGCCTTAATCATTGCTTAGGGTCAACTAGGAGGCTATGATAAGCTTTTAAAGCTGCTTTGAGACATTATGGAGGTGAATGGGGTGATTTTGAGTGGTCATAAGAGGGGTGTGAGTCAATATTAGGGCATATTGACAAATTTAAGGGCAAAATAGGCTTGATTAGCTAATAAAGTTGATTGTTTCGGGAGAGGATAACAACTTACGATTTGACGTCGATTGGCATCTTAAATGTGGAAAAGGGTGGATAATCAACAAAGAATTGTTAATTAACCAGAATATGGGAAAAACATTAGTTAATTAGCGGAAATCACTAATTATAATAGAATTGGAAATAATGAGAGTGATTTGCATGCGTTTTAGCAATACGATTACAAGAGTAGAATTTAGGTGTCTATATTTTCCCTGTTTGAGGTGAAGTTAGTAACTTCACTTCAAATATAGTAGACAAGCATAAACAAACAAATTTTTGAAGAAAAATTAGTAGGATGAAGGATGCCGCCTCAAGTGTCGATGGGGTGATAGAAGAAGTCAATCGACGATCAAAAAGATGATTGAAATGGATAGAATAAAATGGGTCAAAACAGGCGTGAAACCCTTAGGTATTGAGAAGGAAATAAGGATAGGGATGAATGTGATTATTTATTGCAGGGTGATTTTGAAGAAAAATTAGTAATGGTAATAAATGATAATGGATAAGAAATGATTAATGGAGAATATAGGACAAGCCCAATCTTTACATCGAACCTTTCCATAAGCAACATGTTTATATCATTTTGCCCCCTAGGTCTACATCATCGGCCTTTATTTAAAAAAAAAAAAAGTGTAAGATAACATGAAAAGCTAAATTACTAACATTTATTTTTTTGCTAAAAATACGTAACTCCATTCAACATACATTATGCAATGTAATATGAGAAAGTAAAATGATATTTAGCTCCATACTGCAACATACAAAATGCAATGTAATACGAGAAATTAAACCAACTAACCTAACAAAGAAACTAGCACAATCACACATGCTCAAACAAACAATGTTTAAGACAGTTGAACCAATGTTTTGTTATCAAGAAACTCTGATTCCCAAATGTTTGTGTTGTGCAATGATGCTTAAAAAATGATACCCAAGCAATAACACATGTGAGGAAAAATGGAGGACACAAGTAGTCCCATGGAAAAGCTTTCGTGCACTACGACACAATCTTTGGCAACTCACTATTACACGGGAGTACCGACGTAGCATGCAGCCAAGCTTTTGTTAATGAAGATAGATCATGATGATCCATGAAGCCTTTTGAGACCAAAACAAGCAAGAACCATAGAAATATGGTTTTGTAAGACATTTTTCAACTTTCTAGAACAATGCAATGACACATGTTTTATTTAGGTATATGTCGTTTACCAATTTTTGAAAAAATTTAAATTTTTACAATTTTTTTGGATTTTTAAATATTTTATTAAAAAAAATGATTTTTTTAAAAATGTTTTAACATTTTTTTAATTTTTACAAAAGGAAATATTATATAAGAAACAAAAAGTTGCGAGACAACATTAAAAGTGACCGCGAGGCAAAAATAATGCCCTGGGTAGTAGAAAAGGTTGCATGGGAAGGAAAAATATGCCCCAACGTAGCAAAAATGTGCCGAAAATAATTATTTTTATAAAATAATCATTGTGACAAGTGTTAGGGAAATTTAGAAGCAATACGGCGGTCTCGAGGCACTTTGGGAGTGAGAAACACATCATGAGAGGTAGAAATGAGCATATAAGCCACCACGGCAAGTTATTTTACCACATTTGCTTACCATTTGACTACTAAATTGAGCTCTAACCTATGGGAGGAAATGGTGAGGATAGTGAATCAAAGGCACCATGTGGACCTCATGAGGGACTACCTGAGGCTTCTAGCGAGATGGACCATAGGTACACAGTCCTCCCTTTTACCCTAGCAATTTAAATTTTTGAATATTTAGCAAAAAATATGCATTTTAGGTTAAATTTAGGCGTGCCAAATGAAATAACCCTAAACTTTAGAAAGAAATTTGCATGACTAAACAAGGAAATATAACACCATTTCCATCCATATAATCAAGGCTCTAATTATAGGAATGTAACATTAAGATAGAAGCTAAAAGGAATGCTTAACTAGTATGAAAACAATGCAAGATCTAATTAAACATACCTACTAATATGCTTGAATTACCTAACATAGGCCTAAATAGACCTAAGAAGGAAATAAAATGGTTATGGTTGCTACTCCAAACAATGGTGAAATGACCTCTCCAAATGACTTGTTAAGTCACTTTATATTATTCATCTACTAACATTGTTGAAGGATTTAGGCAATGATTGAACTTGGCTATATATCATATTTATTATATGCGATGCAAATCAAAGCATGGTGTAAAGTATAAAGGAATGAGATGAACTCTTTTTATAGTTTTCCTTTTGGGAGAACCTTATATTTTGGTGCATGTGGGACTAAAAGCTCCAAATTAGATTAGAATTGTTAATCATTATTAGGCCTTGTTAATCACAATTAGTGAATTACCAAGTGATTAAGAGGTATGGAGCCTTAATTTGCTTATGGTCAACTAGGGGGCTAAGATAAGCTTTTGAAGCTTTACGAGATGTTGTGGAGGTGAATGGGGTGATTTTGAGTGGTCATAAGAGGGGTTTGAGTCAATATGAGGGCATATTGATCAAATCAAGGGTAAAATAGGCTTAATTAGCTAAAAATCCTAATTATTTCTGGGAGAGGATAACAACTTACAATTTGACGTCATTTGGCATCCTGAATGTGAAAAAGGGTGGATAATCAACAAAGCATTATTAATTAACTTGAGAATAGGGGAAATCGTTAGTTAATTAGCAGAAATCACTAATTATAATGGAATTGGCAATAATGAGAGTGATTTGCGTGAATTTTAGCAATAAGATTTCAAGAGAGGAATTTAGGTGTCTACAACATCTTTTGGGTCATTTCTAGCCATTTGGGCATCTTATCTTTTTGGTAGTCATATTTTTCAAGGTTAATTACGAAATTCAAGCAAGGGAATCATATAAATATAAAGTTATGTGACCATAATAAAGGACCAAGCACTAATAATTATCTATCACCACCTAAGGTTGCATCCAAAGGCATTATCAAGAGAATTCAAGCATCTATCTAGTATCCACACAAGGGCAAAGGCTGCATTTTACGTATACACTTCATAGGAGGGGAAGTTCATTATTTCATGCACACATCTATTTACATCTTTTACATCTAGTTACTTTCTCGTTATCAAGTGTGACATGCACAAGAGCCACCTAGGGCATGATTTCGACACATACACATAGAACTACATCGGGTCTAAGGTGTAGTGTAACGATCGATCGTAAGTTTACTTGCTTGATATTTGAGGACAATCTGACCCCTCATTTACATTATTTTCTCTTTGGAATTCTATGCACTTTTGGGGTTTACTGGTCATTTCTTCATTAAAGTTACATGTGACATCTGCGAACTTATGCAACATACTAGTGACAAAAAGTGAAGGACAAAAAACCTCATGACCCTCAAAGTTGGTTTTTTGAGGTTTGAGAGTAGTCACAGTGCCTAGAGTATGTCTGTAATGCTGTGAAGTTCCTTGACCCATTTTCTAGGCGCCCATCCAGGAAGATCTTATGGTCGCATAATTTTTTGAGCTTTTCTCAATGGACACTTTTACCTCTCTATTCATCAGCTCTACACTTCAACACAACCCAGGACTATTTATGAAACTAGCTAAGTATTTTATCCCTTCATACTTTCATACTTTTTAGCTTAATTTTCTTGGGTAAAATTCTATACTTCATTGCATATATTTAGCATTATTAGATAATTAGCATTAGGAATCTATTTATTCAATATTTTCTTAATCATTTTGGTGAACCCGATGTATTCTAATACTCTTAGGTTCTTCATACTTTCATTTCTTTTATTTCCCTAGGCTCTTCTCATCATGAATATCTCTATTCATGATTTCTTGCTAGCCAATCCTGAGTGTCGTGCTAAAATCATTAATCTTTTGGCTATTACTCGCATTCCTACTACCACTCTTCCAGATGTTATTTATCAAACATTTGTCAATGCATTTTCTCAACATATCACTTTTGCATTCTGCTATAGCCAAAAATCTGGTTTATCATGACAATGATCCTCCTCTATATATCCAAGTTTGCATTAATAACCTATCGTCAGCGTGTTTTATTTGACACTAGATCGGAGCTTAATATTTTCCCTTTATCATTCATTCGGCTATAGGCCTCCCAAAGTATCTATTCTTAATCTAACATCTATTTTTGTTTGAGTGTAAAATTCATTAGAATTTGAGGATTCTAATAAATATGTATTTAATCAACCTACATATTATATAATGTTACAATAAATATTTAAATAAACATTACATCATAACATAAGTAAATAAAGAAATACTTACGGTGAATAAATAACACATGTGACACAATATTTAGAATGGAAAACCCCAATAGGGTAAAAACCACTTTGAAAATAACCTTTTACTTGAGAGAACTTATTTTACATCCAAGTAAGATCACCTCCTCTTTTGAAACCCTATTTACAAGGGTAAAACCAAATCACTTGATTTTCACATCTTTGATATATTTCTGAATATATCAAATGAGGACTTAAAGTCCTTATTATATAAGGTGATCGGGTATGTCTCCCGACCCACCTTTTCAACCTAAATGGTTGACACATACACCTAGGTTTATAAAATTTAATATTAAAAATTTAATCATTTCATGATATTAAATATTTAACCTAAAGTATATACCTAGGTTAGCATATTTAATAATAAAAATATAAATATAAATATTATTAAATATTAACCTATATATTAGTGATGGACCCATATACATTAAGGGTTGGTCAGACCACTTAATCATTATGTTCCAACACTCCCCCTTAATGTTAAGTGGGATAACATAACATATGCCAATATATTATTTGCTCGTGGTATACTACAGGATTTACAATCCTTAAACCATAAAGGTTTTAGGCTAGCATATCGGTTGAAGGAATTATAACACCTTCATCATACTCAATTTACCTTTTGGTACAAAAGGATTTGGAGTCCCAAAGATCATCCCATGATCAATGGCTAAGTATTATTTGTGATTTTTACATGTTCTCATAAGTTCTCATAAAAGGTTATTGAACCCAAGCATATATGAGCCTTTTGCAACCAAGGACTACCTTAACAATATGCTTGTATTGGATGTTTACCAGTAAACTCAATAGCACTAAATAGTTTACTAAAGACCGCCTTTAAAATATTTCTGCACTTATTTCTAAAAAACAAGCCGAGGAGGTATATATGCCCGAAGGTTTTTTTACACTTTCTCGAAATTATTTTACAAAAACCAAGTTCCATTAGGAGGTGACATTGTCATGCACACTCCCCCTCAATGGCAACTCCGACAATCCAAGATTTTCACAAAAGTGACAAAACTTTGTAGCACTCAGGGACTTTGTGAAGATGTCAGCAACCTGCTCTTTAGTCAACACGAACTTGAGATTTATCTCATCACTTAGCACCTTCTCACGAGTGAAGCGTATATGTATCTCAATGTGCTTCGTCCTCTGATATTGAATGGATTCTTAATCAAGAGTAATACAACTCTGACCACCACATAGAAGATGAATACTTCCTTTAACTTCCATGTGTATCTCTACCAACAGCCGTTGTAGCCACATGGCTTCTTTACTTCTTCCATTGTACTTCTCTGCCTTCAGTAGAAGAAATGGAGACTGTTGATTACATTTTTTGTTCCAAGTAATGGTTCCTGCACCAAAAACTTGAACACATATCCAAAGTATATTTTATAACACAACATCAGTATGGTTAGAATCACAAAATCCATATAAGATAGCATTTTCATTCTTAGTATAATGCAACCCATAATTGATTGTTCCTTTAATATATCTAAAAATTCTTTTTGCAAGATTCCAATGATCTCTAAAAAGGTTCCCGCATAAACCTTGATGTGATTCCTATTGTATAGGAAATATCTGATCTAATTATAGTTAGATAAATCAAACTATCAACTAACAACGTATATAAAATAGGATCAACCTTTTTCATATGTAGATTTAGGATCAATATTTATTCCAACTTCCATTAAAGTAGAAAATGGTTTACAATCAATCATAAGAAATTTTTGCAATACAATGGTTGCATATTGTGTTTTGAAAAATAACAATAGAATGAAATACAATCATGCAAATAACATGATGTGAGAGACCTAACTCATTCATTTCAAAGTATTGCTTCAATTTCTCTTTAATCATATGAATTAAATTAGAATTGTCACCAAGTCATAAGTAAATCATCAACATATATACATATAATGATAATATGTGAGCCTTATTGCTTGATGAATATATCATTGTTAGAAGAACAATTAACAAAACCTATCAGTTTAAAGAAGGACACAATTTTCACATACCAAGCTCTAGGAGCTTGTTTTAAACCATACAAGGATTTCTCAACTTACAAACATAGTTTTCTTTACTAGTTTCTTCAAATCTTGTAGGTTGAAACATGGAAAGTTCTTATTTTAAATCACAATTAAAAAAACTATTTTCTTATTCATTTGGTGGATTTCCCACCCAAAAATGAGTAGCAATAGCAACAAAGGCCCTAACAGTACTCATCTTAGCTATAATAGCAAAGGTCTCAACATAATCAATACCAGGTTTTTGAGTGAAACTTGTAGCAACAAGGGTAGCTTTATATTTGTCAATACTACCATCAGCATTATATTTTACTTTGTATAACCACCTATACCTTATAATACTTTGCGGCTCATATTCATACAAGGTAATTAATGCATGGTACATATGATGGTTTTGGTCATTTTCCTACGGTCAATAGGATTATAACTTTCTAATACTGGTTTTAGCCCATCTCGGTTTATTAGCTAGGAGACAAGAGATTCGAAACACCCATAGCATCAACACAAGAAACATCATCATGATCATTTACAATATTTTCATTATCAGAATCATCATTAGAAATATTGACAGGATTAAGAATATCATTACTATTTGTAGATGAACAAAATTATTTTTCCAAAACAACAACATTGCAATTTTCAGTTACTTCCCTTTTTACAAGGTCATAAATCCTTAAACCTGCAGCGTTAATACCATATCTAATGAAAAAACAAGAAAAATAAGTCATATCAAGTTTCTTTCTTTTCTTTTTTACTAACCCATCTAAGATTTATTAATTGAGAACTAATTAGACCCCATTTTTGCGTAAATAGAATTTAATAGAAATCCCACTATTATTGTTTTTCAATTGCATACGTCGGTCGTATTTCGATGAATTTATCTTATTCACGTCAAAATTTGACCTATCAAAAAATATTCGAGACATAAAACACATAAGTTTGACCATAAATACGACCTCTTCGGTTGAAATGTAAAAACTATTATTTTTTGAAAAATCTCACCTAATTGTCGTTAAAAAAATGTTAACTAGCTCATTATTATTGAAGCAATAAACAAGAAATCAATAACAACAATAATTTTTATATTAAAAATATTTATAAATTTTTGTTGATAAAAACCTATAGTAATTCAAAATATTTGGAGTCTAAACTCCTAAATATGCTCGATCAAGCTCATATGCCATTGTCGAGCTAGCTCACAAGCTATTCCAAGATTCGACCAAGTTTCAAAGTTCGAGAGGAATCCACATAACATGCTAAGCATCCCAATTCCAAATAGTGGCCACAACTCAACCGCCAAGTCAAAAGGGAGCCAAATCATGACCAACATCACAACTATAAGAAAATTGGCTTGGGTTTATAAAGCTTAAAATGTCTAAATTCGTCCCCCATGTGGGACTAAACCCTTCTTTAAAAAATAAAACTCCAAAGCACTATCATATACATGTTTGACCAACCATCAATGCATATGAAAAGTGGTACATTTATAATATATACCCAGGTTGTTTTAAAAACTATAAAGTAATGAGGGTTTAAGTTTTCCCTTTTTTTAAAATACGGTGGTCAAATTAAAATTATGATTATTCATTATAAGTGGCCCTCTTTCCAAAAAAATGTATATAAGTTTTTAAAGTGGCCGATGGCCACATAAAATATGACCCAAGTGTATTCAAATCTTTCCTTAAGCTTTTTAAAAAATTTAAAACATATAGCCGCATATGTAGTTTAAAGTTTAAACTTATGGTTAGGAAAATATAATAATATTATATAGAATATATAATATAAGTATAGGTTTATTATTAGGCGGTTAGGGTTAAAAATATATTTTATTTAGATATGCATAGGCCGCATAAACTCAGTATACAATTTATAAGATTTATAAACTATAGTATTAGGTTTTATTGTATAACTTACAATATAGTGTTTAGTACTATATATTTTTTTATTTAAAAAAGATAGTTATAGATTAACTATAAACTATAGTTTTTCAAATCAAATTCTTTTAGAGGGGTCCAAAGAACATGGGTATATTATTTTGAAAACACAATAAGATAAAAATAGTAAGATAATTTTTACCAGGGGCATGATTCCACTTGTGAATATAAGTAACATTGAATGAAGTCTCATGTGCACACACCAATCTTAAAAAAATATTAACTTTTCAAAGGTTAGAGAAAAGAAAATATTCCATATAATTTCCAAATGTAAATGAAAGTAAGAATCATATTATATTACATCTCCCCAGAAAAAAATTAGGGATTTAAAATTGAAAAACCCCTAAAACTTTTACCAAAAGTTTCGAAGAGGGTCCACCACAATCTCTTATTTTCCTATAAATTATACTTCTTCAAAAAGCACACAAAAATTTAGATTGCACAAATGTAGTGGAAAACATGAATTGGGGGCTTGATCCTTTTAAATACCCTTTCGGGCTAGTTGAAAAAACCCGTAAAAATTAAATAGATTGAATACAAAACAATTGATCTTAATTTATTTAATTTACCTCGCTCATTACCATGTTACAATTTGAGGATTCTAATAAATATGGATTTAATCAACTTACATATTATATAATGTTACAATAAATATTTAAATAAACATTACATCATAACATAAGTAAATAAAGAAATACTTACAAGAAATAAATAACACAGGTGACATAGTATTTATAGTGGAAACCCCAATAGGGTAAAACCACTTTGAAAATAACCTTTTACTTTAGAGAACTTATTTTACATCTAGTAAGATCACCTCCTCCTTTAAAACCCTATTTACGAGGGTAAAACCAAATCACTTGATTTTCACACATTTGATATATTTCTCGAATATATCAAATGAGGACCTAAAGTCCTTTTTATATAAGGTGATCGGGTATGTCTCTCGACCCACCTTTTCAACCTAAAATGGTTTACACATACACCTAGGTTTATAATATTTAATATTAGAAATATAATCATTTCATGATATTAAATATTTAACCTAAAGTATATACCTAGGTTAGCATATTTAATAATAGAAACATAAATATTTCATATTATTAAATATTAACCTATATATTAGTGATGGACCCATATACATTAAGGGTTGGCCATACCACATAATCATTATGTTCAATAGATTCTACCACATGAAAAGCTTAGGCACTATCACCTTGCCACTCATAGTTGGGCCAAAGACTATTCCAGTTCTATTTTTTGTCATTGATATCCCACTACCATATAATTGTTTACTAGGTAGGTCATGGCTTCATTGTGTGTAGCGGTGTCTTCCATAGTTCACTAATGTGTTCAATTCTTACATGAGGGATTTGAGTGTGAAATTCCCATTGATTGCACACCATTCCAACATTGAAACATAGATCCTAATAATACATTACCAATTCCAGTTGTTGTCCCAAATAACTCCCTAGTTATTTTGAAAACTTGCAGTTCCATCTTGGCTCAAGCATCAAGTTTTCGGGTTGTGCACGCTATTGGTTTTTACCGTGGCACTTTAGCATGGCTACGAGTTCTTCACGTGTGCCCTTCTTATTTCTTCCTTCTACTCTTCCTTCCCTTATCTTCCTCATGTGTAACTTTTACGCGTTCCTTTATTCTTTCCTCTCAATTCCTCTATCTCCTTCCATTTTCCTATCATGCACACTAATTACGTGCCCACATTCATTCCAAAAATTTTCGCACCCCTTCACATTTACTGCTGACTTGCGATCCATTTTCTAATTCCCTGACATGCCTTATGCGTATGTTTTTCTTCTGAATCTATTTCACATTCTCGTGTGCACTTGTTCACCTTCCATATTCTTATTTGCACATCATACATTCATATTCACCTCCTTCTCCTTGTTGTTGCATGCTCATTTAATTAAAATACCATGCACGTTTGTATGTTTGTATCCCTTTGTAGATATGTACCTCATCTTCCCACTCCACACTTTACACGCTCACAAATCTTTGCTTTCTTCCTTCCCGTGCCTTTTACTTTCACATTTATATCGAGTGTGTTGTCTTTCACGCCATTCATGAAGTGCTAAGTGTCACTTTTTCAAATGAAGTGTGCAACATGCAACCTATCAAAATTTTCCAACTATTTTTATGTGACTAAATCCCCAAAGCTTTAATCATTAAATGCTTTTTGAATTATTAAATAAAAGTTTGAGTTGAGATTATTTATAGCAAAGGAACTATAATAAACTATTGGAAAAAATGTGGGAGTTAATAACCGAGTATGTGACTAAAGGAATATTAATTAAATTTATGAAAATATGTGGGACCGTTGTGTTGGTTCATAACTACCCATGGGAATATTATAAAAGAGGCATATGAAATTAAAAGAGGGGACATTACTGCGAGAAAAATAAAAATGACAAGTGAATTTTGAAGTAAATTTTAATCACCCTCATATTTAACATGTGGATAGTAATTCCAAGGTAGAAAAGGTTACGAAAGGAAGTGGGTGAGAGAGAGGGGCACCAGAGGTTTCTAACCAAAGTGCAGTGTAGAACCTTGGATGGTTCCTAGCTAGGGAAATGTGAATATACACTGGGTGTATAACATTTCCTCTCAGAGTGTGGCCATAGTCTAGTGTCTGTTACCTGGGTGTGCATTGGAATTTTGTATCAAATTCCTAATCATTTGTCTCAAATAAGTTCTCTCTAAAAAATATGTAATCCCTATTGAAAGTTAATAAAAGAAGTTAAATCTTATGCTTATTTGGATAAATGTGCATGTGAATGTGTTATTTTATTGTATTATGTATATTGATGGAATATGCAATTGTTTTATATACAAAACAAAGAATAGCAAAATTTAGATATGTATAGTTTTATAAATAGTTCATATTAAATAATGCGAGAATAAGGATTTATGTATGTAATCGAATGTGGTTAGTATATTATCATATTTTGTTCTAGCCTTTTTAGATTAGGAAAGATTTTCATTTCGGCTATGTGTCGAATATAGAAAACAAATAGATGATTGAAACATGGCGAGAAAAGACAAAATAGATAGATAGTGAGTCACTCCTTGGATTAACCAAGCATGTGCCACATGTTTTGAGTGTTCGAGATAGAACTATAGCCTTCAAATCGCATAACTCCGGTTGTGGAGCTCAAATCCATGCGATCTTTGTCTTCTTAGAAAGTTTCTAATGTAGGCTACACTCCGGGATATTCAAAATCATATTTTGGTAGTATTTGGTAGTTGAGAAATATGGAAACACATCTCGTGCCATTTATGCATAGCTTGATCATTTCAACCACCCATATTTGATTAGATATTTCCTCTTTCCTTCTTCCACAAGAAAAATAGACATGCAAAGGTGCATCGACGAGACTCATTAGTGGAAATGTAAACATTTATAGTTGGTTATTGGTCATTGGATGTTTAAATATGAGTTTCCCTTCTCTTTCTCCTCCTCTTATCTCCTTCTTCCTCTATAAATTCATGATCTATGCTCATTTGTAAAGGTTGGAATCCCTAGTTTGTTTAGAAGTATTGTTCATAGCATTGCTCCTTTGCATTTTGAGTTACAGGCCTTAGATTTGGCTCTTTACATGTGGATACTTTCCTCTTTCACCATTGTAATTGATTGTGCATCATTGGGATGTAATAAAATATTTTTTGTGGTTATTTTATGCCTAGCTTGTTTTTATTGCATATTCTTACCTTTTCCCTTACATTGTTTATTTGTTGTGCATATTTCATGTCCCTTGCAGATTCCTTTTTTATTGTGCTCCATGAAAATCAATGTGTGAGAATTGTTTCATTCTATGGCATGCTTTTCTACCCTCCCCACACGTGTTTTCCATCATTATTTTCAACTTAGTGTGTCCATCCCCTTCTTTATGGAGCTATCACCTCTCTTTAGCTTAGGATTTCCCTTTATTCATCTCTTTCTCACCTTGGTCCCTTGGAATGATACGGTAGAATTAGATAGTTGTTTTTCCTTTCCTAGGAGTAGTCGTAGCAAAGAGAAAGCAGTAGAGCAAGTCGGCCTTCTTTGGAGGCCTATCTCAAGCAAAAGTCCCATAACTTGGAGACAGACCCATGTTTCCTCAAAGCCCTTATTCATCCGATGCGGGACGGGTGTAATCTTAAGCTCCAACTATTTTTGGCATGCCTGATGGGACAAGTACTAAAATATTAGATTTCATTGTTGTTAAGTTTTAGTGTGTGAATTAGTAACTTGAAGCCTTTTGAGGATTATTTCAACACATCTAGTGACTCCCAAAATCTAGATCTATGGATTTACAAAGCAATTTGTGCACCTTTTTCATGAGAAAATTACACACAAGATAGAATGCACGACAAGCGAAGAGTCATGTGAATATCTATAGATATCTCCAAGAAGAAGAGGAAGAAAAAAAATTGTGTGTGCATCTCCATTCCTAGCATGCCACACACTTTCCACTCCTCCTCTTGGTAGACCTTCTCGCACACTCCATCTAAGTTATGGTAGCACCATAGAGGAATTTACCATTTGTTAACTTCACTAGTAAAATCCCTCTCGCTCTTAATGCACAACATGACATTCCAATGGCTACACTCAAAATTATTCCATACTTCACTAGTGAGAATCAAGTTACCCCTACTTAACACATTCAGGATATTGCAAATGTATGCTCTGTTTATCTAGTCATAGAAGACTATGTAGCCATTGGGCTACTAGCGTCTTCACTTAAAGGTAAAGTTCTTCAATGGTATAGAAGTTTGATACCTACATCCATTACCAGTTGGGATGATCTTGGCACAACTCTTTGCAACTATTTTGAAGATAAGTCATATCACTTGTCTTTGGTAGAGTAGTTGAAAACAAAAAAAGAGAGCACCTAATGAGAAAATGACTGATTTTAATACCAGATTTCAAAGGATATGGGATAGGATTCCTTAGGTGGTAAGGCCTACATCCCAACATGCATTCCTTTATTATCTAAGGGATTTAAATAGTGATATTTCAGTCATGATTTAGTCTATGGGGGGTAGAACATTGAAAGTTTCCTATAACATTGCAATTAGGGTTGAGAATAGTCTTATTCAAGTAGGGAAATTAGCTCCTAGACCACCCATGACCTTGTTCAGAAATCCCTCAAGCACCTCAAAATTTTATTTCTCCTAAACCTGAGAAGAATCACCAGCCCATTGCCTCCACATCCTATTCTCTCACGCAACAAAAATAAGATAAAGAAATGAAGGCATTGAATATAAATTTTTCTAATAAATTTATATCCTTAGAGAAACAACATGTGCAAGCCTTCAGAAACAACTCTAATCAAAGACTTAATCAGAACTATCATCCCTTCAAAAATCAATATCCAAATTAAAGATATGGGTAGAACCAAAAAAATGATAGATGGCATGTTAATGCATCTCCCGCTTCAGGAAGTTCTTCCCGCGCAACCTCTCCCAACAACCAGTTTAAATAAAGTACTTGTTCTAGTTTAGAACAATTTAGTTCAAGAGACAAAATGGTGCTTTCCCTAAAACATGCCTTACAATTAGTATAATTACACAAATTCCTTATGTGCACTAGGCCTACATGTTCCAAAGTGTTGCAGGTAATGATCCTTCCACTAGCGTGCGCGAACGAGATAATGAAGTGCTAGAATTTATCCTGAAACTAACCTCATCTTATTAGGTGTTGGTGAATTTTTCATAATGAACCAAGCTATGGATAGCTCAAAAATTTCATGTGCACATGTTGATGATAATACTTGGTATAAGAAGAGAATACTATAGTCCAACGCGCATGCTTAGGATCTTATCAATCAACTCACTCTGCAAGTATCAAAGATGTCAATGCATCCATCGGTTCAACATACATGTTTCTATATGTGATTTCCCACATAAGGTTCCAATTGAAGTTATGTGTGCTCCTCATTTGGTATGTCAAGCCGTTTTACAAGCTAAGGCCCTTGTCTCTACACTTGAACAATCACGAAGAGATGTTGTGTCTCAAAAGCACAAATCCATAGGCCTATTATTAAACTTTATCGACCGGATGAAAAAGATAAATGTAAATGTCAGAAAAATGGGATTCCCTAGCCATTCCATCTTCAGCGCGACTTGTTGCAAGAAGATTTGGCACAACTCTAGTGTGTTGATCCAGTTATCCAAAGACCTTATGTTGTTGTAAACATTTGTCAAGCCGAGGAGAAGAAAGTAAGAAAAATTGTCAAAACCCCACCCTTTTATATGTCCTTGATAGTAGGAAAACATCTTGTTTATAATTGTGTGATTGACTCAAGGGCTAGTACTTTTGTCAAGCCAAAGAAAATCATTGATTTCCTAGGCCTTAAGTACACTGTATGTCCAAAGGAGTCTTGTAACTTGATGGATAAATTTTCACCACTCTAGGATTCATCAAGGATCTTGAGTTAACCCTCCATGCATGTTCAAGCCTAACCATAACCCAAGATGTGTCAATTATTGACCTACCTCCTTTGTTTTCCATCTATCTATCAAGGGATTTCACTACCAAGGTGGGTGGTTACTTATCTTTTGATTGGTCTCATATGTTACTAAGAACAAGGTATGGTACCCGGTTTACATTACAAGTTGAGTCTATATTTTCCTATCATGTCGAGTCATATGACCCATCTCCTCTCCAAGATAATTACCTCATCCAAGAAGGCCAAGAACAAGATTCAGTTTCAAAGAGCAACCCATTCCTCCTTCAATTTCTAATTAAATACTAGATAAATGGGCAAGATAACACTCTGCAATTTGATCCCTATGATACGGTTCATGAAATTGGTCTTCGTGCATAATGCATCCTTAAAGAAGAATACAGTTCCTATTGCACTCAAGCCAAAAGAAGAAAAATTTGGAGTATGGAAAATGTACTTTGATTGTTCCAGTAAAATGGCATAGGCACGGTGTTGTTCTTAACTCCCTATCATGCTCCAACAACGTAGTAGAATATAAAGTGTTGATGCATGGTCTTATTATTCTTTGAGAAGATACAAATGCATGCATTGCAGATCTTGAGAGACAATGAATTGGTTATCCACTGAGTCACGAGAAAATTGCACAACAAATAATAAGATTTTGAAATCTTACAAATATAGATTTTGGGACCTCTAGAGAACTTTTAAGCTCACGAATCTGCGGTGGTTAGGAGATTGAACAAAGAAGAAAAGCATATATTTGCACTTTGTTCGTAGTTATCTCCCACCGAGGATTTTTCCAAGGCCACACAGATAACATCAAGATGGTGTTCAAGCCATCCATTCTAGATAATGAAGTGAGTTGGCGGGTATTTGACAACAATATGTAGATTGTCCAATTCATTCAGAATGAAGTTGAGTTCTCTTCAAACATGCAAGTTGACCAAGTCATTCAACTAAAGCCAAATAAGTTTCCTAAAGGGTCGGCCACCTTAGAGCACATATTCAATACCGATGATGAATTTGAGGGTGAATAAAAATACATGTGTGAAATTCAAGAAGACTTATTACAATCACTATCGCACACATAAAATATTTATTACTCGAGTAAATAGTTACTACTTGGTAAAAAAGTGTGTGCAAGATGAAAGGAAATACTTCATTTATCTATGTCGAAATTTAATGGTATATTTTCATGGGAGTATGAAGACCTCAAAGGATTTGATCCAAGTGTTGTTCAACACTCCATTGACCTTGATCCTAGTATCAAGCCCATCAGAAAAAATAAAAGGCTATTCAATCCTAAAGATAGATCCCCTTATGACGAAAGAGTTGTCAAACTAATCGAGGAAAAAATATTGTTTCCTATCAAATGTAATACTTGATTCATGTTAGCTCCCGATTTACACCCCATGGGAGAGAGAGAGGCACAAATTTACGAGGGGATGGGGTGAGAGGGATGGACCCACATGAATTTTCATTATGTAGCCAGTGGGGATGAGGTCTTCTATGCTCGCCCATCTACTCTCTCCAAGGGAGTGATGGGGATGAACCTTAATGAAGAGTGCGGTTGATTTACCTCTACTTTTAACTATGCCTAAGTCGGGGTGAGAGGACCCAAGATGTGACCCAAAGGGTACAAGATAGAGCTTGTAAATTGGGAGAATGTCTCAAATCCACTAGGGATGAATAATCGAGGGTTGGATCACGACCACCGAATGCGGTGATCACTTGAAAGAGTGGTCACGAGGCACCTAAGCTTGCAGGGAACCTCAATATGGGTCATTTAAAGGATAGTTTGATATGATCCACACATTAACCCCCAATGATCTAAATGATTCATTCGAGGATAATGTTAAATATTCTAAATAATGACTGAAAACACTTAAGATATGTGTATTGACAATGTGTTTTCACAAGAAGAAGATTCATGTATAAAATTAACAAGTAAGGTGAGATTCACACGAACACTTACGAGTAGACTTAAGAGGTTAGTGAAATTTTTGAGGTGGAGATAGGGTTACAAAAAGAAGAAAAACTAAAATTTCAAAGGGAAATGGGAGGTTCAATAAACATATCAACCATTTGGTGATAATTCCCTTGTCATTTCACGAAGATAGGGAAAAATGAGCTTCTCATAGGAAATCAATCGCAAAAGAACCTCAAGCATACATATAACCTCGATCCGTGATAATTTATCTCAGTTCCTTAAGACTAAATCACATGTGTCTAAATTATATTGATCGTTATGAATACATCAGGACCCATAAGATGAATAAACATATTACCTATTTTCTAGATCTATAAGGAATTTTATTGGTCTCAAGTATGGTATTCCAAAGTACACCTAAAGGACATCATTCCTTTACACCACCCTAACAGACTAAATAAAAACATGGTATTACCATTTAGAGTTACAACCATAACCCGCATAATATCCGAATGAAAAATATGCACATTATTTTACCCCTAAAATCATTCCACAAGAAGAGCATAACCAAAATAATTACAGTAGGTTGTTTAGGAAAAACCCATTAAACTTGGAAAGAACAAGGGAAACATATATATCTATATATATGCTCTCAAATCTTGTTAATGACTGTACATGAGAAATCACCTTAACATGAATTCTAGGCGAATGAGAAACACAACAATGCCTACATCACGAAAGTGCAAATTTTAATGGTGGTCGATTGTGCATCTGAAAAATCCAGAACCCTACGAATAGTCTTATCCCCTTAAAATAAATGTCTCCTCCCAAAATAATTGTCTCTTCATCTTCTTAAAACCCCTTTTCCTCTTATACAACCTTATCCACTTTAGGGTTTTAGAGAATATCCTTCTAGATTCCAACTAACTCATGCTCAGGCCACCACCCGAAGATTCCAAAGAATATCGGGAATATTTGTCTATGAAAACCCTTAATTTCACTCACCACTAGCCTATCACCATCATGTCATTATGATGAAATGATTCTTTTCCATGTCACCTTTATTTAATATCAAATTTTACACATGCGAGTAAATGTGATGTGGCCAAAGGATTTAACTTGACAAGATATTCCTTGTAGACACGAACATTTACTCAATATTTAGTGACTCGCTTTAAATAAATAACAGCTTTTAATCTAACTCTCACTCGTGCTTGTCGGTTCAAAGCTAGATATTACATTTATGGTGGCATGATTTCCCAAGACACGAAGACACGTCATCGTGAGATCCATACGTATTAAAATGTGACTTGCTCCTCCAACGAGTCATACTTTAATAGTAAAATTATGTATATTTATCCACATTTCATTGCCCACATGATGCCCTTTTGTCATGGCCCTAAGATATATCTTATTGGGTTTCGAGCTTGATATTATGAACGAATTATTTCACTTAAAGTCTGAATGAAGCTTTCATCAAGCTCATTTTTTAGTGTCCCAAATGTGTGGGAAAATATCCGTGAGAGTTCCTCCCATAATGGATTGGTCATGTCCTTTTTGAATATGCTTATAGAGCGCATGAGCGTCCTTCCCTGATTTTTATACCTTACATCACCATCTACTCCTTCCGAGTACCACTTGGATAAAAACCACTTGAAATACATGTGATCTCACCATTGTCGAGGATTTACAATGAGAAGTGGCACATGTATATGCCCTACTACACCCCTTTCCTGATGGAAGCGGAACTTCCTTCTCAAACCATAAACTACCCACCTCGATGGGACAAAGTACCTATGAATGTGCGAGTGGATGGCATGGAGGAGCAACTTTCTATACTAGAAGCTACCATGGCTGAGCTTTGAGTTACTAAAATACCGACCTGGGGATCCTCCCCTAAAGAAGAATAAAATCGACCCACAAGCTCTTATTTTTGACACTTTGTCTAGGGGCTTCTACAAGTAGGGTACCGATAGGTCATGGCTCGAGGACCCATCTGAAAGGGGGTATTTCCCTTTGTGAGTGGGTGAACTCGCTCGAATGAAGGGAATAATTAAATCAAATTTTGAACGGATCACGGGTTGGGGTGCCAAAACTAATGGTGAAAGGAATGTCTAGGGGCTTTGCAATGGATATCTAGTTCTTGTTTGGTGTAGTGGCCCATGAAGAATTTATGAGCTGCAGGGACCAAGATATTTTTGGCATGCCTCCCATTACTCATAGGGAGGTTGTGATTTTTTTGTAACTTCCTTTTGTTGGGGTTAGCATAAGGTTGTACAAATAATATATCAGATCTAAACATACATTTAATAAAAGTGGATATTCTACCAGAAGAAATATACAAAACAAGAGATATAAATCAACACCATATTTAATGTGGTTCACCCAGTGTGGGCTACATCCACCAAGAAACAAGCCAATATATTATCCAAAGCTTTGGAAGATATACAATTGAAGATTTATAATCTTCCACACCTCTCAAATGTACAATACTTTCTTTCTCTCAAGCTTTTCCTTCTTCTCCAATAATTCTCTCTCTCACAATTATTTTCACAATAATCATCAACTCATTCAATTCTTACTTCTAAACCCTAGCTTTCATGATTATATAGAATATACAAACTTAGGGCACTTAGCCATGCAATTACAATCAATAGATCTTATTTTATGCTAAAATTAGATCTAATTCCCGTGAGTTAATTAAAACACTCATACACAAGTAACCGACGTTAGTTAGCCCTAACTGATGTTGGTTCCTCCTTGCTTGACCGATGTCGGTCATAGGTGATCGATGTCGATTCCTCCATATCCGATGTCGGTTCTTGTATTTTCTGCAAGTTTATTATTACATGCTAACTTGAAGTAATTGAGCTCCACAACTCAACAATCTCCCACTTGGAGATGAATTACTATGCTATACATGTACAATGTCATTCTTAGATTCTTCCTTAGATTTTTTTCTTCCTCTTCAAGTCTCAAACTTGAAGACAAATAAAAGTGGAGTGTAGCTCCAACTTCTCCTTTTCTAATGGCTTCGTTCACATATCCAAGGGTTTTCAATTATATGAATATTCTCTAGTTTCATTCACCCATCCTCTAATACCTACCGTATGAAGTGATACCTCAATTGAATTTGTTTCATTCTTGAATGAATCATTGAGTTGTTTTCCAAATGAATTGCACTCACATTATCTTGAACAAATTGTAATCATCTTGCTCCTTTCCTAACTCTTCCATGAAACTTCTCATCCATATACTTTCCAAACTAGCCTATATAAGCTGCAACATACTCTGCCTTTCGTAGTAAACAAAGCCATGCAACCTTCTCGTAATCTTTAAATCCACTAACTATCGTCCCACCTATGTGAAAATATATCCAGTAGTGCTCCTACACATCTAGATCTCGAGCCATATCTCGAATCAACATAGCCACATAAAGAAACATCTAAACCTCCATATCATAACTACATGCTAGATGTCCCTCTCAAATACTTGAGTATCCATTGGATTGCTTTCCAATGTTCTTTACTGGATTGGCCATAAATATACTCACCACTCCCACTTCCTATGTAATGTCCAGTAGTCAGTACAAACCATAAGCATACATGAGACTCCCAAATGTTGAAGCATATGGTACTCGTGTCATGTATTTGACCTCCTCATGTGATGAAGGACACTGATCTTTTCTCAATCTAAAGTGTCCAACCATAGGTGTACTAACAGGTTTTGCATTCTACATCTTGAACCTTTCTAACACCCTATAGATATAATCCTCCTGAGACAAATACAATTTCTTGTTCTTCATGTCTCTTTGTATTTACATGCCAAGGATTATTTTTGTAGCTCCTAAATCCTTCATAGCAAATGTGTGATCTAGATTTCCCTTAAGCTCACAAATTTCCTACGTACTAGATCTTGTAGTAAGCATATCATCCATACACTGATAAAAAAATAATATAGCTCCCATTTTCAAGATTCTTGAAATAAATAAAATGGTTATATCCACATCTCAAGTAACCAAGCTCATACATAAAACTATCAAACCTCATGTACCATTTCCTTGGAGCTTGTTTGAGCTTATATAGGCTCTTTTTCAACTCCGCACACTAATTTCTCCTTACCCTTGACTTCATACCCAAGTGGTCATTTGCATATAAATCTCTTCATCCAAATCATCATGAAGGAAATTGTCTTCACATCTAGTTTCTCTTAATGCAAATCATGTACTTCAACTAAACTCAATATAGTACAAATTGAAGTCATCTTTACAATATGAGAAAATATTTCACCAAATTCAATATATGTTTTCTATGCAAATCCCTTTACTACAAGCCTTTTCTTGTACCGTTTATGTCCACCCTCTTCTTCCTTTATCCTGTAAACCCACTTGTTCTCGCAATTTCCTATTACCTACCTTGGAAACTTAACCTAAATTCCAAGTCTAGTTTTATTCCAAGGAGTCCATATCCTCATCCATGCCATGTTCCCATTACACGTGAGTCTTATCATGTATTTCTTCTTCAAAACTTTATAGTTCACCATTATCGTCAATAATAAATAAAATAAAGAATTTGTAAATCTTTCGGAGGTTTACTTTCCCTTTATGACCTTCTCACAAATATTTGGGGTACTAGAGGCTCATTTTGGACCTCCTGGACATTTGTATCTAAATATGGCAGTGACCAATTCCGGTCATCCTGTAATGACGTCGATTCTCGCTAACTGATGTTGGTTTGGATCTTCTATAACCGATACCAATTCTAATGACCGATCGTCATTAAGGGTAATCGACGACCAGCTTGGTTACTATGTAACCTTATCGGTATATTTTTAAATCGAGAGTTTTTTTCATTCACAAACTTCTCAACCAGTTCATCCTAGGGTACCAAAATTTGATCCATGTACATTCTCTTTTCATTACATTCAATGTCATGACTCCTAATAATTTTAGAATTATCTAAATCCCAAAAATGGAATTCAAATCACCGGATCCATAACCAATGAAAGTGCATCTCTTGAATTTTACATCCAAAATTTTTCTATTTTCCTTATCAATATGCATATAAGCTTTTAACCAACAAATTTAAGAAAAGAAAGATATACCTCTTTTTCCGGTCCAATATTCCTTTGGTATTTCTCCATCTATTGAACTTGAAGGCTAACGGTTAATCGAATAAACTATTGTATCAACTTTTCGCCCAAAAATGCAAGGGCAATCCAACATGTATCCTCATACTTCTAAAGACGTTCCATGATTATCATGTTCATTCTTTCAGTAACCCCATTCTCTTGTGGTGTTCTTGGAACCATAATTTCTCTATGTATTCCATTCATTGAAAAATAATCATTGAAATCCTTGCAAAAGTATTCACCACCATTATCGGATCTAAGGCACTTTAACTTTGAATTTAATTCATTCTCAATAAGGGATTTCCATATTTTAAAAGTATCAAAAACATCATATTTATGTTTATTACAATAAACCCATACCTTTCTTATAGCATCATCAATGAAAGTAACATAATATCAGGATCCTCCATGAGAAGCTACTTGGGATGGTCCCAACACATCCGAGTATACAAACTTCAATTTTACTCCTTCTTAGTTGCCCCAACTTTGATAAATCTCACTCTCTTTTGCTTTCCAAAGATAAAATGTTTAAATAAATCAAGATCTAAATATTTCAAATATGATAACTTACCCTTAGCCTTTAATATTTTCATTCCTTTTTGACACATATGGCCCAACCAATTATGCCACATACATGCATTTGAATCTGAAGTAGATAATGCAGAAAAGGAATCGATAACATAGGTAGATAAATATAATGTTCATAACTTCTTACCTCACACAAAAAAATCACCCTTGGTGACTTTCCAAGAGTCTCATTGTGAATGTAACCACGTAACCACTTCACCTAGTTGCCCTACAAGAATAAGATTTCTCTTGAGGCTTGAACATGCCTCACATCTTTTAATACCCATGTATTTCCATTCGTAATTTTAGATGAACTTCCCTTTGCCCAGTAATACTACAAGGTTCATCATCACCCAAATAAACATGCCCAAAATTTCCCTAGACATAATTTCTAAAATAACCCTTATTAGGGTTGCATGGAAAAAGCTCTTGAATCTAAAACCCATTATTCTATTCTATTATCCAAAGGAAGAATAAGAGCATCTTGCATTACTCTCTGACGACATATTTCCTCCTTATTTGACTATTTACCTTTTCTCGGATGTTGGTTCTCTTTTCCTTTGATGACGAATAACAATTTCTTTGCATGTCCTTTCTTTCCATGTTTCCAATAGTAATTCCCTTACTTATGGATTTAGATCGACATCCCTTGACTTTGATTTCCCATTAATCTTACTCTTGGATCTCTCCTTTTTTGTTTCTTCTTTCCATATTCAAAGCATTCCCATATGATGATTCCTCTATAATTTTCCTACAAATTTATTCATTCAAGGTTATACTAACCACATCATCAAACTTCAAAATATTATTCGCAGATGTTGTATTACTAACGGCCATTACCAATTTATCCCAACTATCAGGCAAAGAACATAAGAATAAAAGTGATTTCACTTCATCATGAAATGGAATATCAACCAATTTTAACTGATTTATAGTAGATCTGAAATCATTTAAATGACTAGATGTAGATCCACCTTCATGCATCGTAGAACTAAATAGTTTCTTCATCAAATAAAATTTATTTGAAGCACTAAGTTTTTCATATAAATTAGCAAGATATTTCATTAACTCTACCGTATATGTTGCTTATGTAATATCGAAGCCACAGATGCTATCACGCTCAATCTTATAGATCCCAAACCCTTTCTATGAAGAATATCCAATTCTTCATCGGTCATCTTTGTAGGTCTAGATTTTTCATCCAACGGTAAGTACAAATCTCTTTGATACAGATAATCCTCAATCTACATCTTCCATAATTTATAATGTTGGTCGTCAAACTTCTCTACCTTGTATTTGTTTTCTTCTTCCATTGTTATAGCTCCCACTCAATTAGAAAACCCTTTATGAGTAAATATTTTAACATACAAAACCCTCAAACAAATCTCTGATACCAGTTTTTTGGGTTAGCACAAGGTTGAAGGTTGTAAGGTTGTATATTTCTACCGGAAGAAATATACAACACAAGAGATATAAATCAACACCAGATTTAATGTGGTTCACCCAGTGTGGGCTATATCCACCAAGAAACAAACCAATCTATTATCCAAAGATTTCATAAGATATACAATTGAAGATTTAAAATCTTCCACACCTTTCATATATACAATTACTTTCTTTCTCTCAAGTTTTTCCTTCTTCTCCAAGAATTCTCTCTCTCACAATTATTCTCACAATAATCATCAACTCATTCAATTCTTACTTCTAAACATATCTTTCATGCTTATATAGAAATATACAAACTTAGGGCTCTTATCCATGCAATTACAATCAATAGATCTTCTTTTATGCTAAAATTAGATCTAATTTCCGTGAGTTAATTAAAACACGCATACATTGTAATCGACATCGGTCAGCCCTAACCAATGTCATTTCCTCCTTTCGGACCAATTTCGGTCATAGGTGATTGATGTCGGTTCCTCCATAACCGATGTTAGTTACTATATTTTCCTACAAGTTTATTATTTTATGCTAATTTAGCTCCACAACTCAACACTTTTTTCATGTATATAACTCTTCGAGGGAAGGGGGCCTGTAATAAAACCCCATTTTTATAAGATAAATTACTCCAATTCATTTCTTTCCCTTTTTTACTACATGGAATGTTTCTCTTTCTTTTGTTTTAGTGCCATTGAGATGCATAATTTACTCATACTCACAAATACGCACCATAAGTATATTTTTCACACTTCTAAGTGATCCCGCAAAATGAATCCAACCATTAATTGCTAAATCAATCTTGGGTTCCCATAAAAAAAGATCAAACACTTCCCTTCTCATTTTACCACTCGCCAAATCAATCATGAAAATGTGTTAAACTTTAACCAACCGCATAATCGGGAGTCTCGATCCTACGATGAAAACCTCAATCCATGATTAAAATATTTCCAGAAAGGAAAATGCAAATTTGATTCTCGGGCCGGAAACTGCCACATCCCGAGTTATTTAAATGTATCACTTTAGACCTCGTGGTCAAACCTGATATTTTTCACATTCTCAAGGATAAAACAAACTTTGACATCACTAATTCTTTCCCCGGCATTCACTTTATCCTTTTTTCCCTTTTAAATAACATAGGGATAAGAACTCAAGTATGTACCTTGAATGAACGTCGAAAGAAAGCATGACATACATTTAAGTTTGTCTTATGGTCTCTAAAACACTTTCTGTTTCAGTACCGGAGAAAAATTTCACCTTAGTGCAATATTCATAATCTACATAAATGGCGCAAGGTCTCGATAATACATAAAAGAACCTAATTCATTATACCTTAAGCTCCGTAAAAACCCCAAAACCTTGATGAAATCATATAACTAGGAAAATACCTAACCTTTTATGCCGAGAAGAAGGGTTTACAAAGGAATTGTTCCTTGAAATTCCAATACCCAATGCACATCCAAACCAGAAATAGGAACACATCTATTGATATGGAATTGATATGAAGCTTTGATTATTATGGACATCAACAGTCACAAATCTTGTTCCAAAGTTCGCAAGAAGAATTGTTAAATCAGACTCGCATTGATTTTTAGAGAGAATTTAGCAAAGCATCTTTGAAGGATCATTATCCTTTTCCTTCTATCGAGCATATTTTGTAGACTGTGACTTGCACACAAAGATTTTCCATGCTAGATGGGTATTCTGGTTTCAATCGATCATGGTCAAGGAAGAGGATCAGTTCAAAACAACATTTACAACCATACGAGAAAATGCCTTTTGGTTTGTCAAATGTGGGCGCAAATTTTAGAGAGACATTTATATCACCTTCAAAGGATATATCAATGAGTTCATCCTAGTTTACTTGGATGACATAATTGTCATCCATATGCATATGAGAAAATGCCATTTGGTTTTTCAAATTTGAGAGCAACATTTCATCCATGGATATCACCTTCAAAGGATATATTAATGAGTTCATCCTAGTTTACTTGGATGACATAATTGTCTTCTCAAAGTAGAGCACAAATCACATCATGCATTTGGAGAAATTCTTTAAGAGGTGTAGAGAATTTGGGGTGTCTCTTAACCCCAAGAAGTGTAACTTTGATGTTGCACAAGGAAATATTTTGGGCCATGTAGTTTCATATGATTGCATTTCCATTAACCATGAGCATGTCTCAGCCATCCTTTCTCTCTCATTTCCACACAAGAAGGCCTTACTGAGTCATTCCGGGAAAAATCAATTTCATTAGGCAATTCATTCCTAAATTTGTAGGATTGATCGTGCTCATCACCCTCATGATCAAGAAGGAAATAGCCTTCAATTGGATAATAGAAGGAAAATAAAGTTTCACAAAGATCAAGTAAGAAATTACTTGTGCACCAACACTCATCAATCCAGATTAGTCGATGGATTTCATCCTTTATGATTATGGAGATGATGCGAGTGTTGTTGTTGTCTTAACATAAGAAAATGAACAAGGACTAGAGCATCCAGTGGCTTTCTTCAATCAAAAATAAAGGATTATGAATTGAAATACATTCACATGAAGAAACAATTTTCCTCATCATGCACACTCTAGAGATTTTCAAAAGTATGCTCACCAAAAATCATGTCAAGGTTCTAGTTTCACACTCTGGTTTAAGGGAATTCATCATGGGAGCTAAAATCAGTGAGAAAATAGCAAGATGGGTGAAAACAATCATGGAGTATGATGTGACTATCAAAGCCACTAAGTTTTTAGAGGTGACGCGCTTTACATGCATATTGTTGAAGACACGCAAAATGTACAAGAGGCTTCATTATTCTTAGATGAAGAACCTATGTGTGTTGAACCTAAGTAGAATGTAGATACTAGCATGCGCACCTAGATGGAGAACTTGGTAATATTTCTCTCTTCTGGGGCATATCCTCTTGGAATAAACAAAGAAAAGAGAAGACATCTAAGGCTGCAATCTATTCCATGTCTTCATGGATTTCCTTCTATTCAAAATATATCTTGATGGTGTATTGTCGAGATGTATTGATGGCACACAGTCGATAAAGTGTTAGAAAATTTTCATGATGGATTCTCTAGTGGACACTTACGTGCCAAAGCAAAAACAATGAAGATCATAAATGCGGGATACTTCTAGCCTACCATGTTTTTAGATGTGCACAAGTAGGTTAGAAAGTGAAAATAATGCACTTTATTTGCGGGAAAGAATAAATTGGCTGCACTTCCTCCGATTAATCCAAGTGAATCAACCTTTTGTGCAATGGGGTCTTGACTTCATTGGCATGATCAACCCACCTTCAAGTGATGATCATAAGTGAGTGTTCACAACTATGGACTGCTTCACCATATGGACAGAATATTTTGCACTCAAGGAATCAACTGATTCAATCATCCTTGACTTTCTCGAGAGCATTGTAACATGGTTTGGTGTCCCTCAAACCATTATCTCTGATAATGCAAAATACTTCCTTGGTACAAGATTCTTTGTTGGGATCTTAGTCTTGGTATCTATTTTAAGCCTTCTTTCGACTACTTACCTCAAGGTAATGGCTTAACAGAGTCTACTAACAAGAACCTGATCAGAATCATGAAGCGGAAAATTAATATCAACCGAGAGCGGTGGCATATAAAGGTCTTGTGCACGCTCTAGGAAAAACATAATCACGGTGAAGAAGGAAATAGGTACTTCACCTTAAAAACTTGTTTATGGTAAAGAAGTTAGAATTCCCTTATCACTTGAGTTTCCTTTATTGGAGCTTGACCAACGGCTAGAGTTTGAGGGTGCAAACCAAAGAGAAATCAAAATGGTAGAGCTAGATGAGCTCAAATAATTATGAAACTTTGTCATGATCAAGTTAGAACAACATCAATAATCAACCAAGTAGTGGTTTGAAAAAAATGATAGACCTCGAGACCTTCTAGGTGGGTGATCTAGTCTTGAAATGGGATGTTAACAGAGCTAAATTGGGCTGCCATACAAAGTTTGATGCACTTTGGAGTGGCCCATATATCATCAGTTCTTGCAAGGAGGATAAATATTTCAAGTTGTCTCACCTTGATGGAGATACAATATCAATCCCAGTCAATGGGATTTATCTTAAACACTTCCATTAAATCTTTTACATCATGTGAATATTAGAGTAGTTTCAATTCCTCCAAGTGTGTGTTGTGCACATCGTTGTATTTGTAGATAGTTATTTCCTCTTGCATGCTCCTTAGCATGTGCTCTTTTGTTGCTTCTAGGGTGTGATTCGGTTAAGGGTCTTCCAAAATATAGGCAATATTCAACAATTTTCCACTCCCATAAAATTTGAATCAGAACATCTTCATATGAGAGAAACAGTTCAAAACAGAGTCTAGGCAGGTGTTTTAACCTCTTCATATGTTAGGTTGTGCACGCTCTTGGTTTTTAACCTTGGCACTTTATCATGGTTGCAGTTCTTCACACATGTCCTCATACACCCTTCTTGTTTCTTCCTTCTTCTCTTCCTTCCCCCTTACCTCCTCCTATGCGGCTTCAACGTGTTCCTGCGCTCTTTCCTCGCAATTCCTCTATCTCCTTCCATTTTCCCATCACACGTACTCCTTGCATGCCCACCTTCATTCCAATAGTTTTGTGCTTCCCTTCACATTTACTTGCTAACTTGGAATCCATTTTTGCTAAGTCCTTGGCATGCCTTACATGCACGCTTCTTCTTCCGAATCTAGTGCACATTCTTGCATGCACTTGTTTCCCTTCTTGTATTCTTCTTTGTGCATCATACCTTCATGCTTACCTCCTTCTCCTTGTCTCTATGTGCTCATTTATTTAAAGTCTCACACCCATTTTCATGTATGCATGCATTTTTAGATATGTACCTCATCTTCCCACTCCTCGCACACCCTTGCGTGCATGTGTTTGTTGATCTCTACTTTATTCCTTCCCATGCATTTTGTTTTCATGTTTATACCAAGTTTGATGTATTTCATGTCGGTCATCAAGTGTCACACGTCAATTTTCAAATGAATTGGGAAACACGCAACCTATCATAATTTTCCGGTTGTACATTGAATCCAAATGACAAACAAATTATTGACATGTGGCAAAAAGAAAAAATAGATAGATAGTGAGCCACTCCTCATATCAGCTAGTGCACGCCAAGTGTCTTGCATGTTCAAATTGTATTGTAGCCTTCAAATTTCCATAAATCCTACTACAAAGCTAAAATCTACGCATTCTTGGCCTTGTTCAAAATTTTTCTAACGTGGGCTGCGCTTCAGGATATTCAAAATCAGATTTTGGCAGGATTTGGTAGGTGAGAAATAGGGAAACATGTCTCAGGCCATTAATGCATAGCTTCAATCAGCTCAACCACCCAAATTTGATTTAATCTTACCTCCTCCTTCCACAAGAAAAATTAACATGGGGATGCACATCATGACAACCCCACAAGGAGATTTACAAACATTTATGTCTTGTTATTGGTGTTTGGATGTTTGAATCGAGTTTACCTTCTCTTTCTCATCCTCTTCTCTCCCTATTATTCTATAAATTCATGAACTATGATCAATTGTAAAGGTTAGACTCCTTAGTTTTCTTAGAATTATTGTCAGAGCATTTATCCTTTGCATTTTGAGTTGGACCTTAAATATAGCTCTTTGCACTTTGATACTCACCTCTTTCACCATTGTAATCAACTATGCATCATTAGGATGCGGTAAAATATTTTTGTGGCTATTCTCTATGGGGTTAGCACAGGTTTGTCTGAGATAATATATCGATCTAAACATACGGGAAAATAAAAGTGGATATTCTACCGGAAGAAATATATAGAACAAGAGAAATAAATCAACTTTTGATTTAATGTGGTTCACCAAGCAGTGTGGGCTACATCCACCAAGAAACAAGACAATCTATTATCCAAAATTTGACAAGATATACAATGAAGATTTACAATCTTCCATGCCTCTCGATGTACTGAGTATTTTCTTTCACTTAAGTTTTACTTCTTCACCAAGAATTCTCTCTCACACAATTATTCTCATAATAATAATTAACTTTTGCAAGTTCTTCTTAATTATTACTTCTAAACCCTAGATTTCATACTTATATATGCGTATAAAAACTTAGGGCACTTAGCCATGAAATTACAATCAATATATCTACTTTAATAATAAAAATATATCTAATTCCCAGAGTTAAATAAAACACTCCCACACAGTAATCGAGCACGGTTAGCCCGAACCGATATTTGTTCCTCCTTGTTTGACATATGTCGATCATAGGTGACTAATGTCATTCCTCCATAACCAATGTCGATTCTTGTGTTTTCCGGCCAAGTTTCATATTACATGTTAATTGAAGTAATTAAGCTCCATAACTCAACAATCTCCCACTTAGAGATTAATTACTACACCATACCTATACAACATCCTTCTTGGATCCTTCCTTATCTTTATTTATTCCTCTTTGAGTCTTAAACTTGAATACCAAAAGAAGTGGATTGTAGCTCTAACTTATCCTTTTCTAATAGCTTCGTTAGCATATTCACAAGGTTCTCACTCATACGAATATTTTCTAGATTAAACTTCCCATCCTCTAATACTGCCATATAAGTGATACATCAACCGAATGTGTTTTGTTCTCGAATGAAATGCTGATTTATTTGTCAAATGAATTTCACTCTAACTATCACCGAACAATTTACAATCATCTTGCTCCCTCCTCAACTCTTCCATGAACCTACTCATCCATATCATCTCCTTGCTAGCCTTTGTAGCTGCAACATACTCTACCTCTGTAGTAGACAAAGCCATAACCTTCTACAATCTTGAAATCTAGCTAACTGTCATCCCACCTACTATGAAAATGTATCCGAAGTACTCCTCCTATCATCCAAATCTCCAGTCATATCCAAATCAACATAGCCACATAATAAAATATCTAAACCTCCATAGCATAACCACGTGCTAGATGTTCCTTTTAAATACATGAGTATCCATTGGAATACTTTCCAATGCTTTTTACCTAGATTGGCCATATATCTACTAACAACTCCCACCTTTTGCATGTGCAATGTCCGATCTGAGTACAAACCATAGCATACATGAGACTCCCAAGCTGTTGAAGCATATGTTACTCATGTCATGTATTTGACCTACTCATGTGATGAAGGAAAGCGATGTTTAGGTAGGAGGTTCATTTCGAACCTCCTAGACATTTGTATCCAAATATGTTAGTGACCGAGCATTATTCACTGTAACCAACGTCAATTTTACTAATTGATGTGGGTTACGCTCTTCTATAATTGATACCAATTTTGTTGACCAATGTCGAGTCATGGTTCAACCGAAATGATTCTTTGTGTAACCACCGCTGTCAGTATTACTTTTAATCCGAGAGTTCATTTTCATTCACAAACTTCTCAACTAGTTCATCTTAAGGTACCAAAATTTGGTCCATGTACATTCTCTTTTCATTCCATTCAATATCACGACTCTAATAATTTTAGAATTCTCTAAATCCCAAAAATGGAATCTAAGCATCTCTTGGATTTTGCATCCAACTTTTTCATATTTTCCTTATCAATATACACAAAAGCTTACGAACTAAAAAAATTTAAGAAAAGAAAGATCTACCTCTTTCCGGTCCAAGCTTCCTCTCGGTATTCCTCGCTCTAAGTGAACTTAAAGGCCCACAATTAATCAAATAAACATTGTATCAATTGCTTTTTCCCAAAAGCTGTAAGGGAAATCCAGAATGTATCCTCATACTTCTAGCATGTTCCATGATTTTCTTGTTCATTCTCTCTATAACACCATTCCTGCGGTGTTCTTAGAACCGTTCTTTCTCTACGTATCCCATTTACTAAACAATAATCATTGAAATATTTGCTACAAGTATTCACCACCATTTTCAGATCTAAGGCACTTTAACTTTGAATTTGATTCATTCTCAATAAAGGCTTTCCATATTTTAAAAGTCTCAAAAACATCAAATTTATGTTTAATATAATAAACTTGTACCTTTCTTGTAGCATCATCAATGAAAGTAACATAATACTAGGATCCTCCATGAGAAGCTACCTAAGTTGGTCCCCACACATCTAAGTGTACAAGCTCCAATTTTTGCTCCTTATTTGCCCCAACTTTGAGAAATCTCACTCTCTTTTGCTTTCCAATTACACAATGCTCACAAAAATCAAGATCTAAATATTTCAAATCGATAACTTACCCTTATCCTTTAAGATCCACATTCCTTTTTGGCTCATATGTCCCAACCGATTATTCCACATGCATGCATCTGAATATGAAGTAGATAATGTAGAAAAGGAATCAGTAACACATGTAGATAAATATAACATTCCTACCTTCTTACCTCTTGCCACAACAAAAGCACCCTTGGTGAATTTCCAAGAGTCTCTGTAAATGTAACCATGCAACCAACTTCACCTAGTTTCCCTGTAGAAATAAGATTCCTCCTGAGGCTTGGCACATGCCTCACATCTTTCAATACCCATGTATTTCCATTCTGCAATTTTAGATGAACTTCCCCTTTACCAGTAATACTACAAGGTTCATCATCACCCAAATAAACATGCCCAAAATTTCCCTGGACATAATTTCTAAAATAACCCTTATTAGGGGTTGCATGGAAAGAAGTTCTTGAATCTAAAACCCATGATTCAATTATATTATCTAAAGAAATAATAAGAGCATCTTACATTACCTCTCATTGCAAAGCAAGATTTTCTTCTTTACCTTTAATACTGGTTGTTGGTTCTCTTTATCCTTTGACCAAGAATCTTTCTTTTCATGTCCTTTCTTTTAACATTTCCAATAAGTAATTCACTTACCTCTAGATTTAGATCTGCTATCCTTTGACATTGATTTCTCATTACTCTTACTCTTACATCTCTCCTTTTACCTACCCCCGCTTTCTACATTCAAAGCATTCCCAAATGATGATTCCTATGTACTCTTCTGTGAATTTTTCATTCAAGATTATACTAACCACATCATCAAACTTCAAAATATTATCGCAGATGTTGTATTACTAACATTCATTACCAAGTTATCGAACTATCGGAAAAGAACATAAGAATAAAAGTGTTTTCACTTCATCATCAAACGGTATATCAACTAATTTTAACTGATTTACAATAGATCATAAATCATTCAAATGACTAGATGTAGATCCACCTTCTGCGCATATTAGAACTAAATATTTTCTTCATCAAATAAACTTTATTTGAAGCACTAGGTTTTTCATATAAATTAGCAAGATATTTCATTAACCCTACCGTAGAAGTTACTTCTGTAATATTGGAAGCCATGGATGCTGCCAAGCTCAATCTTATAGATCCCAAAGCCTTTCTGTCAAGAATCTTCCATTCTTCATCAGTCATCTTCGTAGGTCTAGACTTCTCATCCAATGGTAAATACAAATATATTTTATACAAATAATCCTCAATCTACATTTTTTTGTAATTAATAATTTCGGCCGTAAAATTATCTACCTTGTATTTTTTTCTTCTGCCATTTTTGTAGCTCCCACTCAATCAAAAAACCCTCTGTGAGTAAATATGTCAACACATAAAACCCTCAAACAAAGCTTTGATACTAGTTGTTGGGGTTAACACACCGGTTGTACAGATAATATATCATATCTAAGCATACATGCAAATAAAAGTGATATTCTACTAGAATAAATATATAGAACAAGAGATATAAATCAACACCAAATTTAACGTGGTTCACCCAAAGTGTGGGCTACCTCCACCAAGAAACAATCTAATCTATTATCTAAAGCTTTAACAAGATATACAATGAAGATTTACAATCTTCCACACCTCTCGAGATGTACAATACTTTCTTTCACTCAAGCTTTTTCTTTTTCACCAAGAATTCTCTATCTCGCAATTGTTCTCAAAATAATCACCAACTTTTGCAGTTTCTTCTTATTCTTACTTCTAAACCCTATCTTTCAAGCTTATATAGGTATATGCTAACTTAGGGCACTTAGCCATGCATTTACAATCAATATATGTGCTTTAATGCTAAAAATAGATCTAATTCCCAAGAGTTAAATAAAACACTCCTCATGATAGGTAACCAACGTCGGTTATCCCTAACCGATGTTGGTTCCTCTGCTCGATCAATGTCATTCATAGGTTACTAATGTCGGTCCCTCCATAATCGATGTCGATTCATGTGTTTTCCAAAGCAAGTTTCATATTGCATGCTAATTTGAAGTAATTAAGCTCCATAACTCAAACAATACCCCACTTGGAGATTAATTACGCACCATACTTGTACAACATCATTCTTGGATCTTTCCTTAGCTTTGCATTTTGATACTTACCTATTTCACCATTGTAATTGATTATGCATCATTGGGATGCAGTAAAAGCTTTGTTTTGTGGCTATTCTCTACCCTAGCTCCTTTTTTATTGCATCTTATTACCTTTTCCCTTACATTATTTGTTTTTTTGTGCATATTGCATGTCCCCTGCAGTTCCTTTTATATTTTGATCCATGAAAATGAATTTTTGAGTGTTGTTTTTTTTTGTGGCACATTTGTCTTCCCTCCATGTACCTATTTTCCATCATTATTCTTGGATAACTGTGTCCATCCCATTATTTTTGTTATATCACCTCCGTTTAGCTTAGGATTTCCCTTTATGCATATTTTTCTCACCCTAGTGGTCCCTTGGAATGATAGAGTAGAATTAGATAGTTTTTTTTTCCTAAGAGTTGTTGTAGCGGTGAGAAATAAGTAGAGGAAGTTAGCCTTCTCTGGAGGTATGTATCAAGTGCAAGTACCACAACTTGGAGATAATCCCATGTTTCCTTAAATCCCCATTTCATCCCGATTTGGTATGGATGAAATCTTGAGCTCCAACACTAGTTTCTACTACTATGTATTCTTCTATTATTCCAGGACTCGGCCATTATCCAAAAAATTTACCTCCACTCGAAGGAATTATTTGTGCTTTAGATGCTACTCCAACCACTTCATTCTCTCCCTCACTTGCTACTAATGCCATGATACTTTATCGGGGGACTATCCATACATCAGACATCATGACACCTTCATTATCTCCTCATGTACAACCTACATTTGTAATACATCCCTTTATATGCACTTTGTTCATAACTAATTATTTTAAGTCGCACATCCCATTCGATCCTACTACCTCTGACACTATTTTTGCACTTGATGTATGTACTCGACTTTGTTTTACACTCGATGATATCTGACCTCCGCTGCATTCACCACATCTATATCATGGACATGCTTACATCACTGCTACTTATGGTCTCTGAGTATTTCATCTCTCGGTCTTTGTTACATGCACTCGCATATTTCACCACTTACTCTTGGCCAGTCTTGGCTCGATTATATTGGAGGCACTTTAGATCCTGATCATATCAACATTTCATTCCCCATGCCCTTTGGTCATGTTTTCATTTGCAATGATTCATTTCTTGGCTATTCACAAAACCTTACTCATTGGTATGCACATGGATGTCCATTACCACCTTTCACTGATGAGGAATACGCAATGGGCATGTACAATCTGCATCGCAATGGCTCTTTACTTGACCAACCACATACTATTGCTTATCAGGTCTCTGACGCATCTCCATTCGATTTTTACCATGAAAATGATGACCTCTTAGATGATGTTACTTGATCATATCTATTATTATAAATTTAGGGAGCATATTTCTCACTCTACCCCCATCTCATCATAATATCGGTTGTCTTGTAATCCTACTTGCTCACTCTACATTTTGCATTCGGGTCTCTCACACACATCTTACACATCTTGATACACTCTTGTATCGACATTACCTGATGACGCACTCTCGTGTTATGGTTCACACTTAACTATTGAGGGCATACTACATACATGAAATTCACACACTACACACTTCACACATTGTGCATTCATGACATCTCTTTCTACATAGAATTTATCGTGCATCATACACACTACACACTCTATACATTCACGTTATAACTTTCTTATATCTACTTTAACATGTTGTACTCACTACCATATGATGCACTCTAGTTCCACAGTTCATACTTGAATGCTTTGAGGGTTTATATCTAAAATGAGCCTCACCATACTCACTCACTCACTCACACATTCTCTACACTCTATGCTTTATTGATAATATATTTCTAGTGATTAGTTCAAAGAATTTCCCGATGAAACACACTTTTTCTACGTGTTGTACCTTTTTCATAGTCATAGGTGTTGTCATTGATGGAAAAATTATTTGATGTCAAGTAACATTGATGGAAAAAGGATTAATTGGTAAAGTGAGAAAGCGAAAAGATGAAGGTTGATTGGTAGTTTCAGCTCATAGAGGCTTCAGGATGATTAAGGATAAGTTATAAGGGACTTAATCAACTTTTTGCAAGCCACGAAAATAAGGAGTTAGCCACCAAAGTCTATAAGAATCCGCGGAACTCTAGAAGAAGACACGGAAGCTTAGTGAAGTCCATGGGTAAAGGAATGAAGCCACAAAGCAAAAAAGAAGCCAAAGGATGAGCCACGAGTGAGAAAGGTGAAGTTCATGAGATGTTAAGGAAAATCCATGAAGTAAGAATATTAGAAGGAAAATCCGTGGGAGTAAGGAAGTCTTGAGGAAACCGTGCATAAGGTAAAATCCCCGAAGAACCATAAAAGTCACTAAGGTGAAGATAGCCACGGAGAACGATAAAAGACGTAGGTAAAAGGACAAAGTTGCGGACATGGAACAAAGCTGCGGGAAGGTATCGGACAAGGAGGAAACCCATGTAACACTTTGTAAAATCCATGAGAAGAAAAGAAAAGTTGTGGATGACTAACAAGATACTAATAAAGAAGAAATGTCACGGATCGAGAGGATAGAGCCATGAGACAAAGGAAATAGTCATAAAATCTAAGGAAATCTATAGATTGAGCAAGTATGAAGCTGGACAAGGCTCGATGAAAATCAAATTGATTTAAACATGGACAAGTAAGATTTTGTTCTCTGAAATTGATGGTGATTGTGGTTGAGTATATGAATTGATCTCCATAAAGAGTGAAGAAATATATAGTATCAAATGTTAATATTTAATGCTCTTTGACTTTGAGGAAATGCATTTACATTCTCTATGTAACTCAGATTTCAAGTAGAATATCGAGAAGAAAACAGCTCACTCGGGCTAATAAATATTTTATGTTGAAAGGTGAAATAAAGTCGAATATAACAAGAGAGAAATATGGAGTTAGTTGTATTCATTCAATGGACCATATTTTCAAGCGACGAGGAAAGAAAGAGTGCACAACGTACAAAGGAAGTGATGGAATGGGTCGATTGTGTATAAAGAGGAAATTCAATGCCAATAGAGGTATTGCTCAAGTAATAAAATGATGCATTTGAGTTGAAGGAGCAAAAAATAAATGAGGCTAAAGTAGTAATGAAGGAATGAGGGTAGAGTTTTCAGAATTGATCGGATGCATTACAAAGTGATGAAATCAACAAGAGCATTCCTATGAGCTGTAGAGATGAAAAATTGAATATATGAAGAATAGAGAAAGGAGAGAGAAAGCGAAACCAATCAAATGAGTTTTTCAAAGAAAGAAATGACACATAGATGTTTTTGAATATATGATGTTGATGAAGGAGAGATGATCAAATAATTGTGTAAGGAAAGAAGATGTGTTTGCATGATCAATATTTTTCAAGAGAAGAGTAATAAAATATGAGGATAGAAAGAAAGAGAATGCGATCGAATAATAAAGATCTAGTGTAGAGAAAAATAAGAGCTATGTGTATAATGAGACCGAGTTATCGGATGAAGAATTGATATGCAGAGAGAAGCATAAAATTTGATACATTGAATGTGAGATATGAAAGATCATAAAGAGGTAAATAAAACATTACATATCGACCTTGGAGAGTGATTGTAAATGAATGAAATAACAAGGTGATCATAATCAGTTATATGTATAACATTGAAACTAGATGATCAAAATTTGTGTGAATAATAAGTCTAAGTTGTAGCTTAGCATATTCAGGGGGTTTCAGCTTCCTTATGGGTAGTGTCCTATAAAATATCAGTTGTAGCTGATTAAATTAGGGGTTGTTGCTCTTTGTAAGTGGGTGCTTAGTTTAACTTCGAGTGGGTACTTGAAGAATATGCAATGGGTGCTTGAGAGGTTAATTGGGTTCTCAACTAAAACCATTGTAAGCCTTTGGAATTGGTGTTCCTAATAAAGCATTGGTTTCCATGGGTTTTTTCCCAAAAGGGTTTCCCACATTATATCTGGTCTCCTTGTGTGAATGTGTGTATGCTCCTTAATTCTATATCTTTATGGTTAATGTTGCATGCTTATGAAAATCAATAATATTTAATAGTAATAGATAAAGAAGAGGAAATTGATTGTAAGTTTTATCAACATTGATTCACCCCCTCTCAGTGCTTGAAATCTCTAACAATTGGTATCATAGCGGTGGTTCTCTGTGATTAAGCCTAACAGCTTTGAGGTGGTCCTGAAGGCATAAGCATGGCAAAGTCAACTTATAGAAAGTATCGGGATGAAGTTCACAAAGAAAGGTTGACGATGGAAATGGAAAGTTGTAGCATCTCCAGAAATGATTCAGATGATGATGTAGAGGTCAATCTAGATTCTGTGTTTGAATGTGCTTTAGAAGAATTAGATAAATCAAGGAAGAAAACAAGAAAATTAAAGCCTACAGTAGTGCCTATGAGAAGCACATCACTCTCCTTAAGAATAAATTAAGCAAGCAAGATCAAGAGGATTATCAATCAAAAGTGGATCTAGACTCTCTCAAACTCAAGGAAGAAGAGATTAACAAATTGAAAACCTTGGTGAAGGATCGAGAAGGTCAAAATAGACACTTTGTGAATAAATGTTGATCTAAATGCACAAAGAACATGAAGAAAAGGTAGAGGAACAAATAAATGTTATCTCTAAATCTCTCAAGGATAAAATTAAAGTGTGAAAAACTTAGCTCACCATGAAGACATTCGAAAAAGATCTAGACTAGGAAAGGAAAGAAAATGTGAGAACAACATTGATAAATAAGATGCCTTCCAGAAGTTTGAAGAGAACTAAATACTTTCAAGACTGAAATGGAATAGGTTATCAATCAGCATAATGACTGTTAGGTAGATAAATATAGTCTAATGCCATAAATCATGAGGTATATTAAGCGAAATCAAACAAAAGAGTGAATAATGTGAAAAAAATAAATGCATATTTGAATACCCTCATAGATGAACTAAAACAAGCAAGGTAAAGGGAGTTGAAAGATAAATCAAGACAAACATGTTGTCAAAAATGCTCAAAAAATAAGGAGGATGAAAATTTTGGTTCCAAAGCATGCAACCAAACAAGAAGCAGACCAAGGTGACTAACACTGGACGATTCAAGTCAATCAGACAACCCAATGCATCTAGGTATGAGAGAAAATTTAATGGATATTGTTACTCATGCTATGGTTTTGGTCACAAGGCTGCAAAGTGTAAATGGCTCAAGGTAGACAAAGAAAATCCATGGAGGGATTGCTAATATGAGTCTGAGAAGAATAGGATGTGTTTCAATTGTCATGAAAGAGGACACATTGCTAGGTATTGCTTAGAAAAATCCTTAAGATAGTTTAGCAATGATCACTCACATTTAGATAAAAGGATAAATCATGTAATGTGTTATACATGTCATGAAATTGGGCATTATTCAAAGAACTGTTATCAAAATGAACAACCTAAACACAATAGTAGGTTCCATACCTTCATATGGCAAGAAAAGAAATATTTTGCCATGAATATTATTCCTAAGAATCATACAAAATCTACCAAGACTCAAATAACTCCTAAAAAGAAGAAGATGAGATGGGTATACAGGATCAAGGAAGAAAAATCAGAAGTCAAATAAGAAAAGAAAGACACAAAAGTATCATGGGAAATGACATAGAAAAACAAGAATCCAAAGATGAATCGGGAAGCAATGAATGATGACAAAGGCAAGAAGAAGGAAGACAAGCTGAGTACACGTAATGAAGAATTTATTCCTCAAGTAGTGATAGAGAAAATGCAATATATGTGTCTCACAAGCATACATCCAGGAAATGAGAACTCAAGTGATGAAATAGTAATACAATATAATACATATAAAGAGACCGATAAGATAACAAAGACAAGGAAATATGAAACTAAGTCATCATGTTTCTTTGATGACTTCCTATTGTTTTGACAAGACCTAAGAAGACATGTTATACCTTCTCTAAGATTCTAGAAGGTATACCTAATCTAGAGGAAGCATGGTACAAAGTTCATCATGATGATTTTGAACAAGAAAGACAAGAATTTTGGTTGGTGCCAGTAGTTGTTGTGAAATGTCTCAAGCAAGATGTCAAGGTATTTCATATATGATTGCTCCATGTTATATAGTGTAGTGTATATTGAAGTCCTTGTGTATTCCCCTGAGCCAACATAGGAAGAGATAGTTTTATATTGTTTCCTAATCATGTATTTGTCTCCTTAACCTTGTCATTGTTATAGTCAAGTGAGAAGTGTTTCCATGAGAAAATTTGAATCATAATAGTTTTTATTTTCTTTTGTATGTATAAATACAAGTGTTTAAGTCATAGATGAGTCATCAATTACTTTCTCATTGTCAACAACACATGTCCTAGGTTGAAAATGAGTCATGCACAAAATCCTTGGGCTTTGAGTCTTGAAAGAAGAGCCTATTCAAATGTCAAAATCTGACTTTAGCATGTATTGGTCATATGTGAATCTTGATGCCTAAAAATTCCAATCATAAGTGTCAAGTGTCAAGTCTCATTATCATGATCCATCAATGTAAAATGTGTGAAGTACACATGTGTATCCTTGGTATAAGTGCATGTTCTAGAATTAGCTCTATCACACAACCTATTGATATGAATAAAGTGATGCCAAGATCTTAATAATCTGCAAGTTTAAGAAAAGGTGATAGAATGTGTGCGAGTAACCAGTGATGAGAAAATGATTACATACTACTAGTATGGAAGAAGGTGTCATTATCCTTAATTGCCAAAAGCACGGATTATGTTCTCAAAGATACTTTGAAAGGTATTGGATCATCTGATGGTGAAGATATCTTCCAAGAGTAATCTTGCATAACAATTGGTATCTCCAAACTGAATTAGTTTTACAAATTATTCAAAGAGGAGAGATTATTCAAAACACATGCTCAGAAATCCATTTTGAGTAGCTTCGGGTTGAGTTAATGAGTACCTATGAATGAGTTGTAAAAATCAGATAGGCTATGGACTGAGAAAATTAGTGCAATCCACAAGTGAAAAAAGGACACTAAGCAGTGGATAAGTGTTATGAAGCCTGAGACCAAGGAATTTGAAGAGGACATTCATACTTTTTAGTAAAGTCTTTGGTACAGAATTTTGCAACATACTAGAAGGAATACAACCTCAGCAAGAGCATATGGACAAGGAGAGATTAGTGCCGCTCAAGAAAAATGGAGTGAAGCATAGCATACAACATGAGAGAGTGTCTCTAACAGTTAAAAGCACATCATTATCCAAGGGCGAGTTACTAGTGATTAAGTGGATCAGTTTTGTTGTTAATGGGTGATAGAAAAGATGAAACACGGTTCAAGGGGGAGCATTCTAAGATAATATTAGCTCCTATTCAATGCCAATCAAGTATTTATGACAAGAGGAGTTAGTCTCGTTATCTCATTTCTATCGAATTATGCATCAACTCAAGGGGAGAATTGTCGTGGGTTTATCGGATCATATATATCATAAGCATGAGTCTAGGGAGAGTTTATTGAGGTAAGAACACAAAGTATCTAGATTACCGGTATTTTCATCTTTATGTGGCATAGTCAGCCCTCTTTGTCACATGTTGTAAAAGGAGAGATGCAGAAATTAGAAACTAGTCTGTCACATTGAAAGGGAAAGAGATACAATGATATAGAAAAAGGGGACATGAGATCTTTGAAACCAGTGAAGAAATATCAATAGAGGAGTGATGTTGTTTTAATAAACCAAGTATGAAAGTATTATTTTTCCATCAAAAGGGTGTTGGTTTCTGTGGTATTGAAGTGTTGAGGAGTTTCCATCTGTAGACACCTAAAATATGCTTACACTTAGCATTTCCTCCAATATAATCGATTGACGACACTTCATTAATCAACCCTTCTTCGCTCCACTCTCATATGCCCATTTACGACACCTTCTTGGTCATATTCCTCCTATAATCATCTTATTTGGCTAATATCTCTCTTATTAGCTAAACATTCCTCCTTTCGACCATTCGAGAACCTCCTAGTTCTCTCTAGACCACTTCTATTAGCTTCGTAGGCTATCTATCACCACAATTGGTTATCAGGACCCTCCTAACTCTCAATGAGTCTCTAATCACTTGCTAATCAAGTTTAACTAGCCTAATCTTAGTTTAACTAAGCCTAAAGCATGTTTATCCTAATCTAATCTAAAAGTGATTTTTGAGCTTTAGTCCCACATGCACCCAAATTCCAAATTCTCCCAAGTGGAAAACTATAAATACAAGGCTAAGCCTACCCATTCAAACTACAACTTCACTCACAAGTCCTCTCTCACATTTGGAGATATTAGCATTAGACCTCATTTGCATTAGTCAAGTTAATAGGCATTTTATCTTAGCTATCCTCCATTGTTGAGAGCTCCTTCATCTTGATTCCATCCATTCCAAATATAGTTAGTAGGGGAAGATCTAAACTTTGGCCATGTAGCCAACTTGGAGAGATCTCTTCACTATTTTTGGGAGTAAACAACACACAATTTGATTTCTTAGAATCTAACTAGGTTCAATTTCATTAAGCTTTCATGGAGTAGAGAGTAGTATATATGTTAGGGTTTGAATGTTAGTTTCAAATTTATATATGCATAGATAGTTTCTTGTTTAGCTCTAATCTCATGGTGCATGGATGAGTTAGTGAAGCTTTGAGGTTCTTTAGCCTCATTCCATAGCTTTTGCAACTTTCCATTGCACACATTTGGCACGCCCGGTGGGACACTTTGTCCATCCTCCATTAATGGAGTCATTTTGAAGCTTTTATTTTAGTTTCTAAATTTTTTAGTTTCAATGTTTCTAGATTAGTTTCAAGCTTTCTAGATTAGTTTTTCAAAGTTTTTTAGATTAGTTTCAAGTTTTTAATTTCACTAACCTTTCTTGTATTAATGGATAAATATCAAGTTTCTTAGCTAGTTTAGCTAGGATTGTCTTGTTTTTGTGCTCTTTGTAGGATCAAAGGAGGTGAAGTGCTGCCAAAATTGAACCAAATCGATAAAATTTTGATATTTTGATATTTTTTTGAAAAATCCCATGTTTTTTTGGCCACCTACAGGAAAGGGAGCGCACATACCATGCTTTGTGTATAGGTACAACTCTCACTGTCATTTTTTGATAAAAAGGCATGAAGGTACACTAACAGTGGCACATGGATACACTAATAGTGGCACAAGTACACTAACTAGTGGCACAGGTACACTAACAGTGGTGCAAACATCATTAGCAATCTTTTGGAGGCCATAACGTTTCCTCCTGAACTCGAAACGAGTCCATTTTTGTTGTGTTGGAAAGGTATTGAAGTGAAATACACAATGGTAACATAAATTTGGGGTTTTAAATTACTAAAATTTAAGGTTTTCATTTTTTATTAAACTACTCATTTCTAATATGTCTAAATGCTTTGGAAAATTTGGTCTTTGATGTTCTAACACCTTGCAAGTTTTATTTTGAATCTAAATTATGTTTTGTAGGGTGTTTTTACATGTTTGATGGTGATTTGACTTGTTTAAAAGGTTAATAAACATTGCATGTTTAATCGTGAGATTAGAGTCGTGTATGCTCTTCCCTCGCACCTTTTAGGTGATCTTGGGAATCAGAAATGATTTCTATGTCTCTTTTTTGTTTTGAAAAATGTTTTTTCTTAAAAGAATGAATGTCAAAGTTTGTTAAAAAGAACAAATATTTCATTTGAACTAAGTGTTTTCCATTTTTTATTTCACATTTTGATTGTGTATGCTCTTCTCTTGCGTCTTAGGACGATCTTGAGAATCAGAAACGATGTTTTATCCCCTTTAGTATTTTTATGGAAAATTACTAATCCGTTGTGTAGAACCAAAACAATTGTCAAAGAAAGGTGGAATTAAAAAAAAGTAAAACTACTAATATAGTTTTCGTACAGGTTGCCAAAAGGTGTTCAAGAAAACCACATCAAAATTAAACAAGATAAAAATAACACCATATTCAAAACATTGTATTGCAGGCTTCGGAAAAGGGTACATCCCTATCCACTCAACTGGAACATAACCCCTTTGGCATAACACCTTAAGCTAAAACAATGGGGGTGGTACCAAGAACCCTAAAGTAGTCCACTATTGTGTAACCTTGTGGATGAAACAGGAAGTGCCTCGCTTACCCACTTGACTATTTTTCCTTGTGAGTTAGCATTAGAAAGTTGTCTGTATCATGACCCTGACAAGAGTACACAATGGATGCAATTAGTGCCCACTGTACTTGAAGGGGAAAAGCCAAGATACTCCCAAATTAGTCAGTGTAACTTTTTGGGTAAATCATGCCCACTCTTAGATGACTTTGTAACACCTAGTTGAGAGATATTATTAAGGAGGCCATTTTGTCTTGAGGCCCACTTTACTAGTCCTTTTCACGTCTTTTCCATCATGAAGTGATAACTTGTTTGGATTTAGAACCTTGTTTTTCAAACAAGGAAAAGAATCCACTTAAGTTGGATCTAAGTGCCTTTCATCACGGAAATTGGATGATGTTTTACTTAGCTTAGCTTCTTTCTCACCTTCGGATAAGGCGAAGCTCTGCCCAAGTAACGCTTAGTTCATTTCCATCTTTTGATCTACACCTTTGTGTTCTTGTTGCCCATTTGGGGCAACAGAAGGCATCTTTCGGGAGTGTTGTCATAGATAGTGTTCACCACTTTTTTGTCTATTTACACTCATCCATGTTTGTGGCTGAGTTGTTAAACATCTAAAGTGTGGATGCATCCTTATATCTTTGATGGCCACTTGATCTTGATTTCAAGATCATCATCATAGTTTGGATTGATTCATCATTTGATCTCCCTTTGATGTGTTACCTTGTTTGCATTGTCTCAACACAATTAAGATACTTATGTCGTGTTTTTCATAAACATGATCTAAGTATCTGCATTGTGGTGTTACGCTACACACATTTTAGCACATCCTTAGTATACTTTGACTTATTTTTACTTCAAACATTGTCCAAAATCGTGAAGAGTGTCGCTTACTTTGTTTGTGTCATTTTGATACCACTTTGACACTAATATCTTGCTTCTCCACGAAGCTTGATAGACGTGTCCAATTGGTGTGGTTACGTGGCTTACATTTGTAATCCTCGCCCTTTAACATTTAGGCCTTGTTGTTTGTTTAACTTTTCATGGTATCCTTTGATTGGGAGTTGCATCTACCCTTTGTTAATATTTACGCCTTGTTCATTTCGAGCTTGACGTAAATATTGACATTGTGTTGATCATTTTTGCATCGAACTATCACTTTTCACACGCATTTTCATATGGTGTATTTCCTTGTTGATTGGATTTGTGTTTCACACTTGCATGATTGTTCCTTGTGATTATTCATTTAGAAAACTTATTTTCTAGGACAATCCCTCTCGATCTCATCGAGATTGTGTCATCACGATGTCTATTTTCCTTAGACCTTCTTTGGAAAATCACACACACATCTCCATACTTACACAATATCTAGTTGGTTGCCATTATGCTACCCAAATTGACATGTAACTTCCTTCCCTTTGAAGGAGTTCCATCACACTATCTAGATCTAGACATTTGTGCTTAAAACACCACCAAAAATGACTGACTATCACGTGGTTCCCCATACTTACAAAAATACGGAACCTAGGTTTAGCAATTCAAATCAAAATATTCCCATTACAACTAAACCTCATTTGGTTCTTCATGCTAGAGAGCCCATATGGGTAACTCATTCCCCACCTTCATCTCATAGTCGGTGGTATGATTTGGATGCTTTGATCCAAATTATTATTCGAGTTCCCCCCACTCTTCTTCTAATTCTAATCCAAACATTTCCTCTTCTTCTGAGGATTCCAATCCAAATATTTCCTCTGACTCTTGGATGATTTAGATCCAAACTACTATTCGGATTCATCTAATTTGACTCCTAAGTCATCTAATGTGACTCCTATGTCATGGTCCTCCCTATCTTCGTATGAACCTCTTCATCATACATTTAATATGACTCCTATGTCATAGTCCTCCCTTTCTTTGTAGGACCCCTTTTATCAGTCACCTCAATGACGTCTTCTTCCTTTAAAGATACGTGTGACTCCAAATCCCTCCAATCAAACATCTAATACAATTCTTAAATTGTGGTCCTCTCTTTCTTTACAGGACCCTTGTTATTATTCATCCAATGCGATTCTTGAATCACGGTCCTCCCCTTCTTCACAGGACCTTATTCATCAATCACCCCCAATAAGTCTTCCTTATTTGAAGATTCGTGTGACTCAAAGTCCTTCAAGTCAAACGTCTGAATCGACCCATGTGTCGCAATCTATAGAATTTAGACTTAATCCTACTAGTTTACAGATGATATACCATCATATAGGTAGGTCCACATCACCTTCTTCTACTCCTAAGACATCTAGCTACACATCTTCTTCGTCCCCCCATCATCTTCTTCTATCAATCATCATCAAACATATTCTAAGTCTTCCACACCGAGTGAACCTCTTTCTTCTAATCAACCCCTGGTGGTCGATCAATAACTCATACCAATTGATCTCTTTCAGAATGAAGAAACAATCAGGGCATTTATAGGGGCATATGAAGATATTCCTTTAGCATATTACAAAAAAGGATTCTCTTTAGACTTTGATACGTCTACATATTGTGAGGAAAAGGTTGATTCCTTTTATCAAGAAATGGAGGAAGAGCCTTAGATCATGCAACTTGATCCTCCTCTTAATCTTCCATCTTCCCATTCTTCATTATGTGATGAAACTCCTTAGTCTTACATTGATCCATGGCCTATCTTCTCATCACCTAATAACTCTTTGTTTATCATAATTCCTCAATCACAATCTCTTATGGGGTCAACGCCAAGTAGCCCTTCATCTTCATCTAGGTGTGGGTCACCTTCTAGTAGCCCTCCCTCTGCTATTTGTGGGACATTTTCAAGTAGTCCACTATCTTCTATTCTTGGGGCATGCCCAACTAGCCCCTTGTCTTCTAGGTATGGATCACCCCGGGTAGTCCATCATCTTCTATTCTTGGGCCACATCCTAGTAGCCCATCATCTTACATCTATGGGTCACATCCTAGTAGCCCTTCTTCTTCTATTCTTGGGCCACATCCTAGTAGCCCTTCATCTTCTATCTATGGGTCACGTCCTAGTAGCCCTTCTTCTTCTATTCTTGGGCCACATCCTAGCAGCCCTTCATCTTCTATCTATGGATCACCCCTAGTAGCCCATATTCTTCAATCCTTGGACTGTATCCTTTTCATCCATCACATTATTCTTCTACCAAAGATGGTGGCAAGCCCATGGTCATTTCTCGCATCAGTTCTAAATGTCCATGTTCACTTTCTTCTCCTTCTCGAGATCAGAAAATTCATGCATTAGCTTATAAGAAACCCAAACAATTTCTTAATCAAGCTCAGATCAAAACTGCAAAGAGCTCTATAGCTCCCAACAAATCAAACAATCTCAAAATTCTAAATCAAGCACGATTCAAGAACACACACCAACGTAACCATCAAGTATGGCACAAAGTGCGTAAACCTCTGGATGGGGAATTAAATCTCCCACATATGAAATCCATGTTTCAGAACAAATCACAGTCATTTATTGAGTGTGAACTCACCTCGATCATCGAGATTGGGGATAATATCACTCTCGATAAACAAACGCACCTAGTCTCCCTTATCAAGGAAGTCGCAAACATTGTTGTTGGATCTTACCACATAGAGTGACTTTATTAGTCCCAACCTCTTAAAACTATCAAAAATATAAAAATAAAAAACAATTCAAAAATACAAAAACATTAAGAAAACACAAGAAAAATCAAAGGTACAAAGATCAAACATTGCAATCAGGTATTGCGTACAAATGGATGTTATTTCTTCCCTTTCTTTCTCTTCCTCTGCAAGTCTTCCTACCATTTTCATCCCTTCGGTGATATTTTGGTTAGCCTATTCACATGCATTTTGTGACATTTATCTCTATGGTATCTGTTTGACCCTAGTCTTTTATCACCTTGGTAAATTAAAGAACGACTGACCTCTTAGAGATCCTATCACATTCAACATCTAATAAAATTGTTGCGAATAACTTTTGGACATATTTGTTGACACTAGCCAATTTCATCATCATAATCACTTCCACCTCCTTTCATCAAGCCATCAGTGGTTCTTAACCCCTTGTCAAACAAGAGAGCTGAAATAAGTTTTAGAAAGCAAAAGAATCAAAATCAATCAAAAATCAAAATCTAAAAGCTAAGAGTAAAAGCAAATTGATATATAACTCTCTCTTGGGGTATTTCTAATAATCTATATTGGGGCTATGGATTCTGATGGCAGAGATCAATGTTGAGATTAGAATCAAATACATCTCTTTCGGGGCTATGGATGCCTGGGCCGGGCAGCAGAGAAATGTACGGTTATCCTTTCACCATCCATTCACAAAATTTCCTTTCAAAATCAATCATTCCTACACATTTCCTAGGGTGTCTTCACTTGTCTTTTAAATCTTCCCTTAAAGAGGTAATTAAATTCCACGTGGACACACCGGATCTCTATGAGTAAACAGGATTAGTATATTACCAAGTGTCTTTTTGGACCTTATTCGGACTCTTACTCTAGTCCATATCTCGTCTCACAATTTGTGCCTTTGGCTAATCACTTCTTCATCGCAAGGATTCTAAGATACATTCATATCATTCACATCATTCTTGTACTTCATTCAGAACATCCATGTGTATAAGACTATTTTTTTGCCATGTTTGTGGACACCTTTGTCCCCTTTTGTAAAAACAATCTGCTCCTTCCTTTCTATCATGTGCTTTTAGGCCAACTTATGTTGGGGGCATCCTTGCTTCTTCCTAACACTTCATTGGTTTACGTTCACCGTCATGTTGAACCTATCCATAATGGCCTTGGGTCCCGCTTCTACATGTGAAAAGTTTTCCTTTGAATACTCCCACCTAATCGCTGGGGCATTTTTACATCTTCACCTTTCTCACACGCACGTGGCCTTATGCCCTTGTACATCCCATCTATCACTAGGGGCATCCACGCTTCCTCGTCTTCCTATACATAGTTTTGAAAATTTTCAAAAAAATCAAAAACATTCAAATATGTTAGAATCATCAAAAACATTCAAATATGTTAGAAAAATCAAAACATTTAAATATGTTAGAAAAATCAAAACATTCAAATATGTTTAAGAAAACTTCTAAAAATTGAAAATCATCCTACAAAACATCACTCTTTGGTTCTCACTGTTCTCATGTGCATGACTCATGGATCATCTTGATCTACCTCCATCAACAAAAGTTAGGTTGCTTACTTCGTTTGTACTCTGGGGCACAACGAGTTGCCTAGTACTGTTTCATAGTGCACATTACTTTTCATCGGACTGAAGTTTCCTCCATTTTCCCTTTGCATGTATCCTTGCTTGGGGCACCATCATTAACCCTTGTCATTAATTTGAATAGGTTGGAATTGAAGCTTGATAACAAAAACATTACATTATGTTTCTTTGTTAGGTTAGTGTTATCCAAAATGAGCCCCGCTTATTTTGGCTATGTTTCACCTTCATTCTTTCCTTCCTTGTGCTTCAACTTCAATTTTCACACATTGCATAAGCACTCAAAAGATTTTGGAAATGGCTTCATCGGATAGGATTTTTCTTCCCCTTTCCAGAAAGGTAAAGAAGTCCTCCTAACTCCTTGTATTTTTTGAGTTATGGCTCGATGGAGTTTGGAGGGGAAATTTTCCCTAGGTGGGCCCGTGGAGCTTGGGAGAGTTTTGTGCCAAAGAGGCTCAAGCGGTAGAGAGCAAAGGAAGAAATTGGGAACTTAGCACTTTTTGGGCTAAAAGTGCAAAAGTCATTTATGCCCCCGAAAGCCCGCAATGGAGAAAAATTGGTTAAGGCCCGCAGCCAATGAAATGATGCCACATGTCAAGGTGGAGCAAAAGGCATCGGAGAGAACTTCAAGTTTTGGCGTTTGGTCAAAATGCGTCAAAGGAAAAAATGGAAGCGCACCCCCATTGACAAATCAGAGGGTGCCACGTGTCCATTCATCAGCGGGGATCAAGGTGTCGGGAGGATTTTGGAATTTTTTCCAAAGTGGTGAAAAACGTAAAAGTGAAGAATGGGCCACATCTCCGGCCTAATCAGTAGTGCCACATGTCTCGAGTCTTTGAGGCCGTGGAGAACTTTGGGAAAATTTAACATTTTCATGAAAGGGGAAAAATTTTGTTTTGAAGCCATGGATCAACTAGAAGGCACCATGTGTCATCGAGCCGGTGACGCGCGGAGAGTTTTTGGAAAAATCTCCCAATTTGAAAAAAGAGGGAAAAAGTTTAGGTTTTGGCCCCGCCGAGGCCGATTTTTACCCTAAATCTTCAGAGGGGCATATCTTTTGCACCAGAGCTCAAATTTTCATGATTTTGGTATCATTGGAAAGCTAGTGAAATTCTCCACATGATGGATACTTCAATTTTAAATTTTGATGGAGTTTTGTGGGAGAAAAATGGGAAAATGTCTCTAGTAGGGAAAAATGTAGAACCGACCCCCAACCACCAAAATTGATGAAGTATGGCGTCTGTTTCTTCTCCAACATGGCTGAATGCATCGAAAAATGGATTTTTGAGGGTTCCCTTGCTATTTTAATGAATCTTGTTGGTGGTTGGAGATGTCAAATCGATTTTCCCATGTTTTCTCATTTCCTTCATTCTGTTTCGAGTGATAAAAGCCAGTTTTGGCTCATTTGTAAAAATTTGTTCATCCTTCTTCTCTGCCTCTCCCTTCTTTTCTTCCCTAGGGTTAAAAATGGAGTTTGAACCTCCTCCTTGCTTTGTAATGGCATTTTTCCTCTTACCCATGAAATGATGTCCCGTCTGCAAACTTCTAGAGCAATAAAAATATTTTTTTGTGATGCATTTGTCCATCCTTGAGTCGCTTTTTGGTTGTTTTCTTCTTGCCTCTCTTCATTACCGGTATTTGTGCATGTTTGAATGTTCATTGTAGGTTTTGGAGCTGTGTTCATGGAGTTTTGGAACATTTCTATGTGAAATCCATCTTAATCTGTGATGCACTTGTCCATCCTCTCCATTGCTCACCTCTCTTTGTTTCCATGGTAGTTTTGATAGAGGATCAACATTTTCCTTCTCTGGTGTATCACCGTTTTAGTGTAGGCTTTTTTTTTTTTCCTTGTTTTCTTCCTCTTCTTATCTCCTTGGAAGTTAGATTAGGATTAGATTAGTTTTTCTGCACTGGAATAGCTTTCATGGCGGTGTAGTTTAGGAAGAGGTGTAGCCTTCTTTGGAGAGCTTTCCCCATTTGCAAAGGTCCCACACTTTGGGAAAGCTCAATTTTATGTAATCACACCAAATGACTTTGCCTTAGAAAAGTAGATCCATAACTCATTTGGGTGTGTTGTGATTTTACACTAATAGTTAGCTTGTTCACTTTATCGTATTGCATTGCATTTCGTATGTTGCATGGAGTTAGGCATCTTTTACTTTCTTGTATTGAATTACATTTTTGTATCTTACATGGAGTTGGTGTTTTTAGAAATGGAAATTTGTTCGTATATGGCCTTTCATGTAATACTACACTTTTGTTCATTCTTTTTAATAAGGGTCGATGATGAAGATCACTAGCAATATGATGAAAAATAAAGTTATTTAAAAGGCATTAGATGGATGTTAGCTCATTCCTCTTCCTCATACTCCTTTTCCTCTATATCCCCTTTCTTTTCTTCTTCTTCTTCACACAATTATTTCTTTTGTTCTCTTTCTGTCATATTTTCGATCGTCGATCGAAGTTCTTCTATCACCCCATCGACAATCGAGGGGCATCCTCCATTCTACTCAATTTTATTCTATCCCTTCAAAATTTTCTACTTGTTTATGCTTGCTTACTTTCTTTGAAGTGACATCGCTTACGTCACCCCCAAAGAGAGGAAAATGTAAACACCTAAAATATGTTACACTTATCATTTCCTCCAATATAACGATTGACAACACTTCGTTAATCAACCCATCTTCGCTCCACTCTCGGATGCCCATTTACAACACCTTCTTGGTCATATTCCTCCTATAATCAACTTATTTGGCTAATATCTCTCTTATTAGCTAAACATTCCTCCTTTCGACCATTCAGAACCTCCCTAGTTCTCTCTAGACCACTTCTATCGGCTTTGTAGGCTATCTATTAGTCACAATTGGTTATCCAAACCCCTCCTAACTCTCAATGAGTCTCTAATCACTTGCTAATCAAGTTTAACTAGCCTAATCCTAGCTTAACTAAGCCTAAAGCATGTTTATTCTAATCTAATCTAAAAATGCTTTTAAGATTTAGTCCCACATGCACCCAAACTCCAAATTCTCCCAAGTGGAAAACTATAAATACAAGGCTAAGCCTACCCATTCAAACTACAACTTCACTCACAAATCCTTCTCTCTCACATTTGGAGATATTGGCATTATACCTCATTTGCATTAATCAAGATAATATGCATTTGATCTTGGCTATCCTCCATTATTGAGAGCTCTTTCATCTTGCATCCATCCATTCCAAATATAGTTAGTAGGGGAAGATCTAAAGTTTGGCCATGTAGCCAACTTGGAGAGATCTCTTCACTATTTTTGGGAGTAAACAACACACAATTTGATTGCTTAGAATCTAACTAGGTTCACTTTCATTAAGCTTTCATGGAGTAGAGAGTAGTATATATGCTAGGGTTTGAATGTTAGTTTCAAATTTATATATGCATAGATAGTTTCTTGTTTAGCTCTAATCTCATGGTGCATGGATGAGTTAGCGAAGCTTTGAGGTTCTTTAGCCTCATTCCATAGCTTTTACAACTTTCCATTGCACACACCATCAATGAAAAAGGGGGAGATTGTTGGACCTTTGTCTCTATCATATGTGTTAACATTGATGTTAAGCTACATTAATGGTAAAACTATTTGATGTCAAGTAGTATTGATGGCAAAAGGATTAATTGGTAAATTGATCAAGCAAGAGAGATGAAGGTTGATTGCTAGTGTCATCTCATAGAGGCTTCAGGATGATCAACGATAAGTTCTAAGGGACTTAATCAACTTTTTTTCAAGTCGTGGACATAAGGAGTTAGTCAACGAAGTCTGCAGGAAGTTGTAGAACTCTAGAAGAAGTCTTGGAAGCTTATCAAGGTGTAAGTAAAGGAATGAAGTCGTAAAGTAAAATTAATCCAAAGGACAAGGCGCAAGTGAGAAAGGTGAAGCCATGGATGTGAAGGAAAATTCATGGAAGTAATAATAGTCTTAAGGTAAATCCGTAGGAGTAAGTAATTCTTAAGGAAACCGCGACAAGGGAAAAGCCGCGAAGAACCGGAAAAAGTCGCTAAGGATGGAAGATAGATACGGAGAACAATAAAATTCGTGAGGTAAAAGGAAAGAGTCACAAACATGGAACAAAGCCATGGGAAGGAAATAGACAAGGAGGAAAGCCACATTTTAGCGAGAAGCAAATAAAAACCACATATGACAAAAAAATCTGCCAAGAAAGAAGAAATTTTGTAGATCAAAGGATAGAGCCACGAGACACAGATTATAGTCGAAAATCTAAGGAAAGTTACGGATTAAACAAGTATGAACTAGATAGGGCTCGAGAAAAATCAAATTGATTTAAACATGGACAAGTGAGATTTTGTTCTCCAAAATCGATGGTGATTCGATTGTCTGGTGATTTCGGGCCGAGTATGCGACTTGGGCTCCACAAAGAACAAAGAAATCTACGATTCTAGATGTCAATATTTAATGCTCTTTGACTTTAAGGAAATGTAGTTACATTCTCTATGTAAATCTTGATTTCAAGGTGAATATCAGAGAAGAAAACGGCTCACTCATCTTGGAAATCTTAGGAAGATGGGAAAATATATTTTAGGTATCAACTAATAGATATTTTATGTTGAAAGGTGAAATCAAGCCAATACAACAAGAGAGAAATGGAGTTAGTTGTATTCATTCAATGGACCATATTTTCATGTGACAAAGCAAGAAAGAGTGCATGACACACCAAAGGAAGTGATGGAATGGGTTGATTCTGTATAAAGAGGAAATTTGATGCCAATAGAGGTGTTTCTCAAGTGATAAAACAATGCATTTGAGTTGAAGGAGTGACAGAAAAAATGAGGCCAAAGGAGTAATGAAGGAATGAGGGAAGAGTTTTGAGAATTGATTTTATGCATTATAGAGTGATGAAATCAGCAAGATCATTCCTATGAGCCATAGAGATGAAAAGTTGAAGATATGAAGAAAAGAGAAAGAGAGAGAAAGGGCAATGAGCCAAAGAGATTTTCAAAGAAATAAATAACACATAGTTTTTGTTAAACATCCGATGTTGATGAAGGAGAGATGAGAAGAGAACTATGCAAGGAAAGAAGATGTGTTTTCTTGATGAAAATTTGTTGAAGAGAAGAGAAAGAATAGCTGAGGATAGAAAGAAAGAGAACACGGTTGAATAATAAAGATCTAGTGCAGAGAAAAAGAATATTTATGTGCAAAAGGAGACCAAAGTTATCGGATGAAGAACGATATGCAGAGAGAAGCGTAAAATTTGATACTTTGAATCTAAGAGGGGACAGATCATAAAGAGGTAAATAAAACATTGCATATCTAACCTTGGAGAGTGATTGTAAATGAATGAAACAGAAAGGTGATCATAATCAGTTGTATGTACAACATTGAAACTAGATTATTAAAAATTGTGTGAATAATAAGTCTAAGTTGTAGCTTAGCATATTCATGGGGTTTTAGCCTCCTTATGGGTAGTGGCCTACAAAATATCAGTTGTAGTTGATTAAATTATGGTTTGGTGTTCCTCGTAAGTGGGTGCTAAGCTAAAATTGTTGAGTGGGTGCTTAGTTTAATTTCAAGTGGGTGCTTGAATAACCTGGAGTGGATGCTTCAGAGGTTGAGTGGGTGCTCAACTGAAACCATTGTAAGCCTTTGGAATTGGTGTTCCTAATAAAGTGTTAGTTTCATGGGTTTTTTTCCCGAAAGGGTTTCCCACATTATATTTGGTCTCCTCATGTGAATGTGTGTAATGTGTGTATGCTCCTTAATTCTATATCTTTATGCTTAATGTTGCATGCTTATGACAATCAATAATATTTAATAGTAATAACTAAAGAAGATGAAATTGATTGTAAGTTTTTATCAAGATCGATTCACCTCGCCCTCTCTCAATGCCTAAAATCTCTAACACTACGGTTCATTATCAAGTGGTGGGGTGATGTATAAATGAACCTCATCTCATGCATACACATCTACTCAAGGGCGGGGGGGCATTCGGCTCCTATCACACTCACACCGCATTCCATTCCATCTATACTCCATAGCATACTACATATCTTTGTCGTATTTACACTTGATGTTTTATGCTTACATGTACACTTTATTACACATGCTAGATAGATACATTGTATGCCATTATATTTTCTATATACACATGTGCATTCACTTTCCTTTCAGTTGTGATCACAGGATTTACACAAAGTATGGATGTTTGGCGCAAAGATTACCTCATACGGTCTCACCGTAGCTCCTAGGGGCATACACTTTTGAGTACACTATAGGTGTTATTGTTTCATTTTTCATAGCACATTACTATATCATATTATACATGCTTTGAAATACTTTTATCTTTCTAACATGTTAACAAGTGCTTCATGTGCAACATTTGATTTGCAAGTCTATTTTCTTCCATGGTTGTCTGATTCTTTGCTTGCTACTATTTGTGTTTGTATGCCATTGGTTACATGTTTTTTCATGTATCTTTTTGTTCTCTCGATTGTTTGTATGCTTGAGGAAACCTAGGCCTCGATTATCTTGTGATATCATGAGTGATGTCTCATGTTTGGAACCCAATTTTTGTAGTCTACAATGTCTTCTTGCGTATTATCTTCTTACGTGTTAGCTTACACATTGTCTACTTTCTTGTTAGTTTACATCTTGTCTTATGCATGCATTTTTATCTTGTTTGCACTAACACTTATTCTCTATCCAATTTTTTTCATGTGCCTTGGTGTCAACTAAGCACATTACCTCCTCCCCTACAAGGCATTAGTTTCAGTTCAGCAATCGGTCCTCCTTTGGGCCTCGTTAGCATAAGGATTTTCATACATGCAAATGAAATGCAACAAAGATGGGAATGAAATCCCTCCTCAATGAAGGTGAGGATACCTTTATTGAAAACCAAAACTATATTTACATTTGTACATTAAAAACTCAATGTGGTGGTATTTTGGAACATCAATGGAAAGAAAAGTGAATGAGGGAGATGGAATGGAATGAAGGAAAGGAATGAATGGAAGGAACATGCAAGAGTTAGGTAAAATCAGAGCCTAATATTGCATGAAGAAGAATGATGAATAACTAACACAAATAAAATGGAGTTTGAGTTAGCTAAACAAGAATGAGTAAAAGGGAACACACATGAGCAAGTAGATAATCGAACTTGTTCATTGTGAACTAGAAAAATGTATTAATATAGTTGACAATAAGATCCAAGACAATATTTGCATGCAAGATTCAAACGCTAACATCTAATGAACATAAGAACACCAAATGTTACAAGAGACAATGAATGGGACACAAAGTTCATATTTCATTAACTCTAAAACATCTTCTCAAAAGAACACAAAGTTTCTTTCCTGAAGTAAAGCTTGCATACAAAATTATTTTCTTCTCCTCTCTCAAAGTCACCCTTACAAATGAGCCCCTAACTTCCTTTTATAACCCAAAATTTGGTTACAAAGTAGTTAGGATTTACATGCACATTAAATAGGGCACCTTAAGTGACTTTGACTTTTTCAACCAACTTTGAAACCACTTAGGTTATCAAAAGTCATTTTAGGAAAAATACATAAATAAAAGCAATGGGTACATGTGGACCCCACTTAAATGACTTGGACACACACATAGACATCCTAGTCAGCAATGTGCCACCTAGATCAAGACACCTAGGATCATTTCCTTATCCATTGGGCCAAGAGTCCACATATCGCCGTCGACGGGAATGAAATAATCGATCGTGCTCCACAATACTCCAGATGACAAGAGAGCCAAGCTTGAAACTTGAGCAATTCATCCACCTCTCCATTTGAGCAACATCCTGGTGTGAGTAATTTTATCTTTATTCGCATTCACATTCACAATTACACACAATTCTCCACATGCTCGAATAGATTTCCATGGTGAATTGTTCATTTTTCACTACACTCAGTAGTCGTTATGCCACCTTAGATTGTTAGAATGCAACTCTTGATCTTTTGCCATTGAGAAGATGTTCCAAGAGCTGAGATTGCAATTCACTTCCGGAGTTATGTATTTTATCTTTGTCACCATCCCAAATTGTTTTCATTCTAATCCACTCATAATCATCCATTCGAGAACGCTCCAACTTTAAGATTGACCGATGAAGTATCGCACTGGCCACGCTAACCGAGAGTTAATAGGGACATGCTTCAATGATGTAGCCTTACTTGATGATCCGCACGATTACACTTTTCATTGGTCCTGCTTTTGTCGATGAATAACTCCTCCACAACAATCAAGTGAAGATAATTGATGTAGACAAGCTTCCCCTATTATCAATCTCTATCGATAACCATGGCTTTTGATTCTAAAGAGACCTTTGCCAATAGCTATGACCTATATCACATAATGAAGAAGTCATAGGTGACCCATTGGTGTCATCGAGAAGTGTTAGCATCACGGATATGATACTCGAGATCTCATAATTCAAATTTGCTTCCGCTTTGGAACAAGCGCCGGAAAAATTAGGACTCGCCTTCGGTTGATATGTGATCGCAGAATCAACCTACGTCAATGTGTCCCAAGTTTTTATCAGTGATGTTGTCATACTCTGAATTGAGCATCGAGGTGGTTAGAATTTTTGAAATGCATACCACAGCATCATTTTTTTAAGATGACATGATTGTCACATGTAAGCATGATTTCGTGCTATTACTTCGTTTCTACAAAATTTCACAAATTGCCTCTAAAACTGCCCTGGGAAAATAACAAATCTTGTTTTGATAAACTCTCACTGGATGAGGGAGTCTATTAAGGTACCACAATTTTTTGGATCAGAGATTTTTTTCCCAAATCAAATTCTTCAATGAAATATTAAAGGTCAAAGTTGACTCTTCTGAAATCTGCTAGGAAAATGCAAGTGTAAAAATGTGAAAATCCCGTTTGGTTTTAGCCTGGAAAAAATACCAAATGTCACCTTGGGAATCTACAACCTAGAAATGAAGTTATATGAATATGGGGATAATCCAAATAAATAATCATTTTATCTTGATGATCATTTGAGTTCAAAATATCGACTCTCAAAGTCAGTCTCCTTGACAGGTTGAAAACTGGGTAGCAATGAAATCAAACAAATTGCGTTTTATTTGTCTCCGTGAAAAATATCAAATGAGGTGTTGTGCATTTTAAATTTGGAAAATAAGTACAAGAAGGTGGGAAGAACTCAACAAACCAAACCATTCTTCTCTAAAATCACTAAAACTCGAAATACGAAGTCTCAAAGTAGGCCTTCCAACAAGCTAAAACAGTGCGTGCGGTGAAATCAAGCAAACTAAGTTTTATTTGGGTTCATGAAAAATATCAAATGAGGTGCTGTGCATTTGAAATTTGGAAAATGATTACATGAAGATGGGGATAATTCAAACAAACAACCCATTCTTGAAAATCACTCAGCTTCGAGATATCAAGCTCCAAAGTTGATTACTTGATAGATACAAACCGCGGCAGCCTTATATGTGGAAAATAATCTTCCTCCTTCAACGTGGCATGTGGCTTTTGACTTCCTAGTAAACACATTTAACTCGTTGCTTTTGGTTGGTGTGTTGGTTTTTTTTTTTTCTACCTAAATGTGTGGACACTGCAATTTTCTTTATTTTCTCCTGATTTTTATTATTACCTATGCATGCGTGAAATCATTCTACCCTGAATGCATTTGGAAATGATTTATTTTGGCTTGGAGTTTGAATTTCCTTGGGCATGCATTGGAAAAATGCGTTGAAATTTGCTTCTTTCTGACAGCTGGGAGTGTGTGGCTTTTAGTTTTGGATCTGTGTGATGAATCTTTGCCAGTGAATGTGTGTGGGATGCATTCCTTTACTCTTGGCATGAGCAGTTTGATTTTTGTCTTATGTTGTGGCTGAGTTTTCCTCCTCCCACATGTGAACTGTTGTTTTTTAAAAACTTGCATTGAAATTTTCTCCTCAAACCAATGCGTGGAAGTTTTGTTAATATTTTTTACCAAGGCATTGGTTTTATTCTCCTTCCTGGCAAACCCACGTAGACCGCAATTTTTGTTTTATTTTTCTTTACTATTTTTCTCTCCTCTCCCACGTGCATGTACTACTGCAAAATTAAAAAAATTGTGGACAGAACCTTGGAATTTGATATTGGCGTGAATATTTCCTTGTGGCATGGAAGTTTGATGCTCCTTTGAATTCTTTCTTCTTGTTCTACCAATGCGTGGAAATTTACTTGTTTCTTTTTCTTTGAGAGTTGTGAGCAACTTTTCTTCCATTACGTGGTGAAATCTTTGAAAACTATTCTCCTTCAAAACTGTGATGAATATGAATCTTTGGAAAAATATTTCTCTGCAAACATTCGGGAAATAAGAAGAATTTGGAAATAACAAAAAAAGTTAGAAATAAAGAGCCTCAACTTCTTACGCACGACTTCTTCCACAAAGTTTCATGGAGGATTTGTTGCAAAGATTAAAGAAGCTTCTATAACCATTTCTTGTTTCCGTTGGAATAACCAATTTCCCTTTCTCCGGGTAGTGGGAATTAATTGCCAGGGAAATATGGGAAAAACTCAATCATTTTCCCATGGCAATGGCAAAGCAGGTAGTAATTCCCATTTATTTCCCCATGTGGGAAATTGGGAGATATTTTTCCATTTTGCCAACTGGGTTGGCAATCAACAAGAGAAATTCCACAAGCGGGAAAAAAGAAGATTTTGCTAGGAAGGGAAACCAGGAGCGAAAAGACAATTTGGCATTCCCGGTAATTGGAAGTCGAAATTTAATTTCCCGACAATAATAAAAAAACTTGTCGATTGATTTTCAATAAATATTAAATTAATATTTATTTAATTAAAACCCCCAAAATTTAATAAAATTAATTTTATAAAATAATCGGGTAAGAAATTAATTGAAAATTAACTAATTAATTATTAATGTAGTTTCATGACTGATGGGACGATTTCTCACACGAAATGAATGAAACAAAGACCAAAATGACCACAAGAACAATACGATCACGATGCGGATAAGAAATCACGTGAATGAACACTTTTGAAAAAAATTAAAAATTCATACTTCAAATTTTTGCGAAGTCAAAATTAGCTCATAAGAAGGCCGCATACTCCTTAGCGACATCGCACGCACCCAAAACGAGGGGGGGCATCATTGGGTGAAGTAGTCACCCCATTGATCAATCTACGTCGCAGATTCAATACATTTCAACAAACTATCGGCACATTCTTTGGCCTCTGAAATGGCCCAGATTTTGACTTGGGTCTTCATCACAGGACAAACACCGATTGCCCAACACCAGATAGTAGCACATGGGCACCCCTAACCCTTCCTAGAAGCTTGTGACTAGGGGAAGTTACACAACATTTTTTAGTTCAACACAAATTTTTGGCAAGATACATAGCATCTTTTACAGATGAGACAACCCTTCAACACTCGACATACATGCACTACACTTTCTTTTCTACTTTCGTATTGGATCGGAAATGTTCAAACGGATCATATTTTTACACACCATGTGCAAGTGGCATTCTATACTTTGGAAATCGTTAAAGGTTGGACGATGAAACTAAATTTTCTCCCTACACTTCTTCCATTTATTGGCATGAGATCACCCCAAAACTCACATTTCGCGCAACTAACATGAGATAATTTATATATCCTTCATTCATGACGGACCCAATGTACATGTTCCTTTTTCAATTGTACATACTTTTACAAACGTTTTTGCATTTGATCACATATGCATATTTGACTATTTGTTCATTCTTCTCTTTTACAAGTCTTTCCTTATGGGAAGTGGTAGTCACATCATTCACACATCAATCACAATTGTCAATCAAATTCGTCAATCACAACAATTGACATCAACAATAGGTACAATTGCGACATCTACACATATGCTCTCACCCTAGGGTCATCATCATCATCATCATTTTTCACATCCTCTTCTCTAGCTTCCATGTTTCACATTTTTATCACTCCACGCTTTTATTATCTCTTGGCATGCTTTCGCCATCAATATACATGGTTATTAGGTACATATCTCTTATCTACTTTATGTTATCAAGAATTTTCTCAAAAACATAAAGTGGGGGAAATGTAGACACTAAATCATGTCTTGTGGGCATCATTCTAGTCCCGATCACATACTACTATTGATATGATTCCTAAGCAAGAAAAGTAGTACTTGATCTTTTCTTTGGCCATCTTTACATGTTGTCGCTTTTCATTTTTGGTCTCACACACCTTCTTTCCTATTTTTACCTTTAACCCTTGAGTTTCTCGATTCTAAACACCAACGCGCATTCGGACGCCAATGGCAAGTGTCCCCATCCCCCTAACCACCCTCGACCTCTCTATACTTTGTTCAGATATTTTGGGTCCTTTCTAGATGTTTGGGCATCTTATATTTTTGGTAGTCATCCTTTTCATGGTTAATTATGAAATTCAAGCAAGGGAATCATATAAATATAAAGTTATGTGACCATAATAAAGGACCAAACACTAAGCATTAGATATCACCACCTAAGGTTGCATCCAAAGGCATTATCAAGAGCATTCAAGCATCCATCTAGCATCCATACAAGGGAAAGGGACTGAATTTTCTACATACACTTCATAGGAGGGGAATTTCATTCTTTCATGCACATATCTATTTACATATTTTATATCTAGCTACTTGCTCGCCACATTGGGTTTGAGATGTAGTACAATGCTTGGTTGTAAGTTCACTTGTTTGACAAAGTTGAGGATAGTCTGACCCCTTATTTGCATTATTTTATTTTTGGGATTTGATGTGCTTTTGGAGTTTTGTATGTCATTTCTTCATTGCATGTTACAGGTAAAATCTATGAACTTGATGCCACATACTAGCGACAGGAAGCGAAGGATAGTTAATACCTCGCAACCCTCCAAAGTTGATTTTCAAAGGGTCTCGAGAAACCACAGTCACCCAGAGAAAGTTTGTAACACCCGCGGATGCCTTTAACCCATTCCTGTGCCCCGGTCCAGGTAGATCTTACTGTCACACAATTTTTTGAGCTTCTGTGTGACACTTCTCCCTCTCTGTTCATCAATTCTTCACTTTGGCACAACCTAGGATTATTCACGAAACCAGCTAAGTATTTTATTCTTTCATTTACAAATAGGTTTCCATACTTTTTAGCTTGATTTGTTTGGGTCAAATTATGTACTCCATTGCATATATTTATCGTTGTTACATAATTAGTATTAGGCATCTATTTATTCAATATTTTCCTAATCAGATAGCCAATTTTTTATATGTATGCTTAATTAGTTGTCATTAAAGCTCTTTAGTGTTAGATATAGTTTTGATAGTGGCTTTCGCTTTATTAGGTTTTGTATATGGCTTGATATTTGAATTGCTTTGAAAGTACGAGGATGATGAAGCTTGTTTCGAAACTTAATCTTGTCTATAGATAAGATTTTTTTCACGTAGCTTAAGAGTTTGATACAAATGATCAAATGATGGAGAGGTCTCAAATATAACACTCTTCTAAAGAGGCTGTAGTAGACTTTGGACAAATAAATCTTGAAGCTCAGAGTCTATGAGTACATTAGACATCTTAGCTAAGTTGTTCTTGTATCATAAGACATAATCATTAGATGTTTGTTAGATCCTTGTTTAAGTTGAGCGAGTTGAGCATATGATATCTTAGAGCCGATGTTGATAGAGAAATGAGTAATAAAAGCATCGTCTAAATGCATGAAATATGTTACTAAGTGAACATGTAGATCATAGAACCAACACATTACATAATCGTGAATACTGTGAGGAAATATCTTTGCTAATAAAGTGTGATCATCCGCAAAATATAGACATGCCACATGAAATTCTCAGAGATGCTCTTAGGGGTCACCATGATAATTGAAAATGGGTAAATTAGGGGTGAAAAAATTAGGTGAAGTTCATAAGCAGAAATGACGTGTGTGAAAGGAGTATGAAGTAGTAATATGGAATCCAGAGATGGAGATGCAAGTGAAACTTAGCATGTTGCAATTGACGGATTTGGACTTGAAGGTCCTAATAAAGGAAGGGTAAATATTGAGTACCAGTGGAAGAGACTTGTTGTGTATGAGAAAAAAGGGGTGGAGTGAAGTGATTGGTGGGAGTAGGAACAGAGACAAGTAATAGTAGAAGTAGGTGGAAGATTGAAAGCAAGCAATTGAGTAGAAATGGAAGTGAGGATGGAGGTAGAAATAGTAAGCTCCACAAGATTAGTGGGCTCTTCATGAGAAGTTAATAATATCAAGTCTAGATCTTGAGTATGCTCGACAAGATGATCACTAAGCACTTTAAGGTGGGATTCAATAAATTCACCATAGGATTGAGCCATAATGAAAAGGAGATAAAATCCCTAGAAGCAAGGTGTGTTTGAGCGATGGGTTCACTAAATGATTAAGTAAATATTGAAATACATATATGTTTGATACTAATTATGTCATAGCATTGTAAAATAAATATATAATGAAATACAAATTTTATCCAAGCAAGATAAGCTAGAAATTATAAAATTTTAATGCAAAGAAGCGATAAAAAGACTTAGTTGATTCACAATTAAACCTAGACTATGTCGAAGTGATGAACTGATTAGAAGAAAGGGGAAAGTGTCACACCAAACCTCAAAATATTGTGCGACCGTAAGATCTTCCCGAACTCGGGCACCTGGATTGGGTCAAGGGTGCATATGGGTGTTGCATACCTTCTCCGCCACCTGCGTGATTGCTCGAGCCTCATAAATCCAACTTTGGATGGTTGTGAGATGTTTGCTTCTTATCACCTTTGATTGCCTGTATGTCGTTGCACTTCGTTATTATTCACCGAAACCTAGAATCAGAAAGAAGCACCTGCAAAACCCTCAAACCACATCAAATACCAAAAATAAAATAATGCAAATGAGGGATCGAGAATGCCCTCGTTATCAAATAAGTGAACTTACGATCGAGTGATGCACTACATCTCAGACCCAATGTAGTTCTATGTGTGTGTGTTAAAAATCGTGCCATGGGTGAATCGTGTGTGTTTCACACTTGATAGTGAGAAGGTAGCTAGATGTAAATATATTTGTGCATGAAACAATGAACTTCCCCTCCTATGAAGTGTATGTAGAAAAATCCATCCCTTTCCCTTGTGTGGATGCTAAATGATGTGTGAATGCTCTTGATAATTCCTTTGGATGCAACCTTAGGTGGTGATAGTTGCTTAGTTCTCGGTCATTTATTATGATCACATAACTTTATATTTATATGATTCCCTTGCTTGAATTTAATAATTACCCCTAAAAATGCCTACTACCAAGAAAACAAGATGCCAAAACAGCTAGAATGGACCAAAAAGATATGAGTAAAGTATAAATAGGCTAAGGGCACCCATAGGGGACGGGGCACTTTGCAGCACTAGCATCCTAGTCTGGTGCTGGTATCCATAGTGAGAAATGCCAAAGTATGAAAAGACATACTGGGCTAGAAGGAGTGTAAGATCAACATAGTCAAGAGAAAGTAAGAAATGATGGCTAAAGACATGGTTCAATTAGTACTTTTCTTACTTAGGCGTCATAAGAATAGTACTATGTGATCATGACTAGATAGATACCTAAAGTGTATTATTTAGTGTCTACAATGTAAAATATAAATTCGTAGACCACTCCCTTGATGGATGGTTATCATAAAAAATCAAAAATTAAAGAAGCAAACATTTCACATTTTGTTCTTATCCATCTATAGTGAATTAATCAAACAAAAAGATCACCATCTATCACAAAACATCATCAAAAATCACATCACACATCTCTAATCTAAATATACATTTCACATATATCCATAACTCATATAATTAAAATCATCGACCAAGCATTGCTAACCACATTTATCACATTACAATCATTACAAAACTCAAAAACATAACTCAAAACATCAAAACCATGCATATAAATAAATCAAAGTCATGTTTATATACATCATCCATAAGGGTTTCAAAAAGACTCATACATCAAAAATTCTATACATAAAAATATCATCACTATCTACAAAACTATCTAGTAAACTGAATGTCCATCAATCGAACACTCCTTAGGCACTTCTCCTCTAATCATCATCTAAACCTCTAGTTGGTCCCTCACCTAGACATTTAGGTGGCTAACCCATGCTCCCGCCACTATCTAACGGAACCTACCATCGCCGAGCCAAAAATAGAGTATAGCGAGGCTAACTGGAAGCCTACAACTCACTATATCCTCATAATATCGAAGCTCATCACACAATGCTTGGTAGTTTGCCATGCTCACATCACTAGGTGGCCCCATATGACCACTAGTCCTGGACTTTGGCCACCTATAACTTATCCCTGGAGATCAAAAGAACAGTCACTGCAAGGCCTTCCATAATGCTTCTATGTATTTTCAATAACTATCCATGCTATCTCTATCTTATGTGAGATCTATATGTACAACAGTGAGTTGTTGGCTCGACCAATATTGCTCACCACACACAAGATCCCTCTCGGCCTTCTAGTTTCACCCGCTCTAGCCTAAACATAGGTCCTTCTTGGCCTCTAAAATCTCTATAATTTCCTCTAATAAATACACCCTGACATCCTCATCTCCACCCTCACCACCACCACTACCCTCCTCGTGAGGTGCCACCTCTACACGAGTCTATACCCACCTCTCAAATCCATCTAGTTACCCTTGCCACCATGCAGTGTAAGCTTCTATCACCCAAGATCTTAATGCCCCACCATTGTCCCATGTGCATCTACCCTCACTTGTGTCCCATCCGATTGACCTTTTTAACTTCATCTTGAACATGTGGTAGTGCTACATATGACTCTAAATCATCTCACTAATAGGCCATTGCAGCCACCGCACGTCCCGAATCAAGCCAAACTATCATCTAGCTCAACCAAACCTCGATCAACTCCCACCTTTGGTCCTCCTCCGATCCCACACCCATCTATCCCTGTTGTAGTGCCCTCAACTCCCCTCGACACTAGGCCATCTGGGAAACCCGTATAAGGCTTCCAAATAACATCCCTAACCTATAAGCCAACTAGTAGCTTCTTCTAATAATCTTCACCTCGATATACGCCGGTGGATGTGAAATTTGATCTCCACCTCATGAATCTCGTTGGATACCTCAGATCTACCCATCTCATCCATAACACCCCTTACAGCACGAACCACTACAATGTTCTCGTAGGCCCAACACTCTAATAATGATAACACATCCACTTCGAATCTATATCTATTACTCCAGACCATAACTTTCTATAAACTTGTGCCAACAAATTAGGTTCCCAAGAAACTATTATTCTGCAAACCATCATATCAACCACTACACCCGTCAACATCCATGAGAATCAGACTCTTGATGAATCCGACAAGGTATATCAACTAATACCTATCATCGTCATCATGACTAGGGCTCAAACGTCCTCATCATCACTATATACGACACCGTATGAAAAATCCCTAGAAGTGTAACCACATCATCTCCATCATCACCATACAAACTCGCATCACGGCACCCCTACATGCCCCATCAATCATGTGTGTGTGTGTGTGTGTTCACCCTGCACCGATAAGAGTAATATCATATGTACATCCGTAGGAAACCAAAATGTGTCAAGTGACATGGTGCCATCACTTAAACAATGCCAATAATAAACCATGTCTTTATGAATGCATATGTAATGACACATCCCACCTATTCCAACCACCTTTAAGTGAGCCTAATCAATAGCTAACAAACACGCTCGAACATCATTGAGTATCTTCACAATTATATCTCGTGTAGTCAATCTCTAGCCTGCATCCACACAAAAACAACACAACATCGAGCAAAAATCAATCAAAAATACTTCAAAATCACAAATTTTTTCAAATCTCTAGTGACTCTAATTGAATCGCCGACAACCCTATCAAAATCGCCAATGACCCATAAATCGCTAGTGATTTCATACAAATCGTTAGCGGTTTCAAAGCGATTCCAAATTTCTAGAAAAACAAAAAATAAACACAAAATAACAAAAATATCAAAAACATCACCTACCTCAGCATATGTGGGCCTATGTCACCTCTTCACACCTCTAGTTGCCTCCATATTTCTTAAAATAGAGAAAATATCAGAAATTAGGGTTTTTTGGTCTCTTAGGATCTTAAATCACAAATGAACCAAATGAGCCCAAAACCACTTTTTTATATTCAATTTTTGTCCACCCACTCAATCGCCAAAGTGATTGGGCTAATCATCGATGATTTTTTCAAATTTTTAGTGACCTTTGGTAATCGCCAACGATTACCTTTCCTTTATCCAAAACATCATTGATTGGCCTACAGGCCCCATTAAACCATCATTTTCATTATTCCTTTCCAAAATTGCACATTTTTCAAGTATGTGCTTCCTTTTAGGCCCTAAAACCATGTAAAAATCAATCAATCTATACATATCATGCCTTTATCAAATCCATTTCAGATTTTGCAACCATTTGGGAAACTTTTTTGGTGTAAGGCTTAAACTCAAAATGCCTAATTTCTTCTTGTTTTGAAAACTTACCCTCTTTGGATGCCTTATCCTTTGAAGAGGGTTCTATACTTACTTATGTTGGCTCAGACCTCCCTTGCACTGAGGATCTCCAGGATACTTCCCATTACACAATTCATGTGCTCAAGAAACTTTTGACATATCTTGCTCTTGATTGACTACACACACATGCACTTGCATTAGTAGATATATGAAAGAAATGATGAAATAGCTACAATACCTTTCCTTAATCCCTAGCTCCTTCTCTTCTACATCTCCACCATCATCTTTGACACCCTTCTTGTCCTTTTTGGATCCATTGTCAAACCTTATAACCTTCAAGAAACATCCACTATGCTTATGTACTCTTTCCAACATGAACTAGACCTAGGTAGGATTCTTGGACTAGGTGCTCAAAACCACAAGTAGATTTATGATTTACTTCCAACACTCATAGAATGCTTCATTGTACCTAATACAAGGTGTTTAGACCTCCCATTTGACTGTGCATTTGCAATTTAGACTAATTCTTGCTTTAGGCCTATATATCCTAGTAGCCCTTCAACCCTACAAATCACTATGTATCTTAAGATTTCTTGAAACAACCTTACTACCAGATTGATGATTATGAGACCCTTTAAGGGGTGCCCCAACATACCAAAATATGGTACCTTGTTCCTTTGGTGAAAATCATACCTCCTTTATAACTAACCATGCAAATTAAGCCTATTTATGAAGGCTAGTTATGACAGTGGATACTTAGAACTAAAATCACACCTGAAATGGCTTGGATCCACTTCTGGAATAGTACTAACATGATCCTCACCAAGTTTGGTGACTCAACTCCATTATTTAGACCTCCATGCACTCAAATTTCCTCTTTCTACTCATCCTGTCACGGTCACCGCAAAACCTATTACAACTCTTTCACACATGTGAACTAGGGGATGAAAATTTGCAGAGACATATAAAGCTTACCTGGACCGAGATATCCCTAAAATTTCATGAAATATCAAAGGCTAGAAATTTAACAACATGATTCCCTAATTTGGGCCCATGAGGATAAAATTTGGTCTACAGGATAATTTGCAAGCTTTCAAGAGCTATAAAATTCATGGTCACTCCTCTTACCTTCCTCTAACTCCTCATATCATCATGGTTTTAATAACTTGCATCCTAGCATGACTTTCATATTTTTGGTCTCGGCCAAGACAGGGGTTTTAATACACCATTGATGGAATACAAGCTTATTATGCTAAATTACAATCTAGATACCTGTAGCAACATCCCAATAGCTTTATTATTCATTGTCCATCTTTGCTACATGTTATTTCTTCATCTTCTATATCTTCTCCTCTCGAATAGCTCCCCTCCTACTTACTAGACTCTCTAAATATCTTGTTCTTAGCTCCAAAATGAGCTCAACAATACCTACTAAACTTAGATAATTATTCAACAAACCTCCTACATTCTCTAGAGCTCGTTCAAATCAGAGACCACAACTCATGACACACATTATTACAACTTTACAACTCACAACTCTTTATTAATGGCCTTATTAGGCTTATGACAACTAGCTTCACTTTCTTGACTCTTACTAAGACATCAAATTTTACACTCACACTGACATTGACTCCCTCAAGAAAATCATTTATACATATAATTTGAATGTTATCAAATGAACACCATAAACTTGCATGACTCTAAGAAACTCTGACCATCTTGATGCTCATGTATCACTTTTCCTTTTCCTCTCGTTAAGTCATACATCTATGGACGAGAACCCATGGCTCCCCTATCACTTGACTTCATGGTTGCATAAGGCCACCTTTGTGGTAATATCCTTTATCAATCATGCATCTCTCGATACATCCCTGGATACCATACACTTTCAGAAACTTTTCTCGTAACCGATTCCTATGATTCATACGTCTATAGGTCGAGAACTCACTGGTTCCCCTATCACTTGACTCTTCGGTCGCACAAAGTCCACCTTTATGGTAATTTATTTTCATGCCTAATCTTGGGGAATATTAAATAGAAACACAACATCGCATAAGCTTATCTTATACAACAACTTATTCAAACCGGTGACCATTGCACTTCATTGTAATGACCCCCAGTTAGATGGGGGACCACTTATCCAACACAAATCAGATCATTCCACTTGTTTTTTCCAACGACTTGTTTGAAGCACAAACCACTTGACAATTAGAGGAAAATGTAGACACTTGTTTCTTGGCTACACCCTCCACATCCTCATTCAAAAATCCTAAAACCTATCTCACTATCCTAAACCATGACTCCACCCCGTAAAATCACATTCTACCCCCCGTAAAACTCATTTACTTACCCTAAACCTCCCTAACCACCCATAACCCATCCTATCCCATTTTAATCCTAACCATCTAACATCCCAACACCCATAACCTCTTCCTAACCATTTCAACTTTTCCCATACCCGAACCTACCCATTTGGAAGTGGTTGAAACAACTTCCAAGTGGGTTTCCCACATTATGTGGATCACCAATGACCCTAACTGAATTGCAGTGATTATAAAAGCACCACCAAATTCCTTAAAACGAATCCCTTAACATTATGCAATGAAGATCTACTCATTGGAGACTAGACAACATCAACACGAACATTTCAATATCTCCAACATCCTCACATCCTGGAAGCTCTACAATCTTTGTAAGAATCCCACGACACCATTTCATAGTATTTATCAACAAAGGTCGGTATGTATCATTTATTTTTTGTGTTCAATATGATTTCATATCATACATAAGCTCATATCAAGTCATAAATCATCGAATTGATCTAGTGTACACACTATCAAAGAATCATTCCTTTTTATAGTGATCACCGGTGATTCATCCGAATCACTAGTGATTTACCATAAATTGCTAACCACTAGTATAAAATTTCTACGATTTTTGTCATTTTTTCATCTTAATCACATTTTCATCTTTACAATCAATTATCAATCTCTTTTCTTTCTAATCTTCATGTCTGCAAGTTGTTTCTCTATGTAGATGATTGTATCCAAACATACACATCCTATCACGAGCTTAAACGATCTTCCTATTGTCCAATATCCCTTTGTGTGGGAACAGTTAGACATCATGCATGAACTCATTCTTTGCACCATTGCCTTGACACTTATCGTTGAGGACACCAAGGATCAACTTGAATTTATATGCGAAGAAATGTGCCGTAGTGGAACAAGTCTGGTTTGATTACTTCTTGGATTTTGAGCTTGTTGTGGCTCTCGCCTGGGCTACCTATCACGCAGAATAGGACCTCTCTATCCCCTGGATTTTTAAGCATCCTTGTATTATAAATTATTATCTAGTTATCATTATCACTTAATTGTAAAAATGAGTTGACACCCTTCGAGCAAGCCTATTGGTTCTTAGAATCGACCTTTTCTAAAGAACTCGCCAAATCCTTATCTAACATGTATCTTGTTTAGCTATCTTTGCATGTAGGTTCTCTTATCTGCTAGAAGGAGGAGTTTCTCATGTATCTTGTGTATCCACTCGTCTCGACATTGCTTGTCAAGGCAAGTTTCGTTAAACCCTACTTTCCTCCGAGTTTTTGGTGTTTTGACATATAACTAATAAACCAAAATTCACCTCAAACAATCAGTAAACATTGTATTCAGAAAATTGAATAAATACAAGGGAGACCCGTGGTTGTTATACACTTCAATGTTAAGGATTGTGCTATTAATTGTTCATTTATGTTTCTATGCACTAAAATGAAACATTATGGCGTAAATGAAAAGAGGACCTTAGGTAAACATTATGGCGTAAATGAAAAGAGGACTAGTATATTCTTTCACCTCATGTGAATGCACAAGGTTGTCTCTCTTGTGTTATATGTCAATGTAAGACATCCTCTACACGCTGTAAGTAGTGATGATTTGAGCTTCACACATAGATCTAAGCATGGTGGGTAGTTTTTCAGAGCAACAATGTTTAAACCATAAAACAAACTGACTTAAAATAAAAAAAAAACTATATGAATTTTTTTGGCCTCTCCCAATAGAATTTCTTACTATTAGTTGGTACAACATCCAAGAATATTAAGTGAGACTAGTCTATTTCACCATTTCCTTTAATTGAACTTTGAAGCTGAGTAGTGGCTTTCTTTACAGGGTTCAAGCAAAGATTGCAAAAATTGTAGCGGGTGTATTAGAGAAGACTTATATTGGATTTCAACCTAGCGAATTTTGGATGGAAGAAACACTCCATTAAAAATCCCTATACAAGTATCTTTTCAATTAAATAACAGAGAAGGAAATTGTTGCAAAATGGAGAGCCACACTTCTATGGTTTCTCGCTGGTGAGAATAACTATGAAATTGTCCTTAAACCTTCAAACAGCTTTTTTAGAAACACCTTCCTTCTTTGTCAATTTCTTAATCGCACAAAACCAAAGTGATAATATCGCACCCACATGTAGAGAAGACATCACATTCGTAAAATCTCAAACAATCTAAAAGACATCAAATGTTTGTTCAGTAAATGAATAAAATTACTAGCATCTAGACAATCTAGAAAAGACTAGAAAATTTGATTTCAATAAATTAGATTAGCTGGCCTTAAACGCATAAGTGACACTAAACCATATGCAATAGTATAAAAAGTTAATGTGTTAACAATTTAATATCAATAAATATCATGCCACATGGCCTTTTATCAATTTTTGTTTTACAAAAAAAAGAAAAATATGCACATCAATAAAAGTGAAAATTAGTCATACCACCCCACTCCTACCAATTAAAATAGAAATAATTTTAAAAATATATTTTATAATAATATAAATATATCAACACAATATTTATACATTAAGAATTTTTGATACCAATAAAAGAGACTCAAAATTACATCAGTAATTAAATGGCCTAAAAAGATCAAAATATCCTGCTTTAAATGAATTAATAAATAATCTCACGATTCGTTTTTCTTTTGCCAAGTGTTAGAAGAACACGAGGCGGAATTACCCGAATAAACAAAGCCTTTCTTTGCACTCATACGTTGTATGTGGCCTCACCAGTCTTCTACAATCTAGAAGGCCCTCTTCACGTGTCTAATATAACGCACCAAACATTTTACTGTTCAACCACAGGAGGGTTCCCATGCTTTTTGTGCAACTTGAACCATCATCTTCCTCCTTTTGGAAAGCCATATGACTGAAACACTTTCACGCCATCAAAATTATTGGTTTCTGAAGAATGCATGTGCTGTTTTTGAGCCTATAAATATACTGTGTTTTCTCTGGTAAAGCAACATCGACAAAGCTTTTGGGTTTTCTTTGATTGTTTGTTCCAGGGTGAGGTATATATAAGGAATTTTCAGTTCATATGGACAAGAGAGGGATGCGTATGCATATGCAATGGATGGAAGTGGTTCCTCCTCCCCCTCCTTTTCTTCCTCGCATATGCAGGCGCTCATTCAGGCAAAGGCTGGAAACAATTGCAGAGGAAGGCAAGCAGGATTTGATGGCAGATTTTGGTAAGGATTGTGAGCGTCACTTAAAAACTGGGAGGTGTAACAAAGGAGAAGAAGCGCTTACTTCATGTTCTAGATGAATCGTGTCAGTTTATTGTTTGGGTTTTGTACATTCCAAAAGGATTTTATGACAGTGATATATTATGAATGATAAGAAAGCGCCATGCGCCTTCCAATCGATTTAAAAGATGTACGTTTGCAATGTCTGCTCATTTCGAGATATTAGTGCTAATGTTAACTGGTAATGTTTGCATGAAGAAAATGGTTGCAGATCGAGCAGGTTAAAGTATTGTTTTGGTCCACAGTTACAAACTTGAATCATATCCACAATAAACTCCTTGAAGCTGTTCTCCTTGAGATCAGTAATCCTTGAAATCAGTAAGGAAGATGACTATCATTGCTCAAAAGAGGATTCATAATATTTTTACATTCATGATTTAGGATGAGGTTTTAGGTTTGCAAGTATTTTAGTAGTACTCTCGTGATCTTGTCATGAAGGTAAAAGATAGTGGCATAGATATGAAAAGTGTGTATATTCCCATATTAATTTGATACAAGAAATTCTTAACATTGGTTCATTCATATGTTTAGTTTAGGTCTCTGAAGTGGAATATTATTTAGATGCAGATATATGCAATGGCTGCAAGCATAATCTAATACTCTTTCATAGCCATTAAAAAAAAAGCATATGTTTTGTGATTTCTCACCTATATAATCTAAGTTCAAGTATGTAATATAATATGTATGCAAATTGTTTGATGAAATTCCTCAACCATTCCCAATGACAAAGTCAGTTTTGAAAGGGGTTGAAAGGAAAAGTTGTGGTGAAAAATCCGTATTCTTATGCCTGCACATTGGTGATTTTTCCATAGGCAGCTGTGCTTTTCAAGGTATATTTTCGTACATGGTTTCGCTACAAGCATTGTTATCTCAAATTAAATGCAGTGCAGAGCAGGCTTTTGATTTGGCTGTTCAGCAATACTAGTAAGGAGGAGGCAAGCAAACTGCTTCACTAAATGCGCGCAAGGAATTGAACATGAAAAGACAATATTTTTATACTCTTATCAGTTTTGAGATAAAGTGAATAGTAAGCAAGGAAAACTATGTGTAGTTGGACTGGGGTACCCATGTGGAGGTTTGAGTTTCATCTCACAACCCTTATGGAGGTGAGTAGATTTTTCCTCAAATGGTTAATACTAGCACTTGTATTAAAAGAAGGTATAATGTTACGCAGATAGTTATATATGAAGGTGTGTAGGGTTGTCGTAAACAGTTTCAAGATATATTGAAGAGTTATGTCTAACTCAGTAAAGTAAGACACGTAAGGTTTGTGTAGTTGTAGAAGCAATTCCAAAGTGCACCAAATCTACAACATCAAGCATGTCCGCTGCCGCCGCCTTTGGCAACGCCGACGCCTAAAGATGGAGGTTGGGGTGTCATACTATATTACTGATATGGCCACCTCTATTGCCATGTCACCCCTATTGGTATAAAGATCATTGTAAACTATGTTCATGTTTAAATCTTTGTGATACCATATGTCACCTATGAATAAGAAACTTATAAAAAACTACAAAATTATTAATTATTTATAGTTAAAAAAACATAAACATGTGTCAATGGTAGTCAATGTTAAACATAGATTGGAATCATGACCACAAAGTCTCCCTCACCTTCAACATATTAAACAAGCAATCCAAAAAGTCATGAAATTTCCCACCAACAAAGATATGGCAACAATAATAATAAATTTCCCACCAACAAGAATATGCCACAATGTATTTGGCTAATACCCTTAATTGCCTTAATTCACTTTTGTGACTCACAAAATTGCCTTGCCAAAATAGCTTAGAAAATCTTAATTATACTTAATGCTAAATCTGAGCTTGTAATGCCCCTACCTGACAGCCACTTTTGTAGAATAAAGAGAGTGACACGAACTGAATACCTTTTAGACATGTCTTTTCCTTGCATAATAATCCAAGCACATTGTTTGAGGTCCAGAGGCAACAACCACGTGAAGCCCAAGTTAACATTGTAATTTAGTAGTATTTGGTTAGCTGCAACTAAACAAAATGCTTCTGGGAACCGTGCTAAAATGGGAGCTTGGAGCGAGTTCCTTTTTTGTTGGTAGTTGCAAGTGCCTCGGCAGACATGTATGCAAAACGTGAAAGCATATGTAGGTCATGAACTGTTTGGCAGAATGCGTTGAAAATAATGGTTTCATGGAATGATGTGCTAGCTGGATAGGCACAAATGGATCGATCTGCACCTGTATCTGTGTCTAAAGCGGGTTTGATTACCTCTTAGAGGAGAAGCGGATTTGTTTCCTGCCACTGGATTGGTTGTTTTATGTAAAGGAATATAAATATTGAGGCTAAGGAGGCACTCCATCTAGGCATATTATTTAGCTGTATTGATTTTTCTCCCTCTGTTTCTATGCACCTGTGTTGTGTGCATTGTTACCCTCCCAACAATGTTCTCCCAGTAGGCGGTAGCTACCACTTCATTTTTTTTTCCCCTTAGTTTTTATTTCAAGTAGTTGGTGTATTGATTTTATACATTTGAGGTGCCCTTCCTGTTATCCCATGTATGTCTCTGCAAGATTTGTCTCTTTCACACTACCTGTGCGTGAAACCCTGTGTTTTCTTAGTCTCAACAATGTATTAGCCAGTATTAAGTTCTCATGTTTTGGCAGAGATGATGAGACCTGATAGATCTTCTGTTATTTTTGTTTTGAGTAAAGATTCTTTAACAGTTGGGCTGAGTCATGAGCTGATGGGTATTCAAGGAGCTTTCTAGCTTGGTGTTTTCCTTGCATCAGTGTGCCATGTCATTTTGCTAGTAATCGAGGGCCTTCATGATAGCAATCTTTGGAGACTTATGCTAACTTTTGATATGCTTAAGAAGGGGATACTCGATCCATCTCTGCTGAGTTCTGCTAGAGTGGGTGTTTAATCACAAAGATCTAGTGCAGCTTCTGAGAAAAGGAGTGAGACAATTTGTAGGATAACTCAACTAAGTTTTTAGCTGATCCAGTTTTCATCCACACAAGTTGCGTGAACAGGGGTGCTCTTGGTACAATGTTGTGGGGTTAGGGAAAGCATTGCCTCTTTATTTTTAATTTGTTATCTTTTAGGAGGAATGGATCTGTCTAGTGTTTCCCATCGTGGCTTCATTATGATTATAAATTAGATGTTCTTCCTGGAGCCCCTCTCAGTCACAAATGATGAGAATGATATGGAAGGGAAATTTATGTCTAATAGTTCCCAGGGAAGATATATTGAGATACCTACTGATGGATCAAGTTCTGGTGGAGTCAATTTATTTTTATCCTATAAAATCCTCGAGACATGGTTTTAGTTGGGTCATAACCTTGTTGGTGATGTAAAGTGATGAAGCATTGGAGTAGCTAAAAGGCCCATTTGTATGCCTTGGTGTCAGGTTTCGTTGTTTGGAGGAAATGCTAAGTTGGTATTGTATCTCGTTGTGTGACTTCGGTGACACCCCGACTAGCTTGTCGGGCTTTGTGGAGCTTATCATGCTTGGTCTCGTGGTTTGGGCTTGGTGAATGAGACAAGCTTATGTGGTCTCATTGAATGCGTGGAAAAGGTATGGTTTTCCCTTTTCGCTTGCATTAAATTTCACTTCATCATTTCCATCTTTTTCAAAATTAAATGTTGAATGATAGGGAGCATAATTCCAACAAATGAAAAATATTTCCTTGACGTGAACTCTCAAAACATAAACAAAAAAAAAAGAAGAAAACTCGATATTGAAAGTTATGCGCATGGAGTGCCACACCCAAATGTACCGCAAAATTGAAACTCTTTGCATGACCCTGGTAACATGGAACACCTTAGGGAACCTTAACCGAGTTGTTTGAAATTATTTAACGCTCTTGAAAGTCATATTCCTAAACCCTCTTAGCTTATCAATCACTTATGGTGACATGGTCGTTTTAATAAAACATGATGGTTTCAACTTACAATTGTCGCTTAGCTTGAGCGAAACTGAAAACCACTACCTCCTACCTCTAGACTTCCAACAAGAGGATCGTAACCACCTTCATTTCAATGAAAATGCCTTTGAAACTAATTTTTAAGTGGGTTTTGGGCCCACTGGTCATTGTGCAACAAGAGCTTGATGACGTAATTACGATAATTGGCCCAAAGTTGCCCTTGTAACTTGAGATCTGCTCGTCGTAATCAACTTCCGTCGGACACGAATGAATTCTCTATATATGGGAGAGTAAGTAGGAATTGTCAAAATTGTGATCAAACTTAAACCGAGTGTTTTCAAGACCCAATTTGTAGGCACTTTTGATGTTTTGGTTAGTTTCTCAACCTTAGCTAGAATCCCTTTTTGAGTCTTGTTTGACTTCTAGCCACGTGTGTGACCTCATAATACCATTGCAATGCTATGTATAATTTTTATTGATATTTTATCTTGTATAAATGAATTTTGAAATGTATGGTGATTTTTCTCTCTCCACCTCTTCTCTCTCTAGAAACGACTATGATACTTGATTGATTTGAAAATGTAAATGAATTGGGAAATGTGAATTGGTTTGAAATGAAATGATAATGGACATGAAATGCAAATGGTTATGACATTGTGAATGGAAAATAAAATGTCTCTTAACTTTCTCTCTCATCCTTCTCTCTCTCTCTAGTACCAAAATATTAAGTGCAAATTGAATGTGAAAGCGTGAATGCATGAGAAAAAAACTTGTCTTCTTCTCTCTCTCTCTCTCTCTCTCTCTCTCTCTCTCTCTCTCTATTTAATTGAAAATGTTAAAAATGATGAATGTGTGGATTTATGCTTGAGTGTAGGGATTTCCATACTTAGTCCTAGGACTGACACAACGTTGGTTGTAGGTACTCCGAACAAGAAGGATTAGAGTGTGATATGTTGTAATCAGTGAGATGGCATTAAGATATTGTATATTGATATAAATTATGAATGTTAAATGAAAGTGAATTAAAGAGAATTGCATTATAAAAAGTAGTGTGTTGAAGACTATTGTTCCTCTTGGAATCTTATATTTCAAGCATTGTACATGGAAAACTATGTTGTTTGTATTTGCCTTGTGTTAAAGCTAACCTTACAACACTAGTAGGAGTGACACATAATTAATGTAGGAACAACTATGTTAGCTAGATAAACGAGGAAGATAGTTGAATTTTGTAAATGGGTAAAAACATACCGTTCACTTCATAGGTGTTAAGCCCATTTGAATTTAAATATGGATCTCATGGTTTAGATGATTGAAACAATCACCGCCTAATAGTTATTGTGGTTCATAGATAAAATCAAAATGTTTGGAAGTAACTTATCATTTTTAAACCATATAAATGCAAGTGAGTATTCAACCTTTTGTTGTACTCTCCTCTCAATCATGTCACATCTAGGTTTGCAAAACCCTAATGTCTTAAGAAATACTTTAATCCTCACAATTAGACTTCTTGTCCTACACTTAAGAAAATTCTTCAAAGACCATTTCTATAACTTAAATGTCCTTGCACAAAGCAACAAATCAGTTGAGTAACCTTTTCATTCATAGGGTAAATAGGACTAACACTTCTTGGTGTCATAGGTCTACTCATCTTCATGGATGAGTTAGAGTTCAATGTTCATGTTGGACCTTGGTGTCCTAGTGGTCAACCATATTCTTAAGAAGATAGTTTGGGATACCTTCATCATTGAATGAACCCTTCGTAAGATCTTGATGACACAAGTGGAGTTAGTGCACTAGTGTACTATGCATTGCATTAAATCTTGTTAATGATCTCTTTAGTTCCTCACAGATAAATATGTCACCTTGGCTAGTAACAACTTTACACCTTTGTCCCTTACGAAGGTTTAATGGGATAAATATGTTTTCACACCTTAAACTGACCTATAGTCAGGCATAGAGCCTGAGTGCAATTGGAATTAAACTAAACCTAATGGAACCCTTTTATAGCTAAGTGTTAAATGAAAGTGAGAAATTGTAGTCTTGGAATACCTCAAGTGGCACAAAGGCTTTGCAAGAAGGGACATTTGATTACTCTAATTTTGACTTGTGGTAGGGTGTAGAAACCCTCGAGTAGAAATGAATGTAATACATCGAGTGACCTCTTATGATGCTAATGAACAAGGAGCTATGATGTATTGTTACCAATGATTGTAAATATTACCTTAGAAGGATTTTGAAACACATAAAATTTTATAACTTTTGCATTTGAACTCCCTTTGTCCCTCTTAGATAATTGTGACCCTTAGTAGCAAATTACCATGTGTGCTTTCTCATAGGGTGTAGTTTCCCCATCCATGATTTTTTGAAGTTAATAGATCATGGAGCCTCTCTTAAGGGTATTGGTGAAAAAAGCATGATGCATTTTACTAAACGATTTAAATAGTTCCTTGGAAGAAATTTGAAAAGCATATAGTTGTTGGGTTGTCTTGTTATATGCTTTAATACTTGGGTTTTTAAGAGCGATGAAATGAGTTGTTAGGTATAGGGTCACCACTCCTTGTAGTCATGAATCCTAAGTGTAAATTATGTGTCATTTGAATTACAATTGTTCTAAAACAATGCCAATAAGAGTCCAAAGTAACCATGTAAGAGTAATGGAAAACAAGAGTAAATAAGATATTTGTTTAGAAATAAAGTTATGCTTGAAGTATTCATAATTGATTTAGGCATTCTCTTTTTAAAAAAAAAAAAAGAATATGAATTGTTCTTGGAGAAATCAAGCATTTGAGCCAACACAAACTCTTATATAAAAAAAAAGAAATTTATGATGTGTAAATGTTAAATCGACTTAAACTAACTGTTGAACTATAGAAAACTATAATAAGAAAAATAGGGTACTATGATGGAAGGATGTTTATGGGAAGAGGTATCTTGAATCTAAATCACCCTTAAATCCTAATAATTCCTTCCTTGACCTCACGATAGTTCCCCTTGTCTAGCAAAGGTAAAATTTAAACATCAAATATACACGTCTCAAAAAGAAGAACCTTAACATCTTGTTAGTTCCTTTTCGTAACGAGGATAAAATTTAATGTCAATTAAACATATTTTGAGAAACAAACCTTTAACGTAAGAATGAATATTAGGAGGCTCGTAGGTGTTTAAAATGAATTTAATTAACAAATGAGTTGTGGATAATTAATGGAAATTGAGAAAGGAACCAATAGTGCATTCTCTTTTAAAGGCTAATGTTATACGAAAATAAAGTATTTGAAGTTTTAGAAAAAGGAAATTTTACACCCTTACTAGTTTAATTCACTGGAAACCTATAAGGTTATATAATGGAAAACTAAATGTAATAAATATGTAAACCATAAAAAGGCCATGTTGTGGAGTATGCCTATCATGTGTCTTCTTACCGTAGTTGGGTCATTGTCTTGGTTTATGTCATTTGAGTAAGACATTGATGTGTACCCTATATAAAATCTTAATTGCACTTAATGTTAAATTTGAACTAAGAATGGTCTAATTTCTCACAAATATATCAATAAATAGAGATTTTGCAATGAGTTTTCTTGGTTGGAATTGAATTTAGAACCACCTAGTGTCTACCAATGGAAATTTTGGGGATTTGCATCATAGTGCTAGTGGGAGCCCGTGATGACGATGCATGCCCCACCACATTGCTTCACCCTTCAATCTAGCTTTGCCCTTAAATAGGATCAAAACCCACAAATTTTAAAAAAACAAAGGTTATCAGTTAGTCCTAAAATCTAATAAATAACTTCCATTATAACGCAATGGTAAAGTTTTACAAATATGAGCATAATACTTAAAGAGATTTGACCATGAAATATAAAGCAATAACAAAATCCCTAAATTTTGCAAAGGAAACTATGAATATTAAGAAAGTATTCAAGAAAATAAATAATACGGCACAATGGGTATGTGAAATATACTATATAATCATATAAAAACAACCACATAAAATTTCATTGTGGCCTCCAATCTTAATTTTGATCCTTGTTTTGATCTCTCTCTAATCTATTTTGTTGGTGTGTTAACAACTATGGGTGTTATGTGCAAGATGGTACCCGATAGAGGCCTCCGTACTTAGCAATTATTTTCGGATCAGCTTTGAAAGGAATACATGCAAGAGCTTACAGGCATAGCTTTGCAATTGAGTTTTGAAATATGTCATACAACCGAAGCAAATTAAAAAGGTGAAGAGTAGGAATTAAAGTTCGAGTTCCTCACAGACGATTGTGTGGGCCTTTTCAAAGAAAATATCTCCACATGAGGGATAGGCTCTTCCTAGAAGGGATCAAATTTGAAGTTGTCAATGCCCTTCAAATGTATTTCAACTTGTCATAGAAGGGTGTTTAAAAATTTACACTTCAAAAGAAATTTAAAATTTAAAATTACACGTCAATACTGAAATGAGGTCACTTATGTTAATTTTTCATTAGAAGGGCCAACTAAAAAATCACTTGTCATACAAATATTAAATTCTATGTTAATTTTTATAAATATTGGATTCATTTTAATAAATTAATTATTAAATGAATAATTGTAGCAATGCATAACTCATACTTACTTTCTATTTTCTGTGTTAAAATAAATCTACTTTCACTTTACATAAATCATGCACAAAATCTAGGGAGAAGATGAATCACCACTAAATAAGAAATTAGTTGAGTGTTTCTATTTTCATAAGAGCAATATTAGTTTTTTAGCTTTTTCTAGCCACTAAATCAATTTGGGGATTTTATTCTCAATGCCCTTATTTTATTTTGGAAATTGGGTTCTTAAATATTAGTTGTTTCTCTGAATTTTGTATTCAGATTGTTGTTAAGATAATAATGCTAATTGTTATGCCTCTAAGTTAACAACTTCAGTATTGTGTAATCAATGGATGGTTGGATTATTTAATGATTCATCTATGCTCTAAATTAATCTTGTATTCGAGATAGATTAAGGTATGTAATATTAAACCACATTTATTTTTTGAGGTTTGAAAAAATCATATGTTTTACATTTTTGTATGTAATAAATATCTTGTGATTATTATTACATCCTTAATAGGCTTTAGAAAATTACAATTTCTTTGATCTCTCTAAATTTTCTAACAAGTTTTATTCACGAATAACAAAGAGTTTGTTTCTTTTCGGAATCTCATATTTGTTATACTAACAATTTGGCATCAAATGTCAAAAGACTAGAAAATATATGAGAAGTAAAATATAAGTTTTGTTATGAATCTACATAAAGTACATATAAATAAGAATATGTTCAAGGAATGAGATTAATGTGGTGAAGATGAAATGTGGAAAGATTCATTCCTTAATTTAATGAAACTATGGAAAATAGTTCTCACACTTCCAACAAGTACATCAATGTGAGAGAAAAGATTTTCTAAGTTAAATCACATTCAAACTATTGAGAGGTCTAGACTTTGCTTGGATACATTAGACACATTAATGTTTTTATCTCTTTCTACACCTCAAAAGTTGGATATAGTAGATTGGAATGAGGTATATGAGGAATGGAAAAGAATGAAATCTCACAGACCTCTTCCTTTGAGTGATGCAAGTTGAACATGTAATTACTTTTTTAATCTTGATTATTTAATTTAACTACCTTTCAATATTTTTAGTTGATTTTTCAATATTTAATAATTTTTATTTTTTTCATATTTATTTTATATAAAATAATCAAATATATATTGAAAGGTAATTAAGATTTTCTTTTTCAATTGAAGGGAAACATATTGTTTAATATTTCACTTACGAAGGGTCAAGCTTAACCTATCCCTTCAAATTAAAATATAAGAAAATTTTAAAATTTGATCATTGCTTCCGAGGTAGAGTGTCTCACACCAAAAATGTAGAAAACATAGTTTGACCGCTATTAAGAAACTATCCCTACATTTCTAAAATAAAATATCTTGTACTTTTCTTTAAATAAAGCGGTGCAACATGTGTTGAATCTAAGCAATGACATTACCATTGAGGAGGGTAGAAATAGCAACAGGAGATTGAGGGGAGTGAGAAAGTATTCGTTAGGAAAAATGGGTGGTAGAGATAGTATCTTTGAAAAGGACCACACCGTCATGAGGAACTCAAACTTTAATGCCTAGTCTTCACCTTTTTAATTTTCTTCATTGTATGACATATTTCAAAACTCAACTCGCAAAGTTATGCATGTAAGCTCTTGCATGTCTTCCTTTCAAATCCAATCCGAGGATAATTACTTGGCAGAGGCCTCAATCGGGTAGCATCTTGCACGCAACACCCATAGTCGTTAGCACACAAACAAAAGGAAGAGCATATCCCTCACGTATGTTCGCACAATAGGCAAAAAGTATTTTCTGTTGCATCACCATTAGTTTTGAAAAGATAGGTAACAACACATTACGTTGTTACCTATATAGGTAACAACACATTACGTTGTTACCTATATAGGTAACAACATAATGTGTTATTCCCTATATAGGTAACAATGTAATACGTTGTTACCTATTTTGTCAAATTGTTATTTGTGATTTTTTAAAAAGAAGCGAGGTGTTATATTGTTTCATACGTGAGTTTACAAGAAGATGGTCGTGCACGAGAAATGGGGCAAGGTGATCGCGAGTTCGAGGCAAGTTGGGTGCAAGGATTGACCAAGGTGGTTGATATTTTGCACTGATGTGTTTGCATATGATGCGAACTGTGTGAGCGATAGGCATAGCATTCCACCTCGGGCATGAGGATTCCAAAGTGTGACTTTTTAAATTCTCGAAAAAGACCATTTTATTCCTCTTTTCGGCGTGAGGCCTCTTTTGAGAGGAAGACTTTTCTCCGCTAATATGGCATATCGAGATAAATACATTAGGTCAAATTCTTAGAATGATGAGAATGGATGATTTCACTACAAGAGTAGTACATGATTTCAATGCTTCTCTAAATTTGAGCCCATAGAGATAGACCTAGGACAAGGAGAATTTTTGTTAATTTAAAAATATTTAAGCTTTTGAAATTTGGATTTGGTGAATTTTGAGGAATCGAATCTCTTACTATTTCACCAAGTATTTATGGGTACAAGTTACTTTTTTGGTTTGGTTCGCCTAGTGTTTACACTAATAGTCGATTGTTTATATTGAAATTGCCTTCACCGTAAGCATGAAAGAGAAATTTTCTACCGACCGCCATAATTATTCTACCGCTGACAAAATTATGCTACTGGTCGATAACATTATGCTAATGTCTAATAAAATTATGATATCATTTGACAACATTATGTTATTGGTCGACAACATTCAATCGTGAAAAACCTGTTTCCTTTTAATTCACCATGATTTTGAAAGTCATTTTCACACATTCGCCAAGTAATATCTATGGGTTTTTAGGGGGTCTTAAATTTTCTCTAACTTAGGGATTTTGAAGGTTCGAACATAATAAGTGACTAATAATTTAGAACTTTTACAGCTAAGGTTGAGAAATTTGAGGAAGGTTTTGTAAGGGGTGTCTTAAGAGAGGAGATCTATTAGGTCCATATAGTGTTGATTTTTCATCTAAGGTTGGGTTTTCTTTAGTGGAGAAGAAGAAGGAAAGGTGTGTAAAGCTTAAAGAAGGGATATTGAATTTAGTTTCGGAAAAGGCATCTTAATGAGTTAAGTTTTAGAAATGGAAGAAAAAAATTAACTCGAGATATTTTTATGACATATTTTCTTGTCAAGGATAACTTGAAGATTTGATTACAAGAATTTTGGGGTCCACGCTTAGGGTACGTGCCTATTTTTTACTCCTTAGCATGAGGTTTGGTATCCTTTACTTTCGGGTTGACCAAGGATTTATAGAAGATTTTTCAAAAAAGATGATATTGTGAATCTTCTTCATTAGCTCAAGATATGGTCTTTGTTCTTTGACTCAAGAAGGGAATCCAAAGTTTTACAACCTATATGAATTAAATTTACCGATTTACCCATAGATTTGTGGTCCTTTATAACTCTTTAGGAAATTCATAATATGTTGGATTCATTTATGGATTGGGGTGAGGGAGTACTAAATAACAATTCACACCATATGAATGTGACTTTGGTGGACATGGACCTTCAAGAATGACTACCGAAGGTTATTGAGATTGACATTAGCAACTAGAAATATGTTTGAATCCTTAACTATTCAAAGGTCTCATTTCATTGTATTCAATGTCATGTTTATGGTCATCGATTTGATGCATGTTTTATGAAATTTAAAAGACAAATTTGGATACCTAATTAGGATCCATAGATTTTAAAAGAGCCGAGAGAAGCCCCTTATAGTTATGGTAGAAGAGGGTAAGAGTTATGTTGGTGAAGAGGCCAAAAAGTGTAGGAAGGAGAAGGTGGATTTCTAGTTTGGGCTAGACTTTATTCAATGAGTAACTTACACTATTGGGACTCTTGGTAATGTGGGAAGCGAAGAGGTGAAGGATGAACAAGTTGGATATTTGAAGGAAGATACACTTGAAAGAGAGAATGGAATTGAAGGGAGTGGACCTACATCTATCGAATTGGTTTCTTAGGTTAACATGAATCACATTATGTCCTCTCCCCTTTGTACCAATCACTTGGTTCCCTAATCCTTTCTCATTGATCATCGTAAAGAACCTTTCAATTTGGATATAAGTTGGTGTTGTCAATGCCTCCACATTATTTTTTCAATTACCATGGTACGTAAAACTACCTCTTGACCAATAACTACCCTTAGGGATTTCATTAGATGATCCAACTAAGCCAAGAGGAAAACGTAAAGGGTCATTTGGGGGTCCAACAAGAAGGATATTCAAAATAAGCAGGGAAAATTTTAACGATTGAATATTCGTAGTTTGGCGAATATTAGAATTCTGGGAATTTGATTTTGGTGAATTTTACAACAACGGCAAGATTCGTGTTTCATCCAAAATCCCATAAATAATAATCTTTCCCATTTGAATCGCCAAGGAATTTACAATCCCAATGTATATTTTTATATTAAATCGTTACGTGATCGTCACACCGGGATTTGAAAACATTAATTTTTCGCCAAGAAATTGATGCACCGAAATTTGAAAACATTAATGTTTTGACAAGAAATCAACGTGCAAGATTTGAAAACATTAATGTTTCACCAAGAAATCGATGCACTAGGATTTGAAAACATTAATGTTTCACCAAGAAATCTATGGAACCTTATTTGGCCAAGAAAACATTCCCAAAATTTTCCCGATATATACACAGAGGTGATGTTTTCCGTGATTTTCCAATTTGCAAATTTGTGTAGTACAAAGGGATTTAGCGAATCAGCATATTACAATTTGCTTACAAAATTTCAAATAAATATAGGTCTTGTCAGGGCCCGGCTAGTGTGTTGCAGTTTACATCCTAGAAGCACTTACTGTAAGTGAGTCCTTAGTCTATTTGAGACTTGTTTTCTTTCATGTCACATTGCTTTATCTGTGATTCCGCCTTTGTAAGTTATTATAAATCCTGAACATCCTCATCCTCATAACCACTATGATTTTTTATGTCATCTAGAATAGTCCTCCACTTGCAGAGAATCATAACTAGTTTTCCTATCTTAGATACATCTAGATTCTACGTAATAAATAGATAGATATATATATATATATATAATTTAAAATCACTTCATACATCTCCACAAGCTATTGCTTTGTATATTCCTTGTTTTATCAATGTATCTTCTTTGAATCTTTTTGTTAATGTTCTCTCTTCTGTAGTATGTATATATATATATATATATATATATATATATATATATATTGCGGTTTCACTTTCCATTTACTACAAGACCAATACCATGACCGTTTATAATTTTTTGGTGACACCGACTCATACCACAATGGACCCGAAGGATATATAAAAGTTGGTAAATTTCGCAGTTTCACATTCACCATGAGCATTTCCTGGGAGAGTGACGGAATGGTGATGTGTGGCATAAACCTCCGGGAGTCAAGACCCACCTGACACGAAAACATATCAAGCTGCACTCATTCTCGCGGGTTCACATCCACTAGGAGGATTTGGTCGGGAATGGGAGGTTAACGGAATGCTGAAAAATAATAATGTATGAAATAAAGACCATACAGAGATGTCTCGAAATGAAAATTTAGTAAATGCAAAAGCGTGAAAAAATTTACAACAATGAACCAAAAACCAGATAATCAACTTTTGGAAAATCAAAAGATAGAAAAATAGTAGTTGTGGGAAAAGTAAAGACATCTTGTCACAAGCATGCTTACTTGTTACCACCATTTTCCTCACTATGATGTACTTCTAACTTTTTAAACCATAGAAACATAATGTATTGAATGTACTGTAAGCATGGATATCTTTCAACAATCGAGGAGCATAAAATGCTTTCTTTATCTTCACATTCACTTATGGCACTACTGTGAAAATAATCGTGTTATAAATCCATCAGAAACTATATAGTAATAATAATTCACTTTTATTAATGTTGAGGAAAAGTTGGAATCTATCTCTCCACAACAAGAATTTTCCAAAAAAAGAATGCAAGGGTTTACACCACCTCTTCTTCCGCCATGAATATTTCAAAAGTAGGATCACTCTTTAAAATCCTTTCTTATACTTTTCATAGTTTAGACAACATGTCTATAATACTTAATATAAAGGAAAAACATCAACATCCAGGGGATATTTTTAATTCCTACATCCTTCAAGATTCTTGAACTCATTCTCCAAGTAGGAACACAACAATATACAAATAATACCCTTATCGTGATTGTATCATATGTGAAACATCGTATCAAAGCATTCTAGCTTCTCTTTATAATAATGATACTTTAGCTAGATTTGACACATTGACATTTCATTGTCAAGCCAAAGAACCCCGCATACATTCTCAACCTTGAATTCATATTCTCATACCACAATGAGTCATAGATGGAATACCATATATTTTGTCTCATCTCCTTTGAAATGATGAACACTCTTAGTAATTGAATTATGACATACCTCATACCTCTAATTAATCAATGATTTATTCATGAGCGAGATGCACACCTTATTTGGCTTGATGACAACATTTAGAACCTCTATACAACATGACAAACCTCTATACATTATGACGGTAGATCGGTCAATAAGAGTACTTCATTAACAAACTAAAGATAGATCATACCTTGGATGAATCAATGAACTCAAAGTCCTTCATGAATAGATACATACTATACTTTTATTTCAAACCGAGCATGACCTTGAGATCACCTATTTCATGTTTCATTATCTACAACAGAGTCTTCTTATCACTAGAGTTTATTATCATTAAAGTGTCTTTGGTTTCTCAACAAATCATTTAAATTGCTTGTTCTCTTCTCAAACCTCTAATACGTCTTCAGCTTTTCTTGATGTATGCTCTAATTCTTATTATAATAATGTAACACTCTTGCAAAAAGTAGTACATGTTAAGTGACAAAATATTGCTTTTATTTATAGATATTTCTCATGTTGATATGTCTGTGCACATGTCAATATCATTTAGTATAACATGTTGTATCTTTTTTCTTTCAATTCTACATGATTCATTGATTCAGAAAACTAGCACCTAAAAAGGAAGCTCGGCCTTAGGAAAAGATGTTATTCCAACCCCTCCTGGTAGTGGTACTGGAATTTGAAAAATAACATCTTATTTTGAGAAACCATCTAAGGAAACCCATCCTTCTCCAACATGACCATCACAATCAAAGGATAATGATTGCATTCAAAATGAAACTCAAAATGAGAATGTGTTCATTTTTTATTTGTCTGATGTTGTCAATGACAACAACAATGAAATGCCTCCCAATGAATACATTCCATTGAATGATGTTGAGTTTGACACTGTACCACCTATCCAATTGAATGAAGGTAAAACTACATCACCCGTCGATTGCCCAAGTGAAGGTTGGAGGTGAAAATTTTGGCAATGGTAGTCAACAAAATTTAAATTCCACCAAGGCAAATACTCAGTGGACACCTATTTTTGGAAGAAAGATAAAGGAAAGAAAATGGGACTTGGGAAGGAGTTTCAAGTTAGAGTGGGTTTCTAAGTTTCCATTTATTGAACCTATTGAAAATGAGAATAAATTTGAACCTCCCAAAGAATGCAAATGTACAATCTGTAGTTGGAAATTGGGTAGGGACAAGACAATGCAACTTAAGTTGGATACTATTGAGAAGCATGTAGGAAATATATATGAAAAGATAATTGTAGATGGCGTTGAGAAGAATGTTTCAGATGGAAAATGTGGATGATTTTTTACATATTAGGTATGAAAATAATTTGAAGATCACAAGAGAAATGAAAGAATAGTTGCAGCGAATGGAGGGACAATTACCTCTCAATTCAACAAGATCATTCAAAACAATATTTTAGGTAAAACAATTGATTAGCTATTGTTTTTCACATTTTGAAGAGAGGTTGTCCGATAATAGATTTTCCTAAAGAATAAAATTATGTTGTCTTTCCTTGGTGTCCCATACTTTCCTCATTCTCACCGGTAAGAAAGTTGTGGTTGGGACTGGGAAAATTCCTAGTTATGGTTGAGAAAGAAGACTTGAAAGAGAAAGCGAAGTCTGCATGATACATATCTTTGTCTATTGATGGGGTTATAGTAGTAGATATTTTTTCTTGGGTCTCGTATGCATGTGTATATTTTTGAGCATTATGTGAGACAACCTCACTTACTTTTCATTCACAAGATGCAAGAGAACTCCAATGCTAAAAACTTTGTGAGTTGGTGATAAAATTTTTGAAGGAGATCGGTGACATGGATGATGTTGCAATTGCATCAAATTTGGCATGTGTCGGGAAAATGAGACATCTGTAATGCAAGGCTTTCGTAATGTCATGTGTGTAAGACTCAAACATCTCATTTCCCTTATATGATTTCCATTCATTATATAGCTCATAGAATGAACCTAGCTTACAAAATAGTCAAAAAAATTTAACTCGTAGCAAAATTTGAAGACCTTGTTCAAGAGGTGCATGCTTATTTCTGTGTCGTAGTCCTAAAAGGTTCATGGAATTCCAAATATTTTTAGAAGTACTAAAAAATGGGCATAAACTATTAAAATATGTCAACACTATGTGGATCTCATTGTACCAACCGGTTCGTAGGGTGTATAAAGAGTATCAATCCTTATTAGGAGTGATGTGGCAGAAATCGCATGGAAGTGGACAAGGCCAGGATTTGATACATCATTTGACTAATATAGAGTCATTGTTGATGTTGTGTGGTCTCCTTCCCATGTTGGAAGAAATGCATTGTTTAATTAAACAAGCACAAGAAAGAACTATTTATATTGTTTATTTTTATAGTTTGAGGAAACGAGTTTGTATGACAATAGAATATTTGCATTTCAATGAAACGCTATTACGTGTAAAAATTTTGATGGTTGGAATGATTTGATAAAAATGGAAATGCAAGTAGCTTTTTGAATCTCAACTTGTTTGGGGAAGTATGTTCTTCGTATACATGGATATGAGATATTGATGTACATGTTTAAAGTATTAGCCGAGTTAGGTTGAAGAGGTAAAATTCATAGGGTTGTTGTTTTATAACATTGTATCAACAATAAGGGCAAGGTTAAGATAAATTAAAGTGTCCCTAATATAAGAAATAAGGGAGTGATTTAGAAGGTATGCTTTACTTGAAGAAATGGCTATAGTAAATCCGTCCTTTTAAAATCCTATCCAAAATGAAAAACATATGCAGAAAGACTACTTTAAGAGGTTGACTACATTGATTCAACATTTTTGTAAGCTTTTTTATATCAATGGAATGAATATTATAGGTATTTTAACCAAGGACATTTTGATTTCTCAATCTCATGAATTCACCAAGACAATGATTCACCAATTCAAAGATATGGATAATCCCTTAGAGTATGGAGCAATAACCCGGCTATGGAAAAGATTTGGGGTGAGTACTATTTTACAAAGCAAACCATGTTTGAGTTTTTCTCATTGGATGATCTATGTTAAATAATTATTTTGGGTTCAGTTGGAGATGGGAGAATTTTTAGTGCCTTGGCCTTTATAAATTCAAAATTGCGAAACAAGCTTGATAAAAAATTGGAATTTTTTTTGAGAATTTATATATCACGGTATTTAAGTGGATAACTTTCCCTATGACAAGGCTTTGGCAAAGTATGGAAGTCGATTAATTAAAGGAGAGGGGTTGAAAACAACGGCATAAATACATCAAACAACCTTATTACATCAGTTAACTATCAAGAAAGAAAGATTCAATTTCGGAGATCTCGTGAATCAAATGATAGAGATTATCCAGGTCCATCAAGTTGGAAGCTTCCATTGGTGGATATCCCATGATATAGATGTTCATATAATAATTAATATATTCAAATATTTACTACATTGTTTTGAATCTCAAACAAGGATTATCTCTCACCCCAAACTTACATGTGCCTAAAAGATAATCATATTGATTCCATTTCCATTTTGATTGTAGATACATTATAAAGTTATGTTTTAATGAGTATTTAATATATTTCACATACAATGTTGTTAATATATTTTATAGAAAGCATACACCACGGTTGGTTGGCTATTAAATCACAATGCATTTATATTATTATATACTTTAGGCATATAAGAGTTGTGGTGCTTGATTATGAGATAGAATAAGTGGCTTTTCTTGAATCATTACTGAAATGAAAATTTAAAAATAACATTATTCCTCATTCAACTTGCTTGAGACATGTCTTGTATGAAAAAATTGAATATTGTCATTGCAACAAATGGAACAATTTTCAAAATGGATCTAAATACACTAAAGAGTAAATCCATGCACATATATATTTAACTTGTGCACCTCTTTGTAAAATTTTGCTTCAACCACAAGCAACCTAAATATCACATGTTTATTAATACAATAAACATAAAATTAACTCTAGTCTATTAATAAGACAATTTACTATTTTTATCCATGACCATGATTTCCTCCCAAATAATAGAAATAAAAAAACCAAACTACTACTTCAACTTGGAATCAGGCTCCACAACTTTAAAAAATTATATCATCTTTCGTAACATGCTCCACTCTTCATCGGTAAAAAAGTAAAAAAGTTTGTCTCATCTAGCTTCTTAGGAATTCGGTCCTTCTTTTGAGTCATTTTTCTTTCATCTTCTTGGAATGCATCCTTCGTAATGAATAGGTGTTTTTTGTCAAAAGGCATTGGAAAACCAAGCTTTGTGAACTCATGTACCTTTCCATACAGCCTCCCGTAACATTCTTTGACACTTATTCACAAATTCTTGTGCTTCGCCCAACATCACACACTTCGAATGATATATGATACCTTTATTGAGGCATCAAACCAGTTCGAATTCCTCTAGATGCCAGTTCTATGTCTCTAAATTTGTAGCTAGCTTCCAAAATTTTTTTGTTGTTGTATCCTCTCATAAAGTCGTCACTTTTCTGCTACATGTTACATATTCGAGGAGCTTATCATAGATTCTCTCGTAGATCACTCATGAATTCTAAAATCTAATCAAATTATCAATTTTTTTGTTTATTTTCCCCAAAAATTATATGCCATATTAATCAATGCCTTTTTAATAAATCCAGATAGTTTGATGTTGGAAGACTATATTTCCTTTTTTAATTTCAAATCAATTCTCATTGCAGATTTCATTTTGTTTTTTCTCATCATCTAGGCTTTGTTCCCATTTTTTGACCTTTTCTTTCTCTTCCTTCACAACCTCTTTCAATTCTCCCAATGTTTTTTGTAATCTATCATTCTTACTCGTTGTTTCTTGTAAATTTTTCTTGACTCTTCTAGTTCTACTTGTGCCTATTCATTCACAACAACTACAGTCATAGAGGAAGATGATTTTATCTTCCTCTCCAACTCACATGTCCTATTAATTATTATTTTTCCTTTTGTTTTCTCATTTTCCAAGTCTACCTCTAACTTTTGAATCTTATTATTCAACTTATTGTTCTCCCTCTCTACCTTTAGTAATGTTGTGTAAACCACATCATTGTTCCTTTTCGATACATTAATTTTGTCAAAAGGTTTCATTTCCTTAAGATCCATTTGAAGGGAGGTCACCTTGTAGTCACTGGAAACCATTTCATTCTTTGGTTTTACAACTTTAGGCACAACATACATGTATTCCAGGGTATCTATGTCTAGGTTATATGTAGGCAATACCCTCATTATGGTTGGATCTGAAGTTCCAGAAGCATGTAGAATTGTTTTTCGTTTCTTTTATATTTTATTTATTTATTGTCAAACTCATTCTAGGTAATCAAAACCTGAGGTGTTCATAGGAATGAACTATTCCACCTTGAATGGAGAAGGATTAATTGAAGTTTGGGGATAATTTTCCTGTGGAATGGTAGTTTGTTTAGGGGTGGCAGTGGCACCACCTTCTATAAATAGTTTCCTTGAGCCAAGAGTAACTTTACTTTGTCCGTCTTCGCCTCTTCTCACTTCCTTGTTGGACAATAGCCCTAACAACTTCAATTATCTCTATTGGCCTCTTTATGTTTCCAATACTTTGCTAACTACTACCATCATCACTAGAACCACCAAGATTAGCAATACTAATGATTCATGGTCAACTTCTCTTCTAGGATTTTTAACGTGTGGCTGAACTATTTGCTAAGGATTTGACTCTACACTAAATTTCACTAGATTAACACTTGTAGATGGTGTAGTATGCAGTGGTCCTTTCTCCAAAGTTGAAGCTCCAAGGCTTGACCTGTCAAAAAAATTTCTAGCATGTACCTGGTGGAACCCAAATGCCTTTTCATGTTGAACCCAAACCACCACCACTAAAACCTAACTTTTCAACAATAACTACTCCTGTAGAATATCTTTGTTTCAAGCCTTCATTGAGACTTGGTTTATATGTTCCAAGTGGAGTGTGTAATTCCTCAGAGTTAGTGTCATCATCACTACTTTCCTCTCTAGGATGTGCTTCATTCCACATCTTGTTGAACACTTCATCTTCTAGAATAGAATCATACTCTGAAATAGATTCTAGATGGCCTAGGTCCTGCCTCATAGACCAAAAGGCAGTAATTTTTGACCTTGTCCATTTTTTTCTCGTAATTCATGATGTAATTCCTTTGGCATTATTTTAGAGGAATTTTTATCATATTTTACATACAATTTGGCAGATTGAAAATCCTCTACCTATTTTTGTGGAGGCTGAGGCAATCCAAAAAAATTGTTGACAACTCTTGAAAACTAATTCCTTTCTCAACAACAATTTCATCCATTGCTATTTTTACTTCATCCCAAGAGTTCTTGTTTTTCAATTTTTCTAGCAAGGGTTTGATTTCATGTTGAATTTTAGTGGCAAAGTTCTTGTTTGCCACTACCCTTGCTTTAATCACTTCACATGGGTCAACCAGTGAGAATCAACATCAAACTTAAAAATCAGAAGATTTCATGTGCCACATAGAATGCTTTTCTTTCAAATGTGAACCCTCCACATGAGAACGGTAAGGAAGGAAATATGTTCTTCTTTTGCTGAGTAAAAAATAAATAATATATGTGCTTTCCATCTATCGTATATATTCCAAGACAAAAATCTCTCTATCACATGTATTGGCAATTTGTAAGGTTATACTCCTGATCCATAAAACCTTAGCACAATATAATCCTCCATGAAGTACTAGTCTATTAATTGTATTTCGATCCCAATTGAATGCAATATCTACATTTCATAGGCAATCTAGGAAATGTAATTTTTGTAATTGCTTCATAAATTGGAGCCCAAAAATAATCCACAAATTGATTGTAGTCCCTTATATTATCATATATCCTTATCTTGGGGTCCACTCAGTTAATGGATGCACGGATTTTGGCTGGACCTCAGCAAAATAGGGTTCAATTGTAAGTTTGTTTTTTTCAAACCATCCAAAGCAAACCGCCATAGAATTAAATAACACAAGTAGGTAGTGAACCTAAACATCTTAGTGTCAAAGCCTTCTTTGATTGTTAATAATTGTTTATGCATATATTCGCAATGTACCCAACAAATCTGTATTGACAATGTGGATTAACGAAATGGATATTGTATACCATTTCCAGGAGGGTTTCATCCACTGTCTCATCACTATCGAAGCCAAGGAAAAATACTAGCATAGAAATGGTATCCTTGACCCACGGTTTAAATATGTCAATTACATACGGAGCCTCCTTTTTGGTACCTCTACATCAAATGTTAATTTTCATAAAAATCATCTATGTCTTTTTTTATTGGTGGTATGATAGTTGTTAGCATTTTTTCTAGGTTTATGCAGACGGTTCCTAAATATTTGCTTTCAAACCCTAATGCATGGCCAAGATTTACCTCCGTAATGGAAAAAAAAGTTGGTTTGTTGCCCTTTGCAACAATTGTTTTTTTCTCATTGTAATTTTGGGCACATATATTGACAAATTCAGGGTAGGGGAAAACCTTGTGGAACATCATGCGTCCCAATCTAGACCCCCATGTTATCCAACCTTTATGTCTACCTAATGGGTCTAAATGTCTATTATCCTCATCTTTGTCTTAGACATGTATCTAAGTTGTGAAGCTCTTGTGCCAATTATAGGATCATAAATATCATGATATTCATCAATAAAACTAGGGGTTTTACTTTTAAGTAGTTTGGCATATGGGATTTGGGTTTTACTTTTACTTTGGGATCTTGTGGAAGTAGACATGCTTGGAATTTTGGATTCAGAAACCCTCAACCCTAATTTGTCAACCCTTATATTGAAATATTTCAAAGTGAAGGCTTATACAATGCTACTTATAAAAATATAATATTTAAAGAATCAAGACTCAAATGTAGGATGACACTTACTTGGAAATATGAAAATTTTGAGTCTTACACGATCTGCAACTTCTATGAATCTATTATGCCTTAAAGAAACATAATTTCAATTGTCAACATCACTATAAATGATTAGGTCTTTCATTACTTTGTAGACGTCAAATTTAGTCTTTAATCAAATTTCATTCAGTGGATGATAGTTGTCACTTAGCTAGGCCTATTTCGAGAACTTCCATTCGAAATGTGAGTGTGTCAGGCCTTTGTCCCATAATAGAGCATGTGTCATTGATCTTAATATATTGAACGATGCATATTATTTATCATATGGCCACGTGGAAGGATTCTAGGCCTCCTCGAGGCAAAGGCATTCATCAGACTCCAAGCCCGCAGTAATGAACTGATTCAATAATAAAGTTTCGAGTCCATGGTGATAGGTGTGGGCATTTAATGACTTAGCCATTGGTATTTATAATATATAATTTATAATTTAATAATAATTTATAATTTATATATATATATATATATTATTATATAAATATATTATTTATATATATATTAAATATATAATTTATAAACGCTTTTACCAGAGCTTAGAACCTGGGATTGACGGGATGCCACCCATTTACAAACATAAATGATTTTCAATACCATCCGAGATACAAAATACCACACCTAAAACCATCCAAACATAAAAACAACCGAAACCACAACAAAGTATGAAATAACCCACCAAGACATAAAAACTAGAACCAAACCAGAAAGCTAAGCCTCTTCACTAGCATCACTCCTCACCGAAGGCATCTTTCCACCCAAAGAGACTCCCACTTGGGATGAACACAACAGGAAGACAGTGGAACCCACCTACCGATGAAGACCCACCACTCCCGTAAAAACAGGAACCATCGGAGCCGATTGAGGCTTGGTAAATCAATCTTTTTGAGATGATGCCCTTCTCCTAGCCCCTCAACACAATCCAAATGAACATCATGGGCTAAAAGTTCCACAATCACCTGATTTGCCTCCGTTAGGGCCAAACCCTCTTGAAGCATCATTGGGAGAGGGAAACCCCTGCCAAAATCCTCCAAAGCTTCCACTAAGTTCACCTTGTGTTGAGACTTGACATAGAATAGAGCAAAGTAATCCGCACCTTCTCCACATTTTTCCGAACCAACAAAAGATGGGATATAAACCACCTCGGCCCACTGTGAATTTACGCGGGCTCTCACTTTGAGTCACCAAGATACTCCTCCCAAATAGCCCGCAATGACCTCACAAATAACTTCAGTTTCAGCCCCGAAAATGATACAAATACGGGCTTTGGAAATGCCACCCACAAATTCCATTTCTCTCTTGGCCCCCTACAAAAAGAGGAATGGAAGTGGCAAACACACGATACTCGAACCCCAGTGATCTACCACAAAATCACTCAAGAAGGAAGAATAATGAGGTGATCATTAGTACTCCTCTAATTAATAACCTCCTTCCTCTCTTTACATGAAAGAATTTGTGGGAGATCTTCCCACGTGTTAACCACCTGGAAATAATCAAACCTTCACTTCTAATAATTGATTGGTTGTCTAGGTAATTGGTGACACCATTAGTCTCCCTTAAAACATGATTAATATTCCAATTAGGAATTTTTCTTAACAAAAAAAAATGTTGGAGATAAAATTATCCAACTTCCAAGACATAGGTTTTCCTTTATGAACATCATTAATAATAACCTGAGAGTCTCCTTCAATTTCTATCTCCTCACAACCCAAATTGACCTCTAATTTCACTCCTGCGAGGAGAGCTTGAGCCTCGGCCTCATTGCATGAAACTAGGCTTCAAAGGAAAATATCCCACTATCACTAATCTGCCACCCTCATCTCTAATTAAACACCCCGCTCCCGATAGACCTAGAGTACCTTTAGAGGCTCTTTGAAGTTCGGTTTGTGGAATGTAGGAGGGGGTGGGAACCATCTCACTTGTTTTATCCTAGAAAATTTTCCGGTCTAGACAAATTATTCTTAATAATAGACCTCAGATTAGATAGTTTGATCGGTGGTCGTGCAGTTGTCCTAAGATGAGCGTCCATCGAGGATAAGTTGGAAAAATCTTTTCATTTCACAATAACTATTAGAGTAGGTATTTACCTTAGCTCATGTTCACCTAGGTACTTTATTTACCTTTATTGTATTTATCCTCACCCACTTATGTGTGTGGATATTTCTTTTATCTTATTTAGATATTAGGAGATATTATCTAGTTGTTAGGTATAGTTCTTTCCTTGATCTATGGTATTGACTAGATCCTTGATGTCTAGTTCTCTCATAAATCTATGGTCTTGACTAGTTCTTTGATGACTAGTTATTTCCTTGATTTATGGCTTGATCTACGACCTTGACTGGTTCTTAGATTGTTATTCCTTGCTTATTTAAGCAAGGCCCATTCTCAATGTATTACATTGAGTTCCATAATAATATATGATATTCTTTGCTCATTTGTTTGCATAAAGGTTTTATGTAAAGTTATTACGGTGAATTACTTTCATCTTATTGATCGTGGTGTTTGATTAGCATCGTGTTCTTGGCTCGTGCGATATGGTTATCATTCCTTTCACTAACATTATCAGAAATTGAGATTTCCAACTTGGACGGGATAGTCAATATATCAAAAGAAATATCTCTAAAAATTATCATGTTCCACTCCCACCAAACATGCCAAATAAGAAGGAAGGGGACACAAATCCAAATGGCAAACAAGGAACCGCCTTGCCCTAATCTAGGCCATGAAATCAAGGCTTCCTTTATGGTGTTTCCCTTCATCCAAACTAGACTAAGTGGTGACAAATCCAATCCCAACATTCGAAGCATAAGGGCAATGAAGGAGCAGATGATCCACATCCTCTTCCACATTTTTACATAAGATGTCTTTGGGAAGGACCAAAATATCCCCATTTCTTCCTTTTTCTTGTGTTGTTATTTTACCCTTAATCACCAACCAACTAAACACCCCTACTTTTGAAAGAATCACAAAGTCCCAAAATCCCTTCCAAAGACAACTTTCCACCCCCTTCTTTATGTGCCCACCAATGATAACCTTCCTTAACCTAGTAAGAGCATGAACTCGACCCGACCGAACAAAGAATCTTCCTCGGAAATTTTCAACGTTATCACGACTATAAAGGGAATCTCTAAAACATTTTTTCGAATATTCAGAGATATCCAATTCTTCCATATCTTTCCAAATACGATCAATCGCTCCTTTCACAAAGACAAACTGTAATCCACAACTTTGACTCCTAAATAGACTTCGCCGCATGACTTTCACTTCCTGTGGATATTGGTTCCTAGAGAACGTTGGGTATACATTCCAAGAGTCTTCCCAAAAAAATTCCTTCACTCCATTCCCAATCTGCTAAGAAGACAAGTTAGAGAAAAAAATCTCTACATGACACAAAGAAGTTCCACATACGATATCCTCTAGGAATAGTTGTGTAGAAATCACCAATTTAGGTTTCCTCTACCCAAATATTTTTATCTCGAGCATCAAATTCACATTACTTTTGGGATTAGAAATAAATATCCATAGGGTTTTTCCCCCAAATGCCAAATTCTTCGATTTTAAATTTAAAATACTGCTCCACCGAGACTCTTAGAAGAGCTACTTGATTCCAATCCACCAAGTGCAATTTCTTCTCCTCACCTTGGTTCCATTCCAAAGGAAGTTACAAATTAAATTTTCTATTTTTGAAGACCATAGAGGGCATCTTCATCACTAATAGCATATAGGTCGGAATCTCATTCAACACCGAGTTAATCGAATCATCCTCCCGGATAGAGTAAGTTATTTTCCTTTCCACTTCTCGAATAGGATTCTCCATCGCTTTCACCAGGTCATCCCATAAAGAAGATCATCTCACTCTATAAAGAGGATAATACCAAGATATTTCGAGGAAGGCTTCCCTTCACAAAGGCCAATATATCCAATATCCTTATTTGAAGTCTAGAAGGAGTATTAAAGAAGAATATTTGTGACTTAGCCAAGCTAATCACCTACCCCTCATGACCTCGAATATAGGTCCAACACAATTGTAAAAGATCTCTCTTCGAAACCACTAACAAAATTCCAAAAAGGAAAGTGTCATTTACAAATTATTGGTGAGACATAGGTTCAAACCTTTCGATATCTTCAGTCCTTTTATTTGACCCGTTTGGTGGGCTACCTTTAAAGCCCAACCCAATGCTTTTGCTGCCAAAATGAACACAAAATATGAAAGAGAATCACCTCACCTAATTCCTTAGTTGCTAAAAATAAAACTTCCGTGAAACCATTAACCAACATAGAGAAACAAGGAGTGGCTATACAACTTAAAACCCATTTACAGAAATTCATGGGAAAACCCAACTAAAGCATCAATTTCATTAAGAACCTCCAATTAATTTTTTCATAGGCTTTACTAAAATCTAACTTGATCAACATACACTAGGACCCTATTGCTTGAGTGAATGCATAATCTCATTGGAAAGTATAATACCTTCTATAATGGACCAACCCGAAGAAATCTGGTCTACTCACGAGGATATAAATTTAGCAAGCAGAGGCTTAATGCGCCCCACAATGGCTTTGGAAATTATCTTATATGAAGTATTACAAAGGGAAACTATATTGAAGACATCCATAGAGTCCGCCGAGAGTTTTTAAGGAAACAAAACTCTTTTAGGATCTTACCAGTGGACCTCGATTCCTCCGCTAAGCCAAATGTCCTACGATAATTTCCCAAAAATCTTGGAAAAAGGCAACCGTAAACCCATCAAGACCCGGATCTTTCTCCCGCTCCATCTTAAAGACCACGCTTTACGCACCTCTTCCTTAAAGAAAGGAGCCATCAACCTTTCTTACTCACTATTGTCTACCAACTTTGAGATTTGATCAAAAAGGGCTTATTCTTTGAAGAAGAGGAGGGTGTTCCTCTCCTCCCAAAAGAGAAGAGAAGAAATTCACAGCCTACCCCTTAATCACCTTTTGATCCACTAACCAATCACTAGAGCTATTTTTGAGTTTCGGAATAAAATTAGAATTTTTCCTCTATTTAAGCTGAAACATGGAAAATCTTGGAGTTCTTATCCCATTCTTTCAACCACACCTCCCTCGATTTCTGACACCAATAGATCTCTTCCTTCATGAATAAATCATTTAGGTCCACTAAAAGAAATTTTTCTTGTTGATAATCTTCACGATCCATACCCTCACTAAAAAAATCTTTCATTCAACTCCGATTCCACTCACAATTTCTCTTTTAAAATATTCTTAAATGTGGATTTATTCTAGGATAAGATTTTAATCTTTAACATTGCTAAATTTTTAGAGATAATAAGCATCTTCTTACCTTTTATCACAAAGGAAGACCACCGATATTTGACTAAATCCTTAAATTTTGGGTTTTGCATCCACATCATTTCAAACTTAAAAAGGAGAATGCATGGGAGATTCATCAAGGAGATATTAAGAGCAATCGAGAAGATGATCCGACCTTGACCAAGAAAGGACTTCACTTTCAATAGAACATTGGCTTGCGCCAATGAGATTTTTCACTGAACGATCCACTGTTAGACCAAGAAACCCAACCTCTCTGGGAAAGACATCCCATAATTCAGGCTTCTTCCATAAAGTTTGAAAAATCTCTTTTGGTTTGAGGATTTCCCCTAGATCCTCCACCATATTCCGAATCGAGAAAGAGTGGCATTGTAGTCACCCCACAATCACCATTGGAACATCTCCCAGTTATCTAGTTCCTCGATGAGCATGTCCCAAAGAGCTCATTTCGGAGGAATATTCAACGAGACCATAGAAATTACAGAGATAGAAACACTTATCCATGCTCTTCACCAAAACTTTACACCAAATGAAGTTAACCGCTTTAACCAAAATAGAAACCTCTACTTTATTAGTGAACCAAAGCGATACCCAAACCACCTAAGGCACTATAAGAGTCCATAAATAAACCTTGTCAACCCTTCCACTTTTTAATCCAACTAGAAAAAACATTCATCCTTGATGCAGCCTAGAATTTACTAGATAACACCTAAACGCGCTAGCACATCACTCAGAACCTAGACTGGGCACTCACCGAAGCACACAAAGGTACCGGGTCCTCTTTAGAGTTGTTTTAGTAGGATGTTAGTGTGATGAAGGAAGAAAAATATAGACCCATAACTAATTCATCATTCTACAATGCATGCTACATTCATAGCTATGAAAGAACAATATTTAAACAAAGTAATCATGATTGAATCAATAACATGCACTACTTGATTACACACAAGAATGAAACTTAGATTCAACCGATATCTTCCATCTATTAATAAATACGAAAGCTCCTTATAATAATGTCAATCTATACCAATGCACACATGGATCTGATAAAGTAATTCAGTCATATGTGTATATCTCTATACCTTCATACATCCATCTCTCCACCACACATACATACTACTATGTGATTCATATCATATATATAGGGTGGGGACTTTCCCTTCACCGCTTATCTATTCCAGAAATAGGCCACATGCTATTAATATCCACGTGCCATTTACAGGCATAGCCACACATGCAAGTGTGTTATCTATAGACCTCTTATAGTTAACTAAAGTGACAATCCTATTCTTAGCTCGTCTCATGTAAAACACTTCGATCCGATCCTCTAAAGATAGACAATGTGTGGTGCGCACATCTCTACATCATTGGTGTGTTCTGCATGCCATCTTCTAAAAATAGGTCTTCATACTAAAAATTGGCTAAGTCCTAAAAGTTGAACTTTCCCTCGCGTGTGGGTTCTTCCGCACCTTTGATCCTAGCTTTCTCTCCCACGCGTCTTTGCGCTTGTGTGATCTCTAATAAGTATTCTCTTATCAACATTACCCCACACTAATCGCATTATCATTCTAACAATGGGTATCGCCAAAATTTGAAGCAAGGAATAGAATAATGGAAAGAATAAGAATGAAATAATGTAGATAAATAAAGAAGTTGTATGAGGCTATGAGGCATCCTCCTCTATATCACTATGATGTATCAAATCTGGATACTCTTCCTTTATTTTGGCCTCCAAGGCCTACCATTCAAGGAGTGCTTGTTCTACTTTTTTGGAATGTCCACAAAATGGATTCCAACTCATCCCTCGCAATATCTCCTTTTTCATTCTGTAGAACCAACACAATGTTGGACATTGAGGTTATTCTTCCTTCTAGAAGATCCATCTTCTCGCACTGATTTGCTTCCCAAGCTCTTCCGGTAGCCCGAGTCTATGTGGCTCTTGTGTTCTTTATCAGGGCCTCGTGCTTCAGTTAACTATTGACAATATTTCTACACGGCCCAATGTCTTGTCCTTCATTACTTTGTACCTTAGTGTTTTCTTCTAGGGTCTTTATATTGATAAGCGTCTTTAGAGCTATGTAGATGTTTAAAGCTGGTCTTCTTTCTTGATACTTCTTGTATAACTTGTATGACCCTTCATAGGATGCAATCTTTCTCATCACCGAGGCTTTCTCTCGTTCTACCTCTTTCGTAACTTCCTTGATGACCACCTTCTTCTTTCCTTTTGCAGTTGTTGTGGATGCCTTCTTGGGTGCCATTTTTACCTTGCAATCATCTCCTCTTTAACTCTACAACTTGTGAATCAAACCCTAGCTCGATTCAATCATTCCCTAGGTGAAAAATTCATGCCCTAACTCCTCTATCTTCTTTCTTGATCAAACCCTTCACCACTTAGGGGCGTAAAATTCTTTTCACATAGATCATTTATCATGCTTGGTTTCACACCCTTCGCACCCTAACTTGATCACTCGTATCTTCGCACTTAGCTCTTTTCTCAAATTCTCTTAGTCATAATGGTAAAAATGAATCCGCATCCCATCCTTATATAGATTTTTCAAATTTTTATGCATTTATTGCTCCTTCACCTACCAAATATCCTCTCATTCATTGACAAAATTCATTTGTTCCATGTAGTACATCTTCACACCCTAGTTATAGCCTTCTAGCACGCCTTCCTACCCTCTAGTTATAGAATTCTCTTCAGCGCACTCCCTTACACACAGTACCTCATCCTTGTACCTTCTCTGGTAGTTATCATGGCCTCTACTTACCCCGCGTTATACTTTCCTTTCATTCATCTCCATCCTTGGTCACTTTTGAGAATCACTTTTCTTTTGACTTAAAGCACACCCGTAGCATCTTATTCCTTTCACCTTTGATTCCACAGTCTTTTACTTGGATAACTACAACCATCACCCACATGAAAATTATTTGCAGTCCTCTGCACATAATTTTTTTCATATAGTAATTAGCTTCATGCACGCAAGCATGCTTATTACACAAAAACAAGAACTAAATTGATAAAGCATAATGACGGTGAAGGAAATACATTAAGGAAATACAAAATTGAAACCCTAATCTAAATGGCAATCTTGCCTTATTAAAAACACCAAGAAGACTTATTTATAGTAGGGCTTGACTACTCCCATTAAAGTAATCGAGTAGCCATGTTCCATCAAGTGCTTCTAACTGGAAATCACACGATTCAAGTATGTAAGTGATGACATACGGCCCTGACCAACAAACTTTGAGCTTTCTGGAGGGCCTTGAGAACTTTGAGTCATAAAGAAGTACCATTTGTCAATCTCAAACTTCTTATCCCTTATCTTTCTGTCATGACATGCTTTTTGTCTAGTTTTTACTACTTCGACTCCATCGTCTATGCTATGGGTCATCACTCATCAAGTTGAATCATCTTCTCGATACACTCTTCTAAATCATGTTCATCAAGTAGACCTCGGCCACGTGCATGTACTGCATAAAGAAGGTAACATAAATTATATACGGAGAATGACTTGCCAACCTGCGCACAAACACCACTGAAATGGTGTGGCTTTGTTCAATCTCTTGTAAGTTATTCTATATGACCAAAGAATAGCTAACACTTTTTCATCTTAATCCTTTCTTCCAACTTATTACAATTTTTGTCAAATTACGGCTCAAAATCTTGTTGAAATCCTCAGTGAGTTCCATTTTCTCGAGGATGGTAGGGTGTACTTTTATGGTGTGCAACCATAAACTCATCTAATATGATCTGATTGTCTCATTTCAAAAGTGTGTGCCCCTATCACTTTTCAAGCTTAAAGGACATCCATATCTTTTAAGAACATTCTTCTCTATGAAACCTAGTTGTTATACGAGTCCTTCGTAGGTGATGCTTACCCCACCGTGTGAGATAATTTGTGCAAGTAATGATATAGTGTGACCCAATCCTACACACCCTTTGGTGAAATAGGTCCTACAAAATAAATTTCCCATTTTTTAAATGGTTCGGCACTAAAGTAATTGGTTTCAAAGGCATCTCATCTCTTTGTCTGGTTTTCCTAGCAGTGCTTGAAAATGATCACACGCCTCTGATATTCTTTACGGTCTTTATAGAATGTTTCCCACCATAATCCAACAAGTAAGATCTTACGGGAAGTCACATCATCGCATAATGGCCTTATGCAATACCACCGTGAGCTTCTTCCATAATATCCTCATGATCATGCTCTAATACACAACATTGTAATACTTCATCTTTTCCTAACTTGTAAAGGTCACCTTTGATTAACATAAGCGGTGACGCGCATAGAGCAAGCTATTTCTTTTTAATGCCTTGATTATACGGTGCCATACTAGTTCATAGAAAAGACAATAATGTCTTCTAATTCCATGGGCACACGTTATAACCTATATAACTATGCATCGGCATGGTTTCTTCAATTATACATGCTTCCTCTCTTGAGTTAATACTAGATAAATGGTCGGTCGAATTGCTTCTCCACGGCTTCACCATAACCGTGAAATCAAAATCTTGATATAGGAGTAACCATTTGCATATGCCCCCTATAAAATGGACTTGTTTACAAGTACTTTAATGTCATGTGATCTGTATAAAACATAAATGGTGTTGCTAACAAGCATTGTCGAAACTTGTGCAATGCATAGATCATTGAGAAAGCTTCGCGCTCTGTAGTTATATAATTCTGTTCGATAGGAGTAAGCTTCCTACTAGCAAAAAAAAATTGGATGATCGACAATACCTTCTCAGTTGAGCTAACACGGTGCCCAGTATGGCCATGTTAGAAGCATCCACATGTACATGAAATGGTTTATCCCATGAGGAAAGCGCGAGAATGGGTGCGGTAGTAAGTTTCTCCTTTAATATATCAAGCATGTGTTGATGTGGTTCTCCCCGATAAAATGTACCTTTCCCCTTGATAACCCTTCGGGTGCAATGCCCAACTTTGGCATACCCTTTGATGAATTTTCTATAATATCTGTATGACCTAAAATCCACATGCACCTCACTTTGGTAGTAGGCGCTTCGGGCATAGAATAAGCTACTGACCTTAGCTAGATCAACGTGAACCTTCCTTGAAAATTATATGTCCTAACGGTATTCCAAATGATGTAGCAAATATGCACTTCTTGATGTTGAAGAGATACTTAATTATCGCACCATTCAGAACATTAAGCATAGATTGTCATGATGATCTTTCACAAGCCCATATATTGTCGATCATCTATGTAGACTGTAAGAAGTTGTGAATAAAATATTTGAATGCACGAACAACTATGTGCAAGAATACTGATGGGTGAATTTTCAATTCAAAAGGCATCACGAGTATAGAAAAAACTACCCCATTCGATAGTAAAAGTTATATTTTCTTGATCCTCCTGAGAAATCCTAATGATACCCAAAAAACCCATCATGAAAGAATATATTTTGCACCCTGCCACTCCTTTAAGTATTTCCTCGATGAATGGCGTAGGGAATGGGTTTGTTACATAGGTAGTATTCAGCTCCCTATAGTCCACACATATTCTAATTCATCCATCCTTATTCATATTGATCACCATTAGGCTAACCCATTCGACTCATCGAGGGCTTGATAATTCCAGATTTCAACATTTTATCAATTTCCTCTTTTACCTTTTCATGCAAATTAGGATTCATTACTGAAGGTTTCTTTCTACGGTCATGCACCATCCTTAAGTTTTATCTTCATTTCCCAAGTGATTCATGCACGCCTTTAATTTCATGATACCCTCGAGGAATAAGTCCCGATAATCACAGAGTAACTCTATGATCTTTTACGCCTCAAAGTCGACCCGGTAGTATCAATGATGGCCTCCTTAGGCTCATCCTCCGAACCTATATTCACCTTCTTTGTCTTCATGGGTTCATGATAGGTGCACATATCCTTGTCTGCACTATCTAAGACCTTGCACACCCTTTGTTAATGTTCAATATCTTGGTTCTCAACCTCCTCATCATCCACGATGTAAACCATCTTTCCTTTCTCTTTCTCAAGGCAAGCATGTTCAAGTATTATGGATTTCATTTCTTCTTCCTTTTCAAAATGCACTCTAGAATCTGTCTCACCAAATAATTCTGAATATGCTCTTCGCTTTTGTACTTATCTCCATAGTTAAGTGCTTGACAAATTTTAACGCCTCTTATTGGAGGTTGGGAAGAAAAGTAATCAAAGGTCTAGATCATTCCTGTAGTCAATTTTTTCCAGTTCAGGTCTCTCGATGTAGTTACTGCATATACATACTTAGGTGCATGTGCATCCTTGCTCTAGCGTAAGTACAATCTATGTGCCCAGGAGTGAAGGTGGTAATGCTTGTCCTATTGTCCGAGTCTCTCACACTACTAAATGTGATGCTAAATAGGTTGATCACCATGATAAGTGCATATCTGCATAGGTGGATTATTCCTTAAAACCTAATAGATAAGGTGACTCAATCTCTTCTCATTCTATAAGATTATCTCTGTGGACTACCCACCGGTGAGCGTTGTTGTCTGCAAGGTATATACTAACATATCTCTTCTCTTAATTTGATATGTCCACTATGTTTCCATGGCTTTTAAAAATGTAGGAAGATCTTCCCCCTTTCTACCAAGGTATTGCACTTCCTATCCATCGAATTGGATGAAGTCCATTCTTGCGCACATCTACACTTTTTACCTCGCGCCCTACAAGTTCATATATACCATGAGCCCAATTTTTGCAAGTAATAATCGTAGTATCACTAATAGAATGAGAATCCTCCTTTATAGGATGCCTTCTTTTTATGGCTCATTGACCTCTTGGTCTGAATAGCACGTACATAAATTTTGTTTAAGTCCTCCTCACTTAGAGGATCAACATATGGTGTAGACTTTCCATCTGTCAAAGGTATCACAACTCTTTCTTCCTTATTCTCAAGTTGATATACCCCTTATTGAATCTTAAGTCAACATTATTCACATAACACCAAGAGCATCCAAGAAAGGCTAGAAAATTATACGCTTCTACAAGTGCTAATACCTCAAAATCCCAGTGAACTTGCCTCCTTTTATAGTTATAGATGCATCCTTCAAAATCCTATGGGAGTGGCTTTAGTCGAGTTTGCCATAAAAAACACATTAGATGATGGCTACTGATGGAGGCCTCCCCATTTTTACCCATACATCTAATGTAAGCACATTTACTTCACTTTGAAGCAATCAATATGTTTTCAATGACCACCCATCCACAACAAGCATTGAGTAATTTCCTTGTCATAGTCAATGCTATCGGGGGAAGATTTACATGTAGGATTTGTCGTCTGGTCTCAATACTTGCGTGCGGAGTGTTCCCTTTTAACCAACTTCCTAATAGTGGAATGATGTTCTCCTAGCGCAACATTTTACACACTTCTCTCAGATCATCAATATCAGTTTGGACTATCTCTGATGCTTTCTTCGCTCCTTTAAGTATTATATCTCACCCTAAATATTCCTTAGCACTTCCATCGTATCTGGAAAAATTCCTTCGAAAGTAGGATCTGGGTACCTTACATGCAAAACCTCCTCTTGGTGATCAAGGATTCTAGTGTAATGCCTCTCTTGCGCGCATCACTTCAGCTCATGTAGTAATCTTTATTGTCGATGCATTAGGTCCTTTTGCTATCTTGGGCATCCACTAATCTTCTACCGCGCACTAGATTCTAACCATCCCAATGGCACCTTTGTTTTCTTGCTTATGTTGCTTACTCAGATGCTCATATAAGTTTGGGAACTCTTCATAGCTATGGTTCTTTCCGTAGAAAGAACATGCAATATTCTAAGGACATTCATGCCTATAGTGGTCGAGATATCGCATGTATAACATGTTCCATGAGGGAACTCACCTCTTCCTCCACCACGGCCTCATCCTCCATATCCACCATGATATCCATGTCCCCTTCCACGACCTCCTTCAAAATGCCCCGCATTCTCATGTCATAGCACATTTGATTATAATACCAATCTGGTGCTCATTCTTACCCTTAGAATTATCATTACACTTGTCTGTCGTACCCCAATTTCTATAGCATTCTCAATCGACCAATCGACTAAAAGTCAATATCATGGGTCGTGGACCAGAAAATTTTACAAAAGTAGGATACATTCTTCCTTATCGTGCGTTGTAATAAAGGACAGTGACTAGCATCATGATTCAAATGACAAATCTCACAATCCAACAGTAATGAGCATACAGATCTACGAGGGAAACTATCCTTGGTGTGACCTTCCACTTCACAATTTGTACACCAAATTCCTAAGCGCGTTTCATGGGCTGAATTTGCTGATAGCTTCTCTAACTACTTTTCCATAGCTACAATTTGTGCCTCTAATAATGGACTAACACCAATGTCAATGCTCCCAACTACCTCAGCATGCAAAGTTGCTTCCAGTGCTTCACGTGGATCAGTGTATGTCTTATGTGACAACGCCCTTATAAATGGTGTAATCAATCCTCTAACAAACCATTGTGCATGTTGGATTGCATGAATATCATAAGATAGCTTAGATAGAAGTGTCTTAAAATGGGCATCATACTCACGTACACTCTCAGTAGTACCTTTCTTAATATCCTTGAGCACACTTATACTCTTTTGCTCAAACTCAAGGATATAGAAATCTTTCAAAAAGCATCCTTCAATGCTGCATAATCCACGCAAGTTTGATTAGGGTCAAACTTCCTATACCATCTATGTGCACATCCTTATAATGTATTAGAAAATTGACTTTCCTTTCACTTAGAAGTTGTGTTCCCTTTAGCGCGCCATAAGATTTCACACATATGCACATGTTCGACAACATCCTCTATACCTCTATATTTTGGGAGATAAAGAGACATCTCCATATAGACATTCAGTGGTTGTTACAGGACCTTGACCACCGATCCGAACCTCCTATGCTTCCTCTACCTCCAGAACCACCGAGATCAACCAAAACTAGAACCACCTATACCTCTGATCCTCCACCTGTAGCTGGAATAATACTTATAGATGTACTTACATGTGCTCTTATAGTAGTACTATCTGAACCCCTACAATCTATGAGGTAGTTCCACTTCCAGGAGGTGAATCCAACATTACGTGTGGATGATGCACCTAAGAATATTCCTCTAAATATCATTGAATCCATCTTTCCTGCCATTGATGTACTTGCTCCCCTGACTTACTCCTACTCTCCTACTTCTTAAGTTAGCTTGTTGGTTACTTGTTGTACTTGATCTTTGGAAAACCAAGCACAAGGGCTAGGTCAAGGTGGATTAAGATACGTTCCCATGGCCCGGGTAATCTCTGCGACACACTTGTGTGAGGCCAAGGGGATCTCTGTCATGTTTTCCAAAATGGGGAGTTCATGATGCGCTGCCTCTAAGTCTTCTACATGAGTCGTAAATCCTTCACGAGCCATATCTCTCCTCAACTCCATACTTTCTACAACGGAACATTGATTCTCTATCTCCCTCTCGTGCACCTCATTATACTTAAGCTACCTCTCCTCTCTCTTCCTCTCTACCACTAGGTATGTCATCTTTCACCAAACCTATTCGTGCCCTCACGTGTGCTAAAATTTAGTTAGCCATCGGTTTACTCTCCGAGATCAAAGTTACCATCAAGATCTTGATTTTCAATGTAATACCTTTCAAATATGCTCCTCTTGGATACCATAAAACCGGAATTCAGCTACCTGCGAGAAAGAGTACGTTAAACTTGAATATTCTAGAATATAAGCTGTTTAGAACACCACGTATCCATTGTGTGAGTCGAGATCAAATCAACATCATAAAGGGCCTGAAATTCTTCACGTGTACGAGATAAGTGCACAATACCTCCAATTCCGTTGAGATGCATAAGCATTAAGCCACTCGTATAGTTCTACTTTGTAAATATAGAAAAAGATCTCATTTAGGTTTTCATACATATTTTGTTCTACCCAAGTGCGTGCGTTAAAATCAAATCCACTATTGAACCGCCTTGCATATTCTTCCTCTAGATCGTGTATCCACTCAATACTTGCTAGAGTTAGCGATATGTCTTCATCACGAACCATCCGAAAACAAGCGAAAAGAGGTCTCGGCAACAAAACCAATGATGCAGCCTAGAATTTACCAGATAACACCCTAGACGCACTAGCACATCACTCATCCTAGACTTAGCACTCACCCAAAGCATGCAAAGGTACCAAGTCCCTCTTTAGGGTTGTTGTAGCAAGATGTTAGCATGATGAAGGAAGAAACATATAGACCCATAACTAATCCATCATTCTACAATGCATGCTACATTCGGATCTATGAAAGAAAAAGCTTTAAACAATTTTCATGATTGAATCACTAACATGCACTACTCAATTACACGGGGAATGACACTTAGATTTAGCCAATATCTTCCATCTATTAATAAACACGAAGCTCCTTACAATAATGTCAATCTATACCAATGCATGCATGGATACGATACGATAATCAATCATATGCGTATATCTCTATACCTTCATACATCCATCTCTCCATGACACACACATACTACTATGTGATTCATATCATATATATAGGGTGGGGACTTTCCCTTCACTACTTATCTATTCCAAAATTAGGCTGCATGCTATTAATAGCCACGCACCGTTTACAGGAATAACCACACATGCAAGTGTGCTATCTATAGACCTCTTGCAGTTAACTGAAGTGACAATCCTATTCTTATCTCGTCTCCATGCAAAATGCTTCGATCCGATCCTCCAAAGATAGACAATGTGTGGCACACACATCTCTACATTGTTGGTGTGTTCCATACACCATCTTCTAAAAATAGGTCTTCATGCTCAAAATCAGCTAAGTCCTAAAAGATGAACTTTCCCTCGCGCGTAGGTTCTTCTTGTCCCTCCATGCCCTTGATCCTAGCTTTCTCTCCTCATGCGGACTCCTTGTGTGATCTCTAATAAGTATTCTATGATCAACGATCCTCTCCCATTTTAGTTTTCCCCGAATGCGGTAGATCTCTACACTATCTTCTATGTAGAAACACCTAAGAAGGAATTATTTATCGGGGTGTTCATTCCCCTGATATTCCATGATAAGATATTAATTTATTCTTGGGGGACTTTCCTCCCTACTTATTTCCTATAGAAGGAAATGATTTTTTCCTACCGGTTGCCACTTCTTGCCGAACCTTTCGCTCGAGCTAGGCCTACAGGCCATACTCTTTTCATAATTGATAGAGTTTAATCCCAAAGTCTCTTCGATAGAGTAATCCACCTCCCTCACTACCTCATCATCGATGAGGGGAATCCCTAATACTTCCTCTCGCCTCCCATTTATGATTCCTCTATTATTATATTATCCTTATTTACCATCCATTTATTCATTTATGCCATAGTAATACCATTCCTCGATTATATTCCTTCCACGAAAATAGAGAACAACTTCAACATATCCACCATAACTTTTGAGGTTTCTAAAATAGGGTATTGGGAGTAAGCTCCACTCCACTAACCTTTTTCCACTTCGGAATCGATGCGCCCTTATCGGACTTTTTCCCTAGGCGCCCTCCGCAAGAGGTGTCATATTTTGCTTTGCACAACTCGAGGCTCCTTTACGATAAGCTGAAAGCCCACGACTAGTGACATTTGAAACATTTGAAGAAGATTCTTTCATACTCCACCTGCTTTGTACCCAAATACCTTAGGGATTTGATAGAAATTGACTATGGAAAAGGAATAGTACAATCTATAGAAATACAAACCCTAGTGTACGTCATCAGGTTTCCTTCAAGGTTCCTCAAGTCGATCCTAACAACCCACCCCAAGAACCCACAAATTCTGGACAAAATGTAGGGCTTCCAATATTCAATCTGGAGAGATTAAAGATGAACCCGTGTTTTTCTTTCCTCAAAACTATTGAATCGGGGGTCAAATTTTGAGGACCATTTACAGATGAGGAGCCCATGTTCCACAAAATATTCTCATGTCTAAGTAATGTTTCCTCCTGTTGGAGTTGCGCTCCGAATACTACCAAGAAATACCATTTTTCTAGAAATTGTACACGGAGCCTGTGACCCCATTTCCTTTCACACCAACTCGTGATTCCATCTGGTGACAAATTACGGCCCAAAACATTGCCACTATTTCCTTTTTAAAAATAGAGTGCCCTATGCCACTAATTCGTCGTATTCCCTAGAACCACCATGTAAGGAGCTTTAGAGGACGAAAATATCTCAGCAGAAAAGCATGTCTCAAATCCATATCATCCTCTCCCTAGCTTTGGCTTGTGTCAGAAACCCTAAACCTGTCATCCTCCCACATTTTACCATATTTTCACTATTGTATGCTCAAACTTAACGTATGATTATTGTTTGCACTTTTCCTAGATATTCTTCATTTGTTATACCGACTAAGCTGGGATGAATTTACACATTAGTGTGAGGACAAAGAAAAGAAATAAACGAGACTTGGAGATTGTAGGTTGGAAGCATATATTATTTATATATATAGTAAATATACCATATATCATATATATATGTTATTATATATATAAGTAATATAATAATATATATTATTAGAAATTTATATATTATTATAATATATAAATAATATAATAATATAATAATATATATGAACAATTAGGAGTGGAGAGTGATGGATAAACGAAACCCTAGTTCCAACGATGGCAAGGGGAAAAAGGAACAAGCAAATTTCTAGTCCGAGGCGAGAGAAAATGATCACCCAAGGGCGGTGGTGGAAGGAGCAGTGTTAGACAATCGACGAAGGAGAAATCCATCCTAAATGGGGCAAATAGGCCCGATGTAATATGGTATTTCCTTATCCTAAATGAAAAGGATCAAGTACATTATCTCGAGATGTTTGATTCAAGAAGGTTTATGAAGATCGGGAGAAAGCGATCACCTCACTCTTCTAATGATATCTTGGTCATCGCTAATAAATAATTTTTCATGGTGAGAAGGATCAAAGGGATGCATGAATCTGGGTTGGGAGTGAAGCAGCTAAAGGATTACCAGGAGGATCGACAAAGTGATGACATATTTTAAGGATGTCATCAATTGAAATTTTCCTCCATTTTTTCCCGGTCACCTACATCGTGGATCTGTCAAATGAGATTCCTTCACGAGTCTGGAGAAACTAGAGGTTTTCGCATGCCTCCATTCATTATCCTAGCTTGCATTCATTGGGAGATTCAATGGCCTGTGGTTGTCTTCAACCTATCTTGCATGATGGATTTCATAAAAATAGACATCAAACTATGAAGACCGTTTCATTTTACTCTAGGGGTTTCTTCGTGACGCGATTTAAGGTGGATACATATTACCAAAAGTGTATGTAGGAAGGACCTTGGTTGCAGGTGTAGCACATGGATGTTTCTTACACCTGGTTTCCCAATTTTGATTTGAATACCTACTCCATTTCCTAATGCTAGTGTGGGTTCACCTTTCGAATCTCCCTGATGTATTTACGGTATGCTCTCGAGGATATTGGCAATGCATTGGGTATATTTTTAAAAGTGGATTCGCTGAGGGAAGCATCGAGCTTTGTACATATGTTGGATTATGTGTGGAGATAGATTTAAGAAAGGGTTTTCCTGATTAGATCATGCTAACACTTGGAAATATTCAACATGTCCAAAACCTAGGTTATAAAAACACTGACTTTCAAGTCTTTGCATCTGTCATAACCCAAGTCATCTCGCAAGTTGATTGCCCATAAGGTAAGAGGAGCCAACGAAGAAGGCCCTCGGAAACAAAGGTGGATGGAATAATACCCAGGAACTCGGCTTCCAAGTCAGTTCACAAGGAAGCCGCTAGAGAGGCTCATCCAAGAGTTTGGGAATGAACAAAAGAATCCAGCCAGGCAAGACTCCCATGAATAATGTTGAAGATAATAAATCAGTTAGTGGTGGTGTGAAGAGGGGACACAAATCTGAAAAATCGGATTCAGGTCAGGAACCTAATCCTTATCCTTCCAATAACCTCATGTTAGTGGTAGCTTCGGATCAAAATCAATGGCATGAGGTCAAAAATCAAAAAGGCAAGAAAAGGCAATATGTAAACCTCCTCGGTTACTACTCTTCACAAGAAGAGCGGTAACAAACTGTGCCTTTTATTTCTGTTGGTTTGTCCTAGTTGTTTGTGTGTTGGGTTTAGTTTGTTGTTGTTTTGATTGAATATCTCTCTTTGTTCAGGGAAGAGACCTAAGAACCCTCACGGTTCATAGCTCCGATAAAAGCATTTAAATATATATATATATATATATATATATATATATATATATATATAATTATATTATAATAGTATATATATTCTTGTATTATTATAATATATAAATAATATTATATATTTATATATAATAATAATATAAATAATAAGATATAATATAATATATAATATTATATATATAATAATAATATATATATAACACATGTATATATAATAACATATATATAACGAATAGATCAAAGGAATTCTTTTTAAAGAAAATGAATATGAATAAAATCAAATGTTGTTTAATATTATTTACTATTTGAATTGAAGTAACTAATGAAAATGTTGTTTTTAAATAGAATTCAGAATTGTTGATGTCATTACTGATGAAATATAGTGTTTTCACATTTATATAGTATTTTCAAAATTATTTTTAGATGTTATATATTTCATAATTTTGACATTTTTCATATTTATTTTATTGATTTAACAAATATATATTGAAAGAAAATTAACATTTTCATTTTATTCATTGAAGGGTAATGTGTTTTCTAATTCTCCTTTACGACAAGTAAAGCTTAACCACCTGATCAAATTAAAGTATGTGGAGCCCTTCAAATTTGATCACTAAATGCAATGATGGTCGTTTTAATATATTTTATAGGCAAGTGCCCTTTTCATAACGCTTGGTAACTTTTGAATATACATGATAGTTGAAATATGTCACTTCCAAATTTCTAAAATATCATTTCTTATCTTTTATATATGTAGTTAATTTATTTTTTCCAAACTTGTCTCCTCGTATATGTGATGAAATCTAAACAAATCTAAAAAATACATCAATCAAATGCTACTACAATTGTGAGCAATTATTCAACAATATTCTCACAAAAAAATGGGGTTCTATTTTAGGGGCCCCTACCCTTGAAAGCATACACACACACACACACACACACACACACACACACACACACACACACACACACACACACACACACACACACACACACACACACACACACACACACACACACACACACACACACACACACACACACACACACAAACACGATATTACAAAATACATATTACATATTGTTTTATAAAGATAAAATATAATATTCATTCTTATAGAGACACATATTCATCCCAGGAAACACTAGAGCACATTTTAGCAACTTGTCCCTGTGTTGGATAAACATGTCTTTGTACACTGCATTGAAAACAAACTGGATATCTCCCACTAAATCTTGCGACATGCCCATATTTAGCAGCTCCTAGACTCCCACCCAAGGCCCATTCAGTATTTCGGTGAATTCTCTTTTCCTTTTATGTGAGTTTACCCACTCAGAAAGAGAGTCTCCCCTCTTATGTATCCTTTGGTTTTCTTCCCTGAAGAAAGTCGAGCTACATGGAATTGATGAATTTTGCTAGTTCTAGAAGAGCCCTCCCTCATGATCCTCCTTTTCTTAAGAGGAAAGGTGTGGGTGCTTACCATGGACCGTACTTTGGTGAGGGTAGTTTCTAATGTTGTCTACCGCTTCTCTATTTCATTCTGGAAAATTTGGGGTTGTTCTTCCCCTGTTGAGTAGGTAGTGAGCTTGGTATTGAGAGCTCTGTGGTCAATAAATGAGGTTTGTAAAAATCTAGGTTGAAACCCCATTGATCACCTAAGACATAGGGGCAGTGGCGTATCCAGTGGTTCTTTAATTTTTGGTGTTCATGTGATAATATGGGTGAATCAGGTGGAAATGGAGAGCTTGGAAAATAGGAAATGAAGGACATAATTCAAACAAGTGATGCAAGAAAGATAAAAGCATGTCCTCCAGAGAGGAAATATTGGGAGAGTTGGCCCTGGTGTCCAGTATGTTGAGAATGTGGCGGACGAGGGCCTCATTCGGCCTTGTCAACTAGAAACACTCACCCAAATGGGTGAGTTTTGCATTAAGAGGATTCAATTTTGTAGATGAAGAAGACATGAACATAAGACAGTTGATTGAAAACAGATGGTGGAGGATGCTTAGAAAAGTTATGTGGTAAGTTGGTAACATGTCATCACTAGGTTTAAATAAGCATGTCTTTTGAGTTGATGTGTGAGGGAGAAATCATTTCACCATCAATGTCATATCCTCCCAAAATTGATAGCCTCGGCCCTCGACCTGAATTTTAATTGAAATTAATTACCTATTCATGTAAAGTGTGCCGCCATAGATTTAATCGGCACCCTCACACTTAAGATATGTCTTATCAAATTTAATTCTTGGTCACGTTATATTTTCTAGGATGAAGGTCCAAGAAACAATATATTTAAAAAATATGGAAAAGACATTTTTCATAAAAACAACATATTTAATAAATATGGAAAATATTTTTTCCATAAATTTAGTCTTTAAAGTGATGCATTTAAATTTTATTATTTTTTATGCGACGCGTTTTATCGACTACTTTTGTATCAAATTTTAAGTGATAAATTGGCAAGTACTAGTCCCTATCTTTAGTATTTACATATGCCCTCACCAATATCATTATAATTTATTATTCCAAGCTTGACAATTAGCTCCTCTCCTTAATATATTGATCGAATATCGATATTTCTATCCTTAATGATATTTAATTCATCATGATAAAAGGACGTTTAACTTTAAAAGGTGGAGGCATGTGGGGTACTTCGACACCGGTTTAAAGGTAGAAATTTTGCCACGGCCCATGATTTGAATTTAATATTAACCATACCAGATTTTGTGGAAACATTTCAAGGTCCATTCGAAGAACTCACTCGAAAATTATAAATTCAAGGCCCATGGTCATTTTTGATACTTAGTTTTGCAAAATCATGCGGGGAAAATTGAGTGCATCAAACCAATATCAAGCCATGAATACGTCGTGGTTTCTTCTAGTTCTAATATGGACTCATACAAGATTATTGTTAGGCAATCCTTCACCCTCTCTTCTTCTAGTTCTCCTTCTAATGGTGCTTCCCCCCTCTCCGGCCAGTCATCTTCGCCAATGTTCTCCTTTATTCTCGTTAGAAATTCTCTGCAGAGCTCCAATCGAATTCCCTATCTAAGCGACCAATTCCCAAAGTATTGTGGGAAATCTCTATTATTCTTCAAGAATACTTGAACTCGGAACCTATGGATTCTCCACATGATGCTACAAAATATGTGTATATGGAAATTGATGGCAATCTGAATCAATCCCCGCGGTGACCCCTCAGATGGAAAATCATGTCAAAACAGTGTCTTCCATCCTTATGCAAAGCTACAACAAGCTTTTGAAGTGCTTAAAACCTAGAAAGACTTAACAAACACTAGTAGAGCTATCATTGATAAAGAACTGAGAATTTCAATTAGGACACTCCGGTGGAGAATATCGATATTGATGCAATTAGGAAAGCGGTACAAGAAGCGAGAAATGTATTATGATATATAATATAGTTATAGGCTTATAGATTTTTGGTATGCCTATGTTATGATCACAGTTACCAAATACGGTGGATTTGGAGAAATTTACCATTTTTTTGCATTTTCTTCCATCCACCATATCAAACACCAAAATTTTCAAGATTTTATAGTTTAAAAATAGAAAAAACAAAAAATCAAAACCTGCATACTCTTGTTTATGTAATGTAATGTTTATGTTTCAACAAATATATGAGATACTCTTGTTTATGTTTCAAAAATATATTTTTCCTTGTCAAGCACTTGTTCTTGTGGATACTCTTGCATTGCTACAATGTTGCACCTTTTGATTTGTCTTCTCCTTCTTGAAACACCAAAATTTGTTCTTCATTTTAGTTTATTTCCAATGTAGCATGGAAATCATGTTTTGTGGGATCATTCATTGCCTCAAGATGTTTGGGAAAATGTATTGCTTTGGCTTCCATTAGAATCCATATGCAGGTTCTCTCTAGTTTCTAAGGAATGGAAAGAACTCATGACTTCCACTAGATTCTTCAGGTGTTACAGTGAAACAAGGAACAAACATCCATGGATACTTGTAAATCATGATCATGGTCATCATTGGCTGAGATACGAATTTTACAGTAGAACATGGAAAATTCTCAACTTTTTGTGGTTATCATGCTTTGATTGGGTATGGTTTGAAGATTCACATCGAGGGATAATCTTATTTTGTTCGTGTGACAGTCATGTTTCAAGGGTATGTAATCCACTAAAGTCGGGAACCTCCTTCAAGCTTCCTCAGATGTTATCAACTCAACTTAATGGATGACACTTTTATATTTATGTGTGGGGCATTTTGGTGGTGGATGACAACAAGGGGTACAAATTGGTTCAAGTAGGTGCTAATAGATCTAGAGTTAATGCAAGTTATGGTACTATAGAAATTTATGATTCTTTTATGGGGACTCTGAGGATTATGGTACGATTGAGATATTGTTTCTTCTATGGACGTGCTTATCTTCACCAACAATTTTTTCTTCTTAATTTCATATGAACTTGTGTTGGGTGTGAGAATTTATAACAGTCAATATTATTCTACTCTGCATTTTGTGTTGTTACCTATAAGATATGACAGAGACCATTTCCCTCACTACGAGATCAAGTTTGGTTATATCTCGAAGAAAGGGTTCTACTTGTAGCACCAATCGTAGCTGGGGACCATTTAAAGGAAATAATTATGTTTGAGCTTGATCTTGAGTTTGGAAGGAAGAGAGGTGATGTTTGGTCTTGGAAATAAATTGCAAGGATTCCCCATGCAATGTTCCAAAGTGTTTTTCTGCGAGGAAAAGGATGTTCTTATTTAGTTACATTGTGGTGGGAGAGTTCTTGTGTTTTAGAAAGGTGTTTTCTAGAAATATCCTCATCCTTTGTTTTCATTTAAAACAAGGGTCTTGGTCGTGGCTACCAGAATATATAAACACAACTAGCATGTGTTATAACAGTGGCATCGCCTTTGAGCCCAAGCTGATTTGAGACAACTACTTAGATCTTACTATATATCCATATATATGTATGTATGTATATCTGTAAATATATATCGAGCTTTCTATTTTTCTTTTCCAAAGCTTATAAGCAAGAGTAATCATTGAATTGTCTATTTTTAAAGTAGAAGAACCTGTAATCAACTATGGGAATAACACCAGAGAAATAATCAGTCACAAAATTTAAATGACATGAGCCTAAGACATGATAAATTTTCCTCTACTACATGTTATTTCCTATGAGATCACAAATTTCCAATGTGTTCCTTTGAAATAAATTCATCTTCTTGGACTTGAATTAAACTTAAGTTTCAAAATTCAAAATCTTGATCATGTTTCTCGGCACACACATGTACAAATACCAATGTAGAAATATGCTTCACATGTTACAAGAACTACTTCTCTACATAATTACATTTACCCCTATCTGTTATTAAAGAAACACATTCTTACTGTTGTACATACCAGACATAAAAAAATTAATAGCAACCGACAATGTATCCTTGATTATTAAATATAAGTTATTTTTCCTTATTATTAAAGTTATCAATCCTTCCCTTTCCATTAGATATGTATTTTTTTTGGCAAATACTCTGTTGAATTTGATTGTAATGAGGCCCAAAAAAAATTATTTATTTTGCATGCCTTACCTTAGCTTAAGTTCCTAGAATGTATGACACTTGGCCACTTGGAGGAACAAGAAAATGACATGTGGTATCTTTTGATTTCTCACTTCCACTTTGTCTTGCCTCTCCTACTCTATGGATCCGAAACTTCATTGAATCATTTCATTTCGTGGGCTTGGAGTATGGGAATGCATTTGAATTGGGAGGCCTGGAATCATGCCACGTGTCGATCCGATGGACAGGGAAGGATTTTTCCTTATTATTAAAGTTATCAATCCTTCCCCTATCCATCGATGACACATGGCATGATTCCGTGCCTCCTCAATTCAAATGCATTCCCATACCCAAGCCCACGGAATGAACTGATTCAATAAAGTTTTGGGTCCACAGTGTCGGTGAGGCAAGGTAGAGTGGCAATGAGCAATCAGAAGATACCACATGTCATTTTCTTATTCCTCTAAGTGGCCAAGTGTCACACATTCCAGAACTTGAGCGTAAAGGTAAGGCATGCAAAAGAAATGAAAAAAATTGGGCCTCATTACAATCAAATTTAACAGAGGGTATTTGCCAAAAAAATTACAGGAGATTCACCATTCGATTTCCAACTATTTTTAATATTTTTTACCATTTTCACCAAAAGAACGAAACAGGTTACAGGGATATTCACAAAAACCATGAAACTAGTTACAGATATATTCGCCAAAACCACAAAATTGGTTACAGGTATATTCACCATGATTTCTATAAGTTTTTTTCAGGGGGTTCCTTAAAATTTTCCCTAAAAATAAGGTCCATATCCCTACAAAGATACAATTTTTGCACACCACAAGTTCTACTTACCTTCCTATATAAAATTCTATGTAAGATAGGTCTTCCAATATATCCTCCTCTTTCTCGAAGAAGGGGAGTCCATTACTGAGTTTTAATAGAACAACCTTAAACAAGTTATTAGTTGTTATGAAGAGAATAGAATTTTGGGTGGTATTAATTGTTTTTTTAGAGAGCAAGAAATGTGAATCTACCTTAGGGAGAAAGTCTTATTTTCACAAGTGAAAGATAAATATTTAAGGGAGATACAAAGTGGGAAACAAAAACTATTGGTGGGGCACTTAGAGAAAGCCAAATCACTAGAAAGGTTTTCTAAAGCTAATTATCTCTCTTAATACATGTGGGTTGGGTAGTGACTTGAATAAGTCTTCTCTTTGAAGGTTAGTATCTCTTCACAATCCATATATACTAATTCTTCAAGAGACCAAAATTGGGGGTTAATAAAGTAGAGGGTGTTTTATATAGTTTTATTAAGGATGGGGAATTCATTTCATTGGATTTTATTGGTCGATTTGGGGGTGTATCTACTTTTAATAAAATGGGACTCTTAACTCTAATTTTCTTATTTTCGGTTTAGGAATACATCTCCTTTCTATGGAAAAGGGATTTTATTTTGTTGTGGTTTATATTTAGGGCCCATATGAGGATAAAATTCAATTTTGGGATTCAATAATAGACATGGATATCATAAAGGAAGAGAGGCTTATCTTAGGAGGTTATTTAAATTTCACTTTAAACAAATATGAGGTCTATGGGACAACATCGAAAAATGACACTCTAGAAATTCATTTTGTGTATAAATTAGAGGAGGTTATGCTAAGGAATGTTGCGCCTATAAAAATTATTCCTAATTTGAAGAATAATAAGATTCAAGAAGACTCTATGTGAGAAAGAGACTTGATAGGGTTTTAGTCTCTCGACGATATGAAGGTGAGGGAGAAGGATTTGACTCTTGGGTTGAAATAGGTAGTGATTCAAATAGCTTTCCATTCTAATATAACTTTCCACTAAGGAAATTAAATATCCTTGGTCCTTTAATTTTAATGCCTCTTGATTAGAGGATACATAATTTCAATCTTTGGTCAAATCTAGTTAGAAAGAGTATGTAATGAAATTATTAGGTAGATCTAAATATTAGTAAAATAGAACACCAAATAACCCCAAAATATTAGGTTGATATCATTTTCCATGGTGGACATGTCATATTCATGATTAAAAATATTCATAGGAGATTCCAGACTCTCCTTCCTCTTGGTTTATCACTCGTGCATTCTTCTTCACAAAATGAGAAATGTGATAGCTTACTTTCACATTCAAACTCATCTTCAGAGCTTCAAGATAACGTTGAGATCATTTGTGTGCTCCATCTCAATGATATCAATCTAAGACTTAGCATCGTGCAAAGCGAGAGGCCTTGAGGTCCAGAGACTTAGCACTACACAAAGTAGAGGCATTGTCATTTGTAAGAGACTTAGCACTACACAACGAAGGCGTTGAGGTCTGCAAGAGACTTAGTACTGCACAACAGAGGAGTTGAGGTCTGTAAGAGACTTAGCACTACACAATAGAGGTGTTGAGGTCTACAAGATACTTAACACGCATGGCCAGAGGCTTTGAGGTCGAAAAATACTTAACACCGCACAATGGAGGTGTTAAGGTCCGTAAGAGATTTAGCACTACACAATGTAGGCATTGAGTTACGCAAGAGATTTAGCACCGTGCATGGAGGCGTTGAGTTCAGTAAGATACTTAGCACCACGTAGCGGATGCATTGAGGTTTGAAAAGGGAAAATTCATTATCCATCATCGACATCAGATCAATCATAGCTCTAAGTAACATGGAGTTCCTTCAAACCAATTTGGATTCTACAGAATCAACTCAGAGCCAAGAGTTGTGTTATAGAGTAAAAGAATATCCTTGTTGTCAGATATCTGGAAGCCTAGCATCACACAGTGGAGGCATGGAGGTCTTCTTTAGATATCAGAGTGGCACAATGGAAGCTTCGTGGGCTCATAACCCACAAGTCCCAGGATCAGAACAAAGTTGTCAAAGTGAGGAGGTCACAGGGGAAGATACCAAGGGTATACTACAAAGAGCACTTCTAAGGTGGTTGCAGAGTTTCAGCATTCAGGATAGGATGGAAAAATGTTCCAATATAAGATTTTTGGGACAAAAATACTTTCTCATTGGGGAGGTGTGATCAAGGGATCATTTTTATATCAAAATTTCCTAAACATCCCTAAATTGTGTCATTACTGAGGAAGATAGTTTTGAGATATTTCATTTACTATGAGAATGTGAAAAATGGACATTGGGAGCTCTAGTTATGTCTGGTAAAATTTCAATCAACGAGAAAGTCAACTCTGGTCAACAAGTCAATATTGGACCAATCGCACTGTGACATGTGGAAAAAGGCTGGAAAAATTGGAGAGGCTTTAACCACCGTCTTCAATAGTCGTAAAATGATATAGCTAGGAGAAATAGGCTAAAAAATTTTAACGAAGGGGAGCCCGCCATAGTGTGGACTAATTTTTATCGCCAACGTGGTGGGTCCACAAGCCACCACGTGGCTTTCTACCACGAATCGAATACAATCAATTTTCATACCAAGGATGGACATCAAGCTATTAGTCGATTCATGCAAGGACCGAGTTACATTTTAGCTCGACGAGCTATCCACGTTGATCGGGGCCATCTATATTAAATGGGGTCTATATTAACCCATTAAACCTCCAACTCATCATGTAGTGGCATGTTCAAATTTCTAACCGAATGGCCCATACAATGGGTGCATTAAACGTAGTGGCCAATATGTAATCCACCAACTCCCAATGATAAGCCAAAGTCCACGTGGTGGGGGAAAACCAATCCATGCGTGGAAGCTTCCACGTGAGGAGGAGGGGGCGGTAAAGCCTCAAGTGGTCCCATGACCACTATGCATTCATGGGAAAGGCTTTAATAAATCCTAAACATTTATCCTTCCCACCTAATGTGGGATATTACCCACTTTCTAATGCATCCACATTACGTGGAATTTGTAAAAGGGGTTAAAGGAGGATTATGTGGGATATTACCCACTCAAACATGCAAGCTGCCCATTTTATGGGATTTTATCCCATTTTACATGCTACGGTTTAAGGCTTATAATAGCCTAAGGATAAATATTTTATCATTATTTTAAGGGCCTATTTTAATATAAATAGGGTACCCCTCTTCATTGTAAACACACAACTTGGAATCTCAAAGCAAGAGCTTGAGGAATATTTCCCAGCACAACGAAGGAGTGTTTTTATTGATAAGACCTATATTTTTAGGCTTATTATAAAGTTGTGAAGACCTGTTTATTTAAATAGGCATTATTGTGCCTATGAGTTTTAATACTTCCTAGCCGGCCCATAGCACCACATTAAATTATTATGAAGCTTGGAGTATCGACCGAGTGCCATAGGACGCACGAAGTGTACGAAGGCTAATTGAGAACCGAAGGATTCTCGAACAATGGATCTAGTGCCATAGAGCTCTCTAAATACGCTAGGAAGGTGGAAGTCCAATGTTATATTTCACCCTTGTCATCCGAAGGTCTAGATATTCTTCTAAGCAAGTTCTTAATAGTTTCCATTAGGTTTTCTTGTGAAAGTACTATTGTAACTTACAAGTTTTGACTAGTGGAACGATTGAAAGAACTTGGAGACATAGGCAGCAATGCCGAACTCCGTAATCAACCTTTTGCAAAGTTTCATACTTATTTTATTATTTTAAGTTGATTTTAACAGGGTAAAAACTAAACGAAATTTAATAAGCCTAAAAGGATTCAAGATTGAGTAGATAAAAATTTTGGTCTTTTTTCGGAACAAGTTTGGTATCAGAGTTGGTTTTGTAGAAATGGATCTATACATCTTCTTCTAGTTTCCAGTTATGCTTTCCTTATTAGGCACCATGGTTCAAGTGATGATCACTCGACATCAAGAACATGATTTCCAGTTGTGGAGCTGCAAACCCTCTTCGCTACTATTTGAGAGCGTCGGTGCGGGAATAACAACATATCGCAGAGTTTCAAAGAAGCTTGGATGCTCCACTTGGGAAGGTGGTTGAAGCCAGTTAGCTTCAAAGTGCCGCTTGGAGAGGAAAGCTGTCACGCATTCGGGCATGTGTCATCATTATGGCAAAGGGAATGATACCAAGCGATGTTGGGATTTGTACCCAAAGAGAATGCCTAAGTGGATGTAGAAGAAGGGAAAGGCTATTGCTAGACCTTGTATTGGCGATCGGTGGCACCATTGGCATGGAGATCACTAGTGGAACACCCAAATATTATATTGTCACATGCAAGTACCTCAAGACAATAGATTACAGTGGTTGCACAACAATAGTTAGTGACCCTTATTTTTATTGGACTATTAGAGTAGGGTACGTGAATCACAATGTGGTGCACGACTAGCAATTTCCATGACACCACTTCCTCATACCAAGACAGGTTAGTATAGAAGATGGTACTCGCATGGAGTGTCTACTAGTTATTGCATCTTGAGCTTCATCTATTGGGAGATGAGTTTCCGATAATGTCACTCTCGACATCATCCCTTTAGAGATGGATGAAGTAGTATTAGGAAACTTCTACCTGACTGCTTGTCATGGTTATATGACTGATGATAGGAGTGGATTGAATATTCCCATTGGGCAAGGTTGGATGATTGAGTTCGCGATAGGTCATGTTGTTTGTCTTACACAAGGTGAAAATAGTGAGCCTTCGGACTCATATGTACTCGGGATCATGCAGATCCTAGTGCAAAGTTGAGCTCATATGTCCCTGCTAATCATCCACATCCTAACACTGAGGTCACGTACATTCTAGTAGACCATGAGGATCCATATGTAGAGGAGTGAGAGCCAGGGATCCATAGGACACCTATTGAGGTATCCTAGATAGACACCGAGGATTCTACATTTGGTAAGAAATCTAAGGTGCAAATAAAGTTGACTTTTTCAGCTATTGTATTGGTTTTTCAAGCATTATTTATTTCTCTTATTGTAATAAAACCATAAAATTTTGTGTTAGGTAGAATGTATGAATAAGACCCCTATATGGTCAATTTTTGTATACATCTAACCGATCAGGACACATTAGTCAAAGTCCCAATTCTAGGCAATGTTTTTACTCTTATATAATTGTATTAGTAAGACCCCTTAGAGGGAAATTATTTTGGTAAATTTCTAATAATAGGAGATGTAGTATGTTTTGGTCCTTGTTAGGTTATTTGTCTAGCAGGGAGAGGACAAACGAGGTCAAACCACGATTGCGATGTAGTGGAGAAGACCAAGTACAAAGGCCACCAAGTAGGAGAAATTTTCGTGACAGGTTATCATGTGAAAATTATTTTCCTATAAATTGGTAACTAATCTTATTGTACCAAGACTCCAAAAAGGAGCATTTTTACAACTAATTTGCATGATGTATTAGGATATAATTTCCTACACTTGTATTTGGAAGTTGTAAAAGACCCTTCTAAGGGAACCTATCTCCTAATCGGTTTGTGAGTACTGTTATAGCTTGGATACGATTTAACTCATATAAAGCTTGAAGATTGATACGCCATTTGAAGCGGCGATAAGACTGAGTTCACGAGTCAGTCGACTCGAACTTCATTCTTTGTAGAGGCATTGTGACCATGCGGTAGAATGGTATCTCGAATCACCATTGGCATTAACGTTAGTTTGGAACTTCATTCTGTGAAGTGGCCATCATGTGCATCTAGTAGAATGGTACCTGATATTGTTTGTCAACAAAAGGATCTCTCAAAAGATTATCTCGAATGTCATTCGATTCAGGGCATTGCGACCACACATTTGAATGGTAGTTGATCATCAGACTTAGCATCATGCAAAATAGGCATTGAGGTTTGCAAGAGACTTAGCACTACACAACAGAGGCGTTGAGGTCTACAAGAGACTTAGCACTACACAGTGGAGGCGTTGAGGTCTACAAGAGACTTAGCACTACAAAGCAGAGGTGTTGAGGTCTACAAGATACTTAACATTACACAACGGAGGTGTTAAGGTCGTAAGATACTTATCACGCGCGCTGAGTGAGAGTTGTTGAGTCGAAAAGGGACAATTCATTGTCCATCATCGACATCAGATCAATCATAGCTCTAAGTAACATGGAGTTCCTTAAAACCAATTTGGATTCTATGGAATCAACTCGGAGCCAGGAGTTGTGTTATAGAGTAAAATAATATCCTTGTTGTTAGATATCTGGAAGCCTAGCACTCACAATGGAGGCGTGGAGGTCTTCTTCGGATATCAGAGTGGCACGACGGAAGCATCGTGGGCTCATAACCCATAGGTCCCACGATCAGAACAAAGTTTTCCAAGTGAGGAGGTTACATGGTGTTGGTTTTTTAAATAGGACTTTTTAGAAGAACAACAGTCAGGGGACAAGAAGTCCCTCCTCTTTAATGGGAGAGGTTCCCTTATTGAGACACGAACTTATTTACAAATATACAGAATGTCATTTTATGGTTGAACTTGGATACCACGAAAATGTTTTCCACAAAGATCATCAGTTACAAACGGGCTGAGGAAAGAGGGTACGAAGATAAGCAGAATAGCAAACGTTTGGAATTATAGATAACAGAATAATTCTTTACGAGTGCGAAGTTGCAGGGAATTTGGAACAAGATTATTTGTATTAGCTGAATAAGATTAAAGACACAAAGTTCTTCAAACGACCTTCTTCAGATTCATTAATCAAAGACACAAAGTTCTTTCTTGGTTGTGCAAGATCACTGTATTTGCAAAAGCAATCAGCAAGACTAATGAATTAGGTACAAAATAATCTTCACAATACTAAAGGAAAACAGGAGATACGAGAGATTCGATAGAGAATGAAAAGAAAAGCCCTTTTGTATTGATCGTTCAAGATCTATTTGCATTTCGAGTACGCCAAGTTCTTCCTCCTTTTTTCAAAATGGCGTGGAAAGGCCATTATATAGCTTACAAGTCGGTTACGCCTTGTAACCATTTCTTTAAATAAAGAATAGTTAAGTATTGCGGTTGCAATACCTTAACTAATTACAACGAATACGAAAAGAAAGGAAAGAAGAGGAAAGAAGAGAGAAGGAGACAAAAAGGGTGGCGCCATTTCTTGGGAGGGACCCACTTTGTCTTGAGAATCCATTGCACTGAACTTCTTCAATGACTCGGCCTATATCTCTCGCCACGAGGACTGATGTGTTAGTTGCATCGAGTCCAAAATCCCGTGCATTTCTCCATCTCTTTATCAAACTCGACGTGAGTATGATAGTCTTTGTTTTCTTCTTGGCAGCGGTGGAGAGAACAAATTTCCTTTATCTTGTCTTTAGAGATGGAGTCTTCCTTCAAAAGATTATCTTTGACAAAAGCTCGAACCCGAGCTTTGATTTCTTGCAAGGACGAGGGAATGCTGGAGTTTTCATCCGAAGATGACAATGCATATCTTTGAAAGCAATGCTAGCGTCTTCAAAGCTTCTCCCTTTTGCCGGCTATTCTTCATTTCTCCTCTGACTTCTTCCGGGACTCGATTTTCCACTCTACACCGTAGACCCGAGATTTTGATAGATTATCTTCGGCATCATCGAAAATCTTACTCGCCCAATAAGATGTTCTCATCTCTGCATGCGTCCCATGAGGCGAAGGTCTACAATGCAATCCGCCCCAAAGTTTAAGCTCCTTATTCATAACCTCATGGTAGAGGATAGTTTATGTTCTGCAACTTGTCTACCTTTCCATGTAGCTTAAAAGCTTCGTCGATGAAGTTTAGCCCTAAGCAACAAGCATGTCATCCACCATGGCTTCGATAGCTCTACCATAGGCAGAATACTTGTGCATATCTTTAATTTCTTGCACTTCATCTTGGCTTAGAATTACGGGAGGGGGTAGAGTCAAGTGGGGTCTAAAACTTTGTCCTAGACAAGAGTGACTTGATAAAACTCGTGAGAACTTGGGCTTGTTCTTCTATTGCTCAATCGCTCTCTGCCCTTTCTCTACCCTTCCAATGACTCTCGTGATCAAGTTTCTCGGAGGTTATGAATCTCACCTTCGGGAGTAGACTCTCCCATAGGGATCCTTGAAAGCTCCAAGTCGGATGTCGCGAACTCGATTCCGATTTGTCTCTGTGGGCTTAAGCAATCTCTAGGAATTGCTTTGACCTCGAGCATCCGACACAACTCGAAGTAGTTCCGGCTTTCTTGGCACGAGAAGGAGTGGTGCCCAACAAGGCTGCTACCGCATCAAAATTTGGTCCCAAGCTTTGAGAGGAGGATTTTCTCTTCCTTTTATCAACCAGAGGTTGCACCCAAGCAAAAGAGGAAGAAGAATCTGCAGGAGAAGCAAGGGGACCAAGAGACAGGGAGCTCATGACACTCAAGGTCTGTGCAGCTGTTGACTCAAGCTGAGATGTAGCGTAACACTGGAGGTAATGGCGGCAGAAGAATCAGTAGTACCTGGAAGTTCGGTGCTCTGGACTTCTTTATCTTTATCTGCTGGATTTTCAGGAACACTTGCAGGAATTGGCACCTCACTGTCTTCACTTTCACTGAGAACGATGATGTTCTCTGGCCCCATAGGCAACTCTGCCTGTTTTCTTGGAGGGTCATTCTCTGCAGGCTCCTTCTTTACCTCTTTGAGTTTCTTCTTGTATACCTGGGTAGATGGAGAAGGAGTAGATCCTACAAGTCCCTGAGCTATTGAGGCAGGAGGGGTTTTCACTGGTGTCCCAGACTCTGGAACTGATGCTTCCCTTATGGGTGTCGAATCATCTTTGGAGCTGGATTCTCCTGAGTGCCTCTTGAATTCTCGGATCTTCTTACTGAACCAGACCCTAGTTCTGATCAAGACTGGGGCAATAATCTCAGCCAGATCATCTCTTTCTTTCTGTTTCCAATCGGAGTCCTCCAGGGGTGTGCTTAATCACATTTTCGTATTCATACGAATATAGCTCAATTGTCATCTTGGAGACCTTCGAGTGAACTTGGTACAGACCGAAGTTCTTGGATCAATCGGCAGGAGAACCACGCCACAATGCCTTCTTCCGGCTTCAAAATCATCCGCACACGGCCCAAAGAGTCTTCCTCAGACCGCCCCGTGATGATAGACTATCTTGATGTTCCTTTCAATGAACTTCTTCAAGTCAAAAAAGGTTCTTGGCTTGAAGAAATGAATGCGAAGGATAGGGACCAGGGCTCTTTCTACATTCCGGCATCCAGGGCCGCTTTTGCATGTGTATTTTCCCGAGAGAGATGGGAAAGTGTGTTTAAATCTTCTTGTCTCTGCAAGATCTCGTGCAACTTGTCCAGATTGCTGCATATCTCAATCAAGGCCATTTTGTCATTGCAGAACATGGGAAGCCGCAGAGAGGAGTGTTCTCATAACGCAAGAAGCTTTGATATAAGAGAATTTCCTGAACTGAATGAAATAGGCTCCATATTGTGATATCAGGTTCATAGCTTCGTCTGAAAACCTCCTGGCAGTGTCACCTTCGAGCAATCTGACCACGTACATGGTGAAGGCATCATTGACCCTTCTGAAATTCCGATTCTTTGGTCTCTAGAAGGTGAATCAAGGGCAATAGTGTACACTGGATCGTCTTTGTGCGCATCAATGTAGGAAAAGCCAAACCATTGCCGTGACGCTGCTAGGGTATACATCAGATACGAAGTCATGAAGAACTTCTTTGTTTGTTGCACATTGGATAATTGCTCGGCCAAATTCATGCTTATGATTTCTGCCCAATTGATGTTTTGCGTTCCTCGCACACCATGCCGATGATGCGGGCACATCCAGAAATGAAACTCATTGGTTGAGGGCAAACCCATAACCCGAGCCAAAGGGATTATGAAATCGACAATTCTTCATTGAAATCCGCCTAGGAAGAGGGTTTTGGTCCGACGAGAAGCTCCTTTCCTAGGGTTCTTCAACCAAGACCTCACCACTCGAGCTTTATATTTATCAATGTCTTGGTCGAACATGGCACGTGCTTGATCCCGAGAGACGACTATGGCATTGTCCATCTCCGGAATCCTCGTGAGCAGCTCCAATGGCGCAAGCAGTCAAAGCTGGCAATGAGCTCCCGTGTACATTTGTCAATTTGCTCGAGTCGGGGTCGAAGTGAGCTCCGCATGAAAGTACCGTGGATGTCGCACACCGCACCGAGATAGGAAACCTCCGCGAAAGCCAAACCGCTATCATTAATCATCTGTGCCATCGGCGTAGGTTTCAGATCTGTCATTCTTGACCAAAAATCACCAGAAGTCGAGATGACGAGCTTCACTGCATCTCGATATTGCTAACTGTGAGACTCAAGTGGAGAAATTTGCTCCTGTCCCTGAAACTTGATCTTCATATTGATAGATTCGGAGCTGCGACCCAGACTCTGGAAGGAATTTGCAAAGGGAACTAGGTTGCAAGGGTTTGAGCAAATGATAGCAAGAAAGCAATGTGAAAAATGCGAAGGTGGTATGCTTGGTTATATAGCCGTTTGAGGAGCGGAATGAATTTAATGCGCATTGAATACACCACCACCAATTTGAAAGAGCGTCATATTCGGAATGAGCGGGAAAAGCTAAGTGTGAATGACACTTGGTACGCTTGGAACAGGTGAGACGCGAATGCGCGAAACACGCGGCTCGGGCGAAATGGAGAGAGAATGCACAAAAGCTTTTGGAACAATTGGGACGAAAATGCGCGAGGTACGCGGTTCAGGCATTTCGGCCAAAATTGGAACAGCAGGCCCATTTGGACTTGGGACTTTTGGAACAGAAAATTCCGGAGTACGCGACTAGGAAGCTTCGGCCGAAAAAGAGGAAGCTTGCACTTTTGACTTTGGGATATTTGGGACGAAAATGCGCGAAGTACGCGGTTCGGGAGTTTCGGCCGAAAATGGGAAAGCTCGCACAAAAGTTTTGGGACACTTGGGACAAAAAGTTCCGACGGGCCCGAGAATGGGACAGTTTCGGGGATTTCGGCCGATCGGGGAACAACTTGCACTTTCGTACTTGGGACAGGTGGGACAGAAAGTTCCGACAGACCCGAAATACTTACAAAATGACCCAAAACTTAGATTCTTTCGACTTCACGACCTGGGTATCTCAAAAAAAAGCACTTAGACTCAAAATTTTCAAAATTTGTTCTTGTTAGAGAGGGGAATTTTGAGTAGACAACACATGGGAAGAGACCAAATGGTACACTACATTAGCACTTCCGAGATGGCAGCAAATTTTCTAGATTCAAGACGGGATGGTAAAATATTCCAATATAAGCTTTTGGGACAAAAGCCTTTCTCATGGGGAGGTATGATCGGAAATCATTTTTATATCAAAATTTCTCTAAACATCCCTAAATTATGTCAATTCAAAATATATTTTTGAGATATTTCCGATGACTATGAGAACGCGAAAAATGGACATTAGGAGCTTTAGTTATGTTCGGTCAAAGTTCAATCAATGGGAAAGTCAACTATGGTCAATACGTCAATATTGGACCAATCGCACTTCGAATCGTGGAAAAAGGGCATTGGAAAAAATTGGAGAGGTTTTAACCACCGGTCTTCGATGGTCGTAAAATGATATAGCTCATGGGAGCAAGAGGCTCAACTTTTTAATGGAGGGGAACCTAGCCTTCGTGTGAACTAATTTGTTATCGCCGACGTGGTGGGTCCACAAGCCACCACGTGGCTTGCCACCATGAATCGAATATGATCAATTTGCCTACCAAGGATCGACATTGAGCTATTATTTAAGTCATGCAAGGATCGAGTTACATTTTAGCTTGACAAGCTATCCACATTGATCGGGACCATCTATATTGCATGGGGTCTATATTAACCCATTTAACCTCCAACTCGCCACGTAGTGGCATGTTCAAATTGCTAACCGCTTGGCCCATACAATGGGCACATTAAACATAACGGCCAATATGTAATCCACCAACTCCCAATGATAAGCCAAATTCCACATGGTGGGGGAAAACCAAGCCATGTGTGGAAGCTTCCACATGAGAAGGAGGAGGGGGCGGTAAAGCTTCAAGTGGTCCGATGACCACTATGCATTCATGGGAAAGGCTTTAATAAATCCTAAACATTTATCCTTCCCACCTAATGTGGGATATTACCCACTTTCTAATGCATCCACATTACGTGGAATTTGTAAAAGGGGTTAAAGGAGGATTATGTGGGATATTACCCACTCAAACATGGAAGTCGCCCATTATATGGGATTTTATCCCATTTACATGCTACTGATTTAAAGCTTATAATAGCATAAGGATAAATATTTTACCATTATTTTAGGGGCATATTTTAATATAAATAGGGGTAACCCTTTCGCATTGTAAACACACAACATGGAATCTCAATACAAGAGCTTGAGGAATATTTCTGAGCACAAATGAGGAGCATTTTTATTTATAAGACCTATATTTTTAGGCTTATTATAAAGTTTTCAAGACCTATTTATTTAAATTTGCATTATTGTGGCTTAATACTACCTAGTCAGCCCATAGACCACACTAAATTATTGTGAAGCTTGGATTATCGATCGGAATGCCATAGGACATTACAAAGTGTCCGAAAGGTCGATTGAGAAGCGAAGGATCTTGAGCAAATGGATTTGGTGCCATAGAGCTTGTTGAATACGCTTGTAAAGGTGGAATTCGGGTGCTATCTTTCACCCTTGTCATCCGAAGGTCTGGATATTATTCTAAGCAAGTTCTTAATAGTTTCCATTAGGTTTTCTTGTGAAAGTACTATTGTAACTTACAAGTTTTGACTAGTGGAATGGTTCGAAAGAACCCGAGAGACGTAGGCAATTGCTAAACTCCGTAATCAACCTTTTTGCAAAGTGTCATACTTATTGCATTATTTTAAGTTGATTTTAATGGGGTAAAAATTAAATGGTAATTTGATAAGCCTACAAGGGTCCGAAGATCGAGTAGATAAAAATTTCGTATTTTTCGGATCAAGTTTTGTATCAAAGATAGTTTCACGAGAAATGGATATATACATATTCTTCTAGTTACCAGTTATGCTTTCCTTATTAGGAACCATCATTCAAGTGATGATCACTCGACATGAGAACATGATCACCAAATTATGGAGCTACAAACCCACATGGCTACCTGCTCGAGAGCGTCGGTGCTAGCAACAACAACATATCGCGAGTTGCGAAAGAAGCTTGGATGCTCCACTTGGGAAGGTGGCTAAAGCTAGTCATCTTCGGAAGCACTTGTTTGGATAGGAAACCATCACCGGACTTGGGCATGTGTAAATCATTGGCAAAGGCATGATACCAATCAAAGTTGGGATTTGTACCCAGAGAGAAGTCCTAAGTGGATGCAAAAGAAGGGAAAGGCTATTTCGGACCCAAAGCACTAGCTAGTCGGTGGCAACATTTACGAAAATAACCAATGGAACATCTAGATATTATCTATGACATGGGAGTGCCAGAGATAGTCGATTCTCGATGGTTGGATGAGTATAGTTAGTGACCCTTATTTTTATTGGACTATTGAAGTAGGGTACGTAATTATCGATGTGGTGCGCCAACTAGGACTTCCCATGACACCACTTCCTTGTACCAAGATAGTTGGTACAAAATATGCTACTCGCATTTAGTATCTACTAGTTATTACATCTTGAGCTTCATCATTGGGAGATGAGTTTCATGTAATGTCACTCTTGACATCATCCCTTTGGAAATGGATAAAGTGGTATTAGGAAACTTCTACTTGAATGCACGTCAAGGTTATATGACTAATGACAGGATCGAGTGGATCTTCGTATTGGGAACATCCGGAGGATTGGGTTTGCAACGAGTCATTTTGTTCATCTTACACAAGGCAAACTAGTGAGCCTTCAAAATCATATGTACTGAGGATCATGTAAATCCTAGTATAGAGTCAATCTCATATGTCCCGCCGATCATCCAGATCCACGACACCGATGTCACGTACATTCCAGCAGAGACCATGAGGATCCATATGCGAGAGGAGCAAGAGCCTAGGGATACATAGGACACTATTGAGGTATCCTAGATAGATACCAAGGATTCTACATTTGGAAATAAATCTAAGGTGAAAATAAAGTTGACTTGTTCAAATTTATTGTATTGGTTTTTCCGAGCATTATTTATTTCTCTTAGTGTAATAAAACCTTAAAATTTTATGTTAGGTAGAATGTATGAATAAGACCCTCTATGGTCAATTTTTGTATACATCTAACCGATCGGGACACATTAGTCAAAGTTCCAATTTTGGGAAATGTTTGTACTCTAATACACTTGATTAGTAAGACCCTTAGAGGAAAATTATTTTGGTAAATTACTAATACAAGGAGATGTAGTATGTTTTGGTCCTTGTTGAATTATGTTTCCAGTAGGAAAGGAATAAATGAGGTCAAACCACAATTACTGATGTAGTGGAGAAGACCATGTAAAGGCCGCTAAGTAGGAGAAATTTTCGTGACAAGTTGTCATGTGAAAATTATTTTCCTATAAATTGGTAACTAAGCTTATTGTACCAAGACTCCAAAAGGATAATTTTTTACAACTAATTTGCATGATGTATTAGGATATAATTTCCTACACTTGTATTTGGAAGTTGTAAAAATACCCTTTTAAGGGCACCTATCTCTCTAATCGGTTTGTGAGTACTGTTATATCTTGGATACATGATTTAACTCATATAACGCTTGGAGATTGATCCGCCATTTGAGTAGAGTAGTAGAATGGTAGTTAAATCACCATTGGCATTGGACGTCGGGTCAGAACTTCATTCTGTGAAGAGGCCATCATGTGCATCTAGCAGAATGGTACTTGATATTACTTGTTAACAAAAGGAGCTCTCAAAATATTAGTTCAAAATGTCATTCAGAGTTAAGGCATTATGACCGTACATTTAAATTGTAGTTGATCATCCAGACTTAGCATTGTGTTGCATAGGCATTGAGGTCTGCAAGAGACTTAGCATTGCAGGAGAGGCATTGAGATTTGTAAGAGACTCGGCATTGCACGCTGGAGGTGTTGATGTCTAAAAGAGACTTAGCACTATACAGTAGAGGTGTTGAGGTCTACAAGAGACTTAGCACTACACAAGAAAGGTGTTGAGGTCTATAAGAAACTTAGCACTACACAGTAGAGGTGTTGAGGTCTCGAAAAATACTTATCATTTCGCACAACGGAGGCATTGAGGTATGCAAGAGACTTAGCACTACACAATGGAGGTGTTGAGGTCTATAAGATACAAAGCTCCACGCAGAGAGAGGCGTTGAGGTTTGAAAATGGATAAGTCATTGTCCATCATCGACATTGGATCAATCATAGCTCTAAGTAACATGGAGTTCCTTCAAACCATTTTGGATTCTGCGAGAATTAACTCGGAGCCAAGATTTGTGTTATAGAGTTACTGAGAATATCCTTGTTGTCGAGATATCTATAAGCCTGACCAAGCACCGCATATCGGAGGTGTGGAGGTCTTCTTTGGATATCGAGTGGCACAATGTGAAGCTTTGTGGGCTCATAACCCATAGGTCCCGTGATTGGAACAAAGTTGTCGAAGTGAGGAGGTTGCGGGGAAGATACCAAAGGTTATACTACAGAAGTATTTCCGAGGTAATAAGACAGTTTCAGATTCTGGACAAGATGGAAAAATGTTCCAATATAATATTTTTTTGGGACAAAATCCTTTCTCATTGGGGAGGTGTGATCAGGGGATCATTTTTGATATAAAAATTTCCCTAAACATCCCTAAATTGTGTTAGTCTGAGAATATATTTTTGAGAGATTTCAGCGACTATGTGAACGCGAGAAAGCAGGACATTGGGAGCTCTTGTTATGTCCGGTCAAAATTCAGTCAAAGAGAAAGTCAACTATGGTCAACATGTCAATATTGTACCAATAAATGCATCGCGACACATGGCAAAAGGGCATTGGAAAAAATTAGAGAGGTTTTAATCGCCAATATTTGCTAGTCATAAAATGATATAGCTCATGGGAGCAAGAGGCTCAACTTTTTTAACGAGAGGGGAGCCCGGCCACCATGTGGACTAATTTGTTATCGCTGATGTGGTGGGTCCACAAGCCACCACGTGGCTTGCCACCACGAATCGAATATGATCAATTTTCCTACCAAGGATCAACATCAAGCTATTAGTTGAATCATGCAAGGACCAAGTGACATTTTAGCTCGGCGAGCTATCCACATTGATCGGGACCATTTATATTTCAAGGGGTCTATAATAACCCATTAAACCTCCAACTTGCCACATAGTGGCATGTTTGAATTTCTAACCATTTGGCCCACAATGGGCACATTAAACATAGCGACCTATATGTAATCCACCAACTCCCAATGATAAGCCAAATTCCACGTGGTTGGGGCAAACCAAGCCATGCGTGGAAGCTTCCACTTAAGAAGGAGGAGAGGGCGGTACAGCCTCAAGTGGCCCCATGACCACTATGCATTTGTGGGAAAGGCTTTAATAAAGCCTAAACATTTATCCTTCCCACCTAATGTGGGATATTACCCACTTTCTAATGCATCCACATTACGTGGAATTTGTAAAAGGGGTTAAAGGAAGATTGTGTGGGATATTACCCACTCAAACATGCAAGTTGCCCATTATATGGGATTTTATCCCATTTTACATGCTACGGTTTAAGGCTTATAATAGCCTAAGGATAAATAATTTAGCATTATTTTAGGGTCCTATTTTAATATAAATAGGGGTACCCCTCTTCATTGTAAACACACAACTTGGAAGCTCAAATCAAGAGCTTGAGGAATATGCAGAGCACATCGGAGGAGCGTTTTATTGATAAGACCTACTTTTAGGCTTATTATAAAGTTGTGAAGACCTATTTATTTAAATAGGCATTATTGTGACTAGGAGTTTTAATACTACCTAGTCGGCCCATAGCACCACACTAAATTATTGTGAATCCTGGAGTATCGAACGGAGTGCCATATGAGCGTTACTAAGTGTCTGCAGAAGGCCGGTGTAGGGTGGAGGATTCCAAACGGTGAAGATGGTACCATAGAGCTTGCTGAATATGCTAGGAAGGTGGAACTCGGGTGCTATTTTTCTTCTAAGAAAGTTCTTAATAGTTTCCATTAGGTTTTCTTGTGAAAGTACTATTATAACTTACAAGTTTTGACTAATGGAGCGTTCAAAAGAACCTTGGGAGGCGTAGGCAATTTCGAACTTTGTAATCAACCTTTTTACAAAGTGTCATACTTATTGAATTATTTTAAGTTGATTTTAATGGGGTAAAAATTAAATGGAAATTTGATAAGCCTACAAGGGTCGAAGATCGAGTAGATAAAAATTTTGGTCTATTTTCGGATCAAGTTTGGTATCAGAGTTGGTTTTGCAGAAATGGATCTATACATCTTCTTCTAGTTTTCAGTTATGTTTTCCTTATTAGGAACCATGGTTCGAGTGATGATCACTTGACATCGAGAACATAATCGCGGATCGTGGTGCTATAAACCCACCTGACTACTTTTTAAGAGTGTTAGTGCCGGTAGAAACAACTTATCGTAGAGTTACAAAGAAACTTGGATGCTCCACTTGGGAAGGTGATTGAATCCAGTCAGCTTTGAAAGTGCTACTTGGAGAGGTAACTATCACCAAACTCATGCATGTGTCATTATTGTGGCAAAGGGCACAATACCGAGTGATCTTTGGGATTTATATCCATAAAGAAGGCATAAATGGATGCGAGAATAAGGGAAAGGTTATTTCCGGACCCATCACTAGCTGGATCGGTGGCACCATTGGCATGGAGATCACTAGTGGAACATCTAAATATTATATTGTGACATACGAGTGCCTCGAGACAATTGAATGTCTTGGTTTGCACGAGGACGATTAGTAACCCTTATTTACGATTGGACTATAAGAGTAGGGTATATAAAGCTGTCGATGTGGTGCTGTTTTACTAGAGACTTCCCATGACACCACTTCCTTGTACCAAGACAGTTGGTACATAAGATGGTACTTTGTATGGTATCTACCGAGATATTTCATCTTGAGCTTCATCATTGGGAGACAAGTTTCCGATAATATCACTCTCGACATCATCCTTTGGAGATGGATGAAGTGGTATTAGGAAACTTCTACCTAACTACTTGTCAAGGTTATATGACTGATGACAGGAGCAGAGTGGAGATTCACATTGGGCACAACTAGAGGATTGAGTTCGTAATAGGTCATGTTGTTTGTCTTGCACAAGGCAAAAATAGTGAGCCTTCAGACTCATATGTACCTGGGGATCATGTAGATCCTAGTGCAGAGTCGAGCTCATATGTCCATGTTGATCATCCAGATCCTAACACTGAGGTCATGTACATTCTAGCAGACCATGAGGATCCATATGTAGAGGAGCGAGAGCCCAAGGATCCACATGACACCTATTGAGGTATCCTAGATAGACACCGAGGATTCTACATTTGGTAAGAAATATAAGGTGTAAATAAAGTTGACTTGTTCAGCTATTGTATTGGTTTTTCCGAGCATTATTTATTGTCTTATTATAATAAAACCATAAAATTTTGTGTTAGGTAGAATGTATGAATAAGACCCTATATGGTCAATTTTTGTATACATCTAACCGATCAGGACACATTAGTCAAAGTCCCAATTCTAGGCAATGTTTGTACTCTTATATAATTGCATTATTTTGGTAAATTTCTAATATGGAGAGATGCGGTATGTTTTGGTCCTTGTTGAGTTATTTTTCCAGCAGAGAGGATAAATGAGGTCAAACCATGATTGTGATGTAGTGGAGAAGACCAAGTACAAAGGCCACCAAGTAGGAGAAATTTTCGCGACAGGTTATCATGTGAAAATTATTTTCCTATAAATTGGTAACTAAGCTTATTGTACCAAGACTCCAAAAAGGAGAATTTTTTACAACTAATTTGCATGATGTATTAGGATATAATTTCCTACACTTTTATTTGGAAGTTGTAAAAAGACCCTTTTAAGGAACCTATCTCCTAATCAGTTTGTGAGTACCTGTTATAGCTTGGATACAAGATTTAACTCATATAAAGCTTAGAGATTGATCTGCCATTTGTGTAGATAGTAGAGTTTGCAAGATTCATCTTGGAACTTCATTATATGTAGAGGCATTGTGACCGTGCAACAAAATGGTAGTTGAATCACCATTGGCATTGACATCGGGTTAGAACTTTGTTCTGTGAAGAGGCCATCATGTGCATCTAGCAGAATGGTACCTAATATTGTTTGTCAACAAAAGGAGCTCTCAAAATATTAGCTCAGAACGTCATTCAGATTCAAGGCATTGCGATTGCACATTCGAATGGTGGTTAATCATCGAGACTTAGCATTGTGTCGTTTCACCTGATTCTTAAAATGTTTCTCAAAATGTGATGAAACAGATAAGGGTAAAAGGTTAGGAGTAATACCTATTGAAGCTGGTTGAAGGTTATTACATGTGAGTTGACTTATCAATCCACGGCTGATTGTGAGAACTTCCTTTTGGCTATAAGGAACTACGAAATAAACAACAAGACCACCAAATGGAAGTTAAATAGTATATACAGTGGACTTCCTAGGGTATGCTAGATCTAGGAAGCATGATACTCCTAGAAAGGTTGTCAATCCACTATTGTAAACAAATTAATGTGAGAAATAAGGTAAATATTGTCCTACTATAGTCAATATGATTTAGGCATCTCATATAAACACAATAATAAAATATAATCTAACAGGCTAGGTTAGGATCAGATCCAGAGGTTGGGTAAATGGTTATGGGTTTCTGCAGGTCTGACAAAGATCTGATGAAGGTCACAGGTGATTATAGGTAACTTGGGAGTAAGTAGGTAGGTTTTGGTCATCGTTATGTTGAGAAACAAAGACCAATTTCGATCTAGTCCTAACCAATGTCAGTTAATTGTGACCGATGTTGGTCAATGAAGAAATGACAGGGGGTCAAGAACAAGGGTTTGGGTCTGTTTTCTAGGTTGATGGGGAACTAGGTGAGGTGTCTAGGAGGTGTGGGTAGGGATACAAGTCCAGTAGGGAGAATGGGGTTTTGGTGAAGCTAGGAGGAGTTAGGATTAAGTTGGTGAATTTAGCAAAGGGGCAATATCAAGTAGGTAAACGGACATCGGTGATAGGAGTGAAAATGGAAGATGTTGCGAGAAATCGGGGTTTAGATGGGTTCCCTTTGTGATTATACAAAGGGTGTGGTAGGTCAGAATGAGATGCTAGGTTGTCAGGACAAGGTTTTGTATATTTTTGGAAGAGGTATGGGGATAGTTATTAGAGAGAAGTAGTGAGTGGTTAGAAAAGTAATAACCCACAAAGGGATGTAAATACTGAGAGTATCTAAAAAAATGGATTGAATAGACAAGTATACTTACTTGGAATCTGCTACCAGTCAACTATGGGTGAAGATAGGAGATGGTGGTTGGAGGTTTCTTCTGTAGAGGGTCACCAATTGATAGGAAACTATTGCTTGAGTTTGGGATTTCCTCCTTGCTTGGCTAAATCAAATCTTGGCTTGGATGGTTTGGATGTCTAGGTGTGAACATATGCTCACTCTGGTTGCATGCAGATGTGATTACTTCTTCCTTTCTCTCATAATGTGCCAACCTCCAAATAAGGCTACCAAAAAGGAATAAAAGGTGACCCGGCAATGATTTTAGGTTGATTGGTGTCGGTTTAGGGGTGACCGGCGTCGGTTAGGGTGAGATTCCCTAGGTTTACTAAAATGGGCAGATCTTCTTGATTTCTTAGATCCAGTTAGTTTCTTTTCATGGATTAGAATGGAATCTTCTTTTATAATGGGTGGGAATGTGGTTAGAGAGGTTGTAGAGATTGATTTTTAGGGTTAGGAAAAATCTTAGCCCATTAAGGAAAGTAGGATTAGGTCTTAGTTAGTTATGGAAACATGTCAAGAATAGGTCTAGGGTGAGGTGGTTGGATGAGATGTCTAGGTGAGGTGGAAATTAGGATAATTAGATAATAAATATTGTGAGGACATGGATTAATTTAATTAAATTAATATAATATTAGTGAAGGGTGTGAGGGGCCATGGTTAGGTGAGTATGTTTGGGTTGGATTATTTAGGAAAGGGTTAAGAAGTGTAACCTAATTTTGGTGTCTATATTTTCCCATTTTTTGTTGTTAGCTTTTATTGGTAATGAACCATAATATTTTAATATTTTTTAATTATTCATGTTTTGGTGAAGGTGATTACTAATGTGTGCATTACATTAGAAGTATCAAATGGAGGTTTGTTTGATGAAACTTTGGGACACTTGGTTGAAGAGGATGGTTATTCATGATGGTGGAGGAATTGGAAGAGTAATGTGATATTTTGTTATGATCAAGACAAACATTGTACTTGTGATAATATAAATGTACATGTTTGGCATACCACTTAGTGTGGACTTGTTATGATGTTGATGTGTTTAGGGATGAGAGTATCTCTCATTATCTCATGAATTCGATGTGAATTTCACTTCTATTACCAGGTTTTTGTGTGAAATAAATTTTTATATGTTGACTAGGAAAGTGTTGTATTATTTCATTATCTTTTGATATTGTATATGTGTACTAATGTTTTTCTTGACAACAATTTTTGTAATGAATTATTATCATGTTGTTTCCATCATGTTAGTGATGTAGCATGATGTAATGTCATGTTTCAAATTGTCACTTGTGTTGGTGATATTATGTATGTAGGTATGATAATTACCATGTGTGGACGTTGTGAGTTATCGAAGTGTTTGTGATAATGGCACCCCATGAAATTTTTTGTGATAAAGGATGCACATGTTCTATCAAAGTTTTTTTATGAAAATCATGTTTTGTTTTTATTTATGAATGTGTTGTAAAGTTTTGACCCCATGGTTTCTTCATGTGTACCACCCATGTGCTATATAGGAAAATGTCCACATAATGAAGTATGTATATGTCCTAATGGTATGTACCACCTATATTTTACTTGATTGATTTTAAATATGCGATGATGTATTTTTCCTTGTGAATTGGGGCATATGATGACCTTATGACCAATATTATATCATACTTCATGTCATTAAGCATTATGTGGAAAGTGTGTGTTGTTATGTAAATTGTGATTAATTGATGCATCACCCCTACATTACATCTATGCCTATCATGTTCGGGATATTATAATGTTTTCTTGGTTATGTTGTAGGCCGATGTTACCAACATATATATCCCATGGGTAGTATCAAGGTGTACTGGGGAGTGAAAGGTGAATAGTGAGGTGATGATGCTTGATTCAAGTACATTTAGGAAGTGGAGTCTCTCATAGGGAAAACATGTTTCTATTTTTTTGGTATGTCTAATATTATTTTACGTATGTGATGCATATTGTATAGGATGAACACCTCAAGCTCGAAAATGGTGACCTATTATTTTCTCTCATTCCTTAGATGGTGGAGAGTAGAATGAAGACCTAGAGGGAAACCACATTCATCAAGGACTTGTACTCAGGCCAAGATGAATTAGTATAAATATTCAAGCGAGAACTCAACTATGAGAGCAATTTGCATGCATTAGGTGGAAACCAAGATTCAAAATGGAATACACATAGATCAAGGAGAAAGGTGTACATATAGGAATTTGGAGTAGCTCTGATGGAGAGATAATGATGCTCCATGATGGAGAAGAGGAGTTACTTTTTAAATGGGAATTTAACTCGTATGAACATAGTGAGGATGTGCATGAGAATTTTGAGATTTTGATATATATAGCAGCTCATGTGCCGAAGATATTAGGGAATTCATCATAATTAATATGACACATAGATTTGGATGATTTATTTATGAGATGAATCACCTAGTGAGGTGGAATGTACACCTAGTAAAAAAATAAAAGGTGAAAAATATTCGTGTACACCACCCCCCTTCATAAAAACTTAGGATAATGTAGGGAAAGTCCAAAACACACAGATAATGAAATATGGGTCTAGGCAAACTAAGTCATGTGAGGTACCCATGCATGGAAAATCTCAAGTAGTGAAGTAAAGTTAAGCGTGGAAAAAATATCCACTTACAAGAGATTAAGTTAAAAACTCCCTAAACAACTAAGAAGAAGGCAAGAAGAATAAGTGTTATCGACCTCCCAAGAAGATGAACCAATCACGAGTCACCTGGTGATAAGTAAAGAGGAAGAAGAACATCCCGTGATGACAAGGTGTTGTTTTCTAAATTTTTTGTGTGAAGTATGAAATGTTGAATTGGTGAATGTTATGATGATGTTTGAAACATGGATGATGTAATGAAGGTGATTTTATGTCTTGAATTTGGTGAAAGAGAAAAGTGTTCCCATAGATAAGCATGAGTTTTAATCATATATAGTTTCTAATCAATGCAGTGTAATGAAGAATTAAAAGATCAAGGAGGACAAAGCCTCTGTTTGTAGAGGATGATAAGTGAATGCCTGTAGGTGGGTGGTGAGCATAATACCATTAAAACATTGCATGATATGATATATGTCTAAAGGTGAAGAATAGTGGACTCACCAAATATCATCAAGTTACATGTCCCTTGATGGTATAAATGAAGGAGATAAGGGTGAGAAGGTTAAAATGGATGGTTATATGAAACAATGAGATAAGTGTAGCCTTTATGTGCAAGAGAATCAAAAACTCAACCAATGTGCATTCCCTATGAAAAAAGTTTTTTGAGTGACTTGTATTTAAGAAAGAATCGATCAATTGAGAGGAAGTCTATATGGGATGAGGAAATTATCTCCTTTGAGGTAAAAAATTGTGCAATATTTTTATCACCAAGATGAATGATCACATGGCTCCAATGAAGAAGCTCGGATTTTATTTATTGATTTATTTATGATGAGTATTTTTATGAATCAATGATCCATATGAGGATTAGAGCAATCATAATTATAGATCTCTTCCCTTTGAAAGTTTCTTCTTGTTTGATTCTAGTCACTTTTTCTTTCTCTTTCACTTTCCCTTTTTCATTGAGTTTCTCCTTAGATATTTAGTGAGTTAATGAAGATTATTTAAGAGAATTTGAACTCGATGTCATGATTTTCAATCATATTGATGAGAAAGATCAATATTTTCCTTCAAGAATTTTTCTTCATCAAGTCATTCATTATAGTATCCATGAGAATCATGCCATGTGCGAGCCGTGGTACACATATTTAAGAGAGGGTAAAAAAGAGTGATGGGTTTTACATGATTCTTGTTTAATCATTGGGGATGGCATAGTGAAAGGAGGAAATTGAATGGTTCTTAAGGGACAAGCATGAAAAGAGGTAGAAAGGTGAGGTAGGACTGAAATTCAATAGTAGATAATGGTCGAAGATATCAAGGCATTAAGGGGGGCTCAAGTTTGGGTTTAATGTCAGTGAATATAAACAATAAGCACATAATCCATAGGCATGTTAAATTCACGATGTATGGTCAAAATTATAAAGGAGGCCACCCATTTGACAGTTAACGAGAGGCCCTTTTGAGAAAGGTGAATGATGAAAGTGAATTCGGGAGGTAAGATGCAAGAGGGAAAGATAATAGGTTGTGGAATTGCTTATTTCATAGGCCACGGTCTTCTACAATTTCAATGATTAAACTTCACGAGGTAAATAAAGGGTGATTGGGTAGTCTTTGATGGTGACAAATATTCATTTTCCACTTCATGTTCAACATTTCAAGCGGGTAACCCAGAAGCCAAGTAGGCCATTATCTAAAATTTGAAAACTTCCGTGGGGTGGTTTTGAAGGGCATATGATCGAAGGTGGTCAAAATTATGTCTACATAATGCTTATACTTTTGAAGTATCTCATTACGACTTTGACACTCGGTATATACCATTGACTTGGTTTATGACCAATTGAGAATCACCAAAGATGTTTATGGACTTAACAAAAGGCATAAATAGCTTGGAGGAAAAGGAGTGAAAATTAAATATCCCCTAAATAAAAACTTTGAAAGGGTACAAAGGCATGGGTTCACCCATAAAGGTTATAACATGAAAAAGATGATTTTTACCTCACAAAACTACTTGTTACCATGATTATATTAGAAGAGTTTATTTGGTGATAGTAAAAAACATAAATAAAAGGGAGAGAAAATCATCCTGGAAAGTCAAAGTTAGAGGGTCTGATGAGAAATAGGTGCGTTGAGCCAATTGGTAGGTGATGCTTGACCCTTGATGGAATTTTGATGGATTAATTCAAGGATTTGAGGTCAGCTAGAAGTAATAGGTAGCTCATGCGGTATGAGTTAAGGTTTTCAAGTGAGTAATATTTCATTGGTGCCGAAGTGTAAGGGGTGGGTGTTGCCAAGGGTCACAAGTTGAATAGGTTTTGTGTTATCATGTTAAGTAGGTATTGGTGGAGTTTGGTTGCAAAAAAACTAAGGCTAAGTTTTTTAGCATGGGTGTATCGGGTTTATAACAAGAAGAAATGTAATAAACCACCTTCTCCCTATGTTTTTTTGCGATGGCGACATGGCCTGGACAAGGGTAAAATAAGTGAGATGTATAGGGCCAAGGATTGATCCGTCTTTAGGTGGAATGTAGACCCTCAGTTTAGAGAAGGTATTGTTTTAAGGTCTCAAAAGATTTTGGCAGTCATGTAACCCTATATGTTAGATGTGAGACATGAGATGTTTTCCATGGAAGATGATGAAATGGCATCGACAGCGACGGAGAAGTTATAAAATGAAATGGTGAAATCTTGTAACTGCACTTGGGAAACATTGTCAATGTAGACAACGAGCTAAGACTGGAGGCACGAGAATGAAAATGACTTTGCAAAGGTAAAATCCTTTTACCATGTAAGGTGAAATGATAAATCTTAGGAGAACATTCTGAGAGAACCACAATGACACACTTCTTGGGTTGCAAGATGAAGGTGAATCAATACTTAATGAGGCGGTCAAAGAGTCGAAAAGGATGGTAGGTGAAATACATGAGTTAGAGGTCCAAGGACATTGTCTACAATAATGTTTAATATATTATGAATGATGTAACACCCTTGGTAGTTGTTATTATCCTCCTTTGCATTTCAAGTGTTGGCATGTGATTTTCCTTTTTAGGATATGTTCTTTTGACTTTGGGAAATCATGCTTGTGTGGATAAGTCTTTTCTACTCTTAAGATTTTACTGAACTGGAATAGTTTTCCTAAATTCAATTTTCACTTCTTGTAGGTGAGATTGCAATTTGGTTTTAAGAGTTGTAAACTTATCTATTTACGACTCATCCTTGGATCAATTTTAGTGATCTAAGGAATGTTTTAAATCATTGAGTGAACAACTGATGAATTGGCATTCCATGAATTAAGAAACATATGGACTGAACTTGGTAGATACAAGTTCTTTAATTCTCTTTTTGTGTGAAAATATTTCCATTCAGTGGTATGTTTTGTTTGGGTCTTTGGAGATCGACCATGGTAGGTCATTACTGACGTAATTGGGATTTCAGCCTATTCATGGCATAGGAGAGAACCGGAATCCTATAAAGGACTAACCTATAGGATCCTAAGCTAGGTAAAAATATTTCCTACCTAAGCTATGTTACTTGATATAATTTTGATTCTAACCTAAACTTGGTGCTAAGGGAATTGGAAAGGTTACTAGGTATTAAAACTAAACTTGAACCTATTACTACAAGGCTATATGGTGATCTAACCTAGTGCTTTAAACTATGGCATTTTGAATTATTTACCTATGTGGAATTATCTAAACCTATTTGCTAAGGCCTATGGTGGGGTTAGTTGTTAGTGTTATATCCTAAGGTATAAACTTTAATCTACCTAAGATCTAACCTAAGCAAGTAATCTATCCTAAACTATTGGGCATGAATGGGGACTTATGTGGTCACATGCATTTTGGTGATGGTTCCTAAGGCATTTATGATGTTGATAAGGTTTTTAATGTACGTGGTACTACCAGCTTTGGCGGGGCTAGTTGGCTTGGCGGAGGCTTAGGTGGCAGTATCACTAAAATTTAAAATGCTTGTTATTTTTGACTTGGCATTCGCCAGACTTGGTAGGCGGTGGAAAGGAAGATTAGGTGGGAGATTTGGAATTAATGGAATTAATATTATTTGGTTTATGAGCCCAAACTATCTTAGTAGGCATGCCAACGCAGATTTTTCTTGGGTTGTTTCACTTTGCATGTTTTCCGATTTTTACTCTGCATGCTCTCTAGTTTTTCGAACCAACAGATTAAACTACACTTCATGGCTATTTTTGAAGTTTTGAATCTATTTTCATTTCATGGAATTTATAAGAGGAATTATGGAAGAGGTATCTGGTTGTTTGATCTTTCGTGGAGAAGAGGAGAAGTAGTGAGCTTGGTGGAGGTCTTCTTGATTTGATAGAGACACTATCAGGCATGATAGGCTCTAACTGTTAAAATATCTTGCTTTCCTCTAAGTGTTTTCATTAAAGCAACTCTGCTCTATGAGTTTTATGCATTGCATGATGTACCTAGTTGTTTGGTTACTGAGTTTATTAAATCTTGAATTCTTGGTTTTAAATCCTTTGCAAAAGTGGTCTGGTTTAAAATATAGTATGTGTTTGTTTAAGCACATGAAAAATGCATGCAAGAATGACTCTGTAACTCTACTTGGCTTAACTAGATTTGGTAATTAATGGTTAGGTTTTTGTTGACTTTCATACCAATGTATTCTCACTTAATTTCTTTAAAGAATCTAGTGTTCCGCCTATTTCTGTTGAAACTATTTTTTGTGATTTTGAGCTGGTAAAAGCTCATGTTTGTTTATGAAAACTTGTATGCAAGCTCAAGTTCTGTTGGAAACTTGTTGGGTATTCGAGAACTCTTTATCGGGTTCTTGGTGCTATTATGCTTGTGTTTCATTTCATAAATATAAGGAACCATGAATGGAGTAGTAGATGGCTTGGTTCTTGTTTTCTAACTTGCGAACATTTTTGTTGCTGAAACCCTAACACGACATGATATTTGTGTGGTATTATCATGATATTATGGACTGTTACTAGTCCGCATTTGGTTTTTGTGTTTTGTTTTATTGTGACCTTGTGTAATGTATTGAGAGTTCAATAAGAATATGGCCTTAGTACTTATATGATGTTTAGTCTGAACTCTTAAGTGATCTTTCAAACCGCTTCAGTTGTCAAGAAAGGTTTGATATGATAGTTATTTGAAAATGACACTTGATTTTTAATTTGAACTATTTAAAAGTTTATTCATTGCACTTTATTTAGTATTAGGATGCGGAGTTATATTAACTCAATATGGGGTATGTGATGCAAAATGAGTTGAGGAAATTGTTTCTTATTATTGGAAATGGAAACCTGAGTAAGGTGTCAGTTCAGTTGGGATTCTTTCTAGTTTTCTTTATTAAAGGATATAAACAAAAGGAACATAAGTTACCCAAACTTGTTTAAAATCATTTGAATGATTTTGATCTTGGTAAGAACTTATGCTCATCATGGTGCTCGGATTTGTATTTTAGTCTTGAAAAGAACGTATTTTCTTAATTATGTTGTTAGATCTTGTCATTAAATTGAGTTATTATTTGGGGTGAACTATTTAAAACTGGAATTCTTAAAAGGAAATAGTTGCGTGCATAAGAATTAGTTGCATGTGCATGGAGAAAACTAGAAATATGGTCTTATGAGATGTTTGGTAAACTCTGCGAGATTTTGACTGGAATCATCTTTGTAGTTTATCCATTCTTATTGAAATTCTTTATTTTTACTCTTGAAGCAATACATTGAAAAGTATGGTAAATAATATTGTTTTGATTTAACTCTTGGGTAATTTTGGGCATTAGCATCTACTCGTATTTCTCTTCTGTTAGGACCATTGAAAGAATGTAGAACCCATAAAAGAATTATTTTGATTCTTTTGTGTATATGAGGTTGTGTATGGCCTTCACGGTTTTAACGTTCTTATTTGAAATGAATCTCTTGCTTTAATGGGAAGATTATGTTTTTTTAAAAGAAAAGTTGCTTTGGGATCCTTCTTACCTTAAAAATGTTCTTACTCCCTTCCTTGGGAACTCTTAAATGAACTTAAACTATTATATATTTGAAGAAGGGACTTTGTTAATTAAGTTGAAGGAATGATTATTGGTTAGGATCATTTCTGTTAAGTCTTCTTTTCTAATGCAGTTGGGAATAAGTTCATTTGTTTGGAATCTTTTGTTGATTATTCTTTAGGAAAAATTTAATCGTTATTTGGTTAACCTTCTCTTACTTATCATTGATGGAAATGAAATAGAAGGAGAGTGATGACTGGTTTGTTAAAAAGAGAATGTATCATGCTGGTTGGTTGATGTTTCATCTTTCCATCTGGGATCTTTATTTATTCCTGTTCTGATGAATATCTTAAATGTTTGATTTGAGATAGTTAATCTTAAGATGAAACAACTTAGGTTATGATATGAACCTATTTCTACTTTGTGGATGTTATGTACTTTAGCATAATGGAAATGGTTTCTCTTCTTCTTTACTTGAAAGTTAGATGAAACATCCTAGTGAGAACATGTTGAAAACACTTCTTGTATCTTATAGTTAAGATAAGTGTTGTATTCTGTTTTAGTAGAATGGGAAACAATGAGATGTTATGTTCTGTTGTTGGTAAAGATGATTGATAGGACCAATCATACTTTAATTTGTAAAACAGATATTATAGATTATATTATGTTCTTCTTTTAGAAGTGAACTCGATTCATTAATGCTCTTCTTTTGTTATTACTTATGATTAGTATATGAAATACTAATTGTTCATTAAAGCAGGGTTGTTTTTATTGGAACAATTAGTGGAATGCACTTCATTTTAAGGCTTAGTGCTTATCATGCTCAGTTCATTGAACTGACCCGTGCTAGCAATTTTTGTAGATGGACTTCGTAAGTGATAAAAGATGGAAAAATCTTATATGATGCATTGGTTGATCTAAGTTTGATTCTAGTGAAGAATTCTGATTCGTTCTTGAGTTGTATTGAAAAAGAAAAGTTATATTATTTTGAAAGAAGGTTGTTGTATGCAGTATGCCTAAAATGCATAAGCTTGGAAATGTATAAGTTTTGAAAATGAATTGAAAGATGAGAATTTACTTGCATTGGTTGTGTAAATCATCTTGTACTTTTGTGAGAGAAATGGAATCTTATCTTGTTGATATTCTTCATATTATTTATATGATTAAATGAGGATTCTTGAATAAATAGGATAAAGGGAATTAGAGTAATTTCCTAATTAAGATGCAGCTAGATAAGTTACAGAATTCAATGTTCTTATTTAAACAATTTAATATAGTAAGATGATGTGTAATGAACTTACAATAAAAACTCTAGAATTTGTAAAGGACATAAAGGGTGTGTTAAACCCTAGAACTTAACCATGAAGAGGAAGACTCTTCCTCTCGCATGAAAAAGTAAACAAAAAGGAAGATATGATTTATAATCATTAGACTACATTTAATAAAGTCTATTAAGATACAACCTAGGTGGTTGTTACACTTCCTTGAATGGTTAAGTCACATTAAACAGAACTTATGAGGTTGTTGTCCTTTCTTTTTGGGTAACTACTTGTTAAGCCAAAATTAATGAACATCGAAAGCAATCATAAGTTAAGGAAGTTCTCCAAGGATTAATGGAACCTTATTGGAAAAGAACTTAGGGAGAGTTGGATTAGGGTTTGGGCGGGGTTCTTTAAAATCTATTTTAATTATCCAAATTAATTAAATATTAATAATCTCCTAGGGGTATGTACATCTCGATGAGGTTGTTCTATAGGATGCTGGCACATGCCAACTACAAGGTTGTACCTTTGAGAATATTAGGATCTTCTCGAGGATACAACATTGCAGTTGACATGTGGCAACACCCTTCTACATTGATCATCTAGATCTACACGCTTATGGACTTGAACTTAGTTTTTCTCTAGGACTAGGTAGTAGCATAGTTATGATAAGAAGTATCCCTCTAGGACTTAGGGTACCTTGGCACATGGGTTGACCTAGGTTGACCCAGTATGCCAATATATCCTAAGTCTTTGTGAGCCTCTTCCTATCATAACCTATGTTGTTAACCTAAACTAGGGTTAAACCTTGGGCAAGTGGACTGACGGAAGTCAGTAAAGGACATTCTAGATAACAATTGAGTGGGGTGAAGGACGTATTCCAAATTGATGAGTATGTCATCAAGGAATGAGTAATACAAACAGTATGTTAGAAAACTTTGGCCAAAGTATCGCAAGTTGCTGATTGTGTTGTCCTATGTCACCTAGTCTAAGGTTCGAGATGCAGATGAATATTGGTAGCAAATATTTAGATAGGTTCCTAGATAGATCACTCAATACCCCAAATAGGGTAAGAGAACCAAGTATACATAGTATACAGAAAATTATTTAATACTTAATGTTAAACATGAATAGATTGGTAGTTCACTAAGTCATGAAATGAATAGATCGGTGGCTCACCGAGTCATTACAGATGCATATGGTTATCTGTTATAAGATTGGATGTTATGGAATGTGTATTCTAAATTATGTATTTAAAGCAGAGAACACATCGAAAAAAATTTCCTTGTTTTTAAAGTCTTAAAATGGGAATGTTACACATGATGTCATGGAAGATTTAAGTCATAGCCCATTGATATGTGGCAAAGCATTTTTAAGGCTAAAAGGCATGAATCAATAGCATAAGGTCCCCAGGGGTTATGAATGTGGTTTTATGTTGATCCTCCGGGAAAGCAAGATTTGGTTATAGCCTGAGAACCCATCCATGAGTGATAGCATCTCGTGACCAGATATAAGGTCAACTATTGGTCAATATCTGGTAGAGGAAAGTCAACTTTTGGGAAAGCTAGGTTGAGGTCATGGAAATCTACGCAAATGTGAAGTCCTCTGTCACTTTCGTGGCAGAACGATGTTAGAAATCCATTGGGGATAATTGATGGGTAGAATGAAGGAAACCGAGAGAAGGCACTCAAGCTCTTTTTAACTAGAAGAGCAATGCAAGGATGACTTTTCCGTAGCTTTTGTTTGATAGGTTTGGCATCAGGAATGGTCACGATATTATGAACCATGATTTTAGGATCGATACCATGGCATATCAAAGCATAGGACCAAGTGAATTTGTCGCTATGGTCCTAAAGGGAAGAGGTGAAGGCTTCATGTTTCAAGCAGATTCTAAATATTGGCCGATCTTTAGAATGTGCGGGTCATCCTGAGTATGGATGTTGACTTCGATAGTTAATTCATTCAACATGGTTTGTGTCTCGAGATGATAATGACTAGTGAATATAAGATTCTTCTACAACAAGGTAGGTGAGTATAGATTCATCATCCCGACATTAAATGATGTTAATAGAAGGTGTATCATCATCGACCATTTCGGGATACGGGGAAGGAAAGAGAAGACAAATCCTCACCCTCGCATTGATAAGTGTAGGCCCCAAGGAAATGGTGTTTATGAAAAAAATTAGGAGGAATGGATTATAGATCCATCGACCCTATCGGTGAAGGTGGTGAAGGTGGTGAAGAAGGGTGAGCAGGTGAAGAAGGTGGAGAAGGATCGATATCCTCAATGAGTTCAATGTGGGCCTTCTTGGTAGGTAGTTTAGCGAAGCCGATACCACTACGGTTGTTATGCATGCAATTAGTACATGGAATAACAGTCTCAGTGGCCTTGCTCATAAAATCCAAAACCAAAACCTTTCCACATATATCGGTGCAGGAAGGTGTGGGTGAAGTAGTGATTGGTGATTGATTGGAGGTAAAAATAAAAGGGGTGGTTTTGTGATGGTGATTCAGGTGTATAAGTGGAAGTATCAAGTCCCCCATAGGTGATATTGGTGCAAAGGTGGGGAGGATTGTAAAGGAGATGCTCTCCTATGTGGTGATCATAGTGATGGTGTTGGTGAAGGATTCCATACTCTTGTGGAGTAAGGAATGTGTTGACACTTTATGGTGATACTCCCAGAGTGAGGCATTGAAAAACTCCTTCCAAGGGATCGGTGGTCGATATGTGGTAATCGGGATAGAATATGTGTTAGAGGTCAGGTCGGAGGTGAAGCCAACTGATTGGGAGGATGACGGGTCAGCCGTGGAGGTTGTGGAAGGCGGTAGTAGGAATGGAGGATTTAAGTGCGGTGGAGGTAGTGGTGCACCGGGAGAGTGGAGGTGTGGGTGAAGAGGAAGTGGTCATGGAGATGCCTTAATAGGTATAAGCATGCCATTGGGTTGGTAAAGCATGTTGCATGTTTTGAAAGGTGATGGGTCAGCTGGAATGGTATAGGTGTGTCCTTCATGCTCAAACTTTACACAACAATGTAAAGTGGAAGGAACATAACCCATGACATGAATCCAAGGTCTACCAAGCAACATGTTATATTGAAATTCCCCCTCCAAGATGTAAAATAACTCTACCCGGAATAGTAGAGGTGATAACATCATTAAATGAACATAACATGATGGGATGTTTATGCATGCAATGTCGGAGTATGCACATTTGGTCGAATGCATGGGATGAGATGATGTTAATGCTAGTGCCCCATCGATGATAACACATCATACACATATATTATTGATATGGATAGAGATGAAAAGGGTTGGATCGGGTCATCGGTTTGGTGTGGTGTGATCTCTTTGTCTCGAGAAGATGAGGGTGGCTATTTGGTGAGTAGGTGAAGGTGTAGAAGAAGATGGTAATTTGGTGAGAGAGGTTACATGATGAGGTGTAATAATGGAGGCTACGGGTGTAGGGTCATTGGGTAAAACCTCAATAGACTGAAGAACCTCCATGAGGTCTTGGCGATGGGACTCAAAGGTTTGGATGAGGTCATATAGGGATATTTTGAGGGAGGATTGGTGTAATTATTTGAGCATCGCGCAATGTCTAACCCCATTAGAAATAGGATATGCACAGTCACGGATAATGACTCTAAGTGAGGTGCAGATGGTATGTTGGGTATTAGGTTGGTTGGTGGGCTAGTTGCCTTTTCCTTTCCTTTGTCCTTCTAATTGCGGGTAGCAATGTGGATCATGTTGATTTGAGGCAGGAGGTAGATGAAGTAGGTGAGCCATGAAAGGTGTAATGACGGGGAAGGGGGCGAAGCCGAGAGGTGGGAAGGAACCTTGTGAAATGAGTTGGGCACACCGACATTTGGGTGGAGGTTTGGTGAGTTCTTTGATACGAACCATGTTAATTTCAAATCTTAGGGATGGATCTAAGAGTTATGGGGGTGGATATTTTGGTTGCTAAGTAGGAAATGAGGGAAGAACTATGGAAATTGGTGTTGGCGAAATGGGGTCCTCATCAAGAAGATCATCATCGTCAAAGTTTTCTTCAGGAGGACACAACTGGATAAGAGCAGATTTCAAAGCTTTACAGTTCTCTACATCGTGTCTGGCACATGATGGTAGGTGTAAATTTTTGTTTCATCAAACCCTTTTGGTTTGGGTTTGAGTGGGTCGTAAGGTCTAAGAGGTGGTAATGTGATGACGAAAGTTTCGAGGAGATTGGTTAATATTTTGGCATAGGATCTTGCTAGTGGATCATAATGGGAGGTGAATGTGGGTTTGGGTGTAGGTGCGATTGATTGTATAGGAAGAGTCTTTGCAAGAGGGGGAGTGGGTTGGGCTATGGTCTTAGGTGTTGGTCGTGTCTACTTGGGTAGGGGCATGGTAGATGAACTGGCAATAGAGTGTGTGGTTGGTTTAACTACCTTATTGGAGGGTAATGATTTTTGCCTTTAGGTTACACCTTCTTGGGTAAAGGTGATATGGGCACACGAGATGTAGAGGGAAAAGTGGATGGTGGAAGAGGGCGGGTTACCCATGGGGGTAACCGAGGTGTTCTCAAGGTAGATGGCATAGGTTGGGTAGGAGATTAAATAAATACCTTGAACACATCCACCTAGCCATGGCCCCTTCACCCCACTATAATATTAATTTAATTATTTAAATTAAATTAATTCATTATCCTCACCATATTTATTATTTAAATATCCTAATTGAGATAATGCCCACATATCCACCTCACCTAGACACCTCATCTAGCCACCTCACCCTAAGACCTATTCTTAGTAAGTTGCCATAACTAACTAAGACCTACCCAAACCCTAAAAATCAATGCCTACATTCCCTCTAACCATATTCCCACCCGTTAGAAGGAATCTTCCATGCTAATATGTGGGGTAAATGAAATGAGATCCAAGAAAATCAAGGGGATCTGCCTAGTTTAGTAAACCTAGGAAATCCCACCCTAACCGACATCGGTTACCCTTAACCACCATCGTTAAGCCGAACCGCATCGTTACCATTTAATCCCAAAACAACCTTATTTCAAGGTTGGCACATTTTGAGAGAGAGAGAGACATCTTTTGAGAACAAGTGACAAAACCAGAGTCTGCATGCAAGCAGAACCAACATCCGTATAAGCATCAGAACATCCATAGCCAACACCTAAAGCAACCACAAAGCCATTTGTCTTCATGGGAGCATCCGAGGAAGCACCAACACTACATCAAGTCCATTCCATTTGATCACCCACCATTACCAACTAGGCATCAAGTTCATACAAATAGTAAGTTTTGTTAACCAACACCTATTCATTTATCATTTAGTAGATCCTTTTACATCTGTTATTAGTTTCTGCTTTCATTTCTATTCCCCATCATTTACCTCCATGCAAACTTGACCATCTTTTTATCCACATCCTTACATTGCCCCTACCTGGACCTAAATCATTCCTGTGCATACCTCAGATCCATATGAATCTTGCCATTGCCCTTCCATCTTCATCTAACCCCGGATCTATCACCCAACCAAGTTTTATTGAGTTTCTTTATACCCCGACCATACATACGCATTACCACAACCATCACCCATAACCATCACCGATTAACCTAATACTAACGATCGATCTCTATGTCTATGTGTCTTTTACCAAAAACCCAGATCAGAGCCTAAAACCTCCACCAAATACCCTAAACTACCTAGAACCTGACTTGACCAATACCAATACCCTGACAATGACCTTGACCTTCATATTCAATCATAGCCTAGCCTATTGTGAATGAATTTGCTTATTGTAGATGAATGAGATACCTAAATCATTTTAACTATAGTAGGATTTCCTTTATTTCTCACATTAAGTTGTTTTAAACAGTGGATTGACACCGTCTAGGAAGTATCACACTTCCGGATCTAGCACACACTAGGTAGTCCACTACATATATTGTTTAACTTTTATTTGGTGGTCTTGTGTTCCATTTCAGGTAGTTCCTCCAAGAAAAAGGAAGCTCTCACGATCAACTGTGGATTTAGAAGTCATACACGCGCAACAACCCACAACCAACATCTCAACAGGTATTCCTCCTAGCCCATTACCCTTATTTGTTTTGTCAACATTTGAAGAAATGATCTAGAATTAGGTGAAACATTTTGGCACCCCAGTGGGACCCATTCGGGGTTCCTTGCATTCATTCATTTCTAGGTGAAAATTTGCATGTTTGTTTCCTTTCTAAAAAGGTTCTTACATTTAAATTTCTCCCCTGGAACCATCTCTTCTTCTATTGTCTAAAAGTAATCATATTTTGGTGCTTAAAATGAACACTTCTTCCCTTTCATTAGTATCACATTAGTGAAAGAGCATCCCTTCTCTTGTTCATCTATTTGTGGCATCAAATTCTACATTTCAATTTGGGTTTAAAATCATTACATTTCATTCTACTTTTCTACATTAGCTCACATTAATTGAGGGCAACCTATACGCTGGAAGTCATTCCCAGCTGATGGTTGACAAACGAATCATAGAAAGCACTTCTCTTCTCTCTCTCTCTCTCTCTCGAGTCTTATCCAAACACACAAATTCAAAAATATACACATTCTTAAACAAACATTTCTTAGAAGCATGTCAGGTGATCACACGATCAAAGGATGGTAGGCACCCACTCATCTATTTATTATCGAGTCATACTTTAGAGCAAATCCCACCCCACCATAACATACCTGAAACCTCTCCTTATAGATCTCCTTCTTTGTAGGAAGCCATCCTCACCAAAAACTCTATTCTATAGTTCATGAGTCAGTCCTTAAATAGCATAAGCTAAACAAACATAATAGAAAAAGCACTCTTAGGATCATATTTTTCTTAGTGTTTCTACTTGGCTTGCATTTTGAGGTGAGAGGTCATGCTCTTCATTTTTCTTATTTCTCCTTGCACACTCCTCATCATAGTTGGTGTATTCTAGCTTCATCTGAGTGTGCCTGGACCATATTCTCATCATTCTTAGGATTATGGGTTTGATTCCACATCAAATTTTAACTCACAATCACATTTTCTTCATCGTTGTTTCAATTTCATAAGAATCGGTGTTGATCTCCAGAGACCATCGTTGGTTACCCCCTTTCGACCATCATCGTTTTACCTAACCGGCGTCATGTTGGTTCACTATTCTTTTGGTTAACCTACCCAAAAGGACACCTATTCACCTTCTTTAGTTGTTTAGAGTCCCTATCACTCTTATCATATCCATTGACCTAGTAAGTCCCATCAACATTTTGCATACTTGGTAAATTTGGCCTTATACCTTGTTTTTGACCAACTGTCCACTTTCCACAATGACCGACCATGGTTACCTGTGACCGCGTTGGTTTAACCTAACCGGAATCGGTTAGCTGTGTCATTTTCTAGCTGACATTTTGACCCCCAATCCACCTACTACCACTATTTCTCCTATTTTCTACTATATTTCTATGTCATTTATAGAAAATAGTCCAACCTGATCAGTACCTATTCACATGGTGTTGACCTGAAGCCAAGTGAATGCCCTCATATTCCATGCCAATTGTCAACCACTCCCCCTAGTCCTTCACCACCTTCTATTTTATCACCCATGGATCCTACCCAACCTATCACTATCACCACAGGAGACGAGGAGTTCACATGACTCCTTGACCAAAATCCATGCCACCTTGTAGTTTTATCTTTCCCACTCGTCCACTCGAGATGCCTCGGGTCAGTTGATATACGACATGCCCATATCTATCCCCCCGACTCTCATTCCCACTCCTGCGTCAGCCCCATCTGGCTCTGTGCTACCTCACCTACTTTACCCCACAAATTTGTCATTTCATAGCTAGGCCCTATACCCACTATGACTACCGCATCTGCTACATCCTATTGCACCCGCCACATCCACTATACCTTCGCCAACCACCTAGAACACAACCTCATCCATCCCTATTGTCTGCATATACCCGTAGCTACACTACCACCCCTAGTGTCGGTGACCCCTACCCCTTTTCAAACATGTCATCCTTTCTATTATGTAATATTTATCCCCCATTACCACTAGGGTCACCACGACCCTTCCACCTCCATATACGTACTATCAACAACCTCTTGTTTCATCTATTATTCACTTGGGTACGTACCCCTATTTCACTACCTTCTTCTCAATCTACCTATACGGTAAAGCACCATATACTGGAATGTCACCCTTGTTACATGCCCAACACCAACCTTCTTATGCTACAAGAGGCACCCATCCATCACAACCTACCAATGACCTAATTAAGTTAATGATGGACAAGATGCAAACATTGGAGGCATCGGTTTCTGGCTCCCACAACACTCTCACCTACGATGAGATTTGTAATGAGCCTATACATCCATCCATTCCTATCCGTCCATATCCCATGCATTGGGAAATGCCTAAATTCAACCATTTCAATAGCAAAGAAGACCTGCAACAACATTTGTGGTCTTTCAAACACGGGTGTTATCTGATCGCCCATGATGATGCTTTGCTCTTGAGGACCTTTCCCATGTCTCTGACTAGACCTGCGTTAGATTGGTATAGTGGGTTACCTAGACACTCTATATTCTCATTTAATCAGGTAGCCCAAGCCTTCTTGGATCACTTCTCCATTAACATTGTTAAGAAGGTTACCATGACTAACCTATACTCCACGTGTTAGTATGACAATGAATCTATCACAAATTTTGTTGCTCGTTGGCATAGCCTGATCAATCAACTCACATTCCAACTACCACAAAATGAACTCATTGAACTCTTCACGTGGGCTTGTGCTAGGCATATCTCACCAACCCCAGCAGGTCAAACCTTTTGAACCTTCAACGAAGCATTCACCATGGCACGAAAGCTAGAGATTTGGGCCATTGAAGAGAAGAAAATCCAATTACATAATAAGAACTCACATTCAAGTCAAATGATACCTCTTCTTCTTCAAAACCATAGAATAATTATTCAAAGGCCAAGGGGACCACTAACGCAGTGGTACTCAAAGCTAGCCCAACTCATCCATCAAATTAGGCTAGCCCTCATCTAATCTCTCACCCATTCAGACTTTTCAATTAGACGAGAACAATGGAAATACACCCCAATTGGGGAGCCTTATTCTTCTATCTTAGAAAAGCTCATCAAAGTTGGGGCCATCACCCTTCCTCCTATAAAACCACACACTTGGTTTTGACCCTACTCGCCCCACACCCGCATGGTATAAAGAACATGACTTCTATAACTATCATCGAGTAAAGGGTCATAGTGATGGACAATTACATCACTTTCAAAAATATTGTCCAAGAAATGCTCGAGAAAGGTGAGTTAATTATGGATAATCCTAATGCACCTGCCAATCAAAATCTACACATCTTCAAGAAACCCTTTCCTAATCATGCCCCTTTTCGATCAAACCGTTGAGACCTCAACTCATGATAGCCATACCGCGAGGTCCATGCTATTTTCAGTGACACCCATTACTTCCCAATTACCTCATATTCCTTCCATCGAGGAAATCCTAGCCCAAGTCCTCCACCTACACTTGAACCCACTTCACCTATTCCTCCACCCACAGAGGAGCACCTTTCATCTCCTCCACCTACGAGGAACACCCTTCACCTCCTTCCTTACCCGTGGAGGAGCCTTCCATTAACATCGAGACCATTTCACCTTTGGCTTCTCCACCTAGAGAACCATCACCCACAATACTTCTTCAGTCCATGGAGGATACTTGTTTATCTCCTCCACCCACAGAGGAGCACCCATTTTCTCCTCCACCTATCAAGGATCCAATAGAGATACCTTTTGCCTCTAGGTGACCATTCTCCATCAGCTACCCAAGATCCTGCAGACCTACTTTGGCTCTCTTACCCACGGAAGCTGAAGCTAGCAAATTCCCATCTCTAAGACACATTTTATGGGAATTTCCATTAGGTCCTCATCAACCTCACCTACAGAGATGTGTCATTCTCACGCTTAGCCGATCACTTAGATTATGTGGATAGAGCCTTACTGTGGGGGCATCTTTTGCTTCCTATCTCAACAAATGTAGATGTCACTTGCTGATACTTCCACTATCTACCCAAAAATATTTTGACCAATTGAACCAAGCACAACCACCTCTATCACAACTTCTTCCATGACACCCATCATAGCTCAACACACACCCTTACCCATAACCCAACATACATCTAAATCCAAACCCACACCTACATCATCTTCCTCGACTAAACCTATTATTACCTTAGGGGTCACCCCAACCACCAGCCTTATTCATCCACCTATCAAACTAGATTTAGCTACATCCTCCAAAGTCAACACCAAACCTACTCAACACCCAAACAGAAGAACCAAGCCCATAGAACTCATACTAGCTGTGCCAATCACACCTTCATCACCTTCACCCTTTCCATCCATCTTAGGACCTCAACCTCCCAACACGGTAAGAAACCTCCACCCATCAATAAACCAAAAACACAACAGCCCATTCCTTCCTCGCAAACCTCTAACATACCCAAGCACCCAACATGACTTAACACCACACCTGCAACATCTTTACCACCCATACCTCCAATACCTCAATCAACTTCTTCACTACCCACTACACTTCAGTCTCTTTCCCTCACACCCCCTACATGACCCACATCATCTACCTTCACAACACCTCGTTATCCCCATGGGTAACTCACCCTCTTCCCCATCCATCTTTTCCCTCTAGATCTCATACACCCATATCACCTTTACCCAAGAAGGTGCAACCCAAAGACAAAAATCTGCTACCCTCCAATAAGGTAGTCAAAACAACCACACCCTCCTATTAGTTCATCTACCATACCCCTACCCAAACAAACATGACCAACACCCAAGACCACGCTAGCACCCAAAACCATAGCTCAACCCACTCCCCCTCCTGCAAAGACCGTTCCTCAACAATCAGCCACACCTATGCCCAAACCCACTTTCACTTCCCATTGCATGACCCACTAGCAAGGTCCTATGCCAAAATCTTAACCAACCTCCTTGAGACTTCTATCATCACATTACCACCACTCAGACCTTATGACCCTCTCAAACCTAAGCCAAAAGGGTTTGATGACACTAAAATTTGTGCCTACCATCGTGTGTCAGGACACGATGTGGAGAACTGTAAGGATTTAAAAAACATTCTTATCCAGTTGTGTCCTCTTGAAGAAAACTTTGATGATGATGACCTTCTTGATGAGGACCCCATTTCACCAACACCCATTCCCACAACTCTTCCCTCACTGCCTACTCAACAACCTGACCTTTACCCCCATAGCTCCTAGAACCACCTCCGAGATTTGAAATTAACATGGTTTGCATCAATGACCTTGCCAAACCTCCACCCAAATGTCGATGTGCCCAGCTCATCCCACAAAGTTCCTTCCCCACTAGGATTTTTCCCTTCGTGTTGCCATACCTTTCATGGCTCACCTACCTCGCCTACCTCCCCACCTCAGATCAACATGATCCATGTTGCTACCCATGCTCAGAAGGACAAAGGAAAGGAAAAGGCAACTGACTCACCAACCAATCCTATACCCAACATACCATCTACACCCACACCTAAAATCACTATCCGCATGGCCCCACGTATCCTATTTCTAATGGGGTCACACACCATGTGATGCTCAAACAACTACACCAATCCCCCTCAAAATTTCCTTATATGACCTCATCCAAACCTCAGAATCCCATCATCAAGCTCTCATGGAGGTCCTACAATCTATTGAGGTTTTATTACCAATGACCCTACACCCGTAGCCTCCATTATCACACCCCATCATGTAGCCTCTCTCACCAAATTTCCACCTTTATCCACACCTCAACCTACTCACCAAGTAGCCTCCCTTAGCTTCTCAGAGGAAGAGATCACACCGCACCAAACTGATGACCTAGACCTAACTCTCTTCATCTCTGTCCACATCGATGATATATGTGTATGACATGTAATGATCGATGGGGGCACAAGCATTAATATCATTTCATCCCATGCATTCACTCAAATGTGCATACCGAAAATTACATGCATAAACATCCTGTCATGTTGCATTCATTCAATGACGCTATCACCTCTACACTAGGCACCATCATCCTCCACATTCACATGGGCCCCCACACTTTTCAGAGTTATTTTACATTTTGGAGGGGAATTTCAATATAACCTATTGTTTGGTAGACCCTGGATTCATGTCATGGGTTGTGTTCCTTCCACTTTGCATCATTATGTAAAGTTTGAGCATGAAGGACACACCTATACTATTCCAAGCTAATCCTTCACCTTTTAAAACATGCAACATGCTTTACCGACCCAATGACATGCTTATACCCATTAAGGCATCTACCTCCATGACCACTACCACTTCACCTACACCTCCGCTACTTACTAATATACCACTACCTCAACCGCACATGCCTCCTCCATTCCTACCACTGCCACAACCTCCACGGCCAAACCATTAGCCTCCTAATCCATTAGCTCCACCTCCGTGTTGACCTCTGACACATCATCTATTCATATTTACCCATATACCAACCAACCACCGATCCTTGGAAGGCATTTTTCATGCCTGCCTCACGGGGAGTATCACCTATATAGTGTCAACACATTCCTTACTCCACAAGAGTATGGAAGTCTTCACCAACACCCTCGCTATGATCACCATATAGGAGAATGTCTCCTTTATGGTCCTCCTCACCTTGTACTAGTCTCACCTATGGGGACTTGATACTACCACTTACACACCTAAACCACCATCACAAACCCACCCATTTTCCATCGACTTCCAATCACTCACTAATCACCATTTCACCCACACCTTCCTGCGTGATGTGCGTGGAAGGTTTTGGTTTTGTATTTTACGATCAAGGCCGCCATACTCTTATTCCATGTACTACCTGTAAACATAACAACCATAGTGGTATAGATTTGCTAAACCACCTACCAAGCAGGCCCGCATTGAACTCATCGAGGACATCAGCCCTTCTCCACCCTCTTCACCCGCTCCACCTTCATCACCTCTTCGACGATGTGACTTCAAAGTCGATGGATCCAGAATCCATCCCTCCTAACTTTTTTTTTCATAAACACCATTTCCTTGGGGCCTCTGACTTATCAACGCGAGGGCGAGGCTCCTTCCTCTCTTCCCTTCCTCTATATCCTAAAATGATCGATGAAAATACACCTTCAATTAACGCCATTCAATGTCGTAGGATGATGAATCTATACTCACCTACCAAGAAGACTCATATATTCATCGATTGTTACCCTCTCGAGATGTAAACCATGTTCAATGAATCGACTATCGAGATCAACATTCATACCATGATGACCCACACATCCTCAAGATCGGTCAATCTTTAGATGTTACTTGAATGAAGCCATCACCTCTTTTCTCAAAAACCATAACCATGCTTTTTCTTGGTCTTACACAAACATGCCATGTATTGACCCCACCATAGTGGTCCACAATATCGTAACCATTCCAGATGCCAACCCATCAAACAAAAACGATAAAAAATGCACCCTCGCATTTCCTTCTCGTCAAAGAAGAACTTCAAGCACCTTCTTTATGTTTCCTTCATATTACCCATTGATTATCCTCGTTGGATTTCTAACATTTTCCCTGCCACTAAGGTGCAACAGGGGACTCCACATTTGCACATATTTCGTGACCTCAACCTAGCCTACCCAAAAGATGACTTCCTCTACCTGGTATTGACCAATTGGTTGACCTTACCGCTGGTCACAAGATGCTATCACTCATGGATGGCTTCTCGGGTTATAACCAAATCTTACTTTCCCTAGAGGATCAACACAAAACTGCATTCATCACCCCTTGGGGGACCTTCTACTATCGATTCATGCCTTTTGGCCTTAAAAATGTTGGTGCCACATATCAACGGGCTATGACTTATATCTTCCATGACATCATGCATCGTATATTGGAAGATTACATGATGACCTCCTTGCCAAATCTAAACATGCTCCGAGCACCTCACCATCCTAAAAACCATCTTTGACCACCTCATTAAATATTGTGTTCACCTTCAGCCCAAATGTGTGTCTTATGGTTCTCTCAAGAAAATCTTGGGATTTATCATCTCCTTACATGGTATAGAATTTGACCCTACTAAAGTCAAGGCCATTCTAGAAATGCCTCCACCCACTAACCTTAGGCAACTCCGTAGTTCGTAAGGTAAGTTTACAATCTATTTGTTCATTTCATTTCACAATTGTCTAATCGGTGTCAACCATTTCATCATCTACTCAAGAAGGATGTCTCCTTTAAATGGGATGATGACTACCACAAAGCTTTTGAGGCCTTAAAACAATACCTTCTTCAACCCCCATACTCATTCCACCTAAAGATGATCAACCTTTCTACCTGTATATCTTAGCTACCGATCACTCCTTGGGGGCCATGCTCACTCATCGTGATGAACAACATAGGGAGAAGGCAGTTTATTACATAATCCATACTCTTTTGGACTATGAAACCTGATATACCCATCCCAAAAACTTTTCTTAGCCTTATTTTTCATTGCCACCAAAACTCCGCCATTACCTACTCAACCACAAAACCTATGTTGTGACCAACACCGACCCCTTACACTTCATGTATGCCAAACCTTATCAAAATCAGTGTGCACACATGTTGGCTTATGCTTTTGGTTGACCTTGACCTCAAATTCATCCATCAAAATTCCATTAAGGCCAAGCTATCACCGACCAATTGGCCGATGCACCTATTTCTGGGGATCAACCCTCTAATTTTGACTTTCCAGATGAGTCAATTGCTACCCTTTCCCTAGACATGAACCCACTTACCAAATGACACTCTTCTTCGATGGTTCCAAGTGTCATAACGTGTGGCAATGGGGAAAGATTTATCCTCATTTCCCTTGATGGTGAACCCATGCCTTTATCTTTCAAACTTGATTTTGATAGTACTAAAACAATATTGTGAGTTCAAAGCGCTCATTTATTAGGTCTCAAGCCGCCTACGCCTAGATGTCAAATCAATCAACATATTTGGTGATTCTTAATTGGTCATAAACCAAGATTCAATGGTATATACCAATTCATAATGAGATAATTCAAAAGTAAAACATCATGTAACATACTTTTGACCACCTTTGACCGTTATGCCCTTCAAACCATCCCATGTTCAACCAACAAATTTTCGATACCATGGCCATCGCTTGGCTTCTCAAATACCCGCTTTTCCTGTCGATTCTAAAATCTTTGTCACCATACGATGACTCCAATCACCCTCTTATTTACCTCGCGATGTTTACTCTATCAAAACTAGATTAGCTCCCATATCTCTCCACCCAGTGACCTTTATGTATAAACAATCTCTTCAACTATCATTTTCTCTCCATTTTTCCTCCCGATCTCATACCCTCAAAAATGGACAACGCACCTTCCTCAAAAAGGTCTCTGTTACGACATCATGGGGGCCCCTCTATAAGCATGGATCTTGATATTATTATCTTACAATGTCTCATGAGTTCTGAAATTCCTTATACCATTAAGGAAGTTCATGATGGCATATGTGGTGGTCACTTCAGAATGGCTTTGCTTTTGCTAAGTGTATTCTTCACCTAGGCTATTACTAGTTGACCCTTAACCATGATTGATGTGATCTACGTTAAACATTCGTAAAATTCCAACAACATGCCAACCTTCATCATACACCCAATCACACTTTACTGGTCACTCGTGACCTTTGGCCCTTCTCTCAATGGGGTTTGGATCTTGTGAGAGATCAATCCCCATTCTTCCCAATGACATCAAAGCATCATGGGACCTGTCCCACCCTACTACATAAAATGGGACCATGTTAACATCTTGTGGTGGTGCCATCGGCCTCATCAATCGTGCATCGTATCTCTGGTCCTATAAAGCCCATGAGATCATTTGTGTCATCATGGCCAATTCGGCCTTGTAAACTTCACCTATGCTTGTAGGGTGGCCACCTGACCATCATCACCATCTCCATCTCCATCCCCACCCTGGCCATCTAGGCCTCAAGAAAATGACTCTGTGCATGTAACTTCAGCCACCTCCACCTCTAAATGGCCAAGTGTCCCCGCACCATACCCAACTAGGTAATAGGGTCGCCACCTACCCTTGTAGGGCATCTCTCTACACCATGATCATGGCTAAATCTGGTTCACTCGACTAAAGACCTAAGGTGGTGCATTGTAAATGAGCCACCCACCACTATTTATATCTATCTTGTCACTTTGGAATCATCAATGCGGTCTACCACCGCTCTTCCTTCTCTGTGGGCACTTTATTGGCCTATGGTAGAGGCAATGGCCTCTCCACGTCATCTCTCCTATACTGCGGGAAGGGTGGAGGTATGTCTTGTAGTAGTCCAAACTATCATCTAACCCTATTAACTAGGATCATCTCATGCTCCTAGCACGATGCCCCTCTATCCATCTTAGTAGCTAAAGGCCATCTAGCTCATCATGCATCCACCTGTATGAGGGATAACCCACATACGGTCTCCATATGATGTCCTCTGGACAATCCCTCCAATAGCCACCTGTAGTATGCTACATCATGTGTAGCCCTCTCTATCTGATCGACACTCTCCAATCACGGGTACCCATCACCTATACCCCACTTGCACCGCACTTGTTCAACCTCGTGTAGAAATGCATCTTCTCAGGGCATACCCACTGGGCACACACAAACTATGTGCTCATAGGCCCAATAGTGTAGTAAAAGGTGCCATAAACATAAGCTAAACCTACTACAAACCTGCCCATATGCCCACAACTCTCTGTATAACTACACCAAGAATGCTTACGCTACCTAGAAAAATAGGTCCAATCCATCACCATGTCTTGTAGTACCCCATCATGAGTGAGGGAAATCTCCTCCTCTGCATCACATTCTAGTGTGAAACAACACACTACCTCCATCAATAAAACAACTAGCCTGAAAATCTCTCTCACATAGGCTAGGTACATCCCCAATAACTCAAATTGGCACTATGGAATGTCATGTCTGCTAGTCCCTCCCAAACACAAGTGTCAGCATCAACTCCTCCGAGGCCTCAAAGGAGACCCATGAGTACACCTTCATCCCAAAGTACGGTGAATCACGGGATCCTAAACATGTCCTCTAGGGTGACTGTCATCTCACCCATCGGTAGGTGGAACATGTTGGTCATTGAATCCCATCTATCGATGAGAGAACCATCGAGACTCAATCCGGACTACATGCCAATAGCGCCTGACCCAATCAGGCCCACCTCCTCCACATGCCACTCCTCAACTGTCACCATGCCTCACACTCTCAAGAGTAGGGATGACACTCATCTCTCATCCATAGCTGATCTCTCCCCTACATCCAATACAAACATCAAATGAATTTCTACCTTCATCATACCCAACTCACCCAAACCTCACCTATACACTATCTCACCTCTTGTCTTTCCAACCTCTTCCTATCCCATTTTCCATCTCACCCCCACCTCTTTCTATATATTCATTTCCCATACCCATTTTACCTCCCTACCTGGGGTAATCTTATATTTTTCAAACCAACACACCCTATTCTACCCTTCCCTATCTCACCCACTTGACCTAGGACCCTTTCGACCCCTTGTTCTCCAAAACTCGATGGGTTCTTCTATCTGTTATCTCTAACCGACACCCCGGCCACCCCTAAACCTAAAGCATCATCACCATTATTTCTCGTGACCGATACCGGTTTGACCCTACCAACGCCGGCTAATCCCCAAAACCGTGCCACTCACTATCATGGTCAAAATCCTTGACCCCAAACCCTCCCTCTCGACTCCCCCCTTCTACCCACCCATTCTCACCTACACTTCCCCTTAACCACATCCCATCCCCTATTCACCCACTTACCTCTCTCCCCGCTCCTATTCTACCCAATTCACCCTCCCATATTTCAAATATCATTCCCCAAAACAAAAACCCAATTTTCTTTCCCCCCAACCTATCACCTAATCTATCTCAAAAACATAGAAAGGGTTTAACGCTTACCTCATCATGTTGTCATCGCCATGGTGGCATGTCTGGCCGCTACACCGGTGGCCCACCCGATCCCTCTCCGGCCTCGCCATCACCCGACTGCTCACCTCACCTCCAACCAATAAAATCCAATCTGATCTCATGGACCACCTCTCACTACCAATCACCCACTTCGGCTGCCTCACCAACTCAGACTTTTCCATTCCGTCTGGACACTTTCCAACTTTCTCTCTCTCTCATGTCATTTTCCCAATTTGCAAAAGACAAATGATTTGAAAAAACTTCAAATTTTTTTTTTTATAACATCCTCCGACGACTAACCGATGTCGGTTTTACCTTCACCCGGCATCGGGTCATGTGCCCTACCTTACCATGATCGGTTACCCTATACTAGCATCGGTTACCCTTGACCAACATCGGTCACTCTCTCTTCCACATTTCCTAATTTTCACCCTATTAATCTCCCATCACTCTTTTTCCCTCACCCAATGCTTACCCTGACCATTCACCTCACCCTCCTGACCTCATCATTTACTACCTAACCTCGTCCTCATTTTGGGACTCATTATTTTACCCATACCTCAACCCTACCCATGCCGTGACCTAGATACTTGGACCTGGAACATCACTAGTGACCTTTGACCTCATGTGTTCACTATACCTTGTGGCACTGTTACCTGTGTTGATTGACCTAATGACCTTACCTTGCCTCTTTGCCATGACCATTTATCCTGACCCAACCCTCGGTGTACCGGAACATACCTAAACATTCTGCACCTAACCTACATCATGTTTCCTAACCATATCCTATACCTTGGATACCTGGAATCACCTCAACCTTGTTTGGATAAACCTATCGACCTTAGACAATGTAGAGTTTTTGCTCTTCAACTTGGTACCATGCTGCAGTTTATACGTGTGTGTGCATTTGACTATTACTACCTTTGACCCTGACCCATTACCTAGATTACCCGAGTAGACTTTTTCCTTTTTTCCCCATTACCCACCTTCCTCTTCATCACATTCACCTTTTATCAAACCACTCACCACTTCTGCCTTCTACCTCATCAGTTCTTGGTTTGAGGGGATCACCTTCACCCACACATGGGGCAACCACATCTTATTTTTGTCAGCGTCGCTTACCAATACAAGCTACATGCAACAAAAGGGGCAAAATGTAGACACTAAAATTAGGTCACACTCCCCTTGGTCCCTCGATTAAATAAATACCTTGAACACATCCACCTAGCCATGGCCCCCTTCACCCCACTATAATATTAATTTAATTATTTAAATTAAATTAATTCATTATCCTCACCATATTTATTATTTAAATATCCTAATTGGGATAATGCCCACATATCCACCTCACCTAGACACCTCATCTAGCCACCTCATCCTAAGACCTATTCTTAGTAAGTTGCCATAACTAACTAAGACCTACCCAAACCCTAAAAATCAATGCCTACATTCCCTCTAACCATATTCCCCCTATTAGAAGGAAGCTTCCATGCTAATCCATGGGGTAAACGAAATAAGATCCAAGAAAATCAAGGGGATCTACCTAGTTTAGTAAACCTAGGAAATCCCACCCTAACCGACGTTGGTTACCCTTAACCGCCACCAGTTAAGGAACCACCATCGTTACCATTTAATCCCAAAAAAACCTTATTTTGAGGTTGGCACATTTTCGAGAGAGAGACATCTTTTGAGAACAAGTGATGAAACCAAAGCTGCATGCAAGTAGAACCAAGCATCCGTACAAGCATCAGAACATCCATAGCCAGCACCTGAAGCAACCACAAAGCCATTTGTCTTCACGGGAGCATCCAGGAAGCACCACATCAATTCTATTCCATGATCAGTTCATTCCATTTCAATCACCCACCATTACCAACACCTATTCAGGCATCAAGATCATACAAATAGTAAGTCTTGTTAACCAACACCTATTCATTTGTCATTCGGTAGATCCTTTTACATCTATTATTAGTTTTTACTTTCATTTCTATTCCCCATCATTTACCTCCATGCAAACTTGACCATCATTTTATCCACATCCTTACATTGCCCCTACCTTGACCTAAATCATTCTGTGCATACCTTATATCCATACGAATCTCGCCATTTCCCTTCCATCTTCATCTAACCCCGGATCTATCACCCAGCCAAGTTTTATTGAGTTTCCTGTACCCCGACCATACCAACGCCGGTCACCCATAACCATTACCGGTTAACCTAAACCAACGTTGGTCTCTGTGTCTTTTACCAGAAACCCAAATCAGAGCCTAAAGTCTCCACCAAATAGCCTAAACTACCTAACCCGACCCGACCTTAACCAATACCAATACCCGACAAAGTGACCTTGACCTTCGATTCAATCATAGCCTATCATGTTGTGAACAAATTTGCTTAGTGTAGAAGAATGAGATACCTAAATCATTTTAACTACAGTAGGATTTCCTTTATTTCTCGCATTAAGTTGTTTTAAACAAGTGGATTGATAGCCATCTAGGAAGTATCACACTTCCCGAATCTAGCACATGCTAGGCATTCCACTGCATATATTGTTTAACTTTTATTTGGTGGTCTTGTGTTCCATTTCAGGTAGTTCCTCCAAGCAAAAAGGAAGCTCTCACGATCATCTGTGGATTCAAAATTCATACATGTGTAACAACCTATGACCAACATCTCAACAGGTATTCCTCCTATCCCATTACCCTTATTTGTTTTGTCAACATTCAAAGAAATGATCTAGAATCAGGTGAAACATACCCCTAAAGTATTAATAGGTTTAGGCAAGGAAAATGATGTAGGTGTGGGTTTGGATGTAGATACATGTTGGGTTATGGGTAAAGATGTGAGTTGGGCCATGAGTGGTCTCATGGGAGAATTTGTGATAGTTGTGGTTGTGTTTGGTTTGGTCGATGAAACAATTTTTGATAGATAGTAGAGGTGTCGCAAGTGACATCTCCATTTGTGTTGAGATAGAAGTGAAGACGCCCCAAAGTAAGGCTCTATCAACATAATCTAGGTGATCAACTAAGCATGAGAACAAGCACTATCAGTAGGTGAGGTTAATGTGGATCGAATGGTGATTCCTGTAAAATGTGTTTTAGAAACAGGAAATTGCTAGCTTCACTGTGTGTGGGTAAGAGAGCCAAAAGTAAGTCAAGAGGATCTTAGGTGGTTGATGGAGAATGGTTACCTGTGAGGTAACGAAATTTCTACTGGGTCTTTGATAGGTGGAGGAGATGTTGGGTGCTCCTCTCGTGGGTGGAGTAGATGAACAAGTGTCTCATATGGGTCGAAGAGGTATCTTGTTGGACGGCTCTCTAGGTGGAGAAGCCAAAGGTGAAGTGGTCTCAATGTTAACATAAGGCTCCTTCACAAGTGAGGGAGGAGAGGAAGGGCATTCCTCTCGTGGGTGGATGAATAGGTGAAGTGGGCTCATGTGTAGGTGGAGTACTTTGGGATAGGATTTCCTCTATGGAAGGAATTTCGGGTAATTGGGAAGTAAACGGCACGTCACCGAAAATAGCATGGACCTTGTGGGTATTGTTATCATTAGTTGAGGTCTCCCTAGTTTGGTCAAGAAGGGGTGTGATTAGGAAATGGTTTCTTGAAAATGTGTAGGTTTTGTTGGCATGTGTGTTTGGATTATCCAAGACTAATTCTCCGTTCTCGAAGATTTCTAGACAATGTTCTTGAAATTGATGTAATTTCCATCATTATGACCTTTTACCCGATGATAGTTGTAGAAATCATGCTTTTGTACTCACACATGTGTGGGGAAAGCAGGATCAAAACCAGTGTGTGGTTTTATAAGAGGAAGGGTGATGGCCCCAACTTTAATGAGATTTTCTAAAATAGAAGAATAAGGCTCTCTAATTGGGGTGTATTTCCATTGTTCTCGTCTGAATTGAAAATTCTGGACAGGGGAAATATTAGATGAGGGCTTAGCTTGATTTGATGGATGAGCTGGGCCGGCCTTGAGTACCACCGCGTTAGTAGTTCCCTTGGCTTTTGAATAATTATTCTATGGTTTCAAAGAAGAAGAGGTATCATTTGACTTAAATGTCGCATTCTTATTTCGTAGTTGGATTTTCTTTTCTTCGATGGCCCAAATCTCTAGTTTTCGTGCCATGGTGAATGCCTCATCAAAGGTTCAGAAATTTTACACCTACAGGTCAGCAAAATATGTCTATCACAAGCTTGAGTGAAGAGCTCTATGAGTTCTGCATGTGGTAATTGGAATGTGAGTTGATTGATCGAGCTACGTGATTGAGTGACAAAATCTGTGATAGACTCATCATCATATTGACGCGTAGAGTAGAGGTCAGTCATTGTAACCTTCTTAACAACGTTAATGGAGAAGTGATTCAAGAAGGCTTGGGATACCGATTAAATGATTAGATAGAATTTCTAGGTAATCCACTATACCAGTCTAATGTGGGCTCGGACAAAGACATGGGAAAGGTCCTCAGAAGCAAAGTGTCATCATGGGTGATCAGATAACACCCATGTTTGAAAGACCACAAATGTTGTTGCGGGTCCTCTTTGTTGTTGAAGTAGTTAAATTTAGGCATCTCCCAATGTACAAGATATGGACGAATAGGAATGGATGGGTGTATGGGCTCATTACAAATTTCATCATAGGTGAGAGAATTGCGTGAGCCAAAACCGATGCCTCTAGTGTCTACATCTTTTCCATCATTAACTTGATGAGGTCATTAGTAGGTGGTGATGGATGGGTACCTCTTGTAGCGTAAGAGGGTTGGTGTTGGACATATGATGGAGGTGGCATTCTAGTATATGGTGATGCCGAATAGGTAGATTGAGAATGAGGGAGTGAGATAGGGCACATACCCGAATGAATGATAGATGAAACAGGATGCTACTAACAAAGTACATATATAAAGGTGGAAGGGTCGAGGTGATTCTAGTAGTGATGGGGGCTAAGGACTCGTGGAATGGAAAGGACAATGTTTTTTGCAATGGGTTAGGGGTCAACGACACAAGGGGTGGTTATGTTGTTATGGGTATATGTGAGACAATTGGCGAAATGAGGTTATGTTCGGTGGTTGACAAAGCTATAGTGGGATGTTACGGGTGCAATAGATGTGGCAGATGTGGCGGTCATAGCAGGTATAGGGCCTAGCTACGAAATGACTGGGGGCAAGGTAGGTGTGGGTAGCGTGGAGCTAGAAGGGGCTGACGCGAAGTAGGAATGAGTGTGGGGGGATAGATATGGGCATGTCGTATATCAACTGACCCGAGGTATCTCGAGTGGACAAGTGGGAAAGATAGAAATGTAAGGCGACAGGGTTCATATCAAGGAGTCGTGTGAACTCCTTGTCACCTGTGGCGATGGTGATAGGTTAGGTAGGATCCATGGGTGATAGAATGGAAGGTGGTGAAGGACTAGGTGGGAGTGGTTGAAAACTAGCGTGGAATATGAGGGCATTTTCTTGGCTACGAGTCAGCACCATGTGAACAAGTGCTGATTTGGTAGGATTGCTTTCTATAAATGACACAGAAATACAGCAAAAATAGAAAAAATAGGTAGTGGTAGGTGGATTGGGTTAAAATGTCAACTAGAAAATTACACAAGCTAATCGATGTCGGTTAGGGTAAACCAATGTCGGTCAAAGGTAACCGCGGTCAGTCACTGTGAAAAAAAGAACAGTTTTCCAAACAAGGCAAAAGACTGATAATCTACTAGGTAGATAAGTTGTAGGATGGATTTTATCATAATAGAGAATATACTGGGAGTTACAGAGACTCCGAACAGCAAAGAAGATGAAGTAGGTAACCGATGATACTATTGGGACCGACACAGTTCTTATGAAATTGAAATAGAGATAAAGAAAAATGTGGTTGTGATTTAAAATCAAGTGTGGAATCAAACCCAAAACTCTGAGAATGATAAAAATGGGGTCCAGGCACACTCAGACGAAGTTGGAATACACCAACTATGATGAGGAGCATGTAAGGAGAAATAAAAATATGAAGAACGTGTCCTCTCACCTCAAAACACAAACCAAGTAGAAACACTACGAAAAATACGATCCTAAAAGTGCTCTTCCTATTATGTTTGTTCAGCTTACTCTATTAAGGACTAGCTATGTGTATTTAGAACATAATTTTTTGGTTGGAAAGGCATCCTATGAAGAAGGATATCTAAAAGGAGAGGTTTGTGTATGTTATCGGGGGTGGGCCCTTTGCGATAATGACTCGACAAAGGCAACTAGTTGAGGAGTACCGCCAATCGGTTCATGTGATCACTGATAGATGTTCCCGAGTAGGATGTTTTTTAAGAAAGATGTGTTAATTTGAATTTGTGTAGTTTGGTAAGACTCGTGAGAGAGAGAGAGAGAATGTGCTTTCTATGATTCTTTTTGTCAACCATCAACTAGGCATGACTTCCAGTGTATAGGTTGCCCTCATTTAATGTGCACTAATGTAGCATACAAGAATGAAATGCCATTAATTTTAAGCCCAAATTGAAATATTAAATTCAATGTCACAAAATATGAACAGGAGGGAATATGATCTTTCACTAATGCAGTACAAATGAAAGAGAAGAAGAGTTCTTTTTACAGCACCAAAACACGATTGCTTTGAGACAATAGAAAGAAGAGAAGATTCTAGGGGAGAAATTTAATGTGATAACCTTTTGTAAAGGAAACAAACATGCAAATTTTACCTAGGAATGAAGAAATGCAAGGAACCTCGAATGGGTCCTAGTGGGCATACCAAAATGTTTCACCTGATTCTTAGAACGTTTCTTGGAATGTGACGAAACAGATAAGGGTAAAAGGCTAGGGGAATACCTGTTGAAGCTAGTTGAAGGTTGTTGCATGCGAGTTGACTTCTCAATCCACAAGCTGATTGTGAGAGATTACTTTTGGCTAGGAGGAACTACCTGAAATAAACAACAAGACCACCAAATGGAAGTTAAACAACATATGTAGTGGACTGCCTAGCGTATGCTAGATCCAAGAAGTATGATACTCCCTAGAAGGTTGTCAATCCACTGTTGTAAACAAATTAATGTGATAAATAAGGTAAATATTTTCCTACTATAGTCAATATGATTTAGGCATCTCATATAAACACAATAAGTAAAATCTAATCTAACAGGATAGGTTAGGATCAGATCCAGAGGTCGGGTAAATGGTTTTGGGTTTTTCTACAGTGTCTGACAAAGTTCTGATGAAGGTCACAGGTGATTATAGGTAACTTGGGAATAAGTAGGTAGGCTATTTTTAGTGCACTTATGTTAATGCATTACAGAGACTAAATTCGGTTGTGTTCGATCGATGCCGGTTAATTGTGACCGATGTTGGTCACTGAAGAAATGATATGGGGTCAAGAACATGGGTTTGGGTTTATTTTCCAAGTTGATGGGGAGCTGAGTGAGGTGTCTATGAGGTTTGGGTAGGGATGCAGGTTAGTGGGCAGGTCTAGTGGGGTTCTGGTCAAAGGGGGAGGAGTTATGGGTTAAGTTGATGAATAGTAACAAAGGCCATAATCGGGTAGGTAGATCGATGTCGGTATAGGCTCGACCGACGGTAGTTTGGGAAGACCGACACCAGTGACTGTGGGAAAATGGAAGATGTTGCAGAATGGATTTTAGATCTTCTTTATGATTGCACAAAGGGTTGGGTAGGTCGAATGGGATGTTGGATTGTGACCGGGTTGTAGGGTTTTGGAAGAGGTATAGGGGATAGTTATCATAGAGAAATAGTGAGTGGCTGAAAAAAGCAATAGACACAAAAAGATGTAAATCGAGAGTATATAAATAAAATGGATTGAATAGACAAGTGTACTTACTTGGAATCTACTACCAGTCAACTATGGGTGAAGATAGGAGATGGTAGTTGGAGGTTTCTTTTATAGAGGGTCACCAGTTAATAGGAAACTGTTGCTTGAGTGCTTCTTGGGATTTCCTCCTTGCTTGGCTGAATCAAATCTTGGCTTGGATGGCTATGGATGTCTGGGTGTGAATGGATGCTCGCTTTGGTTGCATGTAGATGTGATTATTCTCTCCTTGCTCTTTGAATGTGCCAACCTCGAAATAAGGTTACCAAAGGGAATAAAAGGTAACCAACGATGGTTCCGGGTTGACTAGCGCATCGGTTTAGGGGTGACCGGCGTTGGTTAGGGTAGGATTCCCTAGGTTTGATAAAATGGGTAGATCTTCTTGATTTCTTGGATCCAGTTAGTTTATTTTCATGGATTAGAATAGAAGCTTCTTTTCTAATGGGCGGGAATGTGGTTAGAGAGGTTGTAGGGATTGATTTTTAGGGTTAGGCCAAATCTTAGCCCATTAAAGCAAGTAGGATTAGGTCTTAGTTAGTTATGGAAACATATCAAGAATAGGTCTAGGGTGAGGTGGCTGGATGAGATGTCTAGGTGAGGTTGAAATTAGGATACTTAGATAATAAATATTGTGAGGATATGGATTAATTTAATTTAATTAATTAAATTAATATTAGTGTAGGGTGTGAGGGGCCATGGTTAGGTGAGTGTGTTTAAGTTGATTATTTAACGAAGGGTTAAGGAGTGTGTGACCAAATTTTGGTGTCTACACATGTAGTAGAGGCATTGAGGTCTGCAAGAGACTTAAGACCATAAGCAGGAAGCATGGAGGTTTTTAAAAGACTTAGGACTACGGCGGAGGTATTGAGGTCTCGAAAGAGACTTAGCACTACACAATGATGCATTGAGGTTTGTAAGAGACTTAGCACTTCATAGCCAAGGCATTGAGGTCTACAAGAGACTTAGCATTACACAACAGAGGCGTTGACGTCTGGAAAATACTTAGCATTGCAAAAATGGATTCTCTCGATGTTGGATAGGGACTCTAAACTACCTTCAGAAGGAGAGAGAGTCACCTACCTCTTTCTTGACTAATTTCTGGAAGGAGACAATGATTTCTTTTGATGATGAATTCTCGGTGAGGGGAGGGAACCCAAGTCTTTGAACATAGTTACAGACTTCATTCAAAATATCAAAATCCTCTTGTCCACCAGAGTCAAGTTCAGAGATGACATCTTTTATCATATTGTATCTTTCATCATGATGCGATCATGATGCAGATCCAAACCATGAAAATTTTTCATATGGTTCTTAAGTGAAAAAGTAATAACTAACCCATGTCTTTGGCCATTTTTCATTACTTTTTGTCATCATTTTAGATCTTACACCCATACTTTCCCAGTCTATATTTTCATACTATGTTTTCCTATTTGATATGGGGCTGGGGCACCCTAGGTTGTAATAAGCTGGGCACCTAGGTCCCCCTGGTCCCCTCTAGGCACCCTGATCCTCTTTGTACTTTACCTCTCACTTTTTGGGCACTTTCTAGTCATTTGAGATTTTTATATTTTTGGTGGTCGACCTTTTGGGGTTAATTATGAAATTAAAGTAAGAGAACCATATAAATATAAAGTTATGTGACCATAATGAGGGACCAAGCACTAAGAACTTACTTATCACCACCTAAGGTTACATCCATCAAAGGCATATAAAGCTACATTTACATCCATCTAGCTCCATCACAAGGCACACAAGGCTGGTTCATCTACATCACACTTCATAGAGGGGAGTCTATTGTTTCCATGCACACATTTACTACATTCTACATCTAGTTATTTCTCACTACTTCACAAAGTGTGACTGACACAAGAGCAACCTAGGGAATAATTGCACACACACACACACCTAGAACTACATTGGGTCTGAGATGTAGTGCAACACTCAAGTGATAAGTCCATCAATTTGGAAGTTGAGGATAGTCCAACCCCTTCATATGCATCTTTCTTTTTTAGGGTTTTGATGCTTTTCTTGGGGTTTTGAGGTGATTCTTCCATTGCATGGTACATGTTTACCATTGCATTTGGAAATCATACAATGACATTCATGTGACAAGGAAGTGAACATAGGAAAACATCAATGACACTCCAAAGGAGGTTTCTATCCATTTCCATAGACAGGGCACCCAGATCTTAGACCATAGTGCACCCACGGCACCCCTATCCCTCTCCAGTGCACCCAGTCTAGCCAGATAGTCCAAGATCTACAATTTTTTAGGCTCTTGTGTGAAGGTTTCCTCCTCATGTTCACCTAGTCTACACACTGAAACATAGTCCCATGACATCATTGAATCATCTAAGGCTTTCTTAACCCTCTTTTGCACATTAGGGTTTCATATTTCATTAGCTTAGTTTGCTTGGGTATTATTTAGTATTTTATTACTTCATTTATTTAGTTATTTTACTGCTCCTATAAGCATTAGATTACACTAGAATATTCTATTTTAGTTTAATCATTTTGGTGAACCCAAATGTTTTCATGATTAGGATCCTCATTTTTTTTCTATCATGGCTCTAAAATTCCTCAAATTTCTTTTTTTGATTTACTTAAGATGCATCCTAATTGCCAAGTTGTTCTTAAAAAATCCCTAGACACCATGTATCTTCCCAAGATACACCACCACATCAAGTGAGTGTTATTTTTGATCATTTATTTGATGACCCTAGTCTTCATGATCCTCCATCTAATCAACCCATGTTGAAATCCATTCAATCCCTTACATTCTTTATTTCAAGACAAATTTAAGGCTATGGAATCCATGATTACATCTCTCAAATCTGAAATCCAACATCTTAAGGATGCTTCTTAGGCTCATGTTTGTTCTCCTCTCTCTCATCTCATCTTCATTCTATGTCTACTACATGTGCTCATAGTGAGCCTCAAGTCATACCATTACTAGAGCCTCTCACCTTTGATCACAATATTAAGCAACATGACATTCTTCTTTTGAGCTCCTTAGTCATCAATTGATCACTTTACCACCTACTCATTACTATCCTCCTTATCACTAGAAAAATATCAAGGGTGTCCATATTACAATTATCATCAAATCAATGGACATAATGACAATGATTGTTATGCTTTACAATGAAAGAATCAAACATCTTGAGCATCAAGGCTTTATCTCATTCACTACACAACATTTTTTTTGTGTGCCCATCTAAAAATATACATCTCAAATGGGTTCCTAAATTTTGATTCTTCTACATCTAATGAGCATCATGCTAATCACTTCTCAGTGTTCCTTCTTCATCACTCAAAACCACCAATATTCAACTCACTCAAATTACACAATCACCTCTCAAGGTTTCTCTTAAAATCATTCCTACTTCTCACCAAGTCATTATAGTATATCATTACCACAATCAAGTCAAACTAAGCAACCTCCTCTTAAGGTTGAGCTCACTCCTCCTCCACTAAGGTATCTCGTGACTCAAGGTCATGCTATCAATCAAACAACCACCTCACTATTAGTTAAACTGGTAATTATCTATCAGACATTTTTCCTACTCATAGCTATGTTGATTAACTAGGACCCAGGATGATCTTACACAATTATGAACCATTTTATGGACACACACCTTTATCACCTTAGCACCCACTCACTTTTTTTTAATAAAATACTCCTTACATTACATCCATGTAGCATCTTGACTAGATCTCATCATCATAATAGTACACTTGGGGGTATTGCATCTATATCCCCCAGCTTCAACATGTGTCTTATACTCACCATACTTCATACATCATGATACACTATACATCACCATACCCGATGACACACTCTTGTGCTTTGGTTCACACTTGATTGTTGAGGGCATTCTACTACACATGAACCCCACACACTACACAATAGTCTCTAAAACTTAGACACCACATATCATCACACAATCCTACATCATCTACACATTACATCTACATACATTACAGTTATACACATCTATACACTTTATCATCACTATATACACCATACATGTTCTACACATGTTTCACACACTACACCATAGCCATCACATGTCACACACTTTTCACATTCATACATGTCATCTTACATTTTACATCTTACACCTTACATATTACATCTTTCATCTTACATCTACTATGCATATACACATCTTAGGTCATCTACACATCTTGCATTACATACCATACACCCTACTACACACATTACACACATTCACACATTCTCTTTTACATGTTGCACTCACTACCGATGACGCACTCTAGTCTCATGGTCCATACTGGACTATTGAGGGTATACATCACAAATGGACCTCATCACCCTTACACATTCATCATTCAATATTTTCTCATGTGACATACCTAGATTAAGTGATATATGCTTTAGGCTATAGGGTCACTTCTTCTAGCATCATCTCGTGATAGGCTACATCATCACTTTCACTTGCATCATTTAGTGGTATATGCTTTAGGATAAATCACCACTCTTTTCTATTCATCTTGTCATGATATACGCTTAGGCTACAATGTCACGCATACTTCATCTTTATGTCGCATATCATCACTACACACTCATCACAGTGCATTACACACAACACATAGTTCGACCATTTCGATGATGACACTCTCGTTTATGGTTCATTCTTGACTGTTGAGGGGGCATACTAAATGAACCTCACTACATACAATTCCATTCACTCGGGGGACACGTGGCTCCTATCATTCACTTTGCATTCCATTCCATCCATCCACAACATACTGCATTTTATGGTTGCATTTACTCTTGCTTGCACTTGCTTTTACATGTTCACTTTATTACACATGCTAGATAGATATCTTGTATGTCATTATCATTATCATACACACATGTGCATTCACTTGCTTTCTAGTTGTGATCGCAGACTATACATAGGATACTACACGTAACATGGATGCTTGACTACTAGTCCCACAAAGGGCTCTCTGGGGCATCCACATTCATACACTACATGTGTTATTGTTTCATTTTTGTTCATAGCACACTACTTTGGTTTATACACATGCTTTGACATACATTTTATATTTCTAACATGCTAATGGGTGCTTCATGTGCAACATTTTTATGCAGGGATACTTGTTTCCATACTTGTTTGTTTATTTTGTTTATTTTATTGTTTGTGGGATTTTCCTTTGTCTTGTGTGCACACTTATTTATTTTAGCCACTATGGCCTTGAGTGTCTTGTGACACCGTGAGTGGTGTCCCATGTTTACAACCTATTTTGTATGGCCTACATTGTCTTCTTGGGTGTTTACATTATTTTCTTATGTTTTAGCTTACACATTCTCTGTTTGGCTTACACTTGTTTTCTACATGCATGTTCATACTAACACTTGTTTTCTAGCTACCTTGTTTGTTTGTGCCTTGGTTTCTACCAAGCACATCCCCTCCCCCTGTAGGCACAATTTCAATATCATGGTTGGTCCTCTTTTGGGAACATTCTCCTAGTCACATGCACCCCAAAAGAGGGGGCATCATTTGGGTTTTACACCAAAGTACTAGTACAATTAGTTAATTTTTTTTTTTTTTTCCATGACATATGGGTTATATACATGATGTGGGTTCAAGACTAATCTACAAACTCCATACACAATGGATTTTATAGGACAAGGTGTCCTTAGCACATTCAGGAGTAGTTAAAGGATAGAGGATAAACTAGACCTTCCTCTCTACACTACTTTCCATGGGTGATCACCCAAAAACTAGATATACAGAGATCTCTTCACTCTCGAGAAGTAGTTATAGGTTGGAGGATAAATCATACTTTCCTCCCTACACTTCTTTGGCTAGTGGCGTGAGATCACCCAAAAATCTCACATGACATCGACATGATCCTTTCTACACCTTTTTTCTCATCATGGATCAGGTGCACATGTTCCTTTTTCATTTTTCATATTTTCTTTACATGATTTTTACATATATACATGTGTTTTTACACATTACACATATACATGTGTATTTGACTACTTGATCATCTTCTCTTTTGTAGGTCCATCGTATGGGAAGCAAGTAGTCAAAAACACACACATGGTGGGTACATCACACACATGATACTAACCATGTAGGTACACTACACACATTGGCATCTACACACACACTTTCACCCTAGGTTCACTCTCATCACTTTTTTCACTTTTACATCTTTAGTCTCCATGCTCCATGTTTTTATCACTCCATGCTTTGTCTAGTCCTTTGGAACACATTCTACATCACTCTACATGGATTATACTTAACACATGCAATTCCATTACTAACACATCATTCTACAGAGCATACCAGATCTATATCTAAGGGAGAACATAATTAAGTATTAACCATGATGAGATCAAGAACATACTAGATTCAGAATATACACAAAACTAACACTTAGATTCACCAATATCCTCCATTATATTAAATGCAATAAGTATACAAAAGCTTCATTATAATAATAATAGTATGCATGTAATAGATTTAGCAACATAATCTCACTATATCTCCATGTATGCATATCTATATATATATCTCTCTACTACATAGTTTACTACATACTTATAAGGGTGGGGACTTTCCCTTCACCACTTATCTAATCCCAAAATAGGTCACATGCTATTATTAGCCACACCATTACAAAAATAGCCACACATGCAAGTGTGCTAACAATAGACTACTAGTAGTTAACTGACAAGTAGTAGATCTATTTCCGCCTGTGTCCATGCAAAGTGCTTCGTAGCTAATCCTCCAAAATAGCCAATGTGTGATGTGCAAGTCTCTCAAGTTTGAGTGCTCCACACGCTATCTCCAAAAATAGATCCTTGTCATGAAAATGGCTAAGTCCCAAACCTATTTTTTTCTTCGCACGCGTGAGCCTTTCCAATACTTCCATGCCTTTGAATGCGCTCTCTCCCACATGAACCTTTTGTATTTTCTTTACTAAGTGCTAGGGTCTGACTGATCAACATTACCCCACACTAGTTGCATTATTCACCCCGACAATGGTTGTCTCCAAAACAAATCAAAGAATAGAAGAATAGAAAGAATTTGGATGAATGAAAGAATGTTTTTAACTTGTAGTTTCTTCTTCTGCAACCTAAAAAATTAATTCAGGATATTCCTCCTTTATCTCGGCCTCCAAGGTCTGCACCACAATGAGTGCTTCCTCTACTTTTTCTGGAATGTCCACAACAATGGACTCCAGTTCATCCTTCGTAATCTCTCCTTTCTCATTCTGCAAGACCAACACAATGTTGGACATTACAATCATCCTTCCTCTAAAAATCCATCTTCTACGCAATGAGTTTCCCAAGCTCCTCTAGCTGATTTTTGTGTGGTTCTTGGGCTGCTTAGGCCTCGCGCTTTTGTTTAACCATTGCTAATCTTTTCGATGTGGCCCAATGTGTCATCCTTCATCACTTTCTAGACCTCATTGTTCTCCTCTAGGTTTTTATGTTGATGAGCACCTCTAGAGCATACATAGATGTTCAAGGCTTGGTCTACCTTCTTTAGTTCTTCCCACAAAGCACTTGCAATAATCCTTCATATGATGTAATCTTTCACATCACTGAAGCCTTTTTTTCTCTCTCATCTTGTGTTGGATCCTTTGGCACTGGCATGCAGAGGTTCATCTTCAAGCACTAAGTCCACCAATGTACTTACATAGTGTATTTCCGAAGGAAACATCTTTGGTACCTTTGGCTCTAAGTGTGGCCTAGCCTTCATGACATTATCACCAATTTCCTCTGTGATGCTGATAAATACAAAAGTTCTTCTTCGCGCTAAGTCTCTTTCCTATGTTAGGCATGCTATCTCCTCATCCTTAGTTTTGATCTCTCCCTTAGTGCCCTAATTGTGGAAGCCTTTGTCCATATTTCACCTTGCCACCTCTGTTGAGACTTTTACCAATGCATTGCTCACTATTCATCTGACATAATAGTAGGCTTTACTATTATGTGTCTAGCCTGAGGTGTCTTTTTCAACCTCCTCGACATGCATGACTCCTCACACACATCAAAATCTGGTTCATCCATGTGTGTGTGCATCGACCATGATAATTGCTTCCTTGTGCACATTGTTGCCATATCTTCATCCATTAATTCCCAGCCATATAACTCTTTTTGTGTCAGTGTGCTCTGGAAATGGGTGTGGAAATTTTACCTGTGTCCTCAAGCATAACCCATGGCTGGTGGAATGTGCTCCCACTTGTTCTTCTTGACCTAGGCTACTTAGGAACTTGAGCTTCTAGATTTGGGACTTGTGTTTCCATGTCCTGAGTAGTCTCGGTAGTTGTCTCATCTGTTCCTTTTTTTCCTCTTCTCCTTCCTTCATTTCTTCATATTTTTGTCCTTCTACATTCTCTAGAGGTGTAGGAGAATTAGGTGCATGCTTTCCTCTGACTCTTCCACTTCCTCATTCAATTTTAGTTTCCTTCTCCTTTTCTTGGTTGTCTCCTTCTGTGGAGAGAGTCTGAGGTGATCTCTGCACACTATTTTTAGAGTAGCACCTTGGGTCCTTGTTCTCCTAAACACTCTCTTAAATCGGTGCTCTCCTTGGACTGCATCCAAGTCCTCATCATCCCCCTCTTGTGGCTGAGGTGGTGTAGTTGCATGCTCAACTTCATCCTTATTCATAGGATGTCTTCTACCTCTATGTTCCAAACCACCACTATCTCGTGCTCATCCTCCTCATCCTCTACTTCAATTGTCTCTATGGGCTTAGGCACTGGAATGTTCTCCATGGTATGCTTACCCTTCGTGGTGGCCCTGGGAGTGTGAACTCATCTTCCACATACTTGTTGTTTTCTAGCTTGGGCTTTAGTTGAGGTACACAGTTGTGCTGCTCTCCAACATCTCCAACAACCAAACTTACTGGCTTTATGCTCAACACATCTGAGATGAGCCTTTCAATATATGCATTATGTCCTGGATATACATACTTTTTCCTCAGTGTGTGGTAGTCATAGTCTACCTTGTCTGCATTGAATGTTAGTGGTGCATCTGAGAACCTATGAACGATGCCTGAAAATACCTTCATTGTGAAGGCATATGGTAGTTTGCACCATGGGCTCCAAGCCCCATCCTTCATCACAAATCACATGATGCAAAAATGTTGGTATATGGAAAAATGAACTGCCTTACCCACCACCGATGGTAAATCCTTTGGTATGTGCCACTCTTCTTCAAATGCCACATGTGGAGCCTATCATACCACTTCTCCCTCTTCTTGACTTTTTGGTCATCGATCCTTCACACAAGTACTTTCTGAATCATTTCTCGTAGGTGACTTGTTCTCCATAGGATACTCCTAGACCTTCTCTCTTTGGTCCATCTAGCACCCCGATCTCCATGAATATCAGAGACAACAAAACAGCCCCAAACTGATCTTTCCTCCTGAACGTGCTTCTTGATGATAGTTTCTGCAATGTAACCTAAAATGTTATAGATCACTCCTTCAGACATCCTTTTAGCAAATGTGCAACCACATGGTGTTCACTTGTGACCACCTCTCTTGGTCATTTAATTTTTCACAAGGTGTGTGGCTGCCTGCACAACTGGGTACTTTTTTCAGCTTGTCTATGTCCATGCCACATGGACCCTTTGTGTACCCTAACTCCTTCCTAGTCTCTAGAATTGTGGCCTTGTCTGTTAAGTCCTCCTTGAGGTCTTCACCTGTAGCCTTCAACCCTGTCACTATGGAGATTAGCGCATGGCTGAAATCCTTACTCTGCATCCTGCAAAGTAGAAGAAGTCTTCATGTACTCTTCTCATGAGCCATTGGTACAAGGGCTCATATTTTCCAAAGTAGGGGAGCTCGTATAATTGATATACTCCAATCTTCTTCAATAACTTCTCCCCAGCATCATCATAGACCGGCATGTCCTCCGTCATGTGCTTATTTGTCTTCGTGTTCAACAAAGTGCATCAACTCCTTGTTTTCTATGGTATGATGGTTGTACTCACTTATCTTTCTTCTCCAAATGTGGGAATCCCACTCCTGGCCTACTATAACCCCTCTGGATATTGCATCTCTAAAAAATTTCTCTCAGGGTCATTTCTTCTTCCTCCATGACCACCTTCTTCTTTCCCTTAACTCCTGCTGCAACTACCTTCTTTGGTGCCATTTCTACCCTGCAATCCTCTAAAAATACTCATCTTTTGACTTCTGCAATGTGCAACTCAAACCCTAGCTCAAATCTATCATGCCCTAGTGGAAATCATGTGCCCTAGCTTGGTTGTAAACACTGTCTGCTTCACTCAAACCCTCCTCCTATGGGAACACAAGCTTCTCCTTCACACAAACCTCCTTTCCATGTCTGGTTTCACACTCTTCACACCTCAACATGATTTCTCTGGCTCTTCACACTTAGCTCTTTTCAAATTCTCTTAATCACAATGGTAAGAATGAACTCACATCCCATCCTTATATAGATTTTCAAAATTTTTGATGCATTTATTGCTCCTTCACCTACCCAATGTCCTCTCATTTATTGACCAACTTTTTTTTTTTCCATGGTACATCTTCATGCCCCAGCTTATAACCTTCTAGTGTGCCTTCCTACCCTTTGGTCACAGACTTCTCTTCAAGTGCTTCCTTGCACCCGAGTACCTTGTCACTGCACCTTCCACTGGTAGTTGTTATGGCCTCCGCTTACCTCACGTTATATTGTCCCTTCATCCATCTCCATCTTTGGTCACTTTTTAGAAGCAATCCTTTGACTTGAATAGCACCCATAGTAGCTTATTCCTTTCATGTCATTTAATTCCAATAGTCTTGTACCTGGATACCAACAATCCACCCCACACTAAAAGTATGTGTAGTCCTCTACGCATAAAAATTCTTCAAATAGTAATTAGCTTTTGGTGCGTAAATGTGCTTATTCCCAACACACCAACTAAATTGACAAAGCATAGCAACAAAGAAGGAAACACATTAAGGGAATGCAGAATTGAAAACCTAATCTAAATGGCAATACTACCTTATTACAAACACCAAGAAGACTTATTTATAGTAGGGCTTTCAACCTACTCCCGTTGAAGTAACCGGGTAGCCATGTTCCATCAAGTGCTTCTAACTGAAAAAGCACTGTTTCAAGGATGTAAGTGATAACATACGGCCCCAACCAATGTACCTTAAGTTTTCCTAGATGGCACAAGAACTTAGAGTCATAGAGAAGCACCATTTGTCCAATCTCAAACTTCTTGTCCCTTATGTTTTTATCATGCCATGCTTTCTTCTGGCCTTTTCTTGCTTTTGACTCCAACGTGCTATGGCTCATCACTCATCCAACTTAATTATCTTTTCAATCCATTCTTCTAAAGCTTTCTCATCAGCTAGACCTCCAGCATGTGCACAATACACAAAGAAGGTAACATAAATTCCATAGAAGAATGAACTGCTTTATGCCAAACACTAACGAAATGGTGTGGCTTTGTTCAACCTTTTATATGTTGTTCGATATGCCCAAAGTACTACAGATACTTTATCATCCCAATCCTTTCTTCCAACATCACATATTTTTGTCAATGTCTAGCTCAAAATTTTGTTGAAAGCCTCAACAGTTCCATTTTCCGAGGATGATAGGGTGTAGTCTTATGGTGTGCAATCATGAACTCATCCAATAAAATTCTGATTGTCTCATTAAGAAAATGTGTGCCCCTATCACTGGTCAAACTTAAAGGACATCCATACCTTGTAATAATATTTTCCCATAGAAATCAAGGGTTGTCAGTAGCCATCATAAGTCCTTTTGTAGGTGTTTCTTTCCCACCTTGTCAGATAGTCTGTGCAAGTTATGATGTAGTGTGATCCAGTTCTGCATGCAACTAGTGAAATAGGACCCACAAAATCTATAGCCCATTTCTCAAATGGTTCTATGCTAGTAATAGGTCTCAGAGGCATTTCATCTCATTGACCTGGTTTTCCAAGATGTTGACAATGATCACATGCCTTACAAAATTCCTTACAATCTTTATATAGGGTCTCCCACCATAATCCAATGAGTAGAATCTTTGCACGCATAGTGGCATCACCAACATAGTGGCCACCTGCAATACCACCATGAGCTTCTTCCATAATATCCATGTGCTCATGTTCCAATACACAATGATGCAATACCTCATCTTGGCCCAATTTGTACAAGTCACCACTGATTAACATATAAGGTGTGGCACGTATAGCAAGTTGTTTCTTCTCCAAGGATTTCATTCCTTCTGGTGTCATCCCTATTCATGTAGAAAGACAACAATGTCCTCTAGTTCTGATGGCACTCATTGTAACTTGTATAACTGTGCATCTAGCATGGTATCCTCAATTTCATGTGCTTCTTCTCCTGACTGTATTCTTGATAGATGGTCTGGTCCAGAATTACTTTTTCCTAGTTTTACCACAACTGTGAAATCAAATTCTTGAAATAAGAGCACCCATCGACATATGTGCCCTTGTAAAATAGGTTTATTTACCAAATACTTCAATGCCATGTGATCTTGTATAAAAGATGAATGGTGTAGCTAGTAGGTACTGGCAGGAATTTATGTAAATGCATAGATCATTGACAAAGCTTTTGCACTCTGTAGTTGTGTAATTTTGTTTCTACAGGAGTCACTTTCTACTAAAAATAGATAGGATGATCTACAATACCTTCTCTAGGTTGAGCCAACACCATGCCAATGGCCATGCCAGAGGCATCAACATGTACATGAAATGGTTGGTCCCATGAAGGAAAAATGTAGAATAGGCGGTAGTAAGTTTCTCCTTCAATGTCTCGAATGTGTGTTGTTGTTGTTCTCCCTAGTAGAACATACCTTTCCTTTCAATAACTCTTCTAATGGTGTGGAAAACTTTGGCATATCCTTTGATAAATTTTGTAATATCCTATATGACCCAAAAATCCATGCACCTCACTTTGACTGGTAGGCTCCCTTAGGCCTATAATGACTGCAACCTTTGTTGGATCAACCAACAAACCCTCCTTGCAGATTATGTGTCCTAAAAGTATCCCAAATGGTGTAGAAAATATGCACTTCTTGATGTTCAAAGAGATACTCAACTATCTACACCATTCAAACATTAAGTGCAGATTGTCACAAAGTGATCCTTAACTAATCCATACACCATCCAATCATCTAAATATACCTGTAAGAAGTTGTGAATAAATTCCTTGAATGCTTGGACAACTATGCGTGAAAATACAACAGGCACATTTTTCAGACCAAAAGGCATTACAATATAGGTGAAGCTACCCCATTCAAGTAGTAAACGTAGTCTTTTCCGATCCTCCTGGGAAATCCAAACCTGATGATACCCAGAGAACCCATCTGTAAATGAATAGATTTCACACCCTGCAACTCCTTCTAGTATTTCCTCAATGAATGGCGTAGGAAATGGATCAATTACACATGCAACATTCAACTCCCTGTAGTCCACACATATTCTAATCCATCCATCCTTCTTGATATCGATCACCATTGGACTAACCCATTCTGACTCATCAAGGGGCTTGATAATCCCAGACTTCAACATGTTATCAATCTCTTCTTTGACCTTTTCATGCAAATTGGGGTTCATTCTATAAGGGTCTCTTTCTAACTGGGCACACACCTCTTTAAGTTTTATCTTCATCTCCCTAATGATTCATGCATGCCTTTAAGTTCATGGTACCCCTAGGAAATAAGTCCTGGTAATCCCTTAGTAACTCTATGATTTTTTCCACTTCAGAGTCTGACCAATAGTCTCCAATTATGGCTTCCTTAGGCTCAATATCTATTCCAATATTCACCACTTTGTCTTCATAGGTTCATGATAGGTGCGTGTGGTCTTATCCACACTATCCAATACCTCATGCCTCCCTGTTGAATGGTTTACATCCAGATTATCTACTTCTTTTCATCATCCACTAAGTAGACCATTTTTCCTTTCTTTCTCAAGGCAAAGCACGTTGAAGTAATGTTGCATCGGCCTCTGGTTCTTCATCAAGATGTGCTCCTGAGTCTTCTTTATCTAATAACTCCTGAAGGAGTTCTTCACCTGGCACTATCCCCATAGTTAAGTGCTTGATAAATTTCAATGCTTCTTCCACCGAGGCTTTGTAGAGAAGAAGTCAAATGTCTGGGCCATTCCGTAATTAAATTCTACCAATTTCTAGTTTCTCTATGGAGTTCTGCATATACATACCAAGCACACGCAACCTTGTAAAGTGGAATAAAACTGTGCACCCATAGTGAAGGTGGTAAAGCTTCCTGCCCTTCTATCTAGAGTCTCTCACACTTCTAAACGTGGTGCTGAATATGTTGATTACCATGATAAGTACTTATTTGAGTAGGTGCATTTCTCCTAAAGAACCTAGTAGTAAGAGCAATCCTAATTTCATTCCATCCGACAAGATTATCCCTATGGACCACCCACCAATGTGTTGTTGTCCCACGTAGTGTATATGCTAGCATATTTCTTCTTTCCAAGTGGGTCTATCCACTTTTCTTCCATGGCACACAGGAATACCATGGGATCCCCTTCTCCTGTGTAACAAGGTACCAAGTTGTTACCTATCCTCCTGACATAATGTGGTTTTGTGCCTCGAGGAAATATGCTCTTTACTTCATGCCCTACCAACTCATAAGTGTTGTGAGCCCAATTATCACAAGAAACACTTGTAGTATCACTAATAGACTATGCATCCTCCCACTGAATTAGTCCTTCTTGGTTGGTTCAATATCTCTGGATCTCAGATGGCGCGTACATAAATCCTATTCAGATCTTCTTCACTTAAGGGCTCAACATAGGGCGCATATTTTCCATCTGTTAAAGGGATAATAACTCTTTCCTCTTTGTTTTCAAAACTGATATAGCCCTTGTTGAACAAAGATCAACATTATTTGCATAGCACCAAGGATGCCCCAATAGAGCTGGGAAGCTATCTGACTCTACCAATGCTAAAACTTCAAAGTCTCCAAAGTGAACTTGGCTCCTTGTATGGTAATGGATGCATCCTTCAAAACTCGATGGGAGTGGCCTTAGTCGATTAGCCATGAATAATACATTAGAGGATGGCTGCAATGGGGTCTTCCCATTTGTACCCATGCATCCAAGGTAAGAACATTGACTTTCGTGCACCTATATCAATCAATATATTACTCAATAGCCACCCATCCACAACAACATTCAGAGTGATTTCCTTGTCATAATCTAGGCTATGAGGGGGAAGATTCACATGCAGGATCTATCATCTAGTCTCAATACTTGTGGAGTGTTTCCTTTTAACCAACTCCCTAACAATGGAATGATGTTTTCCTGGCGCAACATTTTACACACTTCCCTCAAGTCATCTATATCAGTTTGGACCATCTCTGATGCTTTCTTTTTTGCTCCATCTTTTTTTTCTCTTTTAAGTATTGTATCTCACCCTGAAGATTCCTTAGAACTTCCATGGTTTCTTGATAAACCTCCTTCTTCGATAGGCAGGATCTGGGTACCATGCATGAAGAACTTCTTCTTTAGTGATGGTAGGTTTTTGCTGCAATGCTTCCCGCACGTGTGTCACCTCAGCGGGTCATGATCTTCACTTGTAGTGCCCCTGATTCTCCTCCAACTTAGGCATCCATTGATTTTCAACAACGTGTTGTATCCTAACCATCCCACACCTTTGTTTTTTCTTGTTTATGTTGCTTACTCAGATGCTCATATAAGTCTGGGCACTCCTCATAGCTATGGTTCTTTCCCAGTAAAGAACATGTAATATTCTAGAGGACATTCACGCCTATAGTGGTCAAGAGATCCACATGTATAACATGTTCCATGAGGAAACTCACTTCTTCCACCACCATGGCCTCATCCTCCGAATCCACCATGGTATCCTCGACCTCTGCCATGACCGCCTTCAAAACACCCTTCATTCCGATCATAGTGTGCCTGATTGTGATCCCGGTCCTGATGCTCATTCTTTCCTTAGAGTTATCTAAAACTCTTGTCTATCATACACCAATATCTATAACATCATGGATCTATCCAATCAGCCAGTAGTCTTTCATGTCATGAGTCATGGACCTACAGATTTTATAGTAGCTTGAAACATTCTTCCTTATCACACGTTGTAATAATGGGCAAAGTGGCTAGCATCATGGTTTAAATGGCATATTTCACAATCCATCAACAATGAGTGTATTATTTCTGAGGAGGAAACTATCCTTTGTGTGACCTTCTACTTCACAATCTGTGCACCAAATCCCTGTGTGTGCATCTCATGTGCTGAATTTTTTGATAGTTTCTCCAACTATTTTTCCATAGCTGTTATTTGTGCTTCTAAAAATGGGCTCACCCCAATATCTATGCTTCCAACTACCTCAAGCATGCAAGGCTGCTTCAAGTGCTTCATGGATCAATGTATGTCTTATGTGATAATGCCCTCCTAAAAGGGGTAATCAAGCCCCCAACGAACCATTGTGCATGTTGGCTTGCATGTATGTCATAAGAAAGCTTTGATAACAACATTTTAAACCATGCATCATACTCTCTAACACTTTCAGTAGTGCCTTGCTTAATATCCTTGAGTGCACTTATACTCTTCTGCTCAAACTCAAGGATATGAAACTCTTTAAGGAATGCATCCTTTAAAGTATAATCTACGCAAGTCTGATCAGGGTCAAACTTTCTATACCAATGTGTGTGCCCTTGTAATGTAGTAGAAAATTGGCTTTCCCTACACTCATAAGCCATGATCCTTTTTGTGCCACAATATTTCACACATATGCACATGTTCAACAACATCTTCTATGCCCCTATACTCTGGAAGATGAAGAGACATTTCCATGTAAATATTCTGGGGTTGGGTGGACCTTGCCCACCCGATCCGTAACCTCTCTGTGTTTCCCTACCCTAGTAACCTCCTAGATCCACCGAACCAGAGCTACCTATGCCTCCCGATCCCAAACCGTAGTGGGTTGGGTGACCAAGAAGATGTACTTCCCTATGTCCCAATAGTAGAACTGAACTGTACCTCGATAGTCTGTGAAGTGTTACTACTCCAAAAGTTAATCCAAAAATCAAGCGCTTGTATTTTGTGTTGATGATACACCCAAAAGGTACTCCCATATAACAATGAATCCATTTGTGTTGCCATCATCATGTGCCTCTTATAAGACTCACTCCTACTCTCCCACTACTTGAACTAGCTTGTTGACTACTTGTTGTACTAGATGCTGGAAAACCAAACACAAGGGCAAGGTTACTAGGTGGATTCAGATGTGCACCCATGGCCCAAGTAGTCTCTACTGGTGTGCTTCTATGTGAGGCCGAGGAAGGATCCCTATCATGCTTTCCAAGATGGGGGAGTTCCTGATGCTCTGGCTCCATGTCTTCTACGTGAGCTTCAAATCCTTCATGAGCCATCTCTCTCCTCAATGCCATACTTTCTGCAATGTTACGTTGCTTCTCTATCTCCCTCTCGCGTGCCTCATTATACTTAAGCCACCTTTCCTCTCTCTACCTTTCTACCGCTAGGTCTTCCATCTTTCACCAAACCTGCTCCTGCCCCCCACGTGCATGGTGAGGTTTAGTTAGCCATCGGTTTACTCTCTAGATTCAAAGTTACCATCAGATCTTGATCACCAATGGAATGCCTTATAGGTAAGCTCCCCTTGGATATCGTAAAACTAGAATTCAGCTACCTCTAGACATGAATAAGTGGAAATTGAGTATTCCAAGATATAACTATTCAAAACACCATAACCATGTATCCACAACTCGAGTCCAAATCAGATCAAGCATCATAAAGGGCCTGGAATTCTTCCTACATCCAGACAAGTGTGTGATACCTCCAATTCCACTTAGATGCATAAGCAATCAGCCACTCATACAATTCTACTAGAAAGATAGTGAAAAATCTCTCATATAAACTATCATATAGATTTTGTTCCACCCACACGCATGTGTTAAACTCAGATCCAGTGTTGAATCACCATGTGTATTCTTCTTCCAGATCATGTATCCATTCTTCAACACTTGCTAAGGTCAACCGGTATGTCTTCATCGTGAACCATCCTGAAAACAACTGAAAAAGAGGTCCCAGAAATGGAACCAATGATGCAGCCTAGAATTCAAGTAATACAAGCCCAATAAGACCCTAGACGCACTGGCACATCACATCACTCAGCCTAGATTGAGAGCTCACCCAAAGTGTGCAAAGGTACCAGTCCTCTTTAGGGTTGTTGTTGTAGGATGTTAGCATGATGAAGACTTAACACATGTAGTTCCATTACTAACACATCATTCTAGAGCATGCCGATCTATATCTAAGGGAGAACAAAATTAAGTATTAACCATGATGAGATCAAGAACATACTAGATTCAGATACACACATAACTAACACTTAGATTCAGCCAATATCCTCCATTATATTAAATGCAATAAGTATACAGAAGCTTCATTACAATAAAATAATAGTATATGCACATGTACAAATTTAGCAGCATAATCTCACTATATCTCCATGTATGCATATATCTATATCTCTCTCTCTATATCTCTACTACATAGTTTACTACATACTTATAAGGGTGGGGACTTTCCTTCACCGCTTATCTAATCCCAAAATAGGTCACATGCTATTACTAGCCACACGCCATTACAAAAATAGCCACACATGCAAGTGCGCTAACAAATCACGATCACAACACCCTTTTTGGGGTTAATTATGAAATTAAAGAAAGAGAACCATATAAATATAAATTTATGTGACCATAATGAGGAACCAAACACTAAGCACTTACTATCACCACCTAAGTTTGCATCCATGAAAGGCATCTAAAGTTATATTTACATCCATCTAGCTCCATCATAAGGCACATAAGGCTTGTTCATCTGCATCACACATTATAGGAGGGGAGTCTATTGTTTCTATGCACACATTTACTACATTTTACATCTAGTTATTTACTCGCTACTTCATAAAGTGTGATTTACACAAGAGTACCTAGGGCACAATTGCACACACACTCACCTAGAACTACATTGGGTCTGATATGTAGTGCAATGCTCAGTGATAAGTCCATCAATTTGGCAGTTGAGGACATTCTGACCCCTTCATATGCATCTTTCTTTTTTAGGGTTTTGATGTTTTGTCTAGGGTTTTGTAAGTGATTATTTCATTCCGTGTTTATTGATGCTTCAAGCAATTATACAACAACATTCATGCAACAGGAAGCGAACATAGGTGAATATCTAATGACACTCCAGAGGAGGTTTCCTAGCCATTTCGTCAGAGACCAAGGCACCCACATGTGCCCCTATCCTCTCCAGCACCCCACCCAGCTGCATACCTAGTTCTACACTTTTTAAGCTCCTATGCAAAGGTTTACTCCTCTTGTTCACCAAGTCTACACTACTTTCACACGGTCTTGCGACATCTATTAATCAAATAATCCCTTCTTAACCCTCTTTTCACATTAGGGTTTCATATTTTTAGCTTAGTTTTCTTGGGATATTATTTCGCAATTATTTTATTACTTCATTTTTTTTTCATTTTACTACTCCTATAGCATTAGATTACACTTTAATTGTAACATCCTCATATTATACTTTTAGAACAAGTGAAATTTTTATTTTTATTTTGATAATTGCACACGGTTCTAAATACATAATTTAGAACTCACAATTCAATAACCATTCATATAACAGACAACCATATGCAGCTGTAATGACTCGGAGTACCTCCGATCTATTCATTCCATGACTCGGTAATCTACCGATCTATTCATGAGTAATAAGAGTCGGTGTTTTTATTTAACACATTACTCTTGCGGTTCTCTTCCCTAATCTGGGATTCAGAATGCTCTGTCCAAGGAATCTAACTGAATAATTGTTACTATTATTCATCGGCATCTCATCCCTTAGACTAGGTGAATTAGGACAACGCAATCAGCAGCTTGCGATACTTTGGCCAAAGATTTGAAACATACTGTTCATGTCTCGTATTCCTTAACGGCATACTCGTCAAACTGAATACGCCCTTCACCCCATTCATATGTTATATAGAATGTCTTACACGACTATCGTCATTCCTTCCTTTCACAATCAATCACTGAGGCAGATTAACAAGGTGATAATGTTATATGGATGCCCACGAAGATTAGGGATATGATGACATCTGGTTCAACCTTGCGCTTCAACCAAGGTGTCATGATACCCCGAATCTCCTAGGCAGCCTTATAACATGACCACGTTCTTAATCGGTCCCAAGGTAACTCGTGCGAAATCAAGTGTAAATCTTAGCGATCAATGCAAGGGGTGTCGCCATAAGTCATCTCGCATTGTTGTAACTTCGAGAAGATCCTAATCTTCTGAGGTACAACCTGCAATGACTTATGTCGTCAACCTTTAAATCCGCCTCGAAAAGATCTACTCAGTAACAAGCGTTACGCACTTGAGTTTAAATTACTTTAAAGACTTTTCCCTAAGGTTTAGCCTTTCCGATCCCTGGATTCTTCGTCTTAAGACGACCCTCCTCTATAAAACCCATTACTTGGTAGAGATATTAAGGTCAAGTTCTTCATCAAGGAGTCATTAGAATACACCTGATTCTAAAGCAACAGAATCGGACAATATCTCATAACCTTTGCTTGAGATTGCCAACTGAACTCCATTTGATTGTATATCAGTTCTCTTAACTGAAATTATATCATACTTTTAGTATAAAGATATAAATGATTAAGAATCCAATTTAATATTGTCCTGTTATACTTAGGACTAGGGATTAGTAATTTAATCCAGCTTGTTTAGCGTTCTCTTTTAGGCTCATTTTTCCTTTAGGCTCATTTTCATGCAAGCTTTACAACATTCATAAGAATTCAAATCACAAAAGCATCCATATTATACAATGATAACAATGCCCTTCGTTACATAAACCGAAGAAGGTCAACTTTCGAAATAGAATACAACACATAAGTTTCAAACACTTATTTCCATTCCTTTCAAAACTATACAATTACATTTTATGCAAAAAAGATACTTGATACAATGCTCAACGGAAAAGGAACATCTTTTCACATTTAATACATCTATAAAATCAAGTTGTAATTCATTATAAATCAAATAAACAACTGATCACCGTCGATCGCATTACTTTTACCTCTTACGGCAACCATCTGCAAAAATAATCAACATGAGTCGTTCAATGAACTCGAGCATGATAAGCACTAACTTTTAAAACAATTGCAATCCATCAATTGTTTTCATTAAACACCTACTGTTTAAATGAGATCATATATTCACATAAGTAAACATACTCGGACTATGCCCTTGTAATACAGAATGATTACAAATATGTAACTCTATCATTGTTACAAATAGTCTTATTCACTTTCTAATATTTCATCAAATATTAAAAGAATCAAGGAACGAATGTACACAACAATCATTGAATCCAAAATCACAACATTGGTCAGATCGTTTCATTCTTCCAAAAGGGAACAACATAACAATTCGGAATTCCACCAATATGTTACAAAACAATTTCCCACTGTTAGATAAATATCAACAAGTATTAAATAAAGGAAGAGAAAGAACCTATCCATTCATACTTCCTTTCACATAAGTTCATTCGAACTGTCTTCACATATGAAAACATTCAACCAAGATATAAATGAACAAGTTAGACAAGCCGCAAGCAAGATTGCTGTTTACAACAACAAACTTCATTGCATCAAGCAACTGAGGTTTCCTAAAGACTATGTCATGACGTCCACAAGATTTCCGAAACATGCTCACCAAAAACGAATCAATAAACGGAAAGGAACATAGCATATCTATTCATGCTCGGTACCTAAATCGGATCGATTAAATGGAAAGGAACATTGCATATCTATTCTTACCTTGGTGCATGCAAGTCTAAGGTGTGGTACTCGCGACTCACCCCAACGAGTATTAACACGAAATATTCAACCATACTCAAGGAACAGTGACAAAACGACAGTGTCCCGTAAATCAGATTCAATAAGGTTCAAGCAATACAAGATACCTTCCAAAAGTTCATATGAATCCGAACAACAATAAAACAAATAATTGCATACGATTACATCCGAGCCCAACAATGGAGCTTATTTAATCATCGTGCAAGCAAATCTGATTTCAATTCAAAACAAGAAACCTGGGCTAAGTACCTTGCCCATCTTTTACACAATTTTGCACTGATTGAAGACCTAAATATTCTCCTAAAGAATCTGTACCACAAAATCAATGCAACACAAAAGTAATTCCAGAAAATAACAGAGGTCTTAGTACATGTTATTCCTTCAAGCCACTGGTTCATCATTCACCAACTATTTAATTATATTCGGCTCAAATATAATATAAATCATTCAATCGACTCCTCAGAGTCGTCCAAATCACAACATTTATAAATCTATATATATACACACTGTATACTGTTAATGGGTTTATACTCATAACCGCTGAATCCCTTTGCCAAATAAATAATATGAAATTAGTTGATAAATCCTTCTATGCCATTCATGGCAATCATTCAGAATAAAACAAATGTAAGCAAATCGAATACCCATTTCAAAACAAGGAAAACAACTGAGCCTCTTCAAAACTTTCGAACAGCTTACACAAAAGAATGCAATGCATGCCCAGGAAATCTATATCCTTAATCATTACAAATAGCAGTGAACAAAAGACCTGTTACCTCTACAAGGCTTCCACGAAGACAAATAACAAAACTCATGGATGAATCTACATTCTCAGCAGTGGACAGCAATATACGATTCAATCAAGGACTCCTTCGAGTCGTCCAAATAAAGTATAGATGTATCAATATTGTACACAGTCAACAAATAATCCCGTTACCACAATAACAAGGAAGAACAACTTCCACTGGGTCGTAAAGACTACGGTAATACAACAGTTTACCTGTTCCCAGCAAAAATTAGAAGACAAATGAAACCCAAAAAGTACCATTAGTCACTGTCAACAAAAACCACGACAGAGTTTCCAAAGGAGCAGTAGAACTGATCAAACATACAGTATCTAACAGAATCCTTCCATACAGTTTCCACAACAAGAAACAGCGACCACAAATCAACAACATACAGTGGTCTATAAACAACACAGGTATATCCTATGGGCTCACGCCAAACAGGCCGAGCTTTCATGCTCTTTACATATAAATATCTCACATATTTAAACCAGAAAGAATACACAAAGGAATAGAGCCACAATTCGATTTTAATAAACACCCATCAAGAGGAAAATTGAAAAATCGAACCAGAAGAGATACAGTACCAAAAATCAAACAAGATCTCCATAGAAAATCATCTATTTTCTCAAAACATTTGAACAGAGTTGTTCTAATGAAATCACTTGAAAGACAACAAGATATTTAAAGGTTAGGGCCTAACATGCCTGGATTTTTGATCAAATTTCCGAAGCAGACCACAGGAAGAGCTCAAACTTCCTTTTCTTTTTCCACGATAAAGCGACCAACAAAATTTTGCTATCTCCATCACATATATATCCTCCATGACAGAGAAAAGAGCTATGGCAGTTCATACTTGCCATGCAACTCAAAGAGAACTGGTGCGAAGAACCAGTAAACAAGCAGAGAGAGAGAGAAGACCGAAAATCGCGACAAGCCAAACAAACCCACAAATTTCCCGTTTGCATGCCTTCTCGCGAGTTCCGAGCTCGACTTCCGAGAATATTGAATGCCATTAAACCAACTTTCCCGCTTAAACTCATCTTCCACCGACCGCCAGAATTGGCGACAGTCCAATGAAAATTCAAGCCCATTTCCAAACTTAGCGAATTGCCACGTCAGAACAGGTTAGCCGTTGCCTAAACCTTCACCATGACCTGTCCCTCATCCTTATCCCAAGCATTAATTGCCATAGAAAACGCCGCCCATGGTTCACACCCCTCCATAGGCCCTGTTGGTGTCGAATCACAAGCACCCATTACGGGACTTTGTTAACTCGATGGGTTGAGAATCTCGGTGCGATTGCACAACATGGAGCTTTTCCCAAGTGTGGGACCTTGCGAAATCGGAAAAGCTCTCCCGGATGAAGGCCGGTTCCTATTCCTCTGTTCAGATGCACACGTAAAAATGCAGAGGGTCTACTCAAAACCTAATCTAATTTTTCAAGGAGACAGGGGTAAGAAAATGCAGAAAATAAAACCTAAACTAACAGAGGTGATGCACCGAGGAATGAAGAACACCTGTCTTGCCAATAAACACAGACCAAAAAAAAAAATGTAATGCAAGATCATGCACAGATAACCAGATTTACAGTGAAAGATCAAGAAGAAGCAAATAAACACTGAGAGGGTTGATAATCATCCACAGACATGCATTAATTTGCTCCAAAGATTGATACAACACACTGCAAAATGCCAAGAGGCAAAGCTGCATTACAGTTTTAAATGGGAGGTTTTAACTCCACAGATTCACCTGCCAAAGAGAAGAAGGGAGGGGCAAAACAAGAATGTCCAACCTTTAGAAAGAAGCCCCTCCTTACAATTTATAGGAAGAATGAGAGAGAGAAGAGAGAGAAAGTCCAAATCTACCCCAACCACCTCAGGTTGTATCTAATTCATCTCATTATGGTGGTAGGTGAGGACCATATCAAACCCCAAAGTGGAAAACTGTATTTTGCATTTTTAAGAACTTGTTCCCACCCAATTAAAGATATCCAAATCAGTAGTTAGGTAGAGGACGCCGTAGATTTTCGAAAAGTCCAACCTTGTGTGAATCGGAGCTCGGTCAAAAGTTATGGCCATCTCGAATATCCTGGTCGAGTGCCGCTTCTGTCGCGTTCGAGAATGTTGCGCCTCGAAGGTGCGCGCAATGCGCATCCATATGCATGTTGACAATCCTTTTCGGGTGCCAAAGGTGCAAATATGTTTGTGTCAACAACCCTTTTTGTGCGCCAAAGGCGCATTCATTTGCATGTCAACACTCTTTTCTGTGCGCCAAAGGCGCAAATATGTTTATGTCGACACATGTTTACGTGTGCCAAGGGCGCAACTTTTCCTATGCCAACATTCCTTTCATGTACGCCAAGGGCGCATCTATTTCTATGTTGACATCTTCGGAAAGCGTGCGCAAGGGCATTTACGTTTTTGTCGACATCCTCTTATGTGCGCCAAGGCGCAACTTTCCTCCCTGTTGACACTCATTGTTGTGCGCATTTCCAAGGGCGCCAAGGGCGCATCCTTTACATTGTCGACATCCATTTCTGTGCGCCACTTTCCTGCGCCTTGGCGCATACATTCTCATGTTGACACTCATTGTTATGCGCCATTTTTGTGCGCCATGGGCTGAGGTTTGAATTTCTTTGGTTTCCATATTCTTCCGCTTGTCTATATCTACCTGGGGAAGATATATACAACAGGCCCCTTCATAATCTCCTCATTAGTTAGGTTAGTATCTTAGGTTAGAATTTAGGGTAATACCCATACTAACCAATTTACACATGATACTAACTTAGGATACTAACACATAGCCTAGGTCTAGGTTAGATTAACACTAATCTAACCCCTAGGTTAGGTTTTAGTTTTAGGTTACTAAAGTTAATAATTCCAGAGAAGGTATAACATTTTATATGCCAAGAAAAGACCTAAAATCATGCATCTCCGAACAGGATTCACTCCTATACAGCCGTTAGGCTACAGGAATATACATGGCAGAATTATTACTTGGTCCATGTCCGAGACCTTCCAGATATACTTCGATATCGGGAACCAATTCATTTCCCAAGATCAGCCTGAGTCATACTCCTGACCAGCTTAATCAATGCTTCCATACCTTGCAACCTGTTCAAGGTCTGTGATCTAATTCATCACAAACAAATTTAAAGCATTACTTGGATCAATTCCACTGATCCAAGACTAGATATTATAGATGAATATCTCTATAATTCATTCCGTGATCAGATTAATATTCAGACACAAAATGAAATAAATAAAAGAGTCTAATCATATTCTGACTCAGTCAAGATCTGCAATCTGCAAGGAAATTACAATACATATCAAGCATGATTTCTAAATCGAGGAACACATCCTTATACAAGAAATCACATATCAACACTTGTATGTCCAGGAGAAAGTAACAACAGTTCAGGGTGTTACATGCTTCCCTCCTAAAAAGATTCATCGTCCCGATGAATTACATATTAAATTAACCTTCAGGTCAATCAATTTATTAGTTCACAAACACTGTGACTACTTCCATATTAAATAGTTCCAGAAATCAATGTCACAACACATTTATTCAACCTGAATAAAGTCTGCCTTAATCTGGCTTTCATAAATACTTAAAAACAATCAGTTCATAAAAGTATATTTTTGTCAACAGTTTTCATTCTGTTGCAAAAAGAGAAGGAAAAGCAATTTTCATCTCTTCCAGATTTTCCCAAGTTGCACTTTCTTCGCTAAACCTGGTCCCAATGGACCTTACATTCTTGTATATCACGATTTCTTAAATGCAGAATGGCGAGTTTCAAAGCACTCGTGTGGGTTTAACCACGATTATTCCTGGGTCTTGGACTCGCAAGGAATTCCAATTTAAAACATGTGACAGATCTGAAATGTATTTCTTAAGCAAAGAAATATGGAAAACATCATGCATGCGAGATAAAGTAGGTGGCAATGCTAAACGATAAGCTACGAGGATTGATTATTTTGACAATTTGAAGGTCCCACAAATCGTGGTGACAACTTGGCAGCCTTGCCAAAAGTTATAGAACTCTTTCTGGGTTTAACACGCAGGAAAACCTTATCACCAAGCTCAAACTTTCTATCAACCCGCTTAAGGTCAGCATAGCTCTTCTGTCTATCCGCTGCTTCCTTTAATCGTTCACGAATCAGCTTAACTTGCTGTTCCATTTCTGTGAGAATCTCTGGTCCAATTACCACTCTATCCTCAACACTGTCCCAACTTACAGGGGTTCTGCACTTTCTTCCATAAAGTGCTTCAAATGGTGCCATCTTTAGAGATGAGTGATAAGTGTTGTTGTATGCGAACTCAACTAATGGAAGATACTCTTCCCATTTATACTGTTGATCCATGCAATACATTCGCAACATGTCCTCCAACACTTGATTTACCCTCTCGCTTGCCCATCCGTTTTCGGATGATATGCGAATCAAGTTTAGTTTTGTTCCTAGGGCTGCGTTAGCGTTTGCCAAAACCTTGACATCATTCTAGGATCTCTGTCGAGATATAATCATTCACGTACACCATGCAATCTGAAAATTTCATGTACGAACCTCTTGGCCAAGACTTTGGTGAATCATCCTTTAGATTTCAGCGATGAAATGAGCTACCTTAGTCGATTTATCTACAACTACCAGGATAACATCATGCTTATTCCTCGGACATAGGTAGTCCTTATACAAAATCCATGGTTATTACTTGCCATTTGTATCTGCGGTATGCTATGAGGATATATGATCCAAATAGGTGCATATGCTCTGCCTTCACCCGCTGACATTCCAGGCAATGAGTCACAAAATTTATCACATCCTTTTTCATACCTTTCCAGAAGTATTGTTGTTTCAAATCAGCTAGCATTTTTGTGATACGGGTGTCAGAGAAAGGTGAATTATGAAATTCAACTAACAACTTCTTCCTCAAGTCGTTTAACATAGGTACATATACCCTGTTTTCATAACGCAAGATTCCTTCATTATCAAAATGGAAACCTTCATACCTTTTATCTTTAGGTTCTGCAGCAAGCGCTGCTTTTACTTGCTGAAAATATGCATCTGATTCTGAGGCACTTTTTACCTCGTCTTTAAACTGAGTTCTTAATGTTATAAGAGCAGAAATGTGCCTCCTACGACTTAGAGCATCAGCTACTCTATTCTCCTTCCCTTTGATATAGCTAATATCAAAGTCATATTGTGATAAAAATTCTAACCACCTTCTCTGTCTCGGCATTGATTGGGTGAGTAAAAATATATTTCAGTCCTAAGTGATGGTTTTCAACTCAAAAGGTTTCCCAAGTAAATAGTGTCTCCAAACTTGAAGCGCATGAACAATGGCAAGCAAGTTCCAAATCATGAGGGCATAATTCAGCTCATGTAACTTAAGTTTTCTACTTTCATAAGCTATGACCTGATCATTTTGTAACAAAACACCTCCAAGGCCTTCCCGTAAGCATCATTACAACAAGTAAAATTCCCATTAGGTGCAGTGCTGTACCAATATAGGTGCAGAAGTCAACTGGTCTTTCAGACTTTTGAAAGCCGCTTCGCACTTGTCATTCCACATGAATTTCTTATCCTTCTTCTGCAATGAAGTTATTGGTGCAGCTACCTTAGAAAAATCCTTTACAAATTTCCTATAGTAACCAGCAAGACCCATGAAGCTTCTTACTTCGTGCACATTCTTTGGTGCAGGCCACTCAGTTATTGCCACTATTTTTGAAGGATCTACAGCGATTCCTTCTTTACTTATGACATGACCCAAATAGTGAACTTCTGAATCAAAGAAAGAACATTTGGATAACTTACCATACAACCTTCTCTTTCTCAAAATTCCCAAAACTATCTTCAGATGCTCATTGTGCTCCTCAACACTTTTAGAATAAATGAGAATATCGTCCAAGAATACAAGTACAAACTTGTCCAGGTATTCTTGAAAAATATTGTTCATTAAATTCATAAAGGCTGCGGGTGCATTAGTTAACCCAAAGGGTAGAACTGTAAATTCATAATGTCCGTACCTTGTTCGGAAAGCTGTTTTATGAATATCTTCCTCTTTAATCCTTAACTGATGATAACCAGATCGAAGGTCTATCTTAGAATAAACCGCTGCTCCACGCATTTGATCAAACAGATCATCGATCCTAGGAAGTGGATATCGGTTCTTCGATCGCATGTTGCTTTGTTCAACATCCGATAATCAATACACAGTCTTAGTGTTCCATCCTTCTTTTCACAAATATCACAGTGCTCCCAAGGTGAAACACTTGGTCTAATCAATCCTTTAGACAAAAGTTCTTGTAACTGTGCCTTAAGCTCGACTAACTCAGTAGTAGTCATCCGATAAGGTGCCTTGGAAATAGGTTCCGTCCCAGGCTTGATTTCAATGGTAAAATCAAATTCTCTCTTGGGTGGTAACCCTGGTAATTCCTCAGGAAAAACATCCCTGAAACTTTGTAACAGTGGAATTTGCTTCATGTAATCACCATCTTCTTCTGAAGATTCAGATATCTTTACTGCATAAAGAGTACATCCTTTATTCTTAGCCTTTTTAAGCTGCATAGCTGACAGTTTTCTAACTGAAATTTCTCGTTTCACACCTTGAATCTCTGCTGATTCCAGCTGATCATCTAAACATTTTATGTTCTTTTCATAGCAATCTACCTTTGCTTTATGGTCAGCTAACCAATTGACACCAATAATAATGTCATATGATCCTAAAGGTGCAACATAGAGATCAACTTCCGTGGAGAAATTAGGTAAATCGAGGACTGCTCCAAAGAGACACATACTCACTGTATGAACAGAATTATTACCGTACTCTACAGTCCAAGATTTATCCATTTTCCCAGCTTTTCTTTTAAGTTTAGAAGCAAGTTTATTAGAAATAAAACATTCAAGAGTAGCTCTGTATCAAAAAGAATAGTAGACGGGTATGCCGAATAACTTACCCGGAACTTCTATAGGTGTTGCTTGCTTTTCAGCTTGCTTGTCTGCTACTGCAGCATGTATCTTATGCTGCTGATTACGATCATCCTTCTTCAAAGGGCATTGATTCGCATAGTGGTCCTTGCCACAATTGTAGCAGCCTCCTACAGGTCCCTTCTTAGGCTCAGCATTACCTCCAGCCTTGTAATTGTCACGCTGTCCTCCATAGGGCTTCTGCCCATTGTTATAATTTTTAACAAAATTATCCCTTACATTTCCAGCAGGCTTATTTACTGCTGCTTTCTTGTTGTTTTCTCCTGGAAACTTACTCTTGTTTCCAAACTTTTTCCATGGTCCTTTTCTGGGTGCAAGAGAGGTTGAAGAAGGGTTTGCAGTCTTCTTCCGCACTTCCTCCTTATGGGCAGAAATAGCCTTTAATTTCTGTTCTTGCCTTATGGCCTTTTCAACAACTCCTTCCATAGTGGTTGGACTGTGAACATCGACCTCTCCCCTATCACCGGATTCAATCCATGATGAATTTCCGTATCCCGAACTTTTCGTCGAGTTTGATCTTTGCGGTACATACTTGAGGAGTTTTGTAAACCGCTCCCAAGATTCGATTACAGTTAGCTTCCCTTGAGCTAAGTTCTCGAAATTCTGTCATTTTTCGATCAAAGAAAAGTTGTGGCAGCCAACGTTGCCTAAAATAGCCTTTAAACCGATCCCAAGTAATATTGGTCTCATCAATGTTTAGCTCGGCTTTTCGGCTATCCCACCACGAAGATGCTTCGTGAGAAAGTTGATAGGCTCCCAAATAGCTTTGGTTTCTCCGAGAAGTTCCTTATTGCAAAGTACTTCTCCATTTCATTTGAGCCGTTCTCAACTCCATCTCCTAAGTGTGGTGCCATCATACTTGGGTGGACTTATCCTTTTATATCATTAGTGAGTTCTCACGCTAACGGCCTTTTTTTTTCTCGGTTGGGACAGTGCATTTCAAAGATTAACATAAACACCCATTTCGGGGTTGTCTCGGGAGGTTGCTGATTATTATTATCGCTTCTTCTTATCCCCCTCATTTCCCGTCACTGCTTGTTCAAGCACGGCTAAGTGATCTCTTGTGTCCAACAGGCAGCAAGGATCTCATCCAGTTTCACGGGTTTGCCGCTCCTCCTTCGGGTGGAGCATTATTCGCAACGTTCCCCTTGTTCTAACCATTTTCTATTACAAGAAAATTCAGGTTTTTATCAAATTATGGACTCAATAGGTCCAAGAGCGCAACCTTCACTCAGCCGATACCAAGATGTAAAATCCTCATATTATAATTTTAGAACAAGTGAAATTTTTTTTTTTTTTGATAATTGCATCTTGGTTCTAAATACATAATTTAGAACTCACAATTCAATCACCATTCATATAAAATGCACAACCATATGCACTGTAATGACTGGAGTACCTCCAATCTATTCATTCCATGACTCGGTAATCTACCGATCTATTCATGAGTAATAAGATTTGGTGTTTTTATTTAACACATTACTCTTGCGGTTCTCTTCCCTAACTGGGATTCGAATGCTCTGTCAAGGAATCTAAGCGAAATATTGTTACTTATTATTCATCGGCATCTCATCCCTTAGACTAGGTGAATTAGGACAACGCAATCGCAGCTACATGCGATACTTTGGCCAAAGATTTGAAACATACTGTTCATGTCTCATATTCCTTAACGGCATACTCGTCAATCTGGAATACGTCCTTCACCCCATTCATATGTTATATAGAATGTCTTACACTCGACTACTTTGGTCCTTCCTTTCACAATCGAATCACTCAAGGCAGATTAACAAGGTGATAATGTTATATGGATGCCCACGAAGATTAGGGATATGATGACATACTGGTTCAACCTTGCAGTTCAACCAGTGTGTCATGATACCCCGAATCTCCTAGGCAGCCTTATAACATGACCACGTTCTTAATCGGTCCCAGGGTAACTCGTGCGAAATCAAGTGTAAATCTTAGCGATCAATGCAAAGGGTGTCGCCATAAGTCATCTGCATTGTTGTAACTTCGAGAAGATCCTAATCTTCTCGGAGGTACAGCCCTGCAGTCGACTTATGTCGTCAACCTTTAAATCCGCCTCGAAAAGATCTACCCAATAACAAGCGTTACGCACTTGAGTTTAAATTACTTTAAAGACCTTTCCCTAAGGTTTAGCCTTTCCGATCCCTGGATTCTTCGTCTTAAGACGACCCTCCTCTATAAAACCCATTACATGGTAGAGGTATTACGGTCAAGTTCTTCATCAAGGAGTCATTAGAATACACCTGATTCTAAAAGCAATGAATCGGACAATATCTCATAACCTTTGCTTGAGATTGCCAACTGAACTCCATTTGATTGTATATCAGTTCTCTTAACTGAAATTATATCATACTTTTAGTATAAAGATATAAATGATTAAGAATCCAATTTAATATTGTCCTGTCATACTTAGGACTAGGGATTAGTAATTTAATCCAGCTTGTTTAGCGTTCTCCTTTAGGCTCATTTTCATGCAAGCTTTCATTGTCAATCACAAAAGCATCCATATTATACAATGATAACAATGCCCCTTCGTTACATAAACCGAAGAAGGTCAACTTTCAGAAATAGAATACAACACATAAGTTTCAAACACTTATTTCCATTCCTTTCAAAACTATACAATTACATTTTATGCAACAGCATACTTGATACAATGCTCAACGGAAAAGGAACATCTTTTCACATTTAATACATCTATAAAATCAAGCTGTAATTCATTATAAATCAAATAAACAACTGATCACCGTCGAGATCGCATTGCTTTTACCTCTTACGGCAACCATCTGCAAAAATAGTCAACATGAGTCAGTTCAATGAACTGAGCATGATAAGCACTAACTTTTAAAACAATTGCAATCCATCAATTGTTTTCATTAAACACCCTGTTTAAATGAGATCAGATATTCACATAAGTAAACATACTCAGACTATGCCCTTGTAATACAAAATGATTACAAATATGTAACTCTGTCATTGTTACAAAATAGTCTTAATCACTTTCTAATATTTCATCAAATATTAAGAAACAAGGAACGAATGTACACAAACAATCATTGAATCCAAAATCACAACATTGGTCAGATTGTTTCATTCTTCCAAAAAGGGAATAACATAACAATTCGGGATTCCACCATTATGTTACAAAACAATTTCCCACTGTTAGACAAATATCAACAAATATTAAATAAAGGAAGAGAAAGAACCAAACCATTCATACTTCCTTTCACATAAGTTCATTACTGAACCGTCTTCACATATGAAAACATTCAACCAGTATATAAATGAACAAGTTAGACAAGCCGCAAGCAAGATTGCTGTTTTACAACAAACTTCATTGCATCAAGCAATCTGAGGTTTCCTAAAGACTATGCCATGACGTCCACACAGTATTTCCGAAACATGCTCAGTCAAAAACGAACTGAATAAACGGAAAGGAACATAGCATATCTATTCTTGCTCAGTCTAAATCGGACTGATTAAACGGAAAGGAACATTGCATATCTATTCTTACCTTGGCGCATGCAAGTCTAAGGTGTGGTACTCGCGACTCACCCCAACAGGGCCAGAACACGAAATATTCAACCATACTCAAGGAACAGTGACAAAACGACAGTGTCCCGTAAATCAGATTCAATAAGGTTCAAGCAATACAAGATACCTTCCAAAAGTTCATATGAATCCGAACAACAATAAAACAAATAATTGCATACGATTACATCCGAGCCCAACAATGGAGCTTATTTAAACATCAGGCAAGCAAATCCGATTACCGAATTCAAAACAAGAAAACCGGCTGTACCTTGCCCATCTTTTACACAATTTTGCACAGATTGAAGACCTAAATATTCTCCTAAAGAATCTGTACCACAAAATCAATGCAACACAAAAGTAATTCCAGAAAATAACAGAGGTCTTAGTACATGTCATTCCTTCCAACCACTGGTTTATCGTTCACCAACTATTTAAACATATTCGGCTCAAATATAATATAAATCATTCAATCGACTCCTCAGAGTCGTCCAAATCACAACATTTATAAATCTATATATATTCACACTGTATACTGTTAATGGGTTTATACTCATAACCGCTGAATCCCTACAGCAGCGTAATATGAAATTAGCTGATAAATCCTTCTATGCCATTCATGGCAATCATTCAGAATAAAACAAATGTAAGCAAATCGAATACCCATTTCAAAACAAGGAAAACAACTGAGCCTCTTCAAAACTTTCGAACAGCTTACACAAAAGAATGCAATGCATGCCCAGGAAATCTATATCCTTAATCATTACAATTAGCAGTGAACAAAAGACCTGTTACCTCTACAAGGCTTCCACGAAGACAAATAACAAAACTCATGGATGAATCTACATTCTCAGCAGTGGACAGCAATATACGATTCAATCAAGGACTCTTCTGAGTCGTCCAAATAAAGTATAGATGTATCAATATTGTACACAGTCAACAATAATCCCGTTACCACAATAACAAGGAAGAACAACTTCCACTGGGTCGTAAAGACTACGGTAACACAACAGTTACCCGTTCACAAGCAAAAATTAGAAGACAAATGAAACCCAAAAAGTATCATTAGTCACTATCACAAAAACCACGACAGAGTTTCCAAAGGAGCAGTAGAACTGATCAAACATACAGTATCTAACAGAATCCTTCCATACAGTTTCCACACAAGAAACAGCGACCACAAATCAACAACATACAGTGGTCTATAAACAACACAGGTATATCCTATGGGCTCACGCCAAACAGGCCGAGCTTTCATGCTCTTTACATATAAATATCTCACATATTTAAACCAGAAAGAATACACAAAGGAATAGAGCCACAATTCGATTTTAATAAACACCCATCAAGAGGAAAATTGAAAAATCAAACCAGAAGAGATACAGTACCAAAAATCAAACAAGATCTCCATAGAAAATCATCTATTTTCTCAAAACATTTGAACAGAGTTGTTCTAATGAAATCACTTGAAAGACAGCAAGATATTTAAAGGTTAGGGCCTAACATGCCTGGATTTTTGATCAAATTTCCGAAGCAGACCACAGGAAGAGCTCAAACTTCCTTTTCTTTTTCCACGATAAAGTGACCAACAAAATTTTGCTGTCTCCATCCCATATATATCCTCCATGACAGAGAAAAGAGCTATGGCAGTTCATACTTGCCATGCAACTCAAAGAGAAGTGCGAAGAACCAGTAAACAAGCGAGAGAGAGAGAGAGAAGACCGAAAATCGCGACAAGCCAAACAAACCCCCAAATTTCTGTTTGCATGCCTTCTCGCGAGTTCCGAGCTCGACTTCCGAGAATATTGAATGCCATTAAACCAACTTTCCCGCTTAAACTCATCTTCCACCGACCGCCAGAATTGGCGACAGTCCAATGAAAATTCAAGCCCATTTCCAAACTTAGCGAATTGCCACGTCAGAACAGGTTAGCCGTCGCTTAAGCCTCCGCCATGACCTGTCCCTCATCCTTATCCCAAGCATTAATTGCCATAGAAAACGCCGCCCATGGTTCGCACCCCTCCATAGGCCCCTTCATAATCTCCTCATTAGTTAGGTTAGTATCTTAGGTTAGAATTTAGGGTAATACCCATACTAACCAATTTACACATAGATACTAACTTAGGATATTAACACATAGCCTAGGTCTAGGTTAGATTAACACTAATCTAACCCCTAGGTTAGGTTTTAGTTTTAGGTTACTAACCGTTAATAATTCCAGTAAGGTATAACATTTTATATGCCAAGAAAAGACCCAAAATCATGCATCTCCGAACAGGATTCACTCCTATACAGCCGTTAGGCTACAGGAATATACATGGCAGAATTATTACTTGGTCCACGTCCGAGACCTTCCAGATATACTTCGATATCGGGAACCAATTCATTTACCAAGATCAGCCTGAGTCATACTCCTGACCAGCTTAATCAATGCTTCCATACCTTGCAACCTGTTCAAGGTCTGTGATCTAATTCATCACAAACAAATTTAAAGCATTACTTGGATCAATTCCACTGATCCAAGACTAGATATTATAGATGAATATCTCTATAATTCATTCCGTGATCAGATTAATATTCAGACACAAAATGAAATAAATAAAAGAGTCTAATCATATTCTGACTCAGTCAAGATCTGTAATCTGCAAGGAAATTACAATACATATCAAGCATGATTTCTAAATCGAGGAACACATCCTTATACAAGAAATCACATATCAACACTTGTATGTCCAGGAGAAGTAACAAAAGTTCGGGGTGTTACACGAATATTCTATTTTATTTTAATCAATGAAAAGAATATACTTGATTAGAGAGATGACCTCGAGAAACAATGTCTTACCTTTCTCGATGATCTTCTCAATCCATCTCTCGATAGCCTTCCCTTGTGTCATATAGCTTTGTGCCTTCTTGATCACCTTATGGTAAAATTTATTAATCAAAGGAATGTCTTCTCAAGAAGGGAAGATGTTGAATTGGGATCCAAGAAAGGTTGAATATAAGCACTAAGAGTTTTCACTTGTTCCTCCAATTTCTCAATTGTTTTCTTGTATTCTTCGTTTGAGTGAGAAGGTGGGAAGAGGATTCCTTGAATAAATGAGATTCTCCCTCATGTGTAGTTTGTCCCAATGGGATGTAGTTCAACTCATAATCTGATGGAATAATATGATGGAGTCATCTCGTTAATAACAGGATTTTCATTCTTAAGCCTAGAAACTTCGCATATTTGTTTCTTGATACACCATTGAAGAAGTGAGAAGTTTTATGGGATTTCTTCATCTACCTAGATCTCAAAGTTTTTGTGAAAGATCCAAGGTTAGACATGACAACTTGTTTGAATCTACAAGAATGTACCTTCAAGAATTGACATGATGTTGGCTACCAGAGCACTTTCAACAACTTGATACAAGATCACTTCTTGTTCATTATGGGAAAGCTCCGCCATTGTGGAAGACAGACTTGGATGTTCCTGAAGAGAATGATGAGCTCAAAAATAGAAGCAGGATGTGATGGATCACCTTTTATTGACTCATGATGCTCACTTTGGTTTAATTTTCAGAGAGAAGACAATGGATGTGAGACATGATTTTTTCAACTTGCCCAATCAGCTAGATGACTTCCTTTGATGGATTGATCATGTTATCAGGTATTTTATTGAGTGTTTAAGAACACTATGACATCAAGTGAAACTAGGATGATTCCTTTTTCTTGCATTCACATGAAGATCACCTTTTTATCCTTTGTTACTTTAGAGTACTTAAATGAGCTCAGACTGGATTCTTGCATACCTTTGTGCTCTGATATTTACATGAGTTCCTCATTCAATTATGATTATGATGAAATCCTCTAATGAACTTGGATTTCAATGGGGCTCTTGGCTCTCTTCAAACTCTTTGCAATTGCACAATGTCTCACGAATTTCACCTATTACGTCCCAATATGCTCTTTCTCGCTCCTTGACACAATTGTGATCAAATGATGTTTCAAGATCCTTGTGAAGGTTGGATTGTTCTCATTTGATTTGTGAGACAACTTTAAAACCATGTGAGGATGGAAAAAAACATCGATATGAGTGAAAAAAAAAAGCCAACCGCAACTTTATGCCTTGAAAACTAAGACTCTATTTTTGGCAGGTGGGACTAGGAGCTATTATTTTGGGAAATTTTGCCTATTTAAATCAAATTTTATCTTGTTGATCCTGGAACACTCAATTAAAATTCAACGATGATGTTTTACCCTTTTTAGTGAGTTTCTATTTTTAGTAAGTTATTTTTTTACTTTTTTGGAAAAATTGTTTTTCTCAAATTGTTTGTTTTGCCAAGTTTGTCGTCTTCATTGTTTTTAGGATGTCGAAAGCGAGAGAGACCTTAATATTTTTGGAGAGTTGATATTTTTAGTAAGTGGAAAAATCATAGACTTGTATTTTTATAATGTGCATGTACTTTAGTGTTTGTTTTCAATGAAAAAATCATCATCGGATTTGGATCTGCATTCTTATCCCATGCTCCATTTTCGATGTATCTCACACTGTTAGAATTGTTGCAAATCTAAAACAAAAATTATAGGGCACAAGTTTCAGATTTTGTGCTTTATAGTGACAACCATTAATTGAGGCTTGAAGCTTGATTATCATATGGAAGCTTGAGATGAGAAATATCGGTGAAGAGCTTGGTGCAATCATCTTTTGGATGGAGAATCATGGAAAAAGCTCTATTTTAGTAGTTGTGGATTGTCAGAATGATTTTTGTGTAATGATTTTTTTTGGTTTGGTGGTTTCACAAATTACAACAAGGTCAAACTTGGATGAATAATTGAAGCTAAAACAAGTTATTTCATGTTTTAAAGTCACTGTGAGTTACTTTTCATTCACAAATAAAGTAGCAGCATATATTTGTAGTCACAAAATCACACACTTTAGACATTATTTATTCCCGGTCTCATAATACTATTCATGTGGTTTTTGAGTGAAGAAATTACTAATTAACCCATGTCCTTTGGCCATTTTACTTTGCGTATTGTCATCACTACCGACCTCCTGCATCTACTTACCCAATCAGTTCCGCCATTTGACATCATTTTATCTTTAATCGGGCGCCCACCTTCGTAATGGGGCACCCCAAGCGTCATGGTCCCATTTGGGTTTCCCTGAGCCTTTTTACACTTTCCCACCACTTTTGGGCACTTTTAAGCCATTTGATATTTACTGTCTTTTTTCGTGTTCGGCACTTTTGGGGTTAAGCGTGAAATTAGAACAAGAGAACCATATAAATATGAAGCTATAAGACCATAATGAGGGACCAAGCACTAAGCGCTACTATCATCACCTAAGGTTGCATCCATCAAAGGCTACATTTTATTACATTTCTACACATAGTTATTGCTCGCTATTTTCACAAAGTGTGATTGGCACAAGATAACCTAGGGAATGATTGCACACACACACATAAAACTACATTAGGTATAATATGTAGCGGCGCACTCGATTCTTAAGTCCACCATTGTGGCCACTAAGGACAGTTTGACCCCTTCATATGCATCTATCTTTTTTAGGGGTTTGATACTTGCTTTAGGGTTTGCGAGGTTTCTCCTTCATCCCTAATCTCCAGTGACATACTATGCAGTCCAAATGTAGACACAAAATCAACTACTTTAGGAAATTGCTTTAGTCTCGGTCTCATACTACTATTTAGAGGGTTCTCAGTGAAGAAATTACTAATTAATCCCACCTTTTGGCCATCTTATTTTTATATTTTATTTCATCATTCCCACATATTTTCCTACACATATCCATCTATTTCATAATTTTCCCATCATTTTAGCCTAAAGCGGGGCACCAGGGCATGTCTTAGGGCACCTCGTGGGGTGCTTTGGTCCCACTTGGGGCACCTCGATCCATGTTCCACTTTCCCACTTCTTTTTGGGGTCTTTCTAGCCATTTTCATCCTTATATTTTTCCTAGTCGGCCATGTCGAGGGTTAATTATGAAATTAGAGCAAGAGAACCCTATAAATACAAAGTTATGAGACCATAATGAGGGTCCTAACATCACACACTACTATCACTCCATCTAGAGTTGCATCATTGCATCACTTACATCCATATAGTGTCATGCATCAAGGCTAGGAGATCTACATCAACACACATGGCATAGGTGGGATTCTATTATATTTCATGCACACGTGCTATTAAATTTTCTATATTTCATATTGCTCGCTACTTCACAAAGTGCGATTGGCACAAGATCACCTAGGGCACAACATGCACACACACCGGAACTACATCCAGTGCTGAAATGTAGTGCGAGTTTTGATGATAAGACCACTAGTTTGGCGGTTGAGATCAGTCTAACCCATTCATTCTGCATCTTTTATTTTTCCTAGGGTTTTGATACTTCCTTCTTTCTTACAGGTCATCACTTCACTATTCAACACATTCGATGCGGTTTGGCGAGATCGATGTGTGAGAAAAAGAACACTTGAGATACCTTGTCACCCCATGAAAACCAAATTAAGAGCTTTACGAAACCAGATGCCTAATATGTAGACCAGGGTGCCCCGAGGTGCCCCAGTACATTCCCAAGTGCCTCAATCTACTTAGATCTACCAAATCTTGTCCTTTAGGGACTTCGAGTGTTCGTTCCTTCTCTTAGATTTTATTATCAGACCTACTGACAGTCTTCTTTAATCAGCTAAGTCATTTCTCCTTACTTCCTTGCATATTTAGGGTTTCATTTCACTTAGTATAATTATTTACAATTATTCCATACTACTTTAGTGCATTTATACAACGTTTTAGTCCTCTTATTTAGATTAACTAGTGGCTATACTTTCATAGTATTAGAGAGTAGTTTCCATTTTTAGTTAATCACCAACAAAGCTAGTGTGATAGGAATCGAAGGCGAGATGAACATCCAACAATACCTTGGAGGAGGTTTGTAGAGCTTTTCATAGACTAGGGCATCCATATCTTAGACTAGGGTGCCCACAGGTACCCATGTACCTCTCCAAGAGTCTCACCTGACTTGGTGTCCCGGATCTATACTTTCTGGAGCTTTTGTGTGTCCATTCTTTAATTATGTTCATCCAATTTATTCTGCGACACGGTCCCAAGGTATCACCAAACCAGCTAGGCTCTTTCTAACTCTCCTTGCACATTAGGGTTTTACATTTCTACTTTCTTATTTTCTTGGGTCATTTTCTTTATGAAATTATATGTTATTTATTGATGTCCTTAATATTGTATTAGTTATAGAATTATAATAATCATCACATTTTAGTTAATCATTTTGGTGAACTCGTACTCCATCTTCACGCCTATAAGATCCTCACTCTTTGTCATCCTAGATTATAGTCATCATGAATATATCAATCACGATTATTTTTGTGCATCCTAATTTAAGGTATAAAGTCCAACATATTCTAGCTCTTTACCCACATTTATGTTGATATGCATCGACTCGATGTATCAAAATTTTGTAGATGCATTTTCTCGGCACTTATCATTCAAATCTAATCTTCTCGCTAATTTAAACACTTTTGATGATGACTCACCTGTCATATTATTATTTGCATTCTCAATATGGGTATTAAGCACACTTTAATTGATGATAGATCTAAACTTAATCTATGTCATATGTCATTCCTTGAAAAATTAGGTCTTTCCACTCATGATGTCAATCCATCATCCCTCTCACTCCATACATATGATGGTTCAGTCCACCCATGTGAAGATCACATTGTTCTACCTATTACTTAGGACCAAAACCCTCAACACCATTTTATTTTTGATTGATTTTCTAGTCTCATATAACTGTTTACTTGGTAAACCATGGCTCCATACCATGCAATTCGTTACTTCTACTGTACATCATTATTTCAAATTTATACATGAAGGTATTGAATATATTGTACTTCACGACCATGATGCATTCCAATATTATGACCAAGATCCTCATACTACCCTTCCTATTCCACAAACTTATACTAAATATGACCCTCAACCAATGGACAAACTACCTCATTTGCCACCACTTGAAGGTGTCATTTGTGTGATAGATGCAGTCTCCTCTACGCCACCTACTACTACTATTGTTATGATTCTTTATTTGGGGCTTGTCTAATCTACGGAAAACTCTCTATCACCTACACCATCAGATGTACCACCTCCGCTAACACACCCACCATTTATTTTCACACTTTTAATGAATGATTTAAATTGGGAACATATTCCATTTGATCAAACTTATGATGACACCATTTTCTCACACGATGGTCTTGCTCGACTTGGTTTTTCTTTTGAGGACCTTTATCCTCCTACTCATGCTCCTCATCTATATTATGGCTTCATCACTATTCTTTGTTGTTTAAGGCTTACATGTTTTCCATCTATTATTAGCTAATTTTGACTTCGCAAAATTATTGCTTGGAAAATTAAGAAAATAGAAAAGCGCCCTTTCTTGTGATTTATTACCTTCATCGTGGTCGTTTTATTATTCGATCATTTGGGCCTTTGTTTCATCCATTTCGAATAAGTCGTTCTCTGCTATGTCACAAACCGTGTTTTAATTATTTAATTAATATTTTACCTTGTTATTTATTCAAATTAATTTTATTAAACTTTGGGGTTTTTATTAATAAATATTAATTTAATCCTCATTAAAGTTGATCGAAAAATTTGAAAGAACTTTTCTCATTTTCCCCATTGTCATGGGCAATTAAAATTCCACTTCCAATTGCTGGGAATGCCAAATTGGCTCTCCACTTCCATTTTTCCCTTTCCTAGCAAAGTTTTTGTTTTTCCCTACTTGTGGGAAATTTTCTTGTCATTTTCCAACCCAACCTAAGCACGAACGGGAAAAATATCTCCCATTTCCCCATGTGGGGAAACGGAGGGGAATTGCTATCCCACTTTGTCATTGTCATGGGCAAACAGTCAAATTCCCCCGCTATTATCCTGGAAAATAATGCCCACTACCCGAAGAAATTAGGGATTGGTTAAGAAATTAAGAAGCGATTACAAATCGAGGAAGCTTCACGGGATATTCATAATATTTCTCCAAGAACTCTACAAGAAGAATATTCAAAGCCTTTTATTTCCAACTATCATTATTCCATCACGCATGTAGTTGTTCAACGCATTAACAAAGAGGTAATAGAAGGCAAAGGATCTACCACGCATAGTCAAGGTAAAGGGAGAAATCAGTCCAAAATGTATTTTCCAAGCAAGATCCCATGCCACAATCAAAACAAATCAGCACTTCCATGCACCATTCAAAAGGAGATTCCACGCTTTGGGCAGAAATAGATAGTCCACGCATTGGTAGAGAGCCAAAAATCCACGCAAGCCAAAGCCATACAAGCTTACACATGTCAGAAGAAAGAAAGGCCACACATTTGCAAGGGATGACTGCCCACGCATTCAAGGTCAAAAATCCACTCACAGTTTTCCAAAAGGAGATCCCACGCAGCCCAAGGAAATAGCAATAAAACCAATTCACAACTACCATATAAAAATCCATACGTATGTGAGAGGTAAACATTGTTGTCCACACAAGTAGAGAACAGCCATAAAGGCTATGCATTTGTAAAAATAAAGGATCTCCCACACAACCAAAGAGGTATCAATTGTTTCAATGCATTCATCAAACAAATAAAAATGAAGTTCATACACATTCATGAATTGCCCTGACTTACCGGGAGGAAGAAATGGCCACTTTAGCTCAGAATTAAAAACAAAATTTTGAAAAAATATGATGGAAGGTTTAAAGATATCTTCCATAAGGTATATGAGGCCAATTGGAAAGCTAAATATGACACAAAGAAGAATCTGGTATGGTGATGATTGAAGGATATTCAAAAAATAGATTTCTTAAAAAAACTTTGAGGATTTTCAAGAAAATGCAATTGTCAGCGTGAATCCAAAGTCCACAATCTTTGTCAACATCCTCTTAGTGTGTGCCAGAAATGGTGCTTTGGAACACAGTATGGAGTTTCATCAAATAATAATCAAAAGTGGGTAATTGTAAAAGATTGTAGTTGTAAATACCTTGATAAACATGTATGAAAATTGTGGAAACATACACAAGGCACATGAATTGTTTGAAAAAATATCTATTCAAGATGCGATTTCATGTAATGCAATGATTGCAAGATACACAATACATGGATATAACAAAGATGCTCTCAAAAATTTTAAAGTAATGAATCTCTCTAAAATAAATGTAGACCATTCAAACTTTATCTATGTTTTATTTACATGCAGTCATGCAGGTTTGGTAGATGAGATTTGTAAATACTCTGTGTGCATGGGTGTCTCGTATTTCATTATGCTTGTAATGGATCAGTATGTATGTATAGTTGACCTTCTTGGCCATGTTGGCTATCTTGAAGAAGCTCTAAAATTTATCACCAAAATGCCAATTAAACATGTAGTGGTTGTATGGATGTGTTTTCTTGGTGCGTGTAGATCACATAAATATATAAGGCTAGGAGTATATACCAAAACACTCCTTTTTGATCTAGATCCTAAAAATCCTGCACCTTATGTTCTTCTGTCAGACATTTATGTGGAAGTGGGTAGGTGGGTTGATGTTCAAAAGGTAAGGAGGTTGATGGAAGTGTTTCACCGAATAAGTTGTGTGATAAAACAAATAAGGTAATGGTCAAGGAGGAATACCTATGATTATGTTGGTCAAAGGTTGAATGCACGCATTACTAATTTATCCAAGTTAATCGTGGAGAAATCCTTTTTTTTTCGGGAAGGACTACTTTTATATACAAAGAAAGACCACCAAATGATATTAAATAACAAATGACAAATGAAGACCGCCTAGCGATTGTTAGTTCCGAGAAGTGTGATACTTCCTAGATGGTTGTCAATCCTTTGTTTTTATCAAATTAATGAAAGTAAATATGAGAAATAAAGGTCCTATTGCTAACACTTTGATTTAGGTATCTCAAAATGTTATCAACAAACTAGATTAAGTGAAGTATTAAAATCTAAACTAAATTTGGCATTAGGAAAGGTATGTTTTTGGTTAGGGACAGTCATGGGGTATTAAGTAAGGTCATAGAGGTATCTAGTAAGGTTTGGGTGGATTTTAGGTGATGTTAGAGGAAATTTGGTGAAGGTTAGCAAAAACACAAAGTGACCGATGCCGATAGAGAGGGGAAACCGCACTGTGTGATTAAGGTGACCGATGTCGGTAGGGGAAATTTGGTAGAAAATTATTAAACAAAATCTTTTAAGCTCTCTGTGATTGCACAAAGAGTGAGGATAGTATGGTTTGGGTTGTAATATGGCTAAGAAGACTCAAGGATACTAAGAATGAGGTTCGAGAATGGCAAAAAGTCTTGGGATGATCGAATAGTGGATTGATGGGAGGAAGGTGGTGTATAGGCAATAGAGAAATAAACTATTGAAAGAAACCAGAGAGATCTAAAAGGAATAAGCAAATTGATTAGGATCATTATACTTACTTAATGTCTTGTAGATCTTGGGATTTTGGATGGTATATGGTTAATCGGAGAATAAGTTCTTGATTCCAATGCTTTGTGGCAATGCAACCTTTGTGCTTCCGTGATTACTCTAACGCATGCTGGAAGGGAAGCGGTTGCTTGTCTTACACTATGGTTGTGTGTGTTCATCGCCAGATGCGGGAGGGTTTCTAGATTTGTGCTTGAATGTAATAATGGTCTAATAATTGAATGAACAAACCGTGTAAAGATTTGTGAGACTGTATATAAGGTAACCAATGGTGATTAGGTGACCGACATCGGTTGAGGGATAACCAGCCTCGGTTAAGGTGGGAAAGTCTAGGTTTACCAAAAATAGGCGAGATCTTTCTGTTTTGGCATGATTTTGATTAAGTCCTCTTAGGGAAGTGGATTTCATGTGATATAATGTGGAAAGGTCGTAGAAGAATTCCAATTAGGTTTTAGGAAAAGTCTTAGTTAGTTAGGTTAAGTGGTGACTCAGCATTGGGAGTGATGACTCGGTCATTGTGAGTTAAATGCCTCTGGAATGGGTCCAGGGTGAGGTGTAACAATGAGGTGGAGGTGTGAGGGTAAAATTAACTTAATTAAATTAATTAATAATGTGAGGATGAATATTATTATAGGATGAAGGGGTCATGATTAATTAAATATATTATGTTAATTGATTGAAAGGGACCAAGGGGAGTGTGACCCAATTTTGTGTCTACATTTGCCCTTTTTTGTCATGTAGCTTGTATTGGTAAGCGATGCTAACAAAAATAGGGAGTTTATGTCCCAGGTATAAATGTAGGTTAGGTTTCCCCAAGTAGGGATGAAGGTGATCCCCCTCAAACTACAAACCGATGAGGTTGGAAAAGTAGTCGGGGAGTGGTTTGATAAATAGGTGATTGATGAAAGTGAGGGTTAGTAGGTAAGGGTATGGTCATTTTTGGGTATTGGGTAATGGGTAATGGCAATCAAATGCATGCACACATATAGATTGTGATACTGGTACCGGTGGAAGAGCTTGCAAACTCTATGTTGTCAAAAGGGCGATAGGTTTATCCAAATGAGGTTGAAGTGATTCAGGTATCCAAGGTATAGGATATGGTCATGAAGCACAATGAGGTTTGGTGTAGGAACGAGTAATAGGTTTTGTTTCATGGCACCAAAGGTATGGTCGAGATAAACATCACGTGATTAGGTAAGGTAAGGTCATTAGGCAAACCAACACGATACTTGACATCGCAAGGTAAAGCGAGTATACAAACTCAAATGTCATAAAAGTTGATTCAGGTTAGGGTATGTAGGTCAAGGCACATGTAAGGTTGAGATATAGGTAAATAACATGTCCCTAAATGTAGTTAAGGAAATGTATAGGTAATGTAGGCTTGTGGGTAGGGTGTAATAGGTGTTGGTAAGGTCAAAATTTGTTAGAGCAATAATTGTTTTAGGCAAAATGGGCATAGGGTAGGTCAAATGGTTATTTAGGGTGACCGATGTCGGTTATAGTGAAACTGACATCGGTTGGCTAGGGATCGATATGACTGATGTCGTTCATGTCGATTTGGGGTTAAAAAGGAAAAATCTACTTTTACGGATTCATTTTAACCTTTCCACTTTTAGAAAATGACAGAGGAGAAGTTGAGGAGTGGAAAATGACAGTATGAGATGTCTAGCTGAGTTGGCGAGCCACGTAGTGGGTGATTGACATTCGATTGGCGGGTCCACGAGATCTATTTGATCAGTTTGATTGGTTGTGATGTGATGAGTTGATTTTGGCATGGTAGAGGTAGGAGAGCAAGTAGGTGGACCACCGATGTAGCAGCCAGATGTGCCACCACGAAGATGGCGTCGAGATGAGGTAGGATTCAATTTGAATCCTTTATTTGATTGAAAGAGAGTTTGTTGAAATCATTTTGTGTAAAATTTGGGTGTAATGTTAATTTGTGAAATCATGGTTAAAAATGAATGAAATGAGGAAGGGGAAGGTCCAATGTAGCTTAAATAGGGTTGGTAATGAAGCTAGGATAGGTTTGGGTGGGTGGGAGTAGGTATTTAGGTTTTTTGTGAATTTGTTGATAATGCGGGGCGGGATTTATGGTTTTGGCGAAAGCAGATAATGAAGTCGGTCATGGGTTATCCGATATTAGTGGGATTTGGTTAGCATCTGTCAAGGTTTGAGTGATCGAATTCGATCAAAGAGGACCGATGATGGTCAAGGCGACCGATGCCGATCATGATTAAGAGTAAATAAGTGAAAGAAGGGCTAGGTAGGAAAGTAAAATAGGTGAGGAAGGGGTAGGTGAAGATTTATGTAGAGGGAAAAGGGTAAAATGTTATTTTGGTGATGTGGGATAGGTAAGTAGGTGAGATGAACTAAGTTAGTGGGTAATGATGATAAGGGATAGTAGGTTTATAGGTGAATTAGGTAAAGGGGGTAGGCATGATTGATGTGGTTGGGTATTGTGTGGTGGGTAATAGGTGATTTGAGGTGGTCAAGTCTTGACAAGGTCGTGTTAGATGATATAGGCAAGAGATCAACTGAGAATGAGGGATAGAGTACCACCCCTACTTTTATAGATGCGGCCTAGCATGACTGTGGAGGAGTGGGAGCACATGACCAATGTTGGACTTAGTGCATACGATCTATAGGCGTATAGCCGTGGATCATAGCAATGTCTGCTCTCATCGATAGATGGGATTCCGCAACTAATACCTTTCACTTACCGATGGGTGAGATGATCGTCACCTTGGAGGATGTTTATAGGATCTCACAACTTCCTATTTTTGTGGAGCCAGTATATTCCATTTCATCAGAGGCGTCGATGGAGCCAATAGTGGTAGTATTTGGTGAGGTGATGGGCGAGATGAGGTATCACAACACAAGTCTCACTTATGGAGATATGTGTGTAGCCTATCCGCATGAGAGACTAGGATAGCAAGTGTTGATGATGGTGGTGGTGGGATGTTTTTCTTTTCTAGATTCTGAGGGTAGGAGATTCCCACGAGCACTAATGGGTGTGCTACAAGACATGATCGAGGAGCATATACGATTTACTTGGGCACCTTGACTTTCCTAGTTTTGTTGTATAGGGATTTATGGGCCTATGGGATATTTAGGAGATTTCTTTATGTGTCGTACCTATTTATTACATTGTTGGGCATATGCGAACATCATGTGTGTACACCTAATTGGTTTACCACGGCGAGGATTGGTTGAGAGGTGTCTTGTTAGAGTTGGTTTGAGAAGATGGGTACCATTCGGTGGATAGCCGAGGGTGGAAAGGGACACATATGATGATTCATACTACAAGAAATGATTAGATGGCCTTTTGGCAGTTGATATTATGTGGAGGTCATATATTGACTATCCATCATACAGAGGTATGGATGAGGAGTTAGAGGAGATTCATCTCGAGATATATACAAGGGCGGCGGGCCGAGGAGCATAAGATGATACATGTGGACCGGGTCGGATGGTAGTTTAGATTATGGTAGGATGTGCCCCACCTTTCTCACGCAGTACTATAGAGATAGATGGATAGACGGTGCGAAGTCACTAATGGATACATACGTTGGTGGGTGGCACAACTGCAAGTTAAAGCATCGCCATGGCCATAGTAACCTAATTTATCTATTTTCAAAGTGCGAGGGATACATTACAAGTTCAAGTGGACACCCTACAAGCACTGATTATAGATATGTAGGGAAAACTAATAGGGTCAAAGGCTGGTGACCACCTTGCGAGGCACAGTCGTGGCCCTATAAGCCTAGGTACCACAAGCACGGAGTTCCTCTACAAGTACGAGATGGGGATGGAGGGTAGGTAGCCACCCTATAGGCATAGGTGATAGGATTACGAGGCTAGATGGCCATGGCACATGCACAAGTTGTGGCCTTATAGCCCCGTGTAGTGCTGCAGGAGTACCAATGTAGGCACGGGATAGGGTCCCATAGTAAAGGCACCTACACCAAGCAGGGGACACTTTTGGTCGTGCGAGAGTTCATAGGGAGCAGTCAGGCCGATGGCACCACCCCAGACTATGTCGATGGCAAGGTTCAAGGATACCCTGAATGAGGATTGCTACTATCATGATCATATCGCCACTATAGGGTTTGATGTGCCCTCATATGCCAAATCTTGAGATCAGCACGGGCGATCGGTGAGCACACGAGATCCAAGACTCATATTTCGACGGCAGACCTGGGGTCATCGACCCCGAGAGATAAGGCCATGATGAGGTTATGAGTGCTCGAGAGAATGGGCATGGTAGAGGGTCGGGGGAGGAGACAAGTGAGCTGGATAGGAGGGTATCGGGGGTGATGATTGATATCCATATGTTATAGTGTGTGATTTTTGATATATATACTAGCATGTGTGAGGACATGAGATTGAACATGAGAGTTTTGAGATCGATATTTATTGTATATCTATGTGTTTCACCATTTTCTTTACATTTTGAAATGATGAAGCAGAGATAATGGTAATGGCCAAGTAGGATTACTGTTAAATGCTAGTTGGTTGATGGTTGTTGCATGTGTTCGACTTCTTTATCCACAGTTGAATGTGAGATATTACTTTTGGCTAGGAGGAACTATTGTGATGCATATTTTGATGGTTGAATGGAGGTGGATGTTGTTGAAAAGAATAGTGTTGGATATCGTAGCGGTGGCTCCCAAAATTATTCTATGAGTGCAATGCTTCAATATCTATCCCGATGATGGCTCTGGATGTCTGGATACATGAAAGGATGTTGGTTTTGCTTGCATGCGGCTCGATCTCGTTCCCTTGCTCTCGAACAACCCAAAAACAAGGTTTTTTGGGTGAGTAAATAGTAACCGACGATGGTTCCGGGTTGGTCGGCATCGGTTTAGGGGTGGCTGGCATCGGTTAAGGTAGGATTCCCTAGGTTTACTAAAATGGGCGAGATCTTTCGATTTCTTTGACCCGATTAGTTTATTCTCTGATTATAATGAAAACATTCCTTCTAATGACCGAGAATGTGATTAGAGAGATTTTAAGAATTGATTTTAGGGTTAGACCAAATCTTAGCTCATTAAGGCAAGTAAGACTTAGTTATTGTTGGTTATGGAAACATGCCAAGAATAGGTCTAGGGTGAGGTGGTGGGGTAGAAATTAAGGTAATTAGATATTAAATATTGTGAGGATATATATTAATTAAATTAAATTAATGGTGATGTGGGGTGGAAGGGGCCATGGTTAGATGAGTATGCTTGAGTTGGTTATTTGAAAAAGACACTGTTGGTCGAAAAAAAGCTGTTAGTTAGGCAAGTCATGGGAAATAGGCCAGCGGTAATGCGGGGCATAGCCCCTCTTTGAGGCAGCAAAGTGAAACTACTTTATTGCTATTCTATCAAGCGAGGAATCGTGTAAATCTACACTATTTTAACTTCAGGGGGTTTGGGATCTCATCCCAGTAGAGGTAGTTCAAGCTGCGAACAAAAAGGTAGGAGGAAAGAACGGAGGGAGATAGATGCGAAGGAAGAAAAGAAATGAATTCCAAGACAGAAAGGTCAAAAGGTTTATGCTTTGGGCTGGTAGTAAATAGATCCAAACTTACTTGCATAAACAAATAAAGCAATACTGATGAACATATGATGATAATAGGAATGAATCCAACAGAATAAAAACATAGATCTAACTTAAGAAAGATCTGATGTAAATAACACATATATTGAGCACAAAGTCTGAGCATATGTATTAATATTTATTCTTATACAAGAAAAGAAAGTCTCTTTCTCTCCTCACTTCTTTTTTCATAAAAAAATGTCCACCTAGAATACAACAAGTATTCCAGTATTTATAGAAGGAGAAGAGGAAAAAGACAAAAACAAACCAACCACTATTTACAAAATATCTACAAAATATCTAAAAAGTCAAAAGTTGACTTTGGGCAAGTTTTTGGATGGCAACATCCCATGATGCAACATGGATGATGTCATCGTAAATGCCAACATACTTTTTAAATATTTTTACAAAAATGATCAAAGCGTACACAAGAGGAGAAACTATTCCTCGTCATCTCTTTGCTTAAACGGAGTGTCTTGCTTCTGATCGGGAGAGGTGATGTGACACTGAGCTTGGTATTCCATAAACTTGTTGATCATTGCACGAAGTTGATCATGATCGGGACCTTTGAAATGGTCACAAATGACTTCATGAAGTCTCTTTTTCATTCTTGAGCTTGTCAGGTAACCGGTGAACTCCTCGCATGCATCGATCAAGAAGCCAATGAAATCATAGCGAGGCCAAGAGGTTATTGATTGACTCTCGGTTGAAAGTGACCTCTGGTGCCAAACCTTGAGTGACTATAGCCTTGAAGTGCTAGAATGTGTCATCTGCTTCTCTCAAGGTGAATGATTCACTGAGCATCCCTGGAGACATCTTTGTAACTGTCTACTCCATGTTATATCATGCATCCAGGGCTTCATCCTTGATTTTATCTATCCTCTCTAGGATATATTCCATTTGATCGACCCGGTAATCTAATGCAATGAGATATTTATTATGTGCTGCGGGTGATCAATGATGCCGACCTTTAATAGGTCATCAGCTGAATAGTTAGCCATTGCTTGGAATGTTTCATGTTGTAATCTAGCATTGTCCAACTCCTTAGAGAGGGATCTGCTACTGCTTGTAGCTCCTTATTTGCTTGATCTATATCTTGGTAGAGCATTGTGAATTTCTTAATCATTTCCTCACTATCTCACGAGGACTCACTCTATCCAGGAGGATACTACGTGCCTTGTTCACCAATCTTAGCATACTCATTTATCTTATCTTGACCGAGAACTTGGTGGGTTCGATGGCGATCATAGGAGGAGCATTTCCCATTCTCTACAATGCTTGGAGGAGATGTTTGTTTTGTTCCTTGAGTATTCTCTTCTCCTCTTTTGCTTCCTGAAGATTTTTACAAAGAGCATCTACTGCAGACAAGGCCTCTCCTTGTAGGCTTTCAAATGAGGTTCCCATTGTGACTTGAGTCACTGTGAAGTCTGTGGGAGACAAATCCTTCTTTTCCTTGGTGGGATCGGGTATGCAATCTCCATGACTCTCTCCCCCAAAGTGCTTTTAGAAAAGTGAGTTATCACTTTCTACTTCTTGGGTCCCTTCTTCGGAATGACGAAGAATTCCATGGGTGCAATGGGAACCTTTCTCTTATGCTGACCCATATGGTAAGAAATCTAGCTAAGACTTATGGGAGAGGGAGTAGAGGGAATAGAAGAAGAAACGGGAGTGAAAGGGGAAGCAACTGTAGAGGCCACGAGGAAGAACGTTAAAACACTTGGTGGTGGAATCGACAAAGAGTCCAACTCGGCTGGGACAACTGCTTGTGGGGCTGAAGTTACTACATGATAAGAAAAGGACATGGAAACAGAAGGGATCTGTAATTGGATGGAGGGAACACTGGGTGACAAATCCGCAAGAGAGGAGAAGATGGAAGAGGTGGGAGATGGAAGGGAGGAAGGGAGAGAAGAAGACACATCCATAAGAATAGATGCTTGATGATAAGGGAGGAGAGGGAGTGGAAGAAGGAATGGTGGGTACCTCAATAGTTATAGTTGTGATAACATCCTATGTGGATGTATCCGTGGAAACTTATTTTGTTTCTTCTTCTTCACCTGGAGACACCAGGTCAACCACTTTTTCTTAGAAGTAGTAGGAGGGATTTGAGGAGCTTCTTCTTGTTTACTTGATTCTCCCTCCTTGTCCTTCCTTCTTCCTTTTTAGCACTTGGGCCAATCTTGGAGTGTGCTCTACCGAAGGGGAAGTAGTGAAATATACTCTAAGGTAGGTGAGGCCATTACGTGTGTGCACCAATGCTCAGTGCTGGCCATTTGTAATGTGGGCTTGACCTTTTCCTAAATGGTCTTCGGCACTTTGGCTCTGTCGACCTACGCAAATGCAGACCCAATCATCCCCATCCATGTCAAGGTAAACCATGATCAATTTCTTGATCAGTCTCTTGGAATCCCTTTAGAACGATGGCTACGCCATAATGGATGATCTCTTCTAGAGCCAATCGGGAGTGATCCTTTCACCTGATGTCTATTTCATGTGTTAGGTCGATCCAGATGTCCTCGATCTCAAGAACATGGATGGGATCAATTTTTTTCCTTTGGGAGGCAACTCCGTGATCGAAGGTGGGCCTTGTTGGGAATTTGTGCTTCAAATTTAGCAATTCCAGCTCAACATACATCTCTGTGCTTTGGCCAATGTGGTGCAGGTATATCGGCCAACTGTAAGGGGAATGCGAGTTCCTCCTTTCTTTCTCTTCATGCACTTCTCATGGTAAGTTATTAGTTGCATTGACAACTCCAATAGGATCAGCTTGGGCCCGCATACCTTGGTATTTTTGTCATTTCACCCTCAAAATTCACCGCTCTGAGATATGTGAATGTGGGGAACTGTGTAAACAATGCTCCCCATTTCTTCGTGGCAGAAATCACACTCAAGCTGGTCTAATTGTGTCTCATATTCGGCCTCAATAAGCATATTACCTCATAGAAAAAGGCATCATTAATCTTGGAGAACTGGGAGATGCTAGCCTCGAGCTTGAGCTTTGGGTAGAATTCATATATTTTGACCTGGGGCCATACCCCATTTGAGCTAGGCCTGCAAAATCTCTTGCTGATGTTGCAGCGTAGACAACGTAAGAATTCATGTAGAACTTCCCAGTTGTTAGGACTTGTTGAAGCTCTTTGTGATATGGTGTCACTAATGATTTCACCCACCAAAAATGCTAATTAGGTGTATTCTTGCTCATGGTCTCTAGGTATCTCGGCATCCATTTGTAGAAATAATGGGCATCAAGAAGCCAAAATACTTTGTTTAGGAAGGTGATTATATCACTCGATTCCTCATGAAGTCACTACGGTGGATGGTTTGTGGTCATCTTCTCACCGGCTTCTTGTTCTTTAGGTAAAGTTTGTTCATCATTTGCATGCATTTGTCCTCATTGTCATCCCAGGCCTTCTTGTAGTCTTCTAGACTTATAGTGACATATTATCTGTGATGAGGAATGCCCAAGGTCACTTCAAAGTGACGGGTTGTGAGGTCAATGATCATCTTTCCTTCCTTATCTTCGACACATCTAGTGTCCTTGTTATAAAGACTTGAGCCACCAACATGATGAACTCATTTATCGGCACTTCTTGGCAGCCTGCTGCAAAGTGCAATCCACTACCCACTAACTTGTTCATCCACGGGTCATTGCCACTGGTTGGTCCTCGCCCAAAATTCATCCATATACATATGCCCCAACTCGAGTCTCGATGTCGAGATCACTCTGCATATGAGTCAGGCATCCTAACTTTCTGATATTTGTACTTCATATCTTGCTCCATTTGCTTTGCTTTAGCTTTAGACTTTGTTGGTTTCTTACTTGATGAAGACATGTGTGAGCTCAAGGATGGCTGTTGTTATTCTGCAAGAAGGATCAAGGAGGTCCAACATAGAAGAGCCATGTCAACCGTCATGTTATTCATAATGAAATTTTCAGAAAGAAGAATGAGCAATTATAAGGCTTAGGGCGCAAGGCGCAGGTTCATAGCATGTTGCAGAGGCTTAAAAATGTTGGGCACACTTTTGAGGATGTCGACATGAAAAAAAAATTTACACCCGTGTTCATAGTGAAAAGTTGCGCTCGATACAAAGGGCACGGTTTTCTGGATGTTAACATGCAATTTTGGCCACCAAAGGGTAAAGCGCAAGGCGTGGGTTAACAACATACAACATGTCATGTTGATTTCAAGGAATATGCACCTGTGCCTTAGGAAATTTTTCTGTAATGGGGGCGAGGAAAAGTCTGCGTTGCATAGGTTTTAAGTGCACCCAAGGTGCAATTTTGAAATATGTTGCAAAGGAAATCAATGTGCCAAGGGAAAAGAGTTTGGCACAAATTTGAAGCACACAACATCCTATGTTGATGTTGTGAAGGATGTCCTGCGCCCTACAAAAGTTGCTAAGTGTTATTAAACTAGGCACGGGTTAGGGTCATGTTGTAAGAAAGGACAGTGCACCAAGGTGGAATTTCAAAATATGTTGCAGGGAAGGGCAGTGTGCCATGCTTCTAATTTAGTTTTAACAGCTTAGCCACTTTTCTTTCTTTCTCTTTCTCTCTTTTTGGATATCTCTGATGGTAAAGAGAGGGTTTCAACAAGATAATAAGCAAGGAAAAATGGCCTTGGGTTTCTTTAGAGGTAGGGGCCTTCCAGATTTGTAGATCTAGAAGAAGAGGAAAAGGGGCCTTCCAGTCGGTTATAGATTGTTAAGTGCTTCTTTTTAGATTTAATCTTTTTAACAACCCTAAAACCTAACACAACCAAAAACAAAAACCATAACAATAACAAGGATGACAGAAGCCACTTACTCGGTTTTATAAAAGATGAAGGACGACGTTGGGGTCCCGTTGGTCGTCAAATAGGACTTTTAAGAAGAGCAATAGTCGGGGGACAAGAAGTCCCTCCTCTTTAATGGGAGAGGCTCCCTTATTCGAAACAAACTTATTTACAAATATACAAAACATGATTTTATAGTTGAACTTGGATATTACGAAAGTGTTTTCCACAAGGATCATCGATTAAAAAGGGGTGAGGAAAGGGAATAAGAGGATGAGCATAATAGCAACATTGAGAATTATAGATAGCGAGAATAATTCTTTATGTATGTCACGAAGTTTCAAGGAATTTAAGACAAGATCATTTGCATTGGCTGAATAGGATTAAATTTAAAGACACAAAGTTACGTAAATAACCTTCTTCAGATTCATTAATCAAGGACACAAAGTTCCTTCTTGGTTATACAAGATCGCTGTATTTGCAAAACCGGACAGTATGCAATCAGAGAGACTAACAAATTAGAGACAAAATGATCTTCACAATATTAAATGGAAAACACAGAAATAGCAGAGATCAGATAGACAATGAATAGAAAGCCCTTTTGTATTGATTTCTTTATGATCTATTTACACTTTCAGAAAATATGCCAAGTTCTTCCCCCTTTACCTGTGGCGTAGAAATGCCGTTATATAGATTACAAATCAGTTACCCTTCGTAACCGTTTCTTTAATCAAGAACCGTTAAGGACTGCCAACCGCAATACCTCAACCTATTACAAAGAAAACGGAAAAGAAAGGGAAGAGGAGAAAAGAACAAGGAGAAGAAGACAGGTGGCCAGTCGCTGAGAGGGACCCACTGACTTCAGAAACCGCTGTCAGAATCTCTCTAACGCCTCAGCTATGTCCCTGCCACGAGGTCTGACGTGCTGGCCGAAGGCTGCGTCCAAAATCCAAGACGTTCCTCTATCTCTTTATCAAACTCGACGTGAGTATGATAATCATTATTGGCTTCTTCAATGGCAGACTCGAGCGGCGAAATTTGTTCCTGTTCCTGAAACTTGATCTTCATACCAGTTTGAAAAAAACAGCATATTCGGGTAGAGCGGGAAAAACCAAGTATGAATGGCTTTTGGTTCACTAGGGACATGTGAGACGCGAATGCACGAAACACACGCGGCTCATGTCGGCCTGTGAGTTCGGGCGAAATAAGGAGAAAGCGCACAAATGTATTTTGGGACATTTGGGACGAGAGAAATGTGCGAAAACGTGGTTCGGGCGGATCGGTAGAAAAGTGGAACAAAAGGCCCGTTTGAACTTGGGACATTTGGGACGAAAAAAAAGTTCCGAGTCGCGGTTTGGCGGTTCGAGGCGAAAATGGAGCGACTCGCACTTTGGCTTCGAGGCAGATGGGACAAGGCCGGAAAGCGCGAAAACGCGGTTCGGGTGTTTCGGCAGTTGAAAATGGAACAACTCGCACAATTGACTGACTCAGAGGACGGTTGCGGTTGGGTGTTTGGAACGAAAACTTCGAAGTGACGCGGTTGGGTGGGGTGGTTTGGCCGGTGGTTCGGTCGGGAACAGAGTGCACTTTGAGTTTTGGGACACTTGGGACAAAAACTTAACGGGCCGAGAAATGGGACAACGGGGATTTAGGCCGGTCGGAGAACAAAAGACCCGTTTGGACTTGGGGCGGTTTGGGACAAAAGTTAAAGCAGGCCGAAATACTTACTGAGAATGACCCAGAACTTAGATTTTTCGACTTCAAGACTTTTTCCACACCACCAACTCGACAGAAAAGACATTTAAACTCAAAATTTTGAAATTTTTACTTTTGATGAGAGCGGGAATTTTGAGTGGACAACGGTGGCTCCTTCACGGGGATGACTTGGCATAAATTCAAGGAATGAGACAAGGCAATAACTTAGACAAACTCGATGAAGCAGACCGTGCCTTATCCATTGGGCAACGAGTCAAAAAAATAGACCAACACGAGAGAGGGCAACACACAAAACAACAACGAAGGAAACACACCAAAACAACGAGAAGGAAAACACATGCAGAGAATATACAAAGGGACTCCCTAGTCACCTAGGACTTGAACAACTTGAGATACTGCCCACTATAAGGAAGTGGGAGAGGGGAACCATCCATGTAATCAAGATAGAAAGAATTCTTACCAGCAAAGTGTCTGATCTTGAAAGGCCCAAGCCACAGGGAATCAAACTTTCCATGGCTGCCACGAGGTTCATGTCTTTTGTCCCATAACAACACGGTGTCTCCAACTTGGAAATCTCTGAACCTAGCTTTCTTGTCAAACAGGACCTTTACCTTCTGGTGGTGAACAGATATCCTATCAGCAACCACCAATCTGTCTTCATTCACTTGTGCGGTACATAATTCTCTTGTCGGGGCATCTACGAAACTAGTATCCTCGATGGCCTTCATTAGATGCAAGTGGCGGTTCCCAACATCACTTTGGTAATTGAGCTTCAACTCCATATACCACTTGAAAAGGAGACATTCTAATAGCTCTCTTTGGTGTAATCTGTCATACGCCCAAAGAGCATCATAGAGCTTCTTGTGCTAGTTTTCTTTGAGACTCATTGACTAACTTCCTTATGATAGTCACCAGATTTTTGTTAGTAGATTCTGCCTGCCCATTTCCTTGAGGGTAGTAATCTGAAGAGTGAGCCAAAGAAATACCATACCCATAGCAGAAGTCCATTATCTCAGCTGAAGAGAAATTCGAGGCATTATCTGTTACAATCTTGTTAGGCACACCATACCTTACCAAGATGTTCTCTTTGATGAAGCTGCATACCACTTCAGAAGTAGTGCTCTTGACCGGAATAGCTTCCACCCATTTGGTGAAGTAGTCAGTGGCAGTAAGTACATGAGTGTGACCAGCACTAGAAGCAGGATTGAGTGTACCAATGAAGTCCAAACCCCACTGTTGAAATGGCTCCTCAATCACAACTGGCTTGAGAGGCAAAGAAGCCAATTTAGGTCTTCCCACAAAGGTCTGGCAGGCCTCACATTTATCCACCCACTTGGATGCATCTCTGAACAAAGAAGGCCAGTAGTATCCTCCCCGGAGTATCTTATGAGCTGTAACCGTTGATGAATAGTGCCCTCCACATGCTTGATCATGAAAAGCTGAGAGCAACTTTCTCTGCTGTTCTTTGTCCACACACTTCAAAAATCTCCCATCTAAACCACGCTTGAACAAGGCATTTTCCCACAATACATATTGTGTTGACCTCAATTGCGAGTCCTCTTTTCTTTGGCAGTTAAATGAGAGGGGCATTCCCCATAGGTGAGAAAATGGGTGATGTCAGCATACCATTCATCAACTAAACTCAGGAACAGAACAGTAGGAAGGTCAGCTTTCTCCTCTAGCAACTCATGTTTGGCTCCTTGAATGAGCTCACAAAGACCTTTTCCACGAACCAGCTTGAGTCGGTTTGATATCAATGTCATACTCTTGGACCTTAGCCACCCAATTCCCTCTCTTGGATCCAAATTCTTCTTTGTGTAAGAATTGACTTAACGATTGTATACGGAACCCGGCACCATGGAGTGAGAGTTGAGGATATAGAAACGAAATTGTTTAACAGCTTTGACTACTGCAAACGCATGCTTCTCCATCATGGTGTATTTCAACTCATGGTCTTTCAGAATATAGCTCATGAACGCAATTGGTAGCTCATGTCCATCAGAGTCTTCTTGAGTCAAGACAGCAGCCAAGGTATTATCTGTAGCATAGCAATAGATGATGAAATCTTTGCTGAAATCAGGACAGGCCAAAACTGGAGTTTTAGCTATAGCTCTCTTGATACCCTCAAAGGATTCTTTTCCTTCAGAAGACCAACCAAATGTTTGCTTCCCTTTCATCATCTGAGAAATGTTCAAAGTTAACTCTGCAAAATCAGGGATGAATCTTCTTAAAAAATTGATCTTACCGAAGAAGGAATGCACGCCCTTTTTACTGGTTGGGAGAGGAATTTGCTGGATGGCTTGAACTCGTTCAGGATCAATCTTAATACCATCCTTGGGGTAATGTGCCCTAATAGTTTTCCCTCTGTAACACAGAAGACAGATTTTTTAGGATTCAAAGAAATCCCATGCTCTCGGCATCTTAGCAAAATTGTTTCCAGGTGATCAAAATGATCTGCTCTTGTCTTGGAAAACACTGTCAGGTCATCAAGGTATATGACAATACACTTCCCTTTCAAGCTTCCAAAAGCGAGTCCATAGCTCTCTGGAAAGTGGCACCGGCATTAATAAGCCCAAAAGGCATTCTCTTGTAGGCAAAAGTACCCCAAGGAGTAGTGAAGGTTGTCTTGTGTTGATCTGTGATATCGACCTCTACGATTGTATCTCGAGAATCCATCAAGCATAGATAACATTTCAGATCTGTTACTTGCTTGCGATATCCGATCCATCATAGGCAAAGGGTAGTTATCTTTCGAGAAGCTTTGATTCGGGTTCGAAATCAACACGAATGCGGATCTCACCATTTTTCTTCCTAATGAGCACAATATTTGCAATCCATGTTGAATGGTGAATGGGAAAAATAATTTTAGCCTTCAACAATTTCGAATCTCTGAAATATAGTGTCGAATATCTTGGGATTATATTGTCTCTACATTTACTGCTTGAAAGGCTTAATTCAGGGCTTGAGGGGAATAGAGTGCTGCATATCTTTTGGTTTGAAAGCTTTCAAATCTTCATAAGAGTAAGCGAGAACATCTTTATACCTTTTAGAAGATCAATTGCTTTTCTCCTTTCATCTGCTGTACAACATTTTCCAATATTTACCAGCTTAGGGTCATTAGAACTCCCAATATCAATCTTATCATACTCAGCTGATTGCTGAGGTCCAGTAGAAGCTTTAGATTTCACATACCTGTCATGCTTATCAAATAGTTCCTCCAAACTCACCAACCCTTTAGGAATCTTGTTTCCTTTGAGATTGATGCATCCATCTTGATCTGTTTCTTCTCCTTGGGTGACGGCTTGGTCAGAGGACACACTCTCACGAGGCAGGTTGTCACTTCCCTCAAAATACAGTTGTTCGAAATTACCCTTGAGTTCCAGGAAGGAAAGCAAATGTTGATCATTATTGAAAACTTGCCAGTTATTGGCATTATCAGGTACACTAGGCCGATGGACCATCTCAATGGTGAACTTATCCTGAGAAAAGTCAGGATGAGGAATCAGTAGTGACCACTGAGGCGCTAACGAATCAGCCCTGTTGTTCTTTTCCCTAGAGTATTGCTTGATAGAGAAAGCATCAAGGAACTCAATAGAATCCCAAACCTGATTAGGTAATGCCTTAACCTTCCATTTTTTACTTGAAAAAGGTTTCTGACCTGCTTTATAATCAACTCTGCGTCACCACGAGCCAGAAGATTCTTTATACCTTGTTCTTTGGCCACTTGTAATCCGAGAATGAGAGCTTCGTATTCTGCTGTGTTATTAGTGTTCTCGAACTGCAACTTAAATGAAAAAGGATGAAGGACACCTTCTGGTGACACCAGTAGAACACCAGCTCCAGAACCAGCTGAGGAACAACTTCCATCAAATTCTAAAATCCAAACCCCGTTAGGATCTCTAGGAGACACTTTGGGGGGTGGGATTTCGTCAGGGGACATAATCATGTAGTTGCCATGACCCATATCCTCATAGAGTATTTGTGCTCTAGGATCATCCGTTTTCTGCACAATATACTCAGGTGCACTCGAGCAACAACTTCTTCATTTGTCCATTGTGAGCACGAGTGCATGCGACCAGTCCATCTGGATTTCCCCACCCACATCTTTGCAGAAGTTCCTACTTAGCAACATCCCGTATGAAGGAGGGATATCTGCTACTAGGATGGTAGCCAACACTTTCTTTTCAGGCAAGGCAGCAAAAGCCACTTGTGCATCTTTAATCCTTCCAACCAGAGGCACTTCTTTACTCTCCATAGAGTAGCAAGATCCATAAGTGTGAGTGAGGGTCAGGCCTAAAGCATGAGCTACTTTAGCAGGCATTACGTTATCGAAGCTCCCGAGTCTATGACACAATTTACTGAGCTTATGGCTAGCTATTAGTAGTGTTACATAAAATGGTTTAATTTTGTCACCGGGGGAGAGGTGACTGGAAGTACACTGAGGCTAGGGGTGTGGCGCAGAGGGAGGAGTAGGTAGAAGGCCTTTAGAAGTGGTCTTAGAGTTGGAATTAACAAAGTGGATCATTTTGGCAAAGGCTTTGGGATGGGTTTGATAGTACTCAGCTTCTGAGATTTGTACCTTGGTCTTTTTCAGGTGATCAACAATATCAAAGGATCCAGAAGTGGACGGGCCATCATCATTTGGAATTCTAGGCTTATCAACTTTAGGAGAAAAAGAAGAAGCAACTTTGGTAACTGGATTGATAGGACTCACCTTCTGTGTAGACGAAGTAGGGATAGGAGATCCTCTTCTTGCAATTACAGGGATAGTTGCCGACTGCTCCTTGGATTTCTTAGGTGGCTGGGTCACCTTCTCCCTCTGCTTTGTCTGTTCTCGAGTCATGACAGCAAAAGATTCATTGTTCATGTCTGCTACCACTTCATCATAATCATCAATGCCCTCAGTGGTAAAGAAATTCACTCGAGATCCCTCAAGTTCCTCTGCCTCATCATCAAATTCTCTCATGAAACTCTTCGCAAGCTTCGTTATCTTCATCATCATCTGGTTCTTCCACCTCATGAGTCACATTGTGGGGACTCTAATAGGAGGTCCTTGAGTGCTAATCTTGTTTGAGAAGTAGGCAAAGCGATTCTGGGCTGGAAATTTCTCCTCGGGCGTCTGCATAAGGAGCGTCTTGAGCAGTTGTTTCTTTATAGCAAGAAGATCATTCGCAAGCTTACGAACTAATGGGTCGAGTGTTAGGTCGGGGTGGAAGAGGAAGAAGACGGAGACTTAGATTTGGAAGTGTCTCTTCTCAACTTCCACGACATGATCAAGTCATCTCGACACTAACGGCCGAGTTCTTGGTCGAGCTAACGTTAGAGATTAGCCCTTCTTAGTGCATAACTAACTTTAGGTGATTGGGCATTTAGAAAGAAACATTTTTAATCCGATCAGCAAGTCGGGTGTTTGCTGGAATTTTATTTATCAACTGTTGAATCGAGCCACAAACTCTCTCATGGGTTCTTGCGAATATTTCTTTATCCGAGAAATTTGGGCAAGCAAAGCATACACATCTTCTGCCGGTTTGAAAGCGATTCTCGGCCCTGGGTTCTCATGGTGTCCCAGTCAGTTATAGCACCAGCCGGAAGGTGAAAGAACCAATCAGCAGCATTTTCTTGCAAAGTCTCCACGAACAGTCTTACGGAGATGTCTTCATGTTCGACTCCCAAAACCCCACATGCAACTATGAAGGCTGCGATATGTTCATCGAGGATGTACCTTGCCATCACCTTTGAATTTTGGGAAGTTCTTCGGTTACCTCTGGGTAACTCATGTAGAGGCGAGTAAGGGCGAGGGCCCGACACACCCTGACCCCATGGCAATGTGTGCCGCCATTCTTGGAAAAATGGCTTGGAGAGGAACTTTAACACCGGCGAGAGTAAAAGCTCGTAGGTGGGACTACTTAGGAGTTACGAAGGAATACCACCGCAGGACTTCTTTCTTGAGCAGGTGGTGTGCTTGTCGAGCGAGTCCTTCTATTTCTTGTTGAAGGAAAGGAAAACCTGCTTTGCTCAAAAGTTGGCGAGAGTCTTGATACGAGGTCCTTCTCCCTCGAGTAAAGCGGAGTCTTGGATCAAAAGATGATCAAAAATTACTGAACTGGAATGTGATTTTCCCCAGTGGAGTCGCCAAAAACTATTGGTCGTCAAATAGGACTTTTAAGAAGAGCAACAGTCAGGGGACAAGAAGTCCCTCCTCTTTAATGGGAGAGGTTCCCTTATTCAGAAACGAACTTATTTACAAATATACAAAACATGATTTTATAGTTGAACTTGGATATTACGAAAGTGTTTTCCACAAGGATCATCGATTCTGAAAAGGAGTGAGGAAAGGGAATAAGAGGATGAGCGAGAATAGCAACATTCGAGAATTATAGATAGCGAGAATAATTCTTTATGTATGCGAAGTTTCAAGGAATTTAAGACAAGATCATTTGCATTGGTGAATAGGATTAAATTTAAAGACACAAAAGTTACGTAAATAACCTTCTTGATTCATTAATCAAGGACAAAAGTTCCTTCTTGGTTATACAAGATCACTTTGTATTTGCAAAACCGGACGAGTATGCAATCGGAGAGACTAACAAATTAGAGACAAAATGATCTTCACAATATTAAATGGAAAACACGAAATAGCGAGAGATCGGATAGACAATGAATAAAAAGCCCTTTTGTATTGATTTCTTTAAGATCTATTTACACTTCGAGAAAATATGCCAAGTTCTTCCCCCTTTTAAAATGTGGCGTAGAAATCTTTGTTATATAGATTACAAATCGGTTACCCTTCGTAACCGTTTCTTTAATCAAGAACCGTTAAGGACTGCCAACCATGATACCTCAACCTATTACAAAGAAAACGGAAAAGAAAGGGAAGAGGAGAAAAGAACAAGGAGAAGAAGGCGGTGGCGATCCGAGAGAGACCCACCGACTTGAAACTTTTATCGGGAATTTCTCTAACGCCTTCGGCTATGTCCCCCGCCCAGGTCAGCGTCTTTGGCGAAGGCTGCGTCCAAAATCCAAGACGTTCCTCTATCTCTTTATCAAACTCGACGTGAGTATGATAATCATTATTGGCTTCTTCAATGGCAGACTCGAGCGGCGAAATTTGTTCCTGTTCCTGAAACTTGATCTTCATACCAGTTTGAAAAAACAACATATTCGGGTAGAGCGGGAAAAACCAAGTATGAATGGCTTTTGGTTCACTAGGGACATGTGAGACGCGAATGCGCGAAACACGCGGCTCGGCCGGTTCGGACGAAATAAGGAGAAGACGCACAAATGTATTTTGGGACATTTGGGACAGAAATGTGCGAAGTACGTGGTTCGGGCGGATCGGCCGAAAGTGGAACAAAAGGCCCGTTTGAACTTGGGACATTTGGGACAAAAAGTTCCGGAGTACGCGGTTCGGCCGGTTCGGGCGAAAATGGAACGACTCGCACTTTTGGCTTCGAGACAGATGGGACAGGAAAGCGCGAAGTACGCGGTTCGGGTGTTTGGCCGAAAATGGAACAACTCGCACAATTGACTGGGACGGTTGGGATGAAAACTTCCAAGTCGCGGTTCGGGTGGTTTGGTCGATCGGGAAACGAGTGCACTTTGAGTTTTAGGACACTTGGGACAAAAACTTCCGACGGGCCGGAAATGGGACAACCGGGGATTTCGGCCGGTCGGAGAATAGAAGACCCGTTTGGACTTGGGACAGTTGGGACAAAAGTTGACAGAGCCCAAAATACTTCTGAGAATGACCCAGAACTTAAGTTTTTTTGACTTTAAGACTTTTTCCACACCACCAACTCGGCCAGAAAAAGACATTTAAACTCAAAATTTTGAAATTTTTACTTTTTGACAGAGCGGGAATTTTGAGTGGACAACAGTCAACAAGCTCAAAAACGGCACTAGGGGTGAGCAAGGACGGGTGACAAGTAGAAAACACTTTTTTCAATTTTCAAATCATGAAAATGATAGGTGTCAGTGCTATTTATAAGAAAAAATCGGCATTTATTGTTTCACCAACTTTCTTTGGCGCACCTTTAAGAGTGTCGACACAACAAAAAGTGCACCTTAGCGCAACCTCATGGATGTCAAAACAACTCTCCCAGTGCCTAAGCGCACATTTCAGGGTGTCAACTTGATGTTTTCAGCACCTTAGCACACATACTTGGCACATGTTTAATGATGTTGACACGACATTTCCTGCACTAAAGGGCTTTCTAAGGGGCACACATTTTGGTATGTTGACATGAGAATTCCTGCACCTATTTCAAAAAGGCATGCTTTTGAGAGTGTTGACACACCATTTTACGTCGAGTTTAAAGAAGTTGAAAATGGCTAAGTTCTAAAAACTTGATTTTCAAAAGGAGTTTTAGGCCATTTTGGACATTAGAAAACTTCTCTAGGGGACAAAATGGAATTTTGGTATGGTTACTGAAAATTTCCCTTGTCAATTTTGCGGGATAAAAAGACCAAGGGTAGTGTGACCCAATTTTGGTGTCTACATTTTCCCCTTTTTGTTGTGTAGCTTGTATTGGTAAGCGGCGACGTGAAAAATAAGATGTGGTTTCCCCATGTGTGGGTGAAGGTGATCCCCTCAACTAGGAATGGATGAGGTAGAAGACTAAATTGGTGAATGGTTTGATAAAAGGTGGATGTGATGAAGAGGAAAGATGTGATGGGGGTAATTGGGTAAAGGTCCAATCGGGTAAATCAAGGTAATGAGCTAGGGTCAAAGGTAAAGAACGGTCAAATGTACGCACACGCATAAAGCGTGGAAGCAGTAGCGAGTTGAAGAGCATGAAAACTCCACATCATCTAAGGTCGATACATTTATCCAAACAAGGTTGGGTGATTTCGGTATCAAGGTATAGTATATGAGTGGGGAGCACTTTGTAGGTCGAGGTGAAGGAACGTTTAGGTATGTTCCGACACAAAGGTAAGGTCGGGATAAGCGACACACGGCAATAGGAAAAGTAAGGTCATTAGGTCAAACAACACGGGTAATAGTGTCACAGAGGTAGAGCGAGCACATGAGTTCACGAGTTACTAACAAAATGTTACTGGGTCCAAGTAGCTAGGTCACGGCATAGGTAGGGCTGAGGTATGGTTAAAATAACAAGTCCAAAGCATAATTAAGACGGTATAGGTAAGGTAGGCATGGAGGTTGGTGACAATAAGGGTGGGTAAGGTCAAACGGTGGCTGGTTTGGTTAATTATTGGTCGAACTTGGGGAAAAGGGTATGGGAAAGAGTATGGGAGTAACCAATGCCAGTCATATATGTAATCGAGTGGGTGTGATTTAGGTAATCTAGTCACAGTGTATTAGGGTAGAGGACTGATGTTGGTTTGGGTATAACTGACCACATGTCATGTCGGCGAGGGTATATAAAAAGAAAAAAGCTATATAATATGGATTCATTTGTACATTTTGGCTTTTGTGAAAATGACAGAGTGTTGAACGAGTTGTGCTTTGTCGGGAGGAAAGGATGAGGGATGAGATCTTGCTGAGGTGGAGAGATTTGGTTTGTTAGAGGAGCTAGCGTAGAGGGTTCCATAAGCACATGGGGATTGATTTTGATTGGGTGGGGGTCGAAGAGGATTGGATTGGGTAATTAGACATGGCAAAGGTGGGAGAAGGTTCGGGTGGACCATGCCGCACAATGGCAAAAGTGCCACCATGGAGGTGACATCGAGACGAGGTAAGATCTGATCCATTCATTGTTATTTGATATAAGAAGAGGGGAATGGGTAGGTCAGTTTGGGTAGGGTAGAGAATTTGAAATGTCTGGTTAAAATGTTGAGGGACTGACGGGGTGGAAAGGTCATCGGTAGAAGAAATAGGGTTGGGAGTAATTTGGGGTAAGTGTGGGTAGGTGTGTAGGGAAATGAGAAATAGATGGGGGAAGAAAATAGGGGTTTTGGGATTGGGGCATGGGAAAAGTGACCGAGCGCTTGATCAAGGTATGGCCGACATCGGTCTTGTCACACCGACATCGGTCAGCGATGAGAGGAACCGATGTCGGTTATATCGATCCGATGATGGTGAAGTAAGCGGTGTTGGTTAGGGAAAAAGGGGCTAGAGGTCTAGGAGGGGTAAGGGGAAAGGTTAGGTAAAGTGGGTAAAATAGATAGCGGGTGGGGGGATTAAAGGTCAATGTTGGGTAAAGTCAAGTGTTTAATAATTTGTGTGATTGGTTAAAATTCAAGCCGGGGACCAGCTACTGAGATGAGAGATAGGGTACCTCCTTGCTTGTGGAGGTATGGGGTGGTGTGACAGTGATGGTGGTGCCATGTAGCGAGGTTGGCACGATTAGGGTCAAATGCTACCAACACGTAGTCAAGAGCCAAGCTTGATGGTCGCTCTCGTCAGCAGATGGGACTCGGTGACCAATACCTTCCATTTACCGATGGGTGAGATCACATTCACGTTTGGAGGATGTGTACGAGGATCCTGTGTCTACCAATAGTGGGGATGTAGGTGTATTCTATCTCCTCGAGAGGCCTCGAGAGTTGATCTTGACCGTATTTGGTGGGGGCTAGTGGAGATGAGGTTTGCAGGGGCACCCACTTGGAGGGGAGATAGAGGAGAATGATGAGAAATTGATGGATATCGGTGGGGTGATGATTAGTCATCATTGATGATCAGTGTATCCATGTTTTTGACATATTTTTGATATGTATAACTGCACGTGTGCAAGATGGTGAGGCTATATATGAGAGTTTTGTTATTTTTGATCATATATCGGCTTTGTGTGCATAGAAGATGGTGAGGTTGTATATGAGAGCTTTTAAGGGATTGTGATTATTATTTGTATCTATGTTCACATGTATGTTTACATAGACTTTCGATTTATAGATGATGGTATTTATAGTATGGATGGTGTACATGTTTTAATTTTCATTATTATATATATATAGGTGGAAATCAAGTGGATTAGGCATTATAAAGTTAAGGTTGTGTAGGTATGGAGGAGTCGAGTCGGTTTAGGCATGATGGAGTCAGGTCATAGGCATGGATTGAGTCAAGTTGACTTAGACATGATTGAGTAAGGTTGAGTTAGGCATGGTGGAGTTAGGTTGGTTTAGGCAAGGATTGAGCTAGGCTGACTTAGGTAAGGATGAGTCAAGTTGGTTAGGTATGGTTGAGTTTCTAATTCATTAATTTGTGCAATCAATGATAGTGTGGATCATGTTAAGATGATTTTTAGGAAAATGTATGATTATGGGAAAGAAATTATAGACAAGATAAAATGAGTGTATGAGTTATGATGGTAAATATGTTAAGAAATTTATTGATTATTTAGTTTAATTTCCAATTATTGATATAAAAAGGAAACTAAATAGGGTAGAATGTGAAATAGGAAAGGGGTAGAGGAAATTGGTTAGGCTAGAGAGTGGTGAACTAACCTCCAAGGGCCCCATGCCCTCGAGTGTTGCCTACATAGTCCCGGTGAAAAGGTACCTCATCTTTGATGTAGTTATCCCATAAGCTAGGGAAGATTAGGGTGAAATAGCAAAATCGGTGCTAGGCATGGTGATGTAGGTCATATGCATGATTGAGTTTAGGTGGTAGGCATGGTTGAGTGATTTTTAAATACAAGTGTCGAGGATCTAGTCCTGTATAGGATAATTAATAAGTAATGAGGAAGGCGAATGGTAAGAGGTGGTAAAAGAGTTGCATAATTGATAATAACCCTCTGAGTCTACCATACCCCAGATGGGCTTATGAACGTAAGACCCTACAGGCCTTGCATAATGGACTATTTTAAGGGTGAAGAAAATTCACATGATCACGAAATGTCACGTTTGCGGCAAGTCCCTTGAGTAACGAGAAATTTAGGTGAAAAAGGAAAGGAGGTGAGAATGGGAGGTTTAGTGTAACTTAGTGTACAACAACATGTATTTCGGAACAAGAAACCCAGAATCCAAAATAGGCAAGTCCATGACAAAAATTTCATCTTTTTCTTTATTTTTGTTTTTAATAGATTGATCGATGTGGAAAGTCTATATGGGATGGGTATATTATCTCCTTGAGGTATTCATGAAGTTGATCGATGTGGGAAGCTTCTGAATATTTATTATATGTTTGTAATGATTGTATATAGTTTTCCTTCAAGGGAGAATTCTATTGATAGTGGTAGAATATAAAGAAGAGATGTCCCTTTGAGGGAGTCATCTTTTGTTGTGTTGTCCTCTCAAAATTTCCCCTCTTTGAAAGTCAAAAATTGAAAAATTTTGAGTTAACACCTTTTTCTGATGTTCTGGTAAAGAGAAAAGTCAAGAAGTTAGAAAAATTCTGCATTTTTGAGTCATTTGAGTGATTTGTGGGTCTATCGGACATTTTTGTCCCATGTGTCCCAAGTTCACTAGGGCTCTCTGTTCGCCGATCGAGTCGCTCTCTCGAAATACTGTTAACTTGCGGGCCTATAGGAACTTTTTGTTCCATCTGTCCTAAGTTCACTTGGGCTCTCTATTCCCGATCACCCGCATCGGCCGCATCGTGCACTTCACATACTTTGGTCCCTCATGTCCCGAAAGCATTTGTGCATTTTTTTCCTTGCATCACACACAGGCTTTGCCCGCATCGGTCGATTCGTGCTTTTCGTCCCTCATGTCCCAAATGTACCAAAGGCCATCCGAGCTAATTTTTCCCACTCTTCCCGATGTTTACTTTTGAGTTGATGAATATGAATTTAATGCACATTTAATAACCTTCTCTCTCTAAACACTATTTAATGGACTGCCCTTATGCATTTTTACACACTTCTTTCTCATTGCCACTCACTCTTGCCCTTGCTAATTGAAATCACCTGCTCGCGTCCCCATTTCCCCTACATTTTTCATCATGGATTCAAGTTGTGAGTTTGTTTTTCCAAACACAGTCTAGTATGAAGATTAAGTTTCAAGGCCAGAAGCAAGTTTCTTCGCTTGAGTCTTTCGTTCCCGATATCGGGGGACAGTGAATTTTTCACACAGTACCGGTGATTTTAGACCGAGGTTGTGAGATGATATGAGCCCCTCTCCTATGGCACAAATGATTAATGATAAGCGGCCTCATGTTTTACTCGCGGGTTTCCCAATATCGGTGCGGTGTGTCGACACCGTGCCTTGCGGAGCTCATTTCAATCCCGATACGAGTGAATTGACCAACGTGCACGGGAGCTCATCACCAAGCTTGATGCCACCACCATTGCCACTACCCTAAGGATCCCAGAGATGGACAATTCTATGGTAATCTCCCAAAATCAAGCACAGGCCCTTTTTGATCAAGACAGTGAGAAATACAAAGCCAAAGTAGAAAATTCATGGTTAAAGAACCTAAAAGGGGGCATCCCAACTATCAAAAGCTCTGTTTAGGGCCGATTTCAACGAGGAGCTATCAGACTTCATAATCTTGTTAGCTCGGGTCATGGGCTTGCCCTCTACTAGCGAGTTCCACTTCTAGATGTGCCCACTCATCAACATAGTCTGTGAGGGTACTCAGAACATCAACTGGGCAGAGATCATCTGCATGAACTTGACTGAGTAGTTGTCTAATGTACAGCAAACTAAGAAGTTCTACATGACTTCTTATCTGATGTATACCCTAGCAACATCCAGACAGTGGTTTGGCTTCACATACATTGATGCTCAAAAGGGTGATCCCATATATGCTTACTGCCCTTAGTTCACCCTGGACACTAGTAATCACAATTTTAGGAGGGTGAATGATGCTTTCACCATGTACATTGTAAGGCTTCTAGAGAGTGACACTGCAAGGAGGTTTTCGACAAGCCATGAGCCTGATAGTGAAGTATGGAGCTTACTTCATTCAATTCAGAAGATTCTCTTATATCAGGCTAGCTGGTTATGAGAGCACTCCTCTCAAGCTCCCCATATTCTGTAATGATAAGATGGCCCTGATTGAGGTGTGTAGACAATTGGAAAAATTGCACAGGACCTGTAGAGATAAGAAAATCATTGGTCTACACTTCCCCATATCTTTGGGGAACTATACATGCAAGACAGCTCTGGATGCCCAGAACATAGAGAGAGCCCTAGCTCCCATCACTATCCACTTCTTCAGGCCTAGAACTTGTTTCGACTTGAAGAAATTTATTGAGCTGAATCTCAGAATCAACTACCATCATAGGGCAGACACTGAGGATTATTGGGCTGGCAATTGCCTCAGATGATTTTGAGGCCAGAAGGAGGCATTATGGTAGATTTCCCCTTCAGTTAATACAAGAGCTTAACCTGTATCAGATTCTGAAGGGCTTCAAGATGACAACACAAATTTATTGTCATATGAGTATGAAACTGTGATCAAGCATACGCCTTTAGAGGATCTAGACTGGTTTAAAAGAGAAAAAGATGATTTGGCTGAGATTCTAGCTCCTATCCTAGTAAGAACCAAAGTCTGGATTGACAGGAAGGTTCATGAGCTGAGGAAGAATGCGGAGAATCCTCCTCCAAAGACACTTCGACACCAAGGAAGGAGGCACAAACACCCAGTTCAGAGGTACATGTACGAGACTCCTCCTGCTTCATCAAGTAAAGGACCTGAATCCTCAACTCCTTCCTCCTCCACTCAGGTATATCAAAAGAAGGTAAAGGAAGTTAAAAGGAGCCCATTGAGGAAGACCCCCCGTCAAAACATCCAGAATTACCTTCAGGGCCAGAGAACATCATTGTTCTCAGTGAAAGTGAAGATAGTGAAATGCCAATTCCTGCAGGTGCTTGAAACCCCAATGGATAAGGAGCAAGAAATTCATAGCACTGAGCCTCCAAGCACCATGGATTCCTCTGTCCAAGAAGCCTCATCTGCTCCACTCACATCTCTATTGGAGGCAATAGTGGTAAACACTCTAAGTGCCATGAGTTCTCTCACTCTTGGTTCTCTTGCTCCTCCCTCTTCCTCTTCTTCCACTTTTGCATGGGTGCAGCCTTTTGTTGATAGTAGGAAGAGGAAGTCTTCTTCTCAGATCTCAGGGCCCAATTTTGATGTTGTGGCGGCCTTGTTGGGTACTACTCCTTCTGCTCCTACCAAGAAAGTGAGAACCACTTCAAGGATAGTGACTGATGCCCAAGGTCAACAATTCCTTGAGATAGCCAAGCCCAAAGTTGACAAGCCAGAGTAGGATTTGCAAGCCTCCGATTTGGAACTTTCAAGGATCTCAATGGGAGAGTCTACTCCTGAAGGTGAAATACACAATCTTCAAGAAACAATAACCAGGGTCATTGGGAGGGTAGAAAAAGGATAGCTAGACTATAGAGCAGCTGGAGGAGCAGGCTCAAGTACTTTCTAGTTTCATCAAGTCACTGTTGTCTAAAGATAAAGTTTTAGACCCTACCCCACTGACTGCCCTTCCACCACCTGTGATCCTCAGTCAAGATGAATTCCAGAGCATCAAGGATATACACAAGTACTCCATCTATGGGAGGGCTATGGAGGCCATGGTGGATGACATGATTGTTGCAGGGTTGAATTTCATTAGCAAATCCTTTAAGCTCAATGAGAAGGTAAATAATATACAACGAAGCTCTTGTCCACAATTGGAAATATGGATAAAGAACTCAAACTTTGGAGCAACTACATAGTAGACCTTTTCACGATGGGATAGACTGATGAAAATCTATTGATGGCAAGTAAGGTCTTTGATGATGTCAAAGATAATTTGTCAAAGTCATGGGTATTCAGCGTGGGTGGAAAATTGAAGTCTTTGGAGGAGGCTTTGGGAGAGTTAAGGAATAGTTGGCAAAAAGGAGAGGCTTTCAAGACTTTGGTAGTATCTACTTTCAAGGATATTCACTGTCACCTCCATGATGAGACTTCAGGTGTGCCTTTCTCCCTGCAGGAAATTAAAGCTCAATTAAGAGCTTTTGTCAAAGAAAACTTGTTTAAAGAGGACTCAATGACCAAGGATAAGATAAAGGAAATCTGCTCTCTCCAATCTACCATTGAGGAAGCGAATAAGGAATATCATATGCACACCGAGTTCGACAAGGAGATGGAGAAATGTCTGGGATCTTGGACCCAAGCTACTGCCAACACATCAATTCCACGTGGCAGAGACATTGCAGAGGCATTGAAAAGGTTTAGACAACGGATCCTCAAGTCAGTGGGCCCTTCCCAATCATGAGCACTTGTTTTCCCCTCCTAGCTTCTCTCTCCTTTTTCTCATTTTGAACTTATTGTAATTAGTTGGGGTTTTGCGTCAAGCATCCCTTTAACTAAACATTTTAGTTAAAAGAAGTAGTTACCAAGTGTAACTAATTTGTAAAATTATATAATGGTCTCTCTCTGCCATTTTTCAGGGCTGGAACTTGGCTTTTTTAAAATGTAAAGAGCAAAAAAGCAATCAATACAAGAGTTTTCCCTCCTATGTCTATCTGGTCTTGTTCTTTTATCACTATCTGTTGAATACTTTTGAATCATTTGTCTGTATTATGTCAAGAAGCTTTGTATTCTTGTGGGTGTTATTTATGGAACTTTGTGTCTTTGCAATAGCATCTTATTGATTCAAATGCAAATGGTTTATTCCAAATAATTTTATTCTGGCATGCATAAGGAATTATTTTGTTATCTATAGTTCTGGAGAATGCCTTTCTACTCATTTCCATTACTTCATTCCTCTGTACTTTTGTATTGATGATCCATTCTATTTTGAAACACTTTCATGATATCCAAGTTCCTCATTAAAAATATGTGTTGTACATATGTAAATAAGCTTGGTCTTTAAATAAGGGAACCTCTCCCATTGAAGAGGAGGGACTTCTTGTCCCCTGACTGTTGCTCTCAACAAAGTCCTTTTTGACGACCAACATCTTGGAAGTTTGACTAAAGGAGTTGTATCCACTTTTTTTAGATGTTTAAGTTGTGGACAAGACTATAGAGGATGATTAGGTTCTTGTTTAGAAGACAAGATCATATTACACAAATATTAACTATGAAAGAGGTGGTTTTGAGTGATGAACAACCATGGGATTCCATCTTGAAGAAGATGAAAATTATCCATGAGAATCATGTTATGAGTAGAGTTGTGGTACTCATATTGAAGACAAGGCTAAAGGTGACGGGTAATCACATGATTCTTGTTTAGTCATGGATCCTCAAAATGGGTAATATGGAAGGTGAATATCACTCGAGGATGAGTGATCAATTGTGAAAAAAAGTGGTATAGGATTTGATATCAACAATAAAATGGTCAAAGATGTAAGGCATTAAGGGGCTCGAGGTTTGGGTTTACCTTGAGTGAAGACAAATGATAAGCACCAGATCCATAGGCATGGGTAACGACATAGGGTCAAGCGATTAGGAGTAAATTTTCTCCGTTTACTTTTCTCCTCTTTTGTTACATGTTGATTTTCCTTGAGAATGAGGTCACCAACCTAAAGGTTCGTTCGTGAACACGTTTTCATAAACACGTTTGATATGTTTTTGGTAGATTTGGAGATGGTCAAAGCATTGAGATGGCGTTCATCTAATAATTCAAATTCGCCAAAGCGATCTGGTGAAATTCATCTTCATTGAGCATGTATTGTAGTGAGATGCGAGAGATGAGATCTGGACTTCAAGAGGTAAGATAGCCTCGAGTATCGTAGACTAGAGAAAGGGGGTGGTAGCATTTGAAGTGCGAATACTAGTGCGATAAGCCCATAAGGTGAAATGAATGTGCGTATGCCAATCCTTCCCAGATATCGTTGACTACCTTCATAAAAAAATTTGTTCAAGGTTTTATTGGTTGATTCATCTTGACTATTGGTTTTGCGGGTAATAAGGTGATGAGAAACTAAGTTGGATGCCGAAAACATCACATAGTTTGCATAGGGTTTTATTTTTAATTGTTTTGTTATCGGTGATAATGTGATGAGGACACCAAAACAAAAAATGATGTGATGGTTGATGAATTCACATATTTTCTCATCTTTAATGGAAATGAGGGAATGGCCTCTACCCATTTAGTGTAATATTTGGTAGCGGTTATGATCCATTGGTGGCATTGTGAAGAATGGGGTTGATCTCACCGACAAGATCAAAATCCCATTGAGAGAAAGGCTAAAGGTCTCGTGCGACACTGTAAGGCATGACTAGGTGTGTGGTGGAGATTAGCATGTTGTTGGAATTTTACGCAGCGTTTGACATAATCACATGATCATGGTTTAGGGTTGGCCAATAATAGCCTAGGCAAATAATGTGTTTTGTGATAGTGAGACCACTAAAGTGACCTCCATAAATTACATCATGGACTTCCTTAATGGTGTAGGGAATTTTAAAACTTGTAAGGCATCACAAAGAGAATATTTTCAAAACTACATTTGTAAAGAAGACCACCCATGATGACATATAACGGGAGCGCTTTTAAGAAAGGCACGTTGTTTATTACGAGTGAGATCGATGGGTAAAATGGAAAGGGAAAGATAGTCTACATATTGCTTATACCAAAGGTCACGTGGGTCAGGGGAAATGGTTTTGATAGAGTAGACCTCACGAGGTAAATAAGATGGTGATTGTAGCCTTTGTATAGTGACAAATATTTTAGAGTCGGCGGGCAAAGCGGGTATCTGAGAAGCCAAGCAGGCCATGGTATCTACAAATTTATTGGTAGAATGTGGGGTGGTTTGAAGTGCATGTGATTAAAGGTGTTCAAAAGCATGTCCACGTGATGCTTATACTTTTGAATTATCTCATTACAACCTTTGGTACATACCATTGACTTGGTTTATGACCAATGAGAATCACAAAGATGTTGATTGACTTAACATCTAAGGCATAAGCGATCTAGAAACCCAATCTGAGTGCTTCGTATTTGGCAATATTATTTATACAATCAAAATCAAGTTTGAAAGACAAAGGCATAGGTTCACCATCAAGTGGAATGAGGATAACACCAGCCCCACCCCTACACTAACACTTGGAGCCATCGAAGAAGAGTGTCATTTGGTAAGCGGGTTCATACGGGAAAGTATAGCTATAGACTCATCTAGAAAGTCGAAGTTAGAGGCTTGATTCCCGAGAAATAGGAGTGTCGACAAATTTTCGGTGATAGTCGGCCCTTGAAGGACTTTTGATGGATGAATTTGAGGTCGAGGTCAGCTAGAAGCATAAGCCAATGTGTGGCACATTGATTTTGATAAGGTTTGGCATACATGTAGTGTAATGGGTCAGTATTAGTAATGATGAAGGTTTTGTGGTTGAGTAGGTAATGGTAGAGTTTGGTGGTGATGAAAACTAAGGCTAGGAAAAGTTTTTCGGCATGGGTATATCTAGTTTTGTAGTCAAGAAGGGTATGGCTTATGTAATAAACCACTTGCTCTTGGTGTTGGTTGTCGTGATGAGTGAGCATTGCACCTAGAGAATGGTCGTGGCGAAATATATAGGTAAAGGGCTGGTCATCCTTAGAAGGAATGAGCACTAGTTTTGAAGGAGGTATTGTTTCAAGGCTTGAAGGCTTTATGGCATTCATCATCCCATTTGAATGAAACATATTTCTTGAGAAGATGATGGAGCGGTTGTGGTGGTCGAAAAACTGCAAGATAAAACAACGAATGGATTGCAACTTTCCTTGTAGGCTACAAAGTTGACAAATATTATTGGGTGGTGGCATTTCAAGAATAGCCTTGAATTTAACATGATCAACTTCTATGCCATGCAAAAAGAAAACAATGAAACCTAGGATTTTTTGGAAAGTATCGCAAAGATGCACTTTTTGTTGAAGATGAACACAATACTTGATGAGGTAGTCAAAGATGATTTTAAGAGCAGGCGAGTGTTGGTTTGATGCTTGGATTTGGAAAGCAGGTCATCTACATAATCCTCTATATACGATGCATGATGTCATAGAAGATGTAATTCATGGCCGCTAATATGTAACACCAGCGTTTTTGAGGCCAAAGGGCATGACTCGATGTGAAAAGTCCCCAAGGGGTGATGAAGGCATTCTTGTGTTGATCCTTGGGAGCTAGTAATATTTGATTGTGGCAGAAACCATCCATGAGTGATAGCATTTCATGGCGAGAAGAGATCAACTAATTGGTCAATGCATGGTAGTGGGAAATTATCTTTGGGACAGGGTGAGGTTGAGGTCACGAGAAATCCATGCAAATTTGGAGTCCCCCCATCATTTTCATGCGAGAGCGATGTTAGCAATCCATTTGGGATAATCAATGGGTAGAATCAAGGAAAATAAGAGAAGGTGTTGAAGTTCTTCTTTGACGAGAAAGCAATGCGAGGATGAATTTTCCGTAGTTTTGTTTGATGGGTTTGGCATTAGGAATGGTTACGATATTATGAACCACGATTTTGGGTTATCTAGGGCATATCGGCATAGGACCAGAAAATGCGTTGCTATGGTCCCGAAGGAAAGAGGTGAAAGATTCATGTTTAGTAGTGTCTAAGATTGGCCAATCTTTAGAATGTGTGGGTCGTCTTGAGTATTAATGTTGATTTTTATGGTCGAATCATTCAACATGGTTTTTGCGTCTCGAGAGGGTAACGACCAATGAATATAAGAGTCTTGCACTAAGGTAGGTGAGGATGGACTCATCGTCGACATTGAACAACAGCGTTAATTGAAGGCATATCATCATTAATCGGAGTCGGAGGATATAGGAATGGGAGAGAAGAGGAGCCTCGCCATCGTGTTTATAGGTCAGCGGTCCCAAGGAAATGGTATTTACAAAATAAAGTTAAGAGGAATAGATTCGGGGATCTATGGACTCTGTAAGGTGAAAGATGGTAATGTGCGTGAATGAGAGGGGAATATTTCTCATCTTGGATAAGTTCGATGTGAATCTTCTTAGAGGATGGAGCATCAAAACCAATGCCACTACAGTCATTGTGTTATGAGAGGTACGAGAGAGATGGCGTGTGGTGGCCTTGTTCATAAAAGCCGAAGCCAAATCCTTTCCACGCGCATCAATGGAGGAAAGTGTGAGCGAAATGGTGGTTAGTGAGGAGTGTAGGTCGGATGAAAATGGTTGGGTTTGGGATGGAAGTTTGGGTTTATAGGTTGCCATATCAAGTCCCCATATGTTAGGTTAGTGCTGCGAGGTGGGGAGGGCCATAAGGGAAAATGTCAGCGATGCAAATGTCATAAGCTGGGGTGTTGATGCGATTCCCATACTCTTGTGGGGTGAGGAAGGTATCAATATTGTATAGGTCATATTCCCCTAGAGTGAGGCGTTGAAAAACACCTTGTAAGGGATCAATAGTTGGTATGTGGGTAGAAGGTATAAATGGCACGCTAGATGAAGGGGAAAGCAGGGCTCCAGCGATAGAGGCTACGATTGTAGTAGGGATAGCGAGGTTAGACACGGTGAAGTAGTGGAAATTTTGGTGGATGGGCTCATGGGTGAAGGTGAAGTGGTGACGATGGCAGATTCCTTGAGCCAGTACAAGCACATCATTGGGTCGATATAGAATGTTACATGTCTTGAAAGGTGAGGGAGTCATAAGGATGGTGTAATTATGTGCCTCATGTTCAAATTCGAGGCATCGATGTAAATCAAAGGGACATAACGCATAACACGAATCCAAGGTTGGCCAAGCAGCAAGTTATCTTTGGAATTCCCCTTCAGGACATAGAAAAGTTTCGTGACGGTGCGGGGACATACACAAACATGCGAGAAAAAGCGATACCTAGGGTAGAGGTCATGGCATCATTAAAGGAATGCAACATAAAGAGGTTACCATGCATGCAATTGCAAGTATTTACGTTTGGTCACACACATGGGAGGAGATAATGTTAATGCTAGTACCACCATCGATCATAAGCATCATGTGCGTATATTATCAATAAAGATGGAGATGAAAAGAGCGAGTTTTGGGTCATCGGACTAGAAGGAGTGATCTCTTCATCTAAACAGTGAGGGCGGCCACTTGGTGAGTGGGTGGAGGTGTAGAGGAAGGTGAAGACCTAGTGAGAGAGGCTACGTGGTGAGGGGTAATGATGGAGGCTATGGGTGTGGGGTCATTTGGTAAGACTTCAATAGATTAAAGGACCTCCATGAGGGCTTGACAATGTGACTTTGAGGTTTGGATGAGGTCGTATAAAGGAATTTTGAGGGGGGATTGGTGTAGTTGCTTTAGCATTGTGTGATGTGTGACCCCATCGGAAATGGGATATGCAAGACCTCGAATGATGACTTTGGGTGTGGGTGCAGATGGTATGTTGGGTACAGGGTTGGTTGATGGGCCAGTTACTTTCTCCTTGCCCTTGTATTTTTGAGCACGGGTGGCAATGTTGATCATGTTAATCTGAGGGGAGGTGGATGAAGATGGTGTGTCATGGAAGGTATAGTGGCATGAGGGACAAAACCCTAGTGGTGGATACAATCCTTGGGAAATGAGTAGGGCACATTGGCATTTTGGTGGTGGTTTGGCCAACTCTCTTATACGAACCATGTTAATCTCGAATCTCAGGGATGGATCAAAGAGTTGTGGGGGTGGAGATCTTGGTCGCTGAGTAGGTAATGGGAGAAGATCTATGGAAATTGGTGAAGGAAAAATGGGGTCCTCATCAAGAAGATCATCATCAAAATTTTCTTTAGGAGAACATAATTGGACTAGGGTAGTTTTTAAGGCCTTACAGTTCTACGTCATGTCTGGCATATGATGGTAGGCACAAATTTTAGTTTCATCAAACCCTTTTGGTTTGGGTTTGAGTGGGTCATAAGGTCAAAGAGGTGGTAATGTGATGACAAATTTTTGAGGAGATTGGTTAGTATTTTGGCGTAGGACCCTGGCTAATGGATGACAATGGGAGGTGAATGTGGGTTTGGGTATAAGTGCGGTTTTTTTGTGGAGGAAGAGTCTTTACAAGAGGGGGAGTAGGTTGGGCTACTAGTTTGGTGTGTGGTGTGCCCTTGGGTGTTGGTCATATCTGCTTGGGTAGGGCATGGTAGATTAAGCTAGTAATGGAAGGTTTGGTTGGTTTAACTACCTTATTGGAGGGAGCGGATTTTTAGCTTTAGGTTGCATCTTTTTGGGTAAAGGTGATACGGGTGTATGAGATGTGGAGGTAAAATCGATGGTGGAATAGGCGGGTTACCCACGAGGGTAAGCGAGGTCTTTATGGAGGTAGGTGGTGTGTGTCTAAGAAGAGGCGTGAGTGGAAGAGAAGGAAGTGTCATGGGTAGTGAAGAAGTTATTGATGGTTTTGGAGGTATGGGTGGTAAGAAGGTTACGGGTGAGGCGGAGGTTGTGGGTCGCTTGAGTATTTAGAGTCCTGTGATGGGGAAATGGGTTATTCGTTCTTTGTTCTTGATGGATGGGGTTTCTTGGCCACATTTGAGGGTGAGGTCCTAGGATGGATGGAAGGGATGAAGTTGATAAATGTGTGGTAGGTGAGGTTGGGGTATGAGATCTAGGAGATTGGATCTTCTTTTTAGGGGCAGGTTAAGTTTGGTGTTAGGTTTGGAAGATGTGGCTAAATCTAATATGATGGGTGGGTGAGTAAGGCTAGTTTGTTGGTATGACCGCTAAGGTAGTGATAGGTTTAGGTAAGGGAGATGGTATAGGCATGGGTTTAGGTGTAGATGTATGTTGGGCTATGGGAAGAGGTGTGATTTAGGCCAAGAGTGGTGTAAATGGAAGGTATTGTAATAGTTTTTGTTGTGTTTGGTTTGTTCGCTCGAAACACTTTTGGATAGATAGTGGAGGTGTCGGTGACTTACTGATTTGCATTTGTGTTGAAACATGAAGTAGAAGGCGTCCCCAAATTAAGGCTCTCTATTGATATAGTCAAGAGATTGTCCAAGTTTGAGAATGAATACTTGTTGTAAGTGGGGCTGGCGTGGATCGAGCGGCAATTCTAGTAAAATGTGTTTAAGATACGTGGAAATGGCTAGCCTTGGACTCTATGGATAAGAGAGCCAAAAGCATATCAAAAAGATCTTGAGGGGCGATTGTGAATGGTCATCTACAGGAAGTGGTAATTTTATAGTATCCTCCATGGGTATAGGGGATGAAGAGGCGACCTAAGTGGACTCTCCTTATGTTGGTGTAGGTGGTGGACTGTATCTTATGAGTAGGAGAGGTGCCACATGTGACAACTGCTCGGAGAATTTTGAGGGTCAAAGGCCGCGTGCTTGATTATAGGCTCTTCCACACAGTGAAGGGAAAATGAAGGGGGTTCATGTGTGGGTAGATGAGTAGATGAAATAGATTCTTGTGCATGTAGGGGAGTGTGGGCTAAGATTTCATCTATGGAAGGAACTTGAGGCAATTGGGAAGCAACTTATGTGTCATTGAAAATAGTGTGGACCTCATAGACATTGCTATCATTATTTGAGGTATCACCAGCTTGGTTAGAAGATGGGGCATGATTAGGAATGGCTTCTTGAATATATGCAGAGTTTTGGTTAGCGGGTGCATTCGGGCTATCAAGACTAGATCTCCATTGTCTAACATTTCTTGGAAAATATTCTTGAAGGTAATGCAGTTATTGTCGTTATGACCTTTGACACGATGATAGTTGAAAAAGTCATGTTCCTTATACCACGTGGGTATGGGTTCTCGGAGATTGAAACCGGTATGTGGTTTTAAAGGTGGAAGGATAATGACTTTGACCTTAACAAGCTTTTCCAAAATAGAAGAATAAGATTCTCCATGGAAGTGTACTTTAGATGTTCTCATACGAATTGGAAAGCTTGGACGGGGGAGAGAGATTAGAAGGGGGTTTGGTTAGGTTTTATTGATGAGGGGACCGGCTTTGAGAACTACGGCATTAGCGGACCCTTTGGGTTTTGAATATTTTGGGGGTTTGAAGACGAAGAAGCATTATTTGATTTGAGCGTGATGTTCTTATTACGAAGTTGAATCTTCTTTTCTTCGATAGACGAATTTCTAATTTTGTGCCATGGTGAATGCCTCATCCAAAGTGTGAAAATTTTGCACCTACGGGGTTGGTGAGATGTCTCTAGAACATTCTGAATAAATAGTTCTATAAGCTCATTTTGAGAGTAATTGGAATGTGAGTAGTTAATGAGGTTGCGCTAGTGAGTGATGAAGTCAACGATAGACTCATCGTCGTTTATCGAGTGCAATAAAGATCGAGTCATGGTAACCTTCTTAACAATGTTGATGGAGAAGTGATCTAGGAAGGCTTGGGCTACTTAATTAAATGAGTAAATGGATTTTCTTGGTATTCCATTGTACCCAGTCCAATGAGTCCTATCGAGGACATTGGGAAAGTCCTAAAAGTAAAGCGTCATCGTAGGCAATCGGGTAACACCCATGTTTGAAGGATTGTAAATGTTTTTGTGGGTCTTCTTTTCTATTGAAGTAGTTGAATTTTGGAATTTCCCAATGTATGGGGTATGGTTGAATAGAAATGGACTTGTGAATAGGCTCATTACAAATTTCATCATAGGTGAGGGGATTGCATGAGCCAGAAACCAATGCTTCTAATGTCTACATCTTTTCCATCATCAACTTGATGAGGTCATTGGTAGGTTGTGATGGAGGGTACCTCTTATGGCATAAGGGGGTAGATATTAAACCCGATAGGGGGAGGTTGAGAATAAGGAACCAACATAGAGGGCACATATCCGGAGAATGGGTGATTGAGGCGAGATAGGGGGTTGTTGATTGTAGGTATATGTAGGAGGGATGGTCATCGTGAAGCGGTGATTGGGGGCGGTGTTTTGGGATGGAGAGGATGATATCTACGGAATGGATTAGGGGTCATCGACACCACGGGTGTTTCAATGTTACAATGGATATTTGTGAGAAAATGGGTGCAGAGGCGGGCTATGGTCGGATGGTTGTGAGAGGGGACAATAGATACAACAAGTGTGAGTGAAAATCGAACACGGTACGGTCATGGCAGGTATGGGGCTTAGTTGTGAAACTACCGAGGGTGAAGTAGGTGAGGGAAACGCTACATTATTAGGGGCTGATGCGAAGTAGGAATAAGGGCAGGAGAGATGGATATAGGCATGTCGTATATCAACTAACTTGAGGAGTCTCGGGTGGAAGAGTGGGAAAGGTAGAACTGTAAGGCCACGGGATTTTGATCAAGGAGTCGTGCAAACTCTTTGTCTCTGAAGCAATGGTGGTAGGTAAGGTTGGATCCATGGGTGATAGGATGGAAGGTGGTGAGGGACTAGGTGGGAGTGGTTGATGACTAGCGTGGAATATGAGGGTGTCAGTCTGGCTAACAGTCAGCACCATGTGAACAAGTGCTAACTTGGTAAGATTGTATTCTGTAGATGACACAGAAAATAGTAGAAACAGAGAATAATGGGGTCTGGGAGGTGAATCTAGTCAATTTATAGATTTTGAAAATCAAACACAGACAACCGATGATGGTCAAGTTGACTGTGATGGTTGAGGGAAAATTGATGATGGTTTTAAAGCGATACGATCTTTGTGGAAGAAAACCAGTCTCAAAGAATGAAACAAGAATGTTGGATGTGTATAGGGGAAACTGTGTATGATAGTAGGTATCAACAAGGAGAAATATGATGATGCCCTAAGGGCCAGAAATAGAACAACAAGAGTGATGAAGGCTATTCCAAATAAAGTAACTAGAAAGCCAAAAGCCAACACCGGTTAGGGTTTAACCGACGACGGTTAGATGTGAAGCCGGTGATGGTCATTCAGACCGACATCGGTACTTGTGAAATTAGAAAGAAATGAAGAAAGTGGGTTTTGTGAATTAAATTAAGTGAAGAATCAAACTCAGAAACTTGAGAATGAGGAGATGGGGCCCTGGAACACTCAAACAAATTCAGAATACTCCAACTACTGATGGTGGAGTGTGAAAGGAAGAAGAAAAATGGAGAGTCTTAGTCTCACACCTCAAAACACAAGTCAAGAAGAATGCTAAGAAAAAGCACGATCCTAATGGTGAATTTCTTATGTTTTTTTAGCTTACGCTATTTAGGACTAATTGTGTGTATTTAGAACAAAATTTTTTGGTTAGGAAGGCATCCTACGAAGAAGGATATCTAAAAGGAGAGGTTTGGTATGTTATGGCGGGGCGGTCCGTCCTCAGAGATGATGACTCAACGAGGCAACGAGGTGGGAGCACTTTTGCCAATCGGATCATCGATCAGCATGACAAATGTTCCGGGTAAGGTGTTGTTTAAGAAATATGTGTATATTTCAAATTTTTACAAGTTTGGTAATACACAAAGAGAGAGAGAGAAAATGTGCTTTTACGATTCTTTGTGTCAACCATCACTAGGCATGACTTCCAAAGTGCATATAGGTTTCCTTCATTTTAATCTGATCTAAATGTAGCAAATCAGAATGTAATCTGATCAATTTTAAGCCCAAATCGAAAGATTATGTTGATTGCGAGAAATGGTGAATAGGAGAGGGTATGCTCTTTCACTAAATGCAAAAATAAAAAAGAATGGTTCTTTTTAAATGCACCAAAAGAAAGTGTATCTTTTAGAGCAATTAGAAAGAAGAGAAGATTACCAAGGAAGAAGATTAATGTGTAATCTTTTTGAAGGGAAACAAACACACAACTTTTGCCTAGGAATGAAGAAAATGCAATAAGAACCCCTGATGGGTCCCATCGGAAGGCGTGCAAAGTGTTTCATCATTTTCTTTATGTTTTCAAAATGAAAAAAGCGGATAATGGTAAGGGCGAGGAGGAATACCTATTAAATGTTATTCGGTTGATGGTTGTTATGTGTGTTCGACTTCTTGATCCACAATTGGATGTGAGAGCTTCCTTTTAGCTAGGAGGAGCTCTTGTGATGCAGATTTTGATGGCTAAATGGAGGTGGTTGTTGTTGATGGCTCCCAGAGAATGATTCCGTGAGTGCGATGCTTCAATATCTATCCACGGAGATGGCTCTAAATGTCTAGATATGTGAAAGGATGTTGGTTTCACTTGCATGCAGCTCTGATCTCATTCCCTTGCTCTCAGAATGTACGACAACCTAAAAACAAGGTTGTTTGGGTGAGTAAATGGTAACCGACGATGGTTCGGGTTGACTAAGCGTCGATTTAGGGGTGACCGGCATCGGTTAAGGTGGGATTCCCTAGGTTTACTAAAATGGGAGACCTTTACGATTTCTTTGACCTAGTTAGTTTATTCTCATGGATTAGAAAAAAATTCCCTAATGAGTAGGAATGTGGTTAGAGATATTTTGGAATTGATTTTAGGGTTAGACCAAATCTTAGCTCATTAAGGCAAGTAAGACTCGATTATTTTTGGTTATGGAAACATTCCAAGAATAGGTCTAGGGTGAGGTGGTTGGATGAAGTGTCAGGTGCGGTGTCTAGGTGAGGTGGTGGGGTAGAAATTAAGGTAATTAGATATTAAATATTGTGAGGATATATATTAAATTAATGGTGATGTGGGGTGGAAGGGGCCATGGTTAGATGAGTATGCTTGATATGGTTATTTGACAAGGACCAAGGGAGCGTGACCTAATTTTGGTGTCTACATTATGTATATATGTATTGATACACAGACTCTCCCATTTATATAGTTGATGATGTTGACTAGATGGATGATGTACTCATTTTTAATTTCCATTGTTATTGTGTAAAATGGAAACTAGTTGAATTAGGTATGATTGAGTCGAGGTCATGTAGGCATGATGGAGTGTTAGGTCATTTAGGCATGATGGAGTCAAGGTCATTTAGGCATGGTAGAGTTAGGTATAGGCATGATGGAGTCAGGTATAGGTATGGTGGAGTCAAGTATAGGCATGATGGAATCAGGTATAGGAAGTCGAGGTCATGTAGGCATGATGGAGTTAGGTATAGGCATGGTGGAGTCTAGGTGATTTAGGCATGATTTGGTCATGGTTTTGCGTTTGATTTAATTTCCAAGTTATTGTTATTATGGAAAATAAATGATGATGTATATGTATGTTGTGGTGTAAATGTCCAAATATTTGATATCATGGAAATGTGAAATGATTGATGTATGATATGGTGATGTTATAAAATGGTAGGTATGTATGTTTTTATGATTGTTTAATTTCCTAGTTTTGTGTAAAATGGAAACCAACTAAGGTAGAATGTGAATATAAAAGGGGGAAAATTGGTTAGGGGAAAGAGTGTTCGAGCTAACCTCCAAGGGCCCCATGCCCTCAGAGTGCTGCCTACATAGCCCGATGAAAAGGGGCCTCAAGCCGATGTAGTTCTCCCATAAGCTAGGGAAGAATATGATGAGGTAGAGGAATGGGTTGGTTGGTTTTAGGCATGATTGAGTCTAGGTCATTTAGGCATGTTTGAGTTTAGGTCATTTAGGCATGGTTGAGTTTAGGTCATAGGCATGGTTGATTTTAGATCATGTTGCAGGTTGAATTTAGGTCGAATAGGCATGGGTGATTTTGGTGAAAGAGGAATTCTTAAATGTAGGTGTCAATGGTCTAGTCCTGTGTAGGAGAATCAATAAGTAAGAAAAGAGGTGAATGGTAAGAGGAGACAAAAAAATATGCCTAATTGATAAGAACCATTATGAGTCTATCATACCAAAGATGGCGTATGAACATAAAACCCTAAAGGCATTGTATGATGACTATTCTAAGGGTGAAGAAGGTCACATGATCATGAAATGTTGAATTTGTGGCACATCCCTTGAGTAGGATGAAAATTAGAAAGGAAAGGCGGTGAGGTGAAAGAATTTGGTTTAGTGTAACCTAGTGTGAGAAGCATGCCTCTTTGGCAAGAGACCCAAGATCAAAATAGGAAAGTCCATGATGAAAAAATCTTTTTCTTTTTCTTTGTTTTTATAGATTGATTGATGTGGGAAGTCTATATGGGATGAGTAGAGTATATCCTTGAGGTCTTCGTGAAGTTGATCGATGTGGGAAGCTTCAGAATATTTTTATTTTATTTTTACAGAATAGTCTTCTTTTTGTGATAGACTATATACAGTATGGCTAGCTTTGTATAGTTGTCCTTCGAGGGAGAAGTCTATTTATAGCAACAAGATAGAAATATTAGATGTCCTTTTGAGGAGTCATCTTTTGCTAGAAGTTTGACTCAAGGATTTTGAGATTGAAAATCCCGTATATTACTTTTGAAATTTTTTTTAGGTTTTACTATAGAAGTCATAGGCTTCTTTGGACAAGACTATAGAGAAGTATAGGCTTCTTTTATGAAGACAAAACCATAGCACACAAGGGTTATCTTATGAAAGAGAGGTTTTAAGTGTAATGAATGACCATGGGATTCCATCCTGAAAAGGATGAAAAGTATCCATGAGAATCATGCCATGAGTAGAGCCATGGTACTCATATTGAAGATAAGGTTAAAAGGTGATGGGTAATCACATGATTCTTACTTTAGTTGATCCTTAAAATAGGTAAGTGGAAGGTGAATGGTGCTCAAGGACAAGCATTTAATAGACATAAGGTGATCTAGGAATTGATTCAAAAAAATAATGGTGAAGATGTAAGGCATTGAGGGGCTCAGGTTCAAGTTTACCTTCGAGTGAAGACAAATGATAAGCACTTGATCCATATAGGTATGAGTAATGATATATGGTCCAAGCCAATTAGGAGAAAACTTGCCCCATTTACTTTTCTTTGCTTTTGTTACATGTTGATTTTCCTTCAAGATAAGGTCACCAACCTGAAGGTTTGTTCTTGGACAAGTTTATCAAGGCATGTTTGATACGTTTTTGGTAGATTTGGAGGTGATCAAGAGAATTTAGACGGTGCTCGTCTAATAACTTCAAGCTGTGTTAAATTATCATAGCAAAAATCATCATCATTGAGCATATCTTTGAGTGAGATACAAAGAGATGGAATTTGGACTTTAAGAGAGGTAGGACAACCTCTATACCATAGACCAAAGAGAAAGGTGTGGCAGCAGTTGAGGTATGAATACTAGTACGATAAGCCCATAAGGAAAAAGGAATGTGCATGTGCCAATCCTTTCCAGTATCATCAACCACTTTCATAAGAATTTTTTTAAGGTTTTTTTGGTTGATTCGCTTGGCCATTTGTTTGAGGATAGTAAGGTGAAGAAAAATTGAGTTGAATGTCAAAGGCATCACAAATTTTCCATAGGGTTTTATTTTTGAATTATTTTCTCATTATCAAGTGATGAGGCGGTGAGGAACACCAAAGTGACAAATGATGTGATGATTGATGAATTCACAAATTTTCATCTTTTGTAGAAATAAGAGGTATGGATTCCACCCATTTAGTGTAATATTTGGTAGTGGTAATAATCCATTGATGATGTTGGGAAGAATGAGGATTGATATCTCCAACAAGATCCAAACCCCATTGAGAGAAAGGCCAAAGGTCTTGTGACCTGTAAGGCATGACTAGGGTGTGATGAAGATTAGCATGTTGCTGACATTTCACACAATGCTTGACATAGTCACAACAATCACAATTTAGGGTTGTCCAAGTAATAGCCTGTAAAGGATGTGCTTTAAGAACAACTAAACCATTGAAGTGACCCCCACAAATTTCCATCATGAACTTCCTTGATGGTGTAGGGAATTTCAGAACTCGTAAGACATCGTAAGAGGATAGCATCAAAACCACATGTTTATAAAGAAGACCACCCATGATGACATAGTGAGAGACACTTTTGAGAAAGGCTCATTGTCCATTGTATGAGTAAGATCTAGAGGTAGAATGGAAAGGGAAAGGTAGTCAAAGAAACTACTTATACCAAAGGTCATGGGTAGTTTCAATGTTTCCTACAAGGTTGACGTCTCAAAATAGATAAGAGGGTGATTGCAACTTTTTACGGTGACAAATATTTTGAGTCATAGGGTGAAACAGGGATTTGAGAAGCAAGACATGCCATGGTATCTATAAATTTATTAGTGGAACGTGAGGTGGTTTGAAGTTCATAACGGTCAAAGGTAGTCAAAATTATGTCAACATGATGCTTATACTTTTGAAGTATCTCATTACGACACTTAGTATATACCATTAACTTGGTTCACAACCAGTTGAGAGTCGTCAAAGATATTAATTGATTTAACATCTAAGGTTATGGCAGTTTGAAGACCTAACACGAGTGCTTCATATTCAGCGATATTGTTAGTACAATCAAAATCTAGTTTGAAAGATAATGGCATAGGCTCACCATCAAGAGGAATGAGGATAACTCCTGGCACCACCCCCACACTGACATTTGGAACCATCAAGAATAAGGTCATCTGGTAAATGGTATCATCCAAAGAGAGAGTAGTGATGGATTCATTAAGGAAATCAAAGTTAGAGGATTGATTTCTAGAGAGAGGTGCATCTATGAGTTGGTCATGCAATTGTTTGTCCTTTGATAGAATTTTTGATGGATGAATTCAAGATCTAGGTCTGCAAGAAGCATGAGCCAACATGTGCAACACATGTTGATGTTGGTAGGCTTAGCGTATATGTAATGTAAGGGGTCAGTATTGGTGACAACAAAGGTTTTGTGGTTGAGTAGTAATGGTGAAGTTTAGTGGTGACAAAAACTAAGGCTAAGTAGAGAGTTTTTTGGTGTGAGTATATCTAGTTTCATCTAAAAAGTGTAACTTATATAATAAACCACTTGTTCCATGTGTTTCTCATCATGATGAGTGAGCATGGCACCAAGGAATGATCAATAGAGAAATGTAAAGGTAAAATGGTTGGTCATCCTTAGGGGAAATGAGCACAAGTGGTTGGAGGAGGTATTATTTTAAGGTGTCAAAGGCTTTGTGGCATTCATCATCCCATTTGAAGGAGACATCCTTTTTGAGGAGATGATGAAATGGATGGCAATGGTCAGAAAGTTGTGAAATAAATGATGAATAGATTGTAACTTTCCTTGCAAACTACAAAGTTGATGAAGGTTAGTAGGTGGAGGCATTTTTGAGAATAGCCTTGATTTTAGTGGGATCAACTTCAATGCCATGCAAAGAAACAATAAAACCAAGGAGCTTTCCAAGAGAGAAAATGAAGACACACTTCTTAGGTGAAGGTGAACATAATATTTGATGAGATGGTCAAAGATGACCTTAAGGACTATAAGGTGTTCCAATGATGTTTGATTTGGAAAGAAGATCATCAACATAATCTTCCAATATGTGATGTATAATGTCATGAAAGATATAAGTCATAGCCCATTGATATGTAGCACCAGATGTTTTAAGGCCAAAGGGCATGACACGATAGTAAAGGTCCCCAAGGAGTGATGAAGGTGGTTTTGTGTTGATCTTTTAGGGAAAGTAATATTTGGTTATAACTCGAGAAACCATCCATGAGTGATAACATCTCATGGCTGTGGTGAGATCAACTAGTTGGTCAATACTAGGTAAAGGAAATTCATCTTTGGGGAAAGCTAAGTTAAGGTCATGGAAATCCATGCAAATGCAGAGTCCCCCTATCACTTTTGTGACAAGAACAATGTTAGAGATCCATTGGGGATAATCAATGGGTAGGATGAAGGAAACGAAAGAAGGCATTAGAGTTCTTCTTTGACAAGAAGGGAAATGTGAGGATGCATTTTCCAGCTTTATTTCATGGGTTTGGCCTCAAGAATAGTTATGATATTGTGGACCACAATGTTTGGGTCAATACTAGGGCATATCAGCATGTAGACCAAGCAAAAGCATTGCTATGATCCCGGAGGAAAGAAGTAAAAGCTTCTTGTTCAACAACATCTAAAGATTGGCCTATTTTTAGAATGTGCGGGTCATCCTGAGTGTGAATATTGATTTTGATGGTCGATTCATTCAACATGGTTTGCATCTCAGAAGGTAATGACCGGTGAATATAAGAATCTTTCACACCAAGGTAGGTGAGAATAGACTCATCATCTGACATGAATGATATTAATGAAGGTGTATCATCATCAATCATGTCAGATAGATATGAAGGGAAGAGAAGAGGGAGCCTCACCATCCCATCTCATTGATAAGTTAGAGGTCCCAGGAAATGGTGTTCACATAAAAAAAAAAAAGTTAGAGGAATGGATTTTGATCCATAGAATTTGTAGGTGAAGGTGGTGAAGAAGGTGAATGGGGTGGAGAATGTTTATCATCCTCAATGATTTCGACTGGGCCTTTTGGGAGATGGATCATGAAAATCCAATACCACCGTGGTCTTTATGCTTATAGGTGGTGCATGGGATGATAGTATGGAAGCCTTGTTCATAGAAACCAAATCCAAATCCCTTCAAAGCATAATGATGGAGGAAGTGTGGGTGAAGTGGTGATTGGTGAGAGATGAAGGTCGATGAAAATGGTCAAGTTTGGGAAGGTGGATTGGGCAGAGTAGGTAGAAGCATCAAGTCCCCCATATGTTAAGTTGGTGTGAAAGGTGGGGAGGACCGTAAGGGAAAACCTCCTATGTGGTGATCATAAGCGGGGATGTTGGTGAAGTTTACCATACTCTTGAGGAGTAAGAAATGTGTCAATATTATAAAGGTGGTACTCCCTCAGAGTGAGGTGTTGAAAAATACCTTCTAAGGGATCAGTAGTGGGTATGTGGGTAGAGGAATGGATGAATTATTGGTCGTTGTGAAGAAGAAGCATAAGTTGGTTGAGAAGTAGATGGGTTGGGTGATGGTCACCTAGAAGTTGTGGCAATAATGGGAATAGAGGAGTTATGTGTGGAAGAGGTAACTGACAACATGGTGGATGGGGCCATGGGTGAAGGGGAAGTGGTAGTGGTGGTAGATGCCTTAACTGGTATAAGGACATCATTGGGTTGATATAACATGTTACAGGTCTTGAATGGTGAAGGGTCAGCTAGAATGGTATAGTTGTGTCCTTCATGTTCAAATTTTAAAACAATGGTGTAAGGTTCAAGGAACACAACCCATGATGTGGATCCAAGGTCAACCAAGAAACATGTTGTACTAGAATTCCCCCTCTAAGACATAAAATAATTCCAGGAATGGTATAGGGGGCCCACATGAATGTGGAGAATGATGGTGCCAAGGGTGGAAGTCATGGCATCATTGAATGAACGCAACATAATTGGGTTATTATGCATGTAATTGGTAGGATGTGCATTTTATGTATGCATGGGAAGAAATGATGTTGATACTGGCACCACCATCGATCATAATAACATGTCAAACGTGTATATTATCAATGTAGATGGAAATAAATAGGTGGGATCAAGATCATCTGATTAGAGAGGTACAATCTCGTCTTCGTCAGAGAAACTGAGAGAAGCTACTTGATGAGTGGTAGTGGGTAAGAGGAAGGGGATGAAGTGGTGAGAGAGGCCACATGGTGAGGAGTGATAATGGATGCCACAGGAGTAGGGTCATTAGGTAAAACCTCAATAGATTGCAAAACCTCAATGAGGGCATGTTGATGATGAGACTCAGAGGTTTGGACAAGGTCATACAAAGACATTTTGAGAGGAGACTGGTGTAATTGTTTAATCATTATATGATGGGAAACCCCATCAAAAATAGGGTATGTGGGTCCATGGATGGTGATTTTTAGGTACAGGTGTAGATGGGATATTGGGTAAAAGAGTAGCGGATGGGCTAGTTGTTTTCTCCTTTCCTTTTCCTTCTGGGATCGAGTGGTAATGTTAACCATATTAATATGTGGTAAAGGAGAAAGTGAGTCATGATAGGTGTAAGCGATAGGATGGAAAAAAATATGGTGAGGGAATATACTAGTTTTTGAAAAAATGCAACGCATTGGCATTTTGGCGGAGGTTTGGCTAGCTCTCTTATGTGGACCATATTGATCTCAAATGTTGGAGGAGGATAAAAGGGTTGTGGAGGGGGAGATGAAGGTGTTGAATAGGTAAGGGATGAGGATGTGTGGTGATAGGTGAAGGTGGAATAGGGTCCTCATCTAAAAGATCATCATCATCAAATTTTTCTTCGGGAGGACATAGTTGGAGAAGAATAGTCTTAAGAGCCTTACATTTTTCCACATCATGCCCTGACACATGATGGTAAGTAAATTTTTGTATCATCAAACCCTTCTGGTTTAGGTTTGAGTGGGTCGTAAGGTCTAAGTGGTGGTAATGTGATGACAGAGGTTTCAAAAGGTTAGCTAAGATGTTGGCAGTAAGACCCTACCAATGGATCACAATGTGAAGTAAGTGTGGGTCTAGATGAAAGTGTGGGTGATTTTGGTGGGAGAGGCACCATGGAGGTGGAATCGAGGTTGAGTTAGTTTGACCACCTATTTGGTAGGTAGTATGGTTTTAGGTTTGGATTGCACCTTCTTGGGTAAAGATGTAGCAAATGAGCTAGCGGTTGAAGGTGGTGTAGGTTTAACTACCTCTTTGGAGGGTAGTGGGTTTTTGGACTTTGGTTGCACCTTCTTGGGTAAAGGTGAAGATGGAGTGTGTGATGTAGAAGGGAAGGTAGATGGAGGAAGGGGATGGGTTAGCCAAGGTGATAATGGAGGTGTGGTGAAGGCTATGGGAAGAGGCAAGGTGGAAGGTACTGGTTGAAGAGAAGGAAATATCATAGGTAATGATGAGGATACTAGAAGTGGTGTAGGTATAGGTAGTAGAAAGGATGCAGGTGTGATGGAAGGCATAAGTTGTGTAGGTAATTTGGGTGTAACAGAGGATTGTGATGAGGAGGTGGGTTGTTGTGTTTTTAGTTTACCTTGGGTAGGAGGCTATTTGGCCAAGGTTGATGGGTGGGGCCCTAGGATAGATGGAAGTGGTGAAGGTGATAGAGGGGTAGTGGGAAAAGTGGTGTATGTGTGGCCTAAGAGGTTGGGTCTTCCTCTTAGGTGGGGAATAGTCTTTTTGCACTAGCTTGTGAGGATGTGGCTAAATCCAATTTGACAAGGGGATGGACTAGGCTTGATGTCGAGCATGACTCCCAATGTGGCAATGGGTTTGGATGTGAGGAAGATATAGATGTAGGTAAGGCTTTAGGCATTGGAAAAATTTCATTCGATGGTAAAGGTTTAAGTGTGGGAAGAGGGTGATGAAGAAGAGGTCACTACAACTAGCATGGGCATGGTTGGTTTGGTTTGTCTAAAACACCTTTGGATAGATCATGGAAGTATCAACAGACAACATTTGCATTTGAGTTGAGAAAGGTAACCGAAGGCATCCCCAAAGCATGGAATTGTCAACATAATCCAAGTGGTCAGCCAAACATGAAAAACACCATTGGAGGGGGATGATGTTGATTTGGTAGTAATCCCTGTAAAGAATGTCTGTGAGATAGGGAAATGGTTGGCCTTAACTCTGTGGGTAAAAGAGACGAGAGAAAATCAACATGATCCTTAAAAGCCAATGGAGAATTGTCACCAATAGGAAGGGGCACTTGCTAATGGATCCCCTATGGGTAGGGGAGATGACAAGTAGGATGAGGTAGGTTCATATTTTGGCAAAGAGGAAGGTAAGCATGACTCTCCCGTGGGTAGGAGAGTAAATATTGTGGGTTGTTTTTCGTCAATTTGAGGGGTGTGTGGGGAAACTGTCTTGGTAGATATGGTGAGACTCCTCCATGGGTGAAGGGGGAGATAAGGGAGACTCCTTTGTGGGTAAAGGAGCAGATGAAACAAACTCTTCATGGATGAAGGATCTCGTGCAAGAATCTCCTCGATAGATGGAGTAGGAGGAAATTGAGGAAGGGTTGGTATGATGTCAAAAAAAACATGAACCTCCTCAAAACATTATTGTCATTGGTCGAGGTTCGCTAGTTTGGTTAGATGAGGGTGTGATTTGGGAATGGTTTCTTGAAGATGTGAAGGTTCTGATTATCTAGTGTGTTAGGGTTATCCAAGATGAGATCTCCACTATCTAACATTTCTTGGATGATATTTTTGAAAGTTATACAATTACTATCGTCATATGACCTTTAATGTGATGATAGTTGCAGTAATCATTTTCTTTATACCATGCAGGCATAGGACGAGAGGGGTCAAAACTAGTATGTGGTTTTACGGGTGGAAGAGTGATGGCTGGATTTTAGAAGTTTTTCTAAAACCAAAGAATAGGGTTCTCTATGGGAGTGTATTTTCATTGCTCCCACTTGAACTGAAAATCCGAACAAGAGAAAGGTTGGAAGAAGGCTTTGATTGGTTGGATGGGTGAGATGGGCTGGATTTCAAAACTACCGCGTGGGTAGATCCTTTTGCTTTAGAGTAATTATTTTGTGGTTTGGAAGAAGAAGAGGTATCATTTGATTTAAACAACATTCTTATTACACAATTGTATCTTCTTCTCTTCAATGGCATGAATTTCAAGTTTTTGGGCCATGGTGAATGCCTCATCAAAATGTGTGGAAGGTTTGAACTTGGAGAGTTGGTGAGATGTGCCTAGCACAAGCCCTAGTGAACAACTCTATTAACTTGGTTTGAGGTAGTTGAAATGTGAGCTGGTTGATTAGGCTTCGCCAACGAGTGAAAAATCTGTGATAGATTCATCTTCGTATTGTCGTGTCGAGTACAAGTCATTCATGGTGACTTTTGACATGATGTTGATAGAAAAGTGGTCTAGGAAAGCTTGAGCTACTTGGTTAAATGAGTAAATGGAGTGCCTAGGTAGAGAACTATACCAATCCAATTAGGTCATGTCAAGGACATTGGGAATGTTCGTAAGAGAAAAGTGTCATCATGAGCGATCAGATAACACCCATGTTTAAAAGACCACAAGTGTTGTTGTGGGTCTTCTTTGTTGTTAAACTAGTTGAATTTAGGAATTTCCCAATGCATAGGGTATGGACGAATTGGAATGGATGGGTGAATGGGCTCATTGCAAATATCATCGTATGTTAGAGAATTACGTGAGCCGGAGACCGATGCTTCCAATGTCTGCATCTTGTCCATCATCATTTTGATAAGATCGTTAGTAGGTGTGATGATGGGCACCCCCTGTAGTATATAGGGGGTAGATGATGAAGGTATGATGTGGGTGGCATCCCAATATATGGTGGTGCCGAGTATGAAAATTGTGAGGGAGGAATAGATGCAGGTGGCAAGTATCCTGAATAAGTGATAGATGAGATAGGGGTTGTTGGTGATAAGTGTAGGTAGGTGGAGTGGATGTAATGACTCTATAGTAATTGGAGGAAGAGACTCATGGGATGGAGAGGACAATGTTTTGGAAGGGAGTATGGGTTTGCCGACACCATGGGTGGTTGAGATGTAATAGGTATATGAGAGGTGGTGGTGTAGATAGACCTACACTCAAGGTGGTTGATAAAGGAATGGTTGACATCACAGGAGAAATTGACGTCAAAGGCATGATAGATGTCATAGGTGTGAAGATATCAATGATGTAGGGTCAAGTTGGGACACCACAGGTGGTAAGGTGGAAGAGGGTAAGGCCAAGCTAGTAGTAGTTGATGCAGAAGTGGGTGCAAGGGTAGGAGGAATGGACACATGCATGTCATATACAAGCTTCCCTGATGAATCCCGAGTGGATGAATGGGATAAATAATATTATAAAAGAAATGGGGTTTTGATCAAGGAGTCTTGCGAACTCCTCATCACCGGTATTGATGATGATAGGCTGATTGGGATCCATAGGTGATAGAATGGAAGGCAACGATGGGCTAGGTGGGGGAGTGGCTAAAGGCTAACATGGAATACGAGGGTATTGGCTTGGCTATGAGTCAAAACCATGTGAGTTATAGTAGACTGGTAATCTGATCTCTGTAGATGACACAAAAAGCATAAAAGGAATGGAGAAAATAGTTTAGAAGGTGAAAATTGGTCATTGTTTTAATTGAAAAATTAAAACACAGAGACCGACAACGTGGTTGGGTAACCGATGTTGGTGACATGAAGAGGGTAATGATGGTCAGAGGACCGATACTAGTTACTATGGAAAATCAAAAGATTTGTAAATGTGGCAATAAATGATGAAAATGAAGCAAATCTGGACTTTGACAAAGTGATTTCAAAGACACAGAGATATGGTGAGGTAATTGAGGAAACCCGTAAAGAACAAAAATGTGATGAATGCTACTTTGGTTAAAATGACCAAAACAAAGAAAACTGACAATGGTTGTAAACCGATGACAATTAGATGAGTAAACCGATGATGATCACTGGACCGATGCTGGTCACTGTGAAATTTGTGAAAAGATGGAAAAAGTGAATTTGGTGATTTAGATCAAATAAAAGACCAACCCAAAAACCTAAGTATGGCAATGATTGACCCTAACACACTCAGAAAGAGTTAGAATACACCAACTATGATTATGGAGTGTGAAAGGAGTGAAGAATGAAGAAAACGAACTCACACCTCAAAACAGATCAAGCAAAAACTAAGCAAACACGAAATCCTATGTGGTGGATTTTATGTTTCGGCTTATGCCATTTAGGACTGACTTGTGAATAGAGTAGAGTTTTTGGTTTGATAAAAGGTGCCCTATGAAAAGCCAACAACTAAGGATAGTTTCAAGTAAGTTTTGGTGAGGGAGGTCCTTTCTTTGAGATAATGACTGGACAAAGAAACTAGTTTGGAGCCCACTATCAATCCTCTGATCGTGTGATCATTGACAACTTCTTCCGGGTAGGATGTTGTTTAAGAAAATGAGTACTTTATTTTAGTGGTTTGGTGTAGAGAAGAAAGTGTGCACTACGATTCAATTTTTCAACCATCAGTTGGGCATGACTTCCAAGCATATAGGTTGCCCACAATTTTAAATGAGCTATAGATGCAACACTCAGAAATGATATGCAAATATTTTAGACCCAAATCCACAATGACATTGATGAGAGAAATGATGAATAGGAAAGAGTATGTCTTTCACTAATGCAATACAAAAATAAAAAGAATGGTTCTTTTTAGTCCAAAATATGAGTGTCAATGAGACAAGTAGAAGAGAGAGAATGTTCCAAAGGAGAAAATTTAATGTGAACGCTTTCAAAAGGAAATAGACACACAATATTTCACCTAGGAATGAACAATGCAAAAGAACCCCGATGGGTCCCACCAAGCATGCCAAAATGTTTCACCAAATAAGTTGTGCGATAAAATAGATAAGGTAATAGGTCAAGGAGGAATACCTGTGATTATGTTGGTTGAAGGTTGAATGCGCACGTTACTGAACTTTATCCAAGCTGATCGTGGAGAAATCATTTTTGTCTGGGAAGGACTACCTGTAGATACAAAGCAAGACCACCAAATGATATTAAATAGCAAATGACAGTGGACTACCTAGCGATTGCTAGTTCCAAGAAGTGTGATACTTCCTAGATGGCTATCAATCCACTATTTTTATCAAATTAATGAAAGTAAATATGAGAAATAAAGGTCCTATTGCTAACACTTTGATTTAGGTATCTCAAAATGTTATCAACAAACTAGATTAAGAAAAGTATTAAAATCTAAACTAATCTAGCATCAAGAAAGGTATGTTTCTGGTTGGGACAGGTCACAGGGGTGTTAGGTAAGGTCACAGAGGTATCTGGTAAGGTTGGGGGAATTTAGGTGATGTTAGAGGAAATTTGGTGAAGGTTAAGAAACATAGTGACCGATATCGATCTAGTGACCGATGCCGGTAGAGAGGGGAGACCGATGATGGTTAAGGTGACCGATGTCAATGTAGGGGCAATTTGATAATAAATTATTAAACAAAGGTTTTTAGGCTCTCTGTGATTACACAAAGAGTGAGGGTAGTATGGTTTGGGTCATAATATGGCTGAGAAGACTCAAGGATACTAAGAAGGAGGTTTAGAATGGTGAAAAGTTTGGGATGGTTGAATAGTGGGTTGATGGGAGGAAGGTGATGTATAGGCAACAAAGGAAATAAACTACTGAAAGAAACCAGAGATCTACAAAGGGAATAAGAAAAATGATTAGGATCACAATACTTACTTGATGTCTTGTATATCTTGGGAGTTGGGATGGTTAATGGTTGATTAGAGAAGAATTTTGAGTCTAGTGCCACGTGGAAATATCCCTTAGTGTTCTCAGTGAGTATTCCAATGCTCTGGAAGGGAAAAATGATGTTTTCTCGTGCACTTGTGTGTGTGTGTTTTTGTCATCTGGATGCAGGAGGGCTTGAAGATTCATGCTTGAATGCAATAAGGCTCCAATAACTGAATGACCAACCCATGTAAAGATTTGTGAAAGTGTATATAAGGTAACCGATGGTGGTTAGGTGACCGGATGTCGGTTGAGGATAAGCGGCATTGGTTAAGGCGGAAAGTCTAGGTTTACCAAAAATAGGTAGATCTTTACTATTTTTGGCATGATTTTGATTGATTCTTAGGAAGTGGAGTTCACATGAGAGAAGGAAAGAAGGTCATAGAAGAAGTCCAATTAGGTTTAGGAAGAAGTCTTAGTTTAGTTAGGTTAAGTGGTGACTCAACACTGGGAGTGATGACTCAAGCTGAGAGTGATGACTCGGTCATTGTGAGTTAAATGCCCCTGGAATGGGTCCAGGGTGAGGTGTAATGATGAGGTGGAGGTGTGAGGGTGAAATTAACTTAATTAAAATAATTAAATTAATTAATAATGTGAGGATGAATATTAGTATAGGATGAAGGGGTCATGATTAATTAAATATATTATGTTAATTAATCAAAGGAACCAAGGGGAGTGTGACCCAAATTTGGTGTCTATAGGAGTATAGAGGAATTAAAAGACACTGGATGTATTTGGATTGAAAACCATAGAATGATTCATACTTTTTGTGGAGGAGATAGATCACACTAACAATTACCCAGGAGATGAAGGCAACAAGGTATTTTTTGATTCAGGATTCTTGAATGATGTTCACGAGTAAAATAATCATTCCTCTGTCACCTAAATGAGAAGTTTACAATGCCATATTGATTGATAAAAACATCCCTTGGAATAACTATTTGACTCGATAAGAACCTTCAATTGTGTGCATGTTGGCACACTGCAACCAAGTTTATCTTCGAGATTGTTGTGAAAGATGAGAACTGCTTCCATCATTTCAAACAAGGACAATGTTCTTTTTGGTGATTATTGGTGATGCTAAGTGAACCAATAAAAGATAGGTTGTGTAGTGAGACGAAAGAGTCAAGTTATTCAGTTTGTAGAAAGTGTTTGCAGAGCTAGACAATGCTTTTGACTTCATCAAATCAGATGTATAGTGCAAATAACTAGCTATATTTACTCATGGGTGTTTGTTAAAGCCCTGTTTTGTAATACCATTGGAGGTGTCATGACATTCAACTGTTTTTCAAAGAAATGTATGCCAAGATGATGTTGTTTATAGTAAAATTATTTATTAGTTGTGTAAGAAGATGTTCGAGACATTGGAAAGGTTCAGATCTTTTCAATTGGAAAAGGCGGAAGATCCTATTTTCACCAATGGGATGAGGAGATAGCATTTTGGTATCTAATGAAGTGGGAGAGTCCATTTCTCATATGGTTGAGATAGGCGGACCCCACTTTAATGGATAAGGCACTGGGTCTTGTTATATGTTTTAAAAATGGTATTTTAAAGTGATGTTATTGTTAAACTCACTTTTGGAAGATTTTGATAACTTAAGTGGTTTCTAATTTCAAGTTACTTTTTAAAAGTTGGTTGAAAAAGTCAAAGTCACTTAAGGTGCCCTAATTTAATGTTCATGTAAATCCTAACTACTTTGTAACCAACTTTTGGGTTATAAAAGGAAGTTAGGGGCTCATTTGTAAGGGTGACTTTGAGAGAGGAGAAGAAAATACTTTTGTGTGCAAGCTTTGTTTCAAGAAAGAAACTTTGTGTTCTTTTGTGAAGACATTTTGAGAGTTAATGAAATATGAACTTTGTGTCCCATTCATTATCTCTTATAGCATTTGATGTTCTTATGTTCATTAGATGTTAGTGTTTAAATCTTGCATGTGTATATTATCTTTGATCTTATTTTCAATGTTATTAATATGTTGTTCTTGTTCACAGTGATCAAGCTCTGATATTTACTTGCTCATGTGTGTTCCCTTTCATTTATTCTTGTTTAGTTGATTCAAACTCTGTTTTATTTGAGTTAGTTATTTGTTTCTTCTTCTTCTATATGCAATATTAGGCTCTATTTTTACCTAACTATTGTATGCTCCTTCCATCCATTCCTTTCCATTTCTTTCCTTCATTCCATTCCATTTCCTCATTCACACTTCTTTCCATTTGATGTCCCAAAACACCCCCACATACAATTTTGAATGTATAGATGTAAATATAGTTTTGGTTTTCAATAAAGGAAACCTCACCTTCATTGAGGAGGGACTTTGTCCCCTAACTATTGCATGTCATTTGCATGCATGCAAATCCATTTGCTAACAGTTTTTGGTGACTCTAATGGGGATTCAAGAATCATTAACTAGTGCTTGGTTAAATATTTATGACTATCCCCTCTGCACAAGCTCCAGTTCTTCAATCGAATCTTGTGCCCAATGAATATTTTCAAGGAGACATTATTGCCAACCTTTGGATAGTAGCTTGGGAAAACCATGAAAGCTTGCAATAATTTTGGTTGTTGATAGAGCCATTGACAGAGAAATCTACATTGAAGACCTTAGAAGAAGAGCACCCACACTTGTGGCCAGAAGACCTCTTGGACACGTGTTGATCGTTGTTCATCAACGTGGCCCTCTTCCACCAAGGCAATAATTTGTATGACTATTATAGGTAACTCACCTATCTTGCAACCAAATCTTCTTTTTATAGATACTCAAGAAGACATATCATCATATTTGAGGAAAGCTATTTGGGAAAAGTGCACAAATGACTATCATTTTCATCTCGCCGCATCAATATTGGATAATGAAGAAAATCAAGTTGTGAGAGTTTCGTTAGAGTCATTCAGGTGCAAAGAGATCAAGAAAGAGAGCAAATAGAAAAGGCTAGAGCTGATCGAAATGTGCCAGTGATCCTTTCACAGTAAAGATTTCAAACTGGCAAGAAGGAGGTTTACGTGAGGAGAAAAAGCAAAAGGTCGATCTGATCCATTTTTTATTTTCAAGGAAATTTTGGTTTCAAGTTATCTCCTCCAAGGGGAAACTCCTCGTAAATGTAAGCCTTGCATCAAGTCCTAAAAGAGAAAGTAAGGGAGGAATCACTACAAGTCAAGCACTTGTTCTTTCTCATGTTGTTTTACCCTCACATACAACCTTTCCCAGGATGGAATGCTAACGTACCATGGGGAAATGCCATAGGCCCATTGGCCTTACCAGCTCGACATGACCTCCCGAGGATCGATGAAGATCCTTCCCAAGTTCAATGGAGATGGGAAGACTTCACCTGATGACCACATTTCACCTTCTTTATTACATGTGTAGTTTTTTGGTAGAATATGAAGATGTTGTTGTTCACCTCTTCATTGAAACATTGCAAGACATTTCACGGATTGGTTTCATCATCTCCCAAATGGATGCATTACAAACTAGAATGATATGAAAACTAAGTTTGAAGACAGGTTCAAAATGGCAGAAGATGAACATGCCCTTTTAGCCCAACTATCTCAGTGAAGAAAGAGCCAACAAAACCCATGAGGAATTTTGTGGCTAAGTTCAACAAAATGGTGAACAAAGTTCCTGCCAAAATTCACCCAAACCTTGACGGACAAAAATGTTTCTTTATTAATGCACAACAACCAGAAGTATGCTATATCACTAAGAAGGGCTAGAGTGGCTACTTTGGAACTTGCTCAATCCATGGCAATAGAAATTGAGGATGATCTAATCATGGTAGGAAAATTCAAGAAAACTTCCCCAAGGGAAAGAAAGAAACCCCCAATGCTTTAGAGGCCATACTCACTAAGTTGGCTAATGATATGTTAGCTTTGAAAAATCAAGTTGCTCAAAGTAGTAAACCTCCTACTTACAAAGACATCCCAAGAAAAGGCTACGTTCCCAAAAATCCAAAATTACAGGCACTCCGACGAGGCTTGCTATTGAAGCAGCTCCCGCAACTAACTCAAAGTGTGATGTCATTGAGGAAAGTGATGATGAAGTTGAGATCATCGAGGTTGATGAAGAAGAGCCAAACTCTGGGACATCTGAACCTGAAGTCAAGAGAGCTGAAGGAGAAAGTAATAATCATTTTTTTGAGTACCATTCATTTAGAAGAAGAAGATGAATACAAAGAAATTGTAGAAGATATGAATAGTCAATCCTTTGTGGTCTTCACACTGCTCTCAAAAAAGGAGCAGAGTACCACTAAGGTGGAAGATAAAAAGAGCTCCAAGGAAGTTCCTAAAGAATCTAAAACTAAGGAAACTTCCAAAGAATCTAAAATGACTGAGATTCCTAAAGAGTCCAAGATGACTAAAGTTTCCAAGGTCAAATCTATCTCAAAGAAAGGAGAACCTTTTCCAAGTCAATCAGTTGATAAATCAGCTACGAAGAAAGTTTCTTCTTCCACATCAATATCAACTAAGCCCAAAGCAAAGGTCAAAAGTGAGCCATCATCAAGTTTGAAAGAACTTGTATTTGAGACATCAAGTATGGTCATTTTGCCCAAATTTGATATTATTGATCATATCAATAAAAAAAATTTCCATGTCACAAGTAGAGTACTTGAAGTCCAATAAGGATCAACTCGAGAAATTGGTCCAATTTATCAAAGGTGACTCTATTGTTCATTCCTCTAAAGGAATTATGAAAACTCCCAAAGATGGGAAGACTCAAAATATTGTGGTGGCCACTACACCTTCAAATGAAAAGGTTGAACCTTTCTTTTTGTGTCCTTTTTGATCAACAAATGCAAATTAAGTAATTGCATTATAGATTCTAGAGCCTTGGATAATGTGATGCCTACAAAAGTAGCACATGCTCTTGGTTTGACTTATACAAAAACACTCGGATCTTATTACTCCATGGAGACAAAACAAGTTCCTTTGATTGGGATTAAAGACACTCAAATGGCTTTAGCTCAATTTCCTCAAAAGTGAGTCAAGGTAACCATTCTAGTTGTTGACATTCCCGCTTCATATGGTATGTTGTTAAGCAAGAAATTTTGTAGAGATCTAGGTGGTGAGATTCAAATGGACTGGTCTCATGCTATGATCCCTATTAGTGGAGAAATGAAGAAGCTAATACCGGAGACTCAAGAAAAGTTCATGGTAAAAACCAAAGATCCTCACACAGTCCTATTTCAAAACTCAAGTATGGGTAATTATATGATGACTACAGAGGTTCATGTGCCTGAGGTCACTTTCCAAGATCCCAATGAGATCTAGACTCTTGAGTTTGATGGAAGTTGTTGCTCAACAGGTTCTAGTGCAAGAGTGGTGCTTATATCTCCAAATGGTAAAATATTTCCTTTTTCTTACAAACTCCAATTTTCAAATACTAACAAACACTACAAAATATGAGGCGTTAATCCTTGGCCTCCAAGTTGCAGAAGAAAAAGGGATCAAAATTTGAAAGCCTTGGGAGATGCAGAGTTGATCGTGAAACAAGTAAAAAATCAAGTTTCAAGTAAAAATGATCGCTTGAGACACTACAAAAATAAAGTGTGGGATGCGATTGAAGCCTTTGACATTTTTTTCCATAAAATCCATCCCTCGTGAAAAGAATGAAAAAGCATATTCTCTAGTAGTCTCAGCTTCATTGATGATCCCTCATTCAGAGTTTGATCAAGAAAATACACCATTGAAATGATTTTTAGGCCAAGTGTTCCTGATAATGCAAAAATTGGCAAGTCTTTAATGATGATCAACAAATTATTGCCTTCTTAGAAAAAAGGGATAATTTTGAATAGTTTTACTTTGAAGGAAGTGATTCTACATTTCATGAATCGATGACCTCACCCATTCAAGAAAGAGTTGAGAGCGAGGATCCTGGCGATGGCATCATTCAACTCAAAGGAAATAAAATTCCAAAAGGATTGGTTTCACTTGAAGAACTTTTTTGATAAACATGACATAGGTTTATCAAAGAGAAAGAAGAAGGACCTGAATTCTACTAACTATGAGGAAGTTGACATTGGTACCAAGGAAAACCTCGCCTAGTCAACATTGGTAAGTGTTCTCTCCTGAGGAGTGCAAGAAATTTGTAAGCCTCCTTACCAAATATTTTGATGTCTTGGCTTACTCATATGAAGACTTGAAGTCTTTTCAACCTAGGGAAATGGAGCATGCCATACCTTTGAAACTGGTGCAGCTCCATTCAGAAGAGCAAAAGATAGTATAACCCCAAGATAGCAAGGACGATACTCCATGAGGTTCAAAAGATGTTGGACACATGAATAGTGTTTCCTATTCAACATTCAACTTGGATAGCTAATATTGTCCTAGTTCACAAGAAAAATGGAGAAATTAGGATTTGCGTGGATTTCGCAATCTTAATCAAGCTTCCTTGAAGGATAACTATCCACTACCAATCATGGACCATATTTTGTAGGCAGTAACTGGATCAGAAATGCTATCCATGCTAGATGGTTTCTCTGGTTATAATCATATTGAAGTAGCTAGAGAAGATCAACATAAAACCACGTTCACCACCCCTTGGGGTACGTTCATGTATAGAAGAATGCCTTTTGGTTTGATCAATGCCAGTGACAACCTTTCAAAGGGCTATGGACATGGCATTCACAGATTATAAAGACAAAATCATCATAATATACCTAGATGACTTGACATATTTTCTCAAAGAAGTGAGAAGATCATCTAAGAGATTTGGAGAAAATATTGCAAAGATGCAAACTTCATAGAATCTCCCTGAATCCAAAGAAGTCTATGTTTGGAGTTACGGAAGGGAAACTCCTAGGTCATATTGTTTCTAAAGAAGGAACCAAGATCGATCTGAACGCATTCAAGCTATCAAGAATCTTTCCTTACCTACAAGTAAGCCTAGAGTCCACTCATTCTTTGGGAAGGTGAACTTTTTGAGGAGGTTCGTGTTAGATTTTTCTGAGCTAACCAAAAGAAATTGCTGACATGATGAAGGGAAAAGAATCCTTCAAATGGTTAAGGAAGGTAGGGGAGCATTTGAACAAATCAAGGATGTTATTGCAAAAGCTCCTACATTGGTGTGTCCCGATTTTAAAAAGGATTTCATAGTCTATTGTTATGCTTCCCCGCACACGATCTCTCGCCATCCTGACTCAACATAATCAAGAGGGAATTGAATCTCCTATTGCATTCATGAGTTCTGGATTCAAGAAACATGAACTGAATTACACTCCCCTTGAGAAACATGTGTACGTGGTGGTTAGAGCCTTGAAACATTTCAGATACTATGTGTTGAATTCTCACACCAAAGTCCTAGTTCCTGGACACACAATTAAATCAATGTTGACACAACAGGAACCAGGATCTAAAAGAGGTAATTGGGTCTCCAAGATCCAGGAATATGACTTGGACATCAAGCCTACCAAGTTAGTTCGAGGAAGAGGACTCTACCAACTCATCGCAGAGAATGAGCCAAGAAATGACCTTGAGGAAGAACCAATTGAAGAAAGTTTACCTTGGTGGTAGTTTTGTCGTCAAGTACCACAAGATGAGTGGTATTCTAATATAGCTTACTTTCTCACATATGGTGAATGTCCCGAGAATCTAACAACTAAGGAAAAAAGAGCTATCAAATTAAGAGCTAAGTACGTCATTTGGGACAACACCTTATTCAAGAAAGGTATTGATGGCATGTTCTCAGATGTGTTGATAAGGAACAACAACCTAGGTTGCTTGAAGCCTTTCACAATCATGCTTGTGGTGGTCATTTCTCTCTGGACCAATAATAACTCATAAGATTTTTGAGTGCATTATTACTAGCCCACTATGTTTTTGATGCTCAAAAATGGGTAGCCAAATGCGAAGCTTGTCAAAATTTGTTGGAAGACCTAAATTGGCAGCTTTTCCTTTAAAGCCAGTTGTCATTGAAGAACCCTTTCAACAATGGGGTTTAGATTTCATCGGGGTCTTGAACCCAAATTCCAGTGCTGGTCATACTCACGTGCTCATGGACAACTGACTACTTTACGAAGTGGGTAGAAGCCATTCCGGTGAAACAAACATCTACTGCGAGTAATTTGTGACTTCATCAAAGAGAACATTTTGGTTCATTATGAGAATTCCACAAAAGATCGTGATGGACAATGCCACCAATTTCTCTTCTGCAGAGATGATAGGTTTTTTGTTATGGGTATGGGATATCTTTATCTCATTCATCATATTACTATCCTCAAGGAAATTCAAGTAAATCTAAGTAAAAAAAATCATTATTACTATGTAAGCAAGTTAGTCAAAGAAAATCAAAAACTTGGCACAAAAATTTATATGATGCATTATGGGATGACCGCATAACTCCCAAAAGAGCAATTGGAATGTCTCCATTCCAACTCTTTGTATGGAACCGATGCTCAAATTCCCATTACATTGGAGTTACCAGCATTACGATTGGCTCAAGAAGTTGACGATGAATGCTTTGCCAATGTGTTGGATAAAAGGATCATGTTCCTAAGTAAGCTTGAAGAACAAAGAAGTCAAGTAGTGAACAAGATCGAGGAACACCAATCCAAGGTAAAGAAATTGTTTGACGATAAAAACTAAGGAGAGACAATTTCAAATCAATGACCTAGTTCTTCTATGGGACAAGAGGCGTGAACCAAAAGGAAAGCATGGGAAGTTTGATTCACTGTGGCTAGGCCCTTTCAAAATCAAGGCATTTCTATGGAGATAACACCTATTACTTGGCATATCCTGATGGAACTCATTTTCTTTGCCCTATAACGGGAAATATCTCAAGCACTATCAAAATTGAAAATGGGTTGTCCCCGTATGTACATAGGTAATTAGGGTTTTGTTTGTTTTGTTTTCTATTTTTGGTTCCTCTCTTTTGTTCGTCCCATTTTTGTGCATCGTTCTTTTTGGGATCATGTTCATTAAATTTTTGGGTCTGGGTCTGTTGTTGCATCCGTGAAGTCCTTGTCCCCAATAAGAGCCAATTGTTATCAGCTAATTTTGACTTCACAAAATTATAGCATGAAATTTTAAAAAATTGGAAGTGTCCTTTCTCATGATTTATCACCTTCATCATGATCATTTTATTCTCCGATCGTTTTGGCCTTCATTTCATCCATTTTAGGTAAGTACTTCTCCGCTATGTCACAAACCATGTTTTAATTAATTAATTAATATTTACCTTTTTATTTAATAAAATTAAATTTATTAAATTTTAGGGTTTTTAATTAATAAATATTAATTTAATCCTCATAAAGTTGATCGACAAATTTGGAAGAACTTTTCTCATTTTCCCCATTGTCGTGGGCAATTAAAATTCCACCTCCAATTATGGGAATGCTCTTGTAATTGGCTCTCTGCTACCATTTTTCCATTTCCGAAATTGGGAAAAGTTTCCATTTTCCCCGGGAGAAATTTGTGGGAAAGCAAGGAAAAATCTTTATTAGATTCATCAACCCAAGAAGGTCAAATCAGAAAATATCTCCCATTTTCCCATATGGGGAAATGGAGGGAATAGAGCTAGAGCAGCTTTGCCATTAACATTGAAATGATTAAGTGGTTTCTCCATATTCCAATCACAAGCTTACAATTAATGCCCACTACCCAGAAGAAAAGAAATTCAAGGTTATTGCTGTGCGGGAATAAGAAATATAAAAGCGATGCAAATGAAGAAGCTTCTCGAGATATTCATAATATCTCAAGTTTGAGACTCTCTTTTGAGAAGAATAATTTTTCATGATTTTTATTAAAACTATCATTATTCCATTTGCATTTATTGTTCAACACATTAACAAAGAGGTAATAGAAGCCAAATCTATATCCATGGATGCATTTCAAGGTAATGGGAGAAATCAAGAAACCAAACATGTCCAAAACAAAATCCACCAATAAGACAACTTAGAACTCCATGCATTGGTCAAAAAAAAAGTTGTCCATGCATTGGCCAATTCAATGCAAAAGACAGCCCAAAAACCAATCCAAGAAGAAAAAAATCCAAATCAATAAACAAGCAGCACATCTTACGCACATGCAAAAGAAATAGAAAAGACACACATTTTAATAAAAGGGGAAAAAGGCATTACGCAAAAAAAGGAAGACTCATCCCACACCAAAGGAAGGCAGTCCAAGCCCATTTCCAATGCATTCACAAAAGCAAGATCCACACGCATTTAAAAAAGGAGACCACACGTTTGCACAAAACCTACCCACGCATAATACAAAGGAAGATTGCCCAAGGCCAATACCCAAGTGTGAGAAGAAAACAAACCAGTCAAGAATGACCACAACCCACATAGATTCCAGCACAACATCCACAGCAAAGTAAAATTGTTTAATCAGCATTCATCAAAAAATAAAAAGGAAAACACCACACATTTTAAGAAGTGTTGTTCACTTTACGCATTTGCCAAAAGAAAATAAGTTCCACGCACTGCAAAATTAAAAGACCACGCAGTCCAAAGAAGGGAGAAAAAAAAGGTATATGAGGCCAATTGGAAAGCTAAATATGATGCAACGAGAATTGGTATGGCGATGATTGAAGGATATGCACAAAATGGCTTTCTTAAAAAAGCTTTGAGGATTTTCAAGAAAATGCAATTGTCAGGCGTGAATCCAAAGTCCACAATATTTGTTCAGCGTCCTCTTCAAGTGTGTGCAAAAATGGTGCTTTGGAACACGGTATGGAGTTTCATCAAAGAATAATCAAAAGTGGGTTTTTGTCAGAGGTTGTAGTTGTAAATACCCTGATAGACATGTATGCAAAATGTGGAAGCATACACAAGGCACATGAACTATTTGAAAAAATGTCTATTCGAGATGTAGTTTCATGAAATGCAATGATTGCAGGATACGCAATGCATGGATATAGCAAAGATGCTCTCAAACTTTTTAAAGTAATGAAGCACTCTAGAATAAACGCAGACCATTCAAGCTTTATTTGTGTTTTATTTGCATGCATTCATGCAGGTTTAGGTGGATGTGGGTTGTAAATACTTCGTTGGCATGGGTGTCTCTTATTGCATTAGCAATATCATTATGTATTCATTGCATGCACCTTCTTTGGGTGTCTCTCTCAAGAATTGCAAAATTATTAAACATGCAATGGATCATGTATATGTGTGTATAGTGTGTGACACATAAATATATAAGGCTAGGAGCCAACACGCTCCTTGCTATCTCGAAGAAGCTCTAAACTTTATCACCAAAATGCCAATTAAAGAGGTTGATGGAACATTGTATGGATGTAAATTGTTTGAATACTTGGAATGATTCATACTTTTTGTGTGGAGAGTAGACACACTAACAATTACCAAGGAGATGGAGGCAACGGGGTATTTTTCGATTCAAGATTCTTGAATGATGTTCACGAGTAAAATAATCATTCCTCTGTCACCTAAATGAGAAGTTTACAATGCCATATTGATTGATAAAAATGTCCCTTGGAATAACTATTTGACTCGACAAGAACCTTCAATTGTGTGCATGTTGGCACACTGCAACCAAGTTTATCTTGAGATTGTTGTGAAAGATGAGAACTGCTTCCATCATTTCAAACAAGGACAATGTTATTTTTGGTGATTATTGGTGATGCTAAGTGAACCAATAAAAGATAGGTTGTGTAGTGAGACAAAAGAGTCGGGTTATTCAATTTGTAGAAAGTGTTTTAGAGAGCTAGACAATGCTTTCGACTTCATCAAATCAGATGTATAGTGCAAATAATTGGCTATATTTACTCATGGGGTGTTTTAAAACCTGTTTTGTAATACCATTGGAGGTATCATGACATTCAACTGTTTTTCAAGAATAATACGCCAGATGATGTTGTTTATAGTACAATTATTTATTGGTTGTGTAAGAATATGTTCGAGACATTGGAAAGGTTCAGATCTTTTCAATTGGAAAAGACGGCAGATCCTAATTTCATCAATGGGATGAGGAGATATCATTCTGGTATCTAACAAAGTGGGAGAGTCCATTTCTCATACGGTTGAGATAGGTGGACCCCACTTTAATGGATAAGGCACTAGGTCTTGTTATATGTTTTAAAATGGTATTTTAAAGTGATGTTATTGTTAAACTCACTTTTGGAAGACTTTTGATAACTTAAGTGGTTTCTAATTTTAGGTTACTTTTAAAAGTTGGTTGAAAAAGTCAAAGTCACTTAAGGTGCCCTAATTTAATGTTCATGTAACCAACTTTTGGGTTATAAAAGGAAGTTAGGGGCTCATTTGTAAGGGTGACTTTGAGAGAGGAGAAGAAAATACTTTTGTGTGCAAGCTTTGTTTTAGGAAAGAAATTGTGTTCTTTTGTGAAGACATTTTGAGAGTTAATGAAATATGAACTTTGTGTCCCATTCATTATCTCTTGTAGCATTTGATGTTCTTATGTTCATTAGATGTTAGTGTTTAAATTTGTGCATGCAAATATTATCTTTGATCTTATTGTCAACATTATTACATATTTTGACATTTGCATATTTACACATCATTCCTATTATATATGCCATACCACTATTCATCACACATATATTTCACACTATTATTGTCTATAATTCAAACATTACATACTACTCTTTCTACATAGGGCGCACTTCACACTCTTAGGCTATCCATACATCTTACATTTTGCATTTGGCATTCACTCTACATTATTTGGATATTGACATTGGCACATCTACGTACTATGCTCATATTCATTACATTTGTGTCACACTCCCATTATCTATGAACGTAACATCATATACTACTCATCCTACATACTAAATTGTGCGAACTCTCCCAATATTAGACTATCTACATATCTCGCATTACATATTATTGTTTCACCTCAAAGTATGTGATAAAATAGATAAGGTAACGGTCAAGGAGGAATACCTGTGATTATGTAGATGGTATGTGTGCATTGTAGAATTTGATCAGACTGAATGCGAGAGCTTCCTTTGGCTAGGAGGAACAACCTATATAAGAAACAAAACAAGACCACCAAATGATATTAAATAGTAAATGATAGTGGACTACCTAGCGATTGCTAGTTCCGGGAAGTGTGATACTTCCTAGATGGTTGTCAATCCACTATTTTAAATTAATGAAAGTAAATACAAGAAATAAAGGTCCTATTGCTAACACTTTGATTTAGGTATCTCAAAACGTTATCAACACACTAGATTAAACAAAATATTGAAATACAAACTAATCTAGCATTAGGAAAGGTATGTTTCTAGTTAGGGAAGGTCACAGAGGTGTTAGGTAAGGTCACTGGGGTATCTGGTAAGGTCTGGATGGAATTTGGTGGAGTTATGGGTTGTTTGGTGGAGGTTTAGAAAAAATACACAATGATTGATGTCGATGTTAGAGGTGAGACTAACGAAGGTTAAGGTGACCGACATGGTAGGGAAATTTGGTAGTAATTAAATAAAATCATTTTTGAACTTCTCTGTGATTACACAGAGAATGGAGGGAGAGTGGTTGGGTTCATAATATTACCAGGAAGACTCATGAATGTATAGAGGGCAGGTATGGAGAGCCAAAAGTTTGTAGGTGGTTGGGTTGATGGATTGGTGAGAAGGTGGAGATAAAGGAATACATAGAGAAGTAAAGTATAATGAAGGAAGTAATGGATCTAAACTTTAAGCAAGCACAAATGATTAAAATCACGTATACTTACTTGCATTTGTAGATCCGATAGGTGAAGGAGGATGGTAGTTGATCCATGAAGAACCTCTGTGTTCAGTGTCACGACAATACTCCTAGAGTGTCCCCATGAATATTCTAATACCTTGGGATGAGATTAGATGCTTTCTTGGGCCTCGTGGTTGAGTATTTTGTGTCGTCTAGATGCTGAGAGGCTTGGATTCATGTTTGAATGCAATAGTTCTCCCAAAACTTAAAAATGACCAACCTGGGTAATAGGTTGTAAAATTGTATATAAAGTAACCAATGATGGTTAGGTGACCGACGTCGGTCGAGGAATAATCGGTGTCAATTAAGTGAAAGTCTGGTTTACCAAAAATAGGTAGATATTCCCAAATTTGGTGTGATTTCTCATTTATTCCACTTAGGAAAGTGGATTTCACGTGAGATAAGGAAGGAAGAACTTAGAAAAGGTCCAGTTAGGTTTAGGAAGAAGTCTTAGTTAGTTAGGTCAAGTGGTGACTCAACACTAGGAGTGATGACTTGGTCATTGTGAGTTAAATTCCCTGGAATGGGTCCAGGGTGAGGTGTAATGATGAGGTGGAGGTGTGAGGATGAAAATAAATAATGTGAGGATGAATATTAATATGGGATGAAGGGGTCATGATTAATTAAATGTATTACGTTAATTGATTGAAGGGGACCAAGGGAGTGTGACCCAAATTTGGTGTCTACATTTGCCCCTTTTTGTAGCATAGTTTGTATTTGATAAGCGATGTTAAAAAACATAAGTGGTTTCAAATATAGGTGAGAGAGTGGTTGGCCCATGTAGGATTGAAGGTGAGCCCCCTCAAACTAGGAATTGTGAGTTAGAGGCAGGAAAAGGGTGAGTGGTTTGATAAACAAAGGTTGTTAATAAAAAACAAGGGTGGATGGGGTGTAGGTAAGGGTAATGGTCAGTTGGGTAATAGGTAATGGCAATCAAACACATGCACATGCATAGATTGTGATATAGTACCAAAGTGGAAGAGCTCACAAACTCTTCGTTGTCAAAGGTCGATAGGTTTATCCAAATGAGGTTAAAGTGATTGGTATCCATGGTATAGGATATGGTCATGAAGCACGTTGAGGTTAGGTGTAGGAATGGGTAATAGGTTTTGTTCCATGGCACCAAAGGTATGGTCAAGATAAACATCACATCATTAGGAAAGGTAAGGTCATTAGGACTAAAAACATGGGTAACAACATTCACAAGGTATAACGAGTACACAAATTCAAATGTCACAAAAGGTGATTTAGGTCAGGGTATGTAGGTCAAGGCACATGTAGGGCCGAGGTATAGGTAAATAACATGTCCCTAAATGCAATTAAGGAAATGTACAGGTAATTTAGGCATGTGGGTAAGGTGTAAGTGGTGTTGGTAAGGGTAATAGTTGTATGAGCAACATTGTTTAAATGGGCATAGGGTAGGTCAAATGGTTATGTCGGGTGACCGATGTTTATAGCTTAACTGACATCGATTGGCTAGGGCATGACATGACCGACATCATTCATGTCGATTTGGGGCTAAAAAGGAAAAATATGTGTTTTACGGATTCATTTGTTTCTTTGCCATTTGTGGAAAATGATAGAGAAAAAGTAAGGAAAAGTGATGGTATGAGGTCTCTAGATGAGTTGGTGAGTAACTAGCGGGTGATTGGCATTTGGTAGGTGATCCACGAGATCGATTGGAGCTATTTGATTGGTTGGGAGGTGTGCGGTTGATTTGGCATGGCGGAGGAGAGAGGAGAGTGGGAGGACCATCGGCACAGAGACTAGAGGTGCCACCATGGAGACGGCACCGAGTAGAGGTAGGAGACTATCTGAATCTTTCAGTTGAGTTGAAAATATTGAAATCATTTTGTTTATTATGGGTTAAGTTTGGGTAGAAAGTTAATTTTGAAAATGTGGTTAAAATGAATGAAACGGGGGTGGGAAGGTCAAATGTAGCTTAAATAGGGTTGGTAATGAAGGTAGGATAGGTTTGGGTGGGTTGGGGTAGGTGTTTAGGTTGTTTTGGGTAATTTTTGATAATGGGGATGGGGTTTTTGTTTTATCACCAAAATAGTGAGTGACGCCGATCAAGGGTTGGCCAACGTCGGTTGCATTTTGTCGACATCGATCGGATAAAGGGTGACCAAACGGTCAAAGTGACTAACATCGGTATGGCGACCGATGCATCACTGTAAAAAGTGACTAGGGTAATGCAAAGGTAGTTGGGAAAGTTAAACAAGTGAGGCAGGGGTATGGTGAAGGTTAGTGTAGGTGGAAGAGGGTAAGGCACCATGGTGCAGGTGTGTGATAGGTATGTAGGTGAAATGGTCTAGGGAATTGGGTAAGTATGAAAATGGAGACAATAGGTTTTTAGGTGAATTAGGTAAAGGGTAGTATTGGAAACCATGTGAGGGGTAGGTATGAGTGATGGTTTTAGGTATGATTGGGAAAAAAATGGCTAAGTATGAGGTCAATTGGGGTTTTAAGGAATAGGTAATTTGAGAGGGTCGCAACTTGACAATGTTTTTGGATGATGCAGGTGAGAGATCAGTTGAGGATGAGAGACAGAGTACCACCCCTACTGGTACGGATGCAACCTAACATTACAACTGAGGAGTGGGAGCACATAATAGATGTGGGACTTAGTGATCAGGTGCTATAGATGTATAGCCCGAGATCATAACTTGATGGTCACTCTCATCGATAGATGGGACTCAAGTGACCAATACCTTTCATTTACCGATGGGTGAGATGACTATCACATTAGAGGACATGTATAGGATCTTGCAGATTCCTATTATGGGGAGCTAGTGTATTTGATTTCATCTGAGGTATCATCAAGTGGAGCCAATAGTGGTGGTATTGGTGAGGTGATGGGCCTATTGAGCTATCACAATGTGATTCTGAGCTATGGGGACATGTATGCGGCCTACCCACAGGAGACCATGACTATTGTGTTGATGATGGTGGTAGTGGGATGTTTTTCTCTTTCAGATTCTAAGGGTGGGAGATTCCCACGAGCACTTATGGGGGTGTTATAGGACATGATCGAGGAGTATATACGCATTTTTACTTGGGCACCAAATTTTCTAGTTCATCCGATAGGAGCTATGGGCCTATGGTAGGTTGAGGAGGTTTGGTATGTGTTGTACATTCTTGTTACATTGTCATATGAGCACATTGTTTTTGTGTGTAGTCAGTTGGGTTACCAATGACATGATTGGTTGAGGGGGTGGTTTGTCAATGTAGGATTGGTGAGAGTGTATTATCCAAGGCATAGCCAAGAGTGGTCAGGGCCACATATGATGTTATATACTACATGTGGCTGTTGGAGGGCCTATCAGTGATAGATATCATGTGGCGGCCATATGTTGATTATCCATCATATAGAGGCATGGCTGAGGATTTAGAGGAGCTGTAGTTACTGAGATGGATACATGGGCGGTGTGTCGGGAGCATGAGATGATACCCATGGATAGGGTCGAATATAAAGTTTGGAATACAATAGACATGCCCCACCTTTCCCATAGTACCATAGAGATGATGTGGAGAGACCCATGTCTCCACCACGTCTGAGTGTTCCCACAGGGTAGGAGGAGAAGGTGTTAGATAGATGGATTGATGATGCAAAGGCGTCATAAGATGGATACAGTAGTACTAGGTGGCAAAACCATGGGTGGCACCACAAGGCCAAGGTAGCCTAACTTAGTGACACTCAGGCAGTGTGAAGAGGATACATTATAGGGTCAAGTGGCTACCCTATAGGAATAGATTATAGGGTCGGGCAGAGATAGTGATAGGATCGTGAGGCACATGTGACCACTTTGCACCTAAGGTGTAACACGAGCACATGACTCCCACATAGGGTAGATGGGGATGGAGTGGTAGGTAGCCACCCTACATGCATAGGTGAGGAGAGATTACGAGGGCCGGTTGGCCACTACACATGCATAGGTGTTTTCTATCAAGCCTAAGTAGTTGCACATTATGTACTAAAGACGGGCACAAGGACAGTGGTCCCATAGTATGCACCTACACTAGGAAAAGGTACACTCTTGGTCAGAAAGGTTCACATGTGGGGTAGTTAGGCCGATGACACCACCCCAAACCGTACTTATGGTGAGGTTTAGGAATGCCTTGAATAAGGCTTGCTTATTATCGTGGACCATATAGCCACCGCATGGATTGATGTACCTTTATATGCTCGAGTACCATCGAGCCAATAGGTAGCTAGTGAGCAGACTAGATCCAGGACTCATAGTTCTAGCATATGGGGGTCATCAACCCTGAGGCATGCCATGGTGAGGTTACTAGCTTTCTCGGGAGACTCGGGCCCGATAGAGGGCCAGGAGGAGGAGACATGTGAGACTAGAGAGGAAGGCATCAAGTGGGGGTGATAGGTCACTATATATGATAATATGCACCTTTATTTTGATTTTGATATATATATCTAGTCTCGCATGCTAAAGATGTGAGATTTTACATGAGAGTTTTGAGATAGTCTTGATATTTATTCATATTTGTGTACATTTATTTATGATGATACATAGACATTCCCATTATATAGTTGATGATGTTGATTGGATGGATGATGTACTCTTTTTAATTTCCATTGTTATTCAAGGTCATGTAGGCATAATGGAGTCATGTATAAGCATGTTGGAGTTTAGGTGAGTTAGGCATGGTGGAGTTTAGGTGATTTAGGCATGATGGAGTTGAGTTTAGGTTTTGATGGAGTTAGGCATTGCATGGTGGAGTTTAGGTGATAGGCATGGTTTGGTCATGTTTTTACATTTGATTTAATTTCCAAGTTATTGGTAGTATGAAAAATAAATGAATGTATATGAATATGTTTTTAGATTATTAAATTTAATGTTAGGGAAAGAATGGCCCTGAGTAAAATGGAAACCAACTAAGGTATAATGCCCACATAGCCCTGGAAAAAGGGGCCTCAAATGATGTAGTTCTCCCAAAGCTAGTGGAAGAATATGATGAGGTAGAGGAATGGGTTGTGTTGAGTTTTAGGCATGACCGAGTGAAAAGGGGTCATTCGGCATGTTTGAGTTCTCCCATTTAGGCATGGTTGAATTTTAGGTCATAGGATGATGGATAAATGGGTTTAGGTCATTTAGGCATGGTTGAGTCTAGGTCATAGGCATGCTTGAATTGAGGTCAAATAGGCATGGGTGGTTTTAGGTCATAGGCATGGTTTTATTTTTAGGTCAAATAGGCATGGGTGATTTTTGTAAAAGAGGAATTCCTAAAATGTAGGTGTCAAAGGTTTGGTACTGTGTAGGAGAATCAATAAGTAAGAAAAAGAGGTGAATGGTAAGAGGAGACAAAAATCCACCTAATTGGTAAGAACCAGTACGAGTCTATCATACCAAATATGGTGTATGAACATAAAACCCTAAAGGTGTTACATGATTGACTATTCTAAGGATGAAGAAGGTCACATGATCACGAAATGTCACATTTGTGGCATGTCCCTTGAGTAGGTAGAAGGTTAGAAAGGAAAGGTGGTGAGGTGAAGAGGTTGGTTTAAAGTAACTTTGGTGTGAGACAACATGCCTCTTTGGAAAGAGTCCCAATCTCAAAATAGGCAAGTCAATGATGAAAAAGTCATCTTTTTTTTTTTCTTTTGTTTTTTATAGATTGATCGATGCAAGAAGTCTATGTGGGATGAATAGAATATCTCCTTGAGGTCTTCATGAAGATGATCGATGTGGGAAGCTTTAGAATATTTTTATTTTATTTTTACAAGAATAGTCTTATTTTTGTGATAGACTATGTATAATATGGCTAGATTTGTATAGTTCTCCTTTAAGGAGATTAGTTTTTTTATATTAGCAAGATAGAAATATTAGATGTCCTTTTTGAGGGAGTCATCTTTTTGCTAGAAGTTTGAATCAAGGAGTTTGAATTTGAAAATCCCATATATTACTTTTGAATTTTTTTTGGACTTTTAGGTCATGGACAAGACTATAGAGAAGTATAGGATTTTTTATGAAGAAAACCATAACACACAAGGGTTAGCTATGAAAGAGAGGTTTTAAGTAATGAAAAACCATGGGATTTCATCCTGAAAAGGATGAAAAGTATCCATGAGAATCATGTCATGAGTAGAGTTGTGGTACTCATATTGAAGATATGGTTAAAAGGTGACGGGTAATCCACATGATTATTATGTAAGGCGTTGATCCTTAAAATAGGTAAGTGGAAGGTAAATGGTGCTCAAGGGACAAGCGCTTAATAGAAATAATGTGATCTAGGACTTGATTCAACAATAGAATGGTCAAAGATGCAAGGAATTGAGGGGCTCATATTTGGGTTTACCTTCAAGTGAAGACAAATGATAAGCATCTGATCCATAGGTATGAGTAATGATATAGGGTCCAAGCCAATTAGGAGAAAATTTTCCCCGTTTACTTTTCTCCACTTTTGTTACATGTTGATTTTATTTTAGGATGAGGTCACCGACTTGGAAGGTTCATTCTTGGACACATTTATCATAGGCATGTTTGATACTTTTTGGTAGATTTGGAGGTGATCAAGAGAATTGAGATGACGTTTGTCTAATAACTCAAGTTGCACCAAATGGTCAATCCTGAAAATCATCATGTTGAGCATATATTTGAGTGAGATTTGAAGAGATGGAATTTGGACTTCGAGAGGTAGGATAAACTCGTACCATATACCAAAGAGAAAGGTGTGGTAGTAGTTGATGTATGAATACTAGTATGACTAGCCCATAAGGAAAAAGGAATGTGCTTATGCCAATCCTTTCGAAGAGTGTCAACCAATTTCATAAGAATTTTGTTTAGGTTTTACTAGTTGATTCCGCTTGGTTATTTGTTTGAGGATTATACGATGAAGAGAAACTGAGTTGAATGCCAAGGGTGTCCCAGAGTTTCGTAGGTTTTTTTTTGAATTGTTTTCTGTTATCAGTGATGAGGCGGTGAGGAACACCAAAACAACAAATGATGTGATGATTGATGAATTCACATATTTTCTCATCTTTTGTAGAAATAAGAGGTAAAGATTCTACCCATTTAGTGTAATATTCGGTAGCGATAATAATCCATTGATGACGTTGGGAAGAATGAGGTTTGATCTCTCTGACAAGATCCAAACCCCATTGAGAGAAAGGCCAAAGGTCTCGTGCGACCTGTAAGGTGTGACTAGGGGTGTGATGAATATTAACATGTTGCTAAAACTTCACACAATGCTTGACATAGTCACAAAAATCATGGTTTAGGTTGGCCGAGAGTATCCCAGTGCAAGATGCATTTTAGAAAAGCTAAGCCATTGAAGTGACCCCCACAAATTCCATCATGAACTTCCTTGATGGTGTAGGGAATTTCAAAACTCGTAAGACATCATAAGAGGATAGCATCAAAACCACATTTATAAAGAATACCACCCATGATGACATAGTGAGAGACAATTTTGAGAAAGGATCATGGTCCATTCGAAGTAAGATCCTGGAGGTAAAATGGAAAGGGAAAGGTATTGAAAGAAAATTGTTTATACTAAAGGTCATGTGGGTCAGTTTCAATGTTTCCTACAAGGTTGATGTCTCAAATCAGATAAAAGGGTGAGTGCAACCTTTGTACAGTGACAAATATTTTTGATTCAAAGGAGAAGCAATGATTTGAGAAGCTAGACGGGCCATGGTATCGTAAAAAAATTTGGAACACGGTCAAAGGTGGTTTGAAGTTCATAACGGTTAAAGGTAGTCAAAAGTATGTCAACATGATGTTTATACTTTGAAGTATCTCATTACGTACAATCGGTCATATATACATTCAAAATTAGTGGATTCATTTTTCTTGTGAACTATGTGAAAGTGTTGAAGATCGTACACTAAGAGTACTATACACTTTACATAGTTTTCGGTTAAGGGTTTGGGGCGCATGCCCAAAAAAAAATTGGCCTCGAAAAAATGTGCCCGATATCGGGAAACATGCTTTTCTCATATGGTGGGATTTATGACCCATAGGTTTATGGGACGGTTTTGGTCCATGGTTTTGATACCCATGGTTTGTAAAACGGCTTAACCAGTTGTCTACTTATATGGTTTTATGCATATGGTAGGGTATAATGTAACATTACAAATGTGCTTTGAATTCGGGTGTGAATTTTGTAGAGTTTTTGAGCATAGCTCCAAATAGATCAGGTATTGTATTGAGAGATCAATGGCTTGTAATAAAATTTGAGCAAGTGATTCTTGGTGGACGTAGCCCAAATTGGGTGAACCACGTTAAATATTGTCTCTTTGTGTTGTGTTATTTTACTCTGCACTTTTATTTGAGATCTGTAATATTTTATGCATATTAGTTTCTATTGTTGTGATTTTGTGAGGGATTATTCGCATATTTTATCCCTTATTTCCTAACAATTGGTATCAGAGCCTGGTTTGGTTTTTGAAGTGTTGAATCGCAGGGAAAGTTTTATCTTGAGTGGGAGCTATGACAGATGATGGAAGATCTAGGGTTGATAAATTAAATGGGAAGAATTTTAGTCTTTGGAAGATGTAGATGGAAGATTACCTTTATTAAAAGGATCTTTATATTCATTGTTATCGAGAAAGTGAACAAACCCTCGAGCATGAAGGATGTGGAATGGGATTTTTAGATAGGAAGGCACTTGGACAATCTGGTTGTGTCTTGCATCTTGGTATTATTTAATGTTTCAAAGGAAAAGACTACTGAAAAAAGCTGATGGATGCATTAGGAAGTTGTATGAAAAACCTTACCTCTAAATAAGATATTTTTAATGAAAAAGTTGTTTAATATGAAGATGTTTGAGAATGGTTTAGTAGTAGATCATTTAAATGATTTTAATATGGTTGTAAATATGCTAGCTTTGGTTATAATAGAATTTGATGAAGAAGTTAGGGCTTTATTAATTATGTGCTCTTTACCTGAGAGTTGGAATAGCTTAGTAATGGGTGGTAAGCAACTTGGTTCCAGCTAACTCAAAGTTGAAGTTTGAGGATGTTGTAGGGGTGATTCTAAGTGAGGAAATGTGAAGAAAAATCTCTAGTGAATCTTCTACTTAGGGAATGCTTTGACAGTGGAAACTAGAGGGAGACAGAAGAATAGAGGAAGCCGTGGAAAATCAAAGGATCGGGCAAAGGTCAAAATCCAAAAGCAAGATAGTATGTTGAGATTGTGGAAAGTCTGGGCATGCAAAGAAGGATTGTTGGGAGCTTCGGGACAAGAAGAAACAACAGGAAGAAAAAAGGAGGAAAATGTGGCAATGGGTAATGTATTTCAGGATGCTTTGATTCTTTCTTTGCACAATATTACTGAATCTTGGGTTTTAGATTTGGGGCTTCTTTCCATGCTACTCCACATAGGCATTATTTTGTTGATTATGTTGAGGAGATTTTGGGCATGTTTTTCTTGGTGATGATGAGCCTTATAGCATAGTTGGAAAAGGTTTGTTCCAGTTAAGATGGCAGAATGGGAATACATGGCTATTGAAGGATGTCAGACATGTGCCTACATTAAGATGAAATTTGATATCGGTGGGGCAATTGGGAAGTGATGGTTGTATTGTGATATTTATAGTGGACTCTTGGAAGGTTACCAAGGGTGCTCTTGTGGTGGAAAGAGGTAAGAAGGTTGGAACCTTGTATTTAACCACTTATAGCACTAATGTTTGTAATCTTGTGGATTCAAAAGTAAATACAACATTGTGGCACTATAGGCTTGGTCATATGAGCCATAAGGGCATGGAGATCATAAAGAAGGATTTTTCTGGATATATAGAAATAGGTTTGGAGTTCTATGAGGACTGCATATATGGGAAATAGAAGTGAGTAAGGTTTCTCAAGGTTAGACCTACAAAGAAAGAGAGTAAGTTAGAGTTGGTGCATTCTGATGTGTGGGGGCGGCTCAGGTATCATCTCTTGGGGGTTCAAGTTATTATGTTACTTTTATTGATGATGCAATAAGGAAAGTTTGGGTTTATTGTATTAGAAACAAATCTGATGTATTTGACACTTTTGTTAAATGGAAAGCCTTGGTAGAGAATGAAACAGTCTTAAGCTAAAATGTCTCCAGGTCAGATAATGGAGAAGAGTATTATAGTAATGAATTTGATGATTATTATTCTAAGAATGGAATCCATAGGAAAAACATGGTTCAGGAACTCCATAGCAAGAATGGGGTGTAGAAAGGATGAACAAAACAATAATGGAACCTTTCTAGGAGTATGAGGTTACATGCAGGACTACCTCTTTCTTTTTGGGTAGAAGTGGTGAGCACAATCGTTGTGTACTTGATAAATAGAGGACCCAAGTGCCTTGGATGGAGGCATACCTGAGGAGGCTTAGTATGGTAAGAAATTTGATTATTCATTTCTTAGAGTCTTTGGATGTCAGGTGTTTGTCCATATAGACAAGGATGATAGGACTAAGCTAGAGGCTAAATCAGAAAAATGTACTTTCATTGGTTATGGTGGTGATGACTTTGGATATAAATGTTGGAGTATTAAGGAAAGAAAATCATTCGATCTAGGGATGTGGTCTTTAATGAGAAAGTCATGTATAAGCAAAGTAGTTGTAGGAAAATAGGAAGAATCCAAGAAATAATATGCAATGGTAGAGGATCTTCCGGATGGGAAAGTGACACATGAATCAGTTCAGGAACCTCCTCAACAGGAACCCCAAACTCCTATATTGAGGAGGTCTTCTAGGGTAAGAAGAGAACACAACATTTTTCTCCTTCTCTTTATTATTTATTACTCACTGATAGTGGAGAGCTAGAGAGCTTTGATGAAGTAATGTAGGTAGATGCCAGGAAGAAGTGGGAGAAAGCCATGGATGAGGAGCATCAGGCTCTCATGGAGAACCAGACATGGGATTTGGTGAAGCTACCCGAAGGAAAAAGAGCATTACAGAACAAGTGGGTGTTCAGAGTCAAAGAGGAAGAAGGAGGAAAGAAAAGATACAAGGCTTGGTTGGTGGTGAGGGGTTGAGAAAAAAGGTATAGATTTTGATGAGATTTTTTCTCTTGTAGTAAAAATGACTTTATTAGAACTATTCTAGGAATAGTTGCAATGAGAAGACTTGCACTTAGAACTAGCTTGATGTAAAGACTGCATTTCTCCATGGTGATTTGGAGGAGGATATATATATGATGAGCACCAAAGGGCTATGAGGTCAAAGGTAAAGAGGAGATGGTGTGCAAACTAAAGAAGAGCTTGTATGGTTTGAAACAAGCTCCACGTCAATGGTATAAGAAATTTGATAGCTTCATGATGGAGCAAGGTTATATTAGATGTCATTATGACCATTGTGTGTATCTGAAAGAAATTTGAGGATGGAAGTTATATTATCCTTGTGTTGTATGTGGATGAAATGTTGGTTGCAGGTAAAAACATGCAGGAAATAAAAGTACTCAAGAAGTAGCTAAGTGAATCCTTTCTTTATGAAGGATTTGGGGGCAGCCAAAAAAATCCTTGGTATGAGGATATCTCGGGATAGGAAGGAATAAGTTGACTTTATCTCAGGAAGAGTACATTAAGAAGGTCTTGGAGAGGTTTAATATGCAGGATGTTAAACCGGTTGGGACTCCTTTGGTAGGCCATTTCAAGTTATCAAAGAAGCAGTGTCCCAAGACAAAGTAGGAGAGAAACTAGATGTCCAAGGTACCTTACTCATTAGCGGTTGGAATTTTGATGTATTCCATGGTGTGCACCAGGCATGATATTTCTCATGCAGTAAGAGAGGTGAGTAGATTTATGAGTGATCAGGTAGAGATCACTTGGCAGACAATAAAGTGGATCCTTCGGTATTTGAGAGGGACCATGGGGATATTTTTGTGCTACTGATGGATCAGACACCACTTTGTGTGGTTATGTAGATTCAGATATGGCTGGAGATGTAGATAGTAGGAGGAGCACGACAGGTTATGTTTACACTGTAGGTGGGACATCAGTGAGTTGGATTTCACGACTATAGAAGTTGGTGGCTTTGTCAACCATGGAGGCTGAGTATGTTACTACCACAGAGGTAAGAAAAGAAATGATTTGGTTACAAAAATTTCTTGAGGAGTTGGGGCATAAGTAGGAGGAAGGAAAGATGCATAGTGATAGTCAAAGTGTTATACACCTAGCTAAGAACTCTGCTTTCCACTCTAGGATGAAGCATATATAGTTAAGGTACCATTTCATCAAGACAACTTTGGAGGAAGAGAAGTTAAAGCTGGAGAAGATTCATACCAGTTAGAATCCTACAGACATGATGACCAAGGTGGTCACAAGGGAAAAACTGAAGTTGTGTTCAGCTTTGGTTGGTCTTCGAAACTAGTGAAGGGTTGAGAAGATTTCTCAGAGGAAAACTAGTCTCCAAGTGGGATATTGTTAGGTTGTGGAGCCTATTTTCATGTGTGAAAGTGTTGAAGACTGTACACTAAAATTACTATACACTTTTCATGTTATCTTGTTGGGGTTGAGGCAGGCGGCCCCAGCATAAATTTTTGGGCGTAAATTTTTTTGGCCTAAAAAAATGTGCCTAATATCGGGAAACATGCTTTTCTCATATGGGTAGGATTTTTGACCCATAGGTTTATGGGATGGTTTTGGCCCATGGTTTTGGCCCATGGTTTTGTAAAACTACTTAAGCAGTTGTCTACTTATGTGGTTTTGTGCATATGGTAGGTATTATGTAACATTGTAGATGTGTTTGAATTTGGGTGTGAATTCTGTATATTTTGTTAAGCATAGCTCCAAACAGATATGGGTATTGTATTGAGAGAGCGGTGGCTTGTAATAAAATTTGAGCAAGTGATTCTTGGTGGACGTAGCCCAAATTGGGTGAACCATGTTAAATATTGTCTCTTTGTGTTGTGTTAATTTTATTCTACACTTTTATTTGAGACTTGTAATATTTTCTGCACATTAGATTCTACTATTGTGATTCTATGAGGTATTGTTCCACATATTTTATCCCTTATTTCCTAGTTCAATACCATTAACTTGGTTCACAACCACTTGAGATTTGCCAAAGATATTAATTGATTTAATGTCTAAGGCTATGGCGGCTTGAAGGCCTAACACAAGTGCTTCATATTCAACGATATTGTTAGTACAATCAAAATCTAGTTTGAAAGATAATGGCATAGGCTCACCATCAAGAGGAATGAGGATAACTCTGACACCACCCCCACATTGACATTTGGAACCATAAAAGAATAAGGTCATCTAGTAAACGGTATAGTCTAAAGGAGAGTAGTCATGGATTCATCGGGAAATCAAAGTTAGAGGATTGATTACGGAGAGAGGTGTCTACAAGTTGGTTGAGCAAGCAATTGTTTATCCTTTGACATACTTTTGATGGAGGAATTTTAGATCTAGGTCTAGAAGAAGCATGAGCCAACGTGAAACACATTCATGTTGGTAGGGATTAGCGCATGTAATGTAATCCTAAGGGGTCGAGTATAGGTGACAAAAAAGGTTTTGTGGTTAAGTAGGTAATGGCGAAGTTTAGTGGGAAACATAAACTAAGGCTAAGCTAAGTTTTTTGGTGTGAGTATATCTAGTTTAGTATTCTAAAAGCATGTGGCTTATATAATAAACCATTTGTTCCATGTGTTTCTCGTCACAATGAGAAAGTAGGGCACCCAAGGAATAAACAATAGTAGAAATATAAAGGTAAATTGGTTGGTCATCCTTAGGGGAATGAGTACATGTGGTTGAAGGAAGTATTGTTTTAAGGCATAAAAGGATTTTTGGCATTCATCATCCCATTTGAAGGAGACATCCTTTTTGAGGAGATGATGAAATGGATGGTAGTGGTAAAAAAGCTATGAAATAAAGTGACGAATAGATTATAACTTGCCTTGAAAACTACAAAGTTGATGAAGGTTAGTAGGTGGAGGCATTTTGAGAATAGACTTGATTTTAACAGGATCAATTTCAATGCCACGCAAATGAACAGTAAAACCAAGGAGCTTTCCGACGAGAATAGAAAAGAGACACTTCTTAGGGTAAAGGCTAACACAGTATTTGATGAGATGGTCAAAACGACCTTAAGGATTGTAAGGTTTTGGTCCGATGTTTGGATTTGGCAAGAATATCATCAACATAATCTTCCAATATGTGATGCGTAATGTCATGAAAGATATAAGTCATGACCCACCGATATGTAGCACTAGCATTTTAAAGGCCAAATGGCATGACACAATAGCAGAAGGTACCCCAAGGAGTGATGAAAGTTTTTTGTTGATCTTCCGAGGAAAGTAATATTTGATTATAACCCAAGAAACCATCCATGAGTGATAACATCTCATGGTCGGATGTGAGATCAACTAGTTGGTAATACTAAGTAAAGGAAATTTGTCTTTGGGGAAAGCTAGGTTAAGGTCATGGAAATCTATGCAAATGGAGTCCCTGTCACTTTGGTGATAGGAAAATGTTAGAGATCCATTGGGGATAATCAATGGGTAGGATGAAGAAAATGAAAGAAGGCATTGAAGTTCTTCTTTGAAGAAGGGAAATGTGAGGATGCATTTTCCATAGCTTCTATTTCACGGTTTTTGCATCATGAATAGTTACTGATATTATGGACCACAATTTTGGGTCAATACGGGCATCTCAACATAGGACCAAACAAAAGTGTTTTATGATCCTAGAGGAAAGAAGTAAAAGCTTCATAAAGCAAACATCTAAATATTGGACTATTTTTAGAATGTGTGGGTCATCACGAGTGTGAATATTAATTTTGATGGTGGATTCATTTAGCATGATTTATGTCTCAGAAGGTAATGACCGGTGAATATAAGAATCTTCCACACCAAGGTAGGTGAGAATAGAATCATCATCCTGACATTGAATGACGTTAATAGAAGGTGTATCATCATCAATCATGTCAGGATATAGGAAGGGAAGAGAAGAGGGAGCCTCACCATCTTGTTGATAAGTTAGAGGTCCTAGGGAAATGGTGTTCATGAATTTTTTTAGGAGGAATGGATTCTGGATCCATAGACTCTGTAGGTGAAGGTGGTGAAGTTAGTGAATAGGGTGGGGAATGTTTATCATCCTCAATGAGTTTGACTCGGGCCTTCTTGGGAGATGGTTCAAAAATCCAATACCACTATGGTCTTTATGCTTACGAGTGGTGCATGGAATGACAATATATGTGACCTTGTTCATAGAAACCAAATCCAAAGCCCTTCCAAGCACAAATGATGGAGGAAGGTGTGGGAAAATTGGTGGTTGGTGAGAGATTGAAGGTCGGAGGAAAATGGTCGATTTTGGGAAGGTGGCTTGGGCAAGTAGGTAGAAGCATCAAGTCCCCATATGTTAAGTTGGTGTGAAGGTGGGGAGGACCATAAGGGAAAACCTTTCCTATGTGGTGATTATAGTGGGGATGTTGGTGAAGTTTACCATACTCTTAAGGAGTAAGGAATGTGTCAATATTATAAAGGTGGTACTCCCCTAGAGTGAGGCATTGAAAAACACCTTCTAAGGGATCAATAGTTGATATGTGGGTAGCGGGAATGGATGAATCACTTGGATAGTTGGGAAGAAGAAGCATTGGTTGTTTGAGAAGTAGATGGGTTGGTGATGGGTCGGCTACGAAGTTATGGGTAATGAGTGGGAATAGAGGAGTTAGTTTTGGAATATTTATTGGCAAACATTGGTGGATGAGGTCATGGGTGAAGGGGAAGTGGTAGCGGTGGTAGATGCCTTAATTGGTATAAGGACATCATTAGGTTGATACAACATGTTACATGTCTTGAATGGTGAAGGGTCAATAGGGATGGTATAGTTGTGTCCTTCATGTTAAAATTGTAAACACTAGTGTAAGGTTGAAGGAACACAACCCATGGTGTGGATAAAAGGTCGGCCAAGCAACTTGTTGTACTAGAATTCCCCCTTTCAAACATAGTATAATTTTGGAATGGTACGGGGGCCCACACGAATGTGGAGAATGATGGTAGAGTGGAAGTCATGGCATCATTAAATGAATGCAACATAACTAGGTTATTATACATGCAAATAGAAGGGATGCACATTTGGTTGTATGCATGGGAGGAAATGATGTTAATACTAGCACCGCCATCGATCATAATGCATCGAACATGTATATTATCAATGTAGATGGAAATGAATAGGGTGGGATCAGGATCATCGATTGGAGAGGTACAATCTTGTCATTAGAGAAACTGAGAGTGGCTACTTGATGAGTGGTAGCGGAGTGCAAAGGAAGGGGATGAAGTGGTGAGAGAGGCCACATGGTGAGGAGTGATAATGGATGCCACAAGAGTAGGGTCATTAGGTAAAACCTCAATAGATTGCAGAACCTCAATGAGGCCTGTTAATGAGACTCGAGAGGTTTGGACCAAGGTCATGCAAATACATTTTGAGAGAGGATATTGGTGTAATTTTTAATCATTATACGATGGGAAACCCATTAGAAATAGGGTATGTGGGTCCATGGATGGTGATTTTTGGTGCAGGTGTAGATGGAATATTGGGTAAAAGAGTGGCGGATGGGTTGTTTTCTCCTTTCCTTTTTCCTTCTGGGCTCGAGTGGTAATGTTAACCATATTAATATGTGGTAAAGGAGAAAGTGAGTCATGATAGGTGTAGTGATAGGATGGGAAAAAATATGGTGAGGGCATATATTGGTTTTGTGAAAAAAAACACATTGGAATTTTGGTGGAGGTTTGGCTAGCTCTCTTATGTGGACCATATTGATCTCAAATGTTGGAGGAGGATAAAAGGGTTGTGGAGGGGAGATGAAGGTGTTGAATACACATGTGATAAGGATGTGTGGTGATAGGTGAAGGTGGAATAGGTCCTCATCTAAAAGATCATCATCATCAAATTTTTCTTGGGAGGACATGGTTGGAGAAGAATAGTCTTAAGAGCCTTATAGATTTCCACATCATGCCCTGTCACATGATGGTAAGTGCAAATTTTTGTATCGTCAAAGACTTCTGGTTTAGGTTTGAGTGGTTCATAAGGTCTAAGTGGTGGCAATGTGATGAAAGAAGTTTCCAAAAGTTTAGCTAAGATGTTGGCGTAAGACCCTACCAATGGATCACAATGTGAAGTACGTGTGGGTCTAGATGGAAGTGTGGGTGGTTTTGGTGGGAGAGGTGCCATAGGAGGTGGAATCGGAGGTTGAGTCAGTTTGACCACCTATTTGGTAAGTAGTACAGTTTTAGGTTTGGATTGCACCTTCTATGGTAAAGATGTAGTAGGTGAACTAGTTGTTGAAGGTGGTGTAGGTTTAACTACCTCTTTGGAGGGTAGTTGGTTTTGGGATTTGTTACACCTTCTTGGGTAAAGGTGAAGAAGAATTGTGTGATGTAGAAGGAAGGAAGGTAGAATGGAGGAAGGGGATGGGTTAGCCAAGGCGATAATGGAGGTGTGGTGAAGGTTATAGTAAGAGGCAAGGTGGAAGGTATTAGTTGAAGAGAAGGGAATATCATAAGGTAATGATGAGGATATTGGAAGTGGTGTAGGTATAGGAGGTAGAAAGGATGTAGGTGACAATGAAGGCATAAGTTGTGTAGGTAATTTGGGTGTAACAGAGGATCGTGACGAGGAGGTGGGCTGTTGTGCTTTTAGTTTACCTAGGTAGGAGGCTAGTTGGACAAAGGTTGATGTGTGATCCTAGGATAGATGGAAGTGGTGAAGGTGATAGAGGGGTAGTAGAAAATCCGGTGTATGTGGCCTAAGAGGTTGGGTCTTCTTCTTAGGTGGGGAATATTCTTTTGATGTGTGAGGATGTGGATAAATCTAGTTTGACATGGATGGCCTAGGCTTGATGTTCAACATGAATCCTAATGTGGCAATGGGTTTGGATGTAGAGGAAGATATAGGTGTAGGTGAGGTTTTAGGAATTGTAAAAGTTTATTTGATGATAAAGGTTTAGGGTGGGTGGGGGTGATGAAGAAGAGGTTGTTACAACTGGCATGGGCATGGTTGGTTTAGTTATTTGAAACACCTTTGGATAGATCGTGGAAGTATCAACAGAACAACATTTGCATCTAAGTTGAGAAAGGTAACTGAAGGCATCCCAAAGCATGGAATTGTCAACATAATCCAAGCGGTCAACCAAACGTGAAAACGACACCATTTAGAGGGGGATGATGTTGATTTGGTAGTAATCCCTATAAAGAATATCTATGAGATAGGGAAATGGTTGGCTTCAGACTCTGTGGGTAAAAGAGCCAGAGAAAATCAACAGGATCCTTGAAATCCAATGGAGAATTGTCACCAATAGGAAGGGTGCTGCTAATGGATCCCATATGGGTAGGGAGATGAAAATTATGATGAGGTAGGTTCATCTTTTGGTGAAGATATAAGGTAAGCATGACTCTCTAATGGGTAGAAGAGTAAGTAATGGGTTGTTCGTCGGGTTAAGAGGTGAGTGGGGAAACTACATCGGATATGGGAATCCTCCATGGGTGAAGGGGAGATAAGGGAGACTCCTCTATGGGTAAAGGAGCAGATGAAACAAACTCTTCCATGGATGAAGGAGCTCATGCAAGAATCTCCTGATAGATGGAGTAAGAGGAAATTGAGGAAGAGCTGGTATGATGTCAAAAACAACATGAACCTCATGAACGTTACTATCATTGGTCGAGGGTTCACTGGTTTGGTTAGATGATGGGGTGTGATTTGGGAACAAATTCTTGAAGATGTGAAGGTTCTGATTAGCTGGTGCATTAGGGTTATCCAAGATGAGATCTCCATTATCTAACATTTCTTGGACAATATTTTTGAAAGTTATACAATTACCATTTCACTATGACCTTTAACGTGATGATAGTTGTAGTAATCATTTTATTTATACCACGTAAGCATAGGGGAAGGGTCAAAACTAGTATGTGGTTTGATGGGTGGAAGAGTGATTGCTCCAAATTTTAAAAGTTTTTCTAAAAAGCGAAGAATAGGGTTCTCCTATGGGAGTGTATTTTTATTGCTCCCGCTTGAACTAAAAATCTTGAATAGGAGAAAGGTTGGAAGAAGGCTTTGATTGGTTGGATGGGTGAGATGGCTGAATTTCAAAACTACCACGTGGTAGATCCTTTTGCTTTAGAGTAATTATTTTTAGTTTGGAAGAAGAAGAGGTATCATTTGATTTAAACACAACATTCTTGTTATTGTATCTTCTTCTCTTCGATGGCACAAATTTCAATTTTTCGGACCATGGTGAATGCCTCATCAAATGTGTGGAAGGTTTGAACTTGGATAGTTGGCAAGATGTGCCTAGCATAAGCCCTGGTGAACAACTCTATTAACTTGGTTTGAGGTAGTTGGAATGTGAGCTGGTTGATTAGGCTCCACCAACGAGTGACAAAATATGTGATAGATTCGTCTTTGTATTTTTGTGTCATGTACAAGTCGGTCATGGTGACTTTCTTGACAATGTTGATAGAAAAGTGGTCTAGGAAATCTTGAGCTACTTGGTTGAATGAGAAAATGGAGTTCCTAGGTAGATAACTATACCAATCCAATGTAGGTCCTATAAAGTACATTGCGAATGTTCGTAAGAGTAAAAACGACATCATGAGCGATAAGATATAACCCATGTTTAAAATACCGCAATTGTTTCTTGGGTCTTCTTTGTTGTTAAACCAATTGAATTTAGGAATTTCCCAATGCGTAGGGTATGGATGAATCGGAATGGATAGGTGAATGGTCTCATTTCAAATCTCATCATATGTCAGAGAATTATGTGAGATGGAGACCGATGCTTCCAATGTCTACATCTTGTCCATCATCATTTTGATAAGATCATTAGTAGGTTTTGATGACTGGGAATCTCCTACAATATAAGGGGGTAGATGAGGAGGGTATGACGTGGGAGGAATCCTAGTATGTGGTGGTGCCGAGTACGAAAATTGTGAGGAGGAGAATGGAATAGATGTAGGTGGCAAGTATCTGAATAAGTGATAGATGAAATAGGGGTTGTTGGTGATAAGTGTAGGTAGGTGGAGTGGATGTAATAATCTCGTAGTAATGAAGGAAGATACTATGGGATGGAGAGGACAATGTTTTGGAAGGGAGTATGGGTTGTTGAAACCATGGGTGGCTGAGATGCAATAGGTATATAAGAGGTGGTGGGTGTAGATAGACCTACACTCAAGGTGGTTGATAAAGGAATGGTTGACATCATAGGAGCAACTGACATCAAAGGTGCAATAGATGTCATAGGTGTAGTAGATATCGATGATGTAGGGTCAAGTTGGGACACCATAGGTGGTAAGGTGGAAGAGGGTAAGGCCAAGCTAGTAGTAGCTGATGTAGAAGTGGGTGTGAGGGTAGGAGGAATGGACACAGCAATTTTTTGTATACAAGTTGTCCTAATGAATCTGAGTAGATGAATGGGATAAATAATATTGTAAAGTAGCGGGGTTTTTATCAAGGAGTCTTTGAACTCCTCATCACTAGTACTAATGATAATAGGTTGATTAAGATCCATAGGTGATAGAATGGAAGGTGGTGATGGGCTAGGTGGGAGCGGCTAAAGGCTAGCATGGAATACGAGGGCATTGGCTTGGCTATGAGTCAAAACCATGTGAGTTATAGTAGACCTGGTAATTTGATCTCTGTAGATGACGGGAAGCACAAAAGGAATGAGAAAATGGTTCTAGAAGGTGAAAATGGCCTCTTTTTTAATTAAAAATTAAAACACAGAGACCGATGGTGATTGAGTAACCGAGTGTTGGTAGAAAAGGGTAACTGATGATAGTTAGAGGAATGATATCGATTATGGAAAATAAAAGGATTTGTAAATTTGGCAACAAATGATGAAAATGAAGAAAATATGGACTTTGATAGTGATTTCAAAGACATAGAGATATGGTGAGGTAACTGAGGAAATCCCAAAAAGAACAACAATGTGATGAATGCTACTTTGGTTAAAATGACCAAAAACAGGAAACTAATAGTGGTTAGTAAACCGATGATGGTCGATGATGGAACCAAATGATCATTGGACCGTTGGTTATTGTGAAATTTATAAAAATATGGGGAAAATTTTGTGATTTAGATCAAGTAAAAGACCAACCTAGAAATTGAGTATGGCAATGATTGACCCTAACACACTCAGAAAGATTTGGAATACACCAACTATGATTATGGAGTGTGAAGGGAAAGAAGAATGAGAAAATAAACTCACACCTCAAAACATAGATCAAGTAAAAAATAGTAAACATGAAATCCTATGTGGTGGATTTTATGTTCCGGCTTATGCCATTTAGGATTGACTTGTGAATATAGTAGAGTTTTGGTTTGATAAAGGTGACCTATGAAAATCCAGAAACTAGGATAGTTTAGGTAAATTTTGGCGAGGGGGATCCTTCTCTAAGATGATGACTGGACAAAGAAACCATTTTGGAGCCCACTTTCAGAAAGTGAGTGGGAATGAGAGACATGCGAAACATCATAGAGAGTCTCTCTTTTATGTGAATGGCTCTAGACCATTGCATCATAGACCGTTATAGTCATTTAATAGACTTAAAGCTGAATCAAAATAGAAAGGAAAATGCATAGGGATTCATATTCATCTTATAAACATACATGAAAAAGAACTATGAAGAATCATGTATGAATCCGAACCAAGAAGGATCATATTCAGATAACTTGGTAACCTCATTACATTCATTAGACTCACTACAAAACACCACATTATGGCAGACCGAAGTCATGCATCATAACTGGATCCATATCCTTTAGCTCTCAAAAAGAAATTTTATAACCCCAAGCCCTTGATACATCCATCTCCTATAGTTTATCTACCCAACCCAATAGAATCCTTGCAGCCATTTTCTATAGAGAGCTCGCTCTCTCTTTTAATCTATATTCTTAACCAACTCTATCAACACCCACACACACACCTTTTCCTTTTATGGGTGCTTGTATTTATAGGCACCCTGAAGTGCCAACTCATCCTTTTCGCCTGGCCTCGGATCAGCACCAAGTGTCGAATGTGGTCCTCCATGGGCGCATGCTCCTCAGGCTGAGCTCTCCACTCTTTTCCATGATGGCCTTCTAGAAGCCTCCATCGCAGGGCATATTCCTTCTAGGCCAACTGTCATGCTAGGATGGCACCTTATCCACTCGCATGCAGTCGGGTCACACTTTTCTGTGTTACCCGAAATGCCAAATACGGCTAAGTCCGAGACCTTGTTCTCTGAGGCACGTAACATGGTCTTCTAAAACCCTCCTAGAACCCTACACCATGTGCCTTCTTCTTCTTGCTGTGCCCACCCTTGACTTAGGCCTTGCGTGCCCATGCACCTTTTTGTACTTAGTCAATATTTTAGGGGCCCAACATCACCCCACACTTTACCTGTTCTCTTCCCATAGGAACACTTCTTCAAAGAAATAATTACAATAGGCTTAACACCTTGGAAAAAGAATAAGGGAATGAAGAATTGGGAAAAAAAAATGAAAGAATGGGGAAGTGTTGTCATTATTGCAACAAGATAGGAAAATCTCTTTGTAAGTCGGCCTCCAACTTGTTCAGGCATCGACTTCATTTTGCACTCTCTGGCAGAGGTCGACTAGGGTGCTTACCTCCTCAAAACCCAGTCCATTTCCTGAGTGTTCAATGTTTCAACCATTCCTTCAATTCCTTGCCCACGTCCTCAAGTGCATCCATCCTTCTTGTAATATGTGGGTATAACTCCTTCATTGGTTTTTAATTGAACCTCGTAAGGTTTCAATAGCTTCTAACTTTTTCTTGACCTCGGCAGGATCCTTTCCCGCTCTGCTCTATTCCCTTTGTTCTTCTCTTGGAATTCCTTGAGCTCTACCTCGTGAGTGGTGACCAGAATACTCACCACTTTATCTCTATCTGTGTAATTATCATATGCGGCCTCAGTAGTATGGGTAGTAATTTTCACATCAGAAAGAACCTTGTTGTACTCGGAAATGATTGCTACAACTTTAATTTTCCTCCTTCTCCAGGTGCATGTTGTTACTTCTTCCATGGATTCTAAGGCTAGAGGTTGCCTTTCCATGGTGAGGATGCATGTTAAGTCTTCAAGGCACTCAAGGGAAGATCCATACTTTTGCGTGGGTGGTGCTAGGTCTGGATGCTTCAAAATAATGGCATATGTGATGGATTCTACCTTCTTATATACCTCACGCACCCTTGCCTTTTCTTCCCTAAGTTCATGCTTTAGCTTTGTGCACGCTAATTAGTTCCTCCTGCTTCAAGTTCTTGGTCTCTCTTCTAGCTCTTCTTCCCTCTTTTCTAGCTCTGCCTCTAGAAATTTTACCTGTCATTCCTTCCGAATAACCTAGCTTCCAGCTTCAATTGAGACCTTATTTAAAGCATTGCAGACTTGTTCATCTGAAAGTTGTTGAGCGCTCACCAAGGGGTTATCTCCTTTTGACTCAGGCATCTTCATTAGTGCTCCTTGGCTTACCTCGAACTCTGGCTCATCGATGTGGGACTCAATTTCCCATGAAAGAATTTTCCTCATTGAGGGGGTGCACCCTTCTTCATCAAATGAACTTCATTGCCAAGAGTTGATTTGTTGGGACTATGCTTTGGAAGCATGTGCGCATGACACCTTGTTTGGATCATCAATGTAGCTCATTCTTGGTCTTTTGATCTCCATGCACTTTCCTCCTATGTGTGTGCCCTTAGGAATAGTTATTGTTAGACTGGGGCCTCCCATGCTGCCATGATCTTTTCCTACACTTCTTCCTTATCTTCATTCATCACTATTTCAGCGTTGCGCTCCAACTCTTGTTCTACCAAGGCTTCAATGATTTTCATTGCTTCTCTTTTTTGCCACCTTGTTTACTTCATCCTTAGTGAGGTTTGGAGTCCTCTGACTCTTTGTGCTAACCTCTTCACCTCCTTCCATGTCTTGGGCACCCTCCTCCTCTGGTTTCCCTTCCTTCACACAAAGTGATAGTCATTCTTCTCCTCTTTGCCTTCTTCTTCCGAATCGTGCATGCTGAAAACAAGTGGTTCTTGGTCCCCTTCAGGATCATCTTCTTCATCGTCATCCCTCTCACCCATGTATTTCTCCAAGCTCTCTGTTTCCTCTGAATCAACTTCCTCCATCACCTTTTGTTTCTTCCTAACTAGGGATTCAGTATAGGAGACTCTGCTTTCTCTTCCTCCTCCTCTGGTGATTTCTCCTCTGCGATAAGCTTTCCTTGCTCTGGTGCCTCCTCTCTGACTGGTGACCTCTTCTTGTGTGTAAGTACTTGTTCTAGCACTTGTTCTGGGGTGCCCACCACTTGAGTATCTTGGACACTTGGTGCCTTCTTCTTTATCTCTTCCATGTCTCCTTTTTCTTGGGTGTGGTCTTCTTCCTACCTGTTAGGTCCTCAGGTATAGCTATCTCATTCTCAAGATAAGCACCCTTCTCAAACTTGGGCCTTATGCGAAGGTATACATGTGCATGTGGACCTCCCCTGATAGGTAGAGTCAGGGGTTTCATCATCTGAACTTCATGTGACACATACTTTTCCATGTACATGCATGCTTGTTGGGGTAGACCAATGTCTGTGCATCTCCCTGTGGTCCTGATCCATACTTCAAGGTCAAACTTCAGCTTCTTGGATTCCTTGAATCTATTTACCCCCACCTAGAAGTATTGAGTGGTGAAAGAAAATGGAAGTTTACACCATGGGCTCATGCTTTCATCAACCAACCTAAATATGCCAATGCAGAAGTGTTGGTATACTATGAATTCAACTTCTCCTTTTGTGAGCTTTGGCGTAGTTGTTCAGGATCCTCCACTCTGCCCTGAATGCATTCCTCAAGTGTGTATACCATTTCTCAAGATGCCTTATGACGGGCGTCATCTTATTATTGCAAGTATATTTTTGAATCTCTTTGTGGGTGAGGGGTCTTCCTCTGGGTACTCCCACATGAACTTATCTACCACATGGCACTCTGATCTCTAAAAATACAATAGTTAAGAGGACATTACCGAAAAGTATCTTGTCACCCTCCTGCTGTGCATTGTTGATGATCTCATCCACGATGTGTGGACAAGTTGTAGATGGTGCCCTCTCGATATCCTTCTACAAACATTGAGCCATGATTTGTTCACTTGCGTCCACCTCTCTTGGTCATTAAGTTTGGTTACCAGGTGCGTGGCCATTCTCATCACCGGGTCTTGGATATCCACAATATCAAAGTACCTTGACCCCTTCTTGTATGCATATGGTGATGGTTTCTTTGATGGCTTCTTTGTCGCATAGGTCATCCTCTATACTTTCTCCTTCACAGATGAGACCTATGAATTTTGAAATCAGTTGAGGGGTTATGCGCATCTTGTGCCCATGAAGTGAAAGTGATCTTTGTGTACACGTGACATCAGCCACTGATAGAGGCGCTCAGGCTTCCCAAAGTAGGGAAACTCATAGAGTTGCAATAATCCCACCTTCTCCAACTTCACTTTTTTTACTTTGTCACTATAAATGGGTAACCCTTCTGGTGTCCTCTTGTTTGTCAGGTGCACTAACTCCAGCGCCATCTCTTTTTAGTCACATTTGTGTGATGGTTATAATCACTTACTATCATGTTTCTTAAATGGGACTCCCACTCCTTTCCAAGTAAAACCCCATCTAGGTACTGCATTTCTGCATACCATTCTTCATTGGTACTTGTGGTGGTTTCTTTTTTTTTTTGCCCTTGCCCTTGCCCTTTTTAGGTGTTTACTATTTGGTTTCTTGGGTGCCATTGTGTAGGTTATCTTTGCACTTCAACTTCTCTTGCTCTGCTTCTCTACCCTTTCCAAGTTTAGATCTCAAACTTGTGAAGAAACTCCTTTTCAACCCGTGCCCTAGCTATCAAACCCTCGCTGGAATATCCCCTTCACAAGATGGTGCTTCTCCAACTCTCTCCATGCATGCCCGTGAACTATTCCCCCTGGTTTTGTAGATCAAACTAGTCACTCATAGTTAAATTTCTCAATTTTTTTCTTCACACGGATCAACTCTGGAAACCCTAGTTCACAAAAGCTCTTCCTTCTTTGTATTCACAATGTAAATAATGAAGTGTCAACCTTCTATTTATAGTTTTCCCACTTTTTAACATTAAATGCTACCTTACCTACCGTACTTCAACACTTAATGTGGATTTTTCAACAAAATCCAACTTTAGTGCTTTAACTCATGTGCCCAATCCTGCGGACAATTCCCCAAACTTTAGCGGCATGTAACCAATCCATCTTGATAGGAGACTCTTTGCATGCGCGCGTCACTGTGCTGAAGGTACTTCCATCATGATTTTTTCTCTCACCTACCTCGTGTTGCTTTTGCACTTCTTCCTTCTTGTACGTGGATCCACAATGTAGCCTTACCCTGACACCAACCATCCTTTTTCACCTTTCCTTCTCATGCACTTCCTTTCCCAGGGCCATCCAATTGGGCTTTCAATGCAATCCTTCATGGTGCTTCACACTTTGCAATTTCTTCCACCTTACTCCACCCCACACTAAAATGATGTGTGGTCTCTCTGCATTTACAACCTTAAAAAGTAATGAGATTTACCAGGTGCCCAAGTGTGACACAAAAAACAACAATGAGAAAGGAAACACAAGAAAAGAAAATGCATTAAAGGAAATCCTAAACTAAGCTGGCAATATTACCTTATTACAAACACTAAGAAGACTTATTTATAGTAGGGCTTGACCTACTCCCATTGAAGTGTCTGGAAATCTCATCCCATCTAGTGCTTGTAACTGGCATGCACTTGAATCAAGGATGTATGAGATGATGTAGGGACCCAACCAATGGAATTTTAACTTCCTAGGATGGCGTAGAAACTTTGAATCATATAGTAAGACCATCTGCCCAACCTCAAACTTCTTGTTCTTAATGTGATGATCATGCCATGCCTTTTGTTTTGCTTTTTCAGTTTTTGGCTCCACTGGTGAGTGATCATCTTTCATCAATTGCATTAACTTGTCAATTCTTTCTTCAACACTTGTTCATCATCTAACCCTCTGTGTGTTATACGTAGAGAAGGTAACATGAATTCAACTGGTAGGATAACCTCACGCCAAACACCAATTGAAATGGTGTGGCCTTATTCAACCTCTTGTAGGTTGTCCTATATGCCCAAAGAATGGTTGATACTTTGTCATCCCAATCATGTCTACCAACATCACAGATCTTAGTCAATGTGTGACTAAGTATTTTGTTAAATGCCTCAGTAGTTCCATTTTCTTGAGGGTGATAGGGAGTAGTTTTGTGATGGGCCACCATGAATTTTGATAATAGAATCTGACCATTTCATTGAGGAAGTGCGTACCTCTATCACTTGTAAACTCAATGGGCATCCATACCTATTGATTATGTTTTCCCATAAAAATCTAGTAGCGGTAGCCATTGTACAATCCTTTGTAGGCACTGCCTCTGCCCACCTTGTCAAATAATCAGTGCAAGTGAGGATATACCATGAACAGTCCTTTGCATTGCTGGTGAGATTGGTCTGACAAAGTTGATAGCCCACTTCTCAAATGGTTCGTTGGCATTGCTATTGGTCGTGAGGGCATTTCATCCCTTTTTCTAGGTTTCCAAGGCTTGTGCAATGGTCACAGGCCTTGCAAAACTCAATGCAATCTTGATAAATGGTCTCCCACTAGAGCCCTACGAGTAGAATCTTCCATGTGGTTGCATTTCCCGCATAGTGTCCTCCTGCAATCCCACCATGCCTCTTCCATAATTGTAATGTGCTCATGTTCTAGCATGCAACCGCGCAGAACCTCATCATGGCCCATTTTTTATAGATCTCCACTAATTAGCATGTAGGGTGTGCGTGCGTATGGCTGACTTCTTCTCTCAAGGCCTTCATTCCATTGGTGCCACACCCATTTTGAGAAATACTGCAATATCTTCTAAGTCGAGGGTGTGCGCCTGTAACCTAAATAGTTGTGCATCTGGCATAGTATCTCAATGCTTTGCATCCTCTCCCTGAATCGATTCTAGACAAATGATCGGAGTCAGAATTACTTTTCTGGTTTGACAACCACGTGAACTCAAATTCTTGGAACAATAGTACCCATTGACATATACGCCCTTGTAGAATGGGCTTGTTCACCAAGTATTTCAATGCCATATGGTCAGTGTAAAATATAAATGGAGTTTCTAGAAAATATTGTCTAAACTTGTGAAGTGCGTAGATCATTGATAATGCCTCTCGCGCTCGGTTGTAGTATAATTTTTCTCTGTTGGTGTCAATTTCCTACTTAAAGCACAAAGGATGATCAACAATCCCTTCACCAGGATGTGCAAGTACTACTCCAATGGTGGTTCTGAGGCATCCACATGAACATGGAAAGGCTTATCCCAAGAAGGGAAATGTAGGATGGGCGCGGTGACAAGCCTATCCTTTAAAGTGTTGAATGCCTTTATGCCTCTCCCCAATGAAAGGAACTTTTATGTCTAAGAAACTCTTCTAAAGGTGTGGTGATCTTGGCATATCCCTTGATGAACTTTCTGTAGTACCCATGTATGCCCAAGAAATCCATGCACTGTGCTTTGACTAGTAGGCTCCCTCAATCCCACAATTACTACAACTTTAGTGGGATCTACTAGTAGGCCTTCCTTACATATGATGTGTCCTAATAATGTTCCAAATGGGGTAGCAAAGACACATTTCTTAATGTTGAGGGATATCCTCAACTACGACACCTTTCAAACATTAACCTTAAGTTGTCACAATGGTCCTTCACTAACCCATATATTGTCCAATCATCTAGGTAGACTTGAAGAAATTTATGGATGAAGTCCTGGAAAGCTTGTACCACAATGTGTGAGAACAAGGTGCATTCTTAACCCAAATGGCATGACTGTATAGGAAAAACTTCCCCACTCAGTGGCGAAATTCATCTTCCTCTGGTCCTCTTTGTGATCCTTACTGGTGATAGCCTGAAAATCCATCTGTGAAAGAATAGACCTCGTGTCCTACCACTCCCTCTAAAATTTCTTGATAAATGGGGTTGGGAAAGGATCAATGATGATACACACTACATTCGAGGTCCCTGTAATCAACATAGATCCTTATCCTTCCATCCTTTTTGATCTTAATTACCATTGGACTTATCCATTTCGACTCTTAATAACAACTTCAATGATACGATGCTTTATCATTTTATCTATTTCTTCCTTGACCTTCATGCGTAGGTTAGGATTCATTGGTATGGTCTTTTCGGACCGAGGTGTGCACCCTCCTTAACTTAATTCTCATTTCCCCAAGGAATGGTGAATGCCTTTGAGTTTCATGATACCCCGTGGGAATAAATCCTCAAACTCTGTAAAAGATCAATGATCTTAGAGACTTCCTTTCTCGACCAATAGTCTTCGATGATAGCCTCTTTAGGCTCTTCTTGAGCTGATGTTAACCTTCTTTGTCTTTAAAGGTTCATGATAGGCATGTGCCCATTCATCAGAACTATCTAACACCTCGTGCGTCCCCTACAGAATGGTCAACATCTAAGTTTTCCACTTCTTCCCATCAATAACATACACCATATTTCCTTTTTTTTTCCAAACATGCGTGCTCAAGTTGTATCTCTTTTGTTTCTTCTTCCTCAAAGTGTGCCTCAGGCCAGGTTCACCTAGAAACTCTAGTAGCCTATCTTCTGCCATGGCACTATCCCCAATGGTAAGGTGCTTTGACAACCTATAATGCCTTATCCACCAAGGGTTTTGTACTCTGATACTGAATGTTTGAATGAGATCAGCCACTAACTCTTGCCAATTCCTTGTCTAGTGGTGTGTCTCAGAATGAATGTACCATGCATGTGCATAACCTTGTAGGGTGGAATATAACTTGTGAACCCATAATGAAGGTGGAAATGCTTCTGTGCTTCCCATCCAGGTTGTCTCACATGCTTGGATATGGAAGGAAGTGGTCTCTTTACCATGGTAGTCTTTTATAGCCGTGGGCGTTGCTCTAAAAACCTTAGAGGAGAGAGGAAATTCTCACCTCGTGCCATTCAAGAGGTTATCTGATGTGTGCCCCCCAGTGTGCAATAGTTCAATAGTTGAGTAGGACATAACTTAACATCCCTCTTCGTTCATTCTCCTTCTTCCATTGAGCTTCCATCTCCTACAAAAAGACCTCAGGGAAGGCTCCTCCTGAGTACTTAGGTAGCTCCTTTCCCCCTAGGTGCCGGACTATATGCGCCTTTGTCACCTTTGTCATTGATCCTCTCAAATGTCATCTGATTAACTCATAGGTCCCATGTGCCCAATTATCACATGTTATATTGGTGGTGTCACTTAAGGACTGAGCATCCTCAAACTGGATAACTCCTTTATGTGGGATGGATTACCTCTGGATCCTGATTGAGTGCACATATATTCTATCAGGACCTCTTCTCCAAAGGTTAGTATAGGGTGTTGATTTTCCATCAGCCAAGGGTATGATGACCCATTCCTCCTCATTTTCAAAGCTTATGTATCCCTTGTTGAACCAAAGATCCGCATTGTTCTTATAGCACCATGGGCACCCAAGTAATGTTGGGAAATTATCTACCTCGGTGAGTGCAAGACTTGAAGTCCCCAGTAAACTTAGCCCCTTGAATGGTGATAGTTGCATCCTTTAAGACACCGATGGGCATTGCCTTTTTTTTTCACCATATACAACACATTGAAGATGGTTGTAATGTAGGTCTTCCCATCTGATGCCATGCATCCAAGGTGAGAACATTGACCTGCTTTGTGTCAATGAGGATATTACTAAGGAGCCATCCATCCATGACCACATTTAATGTGATCTCCCTATCATAGTCAAGGCTGTGAGGGGAAGGTTTGCATGCAAGACCTACCTCGTGCTCTTCTCTCGGTGTGTGGTACCTTCTCTCTCAACCATGCCCCTAGAAAGGGAATAATATTCTCTTGCCTTAGTATTTTACATACTTCCTTGACCTCATCCAGGTCATCCTTTGGCACCTCGACCTTCCTTCTTTGCTCCTCCCTCTGGACTACTCCTTTAGACATTGGATTTCTCCTTGTAAACTCGAATGATGTCCATGGTTTCTTGATATACCTCCTTTTGATGTGTAGGGTCTAGGTACTTCCCATGTACCACTTCTTCCCTTGAAACTAGGTTCTTCTGCCTTGGCATTTCCTTTTTGTGCATGTGGCCTCTGCTCTTGTTGTTACCATAATAGGTTCAAGCCTGCATCACGGGTCACTGTGGCATCCATTGTGTGTCAGCCTTCTTAATGCTTACCATTGTAGTGCCCTTGTCTTTCGGTGTTGTTGATTCATATGCTCAAACAACTCAGGGCACTCCTCATACTTGTGCTTCTTCCCGCACCATGAGCACTACAACAAATCTAGGCACTCGCGCTTGTAGTGGTCTGTAGACCCACAATTAAAATAGGTTCCACATGTGGGAACTCACTTCTTCCTCCTCCGTGGTTACCATGACCATAGAATCCTCCATGAAATCCCCTTTGCATGCGTGCCTCCATCTGTGCGCTCCTCATAATGGTGATCATCACTCTTAGAACTACTAGAAATGTTGGTCTAGTGCACACCATGATCAATGGCCTCATGGATCTGGTCAATAAGCCTACAATCCTTAGTATCATGGGTTGTAGAGGTGTAGATCTTATAGTAGCAAGATACATTCTTTTTGAATTGCATGTTGTAACAAGGGACATCTACTGCATCATGGTCCCCATGAAAATCTCACGATCTCTACTTGCTACATGCATCTTTGTCTTAGGGAAACTATCCTTGGCATGCCCCTCTACCTCACAATCTGTACACCACATTCCACTGTGAGTCTCATGAGCTGAGTTTGTAGATAAATTTTCCAATTGCTTAGCCATAGTAGTGATTTGAGCTTCAGAAATGGGCTAACACTAGTGTCAATGCTCCCAATAGCTTCAGTAGCGTGTAGGGAAGCTTCCAACGCCTCGTGTGGGTCTGTGAAAGTCTTATGAGATAAAGCTCTTCTAAATGGGGTTATCAACCCCAAAAACCATTGAGCATGTTGTGAAGGGTGAATGTCATATGAAAACTTTGATAGGAGAGTCTTAAACCATGTGTCATACTCCCACACACTCTGCCATTCCCTGTTGAATTTCCTTAAGGGTGTTGATGCTCTTTGTTCAAACTCAGGGATGTGGAATTCTACTAGGAAAGCATTTTTCAATGCGGTGTAATCTACCACCATGTATGATGGGGTCATACTTCTATACCAGCTATGTGCGTGCCCTTGCAATGTCATTGCAAATTGACTGGCCTTTCGTTTTGGGGTTGTGATCCCCTTTGTGTGCCATAGCAACTCACACTTGTGAACATGCTCATGCAACATCTTCAATACCCCTGTAATCTGGAAAATGTAAAGACATCTCAAAGAAGACTTGAGGAGGTGGTTGGGGCCCTTGTCCTCTCTGATCCAGTTCCTTGACTTTCCTCGGTGTTTCCTCCTCCCCGGATCCACTAGATCCACCAGGTCTGTGCCTCCAGATCCACCAGTTCCACCTCTAGATCCACAGTAGCTAGTAATGGGCTGAAGTGGTCATGCCTAGGGTCCCCAATGTCCCACTAAATTACATGCCAACCATCTGTGAGATTGTGCCCACTTAGATGTGTGTCCGTGCCACTCACCCACGATGCGTTACCCAAGCCTTGTATATTTTCTCCTTGTCCAAAAATTCCTCGAATACTGGAATAGTATGCGTAGCCATAGAAGTGGGAAATGAAAAATTGTATCTCCTGGGTGTAGATCTATCACTTCCACTGATACCAACTAGGTCAGCGATACTCCTTCCTTGATCTGGAAAACCAAGTGCAGGGTTTGGTCACTAGGTGGGTTCAGATGTGTGCCAATGACTCTTCTCTCTCCATGTGATGAAAACTCTCATCAGAAGCCGAAGGGGTCTCTCTTATGCACTTGCCAAGATGGGGTAGCATAGACTACTCAGGTTCCACATCCTCTGCGTGAACCTCAAATCCTTCCCCAACATCTGCCTCCATATATCCATCACATTTGTAACCTCACATTGTCTAGCAATCTCCCTTTCACGTGCTTCACTATACTTGAGTCATCTCTCCTCCCTTTCTTTCTCCATCATGTAATGTCTTCCATCTTCCTCCACCTTAGCTTCCTCCTAGTGCTCAGGAAGGTTTTAGCCGGCCATCGAAATGCCTCTAAACCCATGGTCATGATCAAGATCTTCATTTCCAAAGGGATAACATGTAGAAATGATCCTCTGGGCTCCCACAAAAACTCAAACTCAAGCAACCTCTAGACAAGAATATGTGGAAATAGTGTACTCAGTGTAGCTAGCTAGTACTCCTTTCCACCAATGATCCACAACATGAGTCCATGTCAGATCTGCATCTTGTAACCTGGTATTCTTCTTGGGTCCACGCGTGTGATCTATAATACCAGCTTGATCTGGATGCATATGTTGAGAGCCATTCATACAGCTCTACATTGGGAAGCAAAGAAAAAAAGTTTCATACAAATCATGGTAGAGGTTCTCTTCTACCCATCTACGTGCATCAAACTCAGGTCAGTGTTGAATCTCTGAGAAAATTCATCCTCGTGCTCTTAAACCATGTTTCAACACTTTCCAAGGTTAAACGCTCTGTCATCACTCATTGCACAGATCATGATGTATGTCATTTCCCACTACAACTTTGAAAAGAGGTCCCGGAAATGGAACCAAGATGTAGTCATTTTACACCCACCAAAGAATAAGGGAATCCCATGTGCATTGGCCTATCACCCAGTGGGTTTGGGTGCTCACCCGAGGCATGCACGCGGGGTGCCGAGTCTCTCTTTTATGTGAGTTGAGTGGGAAAACATCATCTATGATCCAAACTTTAAAGAAAGTGAGTGGGAATGAGACATGTAAAACATCATAGAGCTCAGAATGGCTCTAGACCATTGCAGTCATTATAGACAGAGATACTTTAATAGACTTAAAGAACTGAATCAAAATAGAAAGGAAAATGCATAGGGATTCATATTCATCTTATAAACATACATGAAAAAGAACTATGAAGAATCATGTATGAATCCGAACCAAGAAGGATCATATTCAGATAACTTGGTAACCTCATTACATTCATTAGACTCACTACAAAACACCACATTATGGTAGACCGAAGTCATGCATCATAACTGGATCCATATCCTTTAGCTCAAAAATAAATTTTATAACCCCAAGCCCTTGATACATCCATCTCCTATAGTTTATCTACCCAACCCAAACGAGAATCCTTGCATGACCATTTCTATGAGAGCTCCACTCTCTTTTAATCTATATTCTTAACCAACTCTATCAACACCCACACACACACACCTTTTCCTTCTGGGTGCTTGTATTTATAGGCACCCTGAAGTGCCAACTCATCCTTCTGTGGCCTCAGATCAGCACCAAGTGTTTGAATGTGGTCCTCCATGGGCGCATGCTCCTCCAGGCCTGAGCTCTCCACTCTTTTCCATGATGGCCTTCTAGAAGCCTCCATCGCAGGGCATATTCCTTCCTAGGCCAGCCTGTCGCCAGGATGGCACCTTATCCACTCCGCATGCGCAGTCGGGTCACGCTTTTCTCGTGTTCTACCCGATACCAAATATGGCTAAGTCCCGAGACCTTGTTCTGTCGGCGTGTAACATGGTCCTTCTAAAACCCTCCAAATACATCGTGATTGATGTCGGTCTGGGTGACCGATGTTGGTACAGAGGTGAGACGCATACGATGGTTAAGGTAACCAACTTGACATCGGGGGAAATTTGGTAGTAATTAAATAAAAGTAGTTTTTAACTTCTTTGTGATTGCACAAAGAATGGAGGGAGAGTGGTTGGGTTTGTAATATTACCAAGAAGACTCGAGAATGTATAGAGGGCAGGTATGGAGAGCCAAAATTTTGTAGGTGGTTGGGTTGATGGATTGGTGAGAAGGTGGAGATAAAGGAATACAAAGAGAAGTAAAGTATAATGAAGGAAGTAATGGATCTAAACTTTAAGCAAGCACAAATGATTAAAATCATGTATACTTACTTGCATTTGTAGATCCAATAGGTGAAGGAGGATGGTAGTTGATCCGTGAAGAACCTTTGTGTTTAGTGCCATTGCAAGACTCCCAGAGTGTTCTGTGAATATTATAATACCTTGGGATGAGAGCTAGATGTTTGCTTGGGCCTGTGGTTGAGTATTTTGTGTCATCTAGATGTTGAGAGGCTTGGATTCACGTTTGAATGCAATAGTTCTCCCAAAACTAAAAATGACCAACTTGGGTAATAGGTTGCAAAATTGTATATAAAGTAACCGATGACGGTTAGGTATTTGGTGTGATCAAGGAATAACTAGTATCGGTTAAGGTGGGAAAGTCTAGGTTTACCAAAAATAGGCATATCTTCCCAAATTTGGCATGCTTTCTCATTGAGTCCACTTAGGAAAGTGGAGTTCACATGAGAGAATGCAGGAATAACTTAGAAAAGGTCCAGTTAGGTTTAGGAAGAAGTCTTAGTTAGTTAGGTCAAGTGGTGACTCGGCACTAGGAGTGATGACTTGGTCATTATGAGTTAAATGCCCTTGGAATGGGTCCAGGGTGAGGTGTAATGATGAGGTGGAGGTGTGAGGATGAAAATAACTTAATCAAATTAATTAAATTAATTAATAATGTGAGGATGAATATAAATATGGGACAAAGTGGTCATGATTAATTAAATGTATTACGTTAATTGATTGAAGGGGACCAAGGGGAGTGTGACCCAAATTTGGTGTTTACAATTATACATTGCATTTTACACATCTTGCATATCATATGGTCATCTCTTATCATCACACATACTACATATTCTTCTACACACTACACTCACTACCCTATGATGCACTCTAGTTCCTTGGTCCATACTCGAATGCTTTGAGGGTTTATAAATCAAATGGATCTTATCATACACACACGTTCATCATTCGATCTTCACTCATGTGACATACACTTTAGGTTAAATGGTCACCTCTTCCTTCATCTTGTAGTAATATAAGCTTTAGGCTACATCATCACTCCTACGCTTTTTTTTTTCATGATATATGCTTTGGCTAAAGGATCATGCATACACTTCATATCTACATCGTATATCATGACTACATATGCACATTCACCACAATGCGTTAGATACAACAAACACTTTGACCATTTCTCGATGACACACTCTCGTTTTTGGTTCATTCTTAAGCTGTTGAGGGTGTATACTAAATGAACCTCACTTTGTATACACTTCCATTCACTTGGGGGCGCAGATCCTGTCATCCATCTTACATTCCATTCCACCCATCCACAACATATTACATACCTTGGTTGTTTTTTTCTCTTACCTACATTTGTTTTTTCATGTTCGCTATTGCATAGCTAGATAGGTCTCTTATATGTCATTATGTTTACTATACACACATGTGCATTTGTACATTTATCTAGTTGTGATCGAGATACAAGTCTCCTACACGCAACATGGATTCTCACCTCTACCACTCCTAAAAAGGTCATTGGGGCATCCACATTCATCTCTTCTAGGTGTTATTGTTTCATTTTGTACTTATCACTCTACATTACTTGCTTATACATGCTTTTGACATATGAGTTATCTTTCTAACATGACTAACGGGTGCTTTATGTGCAACATTTGTTTTGCGGGATTATTTGTGTCCATGGCTATTTGTTGTTTGTACTTGTTTGTTTTGATTGTTATTTTATGGGCATTGCCCTTTATTTGGTGTGCACACTTGTTTGTTTGTATGCAACCATTATGGCCTTGAGTGTCTTACGACATCGTGAGTGATGTCCCATGTTTGTAACCTGTTTTGGCGGTCTATGATTTTCTTCTTGCATGTTTACTTGCATTCTAGTTTTTACATTGTTTATGTATTGTACACTTGTCTTCTACATATATGTTTGTTCATACTAACACTTGTTTCTAGCCACTTATTTATGTGCACCTTGGTTTCTAGCAAGAGCATTCACTTCCCCCTACAGAGAAAAATTTATGTGGTTGGTCCTCTTTTAAGGCCGCATTCTCCTATCAGTGTCGTCATATGTGCCCCCAAAGAGGGGGGCATCATTTGGGGCTTTACACACTACACAACATTTTCTACTAGTACAGCAGTTTAGCTCATTTTTCTATCCTTGACATTATGGGTTATACAACGAGTGGATTCGAGACGATCTATGAACCTTGTACAAAGTTGATTTTACAGACATGGTTGTCCTTAGCATTTGGGAGTAGTTACAGGGTTAGAGGATACATCAGATTTCCTCTCGGCACTACTTTAGCCAATGGCATCAAATCGACCTAAAAAAAACAAGTAGTACAAATATCTCTTCATACATCTTTAGGGAAACAGTTTTAGGTTGGAGAATAATGCAGCTTTCTCCCTACAATTCTTGTGGTGGGGTGGTGAGATCACCTAAAAACTGCAATATAGGATATCCTTTCTACACCTTTTCTCTCATCACGGATCAAGTGCACATGTTCCTTTTACATTTTTCATTTCCATTACATGTTTTTTACTATATACATGCATTTTTACATACATTTTTCACATATATACATGCGTATTTGACTACTTGATCATCTTCTCCTTGCAAGTCCGACCGTATGAGAAGTAAGTAGTCAACAACAACAACAACAGTGTCAACAACAACAACATTTTGCATGATAGCACACACCTCATACTAACATGCATGTACATCACACACATTGGCATATACACACGTGTTTCTTCCTAGGTTCACTCTCACCACTTTTTTCACTTTTACATCTTTAGTTTCCACACTCCACTATTTTCTCATTCCACACTTTGTCTAGTCCATCGACACACTTTCTACATCACTCTATATGGATTATCTGGTATGCATCTCTATTTACTTATGTTACCAAGATTTTTTCTCACCAACATAAAGTGGGGGAAAATGTAGTCACAAAATCACACACTTTAGAAATTATTTAGTCTCAATCTCATACTACTATTCATATGGTTTTTGAGTGAAGAAAGTACTAATTAACCCATGTCCTTTAGCCATTTTACTTTGCTTGTTGTCGTCACTGCCAACCTCCCACATCTACTCACCTAGTTAGTTCTACCATTTGGTATCATTTTATCTTTGACTGGCTCCCACCCCGATCTTGTGGCGCTTTAGGTGCCCCATATCCATTGGGGTGCCCCGAGCCTTTTACACTTTCCCGCCACTTTTTGGGAACTTTCTAGTCGTATGAGCTTTCTATATTTTTAGTGATCGGCCTTTTCGGGTTAATTACAAAATTAGAACAAGAGAGCCATATAAATAAAGTTATGAGACCTTAATGAGGGACCAAGCATTAAGCACTACTTATCATCACCTAACATTGCACCCAACAAAGGGTCCATTTGCATCCATCTAGCTCCATCACAAGGCACAAGGTTGGTTCATCTGCATCACATTACATATGAGGGAAGTTTATTCTATTCCATCCACCATTTTATTACATTTTTTACACATAGTTATTGCTCGCTACTTTCACAAAGTGTGACTAGTACAAGAGCACCTAGAGCATGATCGCACATACACACACACATAGAACTATATCAGTCCGAGATGCATTACATCACTCGGTTAGTAATTCCACCATTTTGGTCGCTGAGGATAGTTCGACCCCTTCATATGCATCTTTCTTTTTTAGGGGCTTTATACTTGTCTTAGGGTTTTGCAGGTCTCTCCTTCATTACGGGTCTCCTCAACGACATACCTGAAAGTCCATCAAATCTAGTGCGATAGGAAGCGAAGGGTAGCGAACATCCAACGACACCTCGGAGGAGGTTTTTTGAGATTTTTCACAAAATAGGGAGCCCATATCTCAGACTAGGGCACCCACATGTAGCCTTGTACCTCTCCATGGGTCCTAGTCCAACTTATTGTCCCATATCTATGATTTTTAAAGCTTCGTGGTATTCATTCCAAAATTTTGTTCATCCAAGTTTATTTTACGACATAGTCTCAAGGCATCACTAAACTAGCTAAGCTCTTTCTAACTCTCCTTACACATTAGGGTTTTATATTTCTACTTTCTTAGTTGTTTGGGTCATTTTATTTATGCAATTATTTATAATTTATTGTTGTCTTAATATTATATTAACTAAAGAATTATAATAATCATCATATTTTAGTTAATCAATATTTTAAAGTTAGGGTTTACAATGACTAAGGATGGGGAAAATTTATGTCCCCTCTATCCCCTTAGGAATGGGGACAATAGGGACGATAAAATTTTCCTCAAGGAGATGCTTCCACTTATCACTGCGAGGTGAGGCGAGAGAGAGAGATGAGGAAAATGTGCCCTAGCTCCTGGGAGTTGTCGTCTAGTCACATGATGAACCTGAAGAGGGGCTAAGGAGGGGATTTTTTGTGTCCTCTTTTCCCCTTTGGAATAGGTATAAAAGGGACAATAAAGTGCACCTTAAGGAGATGATGCTTTAAGTGTCACAACCTAGTGCGATGAGAGGGAGATGGGAGAAGACTCGCTTAGGTTTTACAAGTTAAATTGGGTCATATGAAGGACCTAAGAGGAGATATGAGGTGGGAAAATTTTTTTCCCCTCTTCCCCTTGGGAAAGGGACAATAGGGACATAAAATTACAATCTCACTAGAAGGTGACATATGTCACTTAATAAATTGCCTAAGTACGAGAATCGCACCGCACAAGAGAGAACTTGAGAGAAGATTCTGGAGCTCCAAAAGGTATTTTCAGATGATATTTTATATTATTTTGACTCAAAATACATTTAAATAATAATGGTATGGTTATAAGACTTAAATTACACCTGAAAATCTAAAAATTGGCCCCTTTTTCTTACGGACAATAGGGTGTGTCTGCAGAAATTGAGATTCCTTGAGAAATAAACATGTCTTGTGAAAAATTGAAGCTTCCACCATGTAGATAATTTATATAGCTTTCAATGAATATTTTATTGACTCCTAACTCCTTACGGAGCTCCCAGAATCATTGGATGAAGTTTAGGTTCTAAATTTAGCTCTACACTCCTTACACTTGAAAAACTCTATGTTGTACAAAATATCCCTAAACCTCAAAATATTTCCTAAATCTTCCTAAATCAATTCCATCACCTTCATAACTCTCCAATACCATCTCCGAATTATTATGAGCTCTTTAAACCCTCTTGGAGGATGCACACCTGCCTTGAAATGGCCAAAATTGGCTTTTATGAGCTTGTTGGAGAGCTAGTCTTCAGTTGCTCTTCCCTAAATGAAATTATTGACCTTGAAAAATCACTTTGATCATTTTAACATCTTATTTAGTGCATTAAGAGTAACTACAAGTTCCATAGGATCATGAGACTAAAGACAAACTAGCAGGAAGGGGATTTGGGAAGACTCGAGAGCAAATTTTGTGTTATGGGCTTAGTTGTCATGCTTGAAAATTTAAATTTTTGGGCTTACAAAAATGCATGACAACAATAGTGAAAGTTGATAGAGATTTGAAAGGACTGTTGGAAAAAAAAAACTATTCAAAAAAATAATTTTTAGAGATGCCCACCATAAATCAAACAAAAATAAAAATTCATACTAAAAAAAGTATCAAAAAAGGCTTTCTAATAAAATCTCCCATAATGAGTCGTTAGATATTAGTATAAGCTATCACCCGAGTGAGCGAGCTCTTTTTGAATTTTTCACATTTTGAGTTTTCTCTCTTTATTTCACATCTCTACTCATGATCATGTGCCCGGGTTCCTTGGCACCTAGCCACGCTTCGGCTCTGCTGATCCATGGGGTCCTCTCTACGACATCATGCCGATAGTTGATTACATCCCACTCATTAATATCAAATATGAGGATATTGATTTCTCTATTTTCCATCTTTCGGAGTGTGCCCTATTTTTTTATTTATGGGCTTCGGCCTAAGGCTCGGATTTCTGAATTGGTGAAGAAAACTGGAACATCTCCTCTTAGAATTAGGTAAAACTCCTTAAGATTTTTTTCAAGTTACCTTCGGTTCTTTCTACTGCTATAGATTATGCTTTTTGGTCTAGCCCTTGGTTTTGGGGTCAGTCTAGCCTATTCATGAATCCATGGGTGGAAAATTTCAAACCTATCTTGGAAAATATGAATAAAGTTCCTATCTGGACCGAGAATGGATGAGCTTCCTACAAAAATCTGGAATGAAAATACATTTGCTCAAGTTGGCAATACCTTGGGGAATACATATGTACTGCGAAACCAACTGAATCCAAAATTCTTGCGGTATATGCAAGGATTTGCATTAATCTTGACATCTCGTAACCCCTTCCCAGTTCCATTTGCTTCAAATCAAAAACCAGAGAATGGTCTCAGGACCTAGATTATGAGAATGTTCCTTTTTGTTGTATAAAATGCCATCAACATGGACACTTTGTTCATCAATGCCCTAAAATGAAACAAACTTGAAACCAAGATGAAGAAGGCTTTGTCAAACAAAAAAAGAAAAAATAAGCCAATAAAAAGAAAATTTGGCATAAAAACATCTAAAAATAAAAAACATAGGACACAAACATTCTTTCAAAAAATAACTATGAGGCCCGGAAATTCAAGAAGAAAACATCAGCAAAACCCCTAATCACTCAACTCATGATGATGAAAAGAACAAAAATATGGAGAAATTCAAAACTCGAACCTAAAATAGAAGATATTTTATTTTAAATGAAAAAAATGAAAAAGGAGGGAAAAAGGTACTAACTTTGAATTAACTTACCTCACGTAGTGATTGGGACTAGACATGGTGATGAATGGTGGAATTAAGAGTGTCATAATGAACCTTAGAAAAATTACAAAAGTGGTAGATCTGGCCGACAATGGGGCACTGGAGAAGGATAAGGGGCTCTGGGGGCACCCTAGGTCTAAAGTATGGGCACTCTTGGTCTGTCAAAACAACTCGAAACTTAGTTCTGAGGAGGGTTAGTTAGGTCTTTAAATATTTCACCTTTGGTGGGTGGATTTCACACTTGCTTCGTTGATGTGTCTGTGAATATCCAATAAATAATTACCTACAAAACCCCATACAAAGCATCAAACCCTAAAAAAGAAAGATGCAAATGAAGGGGTCGGACTATCCTTAGTAGCCCACAAATGGTGGTCTTACAACTAAGTGTTGCACTACATCTTAAACCCAATGTAGTTTTATGTGATTGTGTGTGTAATAATGTGCCTAGGATGCCCTAGTGCCAATGACATGCCAAAAAATATCGGGAAATAGCTAGATAGAATGCAAAATGGTGGATGGAATAGAATAGACTCCCTTCCTATGTAGTGTGTGATGTAGAATAATGCCCAAATGTAGTCCCTTTCTCTATGTAGATAGCTAGCCCTTAGTAAAAATAGTTTCCCATAAGATAGTATGTATGTTGTGTTTATATAGGGATCTCTTGCTCAAATTTTGACACTAATGACCCGACATGTCGACTAGTACCTAGGGAATGGGAGGAAAAATCATAAAGACCGACCTCAAACCTCTAAATTAGAACCAAGTGTGATGGGGACCAGGGTGCACCTAGAAATGAGGACCAGGGTGCCCCGGGTGCCCTAATCCCTTCCTAGGCACCCTAGTCAAAGACTAGAGATGAAAACTGAGTGAATAATGACAACTAAGACTCCTGAGAGAGATGACTAAAATTTTGTAGTAAGTAATGATGATGACTATGAAAGAAAACAATGATGAAAAGACCAACTAAATGATGACAGACAAGGGGATGGGTCATTAGTGAATACTTTTCTTATGCAAGATCCATATATAAAACAACATACTTGGTGGTATAATTATAGTAGTAAGTGTGTGATTTTGTGACTACATTTTCCCCCACTTTATGTTGGTGAGGAAAGCTTAGTAACATAAAGTAGTTAGAGATGCATACTTGAGAGAAATTCCATGGAGAAGCCCATGTTATAGTAGAAATGCATAGATGTGGTAAAAGTGTGTCGAATGAACCATATAGCATGTCCAAACCATGGATCAACATGTTGATCCATAAGCGTAAGAGAAGAGAAATATAATATGATGTGATGAAGTGTGCACTAAAAAATGAGATGATGATTGTGATATTGATGATTGATGATTTTAAATGTTGTATGATGATGATATGATGGGGTAGGGAGTGATCAGTTCCCAACCCGATTGTGTGTATGAAAAAAATCGGAGGATTGGGGGTATCCTGCCACTAGAGGAAGAGTGTAGGGAGAAAGGTGCATTATTCTCCAACCTTTAACTACATCCTCAAGATCTAGCTGAGATGGACTCAGATCAAATTTTTGTGGTTTTTGGATCCAAATAATTTTGATCAAACAAGTTGACCCATATAGGAGTGGTATAGGAAAGGAAATCTTTCCCCCACTCCATGGGTGTCTCCAATGTGATGGCTTCCAAGTTAGGTCATCTAGAAGAAAATGTGAAATGTATGATGGCTTCCAAGTTAGGTCATCTGGAAGAAAATGCCAAATATAGAATAACTTCCCAAGTTAGGTCATCTGGGAAAGTAATGAATGTAACTCCCAAGTTAGGTCATGGGAGGCGCATGTGTTGTATTGTATTGATTAAATAGTGTGATTTTGATTGTTAGAGACTTGAACACATTGATGAATTGATTGATTGATTGATTTTTGATTGGTTACTCATAGAGATATTTTATGCTAGTTTCCCCTAGGTTAGGTCATTAGGGGAATCGATAGAAATTGATGAAATATCACATGGAGATATTTTAATGTTTTTTTCCCCTAGTTAGGTCATTAGGGGAATGCTAGAAATTGATGAAGTATTGCATATAGAGAATTTACATGTTTTGTTCCCCCCTAGTTAGGTCATTAGGGGGAATCGATGGTGAAATGTCACATAGTGCATTAGTAAGTGTTTGGAATTGTTGAATTGGTAGTGTTGGTTGAATGACATATGATGTAAGGGGAATTATAGGATGACCCCAATTATATGCCCCCTTTTGGTGAAAGGGGAAGTGATGATAAGAATGAACGCTAAGCTGAAAGTAAGCATGAGATAGATAAAGTGTAATAAAGATCATCAAAAATGTGTGTAGATTGAGTGAAGGACAATGTGGAGGAGAGATAACACATGTGTGTCATGTGTATGATATGATGGTAGGTGGAATTTTTGAAAATAACACCACAAATGGGGTGTAAATCGGAGTAAAAAAATGCTCAAGATATGATGAAAATTGTGTGGTGTGTATTAGTTGAGAAATGATCATGAAATAATGACTATAGTAAAGTAGCCATGGAAAGTAACTATAAATAGTAAGGTGAAAAAGTGATTAGTCACTTCATTTGTCTTTTTGTGTGAGTGTGAGAGTGAGCTCTAAGTGTGTAAGGATGTCAGCAAGTGAGAGCAACATGACCTAGCCGATTTGAGATGGTGGTGACCATCGTAACATCACATGTATACGATGATGAATGGAGTTGGTAAGTGCAATTTTTTTTTAAAAAAAAATGGGTGTAGTAGTCATTTTTAGTGAATTTTTAAAAAAATTTTGATTTTTTTTTTCAAGTGTTTTAGACCTAGACAAAAGTGGTGAAGGTGTTAGTGACCTTCAGGACAGGAGCACCCAGACCTGGGCGTTGGTGTCCTACTCCTGGGTGCCCCGAGTCCTTCTTTAGGGCACCCTAGTCCAGAGAGTGTGTATTTTAGTCTAAGTGGTGTAAATGTAATTTTTATTGTATAGTAATGTGATAAGTGAGTGTGTATGGGTTTTTATAGTGTTCTAATGTTGTTTTTTTTGTTTTGTGTTGTGCAGAGGGATATCCACTCGAGGGAGTTCACGTGGGGTTGTCATTTGAGTACTTTTCTTGGATTGGGGTTTTCGATGATGATTGGGAGGTTATGGACCATGTTGGTCTATGACACATAGCATGGATGGGGATGTGCCCCATAATATGCCTATGTTGATAACCTTGTGTGAGTGATGGTGTGTGGATACTTGTACTTTTTGGTTTCCTACTGGTGAGATGATAATCACGTTGGAGGATGTGTATCACATACTATGATTACTATTGTTGGGGAGAGAGTACATAGTCATGCCCTTGGAGGATATGGAGAGATAGATATGTGGGCCTAGATGGTATTTTGTGGGGACTCGAGTACCTACCGAGGCCCACATTAGCTTGGACATGATTTTGAGGTCAGGGGTTCCACACTTGTGGAAGTTCATAGCCATGGTTATTGCTTCATCTATTGTAGAGGGAGGAGGTGTGGGCATCTTGTATAAGATGCATGATATATGCCACCAGATAGAGGAGGAGAGTACTAGATATGCATGGGCATGATGTGTGTTGGCCCACATATATAGGATATATATAGATTTACACAGGAGGAGCATGGAGGTGGGATAGGAGCTACTACATTATTGCATGTATGGGCCTATGAGCATATAGTAGTTGTTGAGGCAAGTTGGTGGGTCACGAGAGAGTGGGCTAGACCAATATATTTGGAGGAGGTGGGTTGGTGTGCATGGGCATAAGATGGATATAGATACCTATAGGGCATTGATAGATGGATGGGACCTGAGATAGTGATATGGAGGCCATACCGAGACTATGGAGGATGGCCAGAGGATGTTATAGAGCTACGAGTGCATACATGAGGACTATGTGGTTGGAGGATCGATTCCCAAGGGTGGCCAAGTTATTCCAAGGTGGAGAGGGTATCGTGAAAAGTTTGGTATGGCTCAAGATGTGCCCCCAAGAGCCATATATATGGTTGAGATCCATTAGAGCACCGAGGAGGGCCAGAGCTAGACCAGGGCCCACAGAGAGAAACTAGTACCTCTGGGCCAGATGAGGTAGATGTGGTGATAGAGCCGATAGATCGATGATGATGTGGGGTGTATGGAGGCCTACCATGCATGGTGGGAAACACATCGATGGGTATTCTTGTTTCCATTATTTCGTAGAAGCAGTGGGATTACCACATGGAGGAGTGGGAGAGGGGGAAGCACATGCCCCCGATAATGTAGTAGTAGTTGTAGTGGAGTGTGAGTATTTGTATAGTTATGTTGTGATGTGTTATTTTTTTATATGATGGTGATGGTTAGCTAATGGGTTGTTCTATGTGTTGTAGGTGATGCGTATTGGTCCTTGATAGTGGACACATCCATCCACACATTGACACGTGGAATGTGCCAACGACATACTTTATGGGTGGAGGGATATTAGAGTGTGTGGATGACATTGCGAGAAGAGCATGCCCATTTGTTTGAGCTAGTGGCCATAGTAGTAATAATGATGTGTACTTTTCTATTAGGTGAGAGGGATGAGGCACATGAGGAGACTCGATGAGCCAGAGAGGTGGTGGGTGGTGGCCCCTTAGCACAGGATGTGTTTGCACATTATTATGTCGAGTTACAGTGTTAGTTTATAGAGTATTCTACCGAGGTTACACTACTATGGAGGTAGGTGGAGAGATATCGAGGCCGTGACCAAGTGGCACAAAGTTAGTGGTGAAGTGTCGAGTTTGAGATCTCTCACAGTACTAGAGAGTGATAGTGATGATGAGATTTGATTTGTATTGTTGTATATTATGTAGGGGCATTTCCCCCAGTGATGAGATGATTTTTGTAATATGATTGCATATATATATATATATGATATATATATATATGATGATATTGTATATGATGATTATATTATGATATATAATATTATAATGTGACTAATGAGATATGATTTGTGAATGATTGTATTGAATGTTGCTCATGATGTGTAGTTGTTAGTATAATGTGATTGATGATGTATGATCCCTGATTGATTGTTGTTGTAATTTATGTAATGTGGTGGATATTTTTTATGGTTTTTGATTGAGATTTGTAGTATGATATGATGATAGAAAAAATGCATAATGTGATGATGATGATAATGTTGATGATGATGGATGATGTATGTAGTGTGATTGCACAACTAAAATTGATGATAAATGATGATTAATATATACTAATATAATGACCCACATGTTAGTATGATGAAGATAGGGGGGAATTAGTGATGCCCCCAATGTATAGATGATGAGGTTCATTTAGTTAAGACCCCTCAAGCAATCAAGAATGAACCATGTAAAGCAAGAGTGTGTCATTGGGAAATGATTGAGTGTGCTAGATGAATCGACGAAGTGCGTGATGAGAGGTTCTTATAGAAAATCCCTCAACATTCATGTAAGAACTGTAAGAACACAAGTGTCATCATCGGGGGGTAAGGTGATAGTAATCACCTACCAAAGACCAAGGGAAGTGGTGTGAAGTGGTGAAGCATGTGGCATGAAAGCAGCGTGAGCATATGAACCAAAATGAATATCATGTGGAGCACCTGGGTGGGATGTGTGAATGTGGAGGGTTGTGGTAGCCGATGTGAAGTAATAACATGATGTGATGGATGAGATGGATGAAGTGGATGTGGTGGATGTGATGGTGTAATGATGGATGGATGGTGGAGAGCGTGCATGAGTGAAAACCGTGTGGGATGGATAATAATACCTTAGTACTAGATGGATGGAGAGATAACTCAACCCGAGTAGAAATCATGTTGATGAGGAGAGGAGAGATGGACCACTCATGTGAGTGAGAGCCAAAGGAAATGATGCCCTTATCCTCTAATTGTTGCAATCTATCATGAAGGGAAAAGAAATCATTGTCCCTATGGCCATTGATATGATGATAATTACAATAGGGTTGATCATGCTGACATTGTAGATGATGTTGTGGATGATGTTGATTAGAGGGAAAGTGAATTAGATGCTCATTAAGTAAAAAACATGCAACACATCATGTGGTCAAGTGTGATGAGAGAAGTGTAATGGCTCACATGAAATAGATGGAGTAGATGGAGAAGTAGTCTATCGTGGAGGAGGAGAAGGATGATTTTTGTGATGTAGTAGGTTGAGTTTGCTTGCTTCTAGAAGAGATGGAGATTGTGTGGGTTTCTCAACTAGTGGCAATGAGAAGAACTAGATGATATAATAGTAGTAGTAGGAAGTGGAGGATCAATAACATGTGCTAATGAGAGAAGGTCTGTTCTAGGTCAATGACTTTATAGCACAAGAGTATGAATGAATCACATGTATCATATTGCAATATTTTTTGCTTGAGAGAGGGAATTAAACCATGAAAAAAGATGAATTGCTTCTCAAGATCGATAGGTTGGAATACTAATTGATGCATACAAAGCATTAAATCATAAGATGTAATCCTTGATAGGTTCGGATGTGCCCTGATGTAAAGTAGGTATATGATCATAAGTAACTCTAGGGCCATTTTTGATGATAAAATGATGGAGGAAGGTGTCCTCCATATCATAGTAAGTACTAATAGACCCAAATGGAAGATGAGTGTACCATTGTAAAGCATCATCAATAAGACTATGTCGAAAGGCCTTAAGTAATAATCTATCATTAGAATAGGAGCCATAGCCATGCGGTAATGTTGGAGATGTAAGTGAGGGTCACTAGTACCATCAAAGCATGTGAATGTAGGCATGATAAAGTCCTTAGGAAATGCAGAGTTATGAATCTTCTTAGGAATAGGGTTTCCATGTAATGAGTTGTTATCAATTGAAGCATAATAGGCCCTACTTTCTAAAGTGAGTGACTGAACTTGAGATTGTAATTGACCTATGACATGCATGAGAGACAAAATGTCTGTGAAGGAATAGTAGGAGATGGAAATAATGTATTAAGTGGTTGTAACTTTCCATTGTGAGTAATCATAGGTACCTCAAGAGAAGATAAAGGAGATTTCGATGCTAAAGGCACACTAGGGGTAGGTGTTAGAGAAAAAGCTATAGTAGGAGAAGGAGATGGAACATCCATAGCAGTGGTAGGACTAGCATCGAAACATCCCTAGGAGGTGAAGCGACCGATGGAGATACCTCGATAGAAGAAGATGAACTAATAGATGTAGGTGAAGTGTTAGGAGGAGATGAGATGGTAGGAGAAGAAGAACTAATAGATGGAGGTGACTCGTGCATGATGCTAGATATAACCAGGAGAAAGTGGAGTAGGAGATTCACACTCAACAATATGAAAAGTAGTAGAATCATGGCTATCAATTGTATCATCGACATCAGATAGAGACTAGATATGAAAATGTCATTAAGTGTACTATCAATAGGATCATCAACATAATATGAGAGAGTATGTGAACTAGTATGTGATGGATTAGGAGAAGCAATATCAGAAATAGGAGAGTCATGAGATGTAGCCATAGTAGTGGTCTGATGAGGAGGAGAATCAATATGAGAGCTATTGTCAAGACCTAACATGTAATCGATAAGAGAATCATCTAGAATTTCTTTAGAAATATCAGAAGGAGGATCAGTAGTAGCCGTATAACATGGTGTACAATGAGTGAAGGCTATTGGATCCAAAACAATACTAATGCCAATGGGAGAATTTTCAAAACTAGTAGGTACATATTGTTCATTCATCTAAGAGTTGTTGTTGAATATGATCTGGCATAGTAACATTACTATAGAGAGAGAGCCGTGAGCTCAGTGATAAAACCTCATCATAGATTGGATTGACACTAAAGTGAGACATGATGGGATGAGAAGGAGAAGATCTATCCTTAGCCATTAGGGTTTGTAGTGGATCCTAGGGAAAAATGTTCTAAGTTATGGGTTCACCAAAATGATTATCTAAAATATATTTTAGTAATAATCTAAAAGTACAACAATGTAATAACTGAAAATATATTGAAATATAAATGCTAAATAATTTATTTGATATTTTAAATGAAATAAAATGAAAGGGGGAAAGGTACTAACTTGAATTAGACTTACCTCAATGAATGTGATGGGACTGGAAAGGGTGATGAAGTGGTGGAAATCGAGTGTCATAACAAACCTAGAAAATTGTAAAAAAGGAAGATCTAGCTAGGACTGGGCACTCTAGAGAAGGATAAGGGCACCTGGGGCACCCTATGGTCTAAAGTTTGGGTGTTCTAGTATGTGAAATAACTTAAACTTGGTTCTGGTATATGGTTGTTAGGTCTTCACAATATTTCACCTTTGATCGGGTTGGATGTCGCACTTTCTTGATGATGTTCACATGAACCCAATAAAGAATTACCTACAAAACCCCACACAAAAGCATCAAACCCTAAAAAAGAAAGATGCAAATGAATGGGTTTGGACTGTCCTTAGCAACCAAAATGGTGGTCTTATAACTAAGTGTTGCACTACATCTCAGACCCAATGTAGTTCTATGTGATTGTGTGTGTAATAATGTGCCTAGGATGCCCTAATGCCAATGACGTAGAAATATGGGAAATAGCTAGATAAAATGAAAAATGGTGGATGGAATAGAATAGACTCCCTTCCTATGTAGTGTGTGATGTAGAATAATGCCCAAATGTAGTCCCTTGCTCTATGTAGATAGCTATCCCTTAGTATAAATAGTCTTCCCATAAGATAGTATGTATGTTGTGTTTATATAGGGATCTCTTGCTCAAATTTTGACACTAATGACCCGACATGCCGACTAGTACCTAGGGAATGGGAGGAAAATCATAAAGACTGACCTCGAACATCTAAATTAGAACCAAGTGTGATGGGGACTAGGGCACCTAGAAATGAGGACCGGGGCCTAAGGCACCCTAATCCCTTCTAGGCACCCTAGTCAAAGACTAGAGATGACAACAATTGAGTGAATAATGACAACTAAGACTCCCTGAGAGATGATGAGAAACTTGTAGTAAGTTATGATTGTGTGCAAAGACAAAAAAATGAAAAAAGACCAACTAAAATGACGATGACGGACAAGGGGATGGGTCATTAGTGAATACTTTTCTTACACAAGATCCATATATAAAACAACATACTTGGGATATAATTATAGTAGTAAGTTTTCCCTAGGTTAGAAGACCATTTAAATTTGAACTGATGCGGACCAAAGATCCTTCTCTTTATGACAACATGAAGTTATGGAAGGATATAGATATCAACGTATCCAAAATGTACATATTAGCTGAAAAACTTAAGAGACTTAAATAACACCTTAGGAATTGGAATAAAAATACCTTTGTGATGTTTTTGTCAAAAAAGTTGTCCTTCAGGACATAATCTCCCAAGTCGAAAAGGAAATTCAAGAAGTAGGTCTTTTAGAAAATTTAAAATAAGAAGAGGCTCATCTAATTGAGGATCTCAATCGGGTTTTTCTACAAGAAGAGATATATTGGAAACAATAATCTAGAAATAAATGGCTTTGTGAAGGGGACAGAAACACAAAGTTCTTTCACAAAACAACCATCATAAGGAGGAACTTTAACAGAATTACCAAGATCAAGCTTCCCCGGAGGAGAAGAAATGAATGGCGAAAAAAATTATATGTGGAGAAGCATAAAGGTATTTCAAGAGATCTTCTCATTGATTGCGAGGAGAACATGGACATAGCGAGCTCAAATTCTTAGTCAAATACCTCCTTTGGTCACACAAAATGATAACCTGGAACTCAACAAGGCCATATCAGATTATGAAATTAAAGATGCAGTCTCTTCCTTCAAACTTGATAAAGTACTTGGGCCTAATGGGTTTCTACTAGCTTCTTCCAACATTTATGGGACTTTGTGGGCAATGATGTTGTGGTTGTTGTTCAAGAATCAGGGGCCTCTAGAGAAATTTTCAAACAACTCAATTCAACCTTTATTTCTCTTATTCCTAAATCTAAGAATGTTGAATCCTTTAACTCATACAAACCTATTTCTTTGTGCAATGTCACTTATAAAATTATTTCTAAGGTCATTGCAAATAGACTCAAACCTCTCCTCCCAAAGATCATCTCCCCCGAAAGCGAGGGGTTTGTGTGTTAGGAGGTAAATTTTGGATGGCATTGTCATTGCTCACGAGCTCCTGCACTCGGTCATACAATATAACTTAGGCAACATGTTTATCAAATTAGACATGAATAAAGCTTTTGATAAGGTAAACTGGGACTTTTTCATGTAAGTCCTAGAAAAATTGGTTTTAATCAAGACTGAAGAAGATGGGTCTATAACTACATAAGTCTTGCTAAATACTGAGTGCTCATAAATTGTGATCATGTTGGGTTCTTGATTCCACCGAGATGGACTCAAGCAAGGTGACCCTCTGTCACCCTTCTATTTATCGTCATGGTTGATTCCCTCAGTCATTGGCTTTCTCATCTAAAAAATAATAGAAAGTTGAATGGAATATTAATTGCTAATGGAGCTCCTAGAATCACTCACTTACTGATTTACGGATGATATTGGTATGTGTGGACAAGCCAACATCAAGGAAGCCAAGGCCTTCAAAGATGCTTTGGACCTTTATGAAGTTGCCTCTAGTCAACAAATTAATAAAAGAAAATCCAAAGTTTCTTTTCAACACTAATAGAGAAACTCAAATCGATCTGCAAAATTTGGATATTAGCCCTAGATCGCTTCCTTACATCTATCTCGAATACCTCTTTTCTAGGGTAGGAACTCCTATGGTATTTGCAATCCATAATTGATAAGATTAAAAAGAAAACTTGCCAATTAGAAATGTAAATGGTTATCTTTGGCTAGAAGAATTCAATTGATATCATCATATGTTCAAGCAATCCCCATTTACATGATGTCTTTCCTACCGATACATTCCAATGTCAACAATATAATCGATCCATTCAATCTAAATTCCTTTGAGAGAGGCACCTCTAAAGAGAAAAAAATCCCACTTATAAAATGGGGAAAAACTTGTTTGCCCAGAGAAATGGGCGGCATAGGATTCAGACTAAACAAAGACATGAACTTGGCCCTTGGGGCCAAACTGGTATGGAGAATCTATATGGAACCTAAAACCCTTTAGAGCATTATTCTCTGAAAAAATACCTTGATAACATGCTACCTGAAAGAATCTTCACTGTTCAAAATCACTTCTCAAGTTCACAAACATGAAATATTATGATCAAAGCTTTGTCTATTCTCAAACCATTGTTGAGATGGTCGATTGATAGAGGCACTAAAGCCAATTTACGGAATGATGCTTTGGATTCTCAATTTTCCTTGAGTTCTCATAATATGAACAATCTTCAAGTTTGGTGTGAAGCTCAAATTAGTCACTTGGTTCATAACTATATTAATCAAGGGCACAATGGGAGGATAGACATTCGGGTTCCTCAAGAGTTGCAGGAAGAAAAATTATCTCTCTTAAAGATCCTTCAACATGTTAGAAACTAGAACGAGAGGGGGTGAATCATTGTTCAATTCAACTTTTCAAACCAAGTAAATCAATTACTTAAATTGAAAAGCAATTCAAAAGAAGCATCCATCCACACATACATAGGAGACAAGTATTTTTAAGTGGGAAACCCAAATTGGGAGAAAACCCACTGAACCAGTGCACTATATGGCAAAAGGTTACAATGATTTGTTGAGCTTCAACTCAACTCTTGAGGATGTAATCTCAAGTATTCACTCAAGCTTAAACTTGGTGTAGGAAGCAACAACTTCCCTAGATGATTTAGTCAGCTACCACTGACCTTCTGCAAGTTGCCACTTACAAGGAAACAACAACTCCATGGTACAACTAAGCTTCAACTTAGATTAAACAAACAAGATGTGATCACTCTTCAATTTGATGCTTTGAACATCTGATGATGATCCTAAATTGACAAACCTTCTTTCATTTCTTCAATCATTTCATTGTGCTCCTATCAACATGTTTGATGATGCATTCACTTGTCTATAACCCCTAAAATTCATTTTTGTTATGCCTGCTGATAAGACTCTTTCTTGCGGTGTTCTTCTATCTTGGTATATACAAAGTTCCGACTAGTTCATAAGGACTTCACACCTATCTTAATTTCCCTTCATACTTCTTAACAATGTCACTCAATTTATCCTCCACTTTGCCACTACTATCTCTATAAAAATAGTTCACACAAGGTGTATTTATGGTTTTTATTCATACTTCATATCTCTCTTTTGTATCTTGTACACTTTTCTTTTCAAGTATCTATTCCTTCTTTGTTTTTCTTACTCTATATCGCCTCCCAAGCTTCTTTAATAACATCACAACTAATACACATCAATCTTTCATTAGTAATTGTTTATGTTCTTACCTCAAGTTTCACACTCTAAGTCTTCTTGACTTTTCACTTCTCTTGTCAAGAATTTCAAGTTCATCCTAATCTTCTTTCTTGATTAAGAACTTTTCCTATTATCACACCCTTTTTAACCTTTTCTATTGTCAAAAGCTGTTTCATCTACCTTTTTCTTTATCATTTTTTTCTTATCATTCAAACTTATTTTCATTTCACCTTATTGAGCTCACACTTCATATGTAACTATCTATTGTAAAGAAGTTCAAACTTGGAGGTCAACATTTTTATTTGTAACTTGAGAATGACACTTAAACTTCTTCAAAAACCCTTTTGATCGCCTTGGAGAGAGCACAAAAAGCACCTCAACTTATCATTGGAATTTCAAGAGGTAAAATTCTACAAGGGGGTAAGAGGCTCTACATCTTCTTCATCGACCAAGGAATGGCATAATCAACCTTGAACTTAAGAGAGTTTTCAAACTTCTTCAAAAATTTGCACATGTTTAGATCTAATGAGAAAAACACACCATTCATCTTCCTTCCATTTTCAAACTTAGAACAAACTCCTTTCCATTGAACTTGTAGTTCATGTCCTTTTGTGCATTACAAAGATCAAAGACATCTTTGAAAGAGTTCTCAAGATATCAAAAATACTTTCAAGGTTCCTTTTGCATGTATAAACATTGTTGCAGTTCAGCGACCTGGAGCTAATTTGCATCATGGAGGCCTCTAAACATGTATCACCATATCAAGAGTCTTTCAAATATTCACACATCCTTAACACAAGATAACTAAAAATACTTCTTAGAATTGTATCAAAGTTTGTGAACTATGAAGAGAAGTAACCCTTACACTCAAAAGCGCTCATTGTTCCCACGATTCACGGTTTTGAGAGACTCAAACAATGAATCTTTGATATTCAAGCTTATGAACATTTTACAGACATGTATTTATGCTCCACAACATCTAACCCTCCGGTGATTACCTTGAATTCTAAAAAGACAATAAAATTCGAAGAAAAGGAAGTTTTATAGTCACAGTCTTATTTGCAAGCACGACATACCAAATTTCTGCAAATAGAAATCTCCTCGACACTTTATCATTCGATCTAAATTTTTTTACAAATGAACAAGGGTGAATATAAAAATATAATTCCAAAATTTCAAGAATTTTGGATGGTGGAAGTTGGAGAATCGAACAAAATTGTAATCAAACCTGGTTTTAGGGTTGTGAGCCTTTGTGAGCACCCGAGACTACCAAAAATTCAATTTCTTGTTTATTTTCAAATGAGTTTCAAAAATTCAAAAAATATGTGGACTTGTTGTACCCTTCTCCATCTTCTCGGACTACTGATCAAGCATGGAAACCCTCCATAAGCTCTAGAAAGGCAAAAAAACCAATGCACAATTTGGTAAGAGCAATAATAAACAATGTTGTTTGGGAAAAACAAATGATTTCTTCTTGTTTGAGTTTTGTATGTGCCTTTAAACAATGTCCACCTTTTATATGATATAATTAGATTAGTTAGGATTATATAGTCACCTTGAAAAAACTTCAAGTTCATTGATTTGATGGAGTCTTGAGAGCGAGGTTTATTGTCTTGACCTTTCAAGAGAGCATGGGGAGAACAACCTCACATCTTGACCTTCACTTGGAAGACACCTCATATGCTCATTCACCTTGAAAAGGACCTGAAGAAACAATCGAGCACTTAAAAACATGATCAAAGACCAAAAAAAACTCAACCATACCTTGAAGTTCAAAATACATGCTAGAATGAAGGAGAAACACCTCGAAAAATGCTCATATCTTTTTAAATACACATCCTTTTGACAAACCACTTTTTGCACATGATTTCTAGGAAAATTTACTCCAAAATTCCTTCTATGATTTATTCGAAGGAGTCTCCATAATTTTGTTTGACCCTTAAGAAGCCAGGCAGCTCCAGATGAACTTCTCAAGAAGGTTGTTTTAGTAAATCTTGAATAACTCAAAAATTCCATTATAAAATATGATGAAATTTGACATGGAGCATTAAGACACCCCTCTACACCTTTCATGTGGTGGTTAGCCCCAAGTTTTCTGTGAAGCTCTACCCAATCTCATTTTCCTTAGAGAACACAATCAGTTCTCAAGACCACTTCTCTGTGCAATATGAGTTTTGACTCCAGAAGATGAACTGAGCCTTGAAATTGCTCAACCACATTGTAGAAACCTTATCAAAGCTGCTCCCATGCTTTTGTAACCATATCATACCCTTTCAAACCATTCTATGCTTGTAGAAGCACCTTGAATCCACCTTGTGACATTGTAACATGCACTGAAGCTACTTGATATCAGCCTGAACCACTGAGCACCATTGAATTCCATCTGATATGCATGTTCTTGCACTCTCCCTTTGCCATCAATTCCATTGACATCAATGACAACAACCACCAATGCAATAGGGTGCAACACAATCCTTCCACTTTTCTAGACACACGATGATGTGTTGATTTGGACAAGAGATAAATATGGAAAACACAACGTCAAAAGTGGATACTCCATCCTCGTTATTCGAAACAGGGAAGTCTCTATCTTGCCTACCCAAATAGTCTGGTTTTAAAAAGGATTGCCAAAGGCTAATGCCTTTCTTTGGATAGCCTATTGGGACAAAATTCTCATGCTGATCCAATCTATGCAAGTGTAATTTCTTTGGTCCCTCCAGTGCCCTCTATGTCTCAATGTTGAAGAAGATACCAATCATCTTCTTATTGATGTGAGTATTCCTCTAAGATTTGGTTCAGTCTTCTTGATAGATTTAATTTTCCCATGGTTCTTCTTGATTTTGTCAAAAAAACCTTATTTTGAGTTGGGACTTCAAAATTTGATCGCCCCCTTCTTCAAATATGGAACTCAATTCCTGCCATTGTTTACGTTGGAGTATCTGGCTTGAGATAAACAAGAGAATCTCCATAAATGAAATAAAAAATAATGATTTTATTCTTTCATTGGTTCTAAGATCAATAAAGGAACTAATCATGGTATACATGACCTCCTAATGGTAAGATCTTTTCTTCTGAAAATAATATATTTATAAATTGGAAGGATACCCTGTCGGGAATCCTTGATAATGGGGTTGGATTGAAAAGAAAAAGTAGTTCACAAATAAAATGGTGTCCCCCTCCTCATAATTTCATCAAACTCAATTTTGATGGCACTTCCAAGGGCAACTCGGGAAGAGCCGGTGTTGGTGGTTTATTCAAAAACTCCAATGGGCAGCCTATTCTTGGTTTCACTGAAGCTTTGGGCATATGCTCAAATAATCTCGCTGAAGCTAAAGCCCTTTGGCGAGGGCTCAAAATTGCTAGCGATAGACAATGGAACAATCTATTGGTGGAAGGAGACTCCTTACTAATTATAAATGTTGTCAAAAAAGAAAAGCTAACCATTGGAATCTACAACACATTGTAACAGATTGCTCTCAGCTACTCAGGGATAGAAGTATATCTCATATTCCTAGGATGGCCAATAAGGCTGCTGACAAACTTGCAAATATGGGGGTGAAATCAAAGATAATGTGAAGCTAAAGATTATTATTCCAACTGAAGTATTGGATAAATTGGGGGACATAATTAAAATTGATGGGTTATCCTTGTCAACACATGTGGCTAATGCAGAGTATCCCACCTCCCTCAACAATTATTAAATGAAGGGACATTGGTTTCATTCCCCACGAAAGGCTTTAATTGTAAAATCTTATCGGACACGTGTGGGAAGATTGCTATTGTTGGCAAAAAAATCTATATAACCATGCAGGGTTCAAGTCATTTTCATCCTAAAGCTCTGTCAAAACTATGGAAAGGGGAGGCAACAATGATAAAATGGAGGGGAAATCTAGGGTCAGAAAAGGAAAAGCCACCGTCTGTAACACAATTAAGGAGATGCACGATAGTTTGATTCATAACTACAATATCGATGAGGTGCATTATTCTTTCCTTGGCCTCGTCAAGCGACATGAAGCTCAAACATCTTCTTAATGTAGGGCATTTGCTTTGACAAAGGTATAATGATTATGACAAAAGAGGCTATGGGTAGTATTGACAACAAGTTTTCATAGACAAGGTCAAGGACCCCAAGCTCTTAAGGTGAATGGCCACCAATATGTTAAGGGCCAAACTCTCTACGCCGTCAACAAACGACACATTGCCATTGAAGAGGTAGTCAAAGCAATGAATGATCCTAGCTAGTCCAATCCACGTTTGGATACCTTGAAAGTGGAAGATCATTGGGGTACTGACAATTTGTCTTGTTAGGCGCCAACAATGCCTTTGCAATTCATGAGGATATGGAGCAGCTCGGCTTCGACGTTGGGCTTCGTTTGGACCAACTCTAGCAACTTGTTAAAGACTTGGCTATGGAGAGCCTGCACTGTGGGGAAAAAGATCAATGCCATTTGTTCATCTCTATAGATCCTGTGGAACAATTTGAAGCTTCTAACCTTTGCCAACTCTCTAACAACCCTTATGGTGGAAGATGAAGCCAGGAATGTGGACACCACTACAGTCATGGTTACTAGTTCTTCGGAGGAGGATGACAAGTAGTTTTTAGTGATTTAGTATATATCTAGCTCTATAATTATATATATTTCCTACCATCTTGATGGTTTTTTTGTAAAGACTTAACCATCCGATTTATCGGTTTTTTTCATATTATAATATAAATAGTGAGGCCTAGTGCCTCTCTTTTTTTTGCCAATCAAAAAATAAAATCTCCCACAATAGATACATTTACAATTTTTTTTTTTGAAATTTTAATTAGTTTTAATTAATTTTATTTATTATTATTATTACTATTCTAGTGCCCCACAATTTTTTTGATTAACTTGAAAAATGAATTAAAATCTTCCCACAATATCGAACAATATTTAATTTTAAATACGCCCTTCAAAAAATAAAATAATTAATTAGTTTTAATTAATATTTAATTTTTTTATATTATTACATATTCTCCACCTTGTCCCCTCCCACAATTGCAAGTATCATTTATGATTAATTTTGACATAATGAAAAATTAAATGTCATCTCTTCCCTCTCACGATTATCAGTTGGGATTAAAAACAAACTAACAATATTATTTTTACCTTTTTATGAATTCCAATTCCCACCGCCTTAGCACACAACGCTATAAATAGAAAACCATTTCGCTTAAACTCACTTTCACTCGGGGCAGGCAGCAGAGAACATTTAAAAGAAAAAATTTAAAGCAAATTTCAGCGACGAAGGAAGAAACCAGAGATAAAATCTATGAAGGGCCAGTTGCAGGCATTCCAGTATGGTGCAGCGTTTAACTTTCGAACCCTTAGCTTATCAGTAGCCTTGGCCATATCTTCTTGCCATTTTAAAAGCTTTCATTAGGGATACAGATTGTAGGGTTTGAGCAGCAATGTTTATCGCGGTCTTTCTGTCGAGTCTGATCGTCGCAGGTTTCGCTCTGCAGAATTTGCGTGTGTTGGGACCAGGCCTTAATCCCTCCGTCATACCCTGTTATTCCAAGTAAACTTTGTTTTTTGTCTCTAGGGTTTAAATCAAGCCGATCATGTAAACTCACAGCCTTTCTGCACGCTTTTCTGGTTTTCAATAAGTTCCTGCTCTATCATAGGGTTTAATTGCATCAGCTTTTTGTATTCGGAGGGAACATCAACAAACCCTTAGGGGATTTCAGGGTTTCAAGCAGTGTTTTGGTCGATCCTTGTTAATTTCGTGTCGGAGGAATCAAATAATATTGCTGAAGTGAAATTGGGTTGAGAATATTATGCCTCTAGAAAGGCAGTCTTCTTTCCGAAGGGTAACGCGCAGGCGGTCGATGCCCAACCCCATGAAATAGACGACAGGGGTTGGACTCCTCTTCATATTGGAGCTCGTAAGGGCGATCTGAAACTGGTTAGTTCACGCACTTATAATATTTCTTTTGTATTATCCGATTTTGGACTTGTTTTTTATTCGGGATTGGACTTGTTTCAGTTTTTGTCTGCTTAGGATACTTTAGCAGGTTTGAAATCTATCTAATCCGATTTTGATTTGATGATATTCACTTTATTCAGGATGTATATATATATATATTTACTGTTATCTTGGTTAAGTTTTTGTGCCACCTTTAGTGTAAACTTGGAAACCGGAGCTAGTTTTTTCTGCTTAACCTTTCGAATTTGTACAAAATGATTTTGATTTGATAGCCTTCACTGTATTCGGGATATATGTTTTTAATTTTATATTGGTTAAGGTTAGGGGCCACCTTGAGAGTAAGCCTGGTCACCTGCCTGAACTGGACTGTCTTTAGGTTATGGTCGGCTTTTAGGTTTATTTTAGATAGTTTTTACTCGAATTTGTCTCATGGTTGTTTCAACAATTTCATGGCATGTTTCTTGGGGTTATCTGAACCTCAGGCATGCTCTTGGTTAACTGAGACTTTAAAGCATTGTTTAGAGTCTCGACCGCTGCTCTGACTGGCCAGGCATATTTTAGACTCAGATCTAGACTCGGCAAATGGACTTTTGCAGCAAGACTTCAAAGTAAAAAAACGGCTAATTTTAACACGCATTTTCAATTTTGAAGTCCATTAAATAAATTTGATTCTTACACATATCAAAGCATATTATACAAAGTACAACTATTAATAATAATAAAGGACCTTTCCGATATGTCCACTGCCATTGGCACAACAAGATCTATGACATTGGCACAACAATTTTTTTGGATCTTGGGTACGGCAGTACAAAAACTATATAAAAATTAAAAAATATATAAATCTCAACCTTCTAAATAGGAATTTAATTATAAACCACATATTATGTATATGAAAAACAAGATAAAAGACAAGTTATACTATTAACTATAAATTTATAATAATGTACAATATATACAAAACAAATAAAATTAAATTCAGAAGATTGCAAGAAGTTGCTTGGTCCAAAAAGGTGCAAAAATGGATTTTATGAAAATAAGAAAAATATTGCCATCAATGCGTAGAGCTCGAGAAAATATACACTTTTAGAGAAAACGACACCTGAAACGGAGCCACAGAATGAAAGTTATGGCTCATCCAAGTTTTTGCTGCTACATCTTCCCGGACCCTTTCCAAAAATGGCAAATTTTTTTCCATACTTGCGTTTTTTTCACCGAAAATCCAAAAACGGAAAAAATTGCCAAAAAAGGAAAAAAACTAAATCGCAGGCCTGCAGGGAGAACATTTTCTGTGCCAACCGGACCCAAACCTTCTGAAAAAAAACAAAAAAAATTAAAAAAAGTCAAAAAAGGGTCGGTTGGGCCTGGCTGCCAGGTTCTCCCTGCAGGCCCGGTACGGCATAACGCCCACGACGTACCCGGGCCTGCAGGGAGAACCCTGGCCGAACCCACGCCGAACCGGACGAATCTGCTACCTAGGTTTATTTCATCATATGTGGTTTTTTTGCATCACTTGTGGTCCCTATATGTGCAGGGCATCTCTCGGGCAGGGAACACACCTCATTCACACTCACAAGGCTGAAAGCCCAGTGCAATTTCCCCACACTCTATCTGTATTTTATTTTCCTCCTTCACATTTTGGAGGATACTATTTTCTGTGCCTCAAAAATTGAGTGTCAAGTCAGCCTGGCTGCAGGAGAAATAATCTGATTTGTTAGGTGGAGTGTGCAAAAATCATAACTAGAGATTAAAAATCACCAAAAGAGAAAACTTGAAGGAGCAAATTAATTCAGTGGCAAGGTAAAGCTCTGTTGCATTCCACAGAGACTAAATGTTTCAGTCTGTGAAGATTTTGGAAAAAAGGGTTGTTAGGGTTTGGTGTTCAAATAAGAAGGGAACTGAGTCGCACGGCTCTTGCATTGACCTCCCCAGCGAGAAAGCGTTGGCTTTTGACAAAGCCGACACATAACAGATAACCACATCAATTATGCTGCCTAGCCGAGCCTTGAACAGTTGATGCAGTGAACTTGCTGCTTCTGGCTGGGCTTGTGACTGCGCATGTCTAGCTTGTTGAGTCTAGATACAATGCTTTAAAACACCTTTTGAATTTTAATACAAATTTCATAATGAAATCATTAGGATATTGTTATATAATCAAATTTGTCTACCTATATGAACAGTGAATATCTATGGAAGGATTAAATGTACTACAACAGATTAATAATATAATTCCAAATGTACTATGATTTTAAAATGGTGTCATGCAATATGTGGTTTTTTCAAAATAAATTCATTGCTACCATTTTTCGTGCATTAGTGTATTTCTATTTATGTTCTGCTGATATTTACTGGATTTTCTGTGAACTTGGATGCATTTTTTTGCCATGGGGAAAAAGTTAAAAACTTCATATTAGTATATCAAAGATATACAAAAGCTGGCAGAAAACCCAGTATAGGTTTATTTGCAGGCTTTGCAACAGAGTGGTCCTGGTTAGAGCTTCTTCATATGTGCTGCCCAGATAATAAAATCAAATTTACATAATTTTTACATGTTGGAATGTCAGAGAGAACATTCAAAACAAGACTGCAGCCGAGAAAGACTGTGTTACATGGAAATGTGTACAGCCCCCTGCAAACATGTATGTACGTATGCAAAATGGTCATGCCCTTGAAATGACTTTGAAATGCTGTGGAGTTCTGGGTTCGTACTGAAATATTTGGATATGGACATTTACTTTCTTATACTTTAAAGTTATTTTATGTATATACTTACAGGATGTTTGAGAGTGGTTTTGGACATCTAGGAGCTATAATGCAGATTCTAGGTTTTGGAGGGTCCTATAAGATTTCAGGGTTTCAGACTTGGCCATATTTCAGGATTTCAGGGAGACATCATAGGAGGTATGTAGTATGAAAGAGTAGATAGGTATAACTGAAAATCATATAGACATCTCTCCTAAAATACCACGAGCTGACCCCACCCCTTTCCTAGTACACTCCTTAGGACATGCACTCAGGGAGATTGATGCACTGATGAGTCCTGCAAGAGAGATCATCAGTAACTGAAAAATATAGGTGTAAACCTATATAAATAGCCACATCCAATGGCAAAACACACTCTCATTTATGTCACATGATTCATGAACATGTGAAATTTTAAGCATGTTGAATGTTTTGAACTTTTATGAATACAAAATATTTTAAGTGCTTTATCTTTTATGGACTAAAAATGAGTATTATGCATTTTTAAATATATTTTCATATTTTTTAATAATGGATTGTATGGACATTTCCATGCTGTTTTGTACCTAGGTTTTTGGAAATCAGTGTTTCCGTATTTTGGACCCATACCCATACCAATTTCTGTTTCTTGGCCTATGACTCAAAGATACCCGTCGTTGGGGGTGGGCCGCATCCTCATGGTGGAATTTGATTTAGGGTCTCTTACTTGCAAAGCACCCATTTACCACTACAACACCAGACCATGGACAAAATTGAAAGAATTCACTTATACCTCTTTTATACAATATTTTTGTCATGAATCTAAGAATCTGTTCAATCAAAAACATTCTTAAATGTACTGGGAATTTCTTGCTAAAATTTGGAGGGTTTTTGGTGAAAATTGTGCATATTTCTTCCAAAATGCTTTTGTCCTGAAAATAGTATGAAGGCATTCTGTATATGGAGTGAAGTAGATAGAAAAACCGTACTAAAAAAACCAGAAAATTAGGTCTGAGAGTGAGTCTTAGCTGGACTCACTATGTCTCTCATCCCATTCCACCTTTCCCAAGTCATATGTTTATGAAATTCTCCTCAACTGCACTGTCTTCTGTCCTCTTAGTCTATATCATTGTTGGCTGCCTCATATGCAGTCTGACTGCTTTCATAAAACACGACGGAAGGAATTATTTTGAAAGAAGGCTTGATAATGGTAATTTCATCCAGAATGCTTTGGACTTGTTAACACTAAATGTAGTCTGTGTGAGGTGCTTTAATTACAATCTTTGAATTCTCTTACACTTGTGGATTCTATGTACCCTCTCTTTGGCTGGCAATGCCTCTGAACAAAGGCTACAAACTCAGCCTTATTGATTATAGTACTGCTGATACCCGTTGCACAATCAAGAATGAGAATGTCTCTCTTGGCCTGCAGATTTCCATTTGCCCTGCCTCCCATGTATTATCTTTAGCAGCCCAACAAAATTTCTGAAAGAAATATAATAAAGAACCCCTTAAGGATTTTGCAAGAAACCAATTTATCAGGGCTCTGTAACATTTACAGTTATTGTGTTTAGCCCTTTTTTGGGCCTCAAGTTCATTATGGCTCAGGTATGTTGGTTCAAAATGTAAAAAATATATAAACAAACTCAACCATTATATCAATGTTATATGCTTACAATAAACAAAAATATTGCCAATAATTTATAATTTAAAATAGCAAATGAGTCATGATGTGATTTCCAGCACGGGTCTACACTATCCATTCAAAATAGAAAATTAAACTATAGTTAATTGATATGGTCAAACTCATGAACTACTGGAACAAATCATCATATTCCTCATTATCGAGAGCATCCAAATCAACAAATGCTACATTAGAACCGGATACGTTAGGACCTATGATACCGATACGGCAGGGGCGGGGCCTGAAATTGGTACGAAACATACCGGAAAAGGGTACGGCCCGGATACAGGGTTGGGAGCGTGCAGGATACCGCTGGGCAGATAGGATACAAGTATATTAAATTCAAAGTATATTAACTTATATTAAAGTATATTTAAGTATAGACAAGAATTTAAATTTATAAGTATATTATAATGTACATATATATGAATATTAAATATATTATATATATTATAAGTTTTAACTTTTATATATATTTTTAATATGTGGTTAATAACTTAATTTTTATTTAGAAGGCTGAAATTTATATATTTTTGTACTGCTGTATCCAATGCCGTATCCGGGGTAATTTTTTTTTGCCGTATCCGCGTATTGGATACTCCATACCCGCTCCCGTATCCAAAATGTATCAGCTACTTAAGTTAGGACTATGGGTAGTGCCACTCCCACTAGATCTGCTATGCACTGACAATTTAGAAACTAAGCTTTAGTTGGTTGTGTGTTTTAAATGTGTGTAAAATAAACAAAAATAACAAAACATTACTGATAATTAATAATTTAATACAGTAAATGAGTCATGACATGATATACCGCATGGGTATACATTATCCATTTAAAATAGAAAAATAAATTGTAGTTAATTGACATAGTCAAACTCAAGAACTACTTGAACAAATAATAATAATGCTCTTTATCGAGAGCATCTAGATCAGCAATTGCTACATTAGAACCAGATATGGTAGGACTATGGACGGTGCCACTCCCACTAGATCTGCTGTGCGTTTTCAATGTAGAAATTAAGGTTTAGTTGGTTTGAGTTTTTATCTTTTTGTGTTTTTGTTTTGATCTTTTGCTTTTTTCTTGTGGTTTTATTACGACTGTTGTTTGACAGTAGAGTATTCCTTGGTATTGATATGGTGATGCTGCACCTGGATATTAGCAATGATAATAGAAAAACCTGAGATGTACCAGGATTGCAGATATTATTCAGAACATTGATCTGTTTCCTTGCCTTCGTATTTTTGATTCATGTGTTGTACCAAGGATGATAAAACCCTAGATGTACTAGTACTGGTTCGGTTTGCTTGCCATTGTTTTCCTGAATCATGAGAAGTAGATCATTGTATTTACTTTGGGGCTCCAATTAAACTGTATTTCTAAATAATATTTGTTAAGTTATATTATATTATGACCATTTCTTTGCCATATTTTCTTCTTAAGATGGCTTTTATCTTGCATTGGTTTCTACAGAATAATATGATTTTTGTAAACAATGAAATGACAATTTTTTTACTTTTTCCCTGTTTGGATGCATGAATCTGGAATATTTATGGTTTTGGCTGTGAGCTGTTTAAGTTAGATAGAGCAATAATTGGATATAGTTTAGCTAATCAAAAGCTTTGACGCATGGGTTCACTGTCCCCCTCCCTTACCCCCTGGATACGTACCTGGTACGGATATGTCCCTGGGACGTACCAGCGGGGTCTCTAAAAAAGTTTTTATTTTTTTAAATTTTGACTTGGTCAATGACCAAAAACAAACCCTAACTCATAAATTCTTAAAATAAAAAAGCTATAAAAAGGCTATTGAGAGTGGAGCTAGCGCAAGTGGCGTGCAAGAATTTGATTTTGAGGAAAATCTAGATGATATATTCTATATTTGTTTGTATTATTCATAAATCATATGTAAGGCAGCCACATTATCAATGAAATGTAAAATCTTAAGTGCATTGAATGTTTTGAACATTGATCGTACTATATTTTTCATGTTTTGTTTGTATTCATGTTGACTTGATATTCGTATATCATATGTATGGCAGCTACATGATTAATGAAAATGTAAAATCTTAAGTAGATTTAATGTTTTGAAAATTGATCCTATTATATTTTTCAAGTTTTGTATTTCCTATGGACTAAAAAATGAATAAAATGAGTGTAATAATAATATAGTCATTATCATTATTATTTAAATGATTAATTATAAAGTGAGAATTGAAATATTAATAATAACAAAATAAAAATAATAAAATCATTTTGATTTTTGTGGGGTGCATTTGGGCATAAATGATTTTGTTTTCCATTTGGCTAAGAGGCCACGAGATTGCATATGGTGTGTTACACCATATATATATATATATATATATATATATGTACGGACGTATCCAAGATGTATCATACCCAAGGGTTTTTAAAATCAACATATCTGTGTATCGAACCTGTACCTTAATCTGAACACATACCCAAATCCTGGCAACATAGATCAAAAGGTGTAATATTTCTTTACTCCCAGGTTTTTGATTTAGTTCTGTAGTTTTTCTATGCTTAAACAAATTAGAGATACTCTCTCATCATACATGTGCAGGTTAGGCGTCTATTGGATGAAGGAGCTGATGTAAATGTGGTTTCATTTGGCCCAAAATCACCTGGGGCGACTCCTCTACACCTGGCGGCTATTGGTGGGCATTTGAAGGTGATGGATGAACTACTTGAACGTGGTGCCAACATTGATGCACGTACAAAGGGTGGTTGTGGATGTAAGTATTAGTTCTGCGATTAATATTTGATTCACTTGGGCTGGCCCACCATCTCCAATTTAAGGTTTCTTGCAGTTTTTCTGTAGAGAAAAAGGTCTAGTCTTTATAGTGTTTTGTATGGACAACTTGTGAGTGATGGTTTTTTTACTTCTGTAATTTTTTCTAGGCATGGCGATAACAGAGAAGATTTTCTGAAAAATTGAAATTTGTGGAATATGTGTTATTACAATGCAGGGACCCCTCTGCACAATGCAGCAAAGGAGAAGAACAAGAAGGCAATTGAATTTTTAATTGAGAATGGGGCTTTTCTGCCTCCTGACATGAATGACAGGAGATTCAATCCTGACCTGCATTACTGTGCAGGACTTGACTGGGCGTATGAGATCAAATTACAAAGGGAATCCAGCACATCTGCAAGTGAAGGAATGTGCAGTGAGGGAAATACCTCAGGAAGCTAGTAAGAAATCGTCCTCCACGAGGATTCAAGTTGTTGAATAACTTTGGAACATATAGCACTGCTATCTTGCGTTTAGCTTTACAACATTAAGTTTATAAAAGAGACTAATCCCGATTTTGATTTAAAATAAGTCTGATACATGACAAGCTTGGATTGTTTGATGAAATGTAGTATTTATGGTACTAGTAGTCTGAATCTGATACCTACCACTCTCCATTATCTCATGTTGTAATGAGAAATGATAATTTGTTGGCACTTTGTTTTGATAAGATTTTATTGTTGTAAAATCTAATTTCTTGACAAGAATGTATTAATTGATACACTCCATGATGGCTGAATAAGTGTTTTCTCTTTTAGTTTCTTACTTTGATTGGCAATTGCATGTTCTCGAGTACCCTACAACTTAAACAAGAAGTGAATGTTGAATGATAAAATCCTGCAAGCATTTGTTTAAATTTTGGGTCTTTCCGTATATTCCAGTACTTAAATTCAGCTATTTAAGATGAATTGGATCTTTTCTTCACTTCAGTAGCTTTACTATTTTAATCAATTGCATTTATAACTCAACTATATTGATTTTTTTAATCCTCACTTCCATTACTCTAGGATATATAAAACTTGAAAGGACACTGTTGTTTTTGGGTGTGCTTTTATCTCTAGAAAAGGTTTTATAGGTTTTTAATCTGTGCGATAATTTTTCATGATTTTTATTATTATTTTTAATTTTTCATACTCTTTACCTTCATTTTATAGAAAACATATTTTTTGTTTAGATATGTCTGTTCTACCTTTTTGTTGAGCGAGGTTGTCTTTTATGATTTTAGACTCAGGGCTGTAGCATGAGTTTTTGCTTGTTTAAAATGTGAAATTCTATAGGGTGGGGGAGTGCAATAAACCATAGCTAGTACATTAAGACTGCGCTGTTGGATTGCAAAGTATATATATATATATATATATTTAAATATAGTTCTCTACCATATCGTCAACCAAACAGAGTCTAGATGCTGGTCCCTGCAGAGATAACACAAAACAGAGAAAGACAGAGACTATAGTGCATTCACTGAATAAATTAACTTTTAACAACTGATCAATAAACAATATACATCATCATAACTGGATTTATTCTGACCATCCAAAAACTGGCAGACCAACGACAACAGTAACATTTGCTTGAGAAGCTCCAACTCCTTGCCCTTAATTATCAGTTGAGCCTACAACTCATTCAGGGAGGTAAAAATACTATTATGTTGAGCAGCAATGACAGGCTGTAAAATATTGATGGCAAAAGCAATTATGAAGAAAGAACTAATAACATTTATCAGCAATTCTGTCACCACCACTCCACCCAAGATTTGGGAGACTTTCATGGTTTTTAACAGCAAGTGTCCACCTCATTTTCCTATCCAACTTGAGTGAATGTAGTTTCTGCAGTCCTTTTCTGTACATCTGGGTTACGAATACTTTTGGTATATTCTCTAGAAATTTTTATTACAAGTGTTTCAGGTAATATAATGGGTATGCGTGTTTCCTTTGCTTACTCAGCAGCTTGAATCTAGAGCAACACTATTCAACAATTTTGACCATGGAGTAGGAAGCGGTTTCTTCTCTTTTGGGCTGGATTAATATACCTCAAACTTAGCCTTTGGCCATACTTACTTCTTGTATGTGGGTGCATAGCATTCGCCATTTGATTATATTGGGGTAAATTTATACAATCTCCAACCTCTGGCCTCAAAACATGTCTTTCATTGTCATTTTCACGAGTCTTTCCATGGAGAAGGCAGGGGAAGGAACAAAAATGGGATCTCAGAACAATCAACAAAGACAAGTGGGATCTTTTCTTCTCAAAATAATTTGCATTCTTTTTGAAGGAACGTATCTTATGCTGCGAGGTGTTATACAATGGCAGCCCGGGTAAAGGTGGTCTGTATTGTCCATGTGTGAACTCTAATTCTGACTTCAAATTTGACGTCTATTTAATTGTCAGTAAGAAATGTGGAGTAGGGGATGGTAAGAGATGTCCAGATGTCCCTGGTATGTCTAGGGGACTTCTACAAGTCCCCCAATTGTACCGGGGATGTCTGACGTCTCTTACCGTCCCAGTGAAGTTTAAACTTAAAACTAAACACAGTTAATAAAAAAGGAATGTGGGGGCCCACAAGGATCCCCACATTCATTCCTAACTAACCTAAACTTAAAACAACCTCTCTTACAATTAAGTAAGGCTGCTGCCTGGAAGTCTCATTCCATGATGTAAACCTGGCATTGAATTCAAGTGACATTGTTTGTTATGTACACCAGCTGTTATGGATTGTTATTGCAGTTCCTTTTGGCCTTTTGAACCTTTTGTAATTATACAGTTGGATGCCTTCTCTAAGTTTTTGAAGAGGTGGATTGTATGAATAGACGAGGTTGAATTCAATATTTAAGAATCATGCATTTGGTTGTATTGTGGTTGTTGTGATCCTATCAGACTGAAGTGAATGTTGGGAGTTGTTGATAAGTCAGTTACAAATCTCATTGGTTGAGAATGGATCCATTATCATTATCATGTCCGGATGTGATATGCTTTTATGGACTATGTCCTGAATGTTTAAATTGGTCATCAATGGATGTTGTGATGAGTAATTGCTGCATATGTTGTTCTTGTCTTGATTGCTCTGAGACATAGATAAGAGTGCCAGTGCAGGTTTATAAAACTTGATGTGTTGTGCATGAAGTAATAATGAAGATGTTTTGTTGATAAAGAACATATACTGCTTGAAAGAATGCTGGAATAAATTGGGAAAGATTTTTGGGTGTGATACGCCCTGTTGTACTGTACAATAACATGTCTTTGTTGGATGTTGTCCTTTAGAAATTTGTTGACTTTGCAGGTTGTTAAATAAGGAAAATATTGGAATCGTGAATTAACTATGTTGTGTGTTACTGTAGAGACATTGAGGTTTGAGTCGCCCTTGGGACTGATCAGAAATTGTAGCATGTTACACAAATGAGATTTGGAATTTAAAATTCTTCATATAATTCAAATTGTGCTCAACTGTAGGTTTCACCTGAGTCAAAATTCTGATTGGAAACATGCAATTCTAAGTGTTTATGTTTTTATAGCTTTGTGAAGCTTGATCTTTGTTTGTGTCCTGCTTTGAGGGCATTAACATGAAAACAGGGCAGTTTCTGTGGACCTGAGATAAATTGAATCTTATGTGAAATCTCAATTCAGCTCTAATTTTATGTATTAAGGTTCTATAATGTGTGTGATGAATGCTTTATCAAGGTTATCATATGAATATTTGAAATTTCTTATATTTTTAAAAAATTCCCTTATTTTTTTTTAGTTGTCCCCTAAAAAGGGCTTCAAAAAATCTGTCTTGTAATCGCTTCCCCTTGTCACCTGCCATCACCATCCTGGAAACTTGGTGGAATATGTTTTGTCGCCATTCAGTTGGAAATTTACTAAGAAGGAAATGAAATTATTAATAATTATGGTACATTAAAAATCTAAGAAAAGGGCCTTTGAGATTGATCACTCTTGGCAATTTTTAGATAGATGTATTTATGATATATGTACTAGTTTTACTTTACTACTGTAAAGAATATGGTGGAGCATAGAGGTATAGATATGGGCAACTCTTAGCACTTCTTAAACAGAGTTATACTGTGCCTCACGAAAAGGGTATCACCCTTCTCACTGACAGGGAGGAGAACGATTATTTTATTTTTAATGATATGTTGGCAAAGACTACATGACATTTTTATTTAGCTTTATGCTTTTAGTAAATATGGTTGTATGTTGAGTTTTGTTTGAATATCTAGTGGATGATTTTGAGAAACCTTGAATGTAATTACGCTAAAGGGTGGGTTGCAGATTCTAACACCACCCAACACTCAATGTATAACAACATAATATTTTCTTATTGTTATGTTTTTTAATTCTGCTTCACACTTTATATGTTGGTGGTTTGAGGATTTTAAGTTGCAACCAGGCTGGAGGAAATGCCAAAGTTGCAGGCCTACTATTCATGATTCTTCTTTGCACATGGTGTAAGTCCCTTGGTTTGCATCTTGGGTCACAAGTCTCAATTCACCTCTATTTCAATTATTTCAAACCTCCTTGGCTTAGCTTGTAATGAGCTTGGGCTTCATTTTGGTCACAGTTTTGCTTGGCTTAATATTGGCTTGTGCATATCTTTCTTCTCTAAAATTATCAAATCTTTGTTGAGCTTTCATGTCAGCATCACCTTCACCTTGGCTTTCTCTACTTACATCTTAGATCAATGTTTGGTTTAGGAGTGCACTCTTTGACCTTGTTACTAAAAGCGTTCATCACATGGGCTTCTTGATATTAGATTGGCTTTGAAACTCAACTTTACTTGCTTCGGTGCTTACGTTTGGTTTGGTGCAAATAACTCCCCTAGTTATTTGGATAACTTACACTCCCATTCTAGCTTTGAGTTTCTACATTGCAGTCGTACACACTTCAATTGCTCCTCTGGCACATTCCCTTGGCCGCAGATTCCTTGCACGCTTCCCCTATGCTCCCTGCACTTCTCATCTTTTTTTTTTTCTTTTCCTCTATTTGTTCCATTTTCCCTCACACCCATTAACGTGCTTTCGCATTCCTCCCAAGCAATTTATGCACCCTTCGCACACACTTGGACATGCTTCCAAAATTACCCGAGTCTCGATACTCTTGCGCGCCCCCTTCTTTGCTACTGCGCATTACTTTGTAATGATTCAGCCCTCGCCATATGTTCCTCTAGTAGGTATTCCTCTCCATTTTCTCCCCACGCGCTACCTTTTTGTGCCTTTCCGTCTATTTTCCTTTCGCACCTTCCTCTTTCGCGCGCATCTTCGCACCTCTTTTGTGCCATGTGTTACATGTAGACATTTGAGTGTGCTACATGCAACCAACCAAAGCGCACCAATTACGTGTCGAATCCTTGTAAAAACCAAATTTGTGTGACACGTGGCAGAAAATGAAAAAACAGATGCATAGTTGGCCAATTTTTTAGTTAATCAATTAAGCCAGCGTGTGTGCCACGTGTCTTGCGTGTTCGGTTCGCACTCTAGACTTATGACAACCATAACTTTTTCTATAGGGCTCTGACGACACATGCGCGTCTCATCTCATTTGAAAAGTTAACGTGGGATACACTCTAGATCATTCAAATTCAAATTTCAGTGGGATTTGGTAGGTGAGAAATAGGGAAACATCTTTTTAGCCATTAATGAACATATCGATTGCTCCAACCACCCGATTTGATATGATTTTCCCTCCTCCTTCTTCTACACTACCATACAAATAGATATGGGAAGCACATTTGACATATTTGTAGTGGATTTGTAGGCATTCATTGCTTTTTGTTGGTGGTTGTTCAAATATGAGTTTCCCTCTCTTCTTTCTCTTCTCTCTCTCTCGATTCATCTATAAATGTAAGAGCATTGCTCATTGTAAAGGGTTGGACATTTTGGATCCTCTAGTATTTTGCTAAGGATTCTGTATCTTTGCATTTTGAGTTGTAGACCTCTAGATCTTGGTTCTTGCATGTGGATATCGGCCTCATACACCATTGTAATCAGATTATGCATTTCTGGAAGTAATAAAAGCATTGTTTTGTGGCTATTCTCTGCCTTAACATGTTTTATTCTTCTTTCTTGCCTTCCTTTATATTGTGTGTTTGTTGTGTCATTTTAAATCCCTTGCAGCTCCATTTTTTTGTGTCTCATGGAATTGATCATGTGAATGCATTTTGGTCTATGTGTTGTGCATGTGCCTAGCCTCCCTTTATGCCTTCTCCTTTTTTCACTCAAAATAGATAGTGTTCATCCCACTTTTTCTGGTGTTATCACCTCCCTTAGTTTAGTTTTCATTTTTCATGTTATCCTTCTATCCCTGGTCCCTTGGCATCATTAGCTTAGGTTTCCTTTCAAGCATTAGGAGTAGTAGTAGTAGTAGAAATAGGTAGAGGAACCGACCTTCTCGGAGGTTTATCTCAAGTGCGCAAGGTCCCACAACTTGGAGACAGATCCCATTGTTGACTCAATGACTCAATTCTTTCAGATCTGAGACATGGGTGCAAGTTTGAGCCCAACAAGTTTTGGCATGCCCGGTGGGACAAGCATTGAAAGCTTAAATTTCATCATTGCTAAGTTTTGGTGTGTGAACTTAGTGATTTCAGCCTTTGGAGGCTCATTTTAACACATTTGGTGACTCCCAACACTTCTAGATCTACTATTTTTAGCAATCTTGAGCACCTTTCATGAGAAGAGTGCATACGAGAAAAGCAATGTAATTGAAGCATCTTTGAGTACCTCTCAGCAACTATCTTCGAGGAGAACATAGTAGTAGAACACCACACTCTCCATCTCCATCTCTAGTGCATGTGCACATGCGCATTCCACTCCTCCCTCACATACAAACTTGTGCCCTACCATGGCACTACACCACCTCCTCCTCCGAGGAATTTTACCAACTTCATTAGTGGAAGTCCTCTTGTTCTAAATGCACAACATGATATGCCAACATCCGCGCTCAAAAGTATTCCATACTTCACTGGTGAGAATCAAGTCACCCTTGTTGAGCACATCTAGATGTAGCAAATGTGTGCTCTCTATTTCTATTTGATCACACATGATGATGTAGTAGTTAGTCAAGTTAGGATCTTACAACCTCATTCAAAGGAAAAAGCACTCAGTGGTACAGAGGTTTGAGACCTACATCTATTGCCACCTGGGATGAGCTTGGAACAACTCTATGTAACTATTTTGAAGACAAGTTAGATCACCTATCTTTGGTGGAACAAATTGACTACAACAAAAGAGGGCACCCAATGAACAAATGACTGATTTCAATATCAGATTTCAAAAGACTTGGGATAGAATCCCTCAAGTGGTAAGGCCTACAACCCAACATGCTTTCTTGTATTATCTAAGGGCCTTGAATAGTGACATTTAGTCATGATTCAATCCATGGGAGGTAGAACCTTACCATGTTGCTTATAATATTGCAATAAGGGTAGAAAATAGTCTCATCAGGTGGGAAAGTTAGCCCTAGACCACCTATGCCCTTATTCCTAGAAATGTCTCAGGCGCCCAACCTTCTATTGCTCATGTTCTGAAGAAAGAGCACTCAACCTGTTGCATCCACATCCTACTCTCCCGCATGTAAAAAGAAGATGAAGAAATGAAAACCCCTTGATTAGAAACTTGTCAATAAAGTCATATCTTTAGAAAAAAAATAGGCACAAGCCTTTAAAAATAATTCTAATCAAGGGCATAACCAAAACAATCAGCCCTGGTGGAATCAATATGGAAACCAGAGATATGGGAAGAACCAAAAAAATGATAGATGACATGTTAATGTGCATCTCCCTTGCAAGTTGTTCCTCCTGCAACCTCTTCCAGTGCCCAACACAAGTCAAGCACTAGTTCTAGTTTAGAACAATATGGCTCAAGAGTCAGAATGGTGATTTTCCTTGCAACATGCCTCATAGTCAATATCACTACATTGCAAATTGTGCGCATGCATGCACATAGGCCTACATGATTCAGAATGCTTCTAACTATGAACCTTCCACAAGTGCAAGTGAACTTGAGAATCAAGAAAATCTAGAAGCTCCTTTGAGAGGCCAACCTTATGTTCTTTGGTGCTGAAGACTTCTATGCAATCAATCAAGTTATGGAGAGTCTAACAAACAGACACATGTGCCCAAGTTTTTGATAACACAAGGTATAAGAAGAGAATGCTTGAGTTGGTGCACAAGTCTCAATTCCTGCAACATAGGTTGATCCTCAAAAAAAAAAGATGATGTAGCTAAGGCATCCAGTAGTAAAAGTGCATGCAAAGTTTGCACATGGAGGTTCACAAAACTCTCTCTCTTGAAGTAGTGCGTGCCCCTCCTTTGGTAGGTCAAGCCTCTTTGTGCAAGCTAAGGCCCCTGCCTCTACACCTGAACAATCAAGAAAAGATGTTGTTGTGCCCCAAATGCACAAATCAATGGGCCTTCCATTCAACATTGTGGACCAAGATGAAGAAGACAAATGTAAATGTCACAATGTGGGACCCTGGCCATTCCATCTCAGCATGTGACTTGTTGCATGAAGCTCTAGCCCAACTTCCATGCGCATTGATCCAACTATCCAAAAACCATGTGCTACTATCAATATTGTCAAGAAGAGGAGAAAAAGTAAGTAAGGTTGTCAAAACCCCACCCTTTATATATGTCCTTGATCATAGGAAAACACCTTGTGCACAATTGTATGATTGACTCAAGTGCTAGTACTTTTATCATGCCTAAGAAAATTGTTGATGTCCTAGGTCTTAAGTACAACCTTTTTGTCCAAAGGAGTCCTGCAACTTGATGGCTCAACTATTACCACTTTAGGAGTCATCAAGGATCTTGAGTTAACCCTCCATGCATGTCCAAGCCTCATATAACTCAAGATGTGTCAATCATTGACCTACCTCCTTTGTTTTCCTTATGTTTATCAAGAGATTTTTTACTTGCTAAAGTGGGTGGTTACTTGTCTTTTGATTGGTCCCATATGTTACTAAAGACAAGGTATGGTACCCGGTTTACCATACAAGCTGAGCCAATATTTTCCTATCATGTTGAGTCATATGACCCATCTCCTCTCCAAGCCAATTGCCTAATCAAGAAGGCCAAGAACAAGTTTCTGAAGAGCAGCCCATTCCTCCTCCTCTACTTGACTTAGTGTTAGATGAGTGGGTGAAAAGGCACCACAAATTTGATCCATATGTTGAAGAGCTTGAAGATTTTGAAACTGGGCTTGGCACTTATTGCATCCTGAAGAAGAAGAAGTTGTGTTTCACATGTGCTCAAAAAAAATAAAGAAAATTATGGTATGTGGAAGTTATACTTTGATGATGGATCAGAAAGAAGAAATGGCATGCGGTGGGCATGAGTTGTTCTCATTTCTCCCAAGGATGAGAAGTTATTCTTCATGCATAGGTTGCAGTTCACATGCTCCAACAATGTAGAAGAATATGAAGCATTGGTGCATGGTCTTCTTATTGTTAAGAAAAAGGATTAAGGTGTTGCAGATCTTTGGGGACACAAAATTGGTTATCCACAGGTCACAAACAAGTGTGTGACAAAGAATAAGCTTCTTAAAAGCTTATAAACATAGAGTTTGGGACCTCCTTGAGAGATTTGATGCTCTAAATCTGTAGGTGGTGCCAAGAAAGATGAACAAAGAAGTTGATCAAGATGGTGCGCTTGGTTCACAATTTTCTCCTGAGAGGATTTTGTCAAAGGAAACGTGTAACATGTTAAGATGGTAATCAGACCATCCATTCCAGAAATAACAACACCATTGGAAAGTGTTTTGAGTGATGACACACATAGATCATCTAGTTCATTCAGAATGAAGTTGAGTTCTCTTCAAGCATGCAAGTTGACTTGCATGACAACTATGGTGACCAAGTGATCAACTAAAGACAAACAAGTTTCCTAAAGGGTTGGTCACCTTAGAGAAAATATTTAGCCCCTGATGATGAGTTCAAGGGTGAAAAAATATATGTGCATGTGTGCAAGAAGAATACTACTCCTAGTCACTATGCACATGTGTGGAAAGGAGTTGTTTCTCAGTAAATTTGTGTGCATGATGAAAAATAGGCCTTCATCTCTCTCTGTTCAGAAATACAGTGATATATTCTCATGGGAGTATGAAGACCTCAAAGGATTTGATCCAAGTGTTTCTCAACACTCCATTGACCTTGATCCTAGTATCAAGCCCATCAGAGAAAAAGCAAGAGGCCAATCAATCCAAGGATAGAGCCCCTCATGAGGAAAGAGTTGTCTAAACTCATTGAGGAAAAGATAATATTTCCAATCAAATACTCTACTGGGTCACATGAATCTTGTTCCAGTGCAAAAAAGAATGGTGAAATCAGACTGTGTTGATTTAGAGATTTGAATAAGGCATCCCTCAAGGATCATTATCCTTTTCCTTCTATGGAGTAGATTTTAGATAGATGGTGTGGGTGCACACAGAATTTTCTATGTTGGATGGGTATTCTGAGCTTCAATCAGATCTTGGTCAAGGAAGAGGATCAATTCAAAATGGTGTTTACAACCAAATGGGGAACATATGCATATCAGAAGATGCCCTTTGGTCATCAAATGTAGGTGCAACATTTCAGTGCATGCCATGGATATTGCCTTCAAAGGATACATCAATGAGTTCATCTTGGTTTACCTAGATGATATAATTATCTTCTCAAAGTAGGTGCAGATCACATGGCACATCTGGAGAAAGTATTTGAGAGATGTAGAAAATTTGGGGTGTCTCTTAACCCCAAGAAGTGTAATTTTTTGTGGCGTAGGGGAAATAGCTTTTGGGCCATGTGGTCTCAAAGGATGGCATCACAATTGATCTGAGTGTTTTTCACCATCTGGCTCTCTTTCCTTTAGTGCACAAGAAAGCCTTGTAGTCCTTCCTAGGAAAAATCAACTTTGTTAGGAGATTCATTCCTAACTTTGCAGGACTGGTAAGGCCCATCACCCTCATGCTCAAGAAGGACACAACCTTCAAGTGGACAAAAAGGAAAAAAGAGCTTCAACAAAAGATCAAGCAAGAAATTTCTTTGTGTGCACCAACACTCATCAACCCAGATTACTCAAAGGATTTCATCCTTTATGCTTATGGAGTTGATGTGAGTGTTGTTGTTGTTGTCTTGACACAAGAAAATGAACAAGGAATGGAGCAACCTAGTGGCTTTCTTAGTCAAAACATTGAAGGATTATGAGTTGAAATACAATCACATGGAAAAATAGGTCTATGCCATCATGTGCATGCTCAAGAAGTTCAAAAGTATGCTCCACAAATCATATCAAGGTGTTAGTTTCACACTCAAGTGTAGAGACTTCATCATGGGGGAGAAGAAATCAATGAGAAGAGAGCATGTGATGGGTGACCAAAATCATGGAGTATGATGTGACTATCAAAGCCACAAAGCTGGTTAGAGGTAGCGTGCTCTACAAACAACTTCTTTGAGGATGCACAAAATGAACTTGAGACTTCATTATTTCTAGATGAAGATCTCTCGCATGCATAGAAACTTGAACAATGAATGAAAACCTTAGCATGCAAGCTGGATGAAGGACATGATCACATTCCTTTCGAGGGTGCATACCCTCCTAGTTTGAACAAAAAAAGAGAAGACATCTAAGGCTGCAATCTATTCCATATGTTTTGATTGATGGCCTTCTCTTCAAAAAGAATCTTGATGGCGTGTTGTTAAGGTGTATTGATGGTGTGCAAATTGAAAAAGTGTTAGCAGAATTTCATGATGGATTCTCTGGTGGACACTTCTCTCCAAGACTACTACAATAATGAGATCATAATGGCAGGATTATTTTGGCCTACCTATTCACATATGCACACAAGTGGGTCATGAAATGCAAAGAATGTGCTTTCTTTGTAGGAAAGAAGAAATTGGCAATGCTTCCCCTCCGACCAATCCAAAGTGGATCAACCTTTTGTGCAATGGGGTCTTGACTTCATAGGCATGATCAATCCTCCTTCAAGCACTTTGGCCATAAATGGGTGCTGATAGCTATGGATTACTTCACTAGATGGATAGAAGTTGTCACGCTCAAGGAATCAACTGAGTCAGTCATCCTTGACTTTCTGAAGGTATTGTAACAAGGTTTGGCATTCCTCAAACCATTATTTAGATAATGCAAAAGCCTTCCTTGGTACTAAAATCACTGATTGGGCTCTTAGTCTTGGTATATATTTGAAGACTTCCTCCAATTATTACCCTCAAGGTAATGGCTTGGTAGAGTCAACAAATAAGAACCTGATCAGAATCATGAAGTGAACAATGAATATCAACCAAAGATAGTGGCATACAAAGGTCTCGTGCGTGCTTTGGGAAAAAAAATCACAATAAAGAAGGAAATAGGAACTTCACCTTATAAGCTTGTCTATGGAAAGGAGGCTACACTTCCTTTGATACTTGAGTTGAATTCATTATCACTTTCCCAACATTGGAATTTGAAGGTGCGGACCAGAGAGAAATCAGAATGGCAGAGCTGGTTGAACTTGAAGAATCAAGGAACTCTGCCATGATCAAGCTAGAACAACATCAACAATCAACAAAGAAATGGTTTGATAGAAAGGCTAGGCCTCAAGCTTTCAAAGTTGGGACTTGGTCTTAAAATGGGATGTTGACAGAGCTAAACCAAGGCACCATTCAAAGTTTGATGCACTTTGGAGTGGCCCATATATATCAGTTCTTGCAAGGAGGCTAACTCTTTTGAGTTATCTCATCTTGATGGAGGTGCACTATCAATCCCATTCAATGGGATCTATCTCAAACCCTTCCATTAAGTTTGTTGCATCATTTTGTATATATTAGAGTAGTTTCAATTCCTCCAAGTGTGTTGTGCACACACATTTTTTGTTTGTACATAGTTCTTTCTTCTTGTGCGTGCTTCTTGCACACGCTCTTTTGTTGCTTCTAGGATGTCAATCATCTTCCAGTAGTTTTCAATAGTCTTGCAGGATTCATAACAAAGTTAGAAATATTTTCAAGTGACTTAGGGGTAGTTCTTCAAAGTTGCAGATCAGAATATTCATATACACGCTAGACTCCATGCCCAATGGATGCTCCAGAGCTACTTGATCTCCTTCATCTAGCAGAAGATGGCCCCAAAAGTCACCAAACTATTATCCAAAATAACTCCCCTAGTTATTTGGACAACTTACATTCCATTTTGGCTCTAAGGTTCTACATTGCAGGTTTGCACGCACTTCAATTGTTTCCTTTGGCACATTTCCTTGGCTTGAAATTCTCTCATGCTGCCCTTACGTGCTTTCTTCTCTTCTCCCTTCCCATCTTTTCTTCTCTTTTCTCTATTTTTTCCATTTTCCCCTCGTGCGCCCTCATTACGCACATTCACCTTCTTCCCAACAGTTCATGCACCCTGCACGTGCCTTTAGACTTTCTTCCCAAAATTAGCTAAGTCCTTGATATTCTCTTGCACCCCCCCTTTCTTTGCCACACATTACTTTGTAATGATTTGCACCTTTGCCATACATTTCTCCCAGTAGGTATTCTCTCCATTTCCACACGTGCACTACCTTTTCATGCCTTTCCTCTATTTTCCTTTCGTGCCTTCCTCTTCTACACGTGCATCTATGCACCTTTTTTGCCCTTCTATGCCCACATGTGTATATATGTTAGACTTTGAGTGTACTACATGCAACCAATCAAAGTGTGCACAACTAGGTACATGCCGAATCCTTGCAACAAACTAGTGTGTGACACATGTAGAAAATGAAAAAATGAATGCACAATTGGCGAATCTTTTAGTCAATCAAAGTGTGCCACATGTTTGCGTGTTAGTTCACATTGTAGACTTGAAATCATCATAAATTTTTTTCTGTAGGCTCGAAAATAGGGTGCATTTGTCTCATTTTGAAAATTTGTTGATGTGGGATACACTCTAGATCATTCAAATTCAAATTTGGTGGGATTTGGTAGGTGAGAAACATGGAAAAACTTTCTCAGCCATTAATGAACAGATCTGATTGCTCCAACCACCCGATTTGATCTGATTTTCCCTCCTTGCTTCTTCTACATGCCAAACAGATATGGGGAAGTGCATTTGATAGATTTGCTAGTGGATTTGCAGGCATTCATTGCTTGTTGTTGGTGGTTGTGATTCAAATATGATTTTCCTCCTCTTCCTCCTCTTCTCTCATTGATTCATCTATAAATGTAAGAGCATTGCTCATTGTAAAGGGTTGGACATTTTGGATCCTCTAGTGTTTGCTAAGGATTTATTATTCTTTGCATTTTGAGTTGTAAGCCTCTATATTTGGTCTTGCATGTGGATATCGACCTCATACACCATTGTAATAGATTGTGCATATTTTTGGAAGTAATAGAAGCATTGTTTTGGCTATCTTTCCTTAACGTGTTTCTTTTTTTTGCCTTAACATGTTTGTATTCTTCTTTCTTGCCTCTCCTTTATATTGTGTGCTTGTTGTGTCATTTTAAGTCCCTTATAGCTCCATTTTCTTGTTGTGTCTCATGAAAATCGATCGTGTGAATGCATTCTAGTCTATGTTACATGTGCCTAGCCTCCCTTTATGCCCTCTCCTTCGTTTCCACTCAAAACAGATCGTGTTCATCCCACTTTTTCTGGTGCTATCACCTCTCTTAGATTAGTTTTCCATTTTTCATGTTCTCCTTCTATCCCTGGTCCCTTGACATCATTAGCTTAGGTTTTTTATTATAGCCGCCTTAATAAAATTTTCTTCCCTTTTCTACGAGGATGTTTAGTCCATAGATGTGATGAGTGTTGTGGTGTGTCGGGGGCAACATAGATTCTTTGGTCAAATTTGCTATTATACCCATATGTGCTGGAGTTAGGAATCAAGTTTTATCTCATGGAGTTATTTCAAAAATATGCTTGGAACTTATTACACGGATACACATTTTTACCCACTAGACCAAAGTGAGCAATTTTTGGCAATCTGCAAACATCTAATGGCTTTGGTTTCTTAGGTCGTTGATGTACGACCATATACTTTGCTATCCACATGAAATTGGTTCTCGTGAGTGCTACCAATTCTTCTCACACATATGCACTCTTTGATCATCTATCACAATGATAGGACCGTGTCTAATGTTTTGAAGGAAATGTAGCATTGATTTTTGGAAACAAGAACATATCATTGGGTTTCACTTTACGAGATAAGTTTGTTGGTGACATCCACAAATCCAACGATTAATCATCTTTTGAATGATAAACGAAATTGCTCAAATTTGGGTTCAAATGCTATGTCGTTTAGGTGCAAATGATCAAAGTAACAAACCCCCATGACACTTCATAATTCAGTGCGATATAGTAGTCACCCAAAAAACAAACTAGGAAGATCGAGAGTAGTTGCTTATACAATTGCTATAAGATTGAAGGAGCGGTGTGTGGACTAGGAAGCTAAGATAGTGGAGGATCCATATATGTAGTGTCATTGAAAATAATGCTTTTGACACCACCAAGTATGATCAAAGACACACTCTATATCAATACATATGGTGAATGTCGATTCCTACAAATGATCAGGAGCAAGGTGCACAAGAGATGCAATCGAAATATCATCATATTGAGTGCTAGGGTGATTAGGTCCGAGAGCTAAAATCTCAAGGTTTGTAGTCCAAAGTGTATGTGTAGTAGAGATCATATGTTGCTCAATATCCTCTCGAAGTGTAGAGTGAACAAAAACATGTGCTTCTATCAACAAGCGATCCTAATGAATGACCTCACAAGTAAAACCAATGTCGTGTGGAGCAATCCACTTAACGAGCTAAATAGGGGTAGCAATGATATGAAAGTCTTTGTTAGGAATTAGTCCTAACATGGGTGTATTACTATATTTATAGTAGTTGTCCACATTATTAAATATTAATTAGGTGTGTATATTTAATATGTGGAGAGGTTTATTTAAATAATGTAAGTGAGTTGTGATAACAACTTATGTAGGAATTATAAAGAGATTTTAGGGTGTGGTTAGTTGTTCGGAGTGAATCTAGGTTGTTAGAACAACTATCTTAAATTAGTGCAACAAGTTTAGGTGGTTGTTTGATAAGAGTACCTATAAATATGTAATATTTATGTAAAAGATTCTTGTTGAAGGAATTTATTGAGCATATGGTCTTTCTTCAGATATGGGGTAAAACCCACATACATTATTAGAGTCGATTTCCTATGAGGTCTCTCTAGTTTTTCACTCCACTCATGCTTCGTTTGTCAAGTTGATTAAGGAAATGGGTTAGCAGATCCCACAAAAACCACGTGACCCCATTCCCTTCTTTTGTGCCCATTCATTTGTTGTGAAGTCAAGCGGTGCAAACAAAGGACTAGCGGATACCACAGACCTCACGTGAAATTTGGAGTTTGTAGCGTTCACCCTTCTTGCATATTTGTCAACGATAATAGCAGATACCATGGACCTCGCAGCGAACCTGGTGACATCCATCATTCACATGCATCGTCTTCTCTCTTCCACTTTGTTCGCTCTTTCCACAGTAGTTCATCCATTCTGTTCACAGTTTTCATCAAAAATCATAAAAATAATAAAAAATTATTATAGTTTAATTTCTGGTTTTAGCTTGTTCTGCAACATTCTGGAGATATACATTCAAATCTGGTTTTGGAGATGTCTATTTTGCAGATCTGGTTGTTTAGTAGATCTTTTGAGCCGCACAATTACAGGTTGTACCAGCCCATATGTGAATTTTTGAATTTGGACCTTCTTAGATTTGGAATGGGAATTTTGAATTCAGTTTTGAAGATCAAGAAACAACAATGGTGACCTCTACAAATGGTTCCTCAGATCGACTCATGCGAGCTCATCCCATTTGAAGAAATCTCAACGTTGTGGATCTCATGGCGGAGACTCTTCCGGACCTCCCTACGATGGATCTAACTTCATGAAATCTTCCATTCAGGGTCATGCACGTGACCACTTTTTGATGGAATTAGGAAATTTTTACCATGCATAGTCAGCGATTTGTAAGAAACGCTGCAGACTTATTTTTTTTACTATGAATCTCTCTCTCTCTCATTTTATTCACAAGCATCCAACCTGTTATTCTGTTCTTGATTCTGCTGGTTTGCCTAATGCGTTTTTGGATGCCATCATGGCTGGCGTCCTTTCTTTTGCAGAAGCAGTACCAATGTTTGGATGTATTGTGCCTCAATAACCTTGGTCTTCAGGCCATTCGTTAACATGGTGCTCTGAAATGTTTGGTGAAAATTTTCACATCAAAAATCTACTTACGGGCTTTGGCAAATGATGCCCCTGGATCTTTATCAACTGCCCTGGATGAACTAATGCTCCATGCTGCTGCTTTGCGTAAGCTTGAGGTTGATGTATTGATTGAAATTTTAAACACCATTGCAAAAATTGGATCTGGCATTGAAGATAAACTTCATCGCCATCGACTCAGAGATCCTTCTCTTTTCGCGCAGTCAATAATAATCCTAATCTATTATAGCTTTTATTTTAAAAGCTAACATTTTTTGCTGATGAGATATCTATGGCCTCTAATTGGTCCTGAGAATTCATAAAGACCCTTACGATGAGGATAGTTTTAATGGGAGATTTTTTGATAACAAGCCACCATGTTTATAAAATAGTTGTGTTTTTCGAAAAAGGGGGTATTTATATATTTTTCAAAAAAGTTGTAAATTGGATGCATTTTCGGTGAAACCGACATCCAAGTTTTTTATTAATCAGGCAATCAGATTCTTAGCTCCAAAGTGTTCTCTCCCCATGTTAGCACTAAGGGGGGGAATGTTAGGAATTAGTCCTAACATGGGTGTATTATTGTATTTAGAGTAGTTGTCCACATTATTAAATATTAATTAGGGTGTGTATATTTAATATGTGGAGAGGTTTATTTAAATAATGTAAGTGAGTTGTGATAACAACTCACGTAGGAATTATAGAGAGATTTTAGGGTGTGGTTAGTTGTTTGGAGTGAATCTAGGTTGTTAGAACAACTATCCTAAATTAATGCTATAGGTTTAGGTGGTTGTTTGATAAGAGTACCTATAAATATGTAATATTTATGTAAAATATTAATGTTGAATGAATTTATTGAGCGTATGCTCTTTCTTTAGATATGGGGTAAAAACCACAGGGGCTTACCAATGCCCTCAAGTTTAGTAGTGTGACCCATGGAATGAAGCATGTGTGAACCAAAAGAAGTACGATTTTCAAAAGAGGTAAGAGATAAGCGGGTGGAATAGGAGTGGAATTTGCGGTGTACAACAATAGAAGCAACAAGAATATTGGGTTGCTCGGGATCTGGTAGGTCACATTGCAAAATTGCATCATGTGGATGCATGCTAGATTTAGGATTAGTACAAAATGGACTAGTAACACGACATGAATATATAACATATCAGTATGGTGTTGAATGCTAGCAATTTTTCTTTGTAGAGAGTGAATGAGGGAGCCTTTGCTATGAATGGGGGAACACATAAATAAATTATACTTTATCATTTTCTGTTCACCACTTGTAGTGCTATAAAATACGCCTTTACAAAAGGCACAATAGGAGCATATGCCAAAGGTTCCTCAACAATATCGCCATCAAGACACAAATACTCACAAACAAGAGGAGAATGTGGTGGAGAAACATCAACAATATCAGCAAAAATTACATCTTCAATAGGAAGAGGAGCAGGTTGGAGGCGAAGAGTCCTCCCCAAAAATGTTGCAATAACGTTCCAAGCTTCCTTAGGTGACATGGCATGTGAAATATGAGGCTGCGCATGTTATCGAATCATTAATGCAAAGCAATTCAAGAGCCTTTTTTCATGGACACAATTCAAACAATATTTTCCTCAATAAATTGTGGAATGTTGTTGAGAACAACTTTCCAAAAGCCTTTCATCCGCAAAAACATCTTCATTTTTCTCTTCCAAACAATATAACTAAAGGCATTAAGTTGTTCAAAGATCATGGTCTCCATTGTTGAGGAAAAACACAAAAATTAAGAGCAAGATTTACTAAGGGGTCTAACCACATGCTAGACCAAACCTCACCCTTTGGTCTTCGATACACATAAGAAAGTATGCCACCAAAAAGAAAGTGTGCACCCTGATAGTACTATACAACGAGATAGAGAGTGGGGGTTTGAGAGCGGAAAACCCTAGTGGGGTTGAAGGGCAAGCGGTGCCCCTTGTGTGGATGTATTCCTTATCATGATACAAGGAAGGGTTGAGAGGGGCACTGCCCCAACACCAAACACAAATTGCCTTTTGAAATTGTCTTTGAATGGCCAAGAAAATAATTTTTGACCCAATTTTTAAACAAAAAAACCTCACCCAACCGCTTATAATCAAATAGATTTTACAATATTTTGTTTAATAAATCCATTTTTACAATGTATTGCTTAACAATAATAAAGATTTTTAGGAAAACTAAAGTTTCCACAAAAGGTTCCCTCCTTGCAATTTTTCTCTTAATTTTTACGCCGAAAGTGTGTTTTACATTCAAATTATTACTAGAGGAAGACTAGCTAAGACTCGACACATGTCAAAAATGAATGGCGAAGATTTATATATTGTGCATGCATTGAAATCCGACATTGAAAAAGGGTCCACGTGAACTCACAATCGACAACGCAGAGAAAATGGTAGTGGCTACCCTCCACTGAAAATGCACCCATGTATGGTGCCTCCCCGCCATGGATGGTGTCTCCCCCCGCATGGACCATAAGACATTGACCTGGAATCCTGACGTCACGCCGGAAACAGGTGTGGGGACCACACAACCCCGGAGTGGCTAGAGGAGGAAGATATTTACGCTGACCTAGATGCCAGATGTCAAAAAAATTTGAATTATTAATCTGCGTGCCCCCTCTCCCTGCGCGCCAATGAGTGCTTCGAATCATACCCACTCCTTTGAATCATACCCAAACCTCCATTTGAAATGACGAATGTGCCTGATAATGAGACGAGGGGAAAAGAATAAGACCACAGTTTTTGAGGAAGAAGGCGAACGGAGGAGAGAGTCTATTTCAGCGAGCCATTAGAGGAGATCGTTGCAGAGGACATCATTCGTTGCAGAGGAATTCAAGATTCTACAGTAAGTTTCAATGTCCCACTGTTCATATCCTTTAATAATGCATTGATTCCACTAGTTTGTATTACAGGATGAGGTTTTTTCTTTCCCATTTGAGTTTTGGGAATGCCATAGAATGATTTTGGGTCTCCTTTGTGATTGCACGATTTTGGTTAGTCGAGAATGAGGTATTTGGTAACTTGGGTGGGGTTTAACGAGGTTTTAATGGGTATATGAAGGGGTGAGTGTTGGAGGAGGTCAATGGGTGGCTAGGTAAACAATAGGTGATAATACAATAACGAAATGAAATGAACCAGAGAAGTATAACATTTTAATTACTTGGATTCGATCTCGGACGATTGTGAATGAGGGATGGAGGTTTGGTAAGAGGTTGAAGGTTACAGGTGATCACGGTGTAGGAGAGCTTTGCATGGGCTACATGTGCATTCCTCTTTACTTGGTTAGATCGAGATCATTGCTAGGGTGGCAGCAGTAGGAGAAAATGTCCGATCTCCTTCCTTGCATGCGTGTTCTCACTAGAATTCGATCTTAGAAGATGCGATATCCCTCGGGAAGATCTTAATGTTTTCTTTGAATTTTTCCAATCTTTGCCAACCTTGAAAATAAGGTTGTTTTGGGGGTTAAAATGGTAATCGATGATAGTTCTAGTTTACCCGGCAAGCAGCGGTTAGGGCTAACCGGCATCGGTCAAGGTGGGATTTCCTAGGATTATTAAACTAGGGAGATCCTCTTGATTTTTCGGACCTCATGTCATTAACCCGCTGGATGAAGCGGAAGCTTCTTGTAAGGATGCGAGAATGTGGTTAGAGGGAATGTAGGCTTTGATTTTTAGGGTTTGGGTAAGTCTTAGTTAGTTATGACAACTTACTTAGAATAGGTCTTAGGGTGAGTTGGCTTGATGAGGTGTCTAGGTGAAGTGTATGTGTGGATATTATTTAAATTAAGATATTTAAATAATAAATATGGTGAGGATAATGAATTAATTTAATCAAATTAATTAAATTAATATTAGTGAGGTGAAGAGGGCCATGGCTAGATCAATGTGATGAAGGGTGCTTATTTGTCGAAGGACCAAAGGGGAGTGTGACCTAATTTTAGTGTCTACATTTCGCCCCTTTTTGTTATGTAGCTTGTATTGGTAAGTGACGCTAATAAAAATAAGATGTGGTTGTCCCATGTGTGGGTGAAGGTGATCCCCCTCAAACCAGAGGCGACGAGGACGAAGGTAGAATTGATGAGCGGTTTGATAAAAGGTAAATGTGAAAAAAAAGTAGGTGGGCACGGGGAAAAGAGTTAAAGGTCTACTCGGGCAATCGAGGTAATGGGTCGAGATCAAAGGTAGCAACAATCAAACGTACACACACGTATAAACTATATATACGCTACTAGGTGAAGAAGCAGACAAACTCTACATCATCTAAGGTTGATAGGTTTATCCAAATGAGGTTGAAGTGATTCCAATATCTAAGGTATATGATATGGTCAAGAAACACGACGTAGGTTAGGTGCGTGAGCATTTAGGTATGTTTCGGTACACCAAAGGTAGGGTCGGGATAAACGATCACATCAATAGGCTAGGTAAGGTCATTAGGTCAACAACATAGGTAAGAAGTGCTGTAAGGTATAGCAAACACATGAGGTCAAAGGTCACTAGTGATGGTCCAGGTCCAAATATCTAGGTCACAACACGAGTAAGGCCAAGGTAGGGGTAAAATAACGAATCCCCAAAGGAGGACAAAGGGAGATAGGAAATGATGAGGTCGGGAAGGGAGGAAAATGGTGTGGGTAAAGGTGGGGTTGGTTAAATGATCGGGGTGAAGGTGGGTGGGGCAAAAAAAAGGAGGTAGGGGTAGGGTAAAGGGGAAAAATATAGGGAAATGTGCAGTGAGGGTGGTGACCCTGATGTCGGTCAAGGATAGCCGATGGTGGTATAGGTCAACCGATGACGGTTAGGTAGGGCATGCGACTAATCTTTGGGTCAAGGGTAACCGACGTTGGTTAGGTCAGGTTTGTTATAAAAATAAAAATCCACGTTTTTTGTTATTCATTTGTCTTTTAGCTAATCGAGAAAATGACAAAAGAGAGAGAAAAGAGAGAAAAGTGCTCGGATGAATCGGAGCATTGAGTTGGTAGTGTGAACGAAAGGTAATCGGTTGGTGAGAAGTGGGTCCACAGGATCAGTGCGAGGCATTTGATTGGGTAGAGGTTACTGGGTAGTGATTTGGTTATGGCGGAGGCGAGAGAGAGGGATCAGTGGGTCACCGGTGTAGCAAGTTAGACATGCCACCAAGATGACGGAAGGCAAGAGGTAAGTGCCCTACTCTACGTGTATGTGATTTGATAGATTAAGGGATAAGTAAATTATTTGTTGTAGGTTTTGTTTTTGTTTTTTTTTTTGTGGGTGGGAATGGGTTAAATTTGGAAATGGGGGGAATAGTAGGTTAAAAGATGAATGGGGAGGGGAATAAACGATATGGGGGTTGAGGTCCAAGGGTAGTTTAGGTCATTGTAGGTGGGGAAAAGGGGCAAGGGGGAGGTATTTTTAGAAAAGGGGAGTTTTGGGAAATCATGGGGTTTACCGCGCAATGACCGTGGTGACCGGCGTTAGTAAGGTTGAACCGATATCGATCACCAAATAGGTGACCGATCCGATGCTAGCAAAGGTGACCGGGGTCGATAAGGGTGAACCGGTATCGGTCACCAAATAGGTGACCGATGCCGCTAAGGGGTGACCGGGTCGGTAAGGGTGAACCGGTACTGGTCGGGTTATTGGGAACAAGGGTCCAAAAGTGATGTGGGCTAGGTGGGTGAGATGGGTAGGTTGAAAATAGGGTGTGGGAAAATGATAAGTTGTAAAAATGGATATGATAAATGTAGATTAATGTTTAGTTTATATTGGATGTAGGGGAGAGTGCGCAGTACATATGCGGGACAAATTACGCCTCTATTGGTGACAGACGCGGCACAACGACCTCGAGAGGGGCTGCAACATGTGGAGTAGTGGGATTGAGTGGGGTTCGTCACTATCGACATGTAGTCCGATAATGGCAATTTGATGGTTGCGCTCATCGATAGATGGGATTTCACGACCAACACATTCCACTTGCCGACTGGTGAGATTATTATCACCACCCTGGAGGATGTGTTCCGGATTCTCAAAGCCTACCCATATTTGGTGCACAGGTCTACTCTGTCTCCTACGAGGCCTCGAGAGGAGTTGATTGTGACTATTTTTGGAGAGGGATGGCGATATGAGATTCCATACACCGCTTGAGCTATGGAGAGATGTACCTAGCCAAATGCCCGGAGGAGACGAGGCTAGTGGTTCTACTATTGATGGAGGAATGCTGCTGCTATGCATCGCTAGATGCGAGATGGTGGATGTTTTCCCGATCACCGATGGGGTACTCCACAATATGATGGTTGATGAGACCGCGCGCTGGGTACCAACATTCTTGGTGTAACTTTACAGGAGTTGTGGGCATATGGGCAAACACTAGAGAGTTCAACTCGTCCTGTACCCTTCCTATTGCACTGGGCATATGAGCACATAGGTTGTGTGGCGCCTATGGGGATGCCCCGAGCAGATGCATTCCCAACGAGATTTTTGTGGATGGGGTGGCAGGAGTTGGGTTCCGCTTATTGGAGAGCGGACGATCCGAGAGGCCCACACATGATGTGGCTTATTTCGCAGCGATTAGAGGGGTTGTTCGGAGTGGACATTACACGGAGGTCGTATGTGGGATTCCCCTCATATAGGCATATGCATGAGGAGCTAGCTGAGCTCCCTAGAGAGATATGGATACAGGTCACCGTTGGGAGTACGAGATGATCTCGGTGGATAGTGAAGTTCGGGCTAGTGGCACTTTGGGCTACCGACAAGACATGCCTCAGAGGCCTTTACCCTTTCCCAGTGCCCAGGTGGAGGAGAGAGTGGACATGGATAGTGCGGGTGCACAGACAGTGCACAATAGTGGTGGGTGGCTCACACTATGAGCCATACCACCCAGACCGGCAGCCGGATCTAGCCACCATCACGGTGCAGAGAGACACCCTACAGGGGTAGGTGGCTACGCTGATTACCCAGTTGGGTATACTGCAAACACGAGTTAGAGGGCTTTGAGGTGGAGGTAGTAGAGCTACATGTATAGTGGCCATCTCACGGCCTAGATGGCTTGTGGGGGAGATGGAGATGGAGAGGAGGGAGATGGTCATGTGGCAGCCTTACAGCTCGGGTGTGACAGTTTATAGGGGCGTTGTCCACAACCCATGCACAAATTGGGATTTATAGCCCAGATATAGGCATAATAGGGTAGGGGCACCACCACATGCACCAACATCACAGCACTAAGACCGGGTCCCGATTCACAGAAAAGAGCGGAAAGGGTCCCAGGGACAACAGGGGCCGAGACCTATGGGACCACCACAGACTATGCCTGTATCCAAGTTACGGGATGCCCTAGGTGAGGCTAGATATTATCAGGACCAACTGATGGTGGTCGGGATAGAATTCATATCCTATGCCGAGTACAGGGCACAATAGGCGTCCAGTGAGAGGACGAGATCCCGCACTCACAGTGTGGAGAGCATAGGGGGTCAGCGAGCTCGAGGCTCGGTCAAGAAGAGTCTACTAGCGCATGGAGACTAGCTCTAGTTGAGGCGCCAGCAGGGACCCAGGAGGCCAAGGGTACATGTGATACTAGAGATGGAGGACATCCGCCGAGATGCCTGATATGTGGTCACCTAGTTTTTGATGTATGATAGTCATTTTGTGATTTATACCGGCCTACGTGCCGAGAGATAGTTGTATTTTTATCACATACCGGCCTGCGTGCGATGACAGTGAGGATGTATGAGAGGTTTTGTATATTTTGAGCATATACCGCCTACGTGCCAAAGAGATTTTGTATTATTTCATTATTTTGTTGTATATATGAGACCGGCCTGCGTGCCGATGACATGTTGTATTATATATATCGGCTTGCGTACCAACAACCTTGAGATGATAGACATGATGAGATAGCCATGTATATTGTATTGAGATACACAACTATTTATATGATGAGATACATGTGATTCTGGATTTGATTGATGTGTTAATGAGATTTTGATTTGTTGCTTTGTTGATTTGTTATTTTGATATGGACGGAAATTAGGTGAGTTCGGCATGATGGAGTCAAGTTGGTTTAGGCATGGATCAAGTCAGGTATGTTAGGCATGGATCGAGTCAGGTTTGTTTAGGCATAGATCAAGTCGTGTCATAGGCATGGATCGAGTCAGGTTATAGGCATGGTTGAGTTAGGTCGGTATAGGCATGGATCGAGTCAGGTTATAGGCATGGTTGAGTTAGGTTGGTTTAGGCATGGTTGAGTTAGGTTGGTATAGGCATGGATCGAATCAGAAAGTAGGTGAAGTTGTGATTCATTATTTTATGCAATGAATGATAATATGGGTCATATGTGAGATGTGGTATAATCGATGCATAGTGATGATAAAGAAATGGTAGGCGTAATAAATGTATGTTGTGATAATGATTAACATATGAAGCAACTTGTTATGTATTTGGTTTAATTTCCTATTTAGGGTATAAAAAGGGAAACTAAGCGAGGTGTGATGTAATGTGAGGAACATGGAGGATGAATTGTTTAGGGTAGAGAATGGTCGAGCTAACCTCCAAGGGCCCCATGCCCTCGTAGTGCTGCCTACATAGTCCTGGCGAAAAGGGACCTCAGGCCGATGTAGTTCTCCCATGAGCTTGGGAAGAATATGAGGAGGTATGGAAATGAGTTAGTAGGTTTTAGGCATGGTGTGGGTTTTAGATTTGTTAGGTGTGGGTGGATTATAGGTAAAGTGATGTAGGTGGGGTCGATTGTGGTGAAAGAAGAAGATTACCCCAAAGGTAAGTGTCGAGGACCAAGTCCTGTATAAGGTAATCAAAACGTAAACAAAGACGGTTAAAAGATAAGAGGGGGCAATAAAGCCACCTGATTGGGTGGGATCATACCGAGTAGATCATACCTTGGAGGAGGTGATGAACGTAAGACCCTAAAGACATTGCATGATTGATTGGTCTACGGTGAAAAGTAGTCACGTGATCACCAAATGTCTAAGTTCCAAGAAGTCCCTTGAGGCAGTAGGAGATGGGAATGGGAATGGTAAGAAGGATAAAAGGTAGTTAATTTTTATATGGTATAGGTAGCATGCACTTTGGGCAAGAGAACCTAGGTCACAATGGGCAAGTCCATGACTAAAAGGTTTGTTGTTTTGACTTATAGTTGAGATAGAATGATCGATGGGAAGTCTATATGGGATGAAGAAAATTTAACTCCTTGAGGTCTTTGTGAAGCTGATCGATGTGGGAAGCTTTAGTTGCTCTCATTTTTTTAGAGCTTTACATAGCTGTCCTTCGAGGGAGTAGTCTATTTATAACAACAATTGTCGAGAGGAAGATGTCCTTTTGAGGGAGTCATCTTTTGAGTGGAAGTTTGACTCAAGGAGTTATATCCCATGTGAGGGCTTTGAAGTCATGGACTAGACCAAGGTGGAGGATAGGAATCTTGTTCAAAAGGCAAGGTGGAATGACCATGGGATCTCATCTAAAGGTAGATGAAAAGTATCCATGAGAATCATGCTATGTGCAACACCGTGGTACACATATTCAAGAGAAGATAACAAGTGACGGGTACTCACATGATTCTGGTTTAATCACTAGTGAGGTGTATGAAGTGAATAGCGCTCAAGGGACGAGTATGGAAAGAGACAAAAGGTGAGGTAGGACTATAAGTCAACAATAGAATGGTCGAAGATTCAAGGTGTTAAGGGGCTCAGGTTGGGTTTAACATCGAGTGAAGATAAACGATAAGCACCTAATCCATAGGTATGAGTCATGATGTATGGTCCAAGCCAATTAGGAGCAAATTTGCCCCATTTACTTTTTTCTGCTTTAGTTACATGTTGATTTTCTTTCAGGACAAGGTCACCGACTTGGAAGGTTCGTGCATGGACATGTTTGTCGTAGGCACGTTTGATACGTTTTTGGTAAACTTGAAGGTGATCCAGAGCATTAAGACGACGCTCATCTAATAACTCAAGTTGTGTTAAATGGTCCTGACGAAAGTCATCATCATTGAGCATGTCATGGAGAGAAATGTGGAGTGAGGGAATTGGACTTCGAGAGGCAGGACTGCCTTTGTACCGTAGACCAAGAGAAAAGGGTGTGGCCATAGTGGAAGTGCGAATACTAGTGTGGTATGCCCACAAGGCAAAAGGAATGTGCGTATGCCAATCCTTCCTAGTATCATTAACCACTTTCATAAGAATTTTGTTGAGGGTTTTGTTAGTGGATTTGGCTTGGCCATTGGTTTGTGGGTAATAAGGTGATGAGAAACTAAGCTGAATGCCAAAGGCGTCGAAATTTTTTGCAATGTTTTGTTTTTGAATTGTTTTCCATTGTCAGTGATGAGGCGATGTGGAACACCAAAGTGACAAATGATGTGGTGGTTAATAAACTCACATATTTTCTTAGCTTTCGTGGAGATGAGTGGTATGGCTTCCACCCATTTTGTATAGTATTCGGTAGCAATGGTGATCCATTGATGGTGTTAGGAAGAATGGGGATTGATTTCTCGATAAGATCCAAACCCCATTGAGAGAAGGGCAAAGGTCACGGGTGACCTGTAAGGCATGACTGGGTGTATGATGAAGATTGGAATGTTGTTGGAATTTTACACAATGTTTGATGTAGTCGCAACAATCATGGTTAAGGGTCGGCCAATAATAGCCCAGGCAAAGAATACGCTTAGCAACAGTAAGGCCACCAAAGTGACCTCCACATATGCCGTCATGAACTTCTTTAATGGTATAAGGAATTTCAAAACTTGTGAGGCATCGTAAGAGAATACCATCAAAGCCATGCTTATAGAGGAGTCCCCAGGGATGACGTAAAGAGAGACCTTTTAAGGAAGGTGCGTTTATGCATTACAGGTGAGATCAGGGGGTAATATGGAGAGAGAAAGATAGTCGGAGTATTGTTTATACCAAAGGTCACTTGGGTCGGGGGTAGTGGTTCTAATGGAGTAAACATCATGAGGTAAATAAGAAGGTGATTGGAGGTGTTGTATGGTGACAAAGATTTTAGAATCGGCGGGCGAAGCGGGTATTTGGGAAGCTAAGCGGTGATGGTATCTCGTAAATTTGTTGGTTGAACGTGGGATGGTTTGAAGGGTGTAACGGTCAAAGGTGGTCAAAAGTACATCTACATGATGTTTATACTTTTGAAGTATCTCGTTACGACATTAGTATATACCATTGACTTGGTTTACGACCAATTGAGAATCACCAAAGATGTTGATTGATTTGACATCTAGGCGTAGGTGGGTTTGAAGGCCTAATACGAGTGCTTCTTATTCGGCGATATTGTTGGTGCAATCAAAATATAGTTTGAAAGACAAAGGCATGGGTTCACCATCAAGGGGAATGAGGATAATACCAGACCCACCCCCACCCCCTAACACTGGAACCATCGAAGAAGAGTGTCATTTGGTAAGGGGTTCATCCAGGAAAGGGTAGCAATTGACTCATCGAGAAAGTCAAAATTATAGGGTTTCTCCTGGAAAAGAGGTGCATCGGCCAATTGGTCGATGATAGCCTGACCCTTGATGGACTTTTGATGAATGAATTTGAGGTCAAGGTCAGCTAAAAGCATAAGCCAACATGCGGCACATTGATTTTGATAAGGTTTGGCATACATGAAGTGTAAGGGGTCGGTGTTGGTCACAACATAGGTTTTGTGGTTGAGTAGGTAATGGTGGAGTTTTGTGGCAACGAAAACTAAGGCTAAGAATTTTTTTGGGATGGGTGTATCGAGTTTCATAGTCAAAAGAGTATGACTTATGTAATAAACCGCCTACTCCCTGTGTTGTTCATCGCGATGAGCGAGCATGGCTCCCAAGGAGTGATCGGTAGCTGAGATGTATACGTAAAAAGGTTGATCGTCTTTAGGTGGAATGAGTACGGGTGGTTGGAGGAGGTATTTTTAGGGCCTCAAAAGCTTTGTGATAGTCATCATCCCATGTAAAGGAGACATCCTTCTTGAGTAGATGATGAAATGGTTGACACCGATTAGATAATTGTGAAATGAAACGGCGAATAGACTGTAACTTACCTTGTAGGCTACAGAGTTGTCTAAGGTTAGTAGGCGGAGGCATTTCGAGAATGGCCTTGACTTTAGTGAGGAGGTCAACTTCTATACCATGTAGGAAATGATAAATCCTAGGAGTTTTCGAGAGGACCACAAAGATGCACTTCTTAGGTGAAGGTGCAGACGCTATATTTAATGACACGATCAAAGATGGTTTTGAGGACGGTAAGGTGCTTGGAGTGGCATTTAGATTTGGCCAAGAGATGTCCACGTAATCTTCCAATATGTGATGCATGATGTCATGAAAGATGTAAGTCATAGCCCATTGATACGTGGCACCAGTGTTTTTAAGGCCAAAGGTATGACTCGATAGCAGAAAGTCCCCAAGGGGTGATGATTGAGATTTTGTGTTGATCTTATAGGGGCAAGCAAGATTTGGTTATAACTCGAGAAGCCATCCATGAGTGATAGCATCTTGTGACCAGTGGTAAGGTCAACCAGTTGATCAATACTGGGTAAGGGAAAGTCATCTTTCGGGTAGGCTAGGTTGAGGTCACGGAAGTTTGTGTAAATGTGGAGTCCCCCTGTCGCTTTAGTGACAGGGACAATGTTAGAAATCCAACAAGGATAATCAATGGGTAAGATGAAGGAAATAGAAAGAAGGCGTTGGAGTTCTTCTTTGACGAGAAGAGCAATATGAGGGTGCATTTTCCTCAGCTTTTATTTGATGGGTTTGGCATCGGGAAGGGTTATGATATTGTGGACCACTATGGTGGGGTCAATATAAGGCATGTCTACGTAAGACCAAGTGAAAGTGTGGTTATGGCTTCTAAGAAAAGAAGTGATGGCTTCCTGTTCAGCAACATCTAAAGATTGTTGATCTTTAGGATGTGTGGGTCATCCTGAGTATGAATGTTGATCTCGATAGTCGATTCATTCAACATGGTTTGCGTCTCAGAAGGTAACGACTGATGAATATATGAGTCTTCTACACCAAGGTAGGTGAGTATAGATTCATCATCCTGACATTGAACGACATTAATTGAAGGTGTATCGTCATTGATCATTTCAGGATACAAGAAGGGAAGAGTGGAAGGGGCCTCGCCCTCATGTTGATAAGTCAGAGGCCCCAAGGAAATGGTGTTTATGAAAAAAATTTTTTTAGGAGGGATAGATTCAGGATCCATCGACTCCGTCGGTGAAGGTGGTGATGAAGGCGGAGCGGGTGAAGATGGTGGAGAAGGGTTAGTGTCCTTAATGAGTTCAATGCGGGCTGTTTGGTAGGTGGTTCAAGAAAGTTGATACCACTACGGTCGTTATGTTTGCGGGTGGTACATGGAATGATAGTATGGTGGCCTTGCTCATAAAATCCAAAACCAAAACCCTTCCATGCACATCAATGCAGGAAGGTGTGGGTGAAACAATGATTGGTAAGTGATTGGAAGTCAGTGGAAAATGGGCGAGTTTATGGCGGTGGTTCGGGTGTGTAAGTGGTAGTATCAAGTTTGCCATATAGGTGAGACTAGTACGAAGATGAGGAGGACCATAAAGGAGGCATTCTCTATGTGGTGATCATAGCGAGGGTGTTGGTGAAGACTTCCATACTCTTGTGGAGTAAGGAATGTGTTGACATTATGTAGGCGGTACTCCCCAGTGAGGCATTGAAAAACACCTTCCAAGGGATGCTGGTTGGTATGTGGGTAGCGGGAATAGATGATGTGTCGGAGGTCGATGCGGAGGTGGAGTTAATGGATTGGGAGACTGATGGGTTGGCCATGGAGGTTGTGGCGGTGATAGGAATGGAGGAGGTATGTGCGGTAGAAGAAGTGGCTATACTTGGTAAGTGTGAGTGTAGGTGAAGTGGTAGTGGTTGCGGAGGTAGATGACTTAATAGGTATGAGCACATCATTGGGTCGGTAAAGCATGTTGCATGTTTTAAAAGGTGATGGGTCAGCTGGAATGGTATAGGTGTGTCCTTCATGCTCAAACTTTACACAATGATGCAAAGTGGAAGGAATGCAACCCATGACATGAATCCAGGGTCTACCAACAAAGTAGGTTATATTGGAATTCCCCCTCCAAGACGTAGAATAATTCTGGAATAGTGCGGGGCCCACACGAATGTGGAGGATGACAATGCCTAGTGTAGAGGTGATAGTGTCATTGAATGAACGCAACATGACAGGATGTTTATGCATGTAATTGTATCAAGTATGTGCATTTGAGCGAATGCATGGGATGAAATGATGTTAATGTTAGCGCCCCCATCAATCATCACACGTCATACCCATATGTCATCGATGTGGACAGAGATAAAAGAGGATAGGTCCAGGTGATCATTTTGTGTGTGCATGATCTCTTCCTCCGAGAAGCTAAGGGAGGCTACTTGGTGAATAGGGTGGGGTAAAGATGGAGGTGGTAATCTAGTTAGAGAGGCTACATGATGAGGTGTGATAATGGAGGCTATGGGTGTAGGGTCATTGGGTAAAACCTCAATAGATTGAAGAACCTCCATGAGAGATTGATGATGGGATTCGAGGTTTGAATAACGTCATATAAGGACATTTTGAGGTGAGATTGGTGTAATTTTTGAGCATGGTGCGATGTGTGATGCCATTGGAAATGGGGTATGTGGGGCCGTGGATAGTGATTTTAGGTATGGGTGCAGATGGTATGTTGGGTATGGGATTAGTTGGTGGGTTGGTTTCCTTTTATTTTCCCTTATCCTTCTGAGCACATGTAGTGAGGTGTATCATGTTGATTTGAGGAGAGTTGGAAAACAAAAAGGTGTAGGGTGAGTGGTATAATGACACGACGGAAAAAACCTACTTTGGAGGAGAAAAACCCTGTGAGGTGAGTTGAGCACACTGGCATTTGGGAGGAGGTTTGGAAGAGCTCTCGATGTGAACCATGTTAATCTCAAATCTTGGAGGTGGATCTAGGAGCTGTGGAGGTGGAGGTCGTGGTTGTTGAGTGGACAGTGTGGGAAGGGGTGCGGTGAAGGTGGTCCTCATCGAGAAGGTCGTCATCGTCAAAGTTGGATCTGGAGGACACAACTAGATAAGGATGGTTTTCAAGGCCTTGCAGTTCTCCACATCGTGCCCTGGAACACGATGGTAGGCACAAATTTTGGTGTCATCAAAATTTTTGGCTTGGGTTTGAGGGGGTCGTAAGGTCTGAGTGGCAGTAATGTGATAACAAAAGTCTTAAGGAGGTTGGTTAAAATTTTGGCATAAGACCCTACTTGTGGATCGCAATGGGAAGTGAAGGTGGGTTTGGGTATAGGGGCGGTTGATTGTTGAGGAATGGTTTGGAAGAGGAGGAGTGGATCAAGCTATGGTTACAGTCTTTGGCGTGATTTTGGCGTTGGTCATGTTTGTTTGGGTAGGGGTATGGTGGATGAATGGGGAGAAGGTGTATGGTTGTTTTGACTACCTTATTGTGGGGTAGTGGAGTTTTATTTTGGGTTGCATGTTCTTGGGTAAAGGTGATATGGGTGTATGAGGTCTAGAATAAAATGTAGATGGGGAAGAGGATGAGTTACCCATGGGGAAAAGGGGGTGTTGTGAAGGTAGATGACCCTGGACGGTGCATGGGTGTGAGGGAAACAAGCTGAAGTGTAGTGGGTAGTGAAGAAATGAGTGAGGGTATTAGAGGTATGGGTGGTAATGATGTGTAAGTGTGGGTGTAAGTCATGTTGGGAATTTGGGTAGGTTAGAGGTTTGTGAGGAAGGAATGGGTTTATGTTTTTGGTTTATTGATGGGTGGAGGTTTCTTGACCATGTTGGGAAGCTGAGGTCCTATGATGGATGGGGACAGTGCATGTGTGATTGGCAATGGGTATTAGTTATATGGGTTTGGTGCTTTGTTTGGGTGTCGAGTAGGTGTGGTGTTGACTTTGAGGATGTAGCTAAATCTAGTTTGATAGGTGGATGAGTAAGGCTGGTGGTTGGGGTGACCCCTAAGGTGGTAATAGGTTTAGTCGAGGAAAATGTTGTAGGTGTGGGTTTGGGTTTAGATGTAGATTGGGTTATGGGTAAGGGTGTGGTTTGAGCTATGATAGGTGTCATGGAAGGATTCATGATAGAGGTGGTTGTATTTGGTTTGATTGGTTGAAATATTTTTGGGTAGATAGTGGAAGTATCAGTAAGTGACATCTGCATCTGTGTTGAGACCTAGAAGAAAAGATGCCCCATAATAAGGCTCTATCCACATAATCTAAGTGATCGGCCAAACGTGAGAATGACATGTCTGTGGGTGGAGTTTGATGAGGACTTAATGGCAATTCTTGTAAAATGTGTCTTAGAGACAGAAATTGGCTAGCTTCAGCTTTCGTGGGTAAGAGAGCCGAAAGTAGGTCTGCAGGATTTTGGGTAGTTGATGGAGAATGCTCACCAAGAGGCAATGGTATCTCAACTGGGTCTATGATAGGTGGAGGAGATGATGGGAGCTCCTCTATAGGTGGAGGAGATGATGGGTGCTCCTCTATGGGTGGAGGAGGTAATGGGTGCTCCTTTGTGAGTGGAGGAGGTACTGTGGGTACCGGTTCTCTAAGTGGAGAAGCCAAAGGTGAAATGGTCTCGATGTTAGCAGAAGACTCCTCCGTAGGTGATGAAGGAGATGAAAGGTGTTCCTCTGTGGGTGGAGGAGTAGGTGTGGTGGGTTCCAACATGGAAGGAGGATTTTGGGCTAAGATTTCCTCTATGGAAGGAATGTGAGGTAATTGGGAGGTGACAGGTATGTCATTAAAGATAGCATGGACCTCGCGGGTATGGGTATCATGAGTTGAGGTCTCACCTGGTTTGATCAGATGAAGGGGCATGGTTGGGAAATGGTTTCTTGAAGATGTGTAGGTTTTGGTTGGCAGGTGCATTAGGATTATCCACGGTTAACTTGTCTTTCTCGAGCATTTCTTGGACAATATTTTTGAAAGTGATGCAATTTCCATCACTATGACCCTTTACTCGATGATAGTTACAGAAGTCATGTTCTTTATACCATGCGGGCATGGGGTGAGTAGGGTCGAAACCGGTGTGTGGTTTTATAGGTGGAAGGGTGATGGCTCCAGGCTTTGATAAGCTTTTATAAGACAAAAGAGTAAGGTTCCCTAATTGGGGTGTATTTCTCTTTGCTCTCATTTGAATTGAAAGTTTGGACGGGTGAGAGATTAGATGAGGGGGTAGCCTGATTTGATGGATGAGCTGGGCCGGCCTTGAGTACCACTGCGTTAGTGGTGCCCTTAGCCTTTGAATAATTATTTTGTGGTTTGGAAGAAGAAGAGGTATCATTCAACTTGAATGCCAAATTCTTATTGTGTAATTGGATTTTCTTCTCTTCGATGGTGTGAATCTCTAACTTTCGTGCCATAGTGAATGCTTCATCAAATGTTTAGAAGGTTTGGACCTACAAGGTCGGTGAGATATGTCTAGCACAAGCCCATGTGAAGAGCTCAATGAGTTCTTTTTTCCCGCAGGTTGGAAGGTGAGTTGATTGATCAAGCTACACCAGCAAGCAACAAAATCTACGATAGATTTGTCCTCATACTAACGCGTGGAGTATAGGTCGGTCATGGTAACCTTCTTGACAATATTGATAGAGAAATGATCCAAGAAGGCTTGGGCTACCTGATTGAATGAAATATAGAGTGTCTAGGTAACCCACTATACCAATCTAATGTAGGTCCAGTTAGAGACATGGGAAAGGTTCGCAATAACAAAGCGTCATCATGAGAAATCATATAACAACCATGTTTGAATGACCGCAAATGTTGTTGCGGGTCTTCTTTGCTATTGAAATGATTGAATTTAGGCATTTCCCAATGCATGGGGTATGGGCGGATAGGAATGGATGGGTGGATGGGTTCGTTATAAATCTCGTCGTAGGTGAGAGTGTTGCGGGAGTCGGAAACCAATGCCTCCAATGTCTGCATCTTGTCCAACATCAATTTGATTAGGTCGTTGGTAGGTTACAATGATTGGGGGCCTCTTGTAGTGTGAGAGGGTTGGTTTTGGGCATATAATGGGGGTGACACTCAGTATATGGTGTTTCCATGTAGGTTGATTGGGAAGAAGGCAGAGAAACATGGGGTATGTACCCAGAGTGAATAATGGATGAAATGGGAGGTTGTTGATAATATGTATATGGAGGTGGAAGGGTCGTGGTAACCCTAGTGGCAATGGGGGCTAATGATTGTGGAATGGAAAGGACCATGTTCTAAAAATGGGTAGGGGTCACCGACACCGGAGGTGGTAGTGTAGCTACAGGTATGTGTGAGATATTACGAGCGGATAAGGTTGCGTTTTGGGTAGTTGTTGAGGGTATGGTGGATGTGGCAGTGCCATGTGGAGGTGGTGATGTGGCGATCATAAGGTATAAGACCTAGCTGTGAAACGACTGGGGGTAAAGTAGATGCGGGCAGCATGGAGCCAAATGGGGCCGATGTAGGAGTGGGAGCGAGAGTCGGGGGATAGATACAAACATGTCGTATATCAAGTGACCCGAGGCATATCGAGTGGATGAATGGGAAAGGTAAAACTGCAAAGCGGAGGGTTTTGGTTAAGGAGTCGTGCGAAACTCCTCATCTCCGGTGGCGATAGTGATAGGCTGGATGGGATCCATGACTAGTGATAAATGGAAGGTGGTGAAGGACAAGGTGAGAGTGGTTGATAACTGGTGTGAAATACAAGTGCACTTGCTTGTTTTCGAGTCACACCATGTGAACTAGTACTTCGATCAGTAAGGTTGTTTCTCATAAATGACACGTAAACACAATAGGAAAAGGTGAATCTGATGGTAAAAAGTGTATTTGATACCAAATGTGGGTTGGAAAGTGAAACAGGCTAACCGATGCCGGTTAGGAAAACCGAATGCCGGTCGGGGTAGCAACTTCGAGTCACTTTATGAAAAATGGATAGTGAGTGAAAAGCCGGTATAAAGTCAAATGACGTGGTATGCCAAATCTAATGGTGTTTTACAATGTCACTAGGAATGATGGCAAAGTGAAAGGGACCGTGAAATGTGGAAGAAGATGAATGAAAATGTCCTTTGGGTAGGTTAACAAAAGGACCGGAACAACGCTGGTTAGGTATAGCGACAGCTTTTCTTTAGGTAAGCGTATGATGGAAAAAGTGACAAGCGAGCTTGGGAATCTACAAGTAACTCTTCCTTGCACCGACCTCCCGAGGTCGTGGTCCGAGACAACGCGGTGGGGATGGAATATGCATGGGATGCGAGACAAACTAGTTAGGCAAGATGTCTTCGACGCACACTAGTGGAAATTGCGAATCTAAGGAAAAGAAGGTCCTCCGACATGAATAGTGTGATAGATCGATCAAGCGAAGGATGTTTCGAAGGCTCCAATCAATATCGAGCTCTGGCGTGATTCGGTCTATAGGTTGTGGAATACGTGGAAAATGTCTTGGGATAGTTTCATGTATGTCCCTCGATAAGGTCATAGGACAGATGATAAATATAATTCAATCTATGGGTGATTCTTTGGCCTAGTCCGAACTCCTTAGCTTTGTTATTACGCTATGTCTAATAATAATGATGATAGGTGGAAGTGGAGCCACAGATCTCGAATACTAGTGTCACGTAGGCCAACATCTATGTCCGATTCACCTATAGGCTCGTTGGGCTATGGGATTTGTAGGGGTCAGACCCAGTAGATTCGTATTTGTTGTGGTCCCGTTTTATGGTCATCTTGTGAATCAATCCCTAATCCATAGTATCTAATAGTCATATGCCTTTTCAGCTTCTATATTTAGAATCAATAATTGTGCGATCTTCTCCAATATCTTACAAAGCAAGCAACACAATTCTCAAGTGGTATCTAAATGAATGAGGAGAATATCTCCGTGTCTAAGCTGTGGGACCAAAGGATCACAACCGAATGTCCGCTCTCTTTCAAAATACATGCGGATATGAATCTAGGGTAATCATGTAGTTTGGTTGATTTGACCAAATGTGTGTAGTAAATCTTCTATGTTTAACCCGTGCTTTTGAAACTGTTTTTGTAAGTTTACCGTTGTTTGGAAGACTTGGATCTGAGATTCGATCTATACTCATTATGGGCATGTGACGAGATTGGGTTGGGCAGATTGGCTTGAATATGTATTCCAGAGGTCCCATGATTGTCATACAAAAGTAACAATGAAAATTAATTATGCAAAGTGAAATTTAACTACGTTAAGTATATCTATAAGCATATATGATTTCTCTATTTTTGTATTTTTGATGAACTATTCAAATGAATTTAAAAGAGTAATTGTTTAATATATCTAGAATTGACAGCTAAAATAACAATTTAAAAACAAACAAAATAACCGAGTATAGTTATTTGTCTGCATGTATGACAATGTGAACCTATTCTAAATAATGAAATACTTAATCTAGTCTATTTGTAAGACTCTCGATCCTACCTCAGAAGTGAGGAATGAATCATAGTTTCTCGAAGCTGTCATTCCCACAGCTTAACTTTCCACGGCAATATCGAAAGTAAAATTGACTGAAATAAAGTGATTAGCTACTCTATTTGATATGATTCTAATTTAGAACTTTGAAAGCTAGAACACTGGATTTTGCGAAAGCAGTGGCGAATCCGATGGTGTGTGTGATCTTGTCCCCTCAAAGTGTGATCTCCTCGTTCCTTCGTGTTCACGTAGATCCAGAAAAGCGTGTAATGCAAGATCAGCGAAATAGATATTGGATGAAAGGCGGCTTAGGACACAGACGAATACAATGCGAGTTGAAGAGGGATAGCACAATAGTATAGAGCTTGGCTATATGGATTCCTAGTGGGATTTATTGTGAGTCATGCAACATAAAACGTCCAGAACTTGAAACTATTATGTTGAAGAGAAAAACCTGCAACTTTAATGGCTTCCTATTGAAAACAAAATATTTTACTCCAATGGATTGGATAAAATATCAACAACATTTGCACAAGATGGATATGTGGCTTACTAACAGCAAAACAACACTAACTAAGCATGCAATGAAAGAAACTAAGAATTCTAAGAAAAATGAAAGACTAATCTATTGCAATGAGAAATTCAGAGGCAAATTTGAGGGGCCATTTGCTTGAGCACAAGCCAACTATTTATAGCATTTGCATTTACCCAAGGTAAAAACCAAATAGAACTCTTAAACTATAAACAATGGAAAAACACTATTCAGGGAACCGGAATCATTAATGCAAGCTAATGGCGAAAGAAAAAAGTCGATGAATTGTTGAAATTTACGTGAGTCATGTTAAAAGAGCATTATGGAAAATGCATAAAGAACCGTCGCCTCGAGTAGGCGGCGATTTACTGACCACCACCACCTGTAGGGCGGCGGTCACGAGACCACTAGGCGGGGCAACGGTTTCAGTGAGTGAAAAGAGCAAAAGACCAAGAAAAGAGGCCAAAAAGAAAAACAAAGCACGCGGGGCTAAGCGGGGCATGCGGGATGTTCACACACACACTTGGGGAGCTTTTTGGATCCAAAACACCTTTGCGAGGAGACAGTATCATCATTGGGGTGCATGTTACGTTGTTGTTCCGAGGGTACCCTTCAATTTTAGGTACAATAGTAACCGACAATTCACTTGTGAAATTGAAACAATGATGAAAGAATAGTGGTTGTGAATTAAAATTTGATGTGGAATCAGACCCAGAATTTTGAGAATGATGATAATATGGTCCAGGCACACTCAGTGAAGCTGGCATACACCAGTTGTGATGAGGAGTGTGTAAGGATGAACAAGAAAAATGAAGAACATGATCTCTCACCTCAAAACACAAGCCAAGCAGAAACACTAAGAAAAATGTGATCCTAGGAGTGCCTTTTCTATTATGTTTGTTTAGCTTATGCTATTTAAGGACTGACACATGAACTATGAAATAGATTTTTTTGGTGAGGATGGCTTCCTACGAAGAAGGAGATCTAAAAGGTGAGGTTTTAGGTATGTTATGGTGGGGTGGGCTTTGCTCTGAAGTATGACTTGATAGAGCAGTGAGCTGGGTGCCCACTATGCCGTGATCGTGTGATCACCTATAACTTCTTCCAGGTAAGATGTTGTTTAAGAATGTGTGTATTTTCAATTTTTGTGAGGTTTGGTAAGACTCAGAGAGAGAGAAAGAGAAAGAAAGTGCTTTCTATGGTTCATTTGTCAACCATTAGTTGGTCATGACTTCCAGCAGTATAGGTTGCCCAAATTAATGTGAGCTAATGTGATAAATCAGAATGCAATGCACTTATTTTTAAGCCCAAATCGAAGTGTGAAGTTGGATGACACAAAAAGATGAAGAGGAAGAGGGATGCTCTTTCACTACAATGCAAAAAACATGAAGAAATGGTTCTTTTTAATTACACCAAAAGAAAGGTTTCCTTTAGAGAAAATAGAAAGAAAAGGTGGGTTACCAAGGAAGAAAATTAATGTGTATGCTTTTCAAAAGGGAAACAAACACACAACTTTTCCTAGGAATGAATAAAATGCAAGGAACCTTGGATGGGTCCCACCAGGCGTGCCAAAATGTTTCACCTGATTCTTAGACGTTTCTTTGAAGTATTGATGAAACAGATAGGGTAACAAGCATAGGAGGAATACATGTTTAAATTTTGGTTGATGGTTTATTACACGTGTATGAATTTTGAATCCATAGCTGATCGTGAGAGCTTCCTTTTGGCTAGGAGGAACTACCTGTAATGAAAAGCAAGACCACCAGAAAGAGTTAAACAATATGTGCAGTGAACTGCCTAACATGTGCTAGATCTGGGAAGTGTGATACTTCCTAGATGACAACTGTCAATCCACTATTTTAAACAATTTAATGTAAGAAATAAATTAAATCCTATTGTAATTTGAAATGATTTAGGTATCTCACTTAAAACACAATAAGAAAGATCTAATCTAACAGGCTAGGTTAGAATAGGATCCGAAGGTCAAGTAATGGGTTCTAGGTCTCTACTAGGTCTGACAGAGGTCTCAGGTAGATCTCAGGTGGATAAAGGTGAGGTGGAATTTGGTGGATAGGTCATTGTTTTGAGCTGTATGGGAAAATATAGAGACCGATGCTGGTTAAGGGTAACCAACGACGGTTAGGTGTAATCGGTTCTTGATATTCTTGTGGAGTTCTAGGAATGCCACAAAATGAGTTTTGGGTCTCCTTTGTGATTACACAAAGGATTTTGGTTGGTTGGAATGAGGTATTTGGTAGCTTGGGTGGGGTTTAATGAGGTTTTAATGGGTATATGAAGGGGTGAGTGTTGGAGGAGGTCAATGGGTGGCTAGGTAAACAATAGGTGATAATACAATAATGAAATGAAATGAACCAGAGAAGTATAATGTTTTACTTACTTGGATTATGATCCTGGATGACTGTGAATGAGGGATGGAGGTGCTGGTAAGAGGTTGAAGGCTGCAAGTGATCACCAATCGTAGGAGAGCTTTTGCATGGGCTGCATGTGCATTCCTCTTTTCTTGGTTAGATCAGATCATTGCTGGGGTGGCAGTGTAGGAGAAAATGTCTGATCTCCTTCCTTGCATGTGTGTTCTCGCTAGAATTTGATCTAGAAGATGCGATATCTCTTAGGAAGATCTCAATGTTTTCCAAACTTTTTCCAATCTTTTCCAACCTTGAAAATAAGGTTGTTTTGGGGGTTAAAGGGTAAGCATTACGATGATTCCATCTTAACCGGTGGCGGTTAGGGCTAACGGCGTCGGTAAGGTGGGATTTCCTAGGTTTATTAAACTAGGGAGATCCTCTTAATTTTCTTGGATCTTGTGTCGTTAACCTGCATGGATTTAAATGGAAGCTTCTTGTAAGGATGTGGGAATGTGGTTAGAGGAATGTAGGCATTGATTTTTAGGGTTTGGGTAAGTCTTAGTTAGTTATGGCAACTTACTTAGAATAGGTCTTAGGGTGAGTTGGCTTGATGAGGTGTCTAGTGATGTGTATATGTGGATATTATTTAAATTAAGATATTAAATAATAAATAAAATTACTCATGGTAACCCTAATAATAAATGACTTCAAAGAAAAGTATAATGCAATGTATACAAACGAGTATAAAAAGTAAGTATAATCAATGTAGATATCTCTCAAAGGTAAGGGTGTTAGGAAAGGTCCAAATACACTATAAAGGGAAGGCTAAATTAGGTCCAAATCCTGAGAAAGGTGTAAATATGTACTAGGCCAAGTCTAGATAGCTATAAAGAGAGGCTAAATTAGGTCTAGGAGACCCTAAAGACATACAATGTATATAAAAGGAACATATAACCTCCTTTCGACATAACTTTTTCTTACAAACCTAGATCACTTTGTGAGCTAGGTATTTTTTTGTGGGTTAGATCTAGAATGGTCATTTATTTAATACTATTTTGAGAAAGGATCCCTATAGATAATTATTACCTTACATGCAATATCTTAAGTTTATTCTAGTTTATCGATAAGAGATCTACAATTGTAATATTAGGGTAATTGATGGATTGTGGGTACACCCATGCTTTATGGCACTCAAGATGACATCGTAGAGAGGTAGAAAGTAAATAGGTATTCAAAAACCTCATATTGTTATAATCTACATTCCTTCCTTGTGGTTGAGGGATGTATATGTTGTAACCATTATCGATTTTTATAAGGCAATTTTAAACTTTACGGTGACATGTGTATTTTGTCACAAGTTAGGTTAAGATGTTCCACGTTTTTGTATAGCCATGTGTCAAGTGGTGCTAGATCAAGGAATAATACATTACATGAGTATAAATTTGGTACATTTGTACCATGACATTTATCATATATTAGCCCTATAAAATATGGTGATTAGGTTAGTGATTCTTTTTTTGACACGGATTTATAAGATGTTCATGATGCATATAGTAATGGGGAAACATCTACATATTGTCGCAAAGTTTCCCTTATTTGTGTGTTTGGCTTGTAATTCATTAGCAAGTGATTATATGAGATTAAGGGGATATTATGTGGTGCTCGTATATGGGGACATATGATACATGGGCATATTGTCCAATTATAGTATGAGTTCAAGAGTTGACAAATCTCACAAGATAATTTTTATGGTGGGTGGATCCCCATTCATTCGATCAACAGTAGTGGACTTGCCTGAGTATCTAGTAAGATATGTTAAAGAGTCGTGAGGGAGACTACAAGAAGAACCATAGTTACTAGTTTTAGTGTTGAGGCCTTGGGGTTATCTCCAACATTGGGGGGAGGCAGAGGTAACGAATAAACTCAGTGCTAGTGTAATGATATCAATATTGAAATATTATTTTAAGACTTAGAATGCCAAAAATGCTAACACTCGATGTCTATATTTATGGTGTTTTTGACGATTTAATAAAATTTAACTTATTGCATATGTTATATCTAATTTTTTCCTTTTGAAATGTGAACTTTATTAGCTTATCCTAAATTATAAAAAGGTGATCACATATTAGATAATCATATTCTGAGAAATGCTTATTCAACCTAAGGTTCGTATGCATTTTCATATTCAGTGTGGAAGAATCAAAGTCATGTGGTTGACAAAGTTTCTAGCTTCAATTATTGGACATGGGACCCATAATTTATTTATATTTGGAACTTTGTGCATCATAGGGTTTCTAACTTTGATATCCACTTATTTGCATTCTATTTAGATTTGGTGGCTCGTGCTTAATAGGGTGTCTAAGTCCAATTTCTAATCATTCATATTTTATTCAAATAGTAGGAATGCATTTGTTAGGTTTCCTAACTCCACAACATTTTCTATATAACGTTTCTTATTATGATCAATTATTTCATTTCAATATTTAAATTTCAACTTTTATACCCTAAACCCCGAACCTTGAGGCCTAAACCCTAAACCCCAAACCCTAAACCCTAAGCCCTAAACCTTGAACCTTAAATTTTAGAAAATAATTATAGTTTTCATTATTATTATTAATTAATATATTTGAAACTGTAAGAAAAGGAAGCAATTTGATGTCATATCTATTACCTAATACTTTGTAAATAGGAACAAATGTATGTGCTTGATATACACAAGGACAAATATAACATGAAACTTTATCATAAGTACAAATATATCGAACAATTGTTTGGAAGCATGTTTTCAAAATGAATGACGTGTTCAAATATTTTGTTTAGTATATAGACACTAAATAATAGTGTGAACTAGTTTATTATTGCGATATTATTGTATTCACGTGTTTGTTAATAAATGATAGAGGATTTGTAATTTCTACAATTAGTTTATTAATATAGTATGAGACTAGTTAATTGTTGATATTATGTTGGTATTGGTAAATATACATGTGATCTTGAGTCATTTGTTAGTTGTGATTTTAATTGCTCTTACTGTTTTAAATTAAATACATTAGGAAAAGTTTGATTTCTTGGATGCATTATAGTTGTAAATATTCGAATATGAGACTAGTTAATTGTTGTTAAATATTGTAATGTAATGTTGTATATCTGATACATATATGTTGGTAAATTATGTATATCATAATATGCATATGATCTTCTTGAGGGGATAGGATGCCCCACCGATCATAACTATATATATATATATGATGAAGGGGCTTAGATATAGGATATACGATACATTGGTATGTGTATGAGCGAGAGGTATTTTAAAGTTGTGATAGAAATTCATATGGATGGTTGTGATATTATTACATATATACTTGGGTGAAGGATTTTATTTATCGATACTTGAATACATGGATTAGTTTATTATTACGATATTATTGATTCACATGTTTGTTAATAAATGATAGAGGATCGGTAATTTCTACAATTGCGTTTATTAATCATATTGGTATGAGACTATAATTATGTTGATATTATGTTGGTATTGGTTAAATATGCATGTGATATTGTGTTGTGATTTCATTGCTCTTAGTGTTTTAAATTAAATACATTATGGAAAAGTTTGAAAAGTTTGATTTCTATGGATGCATTATAGTTGTAAATATTATGAATGTATATATCATATATATATATATATATATATATATATATGTATATTAGTTGTTAAATATTGGTAATTGTAATGTTGTGAATGTTTGATGTAAGTTGAAGCTATAAAAATTATGTGATATCATACTTTGACTCTCAATTTGGCATATGGGGGCAAGTGCCTCTGCAAAGACAAGAATCGGTGTGTGCTGAAGGGGCTTGCCCCTTAGGATGCCACATCGATACGCCCAACTATCGTTGCGTGATGAAGGGGCTTGCCCCTTAGGATTCCGCATCGATAGATGGGCGGTATATTGTGCGTTGAGTAGAGGTTTTTAAAGTCACCCACCGACCTTCCACTCAGAAATGCACCCTCCCGTAATATCACAACCGTCCCTTTTGCAATGGACGGTTGTGATATTATGGGAGGGTGGTTCTTGGGTGAAGGATAGCCGTTGGCATTTATCGATACTTGAATTTGTCATGGATATTAGCTTTCTGATGTTGTGATTATTTTATCATATTGGATGATGTATATTTGATTTGACATGTATCGTACTAACGTTAATTGTATATTTTTGCATGTGTGTTGTTGTATTCAGTTTGTATTTTGCATGGCGAAAATGAATACACGAAGTCTAGTTCCTGTGAATCCCGTAGGGATAACGTTAACAACTCCCAAATTCCAAAGGGAGGAATGTTTTAGGAGGTCCACATTTGTGGTCTATATAGACCATCATCAACAGTCTAAGCCACCCAAACTAGAAATTACAGTGATGGTTAAGGCCCGACTCAATTTCCGGAAACTTCTGTTATTTATTTATCTAAGTTCCGCACTATAGGGCCACATTCGCGAGGATATGGTCTAGCGTATGACATGATGGAGGATGCCCAGAAGTATGAGCCTCCACATAAGTTGAGAAAGATGGGAGTTCGGTCATAAAACCGGTGATAGATACCAAAAATTGTGCAAAAAAGATTGCACATGGAAGCAACTCCAAGTTTGCTGCTAAAAAAAAAAAAAATAGTTACTGTTTTTTATGTTTTGTTCTAAAAAACTTATGACGTGTTTGAGAAAAACCTATATAAATATTTAATTTTTGTCGGATGTCGATTCACACCAACATAAATATATTTTGTTTTGTTGTTCGAATATATTCTTGATTAAATATGTTTTCCTTAGTATTAATACGTGTTTCTATGGATTATAGTTTTAAAATTACTAATGTTTAGATATTTGTATAGCAAGTTTAGATTATTAAAATTCATTTATGTTAAAATTATATTTTGGTAGGAAATGTGTAATGGTAACGATTTTCTAATTCACTAAGTATGGGATTATCATCATTTGTCCAATTTAGGATTGTATTGGTGCAATTATCATTTCCCATCGTTTATTTATGTGTAAAGAGTGTTGTTTTATGAGTTCAACTCATATACAGATGCACCTGTAGCCAACTTAATATACATAATATAGAATACCAATATTGTTTGAAAAGGAGTTAATTCTAGAGAACTCGAGTACTCATTGAAGCATGTAATTTAAATACTAGATATACATTACAATGGTTATTTAGTGAATAAACTATAACAATTATTAGAATGTCATTCGCAATACTATAGGCTATAACAATTATTGGAATGTCGTTCGCAATACTATAATTAATCAAATGTTTATAGATATTGATATTGCAAATAGACTGAAATCTATCTATTCATAATATACTAATCAATTTATTAAGTGATTTATTCAAATTTAATATTTACCCATTACATTTATAAACTCGTAATTATCGGAAAACATATCTTAAAAAAATGTAAATTGTGTTTGTATTAATTATATGTTAGCAATATAAAGTTATCTATTCAAAAAATGAGTGGAATGGAACCAAACTCGTGATTACGATTCTAATATATTCCAAAATTTATTTGCACTTTAGTCTAACATACGAAATACGAAGTTTTAGTATTGTAAGGAAGTTTTAGTTTTAGTTTTAGTTTTAGTTTTAGTAGACAAAGTACTAACTCCATTGACTCTCTAATAAGAAATCATTATTAATGAACGAACTCAGGAGCAAATGTTTTAGGGCCTTGTCATATGTTAAATTATAGATGTTTGTATTGAAAAAGTCAAATTAGAAGTGTTCATTCTATTTTTTTAATGTTTGCTTACGATATATTTTTGTCCATTGTAAAGGTAAGCATGGTTGCAATTTGGAGATTGGAAATTCATGGAGTGTCGAATACCTCCGAAAATCTAGCATGTTCATCGTTCATATTATACGACCTGATGGAAGCAAGATAGTAGAAAGAGGTACAATTGTCGGAAATGCCACTATGACCTTCCACCAGGCTGAGTATAGGGCGTTGATATTGGGTCTTGAGGAAGCGATACGCCACGATGTTCGAAACATTTGTGTGTTTTCTCATGATATGCTTGTTGTGAAACAAATGACTGGTGTATACCAATGTAACAATGTAAATCTTTCAATTCTTCGAGTTCAAGTGCTAGAGAGTGTATCTCGCATTGTGAAATGTTCATACGTGCATGTAAAAGTTAACAGAGGTAGGTTAGATGTATGTCAAGTGTCTAGGGACACTATAAACCAAGAAGTGGTAGCTTTGCTAGCACTTGCCATGGAAGACATTTCGATATGATATATGTGTATTTCCTTTTTGCGTAATGGTAGACATACATTATTTATTAGATTGTGAATAACTAATATTATGTGAATTGTCTCTAGCGTATATATTATATATTTTGTGGATAATATGATGTTACATCATATAGTGTTGGTTGATAAACTGGGCATTTTGGATACATCATGCTTTATCCTATAATCTCTTTTAACACACTTGGAATTCACATTTCATGTTTAGTTCGGAAACATCTAGAGTCGAGTATCCAGTTTTGAAAAAAATAATGTGTGTGGCTAATTTTGTCACAAATCATTTATTGTGCATGATTTTCTCAATATGAATGCAAAATATGAATAAATAAGTTCGTGCACCATTTGTTTCAGTTTAACTTGTTTTACAATGCGTCGCTTCAATGATGGTTATGACAACGGACATGAACGAAACATGTGGAAGCTTCGGTGACATGGGCGATCCATGTTCACAATCCATTCTTATGTTTTCGGGGAAGACATAAATAATGAGATGGTAATATATAACTTTGTGAACATTAATTGTTTGTCGTAGTAACAATTATGTCATTTGTTGAGATAACAATTATGAAATTGATGTCTTTTCATACAGGTTTCTTCACATTCCATGATGATAATATTCGAATATGTGAACATTACTTTTTTTGCAAAATACTTAATATTTTATGTCGGGCTAATAGTTATGCACTTGGACTCCGTAGATACAAGTACCTTCACATCACATGGTGCGTACGCATTTTGCAAGCATCACAGAGGAAGCAAAGGGAGATGATCCTCCAATAGTTGATGGCGATACGATCAGATGGTCCTTCGGAGCCCATTCGCTCAGATATCCATGAGCCACCCGTAGAATATAAAACTGAATATGTTAATGGTCGTATTCATGTTATGTCTATCAGCATGGATCATGTGTTGATAGTGGGGATGTTAGGTTTTCGAGTTGCATAGACTAAATAGACATCGCCAAGTAGAACACAATCTTCCCTCCGTGGAACCTCGTAAGTGTGGCCGTAAGCATACGGGGAACGATCACCTATCTCTCAAGATAGAAGTAGGGCATACGTGCAAAAGAGGGAGGCGGATGTGAACTACGTCCTAAGGAAACGATTCTACTTGCAGCGGAGGAGGGTTATTGATCGCGTTTGCAAAAAGAATGCAAATATCGATTTGAGGAGTTGAGCGAGAAGGAAAGAGGGAGGTGGATGATGCAATGCGTGCCTACGATTCAAGTGGAGATGAGAAAGGCAAGAGAGGAGCATTGGTTGAGAGTGAGAGGAAATAAAAACTCAAATATCAGAACAGAGGTAAATTTAAGATTGGTATAGAAATTTAAATATAATGTTAGGTTGGAAATCAAAAACTTGATATTCTTTCATGCACAGGAAGCTAGAGAAGAGGGTGGAACAAGTAGCAAAAATGTTGACCCCCTACGAATGATAACGTAAGTAATTATTGGTCTTTCGTAAGTAAAGATACAATGTAGTTTTTGTGTATTTTTGTATATACTAACTGTATGCGTGCGTAGGATTATGACATTCCCTTGTGTCAACTCTTACGCCGACAGAGACACGTGATTCGTAGTGTGAAACAGAGAGAGGTAAAAAATCACTTAACACGCTCTCGAAAAATGTATGTTGCCTTATGTTGTTGATACTTTGATTGTCTGATGGCTCGATTGTTATAGGTGGATGTTTGCGATAAGACGCCCCCTTCTCAATCAACCTGTGGTCTCGATCTTATTGGAGAGATAGCTTCACTTGAGGTAAGAAAGGTGGAGATGAAAAATCCCAGAGTTGAAACTTCTTTTCTAGTTGAGGAGAGAGAGGGTTATGAGGGGAGGCACGAGGAGAGGGACACAAACACCATTGCTGGTAGTATGAGTGAGGGTGGAACTAGGACTGGTAAGTTATTGAATGTTCTCATTTGCTTTTTTGTATTCTTTTTTGGTGAAATTAAGAAAAAGTTATTAATGCAATTGAGATTGTCGTTATTATAGGCTTTTCCTGGTGGGGCCGAAGTCAGGTTAATGTCAGATGATATGGTGGTCACGAGAGGAGTGGTTTGTGATAGTAGCCCACACGCGAAGTGTCATGGCATCACACTCCCCAAATTTACTATCAAAGTGATTATTTCTGAGGCCATTGTTCCCACTGCTCCATTGCCCTACCCTAATACATTTGCAAACACTTTGGCAGAGTGTGTCAAAGGGTTTGCTATTTGGGATCTCAGTGATATCAGACTTGACACTCCTGAAGAGGCAAGTAGTGAGACATTTTGGATGAATGATTTAATTTAATTATGTGTTTACCTGAGACATTCATCTACGTTCACTTATTTACTATATGGTTGGCTTTCAGGATGATGTGGTACATGTTGAGACAGTGCGTCGTACTCGGATAAAGACATCGGATGCCCCACCCATTCTTGGCATCACGCCAAATTCTATACATAGAAATGAGAAGAAACGTATTAGATTTTATGATGGACTTTTTGTCGTGGCTAACACTAGGCAACGAAGGAGATGAAAACCTTTATGTATAACATTGATTGTGAGGAATCAGATTAGTATATATGTGTATATGATGATGATGTTACTTTAATGTGTTTGAGGTATACGACTTAGTACTGCATTATTGATATATTGAATATGGTTTGTGGTTATGGGTTACATAGAGTTATCCATTTACGATCTGTTTATAATGCATTAGATGGTTTTTATTCATGTTATGTGACATTCCATTTACTGTATAAATGATGATGTTGTCACTGTGTATCTGGTTAATGTATTGATGTGACTATGGATTGTGGATTATGGTTTTTGGTATGTGGTTACATAGTTGAGTTCTTATTCCTTGTATGCCTGCTTGGGTTTGACATGTTCAGTAATTAATCGTAGATAATTCACAATTTTTTTTTTCAAATTTTGTGTATTATGGATTATGGATTGTGGTTTATCGTTACATAGTTGCATTCTACATCCATGTATGTGTACTTGGGTTTGATGTGGTTATGAAACTTTCATATATATTTCATCCATGATAATATTTTGTTACGTATAAGTTAAGTGCATTATTTCCTTTCACATTATGTTTGAATGGTAACAGATAATAATCGATTGTTATAATACAGGTTTATTTAGATGGCAAGACTAAAGAAGACTGGAAAGCGCAAGGCTTCGCCTGTGCAAGAACCAAATGATTATGAATCATTCGATAGTGACACTTATCCATTCAAAAAGAATGCAAAGAGCTTTACAAACAAAGATGTTGGTGCTACACAAGAAGACGACCCTTCCCCATCAGTTCGTATGGATTTAGAAATGAAACTTGTAACAAAGAAGACAAAGATATATCAAAACTAGTGCGAAAGCTTTGCATTGGAAAATTTATATTTTATGAAAAAAACAAGGAAATATTGGATGAAATAGGAGAAATTGCCTCAAGGCAGATGGAGTTGGAGGTCGAGGTTCAGGAGTTAGAACTGGAAATTAAGAATTGGGAGACAATGCGTGAAGCGGACAAAAAAGTGTTCGCAACTCATGTAGCAAACTTTAATACCATTCTTAAAACACATGAAGATCTGAAGGAAGTATGGAAGAAGATGTACATGCACGCCAAGGTGGAAATTGAGGAAAAAACACCGACACTCCCACCCAAGACAATGATAACAAATGAATATACCAGTCATAGAACTTTTATATTTCACTTACATATTTGACAAATTTTACTTATATATTAGACATATATGTATAGATATTGATTATGTGGTATGCAAAAAATTAGTTATATTTGATGAATTTTTCCTTTTTAGCATAATAGATGATATGGATAGACGCATGTGGTTAAATTATGATTATTAGATGTATGTGATTTTACACTAATATGGTTGTTTTTCGGTTGATGTTATGATGTGCACATTAATTAGTATTTAGATCATGTATTCAATTGTTATATCTGGTATGCGATGTGATGAATAAGGAAGAGTAATATAAGTGTGATTAGAAGACAAGTGTGATTAGAGGACAATTGTATATATGTGTGATGAGGTTGTTACTTTAATGTGTTTGACGTTTACGATTTAGTATTACATTCTTGTTAAATTGAATATGGTTTGTGGTTCTGTTTATAACTCATTAAATGGTTTTTATTCTTGTTATGTGACATTCCATTTATTGTATAAATAATGATGTTGTCAATGTGTATATGGTTAATGTATTAATGTGACTATGAATGTGGATTACGGTAAATGGTATATGGTTACTTTGTTGGGTTTTGCTTCCGTGTATGGTATATGGTTACAATTACATTTGAATGTTAACAAATATTAATTGGTTGTTTAAATACATGTTTAATTAGATGATGAGAAAAAAGAAGGTTGGAAAGCGCAAGGCATTACCAGTGCCGGAACCGAAAGACTATGCAAAATTCTATAGTCCCAGTACTAATGTGTTCGGAAAGACTATAGAGAGCCCTGCAAATGAAAATGTTGAAGCTGGACAAGAAGATGAGTCGTCCCCATCAGTTGTATGGAAATAGAACTAAAACATGCAATGAACAAGGAAAAGTTTTATAAAATCGAGCGTGAAAGACTTAGACTACAATATTTAAAATTGTCAAAGATAAATAAGGAATTATTGGACCAATTACTAGGTGCTTCCTCGAAGAAGATGGAGTTGGAGCTTGAGGTTCAAGAGTTGGAATTAGAAATTAAGAATTGGGAGACGACGTGTGAATCCAACAAAAAAGTGTTGAAAATCAAGTAGCAAGTTTTAATTCCGTTGTTAAAATTCACGAAGGCCACAAAGAATTATGGAAGAAGATGTACATCCTGGCCAAGGCGTCGACTGAGGAAAAAAGTGCCAGGTCTCACACCGAAGACTATCCAAGTGACCTTTGACATAAAATATGACTTTGTAATAAAATGACACTTTCCATGTGATCTTTGACATCAACAGGTGTTGGTTAAACGTATATTATGGTTTTTAAAAGAGTAAATAATAATTATACCATCAAAACATACTAAAAAAATTTAAAATGGAAAAAGATTTAAAATGTGCAAGTATTGTGAATGTTACTTCTAGTTAATGTACATATTATAGAGAATTTTAATTTCAAGTTCTCATTGAAGCATGTAATTTTCATATTGCGTATACATTACAATGGATTGATGTTAGTTTAAATGTGTGTTACCATTCATTAAGACTACAAAATTGAACCCATTTTTTCCACTTTCCATCGCATTGGAAAAATTCGTTTTTAAGGATAGTTAAATGCGTGGGGAAGCGGGTCGCGATTTACAAACGACGAAGGAAGCGCACCCACTTTCCATTGCATTGAAACATTTTTTCATTGCATTGGAAAAATTCTAAACCCATGATTGGAAAAATCCTTCTCCACGATAAGCATTTGATGTGGGTCAATGTTTACAATGAGAAGGAATAGCACCGCGGGTTGTGCCTTTTGGAGAACGTGGTCGCGATTTTCAAACTGATGGGGGTTTTTTGAAAAACACCTGCATTTTCAATGTGAAAAAAAATGCAACCCTACTTTCCATCGCATTGGAAAAATTCAACCCATATCCACCCGATAATAAGCATTGATGTGGAGTCATGTTTCTGAAAAACAATGTGAAGGATGAAAAAAGCACCAGCACCATTGCGAATTCAACGCATATTTTCATTTTGGAGAACGTGGTCGTGATTTTCAAAGTGTTGAAAAACACCATGCATTTTTCAACGTGGTGGAAAACACACCCTACTTTCCATCGCATTGGAAAAATTCAACCCATATCCACCCGATAAGTAGTTGATGTGGGGTCAATGTTTACGAGAAGGAATAGCACCGTGGGTCGCGCCTTTTGGAGAATGGGGTCACGATTTTCAAACTGCTGAAAAACACCGTGCATTTTTCAACGTGGTGGAAAACGCACCCTACTTTCCATCGCATTGGAAAAATTCAACCCATATCCACCCGATAAGCAGTTGATGTGGAGTCAATGTTTACTATGAGAAGGAATAACACCACAGTCGCGCCTTTTGGAGAACAGGTCGTGATTTTCAAACTATTGAAAAACACCATGCGTTTTTCAACGTGGTGGAAAATGCACCCTACTTTCCATCGCATTGGAAAAATTCAACCCATATCCACCTGATAAGTAGTTGATGTGGATTAATGTTTACTTATGAGAAGGAATACCGCATGTGGGTGCGCCTTTTGGAGAACATGGATCGTGATTTTTTTTCAATGAGAAAAACACCATGCATTTTTCAACGTGGTGGAAAATGCACCCTAATTTCCATCGCATTGGAAAAATTCAACCCATATCCACCCGATAAGTAGTTGATGTGGAGTCAATGTTTACAACGAGAAGGAAATAGAGAGAACGTGATCGCAGTTCGCCTTTTGGAAAATGGGGTTGCGATTTTCAAAGCTGTTGAAGGAAAAATGCGCCTTTTGGAGTGTGTTTTTCAACGTGGTGGAAAACACACCTATTTTCCATCGCATTGGAAAAATTGAACCCATATCCACACGATAAGTAGTTGATGTGGGTCAATGTTTTACGAGAAGAAGGAAAGCAGCGCCGTCGCGCCTTTTGGAGAATGGGGTCATGCATTGATTTTCAAAGTCTTTGAAAAACACCATGCATTTTTCAACGTGGTGAAAAACACACCCTACTTTCCATCACATTGGAAAAATTCAACCCATATCCACCCGATAAGTAGTTGATGTGGGGTCAATGTTTTACGAGAAGGACACGAGAAGGAATAAGCACCATGCGGGTTGCGCCTTTTTTGGAGAACGAGGTCGTGATTTTCAAACTACTGAAAAACACCATGCATTTTTCAACGTGGTGGAAAACACCCTACTTTCCATCGCATTGGAAAAATTCAACCCATATCCACCTGATAAGTAGTTGATGTGGGTCAATGATTGTGGAGAATGGGGATAATGATTTTTACTTGAAAAACAAGAAGGAATAGCTACTTTCCATCGGATTCGCGTCTTTTGGAGAACGAGGGTCGCGATTTTCAAAGTCAAAGTGGGAAAGTAAAAACATCATGCATTTTTCAATGTGGTGGAAAAGTGCACCTAATTTCCATCACATTGGAAAAATTCAACCCATATCCACCCGATAAGCAATTATGTTGATGTTGTGGGGTCAATGTTTCTTACGAAGGAAGAGCAGCACCCTTTTCCAGTCACGCCTTTTTGAGAAGCGAAGGGTCGCGAGGTTTTTGGTGAAAACGATTTTCAAACTGCTGAAAAACACCATGTGTTTTTCAACGTGGTGGAAAACGCACCCTATTTTCCATCATTGGAAAAATTCAACCCATATCCACCCGATAAGTAGTTGATGTGGAGTCAATGTTTACTACGAGAAGGAATAGCACCGCGGGTCACGCCTTTTGGAGAACGGGGTTGCGATTTTCAAATATTGTTGAAAAACACTGTGTGTTTTTCAACGTGGTGGAAAACACACCCTACTTTCCATCGCATTGGAAAAATTCAACCCATATCCACCGAAAAGTAGTTGATGTGATTCGATGTTTCTGAGAAGGAAGGAAGCACACGGGTTGTGCCTTTTGGAGAACGGGGTCATGATTTTCAAAGTGTTGAAAAACACCGTGTGTTTTTCAACGTGGTGGAAAATGCACCCTACTTTCCATCGCATTGGAAAAATTCAACCCATATCCACCTGATAAGTAGTTGATGTGGAGTCAATGTTTACTTATGAGAAGGAAATAGCACACGTGGGTCATGCCTTTTGGAGAAGGGGTTGCGATTTTCAAAGTCTTCTGAAAAACACTATGCATTTTTCAACATGGTGGAAAACGCACCCTACTTTCCATCGCATTGGAAAAATTCAACCCATATCCACCCGATAAGTAGTTGATGTGGATTCAATGTTTATAACGAGAAGGAATAGCAGCACCTTTTGGGAGCGGGTTGCGCCTTTTGGAGAACGGGGTACATGATTTTCAAACCTTGAAAAACACCATGTGCATTTTTCAACGTGGTGGAAAACGCACCCTACTTTCCATCGCATTGGAAAAATTCAACCCATATCCACCCGATAAGTAGTTGTTGTGGGGTCAATGTTTACTACGAGAAGGAATAGCACCATGGGTCGCGCCTTTTGGAGAACGGGGTCGCGATTTTCAAATTCTGTTGAAAAACACTGTGCATTTTTCAACGTGGTGGAAAACGCACCCTACTTTCCATCGCATTGGAAAAATTCAACCCATATCCACCCGATAAGTAGTTGATGTGGGGTCAATGTTTACTACGAGAAGGAATAGCACCGTGGGTTGCGCCTTTTGGAGAATGTGGTCATGATTTTCAAAGGAGAAAAACATGGGGCATTTTTCAACGTGGTGGAAAACGCACCCACTTTTCATTGGAAAAATGTAACCCTTCTAAAAAATTGATGTGGAGTCAATGTTTACTACGAGAATTTTAGCAATGCGCACCTTTTGGTGAAACGTGATGATTTTCAAAATGCTGAAAAACACTATGTGTTTTTCAACGTGGTGAAATATTTTATATAGTGTTGAAAAAGGTTTATTTTTCAGCACTTTGATAGTAGCAATTAAACTTTGACATGATAATTTTCTACTGTTGATTACATATTTTCATCATAATTACATCAACTTTCTATTTGTTAAAATATTTTATACTATCCATATATTACGTGAGCGGTTCTACGTTGGCTAACACCACCAAGCACTTTTTTAAAACACTCTAAAAATAGTCAAAGAGTAGGTCAGTTGTACACGTTCCATATTTATGTATTTCAAATATACGCAATGTACAATCTCATATACATGAGATTGGAAATGTTTACAATTATAATTTAGGCCCGCTCAACATGCCATACATTTACTTTCCAAAGCTCAACCTGCTCATTCTGTAAGATACACCATTTGCATATCCGTTGCATCTGCAACACAACAAATTAAATATTAGACAAGGTATCAAAGGATTTTTAGCTTACATATAGTAAATAAATGTTATGATATTAAGGACATTCAATACAAACCTTGCGTAGATGCTAAATTGTTGAAAGATAAGCGGCGGCGGGGAGATGTTTCAGCTGCATTTGAACCACCTACAAAATAAATGATCAATATGTTAGTCTTCGCCTCGACAATTAAAATATCTTGTGAATAGTTGACACTAATAGTTCAATGTTTTAACCTGTATGTTCCATTTGTGTGGTTTGTCTCCTCTTTGCACGATTGTCGTTGGGAAATTGGAAGCATTCGTAGTCTTCAGCGTGATTGTTCAAATCTTCTACAATGACAGGCCTTTTACTCACACTGCGGCGGCGCATTTTTACTTGCACTAAACCATGGACGCATGCGGGTGGTGGAAATCTCATTGACATCTCCTTTGAAAGCAACATCCAACATATTTGATGCTTCTAGGTCTCTCCTAAACCTTTGAACACATTCAAAGAATGTTTTTTTTCTGTTCATATGTAGTCAGTCGTGTATCAGAGACTGACTTCAAGAATTCTTTGGATGTGTGTTCCATAAAATATGAATCACTTTCTATCATCAAACCGCCAGCCCCAACTGTTTTAGGAGTTCCTGTGATGTATAAGACATTATAGAATATTATTTATTTACACACTAGGTTTTTCAATATCATAGTACACATGAATACACAATGCCACCTAATCCTAAATATGTGTGATGAACATTATCATTGGCATCGATTAATTGATTGAAGGCATTAACAACTAACCATCAACTGTCAGTGAGTGTCGAGGTGGCGAGGAGGGGCCATCCCATAACATGCCATCGTTTACAGTGCTTGTCTCTACATAGGTATTAGCTGCAGCACGAGAAATGAAAACAATTTCAACACGATGCTTTTTTCATTGCAACTTATTCTTAGCAATCTATATCACTACTTGCCACATATGATGACATTAAATTACCTTCAACTTTTGTTGTTGGATATGACGAAGAGGGGCCGTGTCGGAACATGTCTTCATTTACCCTGCTTGTCTCCCCATAAGTATTGCCTCCTACACGTGAAATGAAAAGAAATTCAACACGATGCTTATTTCATTACAACTTATGATTAGCAATCTACATCGGTAACATATGATGGCATTGAACTACCTGTCACTTTTGGTGCTTGATATGATGACATCGACACATATTGCTTGTGAAAATCCAACGCCTTCAACACGTGCTTACATGTGTTTCCTCTGATAGCCCAAGCACATTTGCATACGTCCAAAGCTCCGCATTGCCTTACCAAATACCATGTGCTTCTAGTTGTTTGGCTCCTCACCCACAATTGATTGCAATCAGGCATAATTGTAAGGCAATCTGTATCAGAATACTCTTTGCTCTCTCAACTACTATCAATAGATGTCTTTCTTTTTTGAAATTGGTCAAGAAGCCAGATTTTTGCAACTTCCTCTTGTGTTTGTAAAATGGCTCCACCTTGTACACAAGTGTGTAGAACAAATAGTCCATCCGGTGAGCACATTTCTTTTGTCTATCACACAAGTATCTAGTCTTCAAAAAACAATGGTAGGATTCAATGGATGCGTTTGTTTCTTGATTTGCATGGGAGAAGTTTCTAAAATTTGTTGCCCACATAGCTGTCAATATTCATGGATTGAAAATCAGTGACATTATAAACCAAGAATTATAATTGATGATAATTAATAAGAAAACACACAAAGAATCACACTCACCAACACGTTCGTTGCTCTCACACCATGTATTCCTAAAGTACTCGAGGAACTTAGTTTCCTCTTTGAATTCATTAAAGAAGTCTTGAATGATTGAAATGTGTGCTCGTGATGCATTTTGAGAACCATACATGATGGTACCTAGTCTCTCGAAAATCTTCCACCTAGACTCCTTGCTACAATACTTGTGCACGTTTTTCAACCATGCCCTGTGCATGTGCCATAGGCATAGCACTACACGACAACCAAAAACACACATGATGGCTTGGATTTCAGCTGACGCATCATCCGTAATGAACGCATTGATCTGCCAATCGGCACGAAGCCATTTTCCTCATTTTTGGACTTCCGCCAACCACCGTAAATATCTTCAATTTTATTCCTCGAAGAAATGGCCCATGCTACGGGCACCCCAACTTCTTGCTCGTCAAAAACAAGCAATGTGTATAATTGGTACTGCAAGAAATATGACATCAAATGGTAACATGGGGTTTAATATAACAGAAAGGGAATAGTATTAATGATACGTAAATTACACATCATTTCAAAATTCATTCCAATTACTTACGCCATATTTGTTGGTAGCAAACGTCGAGTCCATGGAGATTATGGAATTGTGTGAATGTTGAACCATTCTCTCACACATCCACGGTGTTTGCAACCCCATAATGAATGGAACGGTGGTTCCATTTGGGCGTTGATAGTAGAAAAATATGTCTCTTTCCTCGCATGCCATAAGTTCACGCTCATGGCATCATCGACATGCTTTTGAGACCTTCTGCAGTGAACTCTTTTCCACGCATTCAACACGTCCTTTCTTGTCATGTATTCGTCCCTCCTGCTCAATATACCCACGTTTGATGGATCCTCTATATATTTATCATACACCGTGTCCACGGTGACTCCCATTAACAAAAGACTCTCGATATAAGTTTTGCATTCATTTGATAAGTACGGGGAAACATTCAGACGAGGATCATTAATGGTATTTTTGTTCATCCCATGACAACACTCACCATTTACATCACAATGAAACGGATGGTTGTATAATATTATGGCCATTGTCGGTCTCCCATAAAAAACCTTCACATTGAAATGACATTGGCAACCCCTTTTAATTATACACCTACTCACTTTGTCACTTGTTATTGACTTTTTCTATTGTCATCTGGACCATACGAACACCAATAGCTGCATTAAAAATGGTAACATCAAATGTTATACAACTGTTTACGAAAAGAACGTACAAAAAAATAATTTGTTAGTGAATTTCCAAACCTAGAATATGATTTGGTTGTATGCGGTTTTGGATTTTCTATATTTGTTGAGTTGTGATTTGTGCGGGCGAAGGTAGTCTCAAAACTTTCGTTAGAACCTTCCCCCTTTAGAAATGCATGTAGTCTTGCGAGCGGTATGGTGGCACAAATGTCGACATTTGGCTCATCCCCTATTGGTGTCCATTCTAGGTCATCATATGAAAACTGACTCTTTTCCTCTGTAATCTCTTGGACAGGAAGATCGATCATGCTCTGCCATTTGGGCCTCCTTCCCATCCTAAAAATTATTACATGCAAAGTTTTGTATCGTTAATGAAATAATTATTTCATACTTTTTGAAATAAATTGAGTTATGATTGATCATCATCAACATGAATACCATCTTAAAACATTGCAAGCATTCAATTTTTTGTCTAATTCAAAAGCCACGTGTATAAAACACAGTATTGAAATTCAAGGAAAATAACAATTTATAGGACTGCCTACTGGAAACATATCACAATATGGTCATCTATAATGTGACAAAGAATGCGACATAATAAATATAATGTGACAGAGATTATTACAAAATTAATATTATTTCAAATACACTTATTCAATGTGGAGAGAAACTTCCATAGAAAATATTATTACATTTAGCTAAAAACAATAAAAACTATCGAAACAAGAACATGTTTATTTAAACCAAAGTTACAAATAAAAAAATAAAAATTAAAATATTAATAACATCTTTAGTATATATATACATTTATGCATGCCAAAACACAATAATTAAACAACAATAAAATAATACCGTTCTTTTTGAAAAAATTGAACTTACAAACTAAAATTGAGGAATATAGATATTTCAAAATTTTCACACTTTTATTTGAATTTTAGAATTGGTGCTAAAATTTTGAATCGTAATAAAAAATATTTGCTATACATTATGAACAACTAGTATTCATTGGCATACTGAACTATCTATAATATACATATAATTTATAAATTGTTAATAAATTGATGACTATTTTTAGGAATTCTTGCAGTTTTCAAACTTTTTATGCGAACACCCTTCATCTTCAATTTACGTGGAAGCTCGTATTTTTGTATCTCTTCGTTTTACAAACAGGATCGGGACAAATTTAGCTCATGGTATTCTTATTCAATGCACAAAAGAGTAACTAGTACAAAACAAAAATATACAATTAACGTTAGTACGATACATGTCAAATCAAATATACGTCATCCAATATGATAAAATAATCACAACATCAGAAAGCAACTAATCCATGACAAATTCAAGTATCGATAAATGCCAACGGCTATCCTTCACCCAAGAACCACCCTCCCATAATATCACAACCATCCATTGCAAAAGGGACGGTTGTGATATTACTGAGAGGGTGCATTTATGAGTGGAAGGTCGGCGGGTGACTTTAAAAACCTCTGCTCAGCACAGTATACCACCCATCTATCGATGCGAGAATCCTAAGGGGCAAGCCCCTTCATCACGCAACGATAGTTGGGCGTATCGATGTGGCATCCTAAGGGAAAGCCCCTTCAGCATGCACCGATTCCTGTCTTTGTAGAGGCACTTGCCCCCATATGCCAAATTGAGAGTCAAAGTATGATATCACATAATTTTTATAGCTTCAACTTACATAAGGAATTCACAACATTACAATTACCAATATTTAACAACTAATAACATATATATATACAAATGATCTCCACATTCGCAATATTTAGAAAATATTGTAGATTTGATTTGCATTCCTTCCACATAACAAAACATTTAATTTTTTTGCATGATTGTTTATATAAAATGAACAATAAATTTAAAAATTGTTTATAACATTAACATAACATCTCTAGAAGTATTAGCTAAAAGTATTCTAATTCTAATGATGAATGAAAACGTAATATTAGTTGTAATTATTCTAATTCTATCACCATAAATAATATTAAGTCACCCACATTAAATTAATTTTGGACACTTTAAACACTTATACGACACCTTGAACACTAACTAGTCACCCCGCATAAAATAATTGGGATACACTAAACATTAATTTAACACCCTAAAGACCGATACAATACCCTAAATAATGTCATGATACTCTATGCACTAATGATTCATCCTCTATTTCATAATTAGGATAGCCTAAACACTAATGAAACACATGGTCTCATACAAAATGATAATCATCGTTGTAATACCCTATCAACTCATACGACACCCTAAACACTAATATGACATCCTAAACACTCAAAAATTGATGCCAAACCTTGGACGCTAATGGGTTACTCTAAATAACATAAATTAGACACAAAAAAACACTAATGTTTTACCCTAAAAAATTATAAGACTTGATAAACACTAATATGACACATTATACATTATTAGAAGACTGTAAACATTAAGGGATCACCGTAAATAATATAATTAGGACACCTTACAGAATAATTTGATATCATAAGCACTCATATTAAACACTAATACACCACCCTAAACATTCAAACATTGATATAAGAACCTTAACACTAATGAGTCAACCTAAATAACATAATTGACAATTGAGATACTTTGAGCATTAAAAAAACAACCGTAAACTTGATATGAAACCCTAAAAACTATAATGAGACCTTACAAACTAATGGGTCACTTTACAAAACACAATTAGAACGTCCTAAATATTAATGTGTCATCCTAAACAATCATACAGTGCCCTAAACACCCAAACATTGATATGATGCCCTAAACACTAACTTGTCATATTAAATAACACAATTACAACACCGTAAACTATAATACAACACCTAACATTAATTTAACATGTATTAGGATTCAATTGCTATAAATGATTCGAAATCTAGCCCTAATACATGTTCAATTGTCACATTAGGTGTATTAGGGCTCGATCAATGGAAACAAACACAAACTAATACTTGACACTCAAATAAGCCACCCTGAACATGCGGAAAACCATCGGTTTTTCAACATGTTGAAAAACACGGTGTGTTTTCCATGTTGATGAAAAACACGGTGAGTTTTCCATCTTAACGAAAAATCGAACGAAAACATTTTCCCCTAAAAAATGTAAGTATGCATTTAATATGATATGTGGTCCCCTGACTCATGATTGGTGATAACATTTGTTTAATCCAAAAAAGAATGTTATAACTATATATCTAGAAGTAGATGGAAAAAATGGAGATTGCTCGAACATTATATTTCAAGACATTTATTATTAAGGTTCTTGTTGACAAATATGAATTCAAATATTAAGTTCATGATTTCATAAAATTCAATTTCGTAAATGAAACAGTGTGGAAAACCGTCATGTTTTTCAACGTGCTGAAAAACACACTATGTTTTTCAGCACGTTAAAAAACACACTGTGTTTTTCATCAAGATGAAGAACACACTGTGATTTACTCATGTTAATCATAGACCTAATCAATCATGACAAATCTACTCTCCCTTGTATGTAAGATTCAAAACATTTGTATTAAAATAACATGCCTTGATTGAAGCGTGTCTCTTCCCAAAGAGTGGTAAAATAGTCATAAAGGTGGCATTAGCTTTTTGTTTCATTTCGAGAGATAATATATTGAGATTAGCGTGGTAACTGTTGGGATCAATTTGTACTTTCTAGGCATATTTCAAACAATAAATTGAACGGTACTATTCCTGACTTATCCGGGATGAGCAACCTGCAATACTTGTGAGTAATATAGACTAGCAAGCTAGTCTACCTCCAAAGATCCCCCATCTATGTTGTGAAGTCTAATAATATTGTTTGGGTGTGGTATTCGCAGGGACCTCAACAACAATTCATTCGATGTATCCCAAGTTCCCCTGTGGTTTTCTTCCTTAGACTTGTTAACCACAATCTAAGTCCAAAGTAATCTAAGCGCTGATCTAAATAGATTACTGAAGAAACTTAACTAATACTGATACCCTTTTCTTAGTTCGTGTTTAAATTGTTTCACAGCGTGATAGAAAACGGAAAGTTGAATGGATCGTTTCCTTCTAGGCATTTGGATGTATCAGCTGGTTAGGCGTTAAGTGGGTAGGCATTTTAATGTATCAGCTCACCTGCCTCCTTAAATACATGACACCCCGCAGCGGCACCCTGACAGGAATGGATACAACATCCTTCGTGCATACGATGGAGCCGTCTACCTCTGGTGATTTGACTAACCTCCGGTGCTGGTTTTTGCTGCCAGGTCATGCCTTTTGCATGCGCATGTGATGGCAAGCATGGTCAAAAAAATGGACTCCGCACATACATGGGTGCATTTTCAGTGGAGGGTAGACGGCTCCGAGAAAAGCGGAGATAACAGAAAGTGTATGGATGTGTTATGTAAAGCATGCTCGATTTTGACACATGTCGAAAAAGAAGGGCGCAGATTAAACTGTTGGTACATACGTAGATTAACGTAGCCCTAAGAAGCGAGGCACAGGAAGAAAATTTTCAATCCAAGGATGTATTCGTTAATGGCAGCCCCTTGCTAACCAATCCCGCCATGGAGACATCGTCTCGCGATATCGAAGTTGGGAATGCCAAACCAAACTTAGCGGCCTCGTTGAGGAGATCCGAGTTGGAGGTAATGGTTTTTACAATGGTGTTAACGCAAAATCTCTAGTGCACTTGACGATGAGCCCGATCACATTGATCTCGCTTTTTTCATGGCCTCTCGTGGATCGCCACCACAAATTCCTGTTCGCCGTGGGAAAATAGATTTGGTGGCTATGCAAAGAGAGCAGTTGTTGAAGATACTGCAACTTCCGCCACCATTGCAATCGACCGTGGGAGGTGGAATGGCGCAACCCAAAATTTTAGTCGAGTGTTTTTTTTTTTCGATGTGAAAGCAATGCCAACCGTATTATTTCTTGTTCCATGTTAGGGGAGAGAACTGGTTGTGGTGCAGGGTCCATTAGTGGAGATAGTAGGTGAAAAGACATTCACCTTTTAAATAACATATTTTGAATGATATGTGAAGTTAATATTACCTAACTGTATTGTATTGTATCATTATTATTTAAACATGGAAGCATGAAATGTTGAATAAGACAATTTTTAAATTGGTCAATATTCTCTTATTCATTGATAGAACTAAAAATATATATTAATTTATATACAAGTGTACAAAAACCAAGTCTATGCAGTCAACTATTCATTAAGTAATATTTTCATTTTATGTACATCATATCTATTACAGTCACTTCAACAAGTCATTTCTGAAGACTTTCTAAACCAGATCTCAAATATAATGCACTATTTTTGATATAAGAGTCTTCAATCCCTAGTAACCACCTGCATAACAATAAATGAAATTATGGTCAGGCTCACCTTTCATAGTGTTTAAAAACTCAGTACCATATGAACAATAAATTGTGTAACCAACTGCATAAAATAATAAAAATGACCAACTAAAATATTATCCATTGGATTAAATCCCAATAAATCTCAACCATTTGATTGAACTATCATATTGAATCCATGTCAACTAACATCAACCAATCAGAATTTAGGATGATAGAATAAAAGCTGAAGGATGGATTACAATTCCATTTGTTCATGCAGTTTTCATCTCTCAAAGTTGAAGAAGTGAGGAGCAGTGCAGTTCAGGTAAGACACTTATGAATTACAAACTATTTCATAATTCAAGCCCTCTATTTATTTTTTCAGTGTTTGCATATTGCAGCAGAGTTGTATATGCCAATTGCATTTGCTTTAAAGTTTCTGAAGTCTTTTCAACAAATCTAATTTGTGCATATCCTGCCATCATGGCATTCTATGAGACCACGTTTCTTTGAGGAATTCTATCAAACAGTTCACCTACGTTTCCAACAAAAGCATTTTCTGCATATCCTACAGTCATTGGGGTCCAGAAGAACATATTTCTTTGTGGTATTCCATCAAACAACAAACTTTCTTTGTCCATGTTCCTGCATTTTGAATACATGTTTACCAGGGCAGTTGCAACTCCAGCATCTGACACAATTTAGACATTTCTTTTTGCTTTAATGAATGTTCATACCCTGTTTCAAACCCCCGTTTTGCACAGGCTGGAAGTACTATGCGAATTGGTAAGCAGAAGTTGGAAACTTCTGGTGCAATTGTTGACAAACAAAGAAGCGAACTGGTGGGCATGAAACTTATTGCCCGGTAAATTGGCAAAGAACCTTTCCAGCCACTAAGCTACTGGAATAAATTTTTTTAGAACTTATGTGCAGCTAACATTTGGCAAAAAGAAACCTTAAAATCTCTGTAGCTACTGCAAATTCTCAGCCCCCCCACAACTAACTTGAGGTGAATACAACTTTTTCTAAGCAGCCGCTGCTCCATGAATTCTTGCATTTTTATTAGTAAAAAAGTTGCATAGAACTACACGAAACATAAGAATAGGTGCAGCAGCGCCCTCCATGGGACAGCTGCCTTAGAAGCTGCTTTTATAGTCATCACTGCTATATAGGCATAAGTTTAATTGTATACATAAAAAGATGGAAAGTATTCTAATTACATGTGCAAAATTTATATTGAAAACAGTGTTGTATATTCCATCAGTGTTGTATGTGCACACTATAGTAAATTCTTTTTATGCTAAGTAAATTCTGAAATACAATATGCAACACAGCTAGGAAGTACAACACTACTGGAATATACAACTCTGTTGGAATATGACCACAACAGCGTTCTATAGTCCAGCAGTGTTGTATATTGCATTTCTGAATTCACTGTATTGTTCATTTTTTCCAGATATCTCATTCTCCAGTTGAAAAGTATTTTTTCCAATCATCACTGTGATATTAGCATAAGTTTTATTGTATACATAGAAATTTGGAAAGTATTATGATCATATGTGATAATTTTATATTGAAAACATGACTTTAAAAACTACATAGGAAGAGTCCGACGAATACAGTTGTTTGTCAAGTTTTCGTTAGAAATATGGAAGGAAAAATTTTAGTTCTATCAACGAATAAGAGAATATTGACCAATTTAAAAATGTCTTATTCAACATTTCATGCTTCTATGTTTAAATAATAATAATACAATACAATACTGATCAATGTCTTTCACCTACTATCTCCATTATTGGACCCTGCACCACAATCGGTGCCTATCCCCTAAAGAATGCTCACCCACCAGCCGTTAATGTTTTCATTATAAATTTTCCCTTCCATATTTCTAATGACAACTTAGCTTTAACAACTACATAGGAAGAGTCCAACGAATACAGAATGAGAATGGTATGGCAGCAAAACCATGGAAAATTCCACTACAGGCAATGATATTTATGCCATGGCAGCAAAAAACTACATAGGAAGAGTCCAACGAATACACTAGAGAATGGTCTATCATGAAAAAAGAACAATATAGTGAATTCTGAAATGCAATATACAACATTGTTGAACTATACAGCATTGTGCTCATTTAGTCAAATATACATTGTCTATCCAAGCACTTTCTGTATTCAACATATTCCATACAAGTTTCATTGTCATAATGAAAACTACAAGTCAATTAATTCCTAAAAATGAAACAAAATCATTCATATTCTAGCAATCATCTTTCCTTCAACAATTCCAAAATCATATTCCAGCATTCATTTTTGGTATATTTATAGTTTCTTTTCCAACAATCATCTTTCATGTTGTGAATCAAGTATTTCATTTACACCATGAGAAAAGGTGCTATTGCTAGAAGATCAAGGAGGCACAAAGTGAGAGGTGTACAATTATCACATAATTTAAGTGATGAAGAGGATAATTCAACACCAACTGGTAATGAACCAGAATGTAGAAACCCACCCATTGTCTCAGTTCAAAGAACATCTGCAACAAAGAAGCTTAGTGTCATCCGAGGTTGGACAAAAGAAGATATGGAAAAGGCAATAGATGATGTTGAGTTTAATGGGTTCTCGAGTTAGAGCAAAGAACAAAGAAGTATTCCATTCCACCCACATCATTACACTATTGGCTAAATGGTCTCACCCACACAAAGAGGAGGGGTCCTCCAACAGTTCTAACTGAAGAAGAAAAGAGGAAATTGTTGAATGGTGCAAAGAAATGGCTGATATGGGTCATGGCTTGGAGTTAATGCAGCTAAAGGCAAATGTTGCTCGATTTGTGAAACAAGACAAAACCCCTTTCGAGATATGGGTTTCTGGTAAATCATGGTGGGCTAGATTCAAAAAACGTCATCCAGACCTTGCAATCCGAACCGCTGAGGGACTTGACAGGGATAGAGCTTTAAACTTGCGCCAGTAATAGTAACCAAATTTTATGATAATTTGGCCAAATGCTATGGAACCTATTCATACGGCGCTCATAAAATCTAGAATTGTGATGAGACCTGGTTTGTAGGTGGAAGAAATTGTGGAGTTCGTGTAATTGCAAAGAGGGGCAGTCGTAATGTCCCAAAGGTAATACCAAAGAGCAGGGAGTGGATCACTATATTGTGTTGTGTCAATGCAGCAGGTTTGTCAATCCCAGGATTTTATTTGTTCAAGGGAAAGAGAATGATAAAGAATTACATTAAAAATTGTGAACCTGGAGCATGTATGGCTGCACATCCAAATGCATGGATGACAAAGGAATTGTTTTTAAATTGGCTATGTCATTTTGCACGTTCAGTACCAGGCGGTGTTTCTCCAAATAATAGACACCTATTGATATTTGATGGCCATGGCAGCCATGTAGCATTACAAACTGTGGAGGAGGCAAACAAATTGGGCATTGATTTGATAACACTACCAACACATACTAGTCATAAGTTGCAACCTCTTGACGTGAGTGTGTTCAGCCCTTTCAAGACATATTTTAGAGCTGAGAGGTCCAAATGGATGGCAGAGAACAAATGTGCAGATGTGAAAAGGAATGACATTCTTCGAGCTTGCAAGTAGAGCCTTAAAAAGGCACTAACACCATCTAACATAATTATAGGTTTCAAAAGAACTGGTATTTGGCCATTGAATTATGATGCTCTCCTAAATGACATGGCATGCAGCCAGGCATTTGACATGCAAGGTGAGGAAGATGTTGATGCTGTCACAAACATTTTGAGCCTATCTCAATGAATAAATCCTGAATTAAATAACAGTGAAGAGGTGGTACCTGAAACTCAATTCATGTAAAATGTTGACTCAAGAGATGATATGGAAGCAGCTGCAACACATGGAGTGGAGCTAAATGGTGCTCTTGGAAACCCAAGTAACATCATCAACAATAAGGAGGGGTCTTCAGATTTTGTAAGTAACAATGATTTGTCCTTGCCAAGTCAAGTTAACCCACCACAATGGTTAGAGGATGCCATGAAAAACATGGGTTACAAGCTACCATCTAAGCACAGAAGATCAAAGCTTAAATCTGCCTTCCTTTCCTGAAGGACTAGAACAAGAAGCAATAATTCATTACTATGTAGATGTTGGAGATGAGGATGAACAAGACGAAGTTGAATTTCAAGAGGATGCTCAAGAAAATGAAATTAACTTAGAAGTTATGCAACATGAACCTCAACACCCTGAAGAGACTGAAAACCAAGATGGACGCGGTACGTTACTTTCCCATTTTCTACGACTTCCAAGGGAGATCATAAACAAATCAGATGGTTCTATTAGACTGAGTAGGCATTCACAGATTTTGACTGCACCTGAGTACATGGAGCTATTGGTTGATGCGGAAAGAAAAAAGGAGGAACAAGCAAAACTAAAGTTACGGAAAAAAGAAGTGGCACAAGAAAAAAAGGTTGCTAGACTTGCAAAGAAAAGAAAAAAATTGCAGGAGAAGCTTGAAAGAGAAAGGGAGAAGCAAGCTAAGGAGCAATAGAAAGAGATTGAGAAGGCACACAAGCAACAAAGGAAAGAGCAAGAGAAGAGGGAGAGGGAACTTGCAAATCAATTAAGGGAATACGAAAAGAGGATGCGTGTAAGTTCTCCAACTGATCATGAAAATCGAAGGATTTTTCAAGATATGTTAAATATTCAAATTCTAGGTTATGCTCAAATTGGAACACCTCCATCACTTATGAATAACTCTTGTACAGTTCCATCTTGGTATGTATCACCTCATTTACTTTGTACAAGTTCAAGCAATCCTAGTAGTTCATTTGCAATGCCACCATGGATGCAAGCTTCAGCAGGGCAACCAACTCCTTTGTCAACAACAGTACAAATCCCTTTTCGTGCGAACAACCAAATCCTTTTTCAGCAGGGGGACCAAATCCTTTATCGGTTGGGCAACCAAATGCTCATGTCAAAGGGATTATAAATCCCTTTTCACCGCCAATCGAACACAGACGGTAAGGAAAAGAAAATCCAAAAGTAGTATTGAAAGAGGGCAATATTACTTATACTAACTAAGATATTGAACATGTGCTCGTAAACAATGTTTATTACCCCATATGATGATGGTAGTAATTTTGCTGGTGATACCATTTTGCTAGATGTATTCACCGAAGTCTTCCTATGTAGTCTCTAAAGTTATATAGTGCAATATAAATTTTGCGTATGTAATCTAGAATACTTTCCAGCCGTCTATGTATACAATTAAACTTATGTTAATATATCAGTATGATGATGCTCTATATTTTACACCCTATTTGGCGGTGTAATCAGAATACTTTCCATCATTCTATGTATACAATTAAACTTATGTTAATATATCAATATGATGATGCACTATATTTTACACACTATTTGGCGGTGTAATCAGAATATTGATATAAATTTTGCATAAGTAATCAAGATACTTTCCATTGTTCTATGTATACAATCAAACTTATGTTAATATATCAGTATGATGATGCTCACTATTTTAATAGTGCAGTGTTTAAAAACACTAAGGATCATTGCCTGAGTGAGAACCCTCTCACCTTTTCCTTTTCTTCTCATCTTCGTAGCAAGCCAAGCCAATGCCAAGGAAGAATTCGGTCAGGAGTGGAGAAAACCCACGCACCCACCGATCTGCAAGATCCCAAGAAATGGTCGCTCGAGCTCTGCAACTGAACACACCAAAAATAGCATTGAATGAGCTCCAACTCCATTTCCGTGAAATCCCAATGCACGATTTGGTGGTGGCAGGTTCCATAAACCAAACCGCATGCATTAACGGCTGGTGGGTGAGCATTCAATGCATGGCGGTAGCCCGGACAACAACTGGTGCGGCGAATGGACGGCACCTGGTCCCAAGCAAAAAAACTACCTTTTTTTGACATCCCCCCAAAACGCGGCTCATACACGTGGCGCTGAGGTGGCAGGTTCCAGGTGGCAAAGGAATGTAGGAGGTCAAGAATTTAGTGCTGCATATTCTGGTGGTGTTTTTACTCGACCAGGTGGCAGTGACGTGGCGTAGTGACTGTGCAAAGATAGGGTGCACCACAACCGGTGCAATGCGTTACAGCAATGCAGCCCGTGGGAGCAACATGTATATATGAACCATGGAAGACACTTCAAACATTTAGACTCAAGATCGAGAGAACGCTAATATAGAAGCGAGCAATTACAACAGAAAACAATGTAAATGGCAGTAATAACAGAGAGTGGTAATGCCAAAAATGATGAAAGTTATCTTCAAACTTTGAAAGCCAAAAAAGGCATTTGGCCCATGCAGGTGTAAAGTGAATCGTCTCACGGACTCCTCTTAGGGATAAAAAAAGTGATATTTCAGCATTACTCTGGGATCTCTTCCGACTTTAACCATAACAAGGGTCGCTTTCGGAAAAATATTTAAATGTAAAGATTACGCAATCTTAAGACATTCTTTAAATGGCCTACTGTAACCCATTTTTTCTATATTTTGTCAAATGATTTCAGAAAATAAGCTACATCTGTGTTTATTTACCAGTGTTCCGTGATAATAAGAATCAAAAATAAACTCTGAAGTCTTCGAGGAGGTTTACAAGATATCTAACCTATTTTTTCTCAACAAATTAAACAGGTTGCAGTAAATCTCTCGAAATATATGCGAAAATAAACCATACACCTGATTTGGATATATTTAACCAAATTTGTAGGAAAATTAATTTTCCAGTATGCTTCTTAATGATCTAAGACTCGGGATTGTGATTGAGACTGAAAGGGAAGAAAACCCATTAACATGAGCTCGCATAAACACATGGCACTCATAAACGCATTAATTAAATGCATTAATTAAAAGTTACAATAAACCCATTAACAGTAATTAGAAACTGAACATGAGCTCGCATGGCACTCATAAACCCGAGACTGGCGCTCATAAACAAGACAAATACACCAACGATTTTAAGCTTGGATTTGTAAAATAAGACGGGTGAAAAAACAAATTTCTTTTGCTGAATGGCAAACAACAAACTTTCCATAATAGTGCAGTGTTTAAAAACACTAAGGATCATTGTCTGAGTGAGAACCCTCTCACCTCTGCCTTTTCTTCTCATCTTCGTAGTAGGCCGAGCCAATGCCGAGGACGAAGTCGGTCAGGAGTGGAGAAAACACACGCACCCACCGGTCTGCAAGATCCCAAGAAATGGTCGCTCGATCTCGCAATCGAACACACACGGCAACTGCAGAATGAACGAGTTCCGTCTCCATTTCCCATGAAATCCCATGGCACGATTTAGCGGTGGCAGGGTCAATAAACCAAACCACGCGCATTAACGGCTGGTGGGTGAGCATTCAATGCATGGCGGTAGCCCGGACAACAACTGGCGCGGCGAATGGACGACACTTGGTCCCATGCAAAAAAACTGACTTTTTTGATATCTCCCCAAACGCGGATCGTACACGTGGCACCGAGGTGGCAAAGCAACATTGGAGGTCAAGCATTTGGCACCGCATATTCGGTGGTGTTTGTTCAGACCGCCCATGTGGCGTTGACGTGGCGTGGTGACTCTGCAAAGATAGGGTGCGCCACAACCGGTCCTCTCCCTAGATGATAAGTTTGTCCGCATTTGAAGGCATTCCCTCCAGCACATTTGTTTTTTAATAATCATAGTAATAATAATTAATATAATGATGTGAGTATGGTTCTTTTAATCTTAAATTTAATATTCTTTTAAAAGTTCTTTTTAACAAAATTGAAGAAGTTATTAAAAAAAGTAATGTCTTGATTATAATTTGAGACCCTTTTTTGGGAAGATTTTTATCAATCAACAATATGGACACAAATTAAAGATTGAAAGTAAAAGTCAACTATAGTACTTTTATAACTACTTATGCATTCAATCTCTTATTGTTATTGTAAAACAGTAAAACGCCTATTGACATATAAATATTTTACATATATTTTTAAGTTTTCCTAAAAGGGATTGCATGCAAAATTCTCTCTAAAGTCAAATGTTACATTGTGTTGTGACAGATGGCTTCATGTTTATTACAATATCTATAGAGATGGAAATTTATTTTGTATCACATAAAAGCCATGAAAACTAACTAGGAACTATGATTACTTTGAGAACTTACTTTCTTGTGAACCGAGTGTTTTTCCATACTCGGTCGTGTGTGCAATGATAACCTTTTTAGGCGCACAATGGATGTCCTTTTTGCATTTCCACAATTTCTCTAAAGTGCATCCTTTCTTGAAAATATCCACTCTTTTCCATCCTATCCCCAAAAATCATGTCTGTCCAAACATTGGAAAACATATTGTTCGTATCAAACTTTTTTCACCTATAGACACACGCTACCAATTCACGGTTTGTGGGCCACCAAACCTTGAACTAAGTGACCCCCAGATTTGGCCCAATGTAATCTCCCCGTGCTTCTCGATCAACAATTGTTTGATCTCCTGATACACATCCATGTTCCATGTGGGACTAAACTCTTTCGGGGACCGATAATAATTGGTCTCAAATGTTGCGACATCCTCTGCGGGGCCTAAATACGCCTCTGATTTCTTCACAATTCACATCATTATACGAGAGCCATTGAGTGCGCACAAGGCCTTAGGATTCAACGTTTTGATTTTCCTAATGTTTGCCATGACATGTCATACATGCAATAGGAGAATCTTGATTTCTAAATCAAATTTTATCCTACCATCCACTCACCAATCCCAAAACATATGAATTGGTTTTTGTCCGCAATTTTGGTGGGTGTACACAATGATTAGTTTTCACTCTTATGGTTTTATTCTATAACTCGTAACTCGTAATATCGCTTAAATTTATGATGAAATTCAACATAACAAGTTGTGTAATTTCACCTCTTCGATGAAATTCAACCTGATAAGTTATTCCTTGTTTACTTTTTCTCCCAAAGTTTTTTTATAAACCCTAATTTCAAAAAATACAACATAAATCTCATAAAATCCTTAACATTTCCAAGTGAAGTTTAATGTAACAAAGCTATATTGTATTTTTTTAGCAATTTTTAAAATGCAAATGCATATGCCTATGTATTAGCTTGTTGTTTTCTTTTTATTTTGTGTCATTAATATTATTTATCTCCTCCTCATCCTCAATCATTCTTCTAATTTTGTAGTGGGACATACAAAGTTTATATGGTTTGTATATACAAAGAATATCCGAAATACAATAAAATTCAAAGTGTGGTGATGCTGAAGGAAAAAGATAGAGAGAAGATCTATTTATATAGCCATTTTTGTGTGAGAATTAAATGTCAGATTTCAAATCCATGATGTCAAGATTTCAAAACCTGCGCACAATGGGTTTCCACGAATAAATTTAACCAAAAATAAACACAAAGCTTGCAAGAATTTTTGAATAAGTAAAACGTAAAATCCTTGACCTTTATATGCATTTAAACCTCCATTTTTACAAATAAAGTAATGAAAATGTCTCCTCTTTGTGTATTTCAACCTCTATCTTCACAATAACAATGTTCAAATACTTAAAAATGATCAAATCCTTCAAAATATTATCGTACTTAAATAATCGTAATCAAGCTCGCCCCTCCGCTCCACTACCAATGATTATTTCCCCCTTCCCATGGCTTCTTCGCATTGTTTTCTCCTCCCCAAGCCCAATTCAAAGGGTGGCGCTGCATGTTCCATGTTGATGATTACTTTCCCTTATACAATCAAAATCCTCAACAAACCACACTTGTCCTTTTTTGGTGATTGTTGAATGACGATGCCATCACTATTGTTGATGAGTAGAACTTTGCATGAGGTCACCACCTTCATATGCTACTTCCACTCCACATCTTCTTGTCTATATTTATGCAAGGGATAAAACTACAAACACAGTTTCACTTCCAAAAAAATTATACCGCTCCTTACGTTGACAAATATCTCTTTACGTTGTTTTTGCATCGTCTAAGACAACAACCCATGTCTCCTCAAAGGATTGACATAAATGTCATGTCATTTTTGTACACTTTAGTTTCAAATTGTTTCTCCTTTCTGCTTTCGCCACCCTCGCACTTCTCCACCCTTTAACCCCTTCTTCTTCACCCATCTTCCTCTCCCATTGTTTCTCTCCCTCCAATATGACTCCTCCAAAAGATCCCCTTCAACGTTTCCATCATACATTTCACATTCCATGATTGCTATTTTTAACTCCTTACACTACAACACTTTTACTCAAAATATAATAATCGACCACACTACTTGACTTCATGTATATAAATGGGCAAACTTCTAGTTATCCACAAAATAACTCATGATTTCTTTAAAAATATATCCTCCTCTTACTTGAGTTTTATTTGATGAATAAGATCTTATATGATATTAAAAAGTAAAATAATTCAAGATAATTCATGAAAAAATGGGCGGTATGGAAGCACGCTCCAAAACCACAAACCAAACTAAGCCAAAAAAAAAGTCTAGGAATACATCCGATTACAATACATTAGAAAACACTAGAAAAAATTAATCCGTTGCTGCGATTTATTGTCCGTGGGGATGGGTCTTGATCATGCCAACCAGAGCTAGATAGGTCTTTATTGCTATCCTACACGTCCCAACTAGAGAAGGGTTGGATTTCCTCTTTAGTATCTTCAACAAGGGCTCGAGATGGAGAGATACAACCTCGAAAACTTGTCGGGCGGAGGTGGGAGGCTCCGGCTTTCTGAGTGCATAGCTCGAGGGAAATTGACGAGCCCCAATCAAGCTAGTTGGGTGGCGGGGGCATCCCGGTCTTGGTGGTGGGCTAAAGGTAGAGGGAGAAGCTCAAGGAGGAGGATGGATATGTGGGGACCGCCGACCCGCTGAAGGAACGACGTTGAGAGAGACTCCAATAGACACCACCTCTAGGCCACCCACTAACACCACCATGCGGCGGGGATCGAGAGAGGGGACGCGTTTATCGAGAAACTTTGCAAGGGGCATCACCCCGGTGGTGAAGAAACATTTGTAGATGCTCCACCTTGATCACCACTTTATTGGCTTGAACTTGAATTTGCAACAAGACATTGATGATGACTACAAATTTGTTATAAATAGAGAAATGTTGACAAAATTCAACATTAGAAAAAAAAAAGAATTATTTTCTTTCCAAATCAAAATAAGATTTCCTCCGAAAGCATGCCAAATCTAGGAAAATTTGTGAGGTATTCAAGGATTGTCTCCTAAAAGCACATGCTGCCAAGTAAAACACTCTAGTCAGAAAAGGAGGAAGAAAGAATGAATCTAATTCCAAGCCCCCTTTGGGCTTCCCGAAAAAATCTGAAAAAGTGAGACAAGGTTTCCAGTGACCACAAAAGGGGCATTGGGGGATAGACACTCCCAAGTGCACCAAATAGGCACCAAGTGGAAGGCCTTGGTGTAGAACACACCATAAGAAGTGGAAAATATTGGGTTCCATGTAGGCGGACCAAACAATAACAAATCTCCTTTTCAAGATTGATAGTGAGGATCGAATTCCCCACTGGAAATTGAGCTTTCCCACCATGAGCAAATGAGGTAAAATCGGGTATATCCTCGGCCAATTGAGTAATTCTTGAATGGGGTATCTACATACCATCCACAAAGGATGAGATGGAATAAAAATAACAATCTTGTGGATCATGTGATATGACGTGAAGGAAATGATGCCATTAATGAAAGCTCTATCTGGCAAAGCCAATTTGAACTACACTTTGAGATCTTGCTAGATAACCAAGATTAGGTGTGTTTGTAGAAGAGGTCTTGGATGGTGTGAATGGCATGCTTGAAAAGGTGGAGTGCAAGGAATCCAAGGCACCTTGTCCAAACAACATCTTGGAATTAAATGATAGGTGACCACCATAGAGAGTGACAATTAAATGAAAGACCATGCGGAAGCCATTTCCATTCCACTGGTTCCATGGCTTGATTTTATCCTAGGATTTCCAAATGATTTTGAGAAAAAGGTACAAACCACCTTGATGGAATAAGGGTAATGGGAAGATTGGCAAAGTGAATTCCTTTCAAGGAAATATGACCATATGGGAGCCTTTTATAATCCCATTTCGCAAGAGCACCTTCCATGCTTCCTTTCCTTTTGTGCTCTGGATTATCCATTTGGTGTAGAGTGCTTGCCCTTGAAACATGATGTCAATGAGGACTAAGCCCCTTGAATCTATGGGAATACAACAAGTTTCCCATGTAACTTCATGAAAACCTTTACCGATGGAAGCATTGGTCAGAGGAAGTCTTTGAGCATTTTCTCTAGCTTTTACATAGTCTTCTTAGACAAGACCCAATATAAGGAGTAGTAAACATGTGTGGCTTCAATAAATTTGGAGCGAATATGAAATTTCCCGCTAAGGAAAACAAATTGGTGATCCAATAATCCAACTTTTGAGCCTCTTGTTGCACGATATATTACCAAATCTCTGCAATAGAAGCTTGAAAGGAAAAGGAAATACCAAGAAACTTAAACATTTCTCCATGGTTGAGCATATTTCAATCATAGGTAGCCAACCGAGGGGTGCGGGAAGGAAGGATTGTTTGTAATGTTACATTTTGCGCCATTGAATGGAAGAGCCAAAAGATAAATAAAAGGTTTCAAGGCACTGCATAGTGATGTTAATGTTATTTTCTTCTTCAATGAGTGTAAGGAAGGAATCATCCGTAAAATGAACATTAAGTAATTACGAGCCATCTGCAGAGGGTAGAAAAATGCCCCTGACAAGCCCCTGGGATTGATCTTTGGCTAGTAGGTAACCAAATCCTTCAACTACAAGAACATAGAGGGTGGGTGCTAGAGGGCATCCTTGCCGGATGGATCTGAAGAGACAAAATGATGTTAAAATTTTCCCATTAATGGTGATGTGGGAGGAGGCATGCACAAAGAGCATATTGATAGTCTAAATGAAATTTGAGCCAAAGCCTAGGGCTTTGAGCATAACAAAATGAAAGGCCATTTGATTCGGTCACAAGCCTTCTCAAAGTCAATTTTGATGAAAAGGGATTTTAATTGGATATGCACGCCCATTTCATACCTTCTCAAACCGCATTAATATTGTAAAGAATGTACCGCCCTTAAATGAATACAATTTTTAAGGTCGAACAATGGCAAGGAAGGATGTGTCACAACCTATAGAAAGGATTTAGCTATGATTTTATATGACACATTGAGAAAAGTGATGGGACACCAATTACTTATCAGCTTGGGGTCTCCATGTTTAGGGATGAATTTGATATTCCTTTGTTGATATGGGGGCCAAGTGAGTGAGATTGGAAACCCTCCATGTAAACTCGATGAAGGTCGGACAAATTATATCCCAAAGAAATTTGTAAAATTCATAGAGAAATCCATCACAGTCGGGTGCACCTTGTCATTGGCCATTTACATGACCGCTTCCTATAAATCCTCAAGAGAAAGCAGCAATCACAGTAATTTTTTGTGTCGAAGAAACTTTACATGACACATCAGCCAAACATTGGTTCAAGGCATCAGGTTGATTTGAAAAAGGTGCTTGGGCTTGAAACACCTTGTTGTAGTGATTGACAAAAGCCTGCAACATGAGTTGAGGATCGTGAGTTGGGTTCCACCATCACATATGGCTCGAATTTGTTGAAAGGAATGCTTTGCTTTGAGCGATTGAAATAATTCCTTCGAAATCCAATCCCAACTTTAATCCAATGGAGGCGGGCACGTATTTACACCCCCAAACATTATAGTTGTCCATAATTTGTATTTTATATCTAATTTCAACCACCTAGAGCTATATGATTTCTAAAAAGGATTTCCTTCAAGCGCCACCACCGCTCGGCTAAGAATAACGAAGGAGGTGGCATAATAAGAGTGAGCACCTAATATTGGCTAGTTGTCACCCATATATTCTAAGGAACTGGAGTCCTAATCATTATTCATCACATCCGCCCACCACTGAGTTCAACTAGACAGAGAGGTGGATGATAATTATGTAGGTGACATGGCTAAGGCACTAAGTTCCACACTCACTTTGATATGATTGAGTGTGGGCCCATGCTCCATTAGATCATATTAAGAAAAAATTGGCCCTTATGACAAAAGGGTGCATGGCTTGCCAAGTGATGTGAAATCTGATGGGAAAGTGGTCAAAAAGGATGAAATATGGCATCACTTCCACATGCAAAGAATAAATGTTGTCAAAATCAAAAAAGTCTTGAGTGGACAACATAGCCTTGTCGATCCGTTTGAGAACCCGATCCGATCCACCTCAGAGATTGGTCCAAGTGAACCAAGTTTCATAATTGGGCCGGCGTGATGCGTTCAAGTCATAAAACCCAAATTTATTACGCATGTAATACCATACTTACCTTTCGGTAGCTTTCCATCACATAGGAAGGTGCCCACATTTATCCATGGGAAACTCAACATATTAAAGTCACTGCAAATGAACCAATAAGCATTAGGAATTTCATTAGCTATCCACCATCATAGATAAACCCTTTTTTGTCGCATCATTCGATGCATAAATGTTGATGATGCCAAAAGGGTGACTTTCAATATTAAAGAGATCCTAGATGGCTATATTGGTGGGGTCTACGCCATGATCCATAAAGAAACACCTCCATTTAAGGGCAAAAAGATAAATTAAACCCCCACGCCCCCATCGTGGTGACTGGTAAAAGCCAAGCTACCAAGCCAAATGGTTTACAAACCATTGACAATTGAAATGTCATGCAACCTTAACTTCCCGCAAACACAAAACATCATGGTTCACAATTATTTGGTGAGCATCACAAACAATATATTTGCGATTGGATTCGGTAAGACCCCTCACATTACATGACATGTAATTCATGAGAAACATGGGTTAAGGGCCATACCATCGGCATCCAAGCCATAAAATTGGTTTTGTATGAATTGAGCATTATTGTGCTTCAAAAATTCCTACAATTCTACTTTCATTCATCCGACATACTCAATGTTATACTCCTCTTATGTTGACTCCACACTGCGCATGAGGCTATGTTCATGACTTTCGACATGGGATGTCGAGAAAGAATTCGGGCCCTTTTCGATGGGCCTTGTGTGTTGATTGACTAGAGCAACTAGAAGTTGGAAGTGAAGAGGAGGTCTAGATGGAGTTTGATGGCTCCATGAGAAACACAACTACTTTAGGCGTGCTAGAAAACTTGGGTAATGAAATAAGAGAATCTTTAAAGATCAGCTACAGTGTGCAACGTGAACCTGGAGTATGTTCCTTAATAGTTGGTTCTTTAGAACCATTGTTAAAATCGCCTTGGCTTTCGAGACGCTTTGTTCTTATTTTTCCACCCCTCGACAGCTTTTCCACCCTTCCTCTTGTGGGGGTTTAATGGACTAGACAACTGCCTTAGGCGCTAGGTGATTGCGTAACACATAAAGTGAGTAATCTTGATCTTGTGATGATCTTGTAATGTCATGTATTAGAAATGAAATTATGTATCAATGAGTAGCGAGTGTCACCCATTTGGATCTCCATGAATTCCTTTAATTCTTGTGAGAGGTCTACCCCAACACAAACCCATTTCTATGGGTGGGTACTGTAAAATCGTTGTGGTTCCATGCAAATAACTCACCCGATGAAGGAGGTGATTTGTTGAAGAAAATGCACACAAGGAAGCGGAAAGTTAGGTAGTTTAACCCAAATAGGTACTTTAAAAACCGTAAATTTAGAAACCAAAAAGTACTTTATCGAAGGGGAAATAACCAATAGGAGTTTCAGACTACTACCAGTAGAGAGCACTTCAAGATAGTCAGGGAATACGAGGGGTCAAAAAAATGGAAAAGGAAGAACCCTTTAGTCATGTTTTGTATGTTGTCAATCCTGATGCCATGAGTAGCCTAAGTAAAGTTAAGCCACAATTTGAGCATGCTTTTAGAGGGGATACGTCCCACAAAATAGCTAATAAGGCAGAATTATTCAAGTCATTGGAAAACAATATTGAATTTAGAAACATGTAATATAACATCAGGAGGAGAAATATTACCTCGTGGAAGACCATCGGGATAAATTTTCAGGGACGTTTCTGCGGCGGCATTATTATTCGCAGCTCCACTAGCTCCAACCTTGACATCAATAGTCAAACTCAAGTGGGGGAATTATATAGGTGAGTCTAGAGGGTGAGAAACCCTAGAACTTAACAAGAAATGTATTATCCCATAGATTCCAAGGTGGCCATGCGGTATGCCATGCAAACAAGAAACCCTAGCAAAACAAAAAATCTCCCTTCTACGAAATAAAAATAATTTTCTTACTTGAGTTTTAGGGTTCATAAGGAGTAGTCTTTATTTTACTTAGAGAAATGAGATTGGCCTCCATGAAGAAGATTGTTTTTGGCCACCGCCGCTTGTGGATTTAGGAGAAGCTTTTAATATCCGAGTTATGGGAAGGATTTTCCATTGAGCTTGAGTTGGGTGAACCAATACTTAGAGATCACGAGAGGTTGGTTAGCTACAGGTTGCCATAAATCATTTTTTTTTGGATCCACCACCCATGTTTTTTGAAGTCGATCCTCTTGGAGTTACGATGAAATTAGATCAGAGTCACACCAAGATGCAAGGAAAATTTGGCTTGCATTCACCGTGAGGATAAAGCGAGTTGCATTTATGCCAAGGATTGAGTTTTCTAGAAGGTGAGCTTACTTATTTAGATCCGAATAGGCGTGTTTCATCAAATATTTCACCTCATTGGGATAGAAAATGATCAAGTCGGTGTTGAGAGTTTGTGTAGGTTGTAGGATTGGTTTTGCATGTTCCGGGAGGTGATAACATTGCAACCACCAAAATTTTGAGTTTATTAGTGTTGAGATACTATCGAAGGTAGTCTAGAAGGCTGAATTCCTATTTAATTGAACAACTTGTCACAAAACATTGCTAGGTGGGCTAAAGACTGGTGTAGCACTCTGGCCGTCAAGCTATATTGTGGTGAGATTTTTGACCATATAAGTACTATCACGACCATATGATGTCAATACAATGCTTATGATTCAATCAATGTAAGACTCCAACGAAAGATAATGGGTAAATTCCATACAACAAGTTTGAAGTGCTCATTTAATGATAAAACACCAATTAAAAAGTAGAGTTTAATCCAAAATAGATCAAGGAAAATCATATTCTAACAAAGAAATAAAAAATGCATGGCCTTGCATAGAGATAAGTCATTGAGTGATGTCTGCGAAGTTAGCTCGATACCATATCAAAGTGCACAATGCACTCATACATCCGTAGGATCTCTCCTACATGTCATTACCATAATGATTGAGACATTACACATATAATACACAACAAAAATTATGCACAATGGTCTCTCATTATTGCCTCAAAGTGAATATACAAATTTGTATCTTCCTCTACTATTAGCTAAGGAGAAGCACAAGGAGTGCCTACTAATAGGCCAAGGAGTTTGTTACATGCAAAATTAATTTGTTACACAGAACCAATACTAGTTGGAATGAAATATTTGCATAACCAAATTAGTCCGTGAAAATATTTCTTACCAACAAATACCAAACAAAATTAACTCCTATAGTGGGTGTAAGCATAGCTAATAAATTAGTTAGGAAATAACCCAAACCATTAGCCAATAAAAACATGACCACTCCAACACTAAAATTATGCATAAATTCAACATTATTTTCAAACAACACAACATGAAACTCTACCGAAATTAAACTAACCTTTTTGACATCAAAAACATGAATTTTTCAACATGGTTTATTGATGCAAATACAAAATTATGCTACTAAAATTTACGTATAATCCTTATTGGTATCAACCAAATCCAAAACAAACAGGTAAAATTTCTAATTACAACTATTATGCTACCGAAGTTTCACCTAGAATCCTTAAACAACATCGTAAAATTGAAAAAGGGAAGAACCCTTTGGGCCATGTTTTCAGATGCTCAAGTCTAATTAGCTCCAAATATAGGTTAAATTTCACGTTCTATGCTATTATGTTACCACAATTTGCATGAATATCCTTCACACAAATAATCCAATCAAACACCTATGTAAAGTTTTCAAACAAACAATGACACTTATTACACATTTAATCCATACACGTCACGAGCACAACTACTTCCCGCATGGAATTATTTATTGTTTATCATATGAAAATCTTAGTATTGTAGATCATAGTGGCGAGAAAATAGAAACACATGAGATATTTGAACACAATTTGGCTCAAGTAGACAATTTCTTATTTAAAAATACACCACTCTTCTTCTTCAACTCCAAACTAGGTGTTAAACTCCTGTGACTTTGATCCTTATGTTTTAACAAACATGATACCGGGTGGGGGAAGGGATATCAAACGTATTGTGCCTCTTAATGACATATACGACATCTTAAACCAAGGATGTACATCTACATATGAAAATTATAAACCAAACAAGGAGGAATCCAATGCCAATATACCTCTAAAATAATCTAAAATAGTCAATCGATTATCTCTCATCAAAGACAAAATATGATAAGGAAAAGGAGGTTAATGACCAAACTCATACACCTCACAACAAATAATTAATGGTCCAATACCAATTGCAAACTCTAATTTGCTTACTCACAACTTTAACTTCTCACATACACCCAGAAGAAGCCTAAGGTCACTTATGAAGCATCAAAAACAAATAAGTGCGGTGGTTGTTGGTGTATATGACTAAATTGTTGTAATTAAACATCTTGTCCACCTAGTTGGTTAGTCATCTCACTTAGTTAGAATAGGTCATAGTTGATTTGGTCATAGTTGAATAGGTCATAGGGTTAGTGTACACGTGTCACACACAAGAGTTATACATCACTCCTATATTTACCCTTTCATTCTGATTTATGAGCATGCCAAGACACTTCGTATTGTCTTTCTCTACATGAGCTTATCTGTTATTATGTTGCATGATTTTCCATTTTTCTCAAATATTTTTAATTTGTTGGAGCTATCACATTACCGTTGGAGTGCAACTTCATCATGGTGTACAATTTTCGCATCGATTCTCATGAACACTCTTTCATGGTATTAGAGCTTGAGGATTCGGTAAATGTGCACTCGTCATTTTGGGTTGCTGATTACTTTTGGTTTCATATTTTTATTGTTCCTCATGCAAGTTATTTCGATTTAATTTTGGAATCTTTCTAATTATTCTTAATAGTTGTTCTTGGAGTTTGTGTGTTTTGGATTTTGTGTATGCGTGCAAGATTGCATTTTTTTCACCGCTAGATTTCGTTGGTTACGATTACATCTTGGTGGGAAAACACCTTTTTATAGGTTGGTGCATTTCGAGCCTTATTCGGTTTTTTAATTAAAAGTGATTTTTTTTTTTAAATATGTTTTTGGCCTTTATCCTCCTCTCTCTCCCGCCTAGTTGTTGGTTTTTACTTGCATCAGCTCCTTTGTGATCTCTAATTTTTCCTTTCTTTCGTGGTTTATCGCACGCATTACCCGTGTTTTCCTTTTGGCATTTTCCTTATTAGATCTTTTCTTGGCCGGGTTCTCTTTTGGAAAAATTGTGTGTATATCTATTTTACTTTGCCGCATTCGTATTGTTGGCCACTTGAGGCTTTTGTGTTTTCCTACATCCACCCACCGTCGCACTACCCCGACCGTTCCTTACACCCTCGACCATTTTTTTGCCCATGCGCTGTTTTTTTGCTGCCATCTCGTGACCCACGTGGCCTAGGGTCCGTCCTCGGTGCCGCTTTGAATGTCGTTTGAATTTTTCTCTCCCCACTTTCAAAACTTCAAAGTTTTTAAACTAGCAATCACATGTGTACAATGCAATGTGAACACCGAATAATATATGTTATTTGATTTAGAGGGATAGTTATTACTTTTGTAGTTGATGTTGATAATGGGTGTGATTGCTTTTGTAAGTGTAGGAATATAGATGAACCACTTCATTTAAAGGTTCTATCTCTACATTTCAAATTTGTTACAAATTCATACATATACATTTGCATATGTTGAATGTATTCATGTTTAATGACTGGTATATCATTCAGGACTCAAGAGCCGATTATGCAGTTGAAGATTCAATTGTTTAAAGTGATTTTCATTACAATGATTTTCAGGTAGGTAAAATAGTTATCATCAATTTTTAACAAAACAAGCTGTTACAAAAGATACCATCTTAAACAGTTAGTGAATCAATACGATACACATGGCATACATCATGATGAAATAATGTTTTGTATATTGCTGCATGGAGGAATTAAGAATATGGCATATCGGCTCTTTAATCGTTGGAGTCATTGGTATCACACTGAAGGAAAGAGGTAAGTCTAGTCCTAATCTCTAATAAAAGGGTGTTAGATTAGGCCTCACATAAACATGGGCCCAACAACTCTTAAGAGCTTGAGTCAATGAAAAATGGAGACCCACTGGTTCTATAGAGATACTCATGATGTAGTATTCTCTTCTAAACAAAAAAGGGATCATATCTTCCTAGGGGAACCATGCTTTATGAGGAAATCAGGGCTCTTCATGACTGTAAAAGTTTGCAATGCATTTCCTATGATTGATAATTATGTGATGTAGGGTTGGATGAAGACCTAGTTCAGAGGGTGTTCCAAGTAAGTTACAGAAACCCAGATGCTATAAATGAAAAATGTGATGAGCCAAAAAAACACAGGCATATGTAGCAAAAATTTATATTGTTTTGAAAAACTTGGGAAAAGCTCAGAAAATAGAACAACAAATATGGTAGCTCTGGATTAATCACAAGTTTTCCGGAAGTAAAGCTACAATGTGATGTACTACCATTCCATTCATCTCTGCTAGGGAAAAGCGTGCTTCTTTAACCTTTACCAAGGCTCCATCTTTTAATGGTGAATAACTCAATCACTGAACTTCTCACAAATTCATGCCTATGACTGCATACACTATTAATGTTCACAATTACTAGACCATTACAAGGTAGATGTTGCATGTATGTTATGCAACATTATATACACTGATTTTGCACCATTAAATCTGGAAACCATGACGGCAACCCTTGGCTCTTTCTATTATTGACATTGAGAAATTAAAAGATTTGGAAACTGTAAACAAACATAGGGAAGATAGAGGCGGATCTGACCAGGAAAAGATGGTATGCCTGAATGCAGTTGAGATTAAAAAATCTGCTAAAACGATTGAAAACCCTATATCTGTCAAGTGTGTGTGTGAGAGAGACAGAGATTGAGATGTCACTTTATAGATTATTCAAGTTTGAAAATGGACTAGAACTTCACCAACCTCGTAATTTTGATGGATGGCATTATTATAGTACATGCATTGGAACACAGAACCTGCAGAGGTAATGCAGGACAACATAGGCACAAATAAACTCCATACAATGCAAAAATTGAAAAATTCAATACCGCAGATGGTGTGCACTAACATAGGGGTGATAATTAGCCTACTGTATCACCTCCAATGACATGCCTCTGCTCTATCAATTGGTTTTCAAAGTTTAAACCTTTCCCTTTGACATCTGATGAGTCATTGTTTGCTTTATCAAGTTGCTTTGATAATCCGGTCTTTTTGTTTTCAGGTTCTGTAAAGTTGTATTCTTGATCAAGAGTAGGGAAATTAGAATGGTGAGAGGAATTGGATTCCTCCTCCAGGTAGCCCCTTTCCGTGTGGGCCTGTGGTAAGCAGCATTACTATCTCTTGAAAGTTGTTGCTGATCCTGGATGAACATAAGCCTTGCTAGATTTCTTGCGGTCATCAGTTCGATTCAGCTTGTCTGCATGTACATCACTAGAAAAGCTTGCAGTTGAACAATTATCAGGAAATATTAGCTCATCTTTCTGGTGTCCAAGGCCTGGGTAATTTGGACTATGAAAAGAATAATTTTCCATGCTATTAGGCCTCCCAAATCCTTGACGAAATCCATACATGTGAGATCCAAGCATCGATGTAAGCCCATGGCAATGTTCTCTTCTGGAACTTCCATGCTTCAAAGGATTGGCTTTTACATTTTGAAATGTTTCAGGCTTCCCTATTGTTTGCTGATTTATAAAACAATGATTGCTATAATTCTCGGCTACCTGCATCTGTTTGAAAATTGTATAGTGGGATGGTGAATCACTTGGTGTGACATACTGTCCAAAGCCACGCGAACCAGTTGTGGCGTTAACATTGTGAAATGCATTGGCAGAAGGCGGCATTTCAGACCGCCTTTCACACCCAATTCTATCCATCTTTTGATTATCACTGATGACATGTTTTCCAGATGAGGGCACAATTTCCTTGCAAAATCCTGAATTATTCCACATCTTCTCTCCAGGGCACTGCCACTGAAATTGGGTTAACTTCTATTTATCAACCTCGGTGTATCAGAGTCAGTGCCCAAGGCGAGGTTGGAATTGGGATTGGGATTGGGATGTTTGTTTATGTAATCAATCATCATTGGCTTGTTGTGAGACAAATAAGTAGAGGCAATTTCAGAATCGAATAACCCACCTCTGTATTCTTCCTCGTCTTCTTCTTCGCTGTAGGGTTTGATCATCAATCTTCTGCTCCATGCTGTTGCAGAGGGGTTCTGTTCGGTGGCCACCTCTTTCCCTCTTTCCCTCTTTGCCTATTTGATTCTCTTTTAAACCCTCCTTCCAAACATCATCTGCTGAAAAATTGGACAAGGAATCTGGCTCGTGTAGTGAAGCGAATCGCATGCGCTGCAACTCAGATTCATTAACCTCAACATGGCCCTCATAAATAAGGCAACATGATTCATCCGACCTTGGCGCAGGCTTCAAACCGTGAAATTTTATCTTCCTGGAAAACGAAAAGATATTTTTAATCCAGGAAAACCTACCTTTCCTTTTCGATGATCTAACATCGGTGGCCCACAGGTGTCGACTACCATTGATGGAGACGGCCTTGAACTTGCAGATCTGTGCAGCGCCGAAAAGCCATCAAAGTCGGAAGGCCAAGCTTCTTCAGAGCCTGTTGGAGCTTCGCAACGTTGATCAATTACACAAATCGCTCCTAATCGAAAAAGAAACTGTTAAAAATAGCCAAAAAAAAAAGAGAAAACGTACAAACGACCGTCAAAGTTAAATGCCCTGAAAAAACGTCTAAAAGGTTGTCAAATTTAACATAGTCGTGGAAACGTCCGAAAGTGCCTTTCCCATAGGGGGAATGCCTTCGGCGTAGTTAAAATGTGTTGCCTTTTTTGTTGGTTGTGAGAGCTATTTGTTTAATACAATGGCTACGTTTGTTAATACGTGGGGTTTTTAAATAAGTGTGGTCGGTGGCTAAATACAAATATGTGGGGTAGGATTTTATTAAAGTGTGGGCTTATTATCTTGCCCAAGGCAGGTATATTGCCTTCAACAAGTATATTAACTTTTTCATTTTTCCCAATCAACTTTTGACATGTGGAATATTTCACTAGTAGACTATAGTTTTAGAAAAATAATATTTTTTTACAATTTATAAATATCACTTATCTTTCATTCTATTGGTCTGTCCCTTTATTTGGTCACTGTAGATGGAAAAAACAAATTTGTCCTGCCTTTCTTTAATGAAAGTCACTGTGTGTGAGGCAAAGGTGTGGTTGAGGGGCCGAGATTCCAGCTTGTCTCGTTCAATTCCAATATTGCATTCAAAACCAGATCCAAAACCACACCCGGTTCCAATATTACTAGTGGTAAGATCCTTTCTACAAGAATTTATTTTTCTAATGCTGAATTTGAATTCTCATTTCCTCATTTTCTAAGCTGATTGCAAAACTACTTACATTTCCTTGCTAAGGATTTTATTATTATTAGGCCAACAAAAAAATTATGCGTATGCTTCATGCTTGTGACCACGATTATAATGTTACATGATATGTTTTCATGTGGGCAGGGAAGGGATTCCTTTTATCATACTAACCAGAGGAAGAAAATAGATTTGAATGTGTATCTGACACCATCATGATCTGAATATCTTCAATCAATGGCCCAATATTTCTCTATTTATATGGTTAGGGAACGACTCTTCTTCAATCCTGACACAGCCAATAAAGGAGATTGGAACCTGTTCATGCATGTCCAAGTTTCTTGAACATTACAGTCAAAGGAAGTGAAAGACAATTAGCACGGAAAGAGGGCCTAAACAGGCATTCAAAACCATATCCAATTCTGACGTGCTAGAGGACGGCTACAAATGGCACAAAATATGATAAGAAAAGTATTACTAATCGTTGCTATTGTTAGAGATTGGGTAGGAAGTAGGTCTTGTCCCTCTTCTCCCAACTTAACTACTACCTGCAAAAAAATTAATCTCTCTTAGTCCATTAATTAGGATGCATTTTTCAAGAGGAATACAGAAAACATAAAAACAAAAGTCAAAACAATATAAACAATAATAAAAACAATAATCATAAAATGTTACATCAACAAGATTATTTTAGTCTAACCAAAAGCAAATGAAATTTTGGAATATGCCAAAGGAAACGACTCACTATTTGTATGCCTTTTTGCTTGAGTGCCAGATTATGAAGCATTCATGCACTTATTATGTTGTAATATGTCCTCTTTTGTTCTAGGAATGTTTGCCCAAATTCATCTCAAAATTCACTATTTGAAATACTGATTAAGGTCACACAATACTACAAACATTTTCAGAAAGGAATTCCAATTTTTGTATTTGCAATAAAGACCATGACATACTCCAAAATTTCATTTGCTTTTGGTTATAGACTAAAATAATCTTGTTATTGTAGGAACGTAATTGCCATCCCCGCATGTCAATTTTGAGATGGAAATTTCAACATATTTGCAACTGAATTTCAGTCTATAAGTTTCTACAGAGAGGTTTCTGATAGATCGAGGCATTACCAAGAAGCAAAACCAAGGAAAAGGAAAACTAATTACCTCCGCCTTCAAATGTTTATTCCTATCCCTCAGTAATCGAAAGCATTTAAATAGCTTCGCCTATATATTTTCAGTCATGTAAGTAGCATGAAAACTCTTGGAACCCTTTTTCCTCTCCCACGTGTAGTTACCTTAGGAGGAACCAACTGCAGGTGTGCAGACCTCTCTATCAACACATGGCTATAGCAAATGGAAGACATAGGTGGATAGAGGCAGGAAAACTTAGCAGGTGACTGATTTTTTAGGGATGCTAATATTTTATTGAAGGATTTGTGTATGTTGAGGGTTAACCACTCCAGCCATTTTGGAACCACGGGCTTAGTAACTGTTAATTATAAGATTGACTTCCTAATTTTTTTATTTTGATTTTTTCACATTTATTTTTCATGTCTAAATTAGTTTAGTTTAGTTTAGTTTACTTATACATGTTTGAACTTATAGGAATATCTAAGTCTTTGTGATGTGTAGCATTTACACATCAAGGAGTTTGATGTGTGTCTCCATCTCTAAACTCAAACTTTATTTGGTTATTGTTTTCCTTCTATCCTACTTTGGCCATGATCGAGCTCCTAAATTTGACCATTTCTTATTCAAATATGTATTTGTTTGTGTGAATCTTATCAATACAATAAATTTAGTGCAATCACTTTATCTATTAACCTCATTATTTTCATTTCGTCCTTCCCATTATTTGTTTGAAGTTCAAGGTAACAAAACGATATCTTGTGTCATTTGGAAGTTGTCATCTACAATTCAAAAATTTGAAACTTCTCAATAGCTAATCAGGTTGGGTTGAGTTGAATAAATATACACGTTTCTACATAGCCAGTTTGTACCACCTAAATGTTTATTTACCATACCGTTGGATGATAATACTAAATTTGCTTGACAATTTATTTATAATTAACACATGCTAACTGCTACACTTTTACAAATGCATTGCTTCATCTTTATGCTTTTGAGGGATGTTCTTGTTTATTTTAAGTGTTTATTTTAAGATGATGTAATAAAATTCATCTCAACAACAATTCAATTCTTTGACTACAACACAATTGACTATAAACAATACAAACTTGAAAATAAAACTTATGTTGTAGGTGCATGCAAGAAATACACAAAGAAAGCACATAGTTATGCAGTTGTTTCTTTTTCCTCAAATGAATCCACGATCTATTGTTGCATGAAAACTCATACTTATTGACACCCAACGCATGCCTACAACAACTATGATGAAACATCAAACTCCCATCTAGTTCTTCCCAACCATCTTCAAGTCTTACAAAAGTACAATGGATTACGTATAATTTTAATACCTTTTACATGTTTATTTGTTTACGCATTACAATACAACAATGAATTTCGTATAATTTTAATGACTTTTACATGTTTATTTGTTTATGCATTGCCACTTTGGTCTTCTTTCCCATAAAGGGCAGCAAAAGAATATAAATATCCAACACAAAGCTTAGAAAACATCTCGGCAAATTCATTTTCTTTGGGCTTTATAGTGAAAACAAAAACCAATCACAAACACAAGGAAAGGCCACTCGAATTACAAACAAATTTTTGTTACCATCCCACTATGCATTTTATAAAATCATAAATAACACTACACTTCAACAATATTCTATTTGTTCCTCCCCCATACCACAAAACTTCATCTTCGATAGGATTTTCCATATCATGGCCTTGTTTATATATGTCATGGACTTTTTAAAAGGCAGGGTTTATATTTAAAAAGTTAAGTGGTCTTTTTTTAAATATAAAGTAAACTTTCTTTTGAAACTTACGGTGGCCTTTAATTAAAGGTAAGATCTCTTAATAAAAGGTTTTTTAATTATAGGTTAGGCATTTTTAAATATTAGTTAGATTTAATTAAAATTTAGATCTAATTATTTTAAGGTGTTTTTCTTAATATAATTAACCATTATTAATCCCTTCTAAGGAGCATTTAATTAAAAATTATAAACACTTTTAATTCTTAGATTAGTGGAATTAAATAGTCGTAATTTATGCTTATTGGCCTTTGTTTTTGTCTCTTTTTGTTTTAAAATTACATTTCCGAAAGGTCATTTTTAAAGTGTTATTGGTTGTTTTTTCTCTAATCGTGCCTTTCAAGTGTGTTAGAGCATTTCTAGATTTTTGTTTTTCCTTTTGGGAGCCTTCACCGCATCCTAGAGGCCATCTAGATTCGCTTTCGAGTCGTGTTGAGCATTGTAATAACCCTTGTTATTTGCGGACTACCGAGCGTGTCTCGCCACAAAGTGTTGCGGAAATGAGGTTTATGCTTCGACAGGAGACACTATTTCTCACTTAGGACCTTGTTTAAGCCCCTTTTCTACATTTTAATCGATCTTATTAGCTTGCGGGTTAGTGAGCACGTCTACCACAACCTTGTGGCAAGAGAGCTTCCCTTCCTTCTTGCTTACTTTTTGTGCTTGTTCACTTGCTTCGTTGCACACGATTGAGCATATTGTGGTCTTCACGCTTGTGCGATATTTCACTAATTACAAGTTGAGTGACCAATCGTCTCACGTTGCATGAAATCTTGGGATTGTACTTTTCGCACTAAGTTAAAGTACCATCTAGGATATTTTTAGGGGTTTATATGTATTATGGAGTTTCACCATTATGTTGTTATGCTCGATTCGAAAAATATTCGACATGGAAAGAAGATATTATCAAACACTACACTACGCATGGTTTGATTCCCTACCTCCATGGTCTTGTTCTTGAGCCTCTCAAGCCTGAAGGATGAGTGGTTTAACTGCATTGATGAGGTCTATGGCCTTCTCGATCTTACAATTTTTAGGCATATCCGACATTTGTTCTAAAGCACACTGAGTGCCCTTTCACTACCTGGTCCATTATCTGAAAATTACATGGTGATACTACTACACCATCTGACACTTCCCTAGACCACTCGACGCTTCCTTAGACCACTCTTGTGCCACCATGGATTCTCCCCCTTCTCACATCCCTTCCACTATTGAGTGTTCCTATGTTCATGTTGCTTCCTGGGAGTCCCTTGTTGACCATCCCCATCAGACCTAACTTGTGAGACCACTCACACTATTGTTGCCACTACATAGCTCATTGTTGACCATGTTCATGCTCCCATTCACTCTTCACAATCATGTTGTATTGGAGGCCCTTTCTCCGAGATAGATGTGATCATTTCCCCTTGTGCTCCCTTGCATCTTGATTGCTCAGTTGATCACACTCTCCCTATACTTGTCACTTCGTTGAGTGCCACGTTGCTTCACCTTGGAATTCTAGCATATCTTCTCCTCCTACTTCATGTGTTGTGTTACATGCTCCATTTGATCCATCACACATCTTAGAGGACCTATCTATCTCTCACGTTGGGAGTGCTTCCTAGGGACACTTGTCACTTCCACCATTTCAGAGATTCTTCACGAACCACTTCTTGTGGATCCCTTTCTGAGGGTCATTGGGCCCCCACCTTCTTCTCTCTCTAATATGCACACTACCGTGGCATTACCTTTGTCTCATGTGCACTCTTTTTCCAGACCTATGTCACCTTCCAGTTGTAGATCAAAGTCATATTTCAGAGTGCAAGCTTCTTCTTCATTCGTGGAGTGGGCCGACTTCAGTGCTCCTTTTATATCCTTCCCAAGGGTAGGAACATTGTTCAATGTAGGAGAATTCTCTTCAGTCTTGGCGCAGAGGACCACATCATCAACACACTTCTTGGAGGACTTTTTATTCTCTCTTATTTCTCTCTCTACTTTGGAGTATGATTGTATTTGGTACCTTATCAGGCCATGTTGTTGGGACCCATTTCTTCTCCTTCTTCTCCAGTCTTCTTGAGTGAGTTTGTTTTTATCTCTTGTAAGTGGATGTTTTCCCTTAGGATTTTTCCTCCATTACTTGATATTCTTATTGTACATGGGTACCTCATCAGGCCTCATTTTTGGGACCCATTATTCTCCTCTTTCTCTTTTCCAAAAATATTTTTATTTATACATGGGTACCTTATCAAGCTTAGTAGTCGGGCCCCATTGACACATCTTTCTTAGTTGTCTAGGAGAGTTATCTTTCAGTTATAACTTTCCATGACCTCTACCTCAGCTTCGATGAAGGGGGGTGTTGGTGTATATGACTAGACTTGTCATCATTCAACATCTTGTCCACCTAGTTGGTTAGTCATCTCACTTAGTGAGAATAGGTCATAATTGATTTGGTCATAGTTGAATAGGTCATAGGGCTAGTGTACATGTGTCATGCACATGAGTTACACAACACTCCTATATGTAACCTTTTACTCGATTTATGAGCATGTCAAGACACTCCATTGTCTTTCTCTACATGAGATTATCTATTATTTTGTTGCATGATTTTCCATTGTTGCTCGAATCTTGTTGATTACATTGGAGCTATCACATTACCGTTGGAGTGTAACTTCATCATGGTGCACTTTTTCCGTAGTGATTCTCATGAACACTCTTTCAATGGAAAATCCTCCAAATCCAATTGCGTAGACACACCATTGACACCCAGGTCATGAAAATTCATTCGAATAAGAATTACAATCAATGAAAGGCGTATTTACTTACAAATTGTTTACAAGAGAATAAGAGTGGATAAAGCATGAAATATCACTTTGAAGATCTATGTGTCTACCCCTTTGATAAGCAAATGTTATTCATCCCCTTTTCTATTGGATCATATTTTCCCAAATTTGAAAATATTATGGGAAAGGAGACCCTCATAATCAAGTCAAGGACTTCTTTATGGTTTATTAAGAATTCTGTCATAGTGAAATCTATCTTATTTACTTGTTCTCACACAATGTAGGAGGACAAGCTCTAGAATTGTTTCTCCACCTCCTTAAAGTGTTAATCATGACATTTGTAGACATCTCTAAGATATTTTTGGAAACTTCTCCTTCATCGTGGAGAGTGACATCAAAATGCTAGACCTCTGCAACGCCAAACAACACAACAAACAAACTTCTCAACATTATTATAACGATGGAGAGGTTTCACTAGTTGCTTCTTATGTTCCATACCTAAAAAATAATTGGTTAGCATATCCAAGCCAAACCTACATCCCGAAATTTCTCTCCACCTTCAAATACATTGCGTAAACATGTTTGAGGAGATCATTGAGAAGGGTAGTCAAATTGAGAAGACACTCCTGCAAAAGGGGGTCCTTAAAACATTTCAAAAGAGTATGCCAACAAACCTATTGACAAACCCCACATATAAAGGTCGTAAAAATACCCCAATGATAAAAGGTGGTAAAAAATACCCCACAATTGAAAATCAATCAGATCAATGTAAACAAGATTATAAATATAGATACTACACACACTTTGGGTGAATCTCTATCATATATACTCTACCAACTCGCATAAGAGAATATGATAACATTTCCGATGCAAAATCATTCAATGAAAACATCCCCAAACCTGCGTGCTATAAGGAAAATGAATATTGCAAGCACCATCACGTTAAGGGACATGACATTGATTAGTGCATGATGATAAAAAATTACATCCAAGACTAACTAGATCGTAATGATAAAATCTATATTAAGGTAAACATCTCAAGATAACAATACCAATCATGTTACCACAAAGGCATCTTATTTCTTTTATTTTCTTATTGGCTACATTCACCCCAATTCGAATAAAATATCAACCATTAAAATCAAATCCTAAGGGTGTGCCACTATAAATTGACACACTCACATCACTATCTTATGGCCTTCTTTGTCCACACCTTTAGACGGTCATTACAATCTCTTAGAGTAGCTTGAGAAAACGCCTGTCGATATTTCTATTTTATATATTTTCAAAATATATAATGTTCATAAATACATCCTCTATAAGACCCTCTAAGAGTTAATATTTCCCACATACATTGACACTTTGTGCTTCAAATCCTGGGTAGTACAAATCATCCCATAAGAGAATCGTTTTTAGCCAAAACAAGATTCCACATGAAAACTATATCCATAACATACCTTTATACATTGAGGTTATAAAATCAAACATGTTCTTTTGGACAACGGATTCAACCTCAAAATATCTACTCTAAGGCTTATGAAATAGTTCAAGCGCGCACACACACACACTAAGATGGAACCTAATGTAATTACCATCAAGGATTATGATAATGGAAAAAAAATCAACATGCACTATCACTATAAACCGGAAGTTGAGCATGTCATGTAAAGATACCTAGTTTCGCTTCATTGATTTGGATCTCTGTATAATATTATCATAGGCCACCCATGGATTCATACCATTCAATATGTTACCTCCACCTTCCATCAATTCATCAAACTACATTATCAAGGTCAAGAGCTCACAATCTTAGGTGACCCATAATCTTTTGTGCATTGTAGAGCATGACCGGTATTATTAGAAGGCATGTGCTTACCCTAATAAAAGATTAATTTTGAACGTGAATAGGAGGCTTTTGCCTCTCGCATTCATCCCGACACCCTATCATCTCAATCAAAATCATCTCGATACATCCACCTCTACATCCACATATCCCCTCTGGAGTCCAAATCCAAGATCATTAGTATCAACTATGGGGAATATGAATTCCAATAGGTCCTCCTCATTTACAATCTTCACTTGTCATACAAGACTTGTGGCATACCCAACTTTGTGCCAACAATACCATTGATCGTGATAAATTTGGTAATTTCATCAAACATAGCTTCATATTAGAGAAACATATTGACACAACATATACTTCACAATCACCTAACAAGAAATTCACATCTTTCTACCAATCCCTATAATATGTTATCCCCAAAAAAATTATGTATGGTATGGATTATCATTGTTATGGTTGTGGTAAGAATGAATATGGTGTGTGTGAACCTATCTTGGTGCATGAAAAGATAAATCGATATGACATCAACGTTGAACCTTATGGTGCTCCACGATAGAAGTCGATGCCACCTCTTCTTATTGCGAAGAGGACTCTTTCGCTTATGAAATTGAACCAAGGTCTCCTTGTAGTATTTATGAAGACCTTGCATCCACAAACCTTTTTATAGGCATAACCGTCTTGACCTTAACCTCATCTTCCCCTAAATTAGAACTAGTATATCCCTCCCTCATTGATTGTGACTAACAAGATTTCATACCAATCAATTCCTTTCAAAATAAGGAAGCCATTGTATATTTTATGGGATTATGGGATGATATTCCATCAAGGGATCATAAGAAGGGATTTTCCATTAACCTAGATATGTGTGCATACTTAGGGGAGGAGGTCGAGTTCCATGGTAAGGAAATATTAAAATTCAAAATATCAATCAAAAATAAAAATAAAATAATTCCAAGTCCCATAGTGAAAACCTCTTTGAGGTGTCAGAGAATAAACAATATAAAAATTAGAAAATAAAATAAAAGTGACCATTGTGATGGTGAATATCTCTCTCGAGACGCTAATTAAGGAGGAACTCAACTTTTTCCCCGGCCCTACAAAAAGGGAGGATGGTTCTAAAATTATGGTTAAAGAGACTATTAAGATCAACAATTATATAGAGGAGCAACCCAAAATCATCAAAATGGGGTTTTTACTTAGTCCTCATAAGAAGAAAAACTTTGCATCCCTTTCATGGTGATTTAACAAATATTCATATTTGTAAAACCTTGATTGCAGAGTAACGGAGGATAAATAAATGTTAAATTGCATATTTGACACAAGCAATAAGCTAAAGAAATATGAAACCCTAAGCAAGAGAGAGAGAGAGTAGAAGACTTAACCGATTTCACATTTGATCCTCGAAGATTTCTGGACTGTAAGATTGATGAATAAGAGGAAAAAATTGTCACAATCACACACAAAAATCTTGGAACCGCTTGATGATCCTGGACTAGGCGCTTGGAATAGGACTAGGACATCTAGGCACTAGGACCTCTGTTGGGCGCCTATGACCGCACAAGAGCTCGAAATTGATTTTTATTTTGTCACACAAGTATCACTAACCCTCAATTTTTTTCCCGTAGGTCGCCGTACGATCGCCAAATTCACCTGTAACTCGTAAAAAATGATATCCTGCAAAACCCAAAACTACATCAAATCCTAAAAAGAAAGATGTAAATAAGGATTCAGATCGACTCAGTGATCACCCAACCTGAGTGAGCTTACAACCAAGCATTGCACTACATTTTAGACTCCATGTAGTTCTTATGTGTGTGTGATAGAATCATGCCCTAGGAAGCCCTTGCACAAACATGCATGATAGAGCGATAACTAGATGTACCAATGTAAGTAGAGATGTATGGATGGAAAAATGAACTTCCCTTCCTATGTGTGTATGTAGAAAATGCAGTCCCTTGTCCCTTGAGTGAGTGCTAGATGGATTCTTTGATGCTCTTATAATGCCTTTGGATGCAACCTTAGGTGGTGATAATAGATGCTTAGAGATTGGTCCTTTATTATGGTCACATAACTTTATATTTATATGATTCCCTTGGTTGAATTTCACAATTGAAAACTGGAAGGCCGACCCATAAGAAAATAAGATGCCCAAAAGATAAAAGATTCCTAAAAAGAGTGAGTAAAGTAGAAAGAGGTCGGGGGCACCTAAAAGGACGAAGGAGCTCGGCGTTGGCGTCTGTATGGGCACCTGGTGTCCAGAGTCATGAAATATAAAGCGGTGAAGTATCGACTGGGTCAGAGGCTATAGAAGAACAAATAGAAAATAAAAACATAGACAAAAGGCGAAAGATAGTTTTCAATTTCTTAGTGTTTTCACTTAGGAATGATATGAATAGTGTTATGTGATTAGGACCTAGAAATGTACGCAAGTGCGTAATTTTGTGTCTACACATGGTAATTACTTGGTGTATTTTCATGTTCCTATGCAGACATGCCATGGCTAGATCCTACTTAGTTATACACAACTTGGCCATCCATGAATTGACCAAACCAGTCAAACAAAAACTTTGAAAAATATACCCGCAAGTATCTCTCCTTATAAAGAAGACATACAAACACTTCTAATAGTGGGATTTATCAAGGCTATTGACTACTTTGAATGGATATCAAACATAGCCCTTGTTCGCAAGAAACCAACAGGAATAATGATTTGTATAAATTTCATGGATATCAACAAAGCATGTCCCAAAGATGATTTTCATCTTCTAAACATGACATAATTGTGGATTCAACCATAGGCCATGAGATGTTATCTCTCATGGACGGATTTTTCGAGTATAATCACATTAAAATTTCCTCAAAGGATCAAAATAAGACAACTTTCACCACACCCAGTGGCACCTTCTACTTTTAAGTCATTCCTTTTGGCTTTCAAAATGTGGGGACCACTTATAAACGAGCCATTAGGTTAGATTTCGTGACATGTTGCTTGACATTATGGATGTAATGTCCTCAATAGACATATTTCTAGCCCCAAATGGACTATCCTCAAATCCAACTAAAAACAAGTTGGAAATTATTGTTTTTATGACATTAATGCAAACAACCCAAAATTCCTTCCCAAAACCCTAGAAGATTTGCATATGGGTGTAAAATAGCCTCAAAACACCTTAAAATTTTATGAAATTAAATATGTAGCTAACCCTTGAATTATCAAATCTGAAAATACTTATATTTTTGCAAAATACTAAAAATATGATTTTTAATTACGAAAAATGGCCAAAAGTTCATAAATTCATAACTCATAAAATACCCTACAATTTTTGACAAATGATATCTCAAATCAAGATAAAATTACCATATTTACAATACCAAAATCATATTTTTCTTATGTGTGGAAGGCACCCAAATCAAGATAAAAAATTAAAAATGTGTTGATGAAACCCTAACTATACCCAAAATAAAAACAACCATTCTCCCCTCTTGGAAAGCCCTCAAACAAACCTCAGAACTGATCACAAAACCTCATATATAATTCTCCTTCAATTTCACCTTCAACAAAGACCTCACATGCAAATAAACCCTTCGTGATAATAACCAATATTTTCCTTCAAACCCTTGCCCAGATCTACAAAATACAACCTTCAAACACTGTTGGAAAACACAAATAGAATCTTGAAATGCAATGGAAACCTCTGAATGAAGCTCCCTCTCAAAAGAAAGAAGAGTTTTCGTTCTTCTCTCTAAGCTTAAAGAGGGTTTTCATCCTCTAAAGCCAACTTCAAAGGGTTTTCATCCTTTGGAGTTTTTATGGAAAGCATGCAAGCTTACACCACAAATCTGAAAATTATCATAAACAAAAAGAGATATCTTCCCCTTGCAATTCGACTTGCTTTTATAACCTCATTTGGCCTTTTAGCCACCCACAACCACCAATCAGATTTATTTCCCTCATTTAATATTTTATTTGGCCATTTTTCCTTTTTCACATGGGTCACCATTTTCCTGAGGGAAAATAATAAAATAAAGTGACTTTATCATTTTATTTCTTTTTATTTTATCACTTTTTATTTTTCTTTTCTTTTCTTTTTTATTTTAACTTTATCATTAATAAATTAATATAAAGTGCTTATAATAATATTTTATATTACACTTTATAATTAATTCATTATGACTAAGTTTCCTTTCATTCCTCCCTTAGTCGTCTGGAAACAAAGAATGGGCGAAGGGTCTTTCACCATCTACTTCCGAGAAAGGGGATATTACAGTGGAAGACTATGTGGAGTACATCCTAGGAAAACTAAAATAAGAGCAAAACATTTTGCCATCCTTCGCCACATCTTTGAAAGGATACAAAAATACAATGTTATATTAAAACCTAAGAAATGTGTGTTTGGAATTACATTAGGCAAGTTATTAGGGTTTATCATATCTAGAAGAGTTATTGAAGTAGATCCTACCAAAGTTACAACTCCGCAAATTATAAGGTAAAATACAAACTATCGAAGATTCATTGTCATCCCTTCACTCATCTCGCTAAGAAATGACATCACCCTTCAATGGGGTCTATAGTTCCAATGAACCTTTGATAATTTAAAACAATACCCATCTAAAAACATTTTTAGTCCCTTCTACTTAATAACCCCTCTTGTTATACATTTCAGATACCTAATTTTTCTTAGGCACTCTCTTAGCCCAACATGATAAACAAGCCAAAGAGAGAGTTGTCTACTACCTTGTTCAAACTTTAATATCTTATGAGATCAATTACCCTCAATTCAAAAAGCTTGTTTAGACAGTCTTAACTTTTCAAAAAATCGACACTATCTCCCCAACAACAAAACCAGACTCATTTCCATTATTGATCCGATCAAATACCTCCTATCCAAACCTTCTCTTACCAAGAGGATGGAAAATTTAATAATTCTACTAAGTGAATTAGACATAAAATATGCCAATCATAAAGTTGTAAAGAGGTAGGTGCTCGTTAATAAATAGTCGAGGCACACCTATCAAACATAAAAACTCTAAATATGGATTTACCAAATGCTTCCATCATTCTTGTCGAAGAGTCCACAATGTAGAGAATTTAATTTGATGGTACCATCAATTTTCATGGCTCAATTGGTATTGACATTATCCTTTTATCCCGTGAGGTGATCTTATCCCGAGCGCCTTCAAAATTGTCTTTCCTTGTACTAATAACATTACAAAATATGAGGCCCTCATTGTTAGTCTCAAAATCACTATTAATTATAATATCAAATAGTCAAATTCATTTGCAATTCACAACTCATCATAATATAGGTAAACGAAGAATATATTGTTGAATATGAGAATCTTATACTTTATACGCACATGGTAGACAATCTTGAAGTATATTTTTTCCAAATCAGTTTTCAGCAAATCCCACACATAAAAAAACTTCTAATACTATGGATACAATATATTCTCTAATCATCCTATCTCAAGACAACAATGAGTAACAATTCCTAATTGAGCATATAACAATGTCATATTAAGACATGCTAGAGTTTTGTTTGGTATATGTGGTTGTTGGTTCCTTCTCCTTTTGGTATGAAGACATATAGGATTACCTACAAGATGACACAAACCTGCCTGTTATCACCCTTCCCAAAATAAATCCTTCATCCAACACATAATTGGTTATATCCTTCTTAGAGGAAATATTTATCATCGAGGCTATGATGGGAATCTTTTACAATGCCCGAATGCAAAAGATTCTAGTGGGATATCAAATAGGTGCATGAAGGCATCTATGGAGCTCATACTAGTGTTATTGTCCTTACCAAGAAATTTCTATGTGTCGATACTATCGACAACCATAGAAATTGATTGCTACAAATATGTTCGTAAGTGTGTCCTTTTCTAGAAGTATGACAACCTAATCCATACACCATCATAGTCACTAGAGTCTATCATTACTCCATGTAAATTTTTATATATTTCCTTTATGTTTTGAAGTCATGGCTTATGTTCTCCTATGTAAAAGTGTGGATCTTTGTTAGATGACCATTCTAGGAGTATTTTACGAAGCCGCCACTATCTACGCTCTTCCCCATCATTCGTCAACCTTTCATGTGGGAAAAATCTAATATCTTCTCCTTAAACATAGTGATGAGGCCAATATTTATTGGGATAATCATTTCAATCCACCTCATCCCATCATTGAAGACATTGATTGAGTTCCATTGTCTAAGAATTGTGTATTAGTAGTTTTTTATCTATATTTTCATACATTATTGGTTATAATTCCATCATTTGTTATATCTCTAGCTTGGTTGCTTAAAAGTGGGTAGACATCCGCGAAAGAAAGTATTCTCCTTCTCAAGACTGGAATTTGTCAAAGCGACTCACCTATTGTCTTACTAATATATTTTTATCAAGTTGTCTACTTGTATACATGTTTTCCTTCTCAGCCAAAAAGGATTTCCGCGTCACTTAGATTCAATAGTGCACATTCTTCATCACATAGGAGCTCTAAACCCTATCATTATTCTAAGTTTTAGTGTTTCATTTCTTAAAGGAATGAACTCGAGATAAAATTAGTAAACAAAAGGCTCTATGAAATCATATAAAAATTCATGTATACACTTGTCCTTGAGTAAATTGGGATCTAAATTATGACAAGGTGTTTATTATGTAGTCTCGAATACATGATCTTCACATTGGCATACATTTTTCATATGTATTACCATGCTAGCCTAACTCATTGTAGATTATTTAAGGATTGTAAATCACTTTGTATACTTTTTTAGCATGTTTCCCCACTTAACATTAAGGGGGAGTGTTGGAGTGTAATATTAAGTGGGGTCACCTTTTGGTGAGCCACCACATATTTACATCCATAATATAAGTTGTGATATAACTATACATGTCAAGTCCACTCCAACATTAGTGTGGAGGTTTAATTAATTTTTATGAATTGATAAAAGAGTGAAGCGATGCAACCATCATGGTGAAACCACATGATCCACACTATATAATAGGGTGATATCATTTTGATATTGATAATAAATGATAAACATTTTATTATATGTTGTACCTTTTGTGACATTAATCCTTGTGGGACCCGGTTGTGAGAAGAAGTGAAGATTTGCATATTATTTGGTACAATCATATTATTCCTTATTCAATAAGGTGTTTTTTTACTATGGTGGGGTTTTCTACCTTTGGTTTTTCCCCACCTTCAATCATGTGTCAATGCGCTGTGTGATTTTTTTTTACTTTTCATAAATATATAATTTATGTTGCCTAGTTATCTATGTATACCTTTATAATCCTATGACCAATTTAATTACTATTTAGTTTATTCAATATTATTTAATTGATCCAACCTATGTTGACAAGGTGCATAAGGAAATTGTGTGAATTATCATTTAGGAGATTGTAATATAAGTTTTGTGGGTGGAGATGCAACATTAATAATATCTTTAGCATCAGTCTTATTGTCATTAGGTTTTCCTTAAAACTTAGAATTACATATGTTGGGAGAATTGGAACTATATTTGAGCTTATTCATGATGAGAAGATTAGATTCACACTCTTTTAATGTATGACATAGATGATCAAATAAGAAAAACTTATTAACGATAACATATTCTTGTAAAAGGGAAAGAAGGCTTTGAGAGAATAGATCTTGAAGCTCATTATCAGCGAAAATATTGTTCATATTTGGGTAAGTGCATGGAAATGGGGGACCAAAAGGGGTCAAAAGTGAACACATTTTTCCTAAAATCAACGAAACCTAAACTTCATCTAATAATTTGGCATGCATATGCTCAAAATTTGACAAAGTGATAAGAATAAGTACCATAGAGCTTAGAATCTAGTTTCTAAACTACTAAGTTTTTTTTTTAAATGGTGGAGATTAAGAGGGTCAAATGTGGTGCGCACACAAAGTATGTCTATTTTTGTGTCAAAAAGATAAGAACCTATTGTGTGTACGCCCCACCCCCACGCTTTTTTATTTATATAAATTATTTTTCAAATCCTTTTAGTAAAAAGTTAGATAATACCACTTAAGATATCCCACTAATTTTTCATAATTTTTGGATAGTATATAATTTTTAATTAATTTTTGAAGTGCACACATCCCGAAAATGAAATATTTGTGTGTACACCCCTGTAACTTTGAGAAAAAAATTCTTTTTTGTTTTTGTTTTTTTAATGTGTGTAGAATGGAGTTTAGAAGAGGCATTTTTTTAATTTGGATGAAAAAATCATAAATTTTGCACCAAAATGTATGCATAGGTTTTGGCAAGAAAAGAAGGCACTAGTAAAAGAAATTATGGATGAAAGCCTTAAACTAATCAAATTTTAGAAAGAAGTATATCGTCACCAAGGTAAAACCGATCTTGACATCGTAGTATAATGTTTTTTAGAATATTATGTTATAACACATGAGATATCAAGGTGTACACATGAGATTTTGATGGTTTTTTGTAAAACACAAATTTATTCACGGATTACATAGTCCAAACCTTAGGTTTGGATATCCAAGGCAATTCAAGCCTATGGATTAGGAATTTCAAACCCAAAGAAGATGAAATGCGCTTGCGTTATAACGTGAGTGAGTTATAACATGATCTCGCTCTGTTTGGTATGTGATATATGTGCTTATGGGAGGGATATATTTACTAAAATAAATCATTTTATTTCTTATACTTTAAATTTATTTTAGTAAATATAAGAAATTAGGGTCATTTGCACCTTATGGAACGAGTCTCACAACTCCATCACATCACGAGTTTAGAAGATCGTTTTTAATATTCTAACTCAAGCCGGTCACATAGGTATTTTTCAAGATTTTAGCATTCATCCTAAAGCTTTTAGGGTTTGAATTATACAATCGATATATATTTTGTGAAGAATATAGTCATTGTTTAGGTTTTGGGGCCTTTTGGATTGTTTTTCGACATTTGTAGGAGTGTTAAATGTGTCAAAATTAGAATTTACAAACCTCATAACTCCCAAAGGTAGCAATAATTGATCAAATATATAGATTCATGAATTTTCCATGAGCATGGAATTAAATCCCTAATTTTGTCTTAGAATATGGTAGAATCATACTATGGATGAGTACCTACTTTACAAGTTTAGGGAATGCATATTCCGCTTCATGGTCAATGGTGTGTCCTTCCTCTGGATAGCCTTCCTCAGTACCACTCTCAACCTAGCTCAAAATAAATTATTAAAAAGGTTTTTAAGTTTAATTTAATGTGCATGGATGATTGGATATGATGATTGATGAGTTCTAGTGTGACTTGATGGAAGATAACTTCCTCCAGGAGGCCTAAAAAGGCCATTATGAGCTAATCAAACACCCTATGGGAGAGTTCAAGAAATATATTAAGCATCTAGAGGTGATGTCGGGAATCTTGGAAGTGTTGGAGGTAATTTAGGAATATTTAGGAAAGGTTTTCTCATTCAAGGACAATCTGCTCAACAACGGGTTTTCTAGGTGCAGGGAACAAACACTCTAATGGTGAAATTTGACTTCTTTGGATGATTTTGGGAGCTCCATAAGGATTTAAGAGGAAAAAATAGGCATTGGAAATATATGTGAATCCTATACATGTTGGTAACATCCATTTTTCTCTAAGACTTGAAGGTTTCATGAAGAATTTCAAAATAGTGTAGCTGCCCCTTTCGGTTCCAGACAAAAATGGCCCTAAATTTGCAAGCTCTAGAGAGATGATCACCACATGGTGATAGGTGAATATTTGTAAACGTTGATAAGTACCTCATGGGAATGGGTACTATCATAAATAGACTATTTTTTACCATGGGTAAGGATCTCATGAGGATGGGGCCAAATTTTGTGAGTTGAAAACACCTTCCTAACACCCTAGGTTGTGTTTTTGAGTGATGAAACTTCTAACATGAAAAAGTGGTAAAAATGAGTTACCATGAGTTGAAAGCATGTTTCTAAAACCTCAAGTGATGACTTAAGTGTTTGTAAACACCGTTGTGAGACCTAAATTGTGATGTGAATATGATGCTCTCTTCTAATTACAAGGAAAGAACGATGATCACTCTCTTACTTTACAAAACATCCATAATTAACCCTTGTGATCACAAATCAACTCCATGATTCTCAAATCATTTTATGATTATCTATCACGATCTTTGAAATAGGTATTCACCATGTAGATGGAAGGATTTTTCACTGAATGAGATTCTTTTCATGTGGCCACCTATTGGAATGAAATGATGTGGTTATAATGTCCTTCCTCCTTTGAAGTGTGATCACACTACAAGGTTCAAATGAGTGTTTAAGAACACTACCAAGTGGGTGACATCAATTGAAACTCAGAAGATTTCTCATTCTTACATACATGGTGCTCTGTATGAATATAATCCTCTCACCCCTCCCGGCTCAAAAATTCTCCTCGATGGAATCGACTTCAAGATACGCATACACATCTTTACTCATATGGCTCTTATAGAGATAGATGATTCCTTGATCCTTCACACATGATGGTCCTAAATGCCTCAAAGATCTTGACTAGCTCATATTGGCTTGTTCCTTGAATATTTTTAACATGATGGAAGATTTAAGATATGATGATCCTCAACTCACTCTATGAGCTTCCCATTTATCCATGATGACACCCTTTTTAACTTCACAATTCACTTCCCTAACCAAGATGTCACATGAGTGGAAACATGCTTATAGTATCTAGACACATCTTCACTGATTTCTCCTCATGAAAATATGTTTCCTCCTCTATATGGAAGGATTGATCCCTAAATGAGACTTGAAAGAATGTTTGATGGTGAGCTCCATCTTATTGGAATCCAACTACATTGAAGCACTGTAAAATCCACTCCCTGAATTACAAGATGTGAGCACATTGCCAAGTATTGATTAAGTGTTTAGAAATAATCTTAAGATATATGCACCATTTGTGAGCTTGAGATGACTACCATCACCACTCATGGTGATCCTTTTTCATCATGTTCATGATGATCATTCTCTTAATGACTTGAATTTCAATGAGGTTATTGATGTTTTAGATCCTTCACAGACCTCATGATTCTCTTTATTACACCCGTTGTCCAAGTGACTATCTATTACACATTTTAATGCATATTATTTCCCTCTAAAATCATTCGGGAACTCTTGGAATCTTCCATAGAAGAAAACATTCACCGTTGAAGCTCTCATTCCCTACACCCTGAATACCCGATGTTGAATAGATGGATCCTGAATCATATTTTATTTCTTAAATTTTCCTAAATTACTTCAAACACCTTTAATTCTCTTCAAAATCACCCTCAGATGCTTTAGAATTTCCCGAACATTCCCAAAGTGTGTTTACCTGCAAAATGGCCAAAAATGTCCTTTTTAGGCCTTCGAAGGAAGTTATCTTTCACTGAATCTTACTGAATTAATTTATCACCTTGGGTAATCATCCTTGCACACTAAAACAACTTTAAAACCTTGTTAGGAATTTCCTCTAAGCTATGGTGAAGGTTAAACTAAAAGAAATATAGTTAGAGGAAATATGTACAGTGACTGGAAGGATGCACATATTGATGTCTATCAAGAGGAAAGGGATTAAATATTGCTACACCCTTAGTCTTATAACTTATACTTGCATATTGTGATCATTTATCTACATTTTGGTGTTCTTGGTGTTCTATTGTTGTTTATATTCAAATCTATTAAGTAATTTCATTACAAATATACAGTGTTAGTTCATGACATCTAGCATTTACTTCCAACCTTGACTGTGTTTTATTAACTCTCACAGTTTTTTCTCACCTAAAGCTTAATGTTGGGAGCATATCAAACATCCATAGATCTGGGTTATAAAATAAGAAACTTGACTTTAATCCTCCTAAAGTTTATTTAATGGGTAAATGAGTGAAGAAGGGTGTGTATGATAAGAAATATGAATTTTATCCCAAAAATATTGATATCTTAGTTGATAAGGATTCTTAGAAGATAAATCTACCTAGAATTGGGTTATAAAACTTAGGAGTCTTCTTGAGTCACACCATTGCGGAAAATACTCTAATACCATTTCGGAGAACAACCTTTTGATCAATTTTATCCAAGTGGAATTAGAACTTGAAGGTGAAACACATGTTCCCAACCTCTATAATGTATTGGGCCCATTACCAAGCACTACTTAAGTGTTTAGAAACAATCTTTGGAGGTATGTATTGCTTGAGAGTATGATATAATTACTAAGCATCATCGTTGGTGGCCTTGGATCAAAATGTATGTATAAATAACAAAAAGGGACTAAGCTTCCGATTAATTTATTAATGTTCAAGAAAATCATGTCTGAGGTGAGGGCTACAATATTTATAGATATTGGACAGCCATATACAGACAACCAGGATGTTGCAACAATGCAACAGTAAACACTCTCGTGTACAATAATTACAAAGATATGGTTTTAATAATACATAACCATATAACAGTCCAAATAATGACAAAAATATTATACAGAATATTATTCCCAATTACAAACAAATATATGGTTGATAACCAAACCATAACAACTTACCAAAGTAATATTAAATGCACAAATTAACCATAGTAAACTAAGTTTACCTAACATTCCCCCCCTTAATTTTGTATTGTTTCAAGAGATGAGGAGAGGAACTCTCTGAACAACTCAAATTTGTCATGTGTAAGTGAATTTGTAAATATATTTGCTCATTGTTCATGTGTTAGGAAAAAATGAAGTTGTATATTGTGTTTCAAGACATGCTCGCGTATGAAATGTACTTGTACCTCAATGTGATTTTTTCTTTCATAAAACATTGGATTGCGAACAAGTTTGAGAACACCTTCATTGCTTACATACATGGTGGTAAGTTTGTCATGTGGTATTCCAAGTCCTTCAAGTATGTGACATAGCAATATCGCTTCACAGACATCTTCACCTGCAACACGATATTCGGCTTCTATAGAAGAGTGAGAAACAAAGTGTTGTTTCTTGCTTCCCCATGATATTGGTCCAGATCCCAAAAAGAACACAAATCCTGAAGTGGATTTTTGTCATCAATATTACCTGCATGATTTGAATCTGAATATCTAGTCAAGAAGAATTGATCATTCTTCTTGTATTCTAGACCAAGATCCATTGTTCCCTTGAGATATCTCAAGATCCACCTCTTTGCCTTCGATGAAAAACTCGGATTCCTACATGAACCTCGGGAAAGATAGCTCACTGCAAAGCTAATATTTGGTCTAGTGTGGGGTGTAAATGATACTCCCAATCAACTGTTGATAGAGAGTTGAATTTACCACAGAGATGGATCGAATGAGATAACTACAATCTCGTCTCCATAGGTGTGGCAATAGGTATGTAATTTATCATCCCGAATTTCTCGAGCATTGTATTGGTATACTTCAACCGAGAAACAAATATGTGATTATCTTTCTACCATATTTCCAATCCAAGCACAGAGTGCATTAGCCCGAGATCTCGTCATGTCAAATGATTGTTTAGTATCTTTCTTCATTACATCGATCATCTTCACTAAACTACCAGTGATGACTAGATCGTCGACAAAAGCAACAATAATCATGATCTCCCCATTGATTTTTGAGGTAGATATTGGGATCGTATGGATTTATGAAAATCCATGATTTATGAGATGTTCATCAACTTTGATGTACCATGCCCAGTGGTGCTTGTTTAATGCCATAGAGATATTTCTTGAGTCTACATACCTTTGTTTCTTGACTAGGTACAACATATCCCTTAGGTTGAGTCACGTAGAATTCCTCTTGTAGATCTCCATTCAAAAAGGCACTTTTCACGTCCATCTGATGGACTTTCAAACCAAAACCGTGTAGCTAAAGCAAAGACCATCCCGATCATTTTGATCATAGTTGTCAGGAGAAAATGTCTTCTCGTAGTCAATGCCTTATTTTTGTGTATACCCCTTCACTACCAATCTTGATTTTTACTTGTCTATGGTCCCATCTACTTTGTACTTTGTTTTGAATATCCATCTGTAACCAATGGGTTTCTTCCCTAGTGGAAGATTGACAAGCTATCAAGTGTTTTTTTCATCACTGATTAATACTCAACGTCCATGGTATCTTTCCAAGCTTTTGAATGTAGGCCTTCTTGCACTATGAGGGTTCATCAGATTCAATAACTCTACTCATCAAAGAAAATTTTACTTCTTCTCGTGCTTTACTGTGAGTCCTTGGTCCAGTGGTGGATGTATCCGGAGGACCATCCAATTTTGCATCTCATATCATGTTTGTATACCACTTTGGCATACATGGAACTACTCCCGTGGGTCATGGTTCTATCTGATCATCACCATCATCCCCATCATCACTATCATCATCGGGAACATCAGCTTTTATTTTTACAATAGGTGAAAAATCTACATCAGGTGAGTCCAGAGGAGGATTCTCTACTTCCTTCTTCTCAAAAAACTCAACATATCTACTGGTGTAGACTTTCCCGGTCTTCAGATCCATCAATTTTTACCCAAAATTCTCTTCATTGTATCCAATGAAGATGAGTTTTGTGATTTCATATCTAACTTCTTTCTATTCTGCTTGGGTATGTGCATACTTGCTTTGCACCCAAATACTCTAAGGTGTGAAACATATAGCTTCCTCTTTGACCATGTTTCTTGTGGCGTTACTCCATCAAGAGAAACTATGGTCACTTTCTTCAACAACTAAACTATTGTTTTTGTTGCTTCTTCCCAAAATGTCCTCATCAGTCCAAAATCATTGATCATGCAATGCACCATTTCCATGATAGTAGGGTTTCTTCTCTCAACAACACCATTATGTTGTAGTGTGTGTGGAGGAGGCATCGTTGAAGAATTCCGTGAGCTTGAAGGTAGGATTTGAACTCATTCTTGGCGAATTCACCCCCTCGATTTGAGCGAAGAGAACGATGTGTCGACCAATCTCATTCTCTACAACCACTTTGAACTTTTTGAAGGTTTCAAAAGCTTCAATTTTCTTATGAAGACAATATATCCACATTTTCATCGAGTAGTCATCAACACAAAGCATGAAGTAATGAAATCCAAAATGAATCGGTTGCATCGACCGCAAAGATGGTAGTATGACCAGATCAAGCTTACCATGAGCTCGATAATTACTCTTCTGGAATGAAGCTCTGTGTTGTTTTCCTACTAGGTAGTGAGGACACTTATCTGTATCCTTATGGAGAGATGGTAATCCTTTTACCATATTGTACTGCGAAGTGTTTCGAGATACTTGAAACTAATGTGACCAAGTCTTCGATGCCATAATTATGCAGAGGTAGAATTCTTAGCCACAAGTGCTTGATCATCTTTGTGGACAAAATCAAGTTGGAACATACGTCCCACATTAGAGGATTTTGCAACTATTTTTGAGCCTCATGATTTGTCTCGAATCAAACACATTTTCTTGTCGGAATGACTATCAAATTCAATTTTCAAATTATGATCTAGGAGTTGACTAACCGATAGTAGATTCTTTTTCAACCCAGGGATATATAGTACATCTGATAATCTACAATTACATGAACCAAGAGGTAGAGAAATTTTTCCGATCCCCTTTACTATATATGAAGAATCATCACCTAACGAAACATGATTTTTCAAAGGCGTGTTCCTTATAGTAAACCGAGTCTCTCGTGGTTGGTCATGTGTCGAGTGGCTCACAAATCAACATACCGGACTTCACTAGATGACGTGGAAGGTTCACTTAACCGAGTAGTGTACAAGAATTCTTCATCATTCGAATGTTCTTCTTACTCGGATATATTTCCTTACTAATGGGGTTTTCTTCTCCAAATCCCTTTTTCCCCGCCCTTAATTATAGTTATAATGTCCCTAGTGAGATTTCTGATTTTGAGGTCCAGAATGACTTGATGAACCTTTCTTATAGGTATTAAACCAACAATATTTTATATCATGTCCTCTCTTGCAAATAGGAAATTTATTCTTATTCTTATTCTATTTTTCCCCATGCTGATGTTGTGTTTGGGACTTTTGAGAGGAATTAGATTTTCCTTTTCCTTTTCCTTTCCATTTCTGATGAGAAGAAAGTGCCTGCTCCTCTTCGTCATCTTTGTTGTACATTGCTTCTTCTTGTTGCAGTAAATTTACCAGCTTGTCAAAGCTAACTGTATGATCCGAAAAGTTGAGTGTTGTCACAAAATTTGATATGAAGGAGGGAGTGCTCTTAGAACAATGGGAACAAGAGCATCATCAGTGACCTCCTCTCCTAGGGCTAGAAGTGAAGCCCTCAATTTTGCAACTCTTCTTAAGAAAGCTTCTATTTTCTCATTTTGTTTGAACTTCAGTGTGTGTAATTGAATCTGCAAATTTAGTATTACATTCTTGTTCTTGGCCTCGTACATTGTGCTCAATTTATCCCACGCTTCTTTGGTTTTCTCCGCTATTTTTAGTAATGGGTTTAGAGCGCTAAATGGTTTAGTTGTGGTTTTATCCTATATATTTGGAAACAACGGCTATATGCTACTCCAATTTAAAAAATTAATATACCACCGCTTATAAGTGGGTCAAACTCGTGACTTCACTCTATCAAGTGTTCACCCACTAACCACATAGGCGCTTATGACGCATGGACTATAAAATGAACAATATGGTATTTAAAATATTAAAAACCTAACCCGACCTTTTAAAAATCAGATGTGGCATGAGGTGAGAGCCACGTGGTAGGTAGTTTAGTGGAGGTGGATTAGGGATAATTTGTAGAAAACAGATCTCCTTATTTGTATTTTACCGCTTTGCTTTTTATCTCCACCGATTTCTATTTGCTTTCACCATTTGAAGATTGATGTGATCCGCTTCTATTTTGTTTTGATATTTCTTCACCGTTTTTCGTTGTGTGCGGGAATTTTGATGATAATGACCACCGTTATGTGGTTTTCTCTTGCCTCTGCTTTGTTTTATCGTAGGGTCGTGGTGAGTTGTTGGAAGCTTGGATGGTGTAGGAGATGAATGCCCATCTAGATCTCCATTGCCAAATATTGACTTGACCGCAGTATTACTTGGCACTAGTTTGGAGGAAGGCTCATCCTCAAATTGGCTCAAATAATGTTAGCTCATCCTCAAATTGGCTCAAATAATGTTAGTTACTACATGATTTGTGTGGATTGCTCCACCTCGTAGATCCAACATCATCTCGCCGTGTTTATTGTTTATTGATGCCTCTGCGTTTGTTTGCTTGCACAGGTGTAGGGGTGGACGTGGATCCACCCAGTCGGCCAATACGAAGGATGCTAGCCAATGTGTTGGTGAATGGATGCACAACTCGGACATTGTATGCAGGGCCCGATGCATGCAAAACAAGACTCGTCTAATGTTCACAGTGATAGTTCGCTCGGTAATGATTTACCCGGTCCGGATGAAACTCAAATGACTTGATGAATAGCTCGCTTAGATCTCGGTGTGCTTCAAATGTAACAGTCACCTCCAAATGTAGTAGGACTACTAAATACAACGAAACTAAATCGACTTCGAATTTAGATGCAAAACCTCTAATGGGGAAGATATATGTATATATATATATATATATATATTATTTTTCTCTTATTTTTCTTCTTAATCGATGAGCTCCGTAAGTAAATTTTCCTGGTGTAGGGGCACCAAGGCAAAAAAACTTTTACCCGGAGAATGACAGAGGTTGTGGGAATGCGGGGCATTCTCGGGAAGCTATTGAGGCATAATACGGGCTCCCCTGGAACACATATTTATTCTCCAAGACACTTCTACCTTCTGTAACCTCTCTCCAACCTAACCAGGAGCTTCAACCTGCTCTGGTACCAAATGTAAATAATGAACAAGGACTAAGCCCGATTAATTTATTAATGTTCAGGAAAATCAAGTATGAGGTGAGGGCTCCAATATATTTATAGATATTGGACAGCCATATACATAGAACTAGGATGTTGCAACAATGCAACAATAAACACTCCCAGTGTACAATAATTACAAAGATGTGGTTTTAATAATACATAACCATATAACTGTCAAATAATGACAAAAATATTATACGGGAATACTATTCCCAATTACAAACAAATATATGGTTGATAACCAAACCATAACAACTTACCAAAGTATAATTAAATGCACAAATTAACCACAAGAAATTAATTTTACCTAACAAGATGCTCCCAAAATGTAAAGGATTATTCAATATTTCTTAGTGCCTACTTGTTTTCCTCCTAACTCCTTATGGAGCTCCCGGAATCAGCCAAAGAAGTCAAGGTTCACAATTTGACTACTCATTCCTTGCACTTGAAAACCCGTTGTTGAACAAACTATCCTTAAATGATCAAAACTTTCCTAAACTTGCTTCCAACACCTTCAAGGCTTTCAAATACCACATTTGGATACTTAATACCTTTTCATAACCCTCCTAGAGGATGCACACAAGCTTCGAAATGGAAAAAATTGGCCTTTTTAGGCTTGATGGAGAATTAGTCTTTTATTGCACTTCAATGAATGGAATAATGGACCTTGTTAAACATTTTTGAAAACTTATACATGTTTACCCAATGCATTAGTAATACCTTCAAGGACAAGATACTAATGAGAATGATTGAAATTGGTTATTATGAGTTGATGAATGCATGCAAATGTGTTGGAGCTCGCATCACCTCATGATGTTTCGGATCCTTCACAGGACATTGAGATGACCATTCCCTTGATTTTTTGAATCAATAAAAACTTACATGTGTTTTGATTTATTATGTGTTATAAGGAATTGCATGAGTCCATATATTCGAGAAATTGTTGCTACCTTTAGGAGTTGTGAGGTTTATAATATATAGTTTTGACACATCTAAAACTCCTACAAATGTCAATAACCAATCAATAAGACCCCAAAACCTAAACAATGACTATATTCTTTCACAAAACATATATCGATTGTAGAATTTAAACCCTAAAAGCTTTAGGCTGAATGTTGAAATCCTAAAAAATACCTATGTACTGACCAGATTAGAATATGAAAACTATCTTCTAAACCGTGATAGATGGAGTTGTGAGACTAGTTCCATAAGGTGCAAAGTGACCTAATTTCTTATATTTACTAAAATAAATTTAAAGTATAAGAAATAATAAAGTATAAATATTAATACTAGAGAAAATAGGAATGTGAGTACATTATAACACTCTCGCGTAATAAAGCATGTAGAGTGTTATACCACATCGACATTTTAGGCTTGGTAATTACCAATCCTAGAAATTCATAACATGCTCGCAATTTCTCAAAATGTGCTCGTGTTTCATTTAAAATAAAAATTTGTTCTCTTTTTGGTCGCCCATCTCCATGCACTTTCCCATTTGTGAGAATGGTCTTGTAACATAGAACATAATCACTTATGTACTCATTAGAGTTTTGTCACATCTTAAACATTTGAGAATAAGAAATCATGCCCCTAATATTGATAGAAAATTGTGTAAGGAATTGATTAGTAAGGGTGTAAAATCCTAAAATGAGTGAATCAAGATCATAAAACCATTGTAAAGAAAAATCCTAGAGGATTTGAGGAAAGATATTGATAAGTAATGTGTCATTGAAGTATAGTACAAATAAGTAGCATGGAAAACACAAAGGTGTTATTCAAGGTCACCTTTTCTTTCAAAAATAGGAAGCTTAAGAGTAAAAAAATCTGAACAAGGGATATTTATCCACTTTTGGTGTAAATGGGCTATGAAGCAATTGAGTAGAATCCTTAATATCGAAGAAGAAAATACACCTTGTTGTAATTAAAAAATTTGAGCTTGTAAACTATGAACAAGGGTTCAAGATCTTGTGTGCTATAAGAAGAAGCATGGAAAATACTATGGGAATATATAATAGATGAAGGAATAGAGGTGGGCATAAGCATAGACATAACAACACTATGAGGTGGGAAAGTAGTTTCCCCATTGATATAGGCATCATAGATGTATGAATATTATATGTATCTATTATAAAAGATGTGAGAATATACTTTCAAGTCGAGGACATTGGGGTGTGCTTAAGTTGGGAGTGATAAATATATAAAAGAGAATAAATGTGTTGAGAATCTCCTTTAAAAAGAATCTAAAATGAAATTCTTCATTTTAAGGAAGGATCTAGAGTATGAGTGTTAGAGTCATGATGGGATCCCTTGCCTTGAGGATGTTCAAGTAAAGATAGTAAAGATAGTATGAGAAAACATATTAGAAGAAGAATATGTGCGATCCACAAGTATTATAAACCATATTACCTTGATGTTCATCATAGTCCTCAAAACCAATGGAAGTAAGAGCAATTAGAGAATAAGCTAGAAGGAAAGTAAAATCAACATGGGGTCCCCACCTTCACAAGTAGTATGAGCATGGACATGGTTAAATAGATAGTATCCCATACTATAGTAAGGAAAAAACCCTTAGGCTTGAGAAAAAATATTATAAAAGATTTTAGGCTTCATGGTAACACGTAAACATAAATCCTATAACTTAGAAGGGTCGTGTGCCAATAATAGAATGATATACCCTAGGATAGCTAGGGTTTGAGATTTTTTTCCAAAGGTCGGGCTCACCAAATGTTATTACAAATTCCTAATTAGTTAAATATAAAGTAGTGAGCTCAAAACAAAAGAAGAGATAAATACTTAGCTTTGTAGAATGGTACAAATATGGTCTATATGTGTAGACTAGAGAGAAAGATACTATGAATACGGAAATGCATTTTCTCTATATCTTGGACTAAAAACTACTATTATTCATTTGTACAACTCATTGTGGGGCATAATACGATTATATAATGCTTTTTATAGTCTTGGACTTATGCATAATAGGGTTCTATAAAATTTCCAGTCCTTCTCCATCCTACAAATGAGTGTCTCTATCTATCTCTAGGTCTCACACAACTTCAACACCACCTATAAAACAAATAGAAACCCTAGATACCTACAATAAACTTCATAAAACCATTAGATAATAAAAGGAGAAATCAGTGTGTGGGTGAGGTTGGACTACCCTTGGTGGTTAACCCTTGTTGAACCAATCCAAGTGTTTATCTACATCACCTCGAGGATAAGAAAGGCGCATGTACTTCTCCTAGTGTAGGTGCAATTGTGCATGCATATCTAATCCAACCCCCTATTGATGTCCTCGTGTCTCTTGACACAAAGATAGTGGGATAACTATAGAGTAGAAAATTTACTCAACATGGTAGTATGTGATGTGGTGTTCTTCAAATTCTTATAATAATCTCTTTTATCTCTTAAAGACCTTTGACAATGCCCACGGAGTGACTTACTTTTGGTAAGACGTGGCTTTATGACCTTTATATGCTTGTAAAGGGAGGAATCTAGACTCTTGAACCTAGAATCTTGAACCTAGTGTAAGTGCTTTATTCCTATGTGGTGACTTCTCTAAAAAAATAACTACTTTTGGAAGGTTTAGGAGAGCCTTGAGTTCTTTAGCTTTGATATTTTCAATATGAGCTCATGAGAATGCCAAGTGAGTTATACAATGTAATTAACTTTCTTACATGGCTTCAAAGATTATACATTCACATTATGGCTGACTTAAGGAGCATGAACCAACTCACATACGGTTTTAAATTTAGAAAAAGATTCATTCGATAAGAGGTTTTGGGACGTATAGGTCAGTGATGACCGATCCGTGTCATATGGTCCCCAGGGAAATTAACAAGGAAAGAGATAGAGTCTAGGAATGATGCCTATAGATGGATTCTTGCTTTGGGTTATTAATATTTCCTAGATGAATGACATAGTAAAGTGTAGAGGTGAGAAATTCATGAGAGAGATAGAGAGGTATGCAAATTGAGCTTAGAATGCAAGCATATATATTAACATAGGAATAAAGTTAAACTTTTTATTGCCAAATCGGTAAGTGCACCAAGTCAAAAAAAGTGGACAAAATCCTAAAAATGGTCAAACGCAATCGTGTTTTGTAATAATGTGATCACGTTATGTTTTCCTAGGCCCGATAATTCATAAACCTAAAATGCATACGCGTTTTGCTATATATGAATTTTGTAAGGGCTTGAAGGAGCCATATTTACTAAAATAAATGTTAAGTATAAGATTTATTTTATTATTTATTTATACTTTTATTATTTCTTATACTTATTCTAGTAAATATAAGATGTTAGGGTCACTCTGCACCTGATGGAAGTGGTCATGTAGCTCTGGCAGTTATAATCTAGAAGATAGTTTTTCAAAATCTAATCTGGTCAATACTTATTCATTTTCAAGATTTCAGCAATGACCTAAAACTTTTAGGCCATATATATTGTAGTCGATATTTGTTTTGGGAAAACATATAGTCATTTTGTAGGTTTTTTTACCTTCATGGATTGGATTTTGGCACTACCACTACTTGAATTTATACCAATTTTAAAATTTGGTCCATAATTCACTTTAGTGACCATGAATCAACTCTATGATGCTTGTCTACTTCTTACTAAAATGAGATCCTCACTTTCTAGATAGAGGATTGCTCCCTAAATGGGATTCTTATCCTATGGAAAAATGAGGTGATTGTAATGTGCCTCCTCCTTAAGGTGTGATCACACTACTAGGTGTCGAATGATTTTTTATGAATAGTACCAAGTGAATTGTATCAAATGAACTCAAATGATTGCTCATTCTTAGAAACATGGTGCTCCATATAAAGATCATCCATTTGCATTTCGGCTCTAAAATCATCTTTCATGGAATAAAATTCAAGATTCTCATACGTTTCTTTGCTCATATGTATCTCATGGAGATAGATGATGCCTTAATACTTCACACATGATGGTCTTGAATACCTTGGTTGTATGACTAGCTCATTTTAGCTTGTTCATTAGAGAGATTTGGGTACAATGACACAATCAAGATATGATGATCATCAAGTCACTCCTTGAGCTCCAAATTTCACCTTTGAATATGATGAATCCTTCACAATTCAATTTATTTACCAAGATGAAACCTGGGTGTAAGCATGTTTATGGTACATGGACACTTTTTTTTCTCAAGTTGTTCCTCATGGAAATGGGTTTCCACCTCCAGGATAGGGGATGAATCCTTGAATTAAATTTGAGTATGAGTTACATGTTCTTGACCTCCATACTTCACTGAAACACTAAAAATCACATTTTACGATCAATGAAACTATTCTAAAAATCTAATTTTGCTTGCAACTCAAAATTTAGGTCCTATTTCATTTTGAACTTAGAGGGGTAAAAGTGAAGAGTTTGCAGTACCTAAAGAAATATTTAATCCTTGAATGAATGTTGATTATTCCACCTTATATATTATTCTAATATCCTTCTAATTCCTATTTTGTTTCATCCTAAGTCTTTCCATAACTCCTGGAATCATCCAGAGAAGTCAACTTTTACCGTTTTAGCTTTCATTCCCTGCACCTGAAAACCCGGTCTTAAAAAGATTGCTCCTGAATGAGATTTTATTTCCTAAAATTTCCTAAATTTACTTAGACATCTTCAATTCTCTCTGAAATCACCCTCATATGCTTTATATTTTCTCTAAAAACTTTTGAAGGGTGTTCAATTAGCTTCTGAGAATGACAAAAATAACCTTTTTACGCCTTGAAGGAAGTAATCTCTCATAAAAACTAAATGAGTTGATCGATCACCTCAAACACTATTCCCTACACACTAAAACACAATGAATGATATTATTAGGACTTTCCTTTAGGTCAGGGTTTATTATTTATGGTTTAGGGTTTAGAGTTTAGGATTTATGGCTCATGGTTAAGGTTGAGGATTTATGACTTAAGGTTTAGGGTTTAGGGCTTAGGGATTAGGATTTAGGTTTAGAAGTTTAGGGTTAAGTGTTTAATGTTTAGGATTTAGTGTTTAGGGTTTAGGGTTTAGGTTTTTTAGGTCTGTTTAGTGTTTAGGGTTTGGGTTTTGGTGTTTAAGGTTTAGGGATCGGGGTTTAGGGTTTAAGGTTTAGGGTTTAGAGATTATGGTTTAGGGTTTAGTGTTTAGGAGTTTAGGGTTTAAGTTTTTCGAGCTCGGGGTTGGGGTTTAGGTTTTAGGGCTCATGGTTTAGGGTTTAGGGTATAATGTTAGGGTATGGTTCAAGGTTCAAAGTTCGGGGTTAATGGTTTAGGATTTAGGGTTGGTTTTGGGTTTTGGGTTTTGGGTTTAGGGTTTAGGTTTTAGGTTTTAGGGTTTAGGGTTTAAGGTTAAAGATTTAGTGTTTAATTTAAGGTTTAAGGTTTAGGTTTAGGGCTTAGGGTACATGGTTTAGGGTTTATATTTTAGAGCTCGGGAATGAGGGTGTGGGGTTCAAGGATTAGGGTTTAGGGGTTTAGGTTTTAAGGTTTACGGTTTAGGGTTTATTATTTTGGTTTTAGGGTTTATAGTTTATGGTTTAGGGCTCGGGGTTAAGGGTTGAGGGTTTAAGGTTTAGGTCGCAGAGTTCAAGGTTTAGGATTTAGTGTTTAGGGCTCTAGGGGTTTAAGGTTTAGGGTTTAAGGTTTAGGGCTTATGGCTTAGGGTTTAGGGTTTAGGATTCAATATTTAGGGTTTAGGATTTAGTATTTAGGGTTTAGGGTTTATGGGTCAGGTTTTAGGGTTTATGTTTTAGTTTTTAGGGTTTAGAGCCAAGGTTTAGGGTTTATGGTTTAGGGCCAAGGTTTAGGGTTTATGATTTTTTTAGGGTTTAAGGTTTAACATTTAGGGGCTCATGGTTTAGGGTTTAGGGTTTAGGGCTCAGGAATCAAGGTTAAGGTTTAGGGTTTAGCGTTTAGGGTTAAGGGTTTAGGGTTTAGGGTTTAGGGTTCAGGATTTAGTGTTCAAGGTTTAGGGTTTATTATTTTGGTTTTAGGGTTTATAGTTTAGGTTTTAGGGCTCATGCTTAAGGGTTGAGGGTTTAAGGTTTAGGTCGCAGAGTTCAGGTTTTAGGGTTTAGTGTTTAGGGCTCATGGTTTAGGGTTTAAGGTTTAGGGTTTAGGGTTTAGGACTTAGGGTTTAGGGTTTAGGATTCAGTGTTTAGGATTTGGGGTTTACGGGTCAAGGTTTAGGGTTTAGGATTTAGGGTTTAGTTTTTAGGGCTTAGGGTTAAGGTTTAGGGTTTATCAGTTTTTAGGGTTTAGGTTTAGGGTTTAGGGATCATAGTTCATGATTTTAGGTTTAGGATTTAGGGCTTAGGGCTTAGGGCTCAAAGTTTTGGGCTTAAGGCTCATGGTTTAGGGGTTAGGGCTCATGGGTAAGGGTTGGATGTTTAATGTTTAGGGTTTAGGACTTATGGTTTAGGGATCATGTTTAAGGGTTTGGGGTCTTAGATTAAGGGCTCAAGGTTTAGTGTTTAGGGTTAAGGTTTAGGGCATATGGTTTAGGGTTTTGATTTTAGAATTTAAACACTAAAAGCTTTAGGTTGAATGTTGAAATCCTGAAAATTACCTATGTACTGACCATATTATACTATAAAAACTATCTTCTAAACCGTGATAGATGGAGCTATGAGACTAGTTCCATAAGGTGCAGAGTGACCCTAACATCTTATATTTACTAAAATAAATTTAAAGTATAAGAAATAATAAAATATAGATAATAAAAAATAAAAAATTTATATACAAGTTTTTTTTTTCATTTATTATTATTTCTTATACTTAATCATTTATTTTTGTAAATACAAGCATACCAAAACCACATATCATGCTTATATTATAGTACGCGTGTACGCGTTATATAGCACGTACGTATTATGATTTTTTACTTTTCTAAGCCATGCCTCAAGGCTTGGGATCCGGTTTGGATCCCAAGCACAGGCATGGACCTGCACAAACATGACAAATCATGTGTTTTTGTAGGAAAATGCAAAAATCTAACTTCCACCATGATAAATCAACATAAAACGATCAATTCGTTTTAAAAAAATTATACCACGATGTAGAGCATAGTTTCTTCTTTGTATAAATATATTTTTTCAATTTTTGATAAATATCAGGTTTTCATATTATTTATTTTCTAGCTATGCCTTTTTATAGCTATTTTTAAAGTTTAAACATGTCTATCTTTTGTCATGTATCTTTTTTGACTCATCAAAATTGAAAAAAAAATTTAGGCACAAACTAGGACTAATTCTATACATATTAAAAAAAAAAACTAATTTTCGATATTTTTTTAGGTAGTTTGGGGGTGCACGGTCGGAGCTTTGTTATTTTTCAAAACTTAAAATTTATGTACTAGAAAAATCATACAAAACTAAATACTCGCTAAAAATTCTATAAAAATTCTAGCACAAACTAGATACTCCTAGCTATCTTTTTACCAAAGGGTTTTCAAAAATACTAAATGGTGCTCAAAAAATGGTGGGGGCACAAAAGTCACTCTATTATGTTTTTTAACAAAAACAGGAGCACCTATTGGTATTTTAGTTATTTGACCCACTTAAACTTATTCGTTTTCATTAAAATTTAGTGGCTTAGAAACTAGACTCAAAATGCTATGATTCATGTTTATACAACATCTTCCAATTTTGAGTGTAACTATTTCAAAAACTCATACAAGTTGAAGTTTTTTATTTTTCAAAAAAATGCATCCACTTAAGACCCCCTTTTGGCCCCCAACTTGGTGCACTTACCCAAAAGATAAGTTAAAATTTGAGTGTCTACATAACCTTTTTTAAGACCTAACCTAGAATTTTATGCATGTTATAATCTTAGACTACTCATGCTTTAGGGGATCTCCAAATTTTCCATGTGTGATTTGTCCAAATATGACATGTGGTACATTTACATGTATTTTGGCTCATTTTCTCCATGCGATATTTGTTTTCTATGAGTCCATGAATTTGGGCCACCTATGTCATTTTTACATGGGCCTAACTTGACCTTATACTACCTCTTTTATCAAAATTTAACTAGGAATTGGGCTCGTGATACCTTCCTCTTTCTTGCTTCACTAAACTATACAATGCTTTTTTAATAAAAACACTTTGAGAACCTTTTTCTCTTAAATTTGGGAATAATATCTCAATTGGTTTTCGATGAGGCACAAACTTGAACCACCATTGGAATGTCATAACTGAAGATTTGGGACTTCCTTTCAAATCTATGGGATCATGTAATTTTTCTCATAGATATGCAATGGTGTTGGGGACATAAGAGAGTATTTTGAGACTCATTTTCATTTTATCAAAAACTTGGCACTAACATTGAATCTCCTTGAGCTCTACAAAGTATGTAATGTTTTCCAATGAAGCGTCGGAGCTATTGAATTGGGTTATGAGCTCAGAGGAAATTAATTAACATTTTTTGTCAATAAATATTTGAAATGGGAAGGACACCATTATTTTAAGCACACTAGGTCATGTAGCGGTCATGTGAGAGTATTGATATCTTTAGGGTGCATGGGGACAACTAGAAGGGGTTAATAACACAAAAATAGAGATTGAGAGGCATAAGTGTCATTAATAAGAGAAAAGCTGGGTAGAGGCTTGAGAGGGGTGACAAAAAATTTGTGCAATGATGGTTTTTTCTTGGAAGATCATAAAGTCAACTAAAATGGCATGGGGTCAAATTTTGTTAAAATTTGAAAAAATGTAATTCGATCCTACCAAATCCATCTTGAATTCAAAGCACAATCAATTCATATAATACAAGATATTTTTTGTGTCATCTTCAACATGACCAACTCTAATAGTTAGCTTATAACATTCTTCATTGTAATCACTTAATCTCATATCCCTTTGTTATATCATCTTGCTAAAAATCATATGACAATCCTATAAAATGAACTTTTATTTTAGTTTCAAAATGAATCTATTCTAAGTTTTGATCTTCACTTTTCCTTTGCACAATATTTTAGTTTGAACATATGGTCACACAATATTGATCTTCCAAGAAGATCAACATATTCTAAGTTTTGTAAGGAGATGTGATTACAATATGTCTCGTTATTGTGGTGTCTTTATAACCTTCAATTCGACTAGTAAATCTACCATAAACACACCATATTTGTAATGTAAGTATATGTATTATTTAACCATGACTCGCTAGTATTCTTTCATTATTACCTCCTTGGTTTTATATTTCATTATAATCAAATATATTCTTCAATTTGATTTCCTATATACCTTCTATCTAACATCTATTAGAAGATGCCTTTGAATGTTTTTTATCATCAATTGTAATGCAAAAATAACCTTGAATACCAAATGATGTACTCAACTTCACAAGGATTTCAACCAATGTTTGTTTCAAATGACGGAAAAAAATAATCTTGATTTGATACCATTCATGTTGTTTTGGTCAGGGAATTCAATTATAAGATACCTTACCCCGACAAATCTCAAAATAATTAGCAAGTATATTGAATGAAATGCAACATCTCGGTGAAAATGAAAATACTATTAGAAGAAATGAGAGTTAATTTGTCTCACTTTATCGATCTTGTATTTATCACCATTAAACATATTAATAAGACCAATTGTTATCGATTCGTATTGACAACAACAATAACAATGAAAATAACAACATTGATCTAAATACATTGACAATGACACCTAACAACTCCACTACCTAACAATTATCATCCCATCAATCAAGTTTAACATAAGACGATCGTATGAAGGAATTCATTTTTCATCGAGTTTAAAGAAACAAGTGCGGGGACATACTTATATAGATATAAGACCCACCTACTTACATGAATACCTCAATGCTTCAAGTGACCTAAATTACATTTACTAAATCATTACTAATTTATGTATGTCACAATCATTTATATAAGATAAGCCCCCAATGGTTCCTTAACAAAATTAGAATTATTACACGTAACTTGATGTATACAAGTCAACTCAATAATTAATATGTAGACCACAAAAAGGCCACCCTATAGGTCTTTCATCTTTTGGAGAAGACTTTATATCATGAAAAGGTAATGCCCAATATTAATACATTAGGTCTTTAGATGATTTAAGGAGGACCTATAGTGCACAAAAAAAAGTTTTGCTTTTTCCTATGACTTAAATATTAATTATGATATTAGGTGTTTTCAAATGGGAGTCTTGGTAACTTTTCTTGACACACATCGAGGAATAGAAGATCAAGGTTTTGTGCCAATGGTCAATGACAAAGGTATCATCAAGACTGTTGATGAGGGGAAACCATAATCATTCATTTAATCTCTAAAGAGTAGTTGTGCTCTTAGCTAAGAACACGGATCTCCCACCCTTGTTATCTACAAAATTGCACCATTATCACTATTGATCACTCGTCTTTGAGATAATCAGAGGGTATGGTTATGGCATGCTTGATTTTTTGTACTGCAAATTCTAAATAGGAAGCTTGTGTAGAGAATCGTAGTTTTGATAAAGTGGAGGCACAAATAGAATATATTATTTGTGTGGGAACAACTTGAGCCATGGAATAGGTGTGGGACATGTAGGTAATTAATTCCCAATTTTTATTTCCAAATTTCCATTCATGTCTTCATCTTATGTAATTAATTAAGCATTATGTAATTGAAAACCTTGACATTGTAGAAAAATAAATAAAATAGAAAATCCCATTTTTCCCATATTTTCTCAAACTTTTTCATTTCTTTCAGTTGTGTAAGGCCTAGGTGTTAGTGTCGTAGAAATGATGGACAAGTGAATGACGTTGAATGAGCAACCTCTCCATGTGGCTAAAAAAGATGTAGTACAACGTTATTCTTAAGCTCGGTACAATCTTAAGTGTAAATTACACTCACGTGAATAATGCAAGTGAGATTGAGATGATAAAGTAGAGCACATATAACAAATATTATTTGGGTGGGAATAATATGAGCCATGGAATAGGTGTGGGATGTATACGTATTTAATTTTTATTTTTTTCTTTCAAACTTTCCATTCATGTCTTTGTCTTATCCAATAAATAAAACATCGTTTAATCAAAAACCTTAACACCATAAGAAAATAAGATAAAAATACCAAAGACAAGTTTTCCCCATATTTTCTCGATAAAATGGTTTCTTTTAGTTCTGTAATGCCCAATTGTTGGCACACTAGAAATGAAAAATAAGTTAATCGCACTAATCGAGCGACCCTTCCATATGGCTAAAAAGATGCAACACAACATTATTCTTAAACTTGATATTAGTTTTGATTAAGTTGACTCATGTTACTTGATACTTATTACAACATATCCGTGTACCACTCTCAAAATATTATCTCCTTCTTTTCTCCTTGATATGGAACTATTTTAATAAAATATTCTAGAGATATATCAAAATATCTTCCCAAATTTGTCACCTTTCAAAAAGTTAAAAAATATAAAACTAAACCAACACATCAAAGTTAGAATATTAAAAAGTGTCATGGTCTACGTTGGGATTAAGTAACCTTTGTAAACCATGGAGAGGCCATCCACATATAAACACTTTCCTCTTTTGGAGAAGAAGTGGTATTATTTTGGATACCGTGAAAAATCTAATGCCCAACATTGATGCATTTCCCACATTTAGTTTTTTCATCTATGCCATCTCATTTTCCTAATGTGTACAAATTGTTTCTTGTTTCATAAAATGAGGATATCTCATGTACCACTTCATTATTGAATTTCTAAAATAAATTCAATATCACATTTTACAAGTTCAAACATCATCTCTCATCCCTAACATATTGCAATGAATGGACCCACTATAGTGTACTATTGTTGATGTTGACCTACACAACTAAAAGGCTTTGAAGAAAAAAATCCTCGCTTTAGGTATTCTTCTTCAATTAAGAAAATGATTATTTTGTTGAACTAACCTTACTCAACAAAGGATTTCACGTGAAGAAAACATGTTTCACTCCAATGTACCATGATGGAAAAGTCTTATTATTTAGTGTGACTAGCAATTGAATCCATTAGGTGCAATTGAGATTCCTATGCATTGCACATACGATTCACGATGTTTGGTGGGAATGGTTGTGATCTCATTCACATCATCCCATGGATTTTCTTGGGGTCTCTGACTATATGTCAAGATTTGAAAGACGTGGCTAAGTGTTAATATTTTTTCCACAACCTACCATTCACCATAGAATAATAGAAACAAACCCACATTTGACAAGTCCTCTATTGCATTGACAATACACAAATTGTAAAACAAAACACAATCTCTTATACATACACAAAAATGATATGAAAGCAATGAATTATCCACAAATAATATTGCATGATACCAATTATTGCATTTGTAATGTTACAAGTAATTACATCGATAGTTGATGACCAGGCTAGATCAATGAGAGTAAATTTTCACAATGCAAAAAATATTAGAAGGCTATGGGTTCTGTTCTCATAGATATGCGGCCATATACATGACATCCACATTAATTTGGTTCTCTTGGGCCCCACCAATTCTTCTCAAAGTCAAGTTCTCCTTGCATTGGTTATTAAAATTTCTTTAAACTTATCTGATATTGAGTATTGCAATTCAAAATTACTAGCATATGGCATATCTTCACACTACTAATGGGATTGCTTGAGTTCGTAAATAAAAAATTTCCTCTTTTCCAAAGCCTCAAAATTTGACTTAGAAGTTTCTTTCTTGAGACCACACTTTTCCTTTTAAGATATATCTAAATTACATTACCTCAATGGCCTGCACCCCGCACTCCCTTTTCCCTTCAAAATATTAAAATAAATGACATGTGTTTCATATCTTCCTGGTCGTAAGAAAGAGGATTTTCTCCTTCGTTCCTTCTAACATTTTCCCTTCGCTAGATTTCCTCTCCTTCTATCTCCTTCTTCATCACCCCTCTTCTCCATCTTTTATCTCCCTCATGTTTAACTTCTCTGTCTCATCCCTTCGACGTTTCCATCGCAGATCTTACATGCGATTGCTAGTTTAAGAGTTGTTCCAATAGTAAAAATGAAAGAAGAATGTGATGATGGTCCATGACTAATCCATAGCGATAAGGGAATCTATAAAACATTATTAAAAACCCACTATACTCATTTATAAAAACAAAAATTATACCTTTTGATTGGGGGAAGGTGCAAAGGTTTATACGAGTGAGGTCACCCAAAACAAAAAGCCACATCAGGGACCGTCCGGTCCATACCTTGACTGCATTATTTTTAGCAGATAAAAGTCCGGGCTATTATTGTAAGATAAAGGCGACGACGGGACTTGTGACGTTGTGCACTCCATCCGTCTATGTGATCGATCCGTAGCTCGGAAGCAGCGACGAACTTCTTTTCTCGAACGTGACGCTGAACGACTGCTTTTCATTTCGCCTTTGGAAAGATAGCACGCTTGGCCTCACTACAATGCTCACTCCACCCGGCGAGTTTACACTAACTCTGTACACCGAAGCGCCGTTACCCACGTTCGTCACAGTCCGCTTGTTTTTCAACTGCTGCGTAGAAGAATCGAATTAGAAAATACTGCCGAAAACGACGGATAATTGATGCTTCCTGGATCTGTGCCTCCTCGAGCATTTCTGGTGCAAGTGTAATTTGTCTTCGTCACGATTCCCATCTGCTGGGGACTGTATTTCAGAGCGCAAAGGAAATCCACCTAGGATGGCGACGCCCGGCCCGATTATGTCCGGCTTCAGAATTTGCGGCGTTAAGGGATTGGGCCCTCTCGAGGAGAACGCCGCCACCACGGGCGCAGGCTTCATCTCCACTACAGTCACGCCCTTCAACTCTATCGTCGCCCTCGCTCTTGTGCTTGTATTTTTGTAGTTTCTGATCAACTCCCTGGTTTTGAAGCCCACTGCCAGAGCCGGAATCAAGTGGTCATTCGGAACGAGAGCTTCACCTTCTTTTGCAGTGTTAGACAATATCATGCCCACTCCCCCTAAAGATTTCACTACCAAACCTTTCTCCCAGTTGGAGACGCTTCCTCTATCACAAATTACAATTTTTACTTTTACCAGACTGCGGTTCAGCGTCTCATCCCGGCAGAAATTACCGGGTAAACCGAACTCATTGTCGCTATTAGCGGCATCGCCTGCATAGATGAGAGGAAACAGCTTCCCTTCGAGAAATGGTTTGCCGGTGTATAAGGACACGCCGCTGTAACGAACCCCGTTGCCTAGAACTAAAGTGGCCGGAAAAGACCTATCGAGTGTGCCTGAACCCACAGTAGTGATCCAAGGGGCCACGTTGCCCACATTCCCTGCATCTGGACCCGAATTTCCTGCCCAGCACGACACGAAGATCCTCTCCCGACGGCTGAAAACGCTCCGATTGCAATTTCGTTTGTATCGTAGGCCCGACCATTGCCTCCTCCCATGGACAGCGACAAAATATTTACACGGTCTTTAACAGCACCATTTATACCGGCAAGAATATCGGACTCGAAACATTCCCCGGCCCAACAAACCTTATAAACGGCAACTCTTGCGGTGGGTGACATGCCTACAGCAGTACCGCTCGCAAATCCAGAATAGGTAGCGTTCCTTATAAGCGATCCCGCAGCGGTGGAAGCCTGTGCGTTCCGTGACCATCCTGATCCCTGGGAGATCGGTATACCGCAGTCTTATTAATATCGCCCCTTGAAGATTCATAGCTTTTACAGAAGAACCTTGCGCCGATCAGTTTCTTATTGCAATGAGAGGCGTTGAAGGCCGTCCCGGATTGACACTTTCCCTTCCAACGAGAAGGCACCGCCGTCATTCCATGGTCGCTGAAGCTGGGACTCTCGGGCCAAACCCCGGTGTCCACAACCCCAATAATAATATCGTCGGAATTATTGGACTGCCGCGTCCATGCACTGTTTTTGGCCTCCAATCCCAAAAAATGCGGGGTGCGCGTGGTGTCGAGGTGGTACACGCTCTCTGCACGCACCCTTAAAATTCCTTCCTTCTCCCGCAAGGCCTCCGCTTTCGCACCAGTCAGCCCCACTGCAAATCCATGCAATGCTTGATCGTAATTGTACAAAATCCTAGGTGAATCGTCGCGGTCACCTTCGTCAAGGACAGGCAAGGATTCGACTAAGGACGCATGCCATCGCTCTGACTTGGTAAACGAGGAGGGCATCTGCGGCTTCAACGTGTGGAATATGTATGTCTGGACAGAGCTGGTTGCCATTGCACAAGTTGCAACAAATGCTATAAAATAGAGTTCCCAAATCAATTGGTATCCCAGATTCTTCATCATGCTCTCTGTAAGTGTAAACGATCAGACCAAACGATTTCTGTAAAATGTAAGTCTCCTCCTCCCTCTATATAAGATGGTCGTGGCACAATTCACTCAACTGGGAAATTAAAAATTAGAAACGTTGGAAATGAGTTTTGGAACCTCACACATCTTGTTGGGTGTAATAAGCAATCACTTCCAAAAATAATGCTTAAAACTCAAAGCCCTTCGGCAGCCAAACAGATTAAACGATCATCAATATATTCATTCTACTCGCTAATTAAAAATTAGAAACGTTGGAAATGACTTTTTCGAACCTCACATCTAGTTGGATATTAATAATAATAACCTCGCATGGTGGTCACGTGGTATTCCTTATCACGAAAAACTTTTGTTGAATAAATAATCGATTCCAACAGTGGCACATGGTATCGCCTGCAATGGCAGACAAAAACAATTCTTAAAAATCAAGGCACTTGAGCAGCCAAACAGTTTAAAACATTGTAGTTCCTGATTTGGACTGACTTGGGTCAAATTCACAAATTTGTCTTTCAAAGTCTCCAACTATGGTTTCCATGTTTTATATCAAACGAATTTTTAATGTTCTTCTCCATATTGGATGCAATATAATGCATGTTAATCTAAATCATCTATGATTATTAGATGAAATATATTATTTCTACATTAAGTTAGTATTAAACATCTATTATAGGTAATAAACTTTTTAATAAATTATGGTTTAGTATTTTTATGTCTTAATTTAATTGTAAAGGAGAAGATGGAATATTCTTTTAGACTCTTATTTCAACATATGCTATTTATTACTTTAAAATTTATGAAATAAGGTTGGAAAAATAAGGTAGTTGAAGATATTTATTATGATCGAAAAAATGAATAGTAAAGATTTCCATAAAAATTATCAAATCCTAATAAAGATCATAGTCAATGTGCTTTAATGTCTATAAATAACATATTGTTTTTCAATACACTCACGACCTATGCCAAAATACAAGCTTCGAGCATAGTATAGACCCATTATTGAGCAAGGATACCAAGCACCAAGCTTATCATTCATAGTAAAAGCATAAGATATATTAGGTACCACTCCCATTGTCTACACCTAAAATTAGTCATTACTAATTTTACTAATTATTCCCTCCTAATATTACTAACACTCATCCTACACTTACTAACATTATGCTTTATCCCATCTTCCCATCATTTTAATTAATCACCCAATTATCTTCCACTTATCATATAATTATATGCTATCATAATTTAGGAATTTAATATTCCTAGTCACCTACCCATACTTAGTCTCTCCTACCAATCACCCTAGTAATTATTCGTTAACCCCGATCACATCTAGAAAAATCGACCTAATCTTAGAACTCTCCACCACTTTTTAGAATTCTCCAATTCTAGAGCCTTCTCCTTCCACCACCTTCAATGAATGTTAAATTCATAAAAACCCTCTCTATAATTGTCCATTGCCCTTCACCATTGATTTAATCCAACACAAATTCATCATAACTATCTATTTTCCTATAAATCACTTCACCACCTCATACAAAACATTTTCCACTTTAGAGATTAATCAAGCAACATTACCAGTGTTGTTGAATCTTAGAGCCAATCAACAAGCAATCAAATTAAACAAGCAACCATCTTGAAGCAAGCAATAAAATTTGGGAAAATCCATTCCATCAGCATCAACCCAACTCAAGATAAAGAGAGGTAAAATGTGTCTTATATGATTATCTTGAGTGTCTTAATCCCACCTTAACTCTTTGGCCCAATATGAGGTGTTAGGATTAGTTCGAGTAGAATGATTTGGTTGATTTTCATGGCTTCAAACTTGTATTCTTGGAACTAAAACCTTAACATGTTTTGGCATGTCCGATGGGAATTCCACGCTTTTATTAGGTTGTTCATGATTGTTGGGACCTAATATCATACTTATAGAGAAATCAGATCAAATAGCTTGCATAAATTTCAAAATTTTGAGTTTTTCTTATCGATTTTTGTGGTGTCTGCTAACATCATTTTGTGTTGTGTAAATTCATTTTCATGAGAATCTCGTTGTTTTTGCACTTTGTATGTAGGATATAATTTGACATCATTTTTGTGAGTGATTGCGGCGTTTTGCGTAAGACCACATTATTTTCAAGAGCCAACATCATTTTTACACAACCCACACCATTTTCATGACAACCTACATTGTTTTCACGAGAGCAAGTTTAATTTTTGTTTTATCCAATTTCTAGCACTATTTCTACTTCTTAATCACCTTGTTGCTATTTAATATCATCTTATCTAGCTTGATAACCTCTTTAAACATTTTGTTTTCTATCAATTTTTTGTACAACATTGAGGATAGGATCAATAAATTAAAATAGTTATTATTTAATTTTTTCCTATGAATCTCTTAAATTTTAAATAAGTTGTACAAAATTAATTAAAAACCTTTTAAAACCACTTTCTCACAATAACTAAAAATTATTTAATAATATGATTAAAATTTATAGTTAATACAAATAATTGGGCGAGTTCGATTGGTTAATTTATCATCCATTTAATATTAATTAGTTTTTTAAAAGTTATAAATAATTCATATAAAAATTAACTAAAAACATTTATTATTAACTATTTTCTAGTGTTAGATAACTAATAAAATGTTAATAATATCATTAAAAAAATCTCCCCCTCACTAAAATCTCCTCAATTTATGTTATCCTTAAAAAAGAATATAAATTTTCTCTCATTCACCATTGTATTCTTTTATCTTGAATATGGATAGTTGAGTATGATATGAAATGTTGATAGAAATAAATCGCCACAATTTTATTTTAAATTTTATTTCTCTTACTAATAATTATGATGATAGGTGTCATATAATGATAGTGATAGGTTGTGCTTTATAGCATTGTAACATCCCTAGAAAAATAATTAATGGATAACTTAAATTTGACGTTTATTTGATAGGCATAAGGTAATTTCAATTTTAAATTTGATGTCTATTTGACTACCATTTAAAAGATTTTCTTTTTTATTATGTTTTGAAAAATCAATCAAAATATCATAATATATTATCATACTAATAGAATTTAATTTTTTTCATTTTGCCCAAACCAATACTTTAGTACAACTAAATTGATACGGTTTAAGACTAATTAATAAAAAATTGAAAATAAAATAAAATAAATAAATAATATGTTATACGAAATATCTAAAATAAATATATATAATATGTATTACTATAATAAAATAATTATATTCAATAAAAAATTAACAAATAAAAACATATTGGTAGGCTTGAGAAATCAAACAAATTAAAAGAAAAAACAACATGAAAATGTTGAATATAAATTTTAGATGCAAAAATGGCCTTGTGACATTTTTTAGTTGCTAAGTTATATGATTTTAAGTATTTTTTTATTTGTCTATAATTGATTGAAATTAAATAAATTTATTGAAGTGCATTGCTTCCTTACTTGAGGTATATATGATTTTAAGTTTATTTATTTGTCTATGTTATGATTTACATTGCTTTCCTTCTATCATTCTTTTCATTGACACATTAAAGCACTTACATTGGTTTGTTTTGGGGTACTCAGCCACATTTGATGGGCTTATTTTTATATTCTTGAAAATTAAAGTGCATTAATTTTCTTAGTTTTTATATAAAGTTGGTGAATAGTGAAACACTTTAAAGTTTTTAATGTTAGTAAAATTAGTTTGAATTACATAAAAATAATAAATTAGAAGTTTATATAAATTAAGTACATATAATTCTTAAGCTTAGTTGTAATGGACTAGAGATTTCATTATTCCAAACTCATCTTGGATACAATTGTGACATCATCCTTTATCCCTTATTTAATAGTATTATCAAACATTGGAACAACATTAAAATTGCATTAAATAACTATACAACAAATTTTACAAAATCATATACACCCTTAAACCACAAACCATTTAATAAATATATTATTTTCAATTTGGAATGCCTAAGACCTCCTCTAACCTTGAGCGGCCCATATGGTAATTCAAGATATTGTTTCCAATTTAAGCCAAAGAGAACCTGAATTGCTTTAAAAATATAAAAATTCAATAAATTGTTAGATTATAAGTGTTTAGCTATAAACACCAAGCAAATAAATTGAAGATCCCAACAAATGAAATATTGTAGTCAATTTAATTTCAAGAATATGGTCTGCTAAGAGTCTAGAGCCCTATTATGTTTTGTATTTGTTTAAAATGCCTGTCACTTTTTCTCTAATTTTATAATAATAGCGCTATTAAAATAATGGTAAATTTATTTTCGCAATTGACATCATTATACCGATAAGTTTCCTATAATGATAATTAGGGGTGTTGTTGGTCCTTGGAGCATATAACTTAAATTTGACGTTTATTTGGTAGTCATGAGGTAATTTCAATCTTAAATTTGATGTCCATTTAATTACGATAATATTTTTTACCACACGGTGAAATTTGGAAAAAATTTGTGCATTTTCTCAGAGTCCAACACATTAATAAAACTACATTGCTACAATTTAAGACCACTTACTAAGAAATTCTTGTAAAAAATAATAAAGTTATTAATCAATATAATCTACATAATTTTAAAATAAAAACCTTAAGATTAATATGTATTTGTATTTTTTTAAATAGATATATTTAAAATGTATAATATTATTAATATTGAATATTTCCTTCCTTGACGACCAAGGAGGAGCGAGGAGATGGCGAGTCGAGGAAGCGAAGTTAGGGTTTTCACGAAATGGGCTGATGTGGTGGAGATGGTGAGAATCTCAACCGAAACATTTGTGCTTCCCCTTCTATCCCAAACACAACGGTGAATGAGGGAAATGAAGCGGAGATCTGGGGTATGGAATGACACACTCATCACTTGGAAGGATGTCGTTTGTATCAAAGATTAAAATAGTTTGAGAAAGAAAGACTAGGTGGCCTTTATAGCAGATCTAAAAATCAGAGCTGGGACGGATCCCAAGTGCCATAGCCGCCCCTAGTGTAGAATCTCGAAGCTCCCTCAAGCCCCGAATGGCGGTTCGAGTACGGTTGTATCGGAGGAGGTGGAGGCACTCACCACAATCAAGGTTTCAGCGGGCAGGGAAGTGGTGGGTTTCACACCAATCCTGCCCCAAAACTTACTTCCTTCAAGGCTGTTGTCCAAGAATCCGCCCTTAACCCGAGTAGCTCCCACGCGTACATCATTGAGCTTGCAAAGGAAATCTCGATGCTAAGTTTACATAAACCAGAGGTTGGAGCCCATATGTTATACTGCCGTGCGGTGGCTATCATTGGGAGATATGATGGTCATTTGGATGCCAATGCCCTAACCTAGTGGATCTTTGAAAATTGGACCAACAATTGTGAGATCTCCTTCTGCTCCATGGGCTTCTTTGTTGTCCAGTTTCAAAACGAAGAGGATTACCATACATGTCTTTTGGACGGACCGTGGTTTTGGGGTAACGCTGACGGTTCCTCACTCCTTGGTTCCCCAAATTTGATCCGAACACCCTTTCAGTGACTAAAATGCATGTGTGGGTGCGGCTCCCGAATCTTCCACTACACCTTTGGCATGCCCTTGAAGACATCGGCCACGCTCTAGGGAGATTTCTAAAGATAGACCATTCCATGGTTGTAATTGGCATTGTACTTTCCGAGAATATGCATTGAAATTGATCTTAGCAAGGGACTTCCGGATAAGATCATCCTAAAAGTGGGGAATTTGCAGCATGTACAACAATTGGATTATGAAAATATGACATTTCGGTGTCATCTTTGCAAGACTCGGTCACTTACAGGGTTTTGCCCAGAAATCAAAAGGAAGAACACCCTAAAGAAAAAGAAGACGTCACCTAGTAGTGGTTGGAATAATCCTCCCTTTCATTAGGCATGTGAAGCTAATGCAAAGGTTGATCAAGGAGGGATCAAGCAAACAAAATCAAAACAGAGAAAGGAACGGAAAGAAGATAAAAAGGTAGCAGCAGAAAGAGTGAAGAGAGGCCATGAATCCAATAAATCAAATAAATCAGATTTTGATTAGGAACATACCCTGATCAAACCATATCTCCCATGGATCCCAACAATTGCGCATATGGTAGTTGTTTTGAGCGAGCCCGTGGCATGAGGTCGGGAAGAAAAAAGGCAAAAAGGGGCGATTCAATAACATGTTAGATTATTATCCCTCGCTCGATGGTAGTTCCAGTTAGCGCCTTTGGTTGGCATTCAAGGCAACATGGTTTTAACTTTTGTGTATTTTCGTTGCCTTGTTTGTTGTAGTTATTATTGAATATCATTCTATGTATGGGAGGAGACCCAATAACTCCCCAGTTTAAAGCTCCGGCCAAAAGTGTTTACTTATCAAAAAAATTATGAATACTAAATAATTGTATTCGATAAAAAAATTAAAATAACATATTGAATAAAGTGTAAGAGTTGAGAAAGCATACAACCCGGGAAGAAAAAAAGAAAAACAATATTAAAATATTGAATATATATTTGTAGATATAAAAATGGCATGTGGTATTTATTAATTGTTAAGTTACATAATTTTTAAGCATTTGTTTATTTGTGGATAATTGATTCAAATTAGATATTAGTGAAGTATTGCTTTCTCCCCTCCATATCCTCTTTTCACCCAAAGTACTTGGGGTTTGGCTTAAGGCACTCCAGACATTCTATGGACTCATTTTTAAGATCCTTGTAAGAGTGTACTAATTCTTTTATTTATTTTTTAAAAATTTTGATAAGGTAATATCAATTTGAATGTGAATAAATTGCACAAAATTAATCTATGGTGAAGCACTTTTAGTTTATAATGTAAGGTTTTGCATGTCTATAAAATTGATTTGAATTGTACAAATAAATTATTGTTCATTATATATGAATATTGCATGAGATAAGTACACATAATTCTTAGGAAGTAGTTATTGAGGACTAAAGAAGAAGAAGAAGAAGAAGAAGAAGAATATATTTTAACATCCACGAGGCTACCAAAGACAATCTATGGGACAACAAATCTTGCTAAAAATATTTCTGGCATTCAGATCTCTTGTTGGTGAGTTTGATGATCAGCTCCCCTATTATATTCTCTTTGAAATTATCTTGAAAGGAGGCAAGTAACCACCGTGCTAGGAAACTAGAATCTAATGTCGTTATAAGCATTACATTCCAACATGAAATGTTTCTCTGATTCCACTGCACCAAACGTGCAAAAGACACAAATTCTCTCTTCCCATGCCTCTTTAGGTCTTTTCCATCTTTTTGTTTCACACCAAAGATGATGTGAATTAGTTCTCAATTGTGTTATAAATTTATTTGTTTTCCACATGATATTAGCCCCTATAAAAGCCTTTTGTTGATGATCACATGTAGAATTAAATTCCTCCAAATCGTACCTCTTTTTTTCTCCCTAACGACTTTCCCGCATAACATGGTCAAATTTGTCTATAAAAAAGTTTTTATCTCTCGACTATTATGCATTCGAAAATGTTACATTTTAAGCCATTTGTTGTTTTGATTCATCCATGACTTGTTTATTTTCTCTTAAAACTCATTGAGGACAACCTTAGGCCATCTACTACCTTTTATTTTCTCGATCTTTTTAAATATGTTATGAGACAAACCATAACAATAACTTCTAGAGGTACAACCCCGTTTGAGTTAGAAGAATCTCATATGAGACCGAGATCTTTAGTTTGAACTTGCTAGTAATCATGTTTTTTTGAATCCTCTCAAATTGTTTCCATCTTGAGTTTGAAATGCTACTAGCCCAAACCTCACATCTATAAAGCACCACTTGGAGTCGCTAAGAGCACAAACAAAGTCTACATAGTTTTTCAATCCCATAATTCCGCCTCTTTGCATTTGTTTTGGAAAGCATAAAAAGCTCTCCACCCCACAAAAATTCTTTTTTTGCTACAAATCTCCCAGTTGAGCTTGTTATTAAAGTCTAACCCAAGATATATATACTTTGTTACTTCTTCTAAAATGTTTCCATCGAAATAGAAATCATCTAGATTTTTTCTTTTTATTAGAGACGATCATAATCTTGGTCTTATTGGTGTTGACTTGCATCCCCACTTCTTCGTGCAAAAATGCTCAAGCGCACATAAATGCTTTTGAAGGCTTTGAGCGGACCTAAGAATCAAGATAAGATTATCAACATAGAGGAGAAGTCTTACAATATACTCTCTCTGGCGAACACCGTCTTCACTCTACATATTTAACCATTCCTCAAGTTTGTCGATATATAGGCCAAATAAAGTAGGCGATAATGGGCATCCTTTTTAACCAAATATCACTCTTGAAACTTTTTGAGATACCAAGGTGAGTTCTAATTTTGACTCGTACCTTTTCATAAAGTATATGAACAACTACTTTGTGATGCATTGGAACACCAAGCTCCTTCATTTTATCCTTATCTTGTTCTAGGAAGGCGTGTCAAAATCCTTCTTGAAGTCAACAAATGAGCAATAAGCTTCTTCTTTATCATTCCAATATTTTTAAATAATGTGCCTTAAAGTGATACCATGATCTATTGTTGAATACTTGGGTCTAAACCCTACTTGCCCTTTTGCTCTCTTACATTTTTCTTGTCCACTTGTTGATTTCGCATTCCACCATGCTCCCAAACAACTTTGCAAACAAAGGGTTGATCATGATGGTTCTATAATGAAAAGGATTGTTAACATCCTCACTCTTAAAAAGAGGTATCGCAAGACTAGTAGTCCAATGCCCAAGAAAACCATGTCGAATGATGTTATTGAATATGTCCACAATGTGAGGAGCGAGAAATTCTTTCCCCATTTTAAATATTCGCTTGAAATTCATCCAAGTCTTTGGCTTTTGCAACCCCCAATTTCATAATACCCTCAACTTCTTGCATAGTAAAAACTTTGTTGTGGTGTTGACCAAAGGTGGGCCTTCAACTTCGGATTTTGTTGTTAAAGTTGTTTTGCAAACTCAAACCACCGATTGGACCAAGTAATATTGTTGGCATCGTGTGTTTTTTCTTTGATTTAAGCTCCTTCCAAAATGCTTTTGGGTTATAATTCCCTAAGTGTATAAGCTCTTCACTCCCGATCATGAATCATTCATTTTTTCTTTCTTTATGCTTTGTTTGTACAACTTTATGTTCAAAGCTTGACTTTTCCTGTTTCTTTAATCCTTGCCGCTTTACAATCCTCATCAAACCATCTATTTACTAGGAAAACAATTTGTTTGCTTTTTATTTTTGTTCTTTTACAACCTATAAGGGCCTTTTTAATTATGTTTGTTAACTCGTAGCTTTTAAGGCCTTTTGATCTTACTTTCCCCACTTGCATTAAGCAACTCAAAGCCATTATGAAGATATCACAATTTTCTTGTGTTATAAGAATCGTTCCTTTTTCAAAAGATGTTGAGATTGTTCTTTCCTTGTAAGTTAATTCTTGCTCGAACAATCTACCACTACGGAAATTAGATTATAATCCGACTTTAGGTACATGATAGAATCATCCATCTCCACTTCTTTTATCCTGTCGATTATTCTTTGTGAGCAAATTGTATAGTTGGAATTCCATTCTCTTAAATATATTGGGCACAATTACAACATTATCCCTCATCTCTTATTTATTGATAATCCGTGAAATTAAATCTTTAATGAATGACTAAAGAACAAGTTTTACACCATCATAAACAACTCGAACCACAACATATTCAATAAATTTATTATTTTCAATTTAAAACATGATAATTAAATAGTACCTAAAACCCACTCAACCCTAAACACATGCCCAAAAAGTAGTTTAAGATATTGTTTTCAATTTAAGGCAAAGAGAACCCGTCTTGCCTTAATAATTAACAAATCTTTGGGTTAAGTGTCTAGCTATAAACTCTAGAGCAAAGAAATTGAAGATTCCAACCGACTACAAGACAGGTTGTAAATTTAATTTCCGAATTGAGTCTGTTAAAAAGTCTAGAGTCCCTGTCATGTTTTGTATTTGTTTAAGGTGCCCTCTCGCTTGGCACATATATCATCAATCACTATCAGATTCAATTTTTCTCTAATTTTTCACGGTAGGCATACACTTTGAAGATGCCCTTCTTTGAAAAGTGTCAAATTCGACAGTTCCAATATTTAGTGTCTTGCCAAATTTTAAATATTTTAAAGGTTGCGAATTTTAGATATTTTTCTAAGATATTTACTATCCTAGATATTTGATTTTGATATTATTCTTCATAAAATAAATTATATAGTTTACTATTTGGAAAATAATATTGGTCATATATCTTGTTCAAAGTTTTCGAGATTCAAAAATTTCGATTTTTATTTTATTCTTTATAAAGTAATTTTTTGAAAAATAATATTGGTCGTATATCTTATTCAAAGTTTTCGAGCTTCAAAAGTTTTCGATTTTGATTTTATTCTTCATAAAGTAAATTCTATAGTTTATTTTTGGAAACTAATATTGATCATATATCTTGTTCAAAGTTTTTGAGATCCGAAAGTTTTAATAGATAAATGTCCGGTGTTTGACCAAATGATGAAACGTGATTTAGTTTGGCGACTATCATAATTGTGTCTTACAAAAATATGGACAATAGCAAAATAAGAGCTTTGCAACAACATATAGACATCCAGGCAATATCAACGCGAAATACAATTCAAATAAACTAAATATTGCTACTATCTTCGACATAATTTGCAACTCATTTGCAATTGCTAGTATAATAATAGCGCTATTAACATTATGAAAATGAATATAACGATGGTAGCCAAGCTGCCTGCAACAGTAAACTTCTTTCTGCAATTGACATCATTATATGAGGCAGGTATCAGACGTCTTTGAGAGTCACGTCACCTCGGTTGTAATCAGAATTATGAGTAATTGTGTGTTGTGGGCTCTGTGTGGGTGGGATTCGATACCCTGGCCCAACCTGCAGATGTCCCATTCTGCGGAGAACATGTATGGCAACCGGGCAGCCCATCGGGGTGTCCACCTCCAACACGCGTGGCACGGGCTTGGCCGCCAAATCCACCACCACAATCCCCATCTCCCCTGCAATTATCCCACATATCCTCCCTTCCGAACCCACCAACTGCGACACTCTCTGCAACTCCCCTGCTCTCCACAACCGTCACCCACGTTTCCTGCAACGAATTGTAAGCCTTCAGCCTCCCCGACGATTCCTCCAGGGCATAGAACCGTTCGTCCATCCCCACGCAGGGGTCCGTCCAGCCGTTGAGCAGGGACGGGCTCATCTTAGACCAAACCCCACCGGCAGGATCATAAACCGCCCCGTCCCTGATCATCACGCCCTTCCCGCTCACCATATGGAGCTTCCCGCGACCGCCACCGCGCTCATCCCCTCTCCGCTGAACTTCGACGACCTCACCGCCTCCGCAGGTCCCCACGCGTCCGCATCCACGTCATAAATCTCCGCCAACTTGGACACCGCCACGTCCCACTCGACCCCGCATCCGCTGGCCACGAACACCTTGTTATCCTCCACCCCGCCACAGACACACCACCTCCTCGGAACCCGAAAGGGCGCCCCGCGCCTCCACCGCCGCTCCTCCGCCTCGAAAACGAGCGGGCGGTCCAGCGCCGGCTGGAGCCGCCTTCCGCCGCTCTTCGAACCCGCCACCACCACCAGCTTCCCCGGCGTGCTCACGCACTGCACGGGGTGAGATCGCCACCGGTTGCACCCGGGGCCGCTGAGCTGGAACTCCACGTCGTCCGGCATCGGCGGGAGGAGGTGCCACGTGGAAGCCAGAGGGTCGTAAGCGGACCAGCAGAGCACACCCTCGTCCGTGTGGAGCAACGCATACAGCCATTGGAAAGCTGGCATTCCTAGGTCGGAACGAAGCCGCTGGAAAAACTCCGATGTGTAGAGCAGCTCCTGCCACGCTGGACAGACTCCCCACAGTGACGTCAGCGGCGCCTCGCCAGGCACTGAACGGCCATGTGCCACGGCAGCCCCGGCACAAGCTCTGCATTTTCCATACCGTCTGAAAATAAATTCTTCAAACAAACATTGCAACAGATTTAACGATTTATTTCCAGTTATAAAGAATCTATGTCTTCCAATCGCTTTTGTAAGTATTCAAAAAAGTAGCTTCTCGTGGCGAGCGGCAACCTGGCAAGCATGCTCAAGTTTCCCGTGCAGGAAAAGTGGGAGAAATTGCTATGTTTGGACTTTGGAGAGATCTGTCCAGTAGAATTTGGGGGTTGAACCTAACCAGCACGGGTATGTCGCGATTGCACGACTCCAAAAGTCGCAAAGTTGTAAAGTTACGGCTCCACCCACGGCTTATATGTGACGTCCGTTCAGACGTTTTGTTTTATTCGTAAAATATTTGCAAATTTTCGAGATACCTAACGATCGCGTGTAACTGTCATCTTAAATAGAAAGAATAGTTTTTTCTATATTTTATTGATAAAATATAAATTTGAAAGACTGTATAAAAAAATTACCATCATCCAAAATTATTGGGAGGCATAAATGCACGTCAAATTTAACCCTCAGTTCCACCCTATCCGCATGCGCAGATATATTATGAGGATACGGTGTCACCTCACGGCAAGAATATTTGAGGTGGTTTTGAGCCCCAAAATCGGCGAAACATTCAATCTCAATATTTTGCAATAATGGCGGCACGCGGGAAGATGGAACTTTTAATTGACAAATTTGACATGGCGAGCTCGAAATGCGAAGTTGGTCTGTCGCCTGTCCACCTCATCCAATACAAACCAAAGTATGGCCGCGCAATTTTTTGAAGTTTCAACTACCTTACTTAATATAGGGTAGAGCCTAGGATATAATAATAATAATAATAATGGTTTTTACAGGACCACGAAATCCGCTATCGACGGCCTTGTTTTTGGTCTACAAGCGATTACTTAAGCATATGGGACTACCTTGTACTCACATGCGGGAGGCAACTAACTTTGCTCACCAAGGCGTACATAGCCCTACCCCTCAGGATTTGAACTTGTGACCTCTATTTCAAGAGCACATGTTCTTCACCATTAGGCCAACCATTGATTTTCTTCATATTAAAGCAAGTCAAAAACTACTTTTCCCTCAAATTATCGAAATAAATTCAATATAGGTAGCGCAGACGCTACGATGCTAAATTTTTATCGACACCGCCATGTGTTTTTGACCTAAAGTTAGGTGCGACTACTCTAAGTAGTGTTCATCTTTTCGAAAATGCAAACGCATCAAAGTTTAGAGGGTAGGAAATTGGAATAGTATTGAAGGTGTGCAATGAAATATTAATAGGTACAAAAGAATTAATTGTTTTTATGTACATAAAGGGTCTCAAAAAGGAGGGAAGATTGATTATTGATTTTGGAGAAATAAGCAATTGTTGAAGTACATAAAAAAGAGAATGTTCTATTATATGAAAGTAGAAGGATGAGACGAAGAATTCGAGGCATAAAGATTCAAAGAAGTACAAAAGGAATATAGATGTAGGAGGCAATTGCTCATATTTTTCCCAAGGTGGAAGGAAGTCCCATGAGAAATCTTCGACTATCTTGTGAATGAAGAAGTCAACAATATACCTAAGTGGTTGTGGCTTGGACTTTCTGAAGCATCTATGAATGTAAGACCCATGTCGTTCTTTGAATGTTTTAATGTTTTTGTTTGAATGTTTGTTTGTGGCCTCTACCTTAAAATGGCTTGGACAATGTGTGGCTTCCTAGGTGACTCTCTCAACTAGGTGTCAACGGTATATCTCGAGCGAGCTCGACGCATTTATTGCTAGTTGTCGACTTTACTTTACCCCTTTTGAAACCCTAAGCAAAGATCTTACTCAAAATGAATCGCATTGGGGTCACCACTAAGGATATCGTGACTCTAACTCACAAGGCTTTACTAATCGGGCGGGATAAAAGGTTCTCATTTCGTCCATCGGTTCCCTCAAGGTGTGGACTACTTTGGGGTTCCTAGAACCACCCCCTTTGTTGTAGCTTAAGGATTATGCCAAGGGGGTTATGTTCTAGTTAAGCGATCGAGTCGTAGCTCTTAATCGAACCTGCAAATACATTGTTTTGAATGTGGTTTGATTGTACTCTTTTGACAACTGCAAGTTAGTAGTTTTTGAATGTTTTATCCACCTTGTGTGAGAGTGGGTCCTACAAACAGAGATTAGAAAGTTTTCTGGAATGAGGTAAAAAAAAAGAACAAAACAACAGATGCGAACCCACATTTCTGATTTCCAAGATCGCTTAAAAAGCGCGAGGAAACAAAGACATACGTGTGAGTTGGCTTTGATTAAGTGAAACGTTAATTCCCCAAAAAAAAAAAAGAAACGAGCACATTTCTAATTCCCAAGATCACTTAGAAAGTGCAAGGGAAGAGCATACGCGTGATCGCATCGTGGTTAGCCTCACAAAAATAAAAGAAAATGATAAATGAGAAGCATGCAAAACATGTTAGAAAGGGTTAGTCGATAAACAAAAACAATGAAACATGTGCAAAAGTGACTAAAAATGCGACAAAAATGGAAGCAAAGCGTCCAATAACATTAATTTTGCAACCTACACAGTTAGTCCTGATGGCGAAAAGGATAATAAAATCAATGAAAAAGTGTCGTAAGTGATTAAATAGTGAGAAAATGGCATGAAGAAGCGAAGATAAAAGGAACCGAAATGCCCAAGAAACATGCAAAAGGAAGTGAGAGGATTAGTCGATGTGAACAAAAGTGACAAATAATAAGAATAATAGTAGAAGTCGTAATTGAAAGAACAAGAACTGAAATAAAGAACGAAATTAACTAAGTTACACAAAACTAAAATGTAAAACTATAAAGAAAGATAAAAGAAATGAAATCTAAAGAAAAGCCTATGTGTAAAATTATATGTTAAAACTATAGATTAAAACTACCCCGATTGCCTAAAATAAACAAAAATAAAAATAAATAAAGAAAAAAAGAAAACACAAAACCTAAAACAAGGAAACTATAGAAAATAAAACTAAAAACCTAATATTGTTTGTGGTGTGTGTGCATGTTGAAGGGGAGGAGGAGCTCGGTGTGCGGAAGGGCGAGTCGGGGATAGCTCGGGTGGGGACTCGCATGGGGGTAGGTGGAAGTAGGTCGAGCAAGCGGAGGGTGAGCCGGGGATGACACGGGGTAGGGCGAGTCGGTCGAGTCAGCTCGGGGTAGGGTGCAGTCGGGGTTGGTGGGGAGGGAATAACGCGGTCGGGGATCACAGAGAGCGGCGGTGTGGGCTTAGGGCTCGGGAGTGGGTGAGTCGATGGCTCGGATGGGAGAACAAGGTAGGAAAAGGTTGCGAGGATGGGGCGAGATGGGTTGGGAATGGGTTGGGGAATGGGCTCGGCAGAACGAGCCAGGGGACGGGTAAGTAGAGCGGGACGGGGCTGCGGGGTGGGAGAGTTAGGTCGAGGTCCATGGGGAGTTGGGTAGGGAGCAGAGTCAATGTGGCTCGGCAGAGTGGCCGAGTCGGAGTAGGAGGGGGTAAGGGTTTAGTATTTAAGATTTTTTTGTTTTTTTGTTTTTCTCAAAAAAAAAAAAAAGTTTTAATTTAATTTGTTTTTAAACTAAAATCTAAGGTAGCCAAATTGAAAAGTTAACAAAATTCCTTTTTTAAATAAAAATCTAACTATATGGATGTTTTTTTTTGTTGTTGGCTTTATCTGCAGGAAAATGTACTAGGGTTAGCACAAGGTTAGTAGGAAAAAAACCAAAACATAAAAGCAGATGCAAACACTCAGAATAAATCAGCAAAACAGGAGAAAAATAAAATGTTGTTGTGTGTTTGATATCTGCAAAATTATGGTTGCACTGGAAAACATCTATGGTTGTCAAACCTGCAAAGCAACACAACAAACAACAGAAGCACTCCAAGAACAAAGTTAGACAAACAAAATGAAACAAAAATGAAAGAGGAGGGATGCGACTCCCCTGGGCATGCCAAAATGTAAACAATGAAAAAAACTACAGTAATGAAAGATAAACAACTAATTTTGCAAACCTTCCCTACACTTCCTTCAATGCAAACCTCAGTAAGGTTGTAGAGACCTTGTCTGTGGAACCTTGCAAGTGAATGTGGATGCTCTTGAATGCTCTCCAAACTTTGAATGCAAATGCTACGAACACAGTGAATTTTAGCAGAGTTTTTGTATTTGATTCAAGAGGATTTGTAAGCAAGCAAGCCTACAATTTATAGAGGTAGAAGTAGTTAGAAATTGGTTACATATGGGTGAATGCATATGCTAAAAATAGCATTGTAGGAAGTTACTGATAGTGTTAGGGGCAATAAATGAATTAATTGCAAAAATTTACATCCGGAAAGGTGGTTGTATGTGCAATTCAATTGCCCCCACCTTTCTAGGATTCTAGAAGTGCTAGTTAACTAGGATAAGGATAGGGAGTCCAAGTGGAGTCTAAGTGGAGTCTAGGTGGATGTTGATCAAGTGGCAGTTGACTAGGATGTGCACACACTTAATTAATTAATTATTTAATTAATAAATAATAATTAACTTAGCTAAAGGGGTACTAAGGATACATGGGATTAATTTAATTAATCCAAAGGGGTACAATGTGTATGAATTAATTAATTTAATCAATTAATCACAAATGGGTGAATAACAGGGTGTATTAGGATAAAACTGGGAACAAGTGGAACTAGGAGTCTAATTTTGGGGTGTCCACATTGATTATCATAAAATAGGGTGAATGGCATGTAAACACTCTCACAAGAGGGGACCAAAAGTATGCAATCGTAGTAGCTCATGCATTACCCCTCATATAGGGAAGCGTTATCGCGCATATTTTGGATAGTTTGAAACCTCCTAATTTGTGTCCCAATGTGTTAAAATCACTTGGGGATGATGAATTTCAACTATAAATACTTCACGGAAGAAATATCGTCTTCACTATGTCAGTTTTTCCCCAACATGGGAAACCTCCAAGGTTGTCTTTCTTTACTTGATTGATCTTTTTACAAAGCAATAAGAGAACTATTGTAGATCATGAATATGTAATTGAGGTTGTGTTTCAACCCGGACTTCATCATTTTCATTCATTTGATAATCCAACGGATTCCATCCGAAAGTGCTTTAGTGGATTTCATAGCTAGTATGGGAAATATGGCAAATATATTAACTTCTAACAAAGGATAGTGTCCACTACAATGTGTGTAATTAATATAGAAAATAATGGTACCTCACATCTTGGACTCTCATAAAGGTGGAGCTTCCTAAATTCTCTTGTATGTCAATAAGACAACTCATAATGCAAACATTGGGCAAACTATTATGTATTAGAACTTTCTCTATTTCATGTACTTCAACAATTGATTCTTTCTCCAAAATCAATAATTAATCTTCCCTCATTTTTAGATCCTCTTGTGCACACGAAACATGAAAGCGAGAAAGACAAAGCAACAACTTAGAGACATAAATATTTGAAGAATCACATAGGATGCGAGATGCAGGATGTGGTTATTCATATTTTCACTAAGGTGGAAGGAGGCCCCATGAAACATCTTGGACTATCTTTTAAATGAAGAAGTTAGTGATATGTGTAGGTGATTGTCACTTCTTGATTCTAGAGGCACCTATGAATGTAAAACACATATCATTATTTATTTAGAATTTCCATGATGTTGCATATCCTTATAACAAGGATCGACATAGAAAAGGACAATAAAAAAGCATGCCTTCGAAAGATAAACATGATAGGCCCGGTTATCATAAAACAAGGTGAATATGATATAAACACTATCATGATGGGAGGGGACCAAATAGATGAAATCACAATAGCTCCTTCACCACCCCTACAATTAGGGAAGCGTTGTCATGCATAATTTGAAAAATTTGAAACCTTTTAATTTGTGTCTCAATGTGTTAAAATCACTCAAGAAATGAATTTCGAGTATAAATACTTCATGGAATAAATATCATCTTCACGATGTTAGTTTTCTCCTAACATGATCAAAACCTCCAAGGTGTTTACACCCTAGTTAGATTTTAGAATGTTGTTGTATAACAACTAAGAAGGGTATGAGGGTTGTTTTGATATGATAAACTTCAAGCATTAATTATACATTACGAATAATGTATTCAAACTTGAAATGATTGATAAATGATAATCACGTAGTTCAAAACACTAGGAGAGAGATAGACTTAGTTGTTCGGGATGATTTGGGAGTGATCGGGTTTGAAATATAGTGCTGATAGGAAGATTTGGAGCTATAGATTATATGTCTTGAATGTTATGTAATTAGAAAATGAGATGGTTCAAGATTGTACAAATTTTATGTGGCCTAGATAGGAACTATACATTCTAGGATAAGGTATGTACAATTTCGGACCCTAAGACAATATGGGTTTGTAACTTCCTATCTGCTTCAATTTCCTATAAATTTTGCTCGCTAAGCGTCACTCTTGCTTGCACAACTTTGGAATTACTGTGATGGCCTCAACATAGTAAAAACCCTAGAACTAGCAAAATCCTTCATCAAAACATTATCAAACAAAAAGGAGAGAAACATGTATGTGTGTGTATTTAAGGATAGAACACCCTTGGTTTTGGACTCTAGTTGTTGAACTAATCCAAGAATTGCACTCCTTATCCTCGTTGTGGAAATCAAGCCTCATGAGGTCCTCCTAAGTGCTTATGCAAGTGTGTATAGCTAGCCAAACCCCTAAGGGTGCCCTTGTGTCACTTGACGTCAAGATAGTGGACTAAATGCATAATATGGAATGTACATGATGTGGTAATAGTGGGATATGGTGTTCTTTAGCTATGTCACCCAACACTTTTTTTGATTGAAACCCTTGTGCAATGTTTGGAGTTCCTTTGTTCTTATTATGATATGGCACTATAATGTTTTCATGCATGGAGATGGATGAAGCTAGACTCTTTGACCTGGTTAAGTGCTTTAGACCTATAGTAGGGATTGCCCTAGATGATGTGTAATTGATTTGAGCAGATTTAGGAACCCTTTGAGTGTTTTTAGAATGATGTTTGCAATAGGAGCTTGTAATAATGTTAGGTGAGTTATAAGGTGATAATGACTTGATTATATAGTCTTTGTAGGTGAGATATTCTAATAAGGTTGACCCTAAGAAGATGAAATGACCCAAATAATGATTTAGAATTGAAATCGGGGTCAATGATTGTGAGGGGGGGGATCAGTATACGTCGGTCAAGATCGGACCCACATACCGATCCTTCCATACTATTTTGGACATGAGAGAAACATCTAAATTGAAAGTTGTGTCATGAATATCAGATGTTTTATGTTGCTTTGATGAAATAATATTCTCATAATTGATGACAGAAGAGCACTTTGTGTAAAGATAATAAAGTTGTAAAATGGATAGAGAGAAGAGATTGTATTATGAACGAGAGCATTTTTCCTAGCAAGATGCAAGGTCAAACTTAGCATTACACAAGCATAAGTTATCAAATTCTTGTGTCTACATTTGGACCCCTTTAAGTCTGTAATTAAAAATTGCATGCTTAAAGGAAAATGCACACACATGTGATGACTTTATGATGTGTTAGTGTTGACATACTCCATGGTGAAATGTGCAACACCGAGTATGGTCAATGTCTATGATACATAATGAATTTTAATGAAAATATAATGCATTTATAACTTTGAATGTTTCAAAAAGTACATAAAGGGGATGTAAAACATGGAAGGAATATACATGTTCATTTTGCGGAGGAGGATCTCTCGTTGTTTTCATGTCTTCGAGAATTATAATTTTATTTTGAGATGTCGGAGGATTGGAGGCGATCGGTACCCAATTTTTGTCATAGAAGAAGGTAGAAATGAGGAAGGATTAGACTACGAAGAACCCATATACTTTGATGCCTTCCCATTTGAGAAAGTGAAGAGAGAGGAGGATAGATCCATCTATAAAGCTCACAATTTTGTTTCAACGCTTTCCTTATTTGTAGAACATGGTGAGAGAAGATGAAAGATCGGCCTATGAATCTCACATTGTTTCTTCATCCCTTTCCACTAAACCCACAGACCACATTGTTGCGAGATGGATCTAGGCCTAATTTTCTCCAACTTGGAAAAAATAGACCTTGGAAGGAATGGACATTATCATGCCCCCATAAGGTGTTATTTTTCTAAATTGATTGTGTAGGACTTTGAAGATTTTAAGGGGAGAAGGAGGCCCATGCCCCCAAACCCATTTTGTAACTATATTTGAATTTTCATTGTGAAGAAGGAATGAAGTACTCATGCCCCCATAACATGCTATGAACTATGTCATCAATATCTATAACTATGTAAAAATCATGTAAACATCTCGATAAAATATGTAGAAACTATAAATTTGAGTGAAAGTGCTCTCTATCTAAGAACATATAGAAAGGTCAAGACCATACCACTATACACTAAATGTACTATACGGTTTTGAAGTTGCTTGAATTTTGCTACATTCATTATTTGTGGCATTTTACGAGGATCTAAGCCCTATGAAAATATATTCATGTATCGTGTAATATGTATGTAGCTATATGAATCGTGTTTAATGCCCCCTCTTTTGAGGCATGCATGATAAAAACAATTGAGAACATGGCTCAAAAGAACATATGTATACCCATTTCTTGTGTGTCCGATAAGAAGTGTAAAATGGCATAAAAGGTTAAAGTAACCAATGTTTATAATCTATCCCGAGTAAAATAGGTTTCTCATGGTGGAAACCATTGCACAAATAAAAAGCAACATGCAACAAGAAACAAGCAACAAAAACAATGATACATATCTAAAGCAACTAGTAATAGCAAAGAATAATAGAAATCATGTCATACGCCCTAGTAAAACAAGTATGGAATCAACATTGTAATCATGTCAAAATCCATAGAAAACATTATAGTGTAAGCATCAATATAAGCTAGAAAGATTGAAGTAATAAAAACAAAAATGTATAGTCAAGTAAATAGTAACATGTAGAAACACACTCATATGTAATCAAATATTAACAAACATGGGATACTCATAGTGTCACAATACAATCGTAGTAGAAATTATGGTGTTCCACATTCAAATAAGCATGTTTATACACGCAAAGTAGGCATGAAGCCAAAAATACGGGAAACACATGGTGTCACAAGACAAGTAAGGCCCTTCGGCCATATAAATAAAACACTCGTGGTATCATAAGTAAAGAAGGCATTCAATTAAAGCCAAGGAATAAGTAATCAAGGAATGAATCTGTATAAACAAGTTGTGACAATAGTGTAGAAAGAAAGTGTATCAAATAGTGATAACCACAACATAAATAAGATAGGTTAGCACTACACAACAAATGTGTTATTCTTGATGATCAATAGATAACAATACACAATATGTAAATAAACAAACATGATGAAGAAGGTGTAAAGTAACATATACTAAAACAAAAGCACCTATATAGCTTGGAGGAATGCCCTAAAGAGAGTAGTGTAATGAATAATTTGGCTATTATCATCATGTAATCAATTTGTGAGTGTCATAGATCAAGCTCAAGATACATCATGAACACGTGTGTAAAAAATAGAAAGGCTATGTATATAATAATAAAATAGCCAAGCAAGCTAGAACAATGCATGATTTTGCTTTTTAAGTGTTTTAAAAATATATATGTACAAGAAAAGGAAAGTGAGCTTATTCATGGAGTGGGCCTCGTGAGAAAGGCATGTCATGTAGTATTTGAAGACATAGTTGTAGACACAAAATCTATGCACTTGGGTACATTTCTAGGTCCTAAAAGTGTTCTAGTATTTACATGATTCCTAAGAAAGAAAATTAATAATTGACAACTCCCTTTGGCCTTTTACTTGGTCTTCTCCACTTTTATTGGTTTTATACATCTTGCACTCTTGTTGGCATTTGATTGTTTTCTATTTTTATAGCCTCAGACACTAGCTCCTAGTTAGGATGCTAGTGTTAGGTGCTTCTGTCCTCCTAGGCACTTATGTCCCTCTCTACCTTCTTTTTCTTATCCTTTTGGACCCCTTTTTCTTCTTAATTACTTTTTACTACTTTGGGTCGGACTTTCAGTTGTCAATTATGAAATTCAAACAAAGGAATCATATAAATACATAGTTATGTTTTCAAAATAAAGGGACCAAGCACTAAGCATTACATACTACCACCTAAGCTTGCATTCAAAGGCACAAGAGAATCAAAGGAATCCATCTAGCACTCATACAAGGGACAAGGGTTGCATCACTTCTACATACACAACATAGGAGGGGAAGTTTATTCTATTTCATCCCACACATTCTATACATTTGCTACATTATAGATCTATCTCGTTATCATTGTGTAACTTGCACAAGGGCATCCTAGGGCATCATTTTTACACACACACACACAAGAACTACATGGAGTTTGAGATGTAGTGCAACACTCATTCGTAAGTTCACTCTTTGGGTGACCATCGGGTCAACCAACTCCCCATTCTGCATTTTCCTTTTTAGGTTTGATGTGGTTTGTGGGTATGTGCAAGTGAACTTCTTTCTTGCGGGTTATAGGTACATTCGCAGATCAGACAATGAATGCAAAGAGAAAAATAGAAAATTATAGCGAACGTCATCCGACCCTAAAAGAATCAGATCCATAACATCTACCTAGACACCAGTGCCCAGATCCAAACACACAACGCCAAGTGCTCCTGTCCTCTCCAGGTGCTCTGTCCTTTCCCAGTGCTCCTATCTGGAATAATTCCATATCTCATAACCTCTAGTTTACAACGAAAACATTGTTTACAGTTTATTTCAATATTTCATCTACCCAGATCACTTCCAATTCACTCGAAATAGCTAAGTCCCCCTATCCTCTCCTTTTGCTTAGGGTTTCATATTACACATGCTTTTTATTGCTTGTGTCTTTCTTGTGTATATTAGAATTTGTACATCATTCATTACAGTAGTTACTCTAAAAATAAGATTTAATTCTATTTTTATTAAATCATTTGGTGAACTTATCACTCGAACCCTACCTTCCTTCTAGACATTCTTTTAATTCTTATCCCATGGCTGAGAGTTATGAACCCTTTACCGGAAGATCTTCGTGACCTCCAAGCCCATATTGTTGAACATCCTCAAGACTTGGATCTCTTATTATTTTTTCCCCGTGAGGAAGCCACTAATCTAGATGAACTCAACCCTCCCATCTCTAAGGCTACTTCTTTTCCTCTTACAATCCAAACCCTTCATCCTAATTCTACCCTTCCACCCACCTCCACTGTTCATGTTTCCATGCCTCCTCCTACCAATCATTTCACTCATCCTATTACCTCTCATACATGACAAGTCTCCTCTTTAGGCACTCAAGACCTAGCTTCTTTATATCAGGATCTATAAACTCAAATCCATCAATTATAACAAGCTACTTCACATTCCTCTCCATCTCTTGATTCCTCACTTCTCCTTCATATCCCTTTTGCACCCACCATATCTTCTCATCCACTACCTCCAAATTTTGTTTCACCTACTCTTCCCACCTTCAATGGCCATGGAACCCTCAGAGCATCTTTTGATATTTCCATGTGGCATGTCCTTTATGTGAGATGATTTTATATTACTAGCTAAACTATTTCCTAAGCTTACAAGATTACGTTATGTGTTGGTTCTATGATCTACATGTTCACTTGGTAACTTCTTTTACACAACTTATCCAATTTTTCCTTACACACTTTTCTATCAATATCGGTACTAAAATATTATATGCCCAATTAGCTCAAATAAAACAAGGATCAATGAGCATCTCACAAGACTATGTTTTACGATATAAGAACAACCTTGCCAAGATGACTAATGTTCTCATTGATTCTAATTAAAAGATCTATTCATTCAAAGTCTCTTACCTCCACTTTCAAGAGAGTGTCATATTTGAGACCTCTCCATCATTTGATCAATTATTCCATACACTCAAGATGTGTGAAGGAAAAATTTTATCTATGGGAAAATTGAAATATCATGATACTTCTTCATCCTCAATAGGTTTCAAGCTAAATCTACATTCAAGCCATCTCCTAAGCCCATGAAGCTAAGCCACTGTAATGTTGTTTCTCCATCTTCGTCTAGTGCACTTCAAGTGCAAGCTTTGTGATGTACATTTACTAAGTTACCTTATGCTCCTCGATTCCTACTACCACAACTTATCGAAAGCAATCTTATTACTCTTCCACCACCACTCAATCTTGATCCTTCTCACCCACATGTGGCCGTAACTACGATGAAAAAAATGCACATTGTGATTACCATCAATGCATTGGGCATCCCACTGATCATTGCTTCAAACTTATACATCTAATTCAAGATCTTATTGATAACAACTCCATCGAGAGCTCTCGCAGCCATCTACTTTAAAGTCCGGTCAATGATAATCAAAAGCTAAAAATATTCAAAGACCCTTTACCAAACCATGAAAAAGCAACCTACATATTCTTCTGCAAATCATACTTATCATGTTGTGCCTCCTCCTTCATCGGGCCTCTTTATTTCCTTTTAGTTTTGTTGATGTGCCACCACCAGTCATTACATTCTCGGATCATGATTATCACGCTAAATTTTCTTTTGATTCATTACATATCAATGCTTTCTATTACCACTATGTTATCAATAATACTATGGTCTATCCATCAGATCTTACCAATGCATGCTCCGTTGCACTTCTTGTAGTTATTAAATTCCCAACATCATTAATTACATTTTCGGTTCCTAATTCTTATGGTCGTGTCATTCTTCCCATCATAGTTGGGTCTCTTACCATCTTTACACCATTCCTTGTTACCTCTAAAATCATCGGTTGTGACATGCTCTTAGGTCTTCCTTAGCTTCGTACACACATAGGATATCCTTTCCATGCATCACTTGTGTCTCAAGTTCCTCCATAACAAACAAGTTTTCACCATCAAAGGTATTCCACCTCACACATTGTTGCCTTGACCCACTCATGATGATATCTTTATGCATTAGCCAAGACATTTCATCCTCCTACATGGCTCACATCTTGGTCCACTCCTACACCTACCTCTCTTATTCATATGCGGCCTCATGTGCCTCCTAAGTCCAAATCTATTTCTACACCTAGCTCTCTTATTCACGCACATGACCCACATCTCAACCTTGTCATCATCCTCATCAGTCCATTAGTCCACCTCATTGGCCTAAGTCCCCTACTAGGAAAGCCATCCCTTTCTTGTAGATGTTTTCCACCTCCTTATTCACATCGGTCTCATTTCATTCACATGCACATAGTTACTCTCCTACACCACCAACCTTAGATCATTGTCACATGTTTTTATCTCCTTAGATATCGGGTAGGGGACTTCACCCTTTACTATCGTCGGATAGTCTTCTATCCCTTCACACACTTGGGGGCATCACACATTTCTCCCCCTTCTAGAATTATCAATTGTCTCTAGTGTCTACTCTTACACTTCCCACTTCGTGCTCCATATCTACGCATTTTCTTGCATACTCACTTTGTTAGTACACACATTGTACTATCATTACCCTATGACACACTCTTGTGCTATGGTTCACACTTGACTATTGAGGGCACACTACATAAATGAACCTCACATTACACACTTCATGCTTTGTGCTTCATGACATATATTTTCTAGCATCTACTTGCATGTGACACACCCATTTCTTGATGACACTCTTTTCTATGGTTCATTCTTGAATTTTTGGGGGCATTTATAAATGAACCTCATTTCATACACATCCACAAGGGGAAATGTGGCTCCTTCCATTTTCACATCTTGCATACCATGCCATCACACCATCACAACATTTGCATATCTTGGTTGCATTTACTCTTGTTTTCTTATACTACTTACATGTTGCACTTTGCTTACTATGTTAGATAGATTCTTAGTATGTCATTATCTTTATCATATATACATATGCGTGTTCACTTGGTCTCTGGAAGTGAATGCAAATCTCTTACATAGCTCCTTACATGATGCATGATGCCGACACTGAACTAATCCCTTTCCAAGTCCCCATTGAGGCTCTAGGGGGGCATCTATCTTTACTTACTCTTACACATTACAGTTTTTGTCACATTTTTACATTACTTTACTACTATTATAGTCACTTTACTTTTTGCTAATATATACATGCTTTGACATACTATTTATCTTTCTAACATTCTAATGGGTGCTTCATGTGTAGCATTTTCCTTGCAGGACTATATACAACCATGGTTATTGATACATTTTTTTTTATCTTGTTTTTTATTGTATGTTATTGTTTGTGGGTTATGCCCTATGTCTTATGTGATCATTGTATGTTTTTGGCCGCCACTTGGCCTTGATTGTCTTGTGACATTGTGAGTGATGTCCCATGTATGAAACCCACTTTTCGTGGTCCATCTTGTTTTGCACACTTGCTTGTTACATTATTTTCTATTGCATGTTAGCTAATTTTTACTACTAACACTTGTTACTAGCCTACTTTATTTGCATGTGCCTTGGTTTCTACCATGCACATCCCCTACCCCTATAGTATCCATTTTAGATCAACATCAGGTCCTCTCCTTTGGATTGCATTCTCCTACAGACGTCGCATGCACCCCAAACGAGGGGGCATACATTGGGTGAACAAATCACCCCTACACACAGCTCATAGCTACAATTCAAATCAACACAATACAAAAAAAAACATAGGCATATAGTCATGGAAAATTCCAGAACTAGACTTGGACTTCACACACAGTACAAACACTAGCACCCTAGACTTAGACAACAATGTAGCTGGGCTTGTTTCCTCCCTTGAGGTGCTAATGTCCTGGGGTAGAAAAATACAATTTCTCAATAAACACATCTTCAACACAATTCTCTAGTAGTAGGAACTTGCCTCCAAATACATAATGCATTTATCTCCTACAATCGATTATAATAATAAAAAACAACAACGAAAACTAATCGGGACGTACCATACCATATTTGTGGTGCTCATTCGGGAAGTAATCATGGAAGGAGAGAAAAACTATACCTCTCTCCCAACACTCTTCTCTTGTGGCGTGAGATTGCCCAAAAAACTCACTCTTGGCATGAGATCACCAAAAAAACTTCTCTTGGCATGAGATCACCCAAAAACTTTCTCTTAGCATGAGATCACCCAAAACTCACCCTTTAGCAACATTTTAGAACATCTTTCTATCTTTACACTTATACATCAAGTGCACACTTTCCTTTTACATACTTTCACACTTTTACTTACTTATATATGCATTACTTTGATTTTATATATAGGAACTTTGACTACTTTTCGCTCTTCTTTTTACAGGTCCATCTTAATATGCAACAAGAAGCAGCCTACATCAAAAAATACAAGCAAAACAATAGGTACAAGTTACATCATACGCTTCACCCCTAGGGTCCACTTCCCTTTTTCCTAGTCTCCATGCTTCACTTTGTGATCACTTCATGCTTCACTTGTCCACTCAAGCACATTATTTAGCCACACTCTACATGATCATAAGGTACATCTTCTATCTACTTTATGCTATCAAGTATTCACTCAACAACATAAAGTGGGGGAAAATGTAGACACAAAATCTATGCACTTGGGTACATTTCTAGGTCCTAAAAGCATGCTAGCATTTACATGATTCCTAAGCAAGAAAAATTAGTAATTGACAACTCCTTTAGAATTTTACTTTGTCTTCTACACTTTTATTGGATTTATACATCTTACACTCTTTTCGGCATTTGATTATTTTATCTTTCTATGGCCTCGAGACACTAGCACCCAATTGGGACACTAGTGTAGGTGTTTTTGTCCTCCTAGGCACTCTATCCCTCTTTACCTTTTTCTTATCCTTTTGGACCCCTTTCACTTCTTAATTAATTTTTACTACTTTGGGTGGCCTTTCAGTTGTCAATTACAAAATTCAAACAAGGGAATCATATAAATACATAGTTATGTTTTCAAAATAAAGGGACCAAGCACTAAGCATTACATACTACCACCTAAGCTTGCATTCAAAGGCACAAGAACATCAAAGGCATCCATCTAAAATCATACAAGGGAAAAGGTTGCATCACTTCTGCATACACAACATAGGAGGGAAGTCTATTCTATTTCATCCCACACATTCTATACATTTTCTACATTCTAGATCTAGCTCGATATCATTTGTGTAACTTGCACAAGGGAATCCTAGGGAATCATTTCTACACACACACACAAGAACTACGCATGGAGTTTTAGATGTAGTGCAACACTTAGTCATAAGTTAACTCTTTGGGATTTGACCATCAAGGTCGATCGACTCCCCATTCTATATTTTCATTTTTAGGTTTAATGTGGTTTGTGGGTATGTTCAGGTGAACTTATTTCTTATAGGTTACGGTATTCATTCATAGACCGGACATCGAATCCAAAGTGACAGACAAAAAGTATAGCGAACATCATCGACCCTAAAAGAATCATTTATGTAACATCTACCTAGACACCATTTCCTACATCCAGACACTAGTGTGAGGCATTTCTGTCCTCTCTTAGGCACTCATTCATTTTGGCACAATTCTATATCTCATAACCTCCAGTTTCTTGTGATGACATTGTTTCTGGTCTGTTTCAATATTTCATCTTCCCATATCACTTCCTATTCACACAAAAATCAAATAAGTCCCTCCATCCTCTCCTTCTTTCTTAGGGTTTCATATTACACATGTTTTATTTCTTGTGTCTTACTATATATTAGCATTTGTACATCATTTATTACAGTATTTACTCTGAAAATAAGATTTAATTCTATTTTTATTACATCAATGGTCATGAAAGTGTAAAGCTAAGAACAACCTAGAATCATGTCACATCATGCAAGAGAAGAGGCCACGAGGGGATGCAAGAGAAAAGGTAGCGGGGCTAGCTATAAGGGGTAATATAATGTTCCCAATGCGTGTCTCAAGATCAATGATGATATCCTTCTTAGTGTACCCAAGATAGCATAGTAATCTAAAAGTGCATATAGTGTGGGGAGTAGTTACATTAACTAAAACATTGTGTATGGGGTGTTGGTCAACCAAAACAAGGATGTAGAGTGTATTAGAGACAAACAAATGTTCCATGTCAATATTATCAAAGGTAATAACCAACGAGAAGGCCATGGTGAAAATAGTTTTAATCATTGTGTCAAACATGCTATCATAAGATCGTGGATTTGGGACAACATGATAAACATTGTGGACTTTTAAGGTAGATTTTATAGCATCATGTTCCTTGAATGGATCACTAAATATTTTATTTTTGTATTTTCATTAGTAGTCCTGGGTTGAGGTGTAGTTTCATATTAAATAGTACCATCATCAAGAAAGTATTGGATAAAGTGACAAAGCTTAAAGTAGTTATTAGTGGAGTGAACAATACATCGTTGGTAGTCACAATGAGCCACACTTGGATCAACCTAAAGTGGTGGAGGGAGAGATACAAGGTTGCACTCAATTAATTGTTGAAGCACTTTTTTAGATGAGCAAGGCATATGAGTGAACTATCATGAAAAGGATTGTAATTATAGATTTGTATGCTACAACATATCATTAATTGTGGGCTTCCTATTAATTTTATCATTAGTATCTTTGTTCTTAAAGGTAGCCTTGGATTGAAACTATCGGGAACACCAAGATCTGTTGAATCGAAGAGTGCCTTTGGTGAGAAATGTGGGATGTGAATTGCACAAAGGCAAGAATAAGCACACACATACAAATATGCAAGTTATGAAGAACAATGAGATAAAATGCAAAAGGAAAGAATGACTCAAGCGGTGAAAAAGGAAAGTGGGTCCTGGAAATAAGGCTTGATGAGGTACCCACATACAATGCATCTCTCACAAAGATAGAGCAAAAGAAGAAAACCCAATGAAAAAACTCCCCCCAAAAGAGTGACAAGAAACTTATTCAAGAAAATTGGAGAAGAAGAAAAAGTGGGTCCCAATAACTTGGCTTGATGAGGTACCCATGTAAAATGATCATCCCCTAGAGTAGAGAGAGAAAGAAGTGAGGATAAGAAGGTCCCCTAAGAAGAGTGTCGGTGATGTGGTCCTCCGTGTAAAGATTGAAGAGAATCATCCTACACCGAACAATGTTCCTACCCTTGGGAAGGACAAAAAGGAGTACTAAAATTCAGCCCACTCCATAAAGGAAGAAACTACTTACAGTACTTTGATCTTTGCATCTAGTCTATAATTGAAATGTGGCATAGGTTTGGAAAAAGTGTGCACAAAAGACAATGGGAATGCCACTACAATATACATGTCAGAGAAATAAAATGGTGGGGGCCCAATAACCCTCATAAAGGGATCCACAAGAAGAGGTGGATCATGAAACATCTCTAAAATAGTGGAAGTGACAAATGTCCCAAGGTGGGCACTCCCAACGAGAGAGATGAATGGGTCCTCCATAATGTGTGATGGCTCAATCAGAGCATATTCTTGTAATGAAACACAAGTGGAATCTGTAAATAGATAACTCAGGTCAAGAATATGCTCTTCCTAATGGGGTTTCTCAATGAGAGAAATGTCTGACAAGAATATATCAGCATCACAACATGAAGTATGAGGAGAAGACTGTTGTGAAGAGTTGTTGGAAGTCCAAGATGAAGCAACATTGCACTTAAAGGTAAAAATTGATGTATGTGGAGTGTCATCAATTGAGAAATCAAGATGCAATGAAACACGAGAGGAAATGGTCATATCTTTCTTAGAGGAAGGTTATCCAATATAAAACTGTTGTGGAGAGTGAATAGAAGTATGAACATGGATGATAATGAGCTTTGTGGAGGCAACAATAGGGAGAGTGTGCTCAATAGCAAGATCCTATGGTGAATGGTCAACATGGGACTTATAAGTAGCAACATGATTATAATAACACCCAAAAATGAAAGGGGTGTGAGAAGGGGGGAATTTATGGTGGAACTAGAGTGGTCCATGGAAGTGTCGCTCTTAGATGGTGAAACAAGGTTGTCATGTAGTTGTCATATAATGGTCCAGGAAGTGAAAGGAAACTCGATGTGCTCCAAAAATGCAATATATCCCTAGAAATAGTAATACCAAGAAGGTCATAGACCTCATCATTTTGGTTAAACCACTCATCCTTTTGTAGAGGTTCACCAGGTTCAGGAACAAGACCATGGAGGTAGGGCAACAAACCGTGCACAATGTAGTGATGGATAATGCCTGCCTTCCAAGACAGAAAGTTCTAAGAGTCAAGCATAACAACAAAATGAATAAACTCCATAATTTAGATAAACGCCCAAAATTATCCCAAATGGCATTGTATAACTTAGTGCGAAAAGTACAAGTCCCCATAGATTTTATAAGAACCCCTAGAATGTGGCACTTTATAAAGTAGTGTGTTTATAAAAATAAATGGAACCATCATGAAAAGTGTGATAAAACATGCACTTTTGACCAAGACAGTGCTCAAATATGAGCTACTGGTCAAAATTTATAGCATTTTTTTTTCGTAACTAATGGCTTATTTAATTAAAATTTTGCAAACTGATTTAAAAACACCTAAAATGAGAGGAAAGGATGTCACACGTATACTCATTAGAATCAGAAAATAATGAAGAACACAATGGTTTAACTTGTGAGGGGAATTGGCCTCCTGCCAACCCGGGCCTCACCCTTCATCTTCGTCACATGAGGATACAAGTTTTTAAAACCACTTAATTCCTTTTAAATGTAATTTCTTCTCAAATTGACTAATTTTCAAAAGCATAAAATGTTAATATTATGAAATAATATGGTCAAATTTTGAGATTTAAAATAAGCATTCCACCTTTACCTTGAGTGGTGGGGGCCACAAAGAGAAATCATTGGATTTGAGGAGCAAATTTAGGTTTAAGAAAACCTAAAAAACGTTATCTTTTGTTGTTTTTTTAATTTTTTTCATTTTTACTTGGTGCCACCATAAGGAGAATCATGTTGTTTTGAGGTGTAAAAGTTTGAAGGAGCAAAAATACGCTTGGAGAGGACGTCCTAGCTACAAAAACATGAATATGGGCTCCCAATATAGTCAAAAAATGCCAAAGGCAAGAAAAAAATGCCCAATGCAAGCAAAAAAAAACCAATACATGTCTACAAATGCATTTTCAGCCATGCTTTATAGGTATGAAATTCCATTCATAGAGGTAAAAACACCCTTCAAAGGTGAAAACATCCCTCACAACTTTGTATATGCATGCAAGGCGCTACCATAGGTCTAAAATGCCATTATATGGGTCAGTATATGCATGCATAGGTTTGCTATGAGTTCTTGGTTTGTTCAATCTTATTACAGTCCGAAACCATCATGTAGGCCACCACAAGCCACAAAATAACAAACAAGAAATACCACAAACCAGCAAATACTAAATCCAAACCAACAACAAACGTTATTACAAATAATAATCTCATGTAAAAATAGCGGGATAACAAACAAGCAAGCTCAATACCGGTGTGGCTCTGATACCATATCGGGAACACCAGGATCTATTAAATCAAAGAGTACACCTATGAGAAATGTGAGACGTGAATTGCACAAAGGCAAGACTAAGCACACACATACAAATCTGCAAGTTATGAAGAATAATGAGATAAAATGCAAAAGGCAAGAATGACTCCAAATCAACTCAATGCTACATGTTAGAATGATGCAAGTGATGTACATATAAGAGGTGAATGTGTAACCTCCTCCTAGAATAACAACCTCCACCTATAATAATGGTAACCTCCATGCCCGAAATAATAATCAACAAATAACTGGTCAAGGGTAGTAATTACCACTAGCTAAAATAGTGTGGTCAAGTGTACACCTAAGCAAACATATCCCATGAGTGTAGGATGTTAAAGTAGGTATTTACCTTAGCTCATGTTCACATAGGTTCTTTATTTACCTTTATTGTATTTATCCTTACCCACTTATGTGTGTGGATATTTCTTTTTATTTATTTAGATATAGGGGGATATTATCTAGTTTTTATGTAAAGTTATTTCCTTGATCTATGGTATTGACTAGATCCTTGATGTCTAGTTCTCTCCTAAATCTATGGACTTAACTAGTTCTTTCCTTGATTTATGGCTTGATCTACGACCTTGACTGGTTCTTAGATTTTTATTCCTTGCCTATATAAGCAAGGCCCTTTCTCATTGTATTTCATTGAGTTCCATAATAATATATGATATTGTTGCTCATTTTTTTGCAAAGGTTTATGTAAAGTTATTCTGGCGAATTGATTTCATCTTATTGATCGTGGTGTTTGATTAGCATCTGTGTTCTTGGATTGGTACGATCTGGTTATCATTCCTTTTATAGGAAAACTCCAAGTAAATAAAAAATACAAGGAAAATGAATATCCTACACTAACAAAAATTTATGAGTAGAGTTGCTTGGAGGATGGGCGACATATTTGAGCTTGTTTATGTTGAGGAGCTTAGCATCATGTTCTTTCAGATCAAATGAATGGAGCTTATCAAACATCACCAATTCTTGAAAAGGAATGGGGAGAATTTGACTAAAGAGATCATGTAACTTAGTATCATCAAAAAAATATTCATCTTGGAAAGTGTAGTCTTATATTGCAAGACATAATCATTTACGGGGTCACCGGAAACTTGTAGCATTTTAGCCATTTGAGACTAGGATACTTTGTCACAAATATTGGAAGAAATTTGTGCAAGGAATTTATTATCCATAAGAGTGAATGTTTTAACCGAACACATGGATAGATCATAAAATTATTATAAGGAGAAGCCTTTAAGACTTTGAGGGAAAATATTGGTAAGAAATGTATCATTGGAGGAGTATTCCAAGCAAGCAACATGAAACATATGAAGGTGCTCTTTAACATACCCTTTAACATCATAGATATACGAGTTTGGGAGAAATGAAACCTGATAGATAAAGGATTTGAATCGACTCGAGTTGTAAGTGGGTTATGAAGCAATTGAGTAGAATCCATAGTATGAGAAGAAACAGATGTACCTTGTTGCAGATGTAAGATTTGATCTTGTAAAGTATGAACAAGGGATTTTAGAGCATGTGTATTAGAAGAAAGTGGTCATGGGGATAGTCATGAAAATACTAGAAAGTAGAGGGTTAAATGCCCCGATGAAATAAGCATTATTTATATGGAGATGGTTGATGTGTCAATTCAAAAAGTATGATTAGGATTGATTATAGAGGATGCATTAGTATGCTTGAGTTGATCATTGTAGACACTAAATCACGCACTTTGGGTACATTTATAGGTCATAGTCACATACTACTATTCATATAATTCCTAAGTGAGAAAACTAGTAATTGACTTTGTCTTCTTTCGAGCCTCTTACACCCTACAACCTAGTCAATACTTTATTGCTTTATCTTTTATGACTCTAGATGCCAGTGCCCTGACAAGATGCCAACACCTAGGCATCCCCATCCTTCTGGGCACCTTGACCTATCTTTACTTTACTCACTCATTTTGGGCATCTTTTATCTTTTGGGCATCTTATTTTCTTATGGGTCGGCCTTCTAGTTGTCAATTGTAAAATTCAAACAAGGGAATCATATAAATATAAAGTTATGTGACCAAAATAAAGGACCAAGCTCTAAGCATCTATTACTATCACCTAAGGTTGCATCCAAAGGCATTTCAAGAGCATCAAATCATCCATCTAGCTTCATTCAAGGGACAAGGGACTACATTTTCTGCATACACGCATAGGAGGGGAAGTTCATTTTCCATCCACACATCTACTTACATTACATCTAGCTATTACTTGTTATCAAGTGCATCTTGCAAAATATCCACCTAGGGTATGATTCTTGTACACACACACACACGAGAACTACATGGAGTCTGAGATGTAGTGCAAAGACTCTGGTCGTAAGTTCACTTTTTCAGGTGACCGCAGAGTCGGTCTGACTCCCCATTTGCATCTTTATTTTTAGGATTTGATGTGTTTTGGGATTTTGCAGGATATCATTTGTTTTTCAAAGTTACATGTGAATACAACAATTATCTATGGGACACACACACATGACTAACAACGAAGGTTAGCGACCACCTTACGGCATAAGAAAAATCATTTTTTGAGACCATTTTCAGTCACAAGCACCGAATAGAGGCTCCATCACCCAGTGCACCCTTGACCTAATCCAAGTTCCCTATTCTAGGCCTATTCAACAATTACATAATTTTTGGGTGTGGTTGCGATGGTCAACTCCTCATGTTTACCATTTTCTAGTCCAACATACTTGGGATCATTTACAAAAATAGCTAAGTCTTCTACTCTCTTTCTTGCACTTAGGTTTCAATTTTCATTAGCTTATTGCTTGCATCAATTTTGTGGCATAGCGTTTATTTATCATATTTAACTCAACAATTAGGGTTTTATAAAATTCATTTTTGTTAAATCATTTGGTGAACCCTCTCATTTGAATACTCTTAGATCCTCATTTTTCTTCTCTCATGGCTCCATAAGGCTTCTCAAGTCTCATTGCTTCAATTGCTTCAAATGCACCCATATTGAAAATTCATTCTCCACAAAACCATAGACATTATGTATCTCCTATCAACAATATGGCACCTTCATAATTTAGTTCCATCTTTGATTTCCTCTCGATGACTCTATTAGTTCTAATATCAATCAATCAATTTGTAAGTCTATTCAAGATTTACATTCTTTATTTCAAGATAAATTTCAGGCTATGGAATCCATGATTACATCTCTCAAATCTGAAATCCAACATCTTAAGGATGCTTCTCAATCCATGCTAGTTCTTTTTCTCTCATCTCTCCTCATTTTATGTCTTCTACATGTGCTCATATTAGTGAACCTCAAGTCTTACCATTACCAACACCTCTCAAGTTTGATATCAATACTAAGCAACAAGATATTCTTCCTTATCTCACTCATCAATTGATCATCTTTCCATCTACTCATTGTTATCCTCCTTATCGGCTTGCAAAATATCAAGGTCATCCATATTGCAATTATCATCGAATCAATGGACATAATGAAAATGATTTTATGATTTACAACAAAGAATCAAACACCTTGAGCATTAGGGTTTTATCTCATTTGCTACACAACATTCTAATACATGCCCATCTCCAATTGCTAAATCTCATTGGGTTCCTAAATCTGATTCATCTATGTCTAATGAGCATCATGTCATCATTACTAATGTTCTTCTATGGAAATTCAAGATCCACCTACGAAACTTCCTCTCAACATCAATCCATCCAATTCCTCTCAAGTCATTCTACAACATTATCAATCCCAAACTAAGCTACTACCATAAAAATCATTCATCCCCTTCTCCTACTCCACTTCCGTTTCAATTCATTTTTCAAGGAAACTCCAACCAATCATCAAAGAAACTACTCCTTGATGGACGATGGCCAAGACACATTTCAAACTCTACCACCATGACATGGTCATGTTGTCACTTCTGCCTACCATTGTTATGACTCTCTCTCTCTCTTCTCATGACACAGATAACACTCTCCCACAATGGCATGGTATCTCTCGCATCATCACATAGATCTCCATCATTGGCACACTTGGGGGCATCATGCTTACTCTTCCCCCCCTCCTAACATTCTAGGTGTCTCATTTTATTATTACGCTTTGTGATTCACATGTTTTTTATTTTTCATCATATACACATCTTGATACACATATTGTATCATCATTACCCTATGACACACTCTTGTGCTAAGGTTCACACTTGATTGTTGAGGGCATACTACATCCATGAACCTCACACACACTACACATTTCACACTTTACACATTTTCATGACACATCTTTCTAGCATCACATTCTCACACATCACACTACCCTATGATGCACTCTAGTTCCATGGTTCATACTCGACTACGAGGGTCTAAATCTAAAATGAACCTCACTCACATTCTACACTTTATGCTCTATGCTTCATTGATTTATCTTTCTAGTGCACACAATTCAAACCATTTCTCGATGACGCACTCTTGTTCTATGGTTCATTCTTGATTGTCGAGGGGTATTTTATAAATGAACCTCATCTCATCATTCATACACATTCACTGAGGGGGCATTGCTCTATCACACTCATTTTGCATTTCATTCCATTCACTCATTCACAACATACTACATATCTTGGTTGCACATACTCTTCTTTTTACTTATACTTACATGTACACTTTTTTTACATGCTAGACAAATACTTCATATGTCATTATCTTTTCTATATACACATGCACATTCACTTGTTCTCTAGTTGTGAATGTATACTTTCTACATATATCTTACATGCAACATGATGTTTGGCATTGTACCTCTTACCAATCCCACAATGAGGCTCTGGGGCATCTACTTTTGTACACACTACAAGTGTTATTGTTTCATTTTATACTACTTCATATTCTTACTAGCACACTACTCTATCGATATATACACGTCTTGACATACTTTTTATCTTTCTAACATGTTAATGGGTGCTTCATGTGTACATTTTCTTTGCAGGAACTATTTTTCACCATGGTTTTTGATACTTTTCTTTTTTTTTTCATCATTTTCATTGTTATGCCATTTTGTGGGCTTTTCCCTATGTCTTGTTTTATTCATTGTTTATATACTTTTGGCCACTTTGGCCTTAATTGTCTTGTGACATTGTGAGTGATGTCCCATGTTTGAAACCCACTTTTCATGGTCTACATTGTCTTCTTTTGCTTTCTAGATTACACATTGTCTTTATATGCGTATTTTCTTGTTTGCACTAACACATGTTTTTAGCCACTTTGTTTGCATGTGCCTTGGTTTCTACCAACACATTCTATTCCCCCCTATAGGGCATCAGTTTTCAGATCAATATCGGTCCTCTCCTTTGGGCTGCATTCCTCCTGAGTCGACATGCATGCACCCCAAAATGAGGGGGCATACATTGGGTGAATCAGTCACCCCCATACAAGCAAGTACATAGTCAAAGTTAGACTTACATAGTATAGAACAAAATAGTTATACAGATTACAAAAAGGGCCAAAATATGACTTGGGTCTCAATTCAAGCATAGACATTAGCACCCAGATATAGACATGATTCCTAGGAGCTCCTAACCCTTTTGGGTGCCTATGACTAGGGGTAGTTATAGTTATTTTTCTCAATCATTAACACAATTTTCAAATTTACAACGCAGTTTTTCACAGTACAGGCACAATCCTCCAAAGCAATCAGAATGCATTATATCTCTTTTTTTCTTTTTTTGGACTTAGATTGAAATGGATCGAACTAAAAAGAAGGATCACACCATCTGTAGTGGTGTATAAATTTTGGGAAGTAGTCAGGATGGAGAATAACACTAGACCTTTCTCCCCAACACTTCTTTTTCGTGGTGTGAGATCACCCAAAAAAACTCACACTTGGCGTGAGATCACCAAAAAAATTCTTGGTGTGAGATCACCCAAAAAAACTCATTTTTATACAACATTTCAAGACACTTTCTATCCTTTTCACTCATCATGGATCAGGTGCACATGTTCTTTTTTACATTTTTACATATTTTTACATATTTTTTACATTTTTTTCAAATTTTTTATACACACACTTTGACTACTCTTTTTCTCTTCTTTTTATAGGTCCTGTCCTTATAATAAAGCAACAAGCCTCCACAACAACACAAGCATGACAATGAAAATAGGTACAAATGGTACACACATTACACTTACACTTTCACCCCTAGGGTCACTTCCTCTTTCTAGCTTAGCTTCCACACTTCATTTTTATCACTCCATGCTTTTTCTTGTCTCCTCGCACACTTTCACCATCATCGATCTACATGGTTATTAGGTACACATCTCTTATCTACTTTATGTTATCAAGTATTCACTCAACAACATAAAGTGGGGGCAAATGTAGACACTAAATCACACACTTTGGGTACATTTCTAGGTCCTAATCACATACTACTATTCATATGATTCCTAAGTGAGAAAACTAGTAATTGAAAACTATCTTTGGCCTTTTGTCTATGTTTCATGTCTTCTTTCTAGCATCTTACACCATACCCCAAGTAGATACTTTATTTATTTATATTTTATGACTGGACACAGCGCCTAGACAAGATGCTAGTGCCCTCGCCCTAGTCCTTTTGGGCACCCGACCTCTCTTTACTTTACTCACCTCTTTTGGGCCTCTTTTATCTTTTGGGAATCTTATTTTCTTATGGGTTAGCCTTTTAGTTGTCAATTACAAAATTTAAACAAGGAATCATATAAATATAAAGTTATGTGACCAAAATAAAGGACCAAGCTCTAAGCATCTATTACTATCACCTAAGGTTGCATCCAAAGGCATATCTAAGAAGAGAAACTAGCTTCATTCAAGAGACATGGGACTATATTTTCTACATACACACATAGGAGGGGAAGTTCATTTTTCCATCCACACATCTACTTACATTGCTACATATAGTTATTTCTTGATATCAAGTGCATCTTGCACAAGAGCCACCTAGGGTATGATTCTTACACACACACACACACACACACACACACACACACAAGAACTACATGGAGTCTGAGATGTAGTGAAATGCTTGATTGTAAGTTCATTATGTCAAGTGACCATCGGGGTCAATCTAACTCCTCATTTGCATCTTTCTTTTTAGGATTTGATATGTTTTGGGGTTTTGCAGGATATCATTTGTTTTTACTGAGTTACAAGAGAATACAACTATCATCCAACACACACACAGATGACCAATAACAAATTTAAAAACCACCTTGCGACACAAGAATAATTAGTTTCTAACCATTTTCAAATTCATGGGTGCCCAACAAAGGTCTCAAGGCCCAGACACCCTTGACCAAGTTTGAGCCTATTTTGAAGTTACAAAAAAATTTATGTGCAATTACGACTGACAGATCAAATCCTCCAGTTTTCCAGTCTAGCATACTTTAGGATCAATTCTGAAATCAGCTAAGTCTTCTACTCTCTTCTTTGCACTTAGGATTTCATTTTTCATTAGCTTATTTCTTGCGTCAATTATGTGCCATAGCTTTTATTTATCATATGTGACTTTGCAATTAGGGTTTTACAAAATTCATTTTTTGTTAAATCAATCATGAGTGATACAAATTAGAATACATATATTATTAATATTCTCTTGTATATAGTTTCCAAAAGCTTGTGTGATTTCATCTCATAAAATATGCTTTTCGTTTATGTCATGGGCACCCTCACCTTGTGTGGTATTAGTGCAGATTATGAATAAACAATGAGAAAATATATCAATTTGTACTTTTTCACAAGAGTTATGATGGATATCATTAGAAGGTGGTAGTTGAGTAGCATGGGTGGTGTAACGAAGAGAATATTCGGAGTAAGCTACACAAAAATGATAATGATCCATTAGATTCAACACTCGTATTGCACCATAACTAAGAATGAGAAATCATAATAAGAACCCTAGGGCCACTAGGGTTTTGTGTAATAAATTTGATTCAAGAGTCTAATTCACCAAATGTTTACACCCTCATTAGATTTTAGAATGTTATTATATAACAACTAAGAAGGGTATAAGGTTTAGCAACAAGTGGATTATTCTTATCTAACTAACTACCATCATCAATAATGCATGACCAAAATAATGCATTAAAACTTAAAATTATTGATAAGTGATTAGCAACTAATTTAAAACATGAGGAGAGAGGTAGACTTAGTTGTTCGGGATTATTCAATATTGATTTGGGTGTGTAAAGTAGTGAAACAAGACGATATAGAGTTGCATATTGTACATTCAAGACTCTAGAACTAAAAATGTTCTAGTTTAGGATTGTACAAATTTTGTAAGGCCTAGGGAGGAACTATAAAATCTAGGACAAGGTATGTGCAGTTTTGGACCTTGAGACATTATGTGTCTTTAACTTCCTTTGTGCTTCACTTTCCTAGAAAGGGTACTCATTGTGTGTCATTATTTCTTGCACAACTTTGGAATGACTTGTGATGACTGTGATAGATTAGAAACCCTAGCAATATACATAACCATTCATAATATAATTAGCAAACAAAAGGATAAAAACATGTGTGTGTGTGTGTGTTTCACTATTTGAGGATGGACCACCCTTGGTATTCAAAATCTTAGCTACTAAACCAATCCAAGTGCTACACTACATATACTCATGGCTTACGAAATCAAGCATCATGTATCTCTCTTAAGTGTTTGTGAAAGTGTTTATAGCTAACCAACCCCTAGGGGTGTCCTCGTGTATCTTGAAAACACAATAGTAGGATAACTATGTAGTATAGAATATACCATGTGTGGTAGTAGTGATATACGGTGCTCATAAACTATGTGACATAACCCTTGTGTAGTGTTTGGAATGACTTTGTTCTTATTAGAACACAAATCTATAATTTTACATGTTTGTAAATGGATGAAGCTAGACTCCTTGACCTAGTTGAGTGCTTCATACTCGTAGTAGGGACTTCCCTAAATATTGTGCAATTGATTTGAGAATATTTAGGAACCTTTGAATGCTTTTAGAATGATGTTTTCAATAGGAGGTTGTAAGAATACCATGTTAGTTATAAGGTGATAATGACTTGTTTATATAGTCATCTGAAGGCAAGATATACTGCTAAGGCCAACCCTAAGAATATGAAATGACCCAAATAATGATTTAGAATTGAAATTAGAGTCATTCATTATGAAGGGGTAGCAGTGTACAAGTTATCCAAGGCTAGACCCCATATTCGACCATTTTGTATGATTTTGGATAGGAGAGACAAACATCTAAACTGAAAGTTGTGTCATGAATATCAGATATTTTTTGTTTCTTTAATGAAAAAGTATTCCCATAATTGGTGATAAAGCATCATGCAAAGAAAATTAAATTGTAAAATGGATTGAGAGATGAGGAGAAGTGATTCCAAATGTGAACATTTGTCTTAGAAATTAGTGATTGGCAATTTTGTCGAGATGAAATATGAGGTTCAACTACAACATGTGAAACAAAGTCCCTCCTCAAATAAAGGGGAGGCACCCTATTTATTACTATTCTAATAACACCAAAGAATATTCACTATATTTACATTAATCTAGCATTGGGGTGGGATCTCATCCCGGTAGATTTATTTCTTTTGGAATGAAAAATAGATTGAGAATATGGGAAGATTTTAGAGGTGAAAATAGAAAGGAAGAGTGGAAAGAAAGAAAAGTGTTCATGTGTTTTTTCCTTGGTAAACGCAGATCGAAGATACTAACATGATAAAATAGTAATAAAATTAATTGATATATTATGAACAACTAAATGGAATACAAATAATAATATAATGCATTGAACTTAAGAACAATACTTTAACAAAGGGATTATGTACAACACCTAGTTTGAAAAGCTTGTCTTTTTATTTCTTACAGAAAAAGATATAAAACACAATCTTTCTTCTTTTTACAATTCCAACCTTCTTTCACTCTGTCCAAAAAATTCTTCTTTCTAATGCCTAAGCATTTTACATTTATAAAGAGAGGAAAGAGAGAAAAATGGAAGTTGTTGGATTATAGTCTAAAAATAGAAAACACACATTAAATCCCTCTTGATTGGTTCTTACACAAAATTACCAAGTCAACATGTCAATCCAAACAATGTCTCAACATCTCAAAAATTTACATGCTTGATGTCAAAATGGAAAAACATGATGAATCATCAATCATATTTTTCCTTATCAGTTTCTTTCTCAGCTTCCTTATTATGATACTCATGGAACTTCTGAATCATATCTTGTATTTCCTTGTCATCAGGTCCACATGAGTATTGATTCAAGACATCGCATGTGTCAAGCATGTTGATCAATCTTTCAGGAAGCTTCTAGAGTCTTCTAATGATTTTTTCTAGATTACTCAAAACATTTTGGTACAAAATTAGTTTATCATTTATTTTAAATAAAAATCACTCCCTATCGAGGAATACTTTTCAGCCAAATCCTTAACTCATTTAAGGATGTCATCTACAAGTAGCATGTTCAATCCATCATCTAATACATGGAGGGTTACTTTAGAAAACCGGCCACTAATATCATTGGTGGTGTCGATCCTTTCTTCTCTAGCTTTCTACAGTTTCTCTCTGGCCTCCTACAAAATCTTGACCCAAAAGTCAATGGCCTTATAAAACTCAAAATGTTTTTCCCTTTCTCTGATTATCCCTTCTTGAACAAGGGTATCAACATCAATTTTCTTGAGCTCGCTCAAGGCTTCCAGAGTTAAATCCCAATTGTTACATTCTTCTTTGATCTCATTATTCATTCTTTCAATGGATAATTTCTCTCTCTCAATATCATTATGGACTTCAACAATGTCCTTGATCAACCTTCTTCCTTGATCCAGGATCCTTTGGATCCAACTATCCACTACCCAACATTTTTTCCAATCTTCTCTACCTCTGATATGGATGATGTATCAAAACTGATTGGAGCTAGAGAGAAGATCAAATTTGGATTAGAAATCTTGAGAAAGATGGTTATCAAATACTCCACCTTTTCCTTTAGTTCATCCTTGGTGGCCTTGGTTTATTTGAGTTTCTTGAACAAATTATTCATGGCCACCTATACGTCTTGTTTTGATCCTTTAGTAGTGACTTTCCCAGTGCCACTTTGGTTATTTGGTAATTGGAAGTAGTGATGTCTTCCTTACTTTTATTTGCTTTAGGCACAACTATCTCAACAAACATTTCACCCGATGAATTGATGGTGATGTGAAAAAGTGTCTTGGACTTCTTAGATGCACGAGATGGGATAGAAGTCAAGCATATTAAAATCAAAGGCTTTAGGAGCGACATCCTTCTTTATCTTATTTGGGGTTTGGCTTGTTAACCAAGATGGGATAGAAGAGGAAGGTGTTTGTTGTGAAGGAGTAGTGATCATGAGTGTAGTACTAGGAGGAGTAGGTAACATGGACACTAAGGGGGAAGGAGTAGAGAATATAACCAGGGAAGTAGTTGAAGATGTGGGAGGATAATAAGTCATGGAGTAAAATGCATCATATGGATAAGGGAAATGGGTTGTGTGAGGAGAACCTGAGGTCATACGTATTCTAAATAAGAGAGTATAAATGGATGAAAAGAGATTTTACAAGAGTGACACATGAGGAGATGAGGGTGGTGAAGAAGAAACAGAGTAGTGGACGTGGTGACCGAAGCGAGATATGAAATGATGAGGAAGGTGGAGGGGATGGAATGTGAGGAGGAGGAAGAGGAGGAGAAGGAGAAGGAGGAGTAGGCATATGCGGAGGAGAAGTGGTAGGAGGTGACACATGTGGGGCCAAGGTCACAAGAGGGACCACATGGGTGATGAGAAGGGAAGAAACTGGAAGGGGTTGGCTGGCCATATTATTAGTTGATGTCCTTGTGCTTCTTTGAGGGGAATGTGAATCGATGTCGAAAATGGTGGTGGAAGGATCGGAAGGAGGAGGAGAATATTTTCCTCCACTGCTATAAAATCTAAACTTCAACTTCTTCTCGGGTACTTCACCTTTATCCTTGGGTTCGTGGGAGGGACCCACTTTTGATGTAGTGGTGGCTTTCACTTTTAGGAAGTTAGAGTTTTTGGTTGAATATTCATTGAATAAAGACAATAATTATTTTGGACTAGAATTTGAGGAGCCCATTCTTTGATATATATGGCCTCCTTGATTGACCAATCAATTGGGGAAAATCATAGCTTTCTATAATCATATGTTGATATATTGGGTCAAATGCATTCCCGTTGTCAATGACATCTTAAGGAATATCTGTAAGGTTGTGCTTCGCTTCTTTATCCAAAGCCATAGGATTATAATCCTTCTTTCGTATTGTTATTTAATCCCTAAAATCAATCCATATATAAGCTCGGGACGTGAAACTATAATGTTTCAATGACCTTTAGTATTTCTCGATAATCTGAAGCTAAGTCTTGGATCGAAAGGCTTGATAGTCACTCCTTGCATTTAAATATAAATATTATTTTCTTTGATTACCGAGGTTCAATTGTACTCAACCAATTTATATTGGGAAATGAATTCCTACCTTATGCTTACTTTGTTGAAACTTGTGGAGATTCAACAATTCACTTACTAATTCCATCAAAACCCATTTGTCACTTGGAAATATGGGTAATAGATATGGGAACCCTAAAATGATCTTATCGGGATGTAGGTGAACGTTGGGAATTGGAGGAAGATATACCCCCAATTAGATACAACATTCCAAGCCGCATCAATACATTGGTGCTTAGAAAGATCTTTATCTAACTTACATATGATGCTATTGAAAAAGGCATCATTTACTCTCCAAAAATTGATCAAGTTTTTCTTTAGAGACAATTATGGGCAGTTGTACAAAAAATATAAACTTCTAGTTCCTTGGGTGTTCAACCCAAGATAAAATCTCACGTCTCTGCTATTACGTAGGTGACATATGATGTCATATAGATTTTCCTTTGCTTGTACCTCTTTAAACTAGTTATCTAATGTATCGCTAATGAATTCACCCCATCTAAAGAATTTTTCATTCTTCCTCATGATGGTGATGAATTGGTACATCCATCCTTGGAACTCTTTCGCCTTATAAATGCCAAAAGCTCTGCTTAGAAGTTTTGATAATGCCATTGATCTCGGGAATAAAATCACTCCTAGGCAAGGTCTTTAGGAATCTACTAACCACAAGATTGGATTTCAAGAGGTATTTTTTGATGATGTGTTTGATCAATATGTTGATTTATTGTCCTAACCCTATTGAGCCTTCTTGAGATCGGTATCAACATGCACATTTAGGTCATGCAACTTAAAGAGTTCCTCAAAATATTCCATATCCAAGTGGATTACTATTGATTTAACAAAAATAAACTTTTTTAAAACCCTAATTGCAAAGTAACTTAATGTAAACTATGATATACAACTTGTTAATATAATATGACACAAGCAATAAGCAATTATACAAAACCCTAAGCAAGAGGTGTAGAAATAATGAATTAGCTTATTAACAATTGATCGGGAGTGCTCTCAACTGGGAAAACTATTGATCATGAAGTGAACAGTGTCATCAATGCTTAGGATAAATTATGGAGCTCATTCATGATGTCGGACATGGGCACCTAGGCATTACAGCATCGCTAATGGGTGTTCAGGATCGTGTGAATGGTTGGAATCTAATTTTTACAATGTCGCACAAGTGTTGTAAATGTTACTTGTTGATCATATGTGTGTCATTGTTTGATCATCGAGCATACATGTAATCTGAAAAATAGATATCACCTGCAAAACCAGCATTACCACATCAAATCCAAAAAATAAATATGCAATATGGGGATTCGGATTGACCCAGTGGTCACCTCAAGAGTGAAGTTACGACTAAGTGCTACTCTACATCTCAGACTCCATGTAGTTTTGGTGAGTTTGTATAAGAATTGTGCCCTAGGATGCCCTTGTACAAGTGCACTTGATAGCGGGATGTAGCTAGATGTAACAATGTAGATAAATGTGTGGATGGAATAAAGAACTTCCCCTTCCTATGTTGTGTATGTAGAAAATGTAGTCCCTTGTCCCTTGAATGAGTGTTAGATGGATGCTTTAGAGTGCTTTAGGTGCCTTTAGATGCAAGCTTAGGTGATGATAGTATATGCTTAGTGCTTGGTCCTTGATTTTGAACACATAACTATGTATTTATATGATTCTCTTAATTGAATTTTGTAATTGACAACCTGGAAGGCCGACCATAAGTGAAAAAGGTGCCCAAAAGATAAAAGAGACCTAAAAGAAGTGTGTAAGGTGGAAAAGGATCATGGGTGCTTAGAGGGGGGGGCACTTAGGTGCTCCTATCCTGGTTAGGTGTTGGTGTTTGGAGCCATAAAAGTTAAATAAGCAAAATAATGACTAGGCTGTAGGGTGTGCAATATCAAATAGAAAACAAGAAACATAGAAAAGAGGCCTAAGACAGTTTTCAATTACTAGTTTTCTTGCTTATGAATCATATGTATTATGAATGCTAGTATGTGTGTAGGAGCTAGAAATGTACCCAAGTGCATGATTTTGTGTCTACATATTCCCCCACTTTATGTTTTTGAGTGAATAATCGATAACATAAAGTAGATAAGAGATGTGTACCATATATTCTTGTAGAGCGTGTGGAAAATAGCATGTTGAGTGGACAAGTGAAGCGTGAAATGATGTAAAAATGAAGTGTGGAAACTAGGAAGAGAAAGTGACCCTAGGGGTAAAGCGTATGTGTTGTGTTGTTGTTTTGCCTTTTGTTATGCTTGTTATTATTGGTTCTTATAAGGACGGACCTGTAAAAATAAGAGCAAGAGAGTAGTCAAAGTCGTGTATATGAAAAATTTACATAAGTATATAAAAGTATGTAAAAGTATGTAAAAAGGAAAGTGTGCACCTGATGCAGAAGAGTTTAAAGGCATAGAAAAGTGTCCTAAAAATGTTTTGTAGAGCGAGTTTTTTGTGTGATCTCACGCCAATAGTGAGTTTTTGTGCAATCTCATGCCAAGCACAAGTTTTCTCGTGTGATCTCACACCAAGTGCGAGTTTTTTGGGAGATCTCACGCCAAAGAACAAGTATTGGGGAGAGAGGACTAGTGTTACTCTCCTTCCATAACTCTGCCTAATAAACACCACTGCAGATGGTGTGTTCCTATTTTTTCCATGGTGTCCCTGATTTTTCCGAATGTATTGTTTGTTCCAATCATAAAATGGAGATAGAATGCATTTTGCTTGCTAGAGGATTGTGCCAATATTGTGAAAATTGCTCTGTAAAATGTTGTGAACTATTTTGATCTAAGAAACTAATTACGTGTGCCCCCACGACATTAGCTTTCAGAGGAGGAAACAAGAACATGGGCACTTTTTTTTGAGTCTAGGCTGTTGGTGTCTATATTGTGATTTTGACCCAAGTTTGATTCTAATATAGTGTTGTAAATGTAAACGAGTTGATTCTATGTTGTACTAAACTAAATTTGTAGCTCTAAGTTGTTTTATGGGGTGATTTATTCACCCAATGTATGCCCCCTTGTTTTGGGGTGCATGCGACGTTAGTAGGAGTGTGAGGCCCAAAGAGAGGACCCGATGCTGATCTCGAATTATATTCTTGCAGGGGGAGGGAATGTGCATGGTAAAAACCAAGGCACGTGTAAACATAGTGGATAGATACTTGTGTTAGTAGAAAGACTAGAAATCATGTCATGAAAATCAATGTAACAAGAAAGTGTGCATATAATATAGACCACGAAAAGTAGGTTTCAAACATGGGACATCGCTCACAATGTCCCAAGATAATCTAGGCTGAAACGGCCAAAATCATATAAACACCGATCAAACAAGACATAGGGCATAACCTAAAAACAATGACATACAATAGAAAATAATGGCAAGAAAAATGTAATAGACAACCATGGTGGAAAATAGTTTTGTAAATAAAATGTTACACATGAAGTACCTGTTATCATTTTAGAAAGATAAGAAGTATGTTAAGGCATGTATGTATCAATGGAATAAGTAGTGTGCTAGTAAGAATAGGAAACAATATATGATGAAATGATATCACTTGTAGTGTGTGAGAAAGTAGATGCCCACAGGAGCCTCAATGGGACTGGTAAGTGGTATGTTGAAAGCATCATTGCAATGTGTGAGAACCTATAAGAATTTTACATTCATGACTAGAGAACGAGTGAACGCACATGTGTATATAGAAACGATATTGACATACTAAGTATCTGTCTAGCATGGGAAACAAGGTGTACATGTAAGTATAAAAAAGTAAGAATAAGTGCAACCAAGATATGCAGCATGTTGTGTATGAGTGTGATGGAATGGTATGTAATATGAATGTGATAGGAGTAGTGTGCTCCCCAGCGAATGTGTATGAGATGAGGTTCATTTATAAAATACCCCTCAACAATCAAGAATGAACTATAGAACAAGAGTTCGTCATCGGGAAATGGTTTAATAATGTGCGCTTAGAAAGATAGATCATAAAACATAGAGCGTAGAAGGTGAATGTGCTGAGGTTAATTTCATATTTAGACCCTCAGCAGTCAAGTATGAACCATGGAACTAGAGTGTGTCATAGGGTAATGAATGTGTTTATGCATAATAGCACTTGAGATGCATCACATTGAGTGGGTTTTTAAGTGGCTTACCAAGGAGAGTAGCAAGACAATATACGCCACCCCAAGATTATCAATGATGGCATAGGGTTTGATCTAGTTAGGCTTGAATTTACCTTGGAGATAAGCCTCGGAAGTTGTATTCTTCTGATTTTATTTTAACACAAGGTCACCAATATTGAATTCTCGTGGGACGGATTTTATTATTATTAGCTTGGGTGATGCGAGCTTGATATACTCAAAGATGTTTGAGATCTTTCACGCGATGAGAGTCAAGCATCTCAAGATCATGGAGTCAGTTTTCATGATATTCATTGTCTTTGAGAATGCCTTTGAGTGATACCCACAAGGAGGGTATTTCCAGTTCTAAGGGGATTATTGCTTCAATGTCGTAAACAAGAAAAAGGGTGTAGCATTTGTGGGGGTGTGCACACTAGTGCGGTAATCTAGAAAAACATATAAAATCGATTGTGTCGATTGTCACCACTAGTATCGACGGTCTTGTGTAATATTTTGACAATTGTCTTATTTTTTGATTTTGCATTAGGCCATTGCCTTGTGGATAATAATGAGTGGAAATTTTTTTCTTGATCTTGAACTTGGCATAAAGGTGCTTACCATCCTGTAGACACCCATAATTACGCCCAAGCAATTTAAATACTTAAATTGCGTTAATTATCATCTTTCTCGCAAATTGATGACATATCGTCAAAAGCACTCATTTTCCCTCATATCATCATTAATTAATTACACTAAGCTAATTAATTAAGTTGCCTATCCAACAAATACCCTAATTAACGACCTTCCGTTAATAAATCACCCCTTCTACCTAGACTAATTAATTATTATTAATTAATTAGCTTTCCCTTCCATTTAACCAATAAATCAATATTTAATTGATTTAACCCTTATAATAGTCTAAATCGCACTAATATTCTTGAATTGGCTTTTATAAGCTTACACCTACCTATTAATTAATCACCTTTGATTAATTAAAATACCCCCAACTCCCATGACTTGTTAAACATGTATTAAACCCTTCTAAAGTAAGGTTACCTTTAATAAAGCAACCTTATCCATTCCTAATCATGTTTTACCTTTATCCCACATGCAAAGGGATGAAGTGTTTCCTTTATCCATTGGGCTATATAAGGAGCCCTCCTTCTACCTTTATACCTACACCTAAAATTTCTAAGAGAGTGAATGCAAAGCATATAGCAAAGACTAAGAGCTTGCCTTTTACCCTTTTGAGAGTTCATCATCTTGAAGAGTTAAGCCTCTTTCTTAAGTGCTTAGGTCATATGGGAGGTGTCAAAGGGGTATTGTAGCCCAACTTTGATAGGCCCTCATTCCTAGGTTACTTGGCATACTAAGGACAACTATTTTGATAGCCATGGAGCTTACTTAGGTCCATTCATTTATTTGTTGTTAGAGAATAGAGGAGTTTAGATATTTAGCATTGTTAGTTTCAAAGTTTGTACTTATGAATGCTAGCATCTAACCCTTGTTTAATTCTTATCTTGATGGTGTTTAGTTTGTTGTTCAATTCTTGCTAAGTTAAGGCTATTTAGGTGTTAGTCTTTACTCATATTAGCATTATTTTGAAAACAACACATGCACACACATCCTTATTTTTAAAGGAGAGCCATTATCGGTGATAATAGTGGAGGGAATGTTGAAGCATGTAATAATGTGAGTGGTGATAAAATTACAGATATCGAGACCAGTGGTAGTTTGCAAGGGTACCACTTGACTCATTTAGTAAAGTATTATGTAGTAGTAATGATGAAGTTATGACCATCAGCCGACTTAAGATTAATTTTACCAACGAGATCAAAACCCCATAAGGAAAAGGACCATGATGGAGCAATAAGTTGAAGGTCATATGCAAGTGCATGATGAAGATTGTTATGTTTTTTACATTTATCACAACATTTGGCATATTCTAAGTAGTCTTGTTCCATTATGGGCTAATAGTAGCCTTGGCGTAGAATTTTATGAGACATAGCTTTGCCCAGAAGTGACCACCACATATATTATCATGAACTTGACAGACAATCATGGGTATGTCATCGAGTCCTAATCATCACAACAAACGATCATCAATGGATCTCTTAAACAATGAAGCTCCAATGATCACATAATATGTAGCCTCTCATCATAAGTGACGAGGTTCATGAGGTTGAAGACCATCGGGAATTGTTTTTCGATAGAGGAAGTTATAGATTTTAATGAACCATTTGGGATGATCATGACTATGTGTAACAACACATGTTTTGAGAAGTAGATCATCAGTAGAGGGTTTTCGTAAGTGTTAAATGTTGAAGGAGGTATACTCATCAATGATATCTCGAGGAATGAGTGATGTCACACTAGCCATAAGCATCTGCATGATGATTGTCTTTTCGAGGGATAGAGGTGAGAGAGTAGGACTCAAACGTGGCTAAGATTGATTTTACAAGGTTATTATATGGAATGAGACACTCCTCTTTGGTTTGATACATGTCATTAACCTAGTTAATAATGAGTTGTGAATCACCATGTATTTTTATATTTTAAATAATAATTTTGACGAGCGATAGTGAGGCCAAGAATGATGTCAGCCCTAGCACCTGAAAGGCTATGAGACTTGTCGAATTATATATTCCAAGTGTCGGTGTCAATGTTGTAAGCAGTAAAGTCATCTCGGAAAGTATCACAGACAGGTGATGTATCAGAAAGAGGGGCGTCAACTAGTTGATCGGTGATAACTTGGCCCTTGATGGATTTTTGTGGGATGAATTTGAAATCAAACTCGTGAGTAACATGACCCATCATGTAAGGTGGCCCAAGAGATGAGTGCGAGATAAGAGATAGTGTAAAGGATCAACTTTGGTAATTATGTGAACCTCATTATTGAGAAGGTAGTGTTACAATTTGTTTGCAACAAAAAATGAGGCCAAGACATAGTTTTTCAATGTAGCTATAATTGCATTCGTAGGATAGCGAGTGTGACTAATGTAATAAACAAATCTTTCACGTTGAGATTCATCATGTTGAGCAAGAAGGGCCCCTAATGCATGGAATGTAGTTGAAATGTACAAGAGGAAAGGTCGATCAGCCATAGGAGGCACTAGGATAGGAGGATTTAATAGATATGTTTTAATAGCCTCAAATGCACGTTGGAAATGGTCATCCCAAATGAACTTAGTGTCCTTTTTCATTAGACGTGTGAATGGTTGAGTTTTTTTTGCAAGTTGTGCAATGAAACGCCGGATCACCTAGATTTTACCTTGTAATGAGCGTAATTGATGTAAATTGCAAGGTGGAGGCATGTCCACAATGGCGTGGATCTTTTTGGGATCTATTTCAATGCCACACTGTGAGATGATATAACCAAGGAGCTTGCTGATTATGACACCAAAAACACACTTCTTTGGATTGAGGTGAACTTTATATTATTGCAAGTGTTTGAAGAGTGTTCAAAGATAGTGAGCATGGGTGGAACGATGCCGTGATTTTGCAAGTATGTCATCAACATAATCTTCAAGAATTTTGTGAATATAGTCATGGAAAATATGTGTCATTACATGTTGGTAAGTGGCCCTGACATTTTTAAGGCTAAAGGGCATAACAAAGTGTAACAAAATGTACCCCATGGAGTAGTAAATGAAGTCTTTTCTTGATCTACAAGGTTAATTTTGATTTGATTATAACCGGAAAATCCATCCATGAAGGAGAGAATGTCATATCCTAGCAATGAAATAGACGATTGCATCAATCGAATAATGGGAAATTGTCTTTAAGGCAAGCCTTATTAAGATCATGAAAATCATGCAACAATGGATTTTGTCATCCAGTTTCATAACATGCACAATATTAGACACCCATTTTGGGTAATCCACAACACGTATAAATCCAACATCTAAGAGTCGTTGTATTTCTTCCTTTACTAATAGTGCAACTTTTGGATGCATTTTGTGGATTTTTTTGTTGGACGGAGTTTAGCACTAGGATTGAGAACTATATTGTGCATGGTGACAGAAGGATATATACTAGGAATATCATTATAGTCCCATACAAATATGTCAGAGAATTCATGGAGCACTTATTTGATATCTTTTCGCTCAACATTTGCAAGAGAAACAACTAGTAATACCATTGGAGGGTTGTTAGCGATCACGAGATTGTATTGAATAGTTTCTTCATTTAAAAGAGTGGACTGGTCCTCTATGTATGAATTGGTAGGAATGGTATCATAATTATATGTATTGATATTAGGTGATTCGAGTCACCAAAGTAGGCAGTAGCAGTAAGAACAAATGGGAAGTACTTTTTGTGATGAAAAGAAGGGAGATGATCGTAAGTCCCCAAATATTCTAAGAGAGAATCATCAGTAGTAAAAGTGTCCAAATCAAGCCAATCAGAGGAAGTAGGATCACCAATGAGTTTCGAATGTAAGAGAGGTAGTGTAGAAGTATGTGAAATAACATAAACCTCGGGAGATCTGCGAATGAAGGACAATAACCAAGGCTATTTTTTTAGATTGAGTGGGAGTAGAAAATGGTTTGTAACTCCTTGGCCATGCTTATCCTAAACCAATAACAAAAAAATCCATGTCAAAGCAAATATTTATATCCAAGACCATATTGAGAGAAATGAGAATTAGATGTGGAGGAAATAGAAGTGTCTAGTGAATGCTCAATAGTATTACAAAAGGAAAATGGAGAAGGATCTTTCGAGACCTCATAGACAACACCTTGATATATAAATTTTAGTTGTGCATGAAGAGTAGAAGGAACCACATGCATGGCATGGATCCAAGGCCACCCAAGAATAATTTTATAATTAATATTATTGGGCATCACGTGGCATGGGATAAGTAGAGTACATGGCCCAACAATGATAGGAAGTGTAATAGTACCCAAGACACATTTAGGAATGTTATCAAAGCCATAGATAGAAACAAATGAAGGAACTAAAGAGTCCTCAGAGAAGCCAATTTGATGAAGGAATGCTAGATTATAAATATTAAGCCCATATCCATTATCTACTAAAGCATGTTTAACCCCAACATTATTAATACAAACCTAAATATAGGGGGATCATTATCTAAAATAGTTTGAGAAGGAAGCTCAATAGATGTAAAAGTAATATGTTCTTCATTAAAAGATAAAGTAGTGGTAAATTTATGATATACATATTTAGGAGAAGTATGAGGATGAATATGAATATTATCTAAAAATGATCTGATTTTATGTGCACAATCAGGTTTAGTATGCAAGAAGGTTGGGATAGATACACTCATGGTGAAAGGAGCATAAGGTATTGAAGTGAGCCAAAAAGGGAAGATCTAAGAGGGTTCGAATGCGGGTTCACCAAATGACTTAACAAAAATAAACTTTTGTAAAACCATAATTGCAGAGTAATGAAATGTAAATTATGATATATAGCTACTAATATAATATGACACAAGAAATAAGCAAGTAAAGTACAAAACCCTAAGCAAGAGGTATAGAAAGAATGAATTAGTTGATTAATGCTTGATCGGGAGTGCTTTAAGCTAGGAACATTTTTATTAGGAAGTGAACATTGTCGTTAATGCTCAAGATAAATTATGGAGCTCATAGATGGTGTCAAACATGTGTGCCCATGGTGGACAAGGACACCTGGCGTTGGAGACTTCTATTTGGCACTGTGATTGTGTAAATTGTCGAGACTTTGATTTTTACTGATTGTCACAAATTTTCCTGTTGATCACATGTGTATCATTGTTTGATTGTCAAGGGTACTTGTAACCTAAAAAATAGATATCACCTGTAAAATCCATAATACCACATCAAATCCAAAAAAAAAGATGCAATATGGGGAGTCAAACTGACCCCGACGGTCACCCCGAGAGTGAACTTACAACCGAGCGTTGTACTACATCTCAGACTCCATGTAGTTTTAGTGAGTGCATGTAAGAATCGTGCCTTAGGATGCCCTTGTGCAAGTGCACTTGATAATGGGTTGTAGCTAGATGTAACAATGTATATAAATTTGTGGATGGAATAAAGAACTCCTTGTCTATCCTTGTCCTATGTTGTGTATGTATATCCCGTAAAACTGACAAGGGCAATTTTACCGATAACCATGAATTTTGTTCCGATCCTCGTTAGGGATCCCTTGCATTCGAAACGTTGTAAAATCCCTTCCCGGGAAATCTGGTTTTTAACTTAGTCTTTTGAGCCTTTTTTGGCTGGGCGCATGAAATTGCTATGTAACACCAACTTTTGGTGCCCCCTTTAAAACCTTTGGCGCATGATTTTCAGTGTCAACACACCTTTTGGTGCGCCAAAGTATGTTGAGCCTTCCCTGCGTGCGCCAAGGCGCATGCGCCTTTGTGTTGGCACAACTTTTGTTGCGCCATGTTTTGGTGCGCCAAAGGGCGCACATAACTTCATGTCGACATAGCTTTTGGTGCGCCAAAGGCGCGCTTAATTTCTTGCTGGAAAACGTTTTCATGCGCCAAAGGGCGCACGCTTTTCCCTATCGACAGCAACTCTCATGCGCCCTTTAAAAAGTGGGTGGCGCATTTATGACCAGCTCACCTATATATATATATATATATGTGTGTGTGTGTGTGTGTGTGTGTTTGCGCGCCCAAATGTCATTTTCACTATTCGCAGAGCACGTGATTTCCTTTCTCTGAGCCTGTCAGCCCCTGCCTCGTCGTTTTCAACACGTTGTGGACCCGTTTTCCAGATTTTTGCTATTTATCCGGGTAAGTGCTCTTGTCTCTTTCGTGAGTTTTGCTAGATAGTGCTTCTTGCTTGCTGGTTTGGTTTTTGATATGCATGTGTTGAGCTTTTTCCCCCGCATGTTGTCTTTCCTTATCTTCCTCTTTCCAGATCTGCTGGAGGAGGATGTCATCCTAGAAACAATGGTTTGTAACCCTCCTGGTTTTAACCATTTCATTTACCCAAATGACCTGTCAAAAAGGAAAAGAGGAGAAGAAGAAATCTAAACCATGTAAAGACCCCTTTGAGAGTGATTTAGTTCACTGTTTCTCTCTTGCCTTCGGCGCATCTGTCACCCTGTTACATGAACAAAACCGCATGATGGCGCACCTTTCATACTTGTTGCATCATGAACTCCTGCGCCCTCGGGCGCCTCTTTCACATCTTTGCAAGTGCTAAACTTGCGCCCCTTTGGCGCACAATCCTTCCCTTCTTTGCATCACATTTCCATGCATGATGGCACACCCAAAGCATCCATGCAACCTGAAGCTTTATCTGCGCTAAGTACAAATCTTTGAAGGCGCAGGCGCATCCCCGATTACAATAACATCATGTTGTGTAAACCTTTCGTGCACCGCGCCATGCTCCCTTTGGCGCACGAAAAGTTCTTGTTACACGAACCATCCATGCGCATGAAAAAGAAAAGGTGCACCAAATCCCACATGCAACATGAAAATTCCATGCGCCTTTGGCGCCAGTTTTATCCTTGCAACACCCTCTTCCGGTGCGCCTTACCTATTTAGCCCTGTAAGCTGCAATTTTCATGCGCCTGCGCCTGAGCCTAAAAATCTCTAACTCTTTCTTTGCTAACATTCGATGGAAGATCAAATGGCTAATTGACCTTTTGGATTGGGTCTCGCTTCTTCTTCATGCAGATCAGCAACTGAGTTCGAAAGAACATATGTCTACATCCAGCAAGAGACCCACCAAATCGAAAGGAAAGGCTAAGCTTACAGAGGAAGAGATGAAGTATAAATATCAAAGGGTCAGAATGCCCGAGTCACAGGCCGAATGCAGCATGGACGTCAGAGACTCAGAATTGGGGCATATCGACATGGAGGAATTCTGGGCCAGAACTCAGAAAGTTACAAGGAGTCCATGGATGGACAAACTAATAGGCAGTGCCCTGCACTTCGCCGGAGGAATCCCCGTCAGCGCCGTCAACAATGAATTTATGATGGTGGTTGCCCAGTCTTATAATAAAGACACAAGGTGTGTCGAAAACAGCAAGGGCGAGGTAGTCATTAACCTCACTGCCCGTCATTTTGAGATCATACTCGGCATCCCTCACCACCGGCACTTTGTGGCCGTTAGCCAAGCAGAGTGCATCAAGGCCTGGGAAGACAATGAAGACCAATGTATGCAGCTAATGAACGAAGTATATCTGAAAAATAAGAAGGTGGTAACCCGGTGGCCCCAAATCATCCACCGCAGTGACTTCTCAGAAGAGCTCAGTGATACCATTACCTTCCTGAGCAGGGTCTTGGGCTTTCTGGCGCCCATTACTTCCATAAATGGATGTTGCGCTACTTGGAAACAATGAACAAGAATTTTCTGATCGATCAGCACTTTTCTTTGGGGGAAATTATAAGCGGCACCATCTCGAGCAGCTCTGACAATTGACCTGTGGGGCATTCCATATGAACTCCTACGTAGTCTACTGCTGCAGCATCAGCAAGGGACTATCCAGGCCTAACGAGGAGTGGAGTTTGGCCTCAGGTCAAGATATACGAGTACTACCCAGAGTTGAGGCTGGAGAATAGCATCGCCCAATTCACCAAAATCAACGATGCATTCTTTTACCACGTCATCTGCCTGCTGAGGCCGAATATGACTCATGGTCGTACGACCAAAAACATAGTGGCAGCCACGGAGAAATGGGGGGCCCTGTTCACCCAATTTCCCACATTCACCTATCGAGGGCTATCGACTTTTTGGGAGAGCCAACCGGAGCTACCAAGGTATCTTGGGCCTAAGTGATTCTTTAGGCTATCAAGGCGGCTAATCACATACCACGAAAAATGCCTGAAAAGGAAGAAGGGTGGAACTCCTTTCCCCCTCACAGTGGGCCGATATACATGCTCTACCCACCACAAGGTGAAGGAAATGTTCGCAAAGCTGGAGTTACTCAATTTGAAGCATGATTTCCCAGCCAGGCCTACCTTCGACCCAAGGGCTGCCTGCCAAGAGCAAAGCTTGATCCAATCCATGTTCCTCAGATCGAGGATATTTATATTGACGTCCTCCATGAGGTAGAGCTCAGAAGAAAGGATCATTCTCACCTAGCATTAGTAGAAATCATCCAATATGGGGTAGCCATTGTCCCCAAAGGCTTCCAAACTACAGAAGATGAAGTAGACAAGGTATATAATGATATGAGATGGGGACAATTGGCCCTTTCCGGCTATTGATAGAAACAAAGCTCCTCAGACAATTGAGGAGAGGGTCAAGGAAACTCTGCGTAGGGGAGAAACATTGGTGCCGAATGAACGGGCTAATCTACCTCGGGGTAGATTTCACAACCTCCCCATTGGGCAATGCACCTTCACGATCCAAGAAGTAGCTTAAAGGCAAAGGTGTAGAAGGTGAATCCAGCACCATTCAGGAAGAAGCCCCTGAAAGTCCTCCTTCCACAGCGCCAGAACAAGTCATAACTCTGGAGGAAGAAATAACAGAGGATAGTCCCATAGGCCCATCCACTCAGGATGTCGGCATTGCTACCACAACAGAGGTCCCTTCTATCCCTTCTTCTTCTCTTCCTTCCCCTCCTCGAGTGACTCAAGCGACCATCCCTTTGGTCGTGTCCTCTGTCCCTTCTTCTACTCTTTCCCCTGCTTCTTCGTCTATCTTCTCCTCCCTCACTGATCTGTCCTCCTCCATTTCTTCCCTCATCTCGGGCTCCCTTCCCTTCCTATGTCTTCCGCAGCTGCAGTTTCCCTTCCTCCCGTGGACACTTCTTCGGCTATTCTCTCAATGCCACCGCCGCGTGTCTCCACGTTTTTCCCCTCTTCTACTGTAGCTGCCTCCTCCTCTGTCTCTGGTCCTTCTTCCATAGGACCAGCCTGGATCTCTCAGCAGCTAAGCCAGCAAAAGAGGAAAGTTCCCATCGCTCCGATGGACTTTTCAGTGATCCCAGCCAAAGGGGCGAAGAAGCAGAAGCCTGTTACACGCTTCTCTAAAAGTGCTGCAGGTGAGAGAATCATGGAAATTGCATACCCCGATCCCCTCAAAGAGAAAAAGGATCTGTCTCTGACAGATTTTACTGTGACCCAAGTCACAATGGGGACATCTTCTGAAAGTCTCAGGGGAAGCTCTTTCCGCGGTTGACGCCCTCTGTCAAAAGCTTGAGAGACAAAAGAAGAGAAAAGGCTACTAAAAAGAGCAAAACAAATATCTGCTCCAAGCCTTACGAGAAGATGGGTAGTGCGCCTCCCCTGCTGCCGCCGAGACTTGAGCTTCTCAGCCAGGAGAAAATCAACGAATATGCAAAGATCGGTGAGCAGGGTATGGCCGTTTTTGCTTGGAGGAGCCAAATCCTCAAGGACAATGAAAGAGTGATCACCGAGTTTGTCGATTTGTATCTGAACATCGGAAAGGCAAACAAGGAGCTCCAAGCATTAGCGGGGCCCATATCAGAAGAGTTGGAACATGCTAGACTGCGACACGAGACCTTTGACAAATGTTCGATTTGTTCGATCGAAGATCTGGTCAAGTTCGGCGTCTTCGGCCATCCAAGGGCCCTCAACAAAATCATGTCCACTCTGGACTACCGGGTGGATCAGCTTGAATTTGTTCTGGAAAAAATTGACAAGGTAAAGGAAGAGGCCCTGGATACAATGCATCAAATGGAGTGAATTGTTCTCAACATGTCTCGGGGTTGCTCACTCCTTCCTTTACCTTAAGGTCAAGTGATGAAACCATCCGGATCTTGAGGAGATCGCTTCTCAAGGAGAGCGGGGCGGAGGTCACATTTGACACTTTGAATCCATCAACAACTGCTTTGGCTGTAGGGACTTCGTCGGGTTCCTCATTGAGGCGGAAAAGGACTTTTCCAAACTCCTAGAGAAGCTCATAGATGAGCGGGAGACTTGTGAGGCGATAAGCGATAGGCACTGAGGATCCTTCTCGGGATCAACTTGGGCGATAATCAACAAGTTTTTGGAATACCGCTCTCGGTTCCATATCTCATCACGAGGAGCACAAAAGCAATCCCCCCTTTCGGCCGCAAGATGATGATGATGATAGTACGCTGCTCCTTCTTCTTCTTCTTCTTCTTCTTCTTCCTTTCTCTTCTTTCGTCTTTCTTGTTGGAAATATAAAGTATGTTGATGCACAAATGATGACATCATCCATGTTGCATCATGGGATGATGTCATCCATCAAGTTGTCAAAAGTCAACATGACTTTTAGATATTTTGTAAATATCTTTGTAAATAGGTGGTTGGCTCCTTTTTGCCTTCTTTCCTTCTCCTCTTCTATATATATTGGAATACTTGTTGTATTCAAGAGGTGGACATTTTTTAGATGAAAATAGAAATGAGGAGAGAAAGACTTTGAGCTTTCTTGTAACAGAAGAAAAACAACAATACAAATATTGAGGCTTTGTACTGAATACTTGTGTTATACATCAGAGCTTTCTTATGTTAGATCTGTATGTGTTTATTCTGTTAGATTCATATCTACCTTTTTGTCATTTGCTCATCAGTATTGCTTTGTTTGTTTATGTAAGTAGGTTTGGCTCTGTTTACTACCAATCCCAAAACATAAACTTCCCGACCTTTCTGCTTTGGAATTCATTTCTTTTCTTCCTTCGGACCTGCTCTTTCTCTATCCCCTCTTTCATTCCTTTCTTTCCGCAGTCTGAAACAATCTACTGGGATGAGATCCCAACCCCCGAAGGTAGAATACTGTGAGATTTGCACAAGATTCTTGCTGGTAGAATAGCAATAAACCAATTTCGCTTTCTTTGACTCAAAGAGGGCTATGCCCTGCACACTGTTGGCTCGTCTATCCATAGATCTATCCAGGCGACAGATTTTCGGACCAACAGTTTTTGGCGACTCCGCTGGGGAACGAATAGATCTGTCAGATCTATGATGGTGGTAAGATAGAAAAATCAGAAAAAATAAGAAAATCGCTGCCTGTTTGCAAATCTGAACTTTTTGATAAAAATCCAAAAATTTGCAAAAGTGCTCTGAATTGAAAATTTTCTTCTGAGATCCATAGATCTGGCCTAGTTACAAATCTTTAGTTCGCTGAGTTTTTATAAAAATTAGTATTTTGCCGTAGATCTGGATTTTTGGCTGTTTGCTAAAAGTTTGAAACCCTCTGAAAAAAGTCAAAATCAGATCCGAAAATCAGCTTGCTATTCTTCCCTGCCATCTTATCCTCGTTGTTATTTGTCATTAACCGCAATCGGTTTTCTGAAGAGGATAGTTTTAAATATTTAGAAAAGTATTTTTGCTTTGGTTTTATCGAGAAAAACCAGAAAATCAGCAAGTACAACCAAAAAGAAAGTTTGAATCTGTGCCATAACGTTACAGATCTGGAAGGTACACTGGCGAGTGAACCTTTTACGCGCAGCAGGAGAGCCCGTGGAGAAGCTGATCCTACTTTCGATCTGCTTCAAAGGCACAATTTCAGCGTGACACCGACGCATTTTTCAGTGCTAAGCTCGGCTAGCCGGACATCCAGGAGTGTCTCACCTTCACGAAGAAAAAGTCTTTCGCAGGGGGCATCCACATCCCTTTGTAGTGCCTTGCTACTCAGTGGAACCACACTTCCAGCTCGTGTTCTCTTTCCGGCTTTTCAGATGGCGGTACCATGGGGAAACGCGATGGGTCCTTTGGCTTTACCACATCCAGTTCACGCGCTCCCTCACGGAAACCGAAAGAATTTTCCCAAATTCGACGGGAGCGGAAATCAAAGCACGGATTCCCACATATCTGCATTCATCATGTCATGCAGTATTTTGGATGTAACTCATGAAGATGTGTCGGTTCACCTTTTTCTGGAAACCCTACAAGGACCTGCAGCTGAATGGTTTCAACATTTACCAGCCGGATCTATTACCAGTTGGGCCACCTTACGGGATGCTTTCGAAGACAGATACAAGCCTTCAGAGGATGCATTTGCATTATTATCATGGATCACTCACCTGAAGAAAGAGGCAAATGAGACCATGCGCGATTTTATCGCCGGTTCAATGCACTAATCAACCGTGTCCCTGTTGCCATGCTTCCAACGCCGGAAAATCAAAAGTGTTTCTTCGTAAACGCTATGAGTTCGAAAGTTAGTTTCTTACTCCTTCAAGAGCGAGTGGCTACCTTGATTCTCGCCCAAGCCGCTGCCATTCGGATAGAGGATAATCTGATAATATCTGGCGAATTGAAAAAGGAATCAGCCAAGCCTAAATCTTTGGGCCCTTCGCCCACTACTTCGTCTGATCCAGCCTTTCAAAAGATGGCGAATGACTTGCTTGCATTGAAGAAGCAGTTGGCCCAGGCCTCCCCCAGTTCCTCGTACCAGGATATTCCACGGAGGAATTTCGTTCCCAACAATGTTTCACAAAGGCCGCGCCTACCTACAGCTGCTCCGCGGTTGGCGCTTGAGGCTCCTCCGGTCAACGCTCTGGCCGAAATCGAAGAAGAAGAGCAGTATTATGAAGAACCTTCGTCTCAAGGCGAAGATGATCAAGATGTCGGTGAACCGGCTGGCGACTCTACTATCGGGTATATGGAATTTGATGAGGAAGAATCTGATGAAGAAGAGGGTACCCAGGGATATGCAAGCGGACAGTCATATGTTGTTTTTACTCGCTCGCAAGGAAAAGAAGCAGAAGTTGCTGCCCATGTCCAGCAGGAGAAGGCCGTGTCAAACGCGCCTCCGATCATTGCTAAAAGAGGTAATCCTCTTCCTACTCAACTCCCTGGAAAATCTTTTACAAGGAAATATTTTCCCCCTATCTCTCCTCCAAATCAATCCTCTCACATTCCTACCAAGGCCACCAACCCTATTCCATCATCGTGAGGTGAGGGACTCATTCCTTACCAACGCAACCCTTGGCCGCATTTGATATCATAGATCATGCAAAAAAGACCAAGATCCAAATGTCTGAAGCTGAGTATCTTCAGTCAAACCCCGAATAGCTTGTAAGATTGACCAAATATATTCAGAGTCAAGCTGTTGCATCTAAGTAGGTTTCCCCAAAAGGAATCCTTTCCACTCCCCCTGAATCCCACATAAATGTTGCTTCAACATCGGCATCAGGCAAGATAGAGCCTTTCTATCTCTCTCTCCTGATCAATGGACAGAAGTTGAGTAAGCGCATAATTGATTAGGGGCTTCGATAACGTCATCTTTGGCAAAAGTCACCCATGCTTTGGGCCTCACTCTTACCAAGCCTTTCGGTGATGTTATTCATTGGAAACCAAGCAGGTTCCATTGGTTGGCCAAATCAAGGACGCGCAATTCGCATTTGCGGCTTTCCCAGATAAAAGAGTAAAAATGACAGTCCTCGTTGCTGACATTCCGGCAGCCTATGGAATTTTGCTGGGAAGAAGTTTTTGCAGCGAAGTTGGTGGAGAAATTCATATGGACTGGTCTAAAGCTAGAATTCCAGTCAAAGGCGTAATGCAGACATTAGAGCCGGAATCACAAAAGAAATACTTGGTTACCAGCTCTGAAGACCCCAAGGCCCAAATCCTTTTTGAATCATCAGGGATGGGGAACTACTTCTTATCTACCGAGACGGATAAAACGGGTGTTCTCGTTCAGGAAAAGGATCTTAATGAGATCTGGACCTTGCAGTTTGATGGAAGTTGCGCAACTAGTGGATGTGGCGCTGGGGCTGTGCTGATATCTCCCGAAGAGGAGGTGATTCCTCTCTCTTTCAAATTGCAGTTTTTCAACACTAACAATACTGCTGAGTATGAATCTCTGTTACTCGGTATGCAAGCCGCAAAAGAAAGAGGAATTAAAAATCTAAAAGTGCAAGGTGATGCAGAGTTGGTTGTAAATCAAGTCAAAAGGATTTACCAAGTGAAGAATGAAAGGCTCAGGCATTACCGTAATGCGGTATGGGACAACATTGAAGAATTCGATGCTTTTTCAATAGAATCCATTCCAAGGGCTCAGAATGACATGGCCGATTCATTGGCCGTTTCAGCGTCCCTCATGCTCCCACACCCAGGTTTGAAAACAAACAAGTACACCATTGAGGTGGTTTTCCGCCCGAGCGTGCCAGACAATTCTCAGCATTGGCAGGTGTTCAACGACGATAATCAACTCATTGCATTTCTTGAGAAGGCAGAAAATTTTAAAGAATTGCACTTTGAAGGATCTACTTCCACTTGCCGTGAATCAGTCACCGATCAAGGTGACGAATCCGAAGGGAACGACGGCATATGTCAGCTCAAAGGAAATAAAATTCCAAAAGGCCTGGTTTCTCTGGAGCGCCTGTTCGACAGGCATGACCGTTTTGTAAAAAAGAAAAAGTGGGATGACCCTGACTCATCCCCGGAAACCGAACCGGTCAATATAGGTTCGATAGAGCACCCGCAATTTGTGAACATTGGCAAATGTTGCACGCCTGAGGAGAAGCGAAAATTTTTCAAGTTGCTGAAAAAATATATGGACGTGTTGGCGTGGTCCTATGCCGATCTAAAGTCCTTTAAGCCAAAGGACGTTCAGCATGACATTCCGTTGAAAGAAGATGTCAAAGCCTTCCGCCAGAAGCAGAGGCACTATAATCCTAAGATCTCGGGTACCATCCAGGCTGAAATTCAGAAGATGTTGGATGCAAGAATCATCTTTCCTATCCATCACAGTACTTGGGTGGCAAATATTGTGCCAGTGCGCAAGAAAAATGGTGAGATACGCATATGCGTAGACTTTCACAATTTGAACCAAGCTTCCTTGAAAGACAACTACCCTCTTCCGATAATGGATCAAGTTCTGCAAGCAGTAACTGGATCAGAGATGTTGTCCATGCTTGACGGTTTTTCAGGTTACAATCAGATTGAAGTTTCACCTGAAGATCAGTTTAAAACAGCATTCACTACTCCCTGGGGTACATTTGCCTACAGCAGGATGCCTTTTGGCCTAACTAATGCTGGCGCCACTTTTCAGCGGGCCATGGATTTCGCATTCAAAGGTATGATGGGGAAAGTCATTGTGGTTTACCTAGATGATTTAACCGTCTTCTCTAAACAACGAAATGATCATTGGGGTCAATGTTAGAAGGAAGAATGACCCCATTTCATTTCTTTTTCACTCTTGGATGATTTTGTTTTGGCATTTCCTTTCCCCGAGTCAAACATGGAGGATGAGCCAAAGAAATTTCTTCTAAGAACTCATTTGGATGTTTGGGAACATCAAGAAGAACTTTCACCTTGAGTTATTCACCTGGAAAGTCTGAAAAATATCCATCGGGTTTTCTTGTCTACTTAGCACTTTTGAAAATCTAATACACTAAGAGGAACTTGCTTTATATTTACCACCTTGAGAAACTTGACATGAGTCTATCGAAACTCGAACATGGTTTGTACCTTTGAATCTCGACACTCGGGCAAAACTTTGAGCTTGTTTTACACATTGGAATTCCCAACACACTGCATGTAAATTTTGGACTTGTCGAGCACCACTGAAAGACCTGATATGAGAAATTTAGAGTTATAATATTTTTTCAATTATGTCTCGACACAATAATTAAGAGTTTTCATTATGATAGACGGGTAAAAATCCCAATAAGTTATGTTGGAGTTTTTAACATGTTTATCATCGTGAAAACTTCAAACATGGAGTTATTGGTCCAAAATCCAAACTTTCTTCTCAAAATAGGGACAAAAGAAAAGGAGAAGGAAGCAAAGAAAACTAAGAATAATAATTTAATAATATAGGCACAACAAACAAAAATAAAAACAACTAAAGACACCTCAAAAATCGAAGGAAGCCAATAAGAAGGATAAAATTTACCAAAAATGGGGTCGTCTTGAATAAAAATTGAAGAAAATCGACCAAAACGCTAAGAAAATTAGATTCAAAGTTTTCATAGTTTGAAAGTAGGAGCGCATGTTAAAAATTTGAATTCGTACGAGTTAGAAATGACTTGGAAATCTAACTATATATAACCCTAATTGTAATTTGTTACACGTTGGATGATAATGTGTGGGGACCTAACTCCAACTTGGCATCAAATACATTGACAGGGGCAAAAATTTGACCACATGAAACACATCATGCTTCTATGCAATTGGGTCTGAAAACGACACAATGAACATAAACACTTATCGACTTGAGGGATTAGAACATATGGAACATTAAATATGCATTTTCCCTCACATGCCCCGATGCAATAAAGCCCCAAAACTTAATGCAAAGAGACAATCAAGTTCGAAATTAGGAAACATGGAACAAAAAATAGGTTTGGATCTAAGATGTTAATAAGAAAACCCGAAAACCCAACACAAATATATAGTCAGGTTTGGAATCGAAAAACATCGAGCATATGTCATGTAAAGTTCCTAGGATGTTCTAATGTAAGATAAGTCTGAAAAAGTGATACACTAGAATGTTTGAGTTCAAGTTCGGAAAACATCAAACATGAAGCATATGTTTATCGCCTTAAATGTTCTTATGCTTTCAAAACCCAAAACACGAAATAATCTAATATGTTGAGTTTCAAGGTTTGGGAAGCATATGACATGTGACATGTTGATATTGAAACATGACTATCACTTAGAAAAAATGTTTCAAGGCTAAAAATTTGGATATTCTAAGAACACAAAAAATTCAAAAGCTCAGAAGATGAAAATTTTCAATTGGTTTTCTTAATTTTATGTGGAACTCAAAAAACTAGGATAAAATTTGGCTCCGATCGGGGATTTATTTTGGATTAAGATAACTGAATGAAGAGAACCCCCGATCTCATAAGTACCTATACATTGGGCCATGAAGTTGAATATAAAAGGAATAAAGAAATACACGTGAATAAACAAAGTAAATACACAAAAGAAAAAGTAAAGAATGATAAAAACAAACCAAACACAAGCCGAATGGAAGGGAAATGCACAATAGAAGGGGAAACTATAATACAAGTAAGAGAAAACTTGTTCTACTACCTGAACAATTTAAGATATTGTTTATTGTGTGGTAATGATGAGATGTGCTCCATACAGGGATGACAGAGATAAAATTTATTTTATCTCGCAAGAGTGAATCTTGAAGTGGCCTCTCTTTAAAGAGTCAAATTTTCCATGTATTCCCATTGGATCCCTTCTTTTGTCCCATAGAAGGACTAAGTCACCAACATAAAAAAATTTTGTTGTTTGACCTTCTTGTAAAAAAATATTTTGACCTTGTTATGGTAATTTGTGATCCTATCAATTGCTTTGGATCTCTTCTCCTCCAACTCTGTCAAGTACATGACTCTCTTCTCCATATATTTTTGAATTGTTTAATCTTCAATCATCTTAGCTAATTTTAAAGCTGACATCTTTAGAGATATAGGAATCTCGGCATCAACACCATATAAAAATTTGAAAAGGAGACAAGCCGATAGTGATTTCGGGAGTGACGTGGTCCGCCCAAAGTGCATCATATAAGGCCTTGTGCCATGTTTGTTGATTATCATCAACTATATTCATGATTATAGCTACCAAATTCTTGTTGCTTGATTCACCGACCATTCCTTGCGGTTAATAATTAGAGGCATGATCCAAAGTGATGTCGTAGCCATAACATAGTTTTGTGAGTTCATAAGATGAGAAATCGAAGTATTTTGGATACACTATTATGAGGAATACTAAAATTTACTATTAGCTTCTCCTTGATGAAGTTGCAACTAACTTCGAGGTAACATGCTTCATAGAATGACTTCCACCCACTTGGTGAAGTAATCAACTCTTATCAAGACATAACTATTCCCAACACTAGATAGAGGGTTTATTGTACCAATAAAGTCAATTCCCCATTGCTGAAAATTTCTTCAATCACCACTGTTTGAGGGAAGTGCTTTGATAATTTAGGATGACCAAAAAATCGCTAAGCAAGCTTCACATTTTGCAACCCATTTTGATGCATCTTAAAACAAGGTGAGCCAATAATACCTCACTCGTAGAATCTTATGAGTGGTGAACGATTTATCAAAAATGACCTCCACAAAATAAGTTATGGTAAATTTCCAAAATATTACTATGTTAATAATCGTCTACACAATGAAGAAAATCTCTATCAATTCCTATTTTGTATAGGCCATTATCCTAGAGCATGTATTTAATTGATCTCAACTTCATGGTCCTTTTTTCCTTTGAGCTTAAGTTCTCGGGACATTCTCTAAAGGTGAGAAAATATGAAATCTTTGAATATCATTCATCTGTTGTGCTTATGAACAACACCATCAAAAATTTCTCCTCGCCTCTTCTACATTATATGTTTCTTCTACCAAGTCGTTTTGAAAAATGAGTTGACATAAACCTCTCCCACATACAAGATTGGTAGGCTTGATCTCTAGGTCATAATCTTGTAATTTTGTAATCCATTTACCCATTTGACTACCTAACTCTTGTTGAGTCAAAATGGACTTCACTACAATATCGGGGACTAGGACCAATGTGTGAGAGTTCAAAATGTAATACCTGCAATTTTCACTACTTTAACTAATGCAAGCATGTTTCTCAATCAGTGACATTTTTAATTCATGATATTTCAAGGGACAACTCATAAAAGTGATAGGATATTAAACTCCTTCATCATTCCTTTGGACTAAGATGGCTGATATAGTATGAATAGAGGCATAATTGTACATGAAGAGGTCTTTATGAAAATAAGGACATACTGGGATAGGGAGTGCGAGTGGTGGATTCCTTAATCTCATTAAAAAAATTTCCATCATCATTCCACCAAAATGGAACCTTACCCTTCATCATCTCCATAATGTGTCTAATCTTGTCGGAAAAATCGAGAATGAACCTTCTCGAGAAAATTGACTTTCTGAAGAACGAATGCACTTTGGTTTTACTCGTAGGAAGAGTGAGACTTTGTATAGCCTTGAATCATTTAGATTCAATATTTGTTCCTTATTTAGTCATGATATGTCATACAGTAATACCTTTTATAACCCCAAACATGGATTTCTTGGGGTTCAAATAAATTCCATGTTGTGGACACCTTATCGAACTTGCTCTAATTGGTCATGATGATCCTGCCTTCTTTTAGAAAATACCATTATATCATCCAAATATACCACAATGATATTTCATTTCAAGTCCTCGAAGGCCATGTCCATCTCCCATTTAAATGTGGCTCTAGCATTGATCAACCCAAACGAGATCCTTCTATATGTGAAGGTACCCCAAGGAGTAGTGAAGGTTGTCTTATACTAGTCTTTAACAATCGCTTTGATTTGATTGTATCTCGAAAATAATCCAACATGGAAAGCATTTTATAACCATTCATTGTTTGTGAGATTTGATCCATAATAGGAAAGGGGTAATTTTCCTTAAGCAAAGATTGGTTGAGATTGTGAAAGTCTACACAAATACAAATTTATTTTTCTTCTTTCACACCGAGACAATGTTGGTAATGCACTTAGAATGATGAATAGGAAATATGATCCTTGCATCCAACATATTTTGGATTTATGTAAAAAATGTGCCAGAGATCTTCATGCTATAGTGACATTGCTTCTTTCTATAGGGTTGAGCATCATACTTGAGAGGAATGTTTTGTTGAACATCCTTTGGCCCGAAATACTTTAGATCTATATATGACCAAGCTAGGACATCCACATATTTCTTTAATAACATGACAAACATTCTCTTTTCTTTGGGTGAGCAATATTTTCCAATATTCACAATCCTAGGTTGCTCTGTAGATCCTAAATTCACTTTTTAAACTTCAATGAAGGATTGGATTCAACTGTTACTTTTGTTGGATGTAGCAATCATGTATGTCAAATAATCCTTCAAAAGACACCAATCCTTTGGATATTTTTTTCCCTTTAAGTTGAAGGAGCTCTCCATCGTTAGCCCCTTGTCATGATTTGGAGACAGATTCACAAACAAGTATATTCAAAACCTTCAAAATATAGCTCGCTAAAGTTGTCAGAATTTTCAAGAAAAGTAATGATATATTGATCATCATTACAAACCTATCAATGGATGCGTTATCGGGGACACTTGGGTGATATACTATTTCAATCATATACTTGTTTTATTTGAATTCTAGATGAGGTAAGAGCAACGAATCATACATAGGAAGAGAATCAACTTTATCATTATGTTCTCTTAACACATCCTTGATAGAAAATGATTCAATATCCTCAATGTAGTCCTAAAACTTGTTTCTGTAATGCTTCAAGAGGTCATTCTTCACCTATTATACATTCTTAACTTGGTTCACAATGAGTTCAACATCTCCTTGGGCCTTGAGATTTTAAAATCCTTTATGTTTTTCCATCTTTAAACCCAATAACAAAGCCTCATATTTAGTTGTGTTATTGGTGTTATGAAACTATAGTTTGAAAGAGAATGGAAAAATCTCATGATCATGAACAAGCTCTGTTATGCCTCAAATTTTACCTACCCTCCTTTTTTGAAAAAAAGGGAAAATCGATCATTTATTCACAGTGTCCTCCTTTATCCCTTCTTATATTAATATTAAAAATATATGGCGGGGGCCACTTTATTTAATTTAAAACTTTATTTCAATATCATTTCATGTTTAAAGTGGTTTGAAACATTTACATGTCGGCATTAATATATTTGGATGTTCACATTGATATAAGATGTTACCTTGGGCACTTTACAGATTGATGATCACAATTTATCAAAGATGACTATTGAGTTCCACTTACATTAACTATTTTCAAATTCCAAGCTCATTTTTTGGTATATATCTTCTTTCCATGGTGGCAGTAGGAGTATTGGTAAGTTTCGTTGTCTTTGATTGCACTAATTTTGCATTAGGCAACATTAAACTAGGTTGGTTCAGGAATATTTCAATGGGATGACAGTATTGAATTCATGTTGTGATATCATGGTGACATTTTTGGGGACTAGGATATAAGTTTTCTCAGAACATATGTTATATATTTTGCCACTTCGTTAATTGTGGATTATTGAACCAGGTGGTGATTAGATCCCTCAATACATTGATAATGCAAAGAGTATTAAAGGGCATGGAGATCGAGTCATATTTGATATTGTTTAATCTAATCTTTCCTATGGTGAGAAATGTAAATTAGCATATTTGAACGGTTAACTTGGTCACATTGCTTGATTTGAAGAAATTCCAAGTGGCATCCTTAACCATGAAGAGGGAAATTAGGAACTGTAGTCATTAATGGTTGATTGAGGTGAGTTTTTATGGCTCCAGGCTCAAGGTACTTCGAGCATTGAATGCTCGACCTCGAGCCCATCCTTTACCATCTTGGCTAAATTTTGTTGGTCATTTTGATTTTTCATCTCCATAGCGAAGCCCTCAAAAATCTTGTTGGAATTGTTTGGGTCCTCCATTTTTGGTGTTAAAGTGCTCCCAAGAAGCTCAAGATCAAAAATTATTATACCTCTCAAGGTATGTTTAATCTTGACTTACTATGGATGCTCGATTTTCTCAAGTTTTGAGACTCATTTTGGACTGTGTCGAGTCGATAATGGTTATATCTCTACCTATTTTTATATTCAAGTTTCTTCGTTAGATTAATGAAATCGAGTTTTAATATTTTCAAGATTGTATGATTGTTGCTTCGTCTAGTGTAGCTATGATTCTATCACCATCATTTTTTTGGGTTTCATTGGCTCATTTCTCTTCTCATCTGAAGAATGAAGTTTTTATTTGGCATGTTGAGTATGAATGGAGGAAAAAGGATTTTTGGGTTTTGATAAATGGACATTGTGGAAATAACTTGGTATTGTGGGTTTTGAATGGTTATGGCTATAGTAGTGGTTGCTTTAAAATATTTATGGAATGATAACTGGGTTTGAAATGGAGATTAAGTTTTTTTGGTTTTTGATAAACCCCCGGGAATAATCTTGTTATTGCTCGGATTTGTTGATTTCAGTCTATCAACTTGAATATGATTGTCGATTAAAAGCTTGAGTTTTTTTGTGTTCGAATAGAATATGTGGAAAGATATATTACAGGTTTTAAGATTTTTTGGGTTTCATTAATCAAAAATCTTGATGGATAATGAAGCAATAAACTGTGTCGTTCTTCTTGATAAAATTTTCAGAGGTTTAGTGTTAACAATTGCCATGGTTCTATGACTTACCCATTTAGTTTGTTTTTGCTATGAAAACATTTTTTTAAGATCGTGTGTCTTGTGAACAAAGGAAGCATCTATCATGAACTATGTCATTCTTGATTTGTTTGAAATCTTTATGGAATTCAAACCTGCAGATATTGTTCTGTTTTAGATTGAATACAGTGAAACCGGTAATAATGTTCAAGGGCATCGAATTCAAATCATTGTTGGTATAAATTATTGATGATATTGTTGAAAGGAACTTGGTCTATATTTTAGATTTCAATTTGAAAGTATTAAGGAAATTTTCACTTTGTTATGTGGAATCTGATTCTAGTTAAATCATTGTGATTTCTCAGTTGTGATGATTTGATTATAAAATGCAAAGTGACTTCTAAAATGTGTCTACGATATTGATTAGACATTGATAATAGACTCAACTTTGAAATTTATTTTGACTTTGAGTTACAAATGTGACACATGGTAGAAATGATGAAATGGGCAAAGTGATGATTTAAATAAGTCAACAGGAATATTTTGATCATTTTGATAATATTTTTATATGACCTCATAATTGCTTGATTTATGGTTTTGGGATGAAACAGTTCAAAAAATGATGATTGTCATAATGGTTACTTTGAACAGATGCCTAGATCTGGATGGAGTGGATGGGGAACTCCATAGGGTTCTCAATCCAACTTGGGTTGGCCTGATGGCAATAGGTTCTCACCACGCAGAGACTCTCCTCATGGTGGAAGAAGAGGTTCTAACTCGTTTCGGGGGTCGTGGAACCTTTGTTCACGAGAATGTTTAATCTATAGTTGCAAATATGTATAGATGTTTCGAAAAGATTAAACTCTATATTTTGATGCTTATTAATATGGTTTAGAAATTTAATGCAAATGACATGGTTATATTGATTATTTAGAATTAATGTTTTACTTTAATATTGTGGGTCCCCGCCTTATATTTGTTTCTTATTATTATTTGTCTATATTAATTTATGATATGATTTTTAATCATTTATCATAAATTTAATCGATAAACTCCATCATTTGATATTATATCGATTAAGTGGCATTATTAAGAGATTATTTCTAAAGAGCCATTATGATATGATGAGATTGGTTATAACTATTTTTGGAGAAGAAAATAAAAGAAGAAGAAGGGCTCCTTTGCAAAGGAGGAACATCAAGGTAATTTGCATTTGAGTTTAGTGAATTTTCATTCTATATTTTCAAAGTGAAAGTATTCTGAATGAGGCTTTGATTACAGGATTTTGATAACCTAAGTTTGAGGATTTGAGTGTAAACATTAGATACAACAGGTATATCTAGTTATATTATTATTATTCTAATTATCTGAATATTGATTTTATGTGTCTAATCTATAATCTGATTGCAGAATTAAATATGTATATCTAAGGGATCAATGAAGGTTGTTTACATAGATTTCTAAGCATTTTGGTTTATAATTTGCCTTTTGGCTATTGTATTGTCGGATCTTGGATAAATTTGATTTCAGTGACTTTGTGCTTCTCATTTGTAAATCAGTTTCTCATCTTAATATAAAATTCATGTTGGTCTCTTATGAATTTGTATTATTGTGTATATGTTGTATACTTTGTTGATATTTTACTCACATGTTGTTGTTTTAAATCAAAATATGGAACAAAGGGTACATTTGATTAAAGTTTCATTTCTACATTGCATGAAATCTGGAGTAAAAGGGATAAATTATAATCAAGAGTTAAAAGGATCTATTTCAAATTATATGCAAGTATTTTATGCAACTGAATACAATGTATGTATAAAGGATGTTGCATGAGCTTGCTTTCTTCCCTCCAAGAGGTTATCTAATTCATAGATATCACTCTGTCGGATAGGGTTGATGATATGCTAGATTGTGGGTTTTGTTTCTTTGTTATTCTTGTCTTTCTTGTTTGTGTGTCTTTTCTTGTTTCTTTCTTGTTTGTATATTCTCTCTTTTTCTGAATGAATTAAATGATCTTCCCATAATCTTAGGTTTATTTTTCTATAAACGATTTAAGATATAAACTACCCTACACTTAGAATATTTTCTAAGTCCCTTATACGATTAAAGTTGGTTTGATTCCATCTTAACCTTTTATGATAGGTAAAAGGGTTGATTAGTTTCGGTCAAATTTATGTCGACAACAAGCTCCAAACCCGAAAGTTGAACAACTACCATTGAGTTCTAAAGTCCAGACTTCATTAGGATCTCCTTTAGTGACAAAGGTAGAAGTAAAATTATGATTTGAAGTCACGAACTATGTACCCATACCAACATCCTTGAAAAGAATATGTGCCTTGGGATCATCTGATTTGGTAACAAGGTATTTTTCCCGAACTTTAGGTTCAAGTATGCACATTATTTCATTAACAAGTATTTTCTCTTTCAACTAATCCATATGAATTTTTCCTCCAACATCTATGTAAAAACCTATTTTAAATTAAATTTCATATGCAACTAGAATATCTATGCAACCAATATCTTCATATTGACCCTCTTCGTAGAAATACAACAAAACCGAATTGAGCATCCTTGATTTTCCCTATGGACGGAACTTGTTTGGTTTTCATTGAGTAGAAATGCCCAAAAGGTTTCATGAGAGAGTGGTTCCCAAGGCATGAGATACCTTGTGATTTAATTTAATTTGAATTAAATCTAAATATTGCAAATTCGCTACTAAAATAAATGAAACCCTAAGCATGATAAATAGATGAAGAAACTTAATTAATTTATGTTTGATCCGGAACTGATTTGGACTGGGAAAAGCATTGAACAAAGCTAAGAAGACTTTTGTAAATGCTCGTATAAATTCGAAATGTAGGAATGAGGTTGGACATGGGCACCCACAACAGGCAAGGGCATTCAAGACCGCTTCTAGGTCTTGGTGACTACACAGAGCTCGGGGTCTATTTTTAGTGTGTCGTAAGGTCTTTATCGTTATTCCTGTTGATTTCTGATGGTCACACTAAGATCGTTGAGGGTACCTATAACTCCGCAAAAAGAAGAGTGTGGTTGCACAAGCCCACAAACCACATCAAACCTAAAAAGGAAAATGTAGAATGGGGAGTCAAACTAACCCCAACGATCACCCCGAGAGTGAACTTATGACCAAGTGTTGCACTACATCTCAGAATCCATGTAGTTCTTATGAGTATGTGTAGAAATTATGCCCTAGGATGCCCTTATGCAAGTTGCACTTAATAGCATGTTGTAGCTAAAATGTAGCAATGTAGTAGAATGTGTGGATGGAATATAATGAACTTCCCCTTCCTATGATGTGTATGTAGAGTATACGAGTCCCTGTCCCTTGAATGGATGTTAGATGGATGCTAGATGGATGCTTTAGAGTGCTTTAGGTTCCTTTTAGATGCAATCTTAGGTGATGATAGTAATTCTTAGTGCTTGGTCCTTGATTTTAAACACATAACTATGTATTTATATTATTCCCTTGTTTAAATTTTGTAATTGACAAATAGAAGGTTGACCCATAAGTGAAAAATATGTCAAAAAGATAAAAGAGACCCAAAAAGAGTGAGTAAGGTAGAAAAGGGTCAAGGAACCTATAGAGGACAAGAGAGCGTCAGGTGCTTCTTTCCTAGTCGGCACCGGTGTCTCAAGTCATAAAAGATAAATCGAGTAAATCCCGATTTGGGTTTTAGGATGTGTAAGACCAAATAAAAAATAAGAAACAAATAAAATAAGCCAAAGACGTCGTCAATTACTAGTTTTCTTGATTAGGAATCATATGAATGCTAGTATGCTTTTAGGACCTAGAAATTTACCCAAACACATGATTTTATGTCTACACCTTGGTAGGCATGACGTTGTACGATGCCCCTGAATCTATGATATAGTTGTTAATCTAGAAACCAATGATAAGTAAGGGTAAAAATAATGGCTTAATGTTTCCTGATGATAAGGTGAAACCAAATTATCTTGAGCCATGGGAGGCATGGGGTTGCAAATGAGTCCCTTAGAAGAAGCGAGCTAAGGTATGACAAATTTTCTTTTAATAAATTGATTCAATCTTCCAAATTACTCAGGATTTGATTGAAGATACTCTACTTCGACATCTAAATTTTAGTATTCTTAGCATGATCAATAATGTTAAAAGTTAAATAAGAGGGGATTAATGAAGGTGCACACCCTTCATTGCTTGTTTATACATGAGAGGTGATGGCCTTAGGAGTAACTGAAGAAGAGGGATTAGAAGTAGAGGTAGCATTCTTGACGGGAGATTTCTCTTTTGGTTGAATGGGAAAAGGAGTACCTCTTTTAGAAACATTAGGAACAATCACCATGTCCTCTTTCTCTTTTTCCTTTTCTTTTGGTTTCTCCACTTATTTCCTTTGATTTTGGAATGAAGTTTTAAAACAACCCTTTAAGGAAGAAGATCAAGTATCAAAGTTAGTGAAAACTTTGATATCTTCCCTTTGAGTGTAAGAGGAAAGGAAAGTCTAACTACAAAGAATTTGGCCACTTCGATAGCTTCCATAACCCCATGGACCACACCGTTGTAGATATATATAGGCCCAATTCTATAAATAATCACACATAGTAGAAAAGAGAATGAGTACCCCAAGTCAATCCCACATGTTGCATAATTGAATATAAATTGTAACGTATTGAAATGCAAATAGAGGAATTCACATCATACCCCCAAGATTCTTGAAACTATAGTAGAAACTAAATGTTAAGGTGAAGGAATGAAGTACTTAATTCCCCTTGTAATTGTTTTGAGCTAGGTGAACTAGATCTAAAATTGTGCCAAAACTTGTATTTATAGATGAAAATCTAAAATTGTTGAGAAATTTGATGTAACTACCCCTAGGAAAAAATGTGTGGGAGAGTCAGGACCGTACATACGGTCTTGACCAAACTATATGGTTTTGAACATGTGCATCTTTTTCTAAATTTTTGTATGTGACCATATTTATGAGTGTGTACCAAGTTTGTACTGCATGTTACACCAAAATTCTACCCATGTCTATTGTAGGTGTATAATATACTTGTATGAATGCCCTCTTTTGAGGCATATGTGAAAACCATGTTGAGCACTTGGATCAAAATAAAATATGTGTGCTTATGCATGAGATGTCCGAGAAACTATAGGCAAGTGTATAATGTTGAAGAGGTGGCCTCCTTCAAGAACATGTACCTCTAAAAAGGAACATTTTTCACATGGTGGCAATCATAACACACAAGCAAAAGCAATGATAACAATATATAGAAATAATGGAGATAATAACAATAATAATACTAATGTATGTAAGAGAAGATAAGTACAATAATAGTGAAATCAGATGTAAAAATATCTAAACAATGTCACCCAAAATGCATAAAACCTCAAAGATGTGACACTTATGGTGTCATAAGACAATCAAAGCCTATAGGCCTACAAATGTGAGCAAGCAAGATCATACAAGATAGGCATGAAGCCACAAAATGGGACACCCACATTGTCAAAAGACAATAAAGGCATATAGGCCATAAAAAGTGAAATAAGCAAGAAGCAACACACACAAACAAGTATACATGAAAACTAGGAGTGTCAAAACATGATGATATGATATAACAACCAACATAGGTGAAGATATGTGAAGAAAGAGATGTTAAGGTTACACAAGACATGTGTGTTAGCCCTGTTAGCTCAAAATATAACATGTACACAATATATGTAATCAAGCATAATGATGAAGTAGAAAGGAACTATAATAGAACAATAACACTTTTATTGAGTGTAAAGTATATTCCCTAGATGTAGATCCCTCCTGGGTAAAATACATACAATAGGGGCATGATCGTTCATATAGTCTTGATCCTAGTGTACATTTCTTACCTTGCTCACTATGGTCTCAAACTTTCTATAGAATATTATTATTTGGGTCATTTACTCCTCAGTCAGAATTTATATAACTTAAATCACCTTCAAAGCATATATAAGCAAGTGGAATTCACCTCATTTATAGCCTAGTAATATTATGGAATCCTATTGCAAAAGCTAGCACAAAAGGCACTGAAGATCCCTACACTCCAAAAATACATCTACACATTCATTACGACAACACTATTTATAGGTCTGAAGTTTCCCACTAGGTCTATGGTATTGCTTCCTACATTTGCAATAACTAAAATTCACTTACTCAAGTAGATTGATAAGAGAGAAACTCTTGTCAAGAATTTTCCAAGGATGTCAAATATGATTATAATATAACTAGATATCACATATCAGGTGGAGAACAACACGTGGCTTGAGGCCTCTTCATAGTAGTGTTGATGTTGGTGGTGCATGGGAATTCCCACAACCCAATTAATGTTTTTTTTGCAGGACTTCATCCATGGTTAGGGTATTGAGATATTGAGTAGAGTATACAAAGACAATTTCATTTTGATCAACAATGACCAACAAAGAGCAACAAAGAGAATTTGACAAGTGATAAACCCATAAAGTCATAGACCTCAATTAAGAGAGGGTACAAAATCATACAAAGAATTCAATACCATACAAACATTCCTTCCCCTATTGTGCGGTCCTGCCCTAGTAGATTCTCAAGTCATAGTTTCAATTCCAAAACATTCTCATGTGCAAATACCCTTGTTTCACCATTTAGATCACCCAAAACAATCTAAAATCACCTTTAATCAGCTAAGTGCACTTAATCGCATGCACTTGTGAGTTTTTATTGAATCATGTACATTTTTTACAAGTATTAATGTTTATTATTGTATTGCATTGTTAATATTGGAAGTTTATTAGTCATAATAACCCCATATAGCTCATATTTCATTCCTTGTTTGATTATAGTGTAAAAATCCTAATCAAACTCAAAAAGGGTGAAAACATTTGGTGAACCCAATCTTTTGAATTTAAGATTGTACCTTTTTTCCATATGGTTTAAACTATGTTATATTGTGTGTGGATATTGTGCTTTATCATGCCAACAATCCAAGATCATTATCAATATCTATGTAGCTTTCCCACATCTTTTGATTCTCATCCCACTACGACTCATTTTTGTGTCTAATTCCATGATGATCTATTTGATAATGTTATTTTGACTATAAATGTTGATCATGCCCAAGGTGATGCTTCGAATAATCACTCTAAATATCATACCTAGGACCTTACCGATGATGACACCCAACAATTTACATAGTTTTTACAAGATAATCCCTCTAACATTGATATCTTATTATATGTTACATGAGAGAAACTTAAGAATGATCCATCATCTAACTTAGAAACATCTACTATTCCTACATCTATGATACCCACATTCTCGAGGGCACCTAACATGCCAATGCACAATGTTTCTATGTCTATTCTTGCAACCACTATTACTACTACACCTCCCATCTCTAATGGTTCACATGCTTCTTCATCTAGTACATAAGCTCTTGAAACCCTTGTTCACATGTTACAATCTCAAATCTTATAATTACAACAAGGTATGTCCACTTCTCTTCATGTTATGGACTTGGCCCAATTCTTACACAATCCACTAGCTCTTGAGGTGGCCTCTTACTCTTTTCCTCTTGGTTTTTTTTTCACCTAAGCTTCTTATCCATGATGGAAAAATTTATCTTGCGTAGCATATTAAATCATTTTTATGTGGCTTGAATCGATTATGCCTCTTATGAAATCTTGCTTACCAAGTTATTCCCTAGGATTCTTAAGGACTTTACATTACAATGGTTTTATGATCTCCCCACACATTTTGTGTGCTCTTTCACTACATTGGAAAATCAATTTTTAGCCCACTTTTCTATCAACATTGGTGATAAGGTATCATATGCATAAATATCCTAGTTGCATACACCTAATTTTTCACTTTCATCTTTCATACATGTTACTAATAATTTACTTTGTATAGATAAGGGTCACTGATGCGTCTATTTCTTAAGCGGGTGCCTTAAAGGGCTTGGTAGGAATGGGGAATGATTATTCACGTAATCATTATGGGTTAGAGATAATACACAAAGAGAGTATCATTATGTGGTCCCAGCCTTAGTTGTCCTTGTATTAGTTATCCTTGTCCCTTTATGTCTTATACACATTGCATGCTCAACATCTTGCTTGTATCTCACCATTTGGCACTTTATTCGTCCATGTCCATGATCTACGACACTCTTTTTCACTTTACATGACACATTTCTTCGTTTATCATCCTTGGCCAATGTCATCACCCATGGGAGATGGTGTCGATGTAAGGTTTTGACGCCATTTCCCACGGGTGATGACATCGTATATATGATCACCACATCTTGACATTCACGAAGGAAGGAAGCCTGAATCTTAGGAACTATCACATGCTCTGCTCTTTTGCGCCAACTTTGCATCTACTCACTTAGCTCTTGGTTTATCTTACACTTGGATTGGATTAGATTAGACACTCTTCTTATTGTTTAGATTTTTGCACTATTGGATCATCTATAGTGAGTCTAGGATAAGAACAAGTGTTCCCCTTATCCACCTAATAGTGATTCTCTCTTGGTGTGTTACTTCTCTGAAGAGATGGATGCATCAGTGACCACCCTATAAGTACATGTGAGTGTTCTAGCTCTCTTTTTCATTTTACATATATTAGTTTGTTTCCCTTCCCCATTGCTTTATGTTAGCTTAATGTTACATATACATTGATGCTAGTTAGCATAGTGCTCTTATTTGATCAGCTCCTTAGCTTTCTTTTACATTCATTTCAGTCATATTGTACATACTTTCCTTATCTATCATTGATCCATACTTCTTATCACCCATTTACTGATATCTTAGTAGGGTACTCTCTTTTATCTTGATTATGGGCCTTGGAAACCCTAGGTTGACCTAGTGTAGGGATTACAACCCTCTAGATATGTAACCTTAGCGCTCATTGTAACCCCTTTAAATCTACCCATTGTGTGTCAATTCAAGTGTGTCTCTTATTCATTGCCTCAATACCCTTGTAGAGAAAAAGACTTATGAGAGAAATTTATTGAGATGCATTCTTGGCCCGCCATACACTAGTTACATAAGGATCGATGAAAATATCAATGATTATGTCTTATGTTATCGGACCATGATTACCAAGATGAATAATCTCCTCATTGATAATGACTTGCAAGATATTTTTACACAAAGCCTACTTCCTCCTTTACAAGAATCGATCATGTTTGAAAAATTCATATCATTTGACCATCTATGTCATACACTAAAAGAGCATGAAGATAAGTTATTACATATGAATAAGCTCAAGTATGTTGCTAGCACTCCTAATCCATCTCATGCTAAATCTCAAAGAAAATTTACATTTAAGGGAAAAACCAATGATGTTAAGGCTCCTCCAAAATACAATGTCAATGTTATTAATCAACCTACTAAGCTACAAGTATACCTTTTTGGTGATATTTTACCATGCCTCCTATTGTTATTCTAAAAAAATCCTTGAGTGCAATCTTGTATCTCTCCCTCCACCATTTGAGGTTGACATGAGCAAGCCTCAAAGTAAGATTTTGATGCCAAATCCTATTGCAATTATCACCAATGTATTGGTCATGCCATGGACATATGCATCAAGCTTTATCATGTTATCTAGGATCTTATTGAATCTAATGCCATTGAATGGGATGAGCCCACTGAATCTTCCAAGCCAACCAATAACAATTCTAAATTGAAAATATTTAATGATCCACTCCCTAAGCATACAAATGATACATCTACTTTTGAAGTGCATAATGTTCATCGTGCGGTACCACCACCACCCTCTTATGATCATCCCTTAGATGTTATGATTGGTATTATCACTCGTATACCTCCTTCTACACCATGCATTACTTTCGATGATTCTGATATAGATGACATGTTCATTTATGATACATTATCTATTCATAAATTGTCAATACATGGTATATTGGTTGATCCACATAACAAAGACAATGTTTTCTCCTTTTCATTACTTCAATATTTTGGTATATCTTCTTGGAAACTTGCATTCGATTCTAATCTCTTGCTACCATTGTATCACACTACATATCAGTTTTGGTCCTATTACCACACCCGTTTCATTCTGGTAGCTAGTTCTCTTAGCTCTGGTACATTATTCCTCGTAGTCATTGGCTTCGTGTTCTTAAGGATATCACATTATTCATTCACTAGTGTATAAAGTTCATTCACAATCAGGAAGTTGTTACCATTTGAGGTATCCCTTTGATGATCCTTCCCCTAACATGCATAGTCATTCTCCCATTCCCCATTATCTCTATCTCTAGTCTTAGTACTCCTATAGATAGGCCCTTAGATTCACACACTAACCCTCCTAGGTATTCGATAGATCCTTGGATTCCCACATTGATTCACATAGCTCTAGTCTTCCTAGGTATTTTTATGGGTCCTTTTATTCATACAATAGTTCACATTGTTGGAAATCACAAGCACTGAGAGGGGGTGAATCAGTGCAAATCAATTTTTAACCTTTGAAATTTTTGATTATAACCAAAATCAAACCATGAACCAAAACAAAGTGCATGCAAAAAGACAAGTACACAAGACACCAAAATTATGGTGGGAAACCCTTAAAGGAGAAAACCCACTAAAATCAAAAGATCTATTTAGGAACACCCATTCCAAAGTCTTACAATGATTTCACCTTGTTTGAGCACCCACTAAAACTATGAAGCACCCACTTCTATGTTTTTCCTAGCACCTACTATACTGGTTTAGCAAGCTACAACTTGCAAGGATCTCCTACCCCTGTATCCTAAGCACCTACTTAGGAAACAAACACAATATCAATATTACAAACTGATCATTTAGTTTCATGTTGCTTACTCAACTGATTATGATCCCTTTTTGGATCTTCATTCAACACAAAGCATCATTCATATGCTATATCTCTATCCTCCTAACTATCAGATTTGTAGTTCTATTTTTTTGAGCAATTAGGTCACCGCTTTGTACACATGTCCTATCATGTTCACAATGTCCTCACACCTGCCCTTTTCTTAACTTATCAATCCTTCTTTTCTTAGCATTTTTCCATCACAATTTACAAAAATTTAACCATTTTGTGTTACTCTTTATTGATGCAGTGTTCCTTGTTTTACACTCACTTCTTTGTCCTCATCTTTCGAATCAGATCTAGCTTGATACTTATGGTACATCACTCGCTTCATATAGTTGTTTTTATCCACTTTTCTATAACCTTTACATTTGTTCTCCTCCTCACATATTTTGTTGTGTTACAATAATATTCATGTCTTTCATTCACTATCAAACCTTGTTTACTAGTGTTTTATATTTATAACACACACACTTAATTTCATCTTCATCACCATTTTTATATGTTTACTCTTATTTTCTTAATCCGTACGTACTTATGTGACATACACACAAATTCAAAATGACTAACTCATTAGCTTTTGTATGTGGGAACTCTATATGCCTCTTCAACTACCTAGGTGTTTCATGTCTCTTCATATTTGTACAATGGCTCTTCATATTCTAGATTCGAGCTTCATAAGTTCTTGTAACTATCTCGGGGTTCTTGGTCTTCCTTATGGACTAGAAAAAAACTTAGTTATAACCCTCTCATTTTTGTTGATATCATCTTAGGCTTGGAAGCTTATCGGTCATTTCATTTTTTTATTACACTTACCATCACAAGTTTTCTCTCTTTTACTTTCCAAAAGAGGTTGAGCCTAGATCCATATAATCTCAGAAGGATAGACAAGCTCGTGAGGTTTCAGATAAATGAAATACTATGACTGAATCAGTCACCCAATAACTTTGTACTCACCTGTCATATGGAACTATCATTAAATTTCAATTCTTCAACTCAAACTGAGCTCTTATCCTACTTTCATACGCACTACTTCATTGTGTAAGAGCTTTGTAGAGTGGACTTGACATTCAACTATGAAAGGAAAGCATTAAATCCTTAATAGATAACTCTACACATTGATTTCACGAGAGATGCTCAAACTCGACATGAAATTACGATTCAATATTTGATAAATTTGAAAAACTATTTTTGCAATCAGTTTATAATCCTCCCATAGATATTTCTTCGAATTTTCATGGTTTATTGTTGGGTAAAACTTCTTATTCAAGCAAACCTTTCTTAACAAAACCCTAGATCAGGGTTACAGGTGGTATATGGCATGAAAGCAAAAGGATTTCTTCTTCTTGCATAATGGATATTGAAATTCATAGTTTTAAGTCTCTTGGAGTGGTGTGAAGGTCCCACATCTCCTCTAACCATCCATTTGACATGTCATGACTTCAAAATACTTCTGGAAGCAAGGCAAAATAGTGCTCAGACTGGTAAAGAGAGAAAAGGATTACTTTGTGGTGCAATTCACTTTGAATTTCATCTTTAGGGATTGAAGACAAGTTGCAAGGAGCTTCAACACCTTTTAAAGGTTCTCAACTACCTAGTAAAAGGAACACCCCCTTAAAAAAAAGGTTCTCAATTTTCTCTAAGACTGTACTTTTGAAAAAATCCTTGTCAACAAGTATACAGAACATCAACTTCACCAAATTCCCTAATAGATTCATGATTTCAATGATTGGAGTTGTTCTTGACTTTGGATATGATGACATTTATATTCTAGAGTGATAACTTGAAATAGAACATTCAGATCAATTACTTCATGAATGACTTTTGACAAGATCTTCTTGACTTCACCTTCCAAGTAAGCATGGAGAAAAACAACTTCTCACCTTAAATTCACTTGACAGACACCTAATTTGATCAAGCACCTTGAAAATGACATGTGGAGAGTGTATGGACCCCAGTTGTAGTAGTTTATGTCTTATTGTTCCTATCGATTTGAAACACAATCCAAGAGAGAGAAAAACTGCTCCACCAAAATGCTCATAACTTTTCAACCACACCTCCTTTTGAGAAAATTATTTTTGCACATGATTTTTATGCCAATTTACTCCAAAAATTCCTTCTATGATTTATTTGAATGAGTATGTATATTTTTTTAAGGCTAAGAAGTCATGCAACTCAAAATGAGCTTTTCAATAAGCTTGTTTTGTAAAAACTCACATAACTTTCTCAAATGACCTAACATTGACCTAAAATTTTGCATGAAGCACCAAGAAACCTTCCTCCATCATCTCCCATGATTTTTTGAAAATAATAGGTCTAAAATTGTCTATCCCATATCATTTGCATGTAAGAACACTACTTGTTCTCAACACAAATTCGACCAACATGCAAAACTCGACTCATGGGGTGGGCTAAGCCTAACCTTTTCTCGCACATGTTGTGGATACTCTCTCAAAGCCTCTCCCATGCTTGTTTTGACATGTACAATTATTTTTAACTTCATTAAGCACCTGAAACTTGTTGGTGTGTGTGACATGCCTAGTCATCGTCCACATCACTTGGTGAGTCATCTCGCCTTGCGAGAGTCATAGGTCTTAGGAAGTCAAATGACAAGTGTCAAATTCTGTCATAGAATATGTCATTGTCATTTGTGTCAATGCGTCATAGGAGTTACATTCCTTATTTAGAATTGTAACTCCTCCTTTAGTGGCATCATATGTGTCAGTCACGTCATATGCGTCAGTGGCGTCATTGAGGTTCTTTCCTTGTTTAGGCATGGGGTTACAAGACCCCTATTTGTACTTCCTTTTTCAATCTATGAGTATGAGCAGACCTATTTTCTTATTTATATATTCTTTCCATTGTTCGAATCTTGCTTATTGTGTTAGAGCTTGATGTTACCATCGGAGTGTAACTTCGTTGTGGTGCATTGTTTTCGACATCGGTTCTCATGTATCCCTCTTTCATGGTATCAGAGCTGGTTTTGGTAAAACGTGCACTCTTCGTTTATCAGTTGCTTATTACTTCTAGTTTCTTCTTATTTCCTCGTGCAAGTTTTTTTATTATTACTTTGGAATCATGCTAATCTCTTTAACAATTTTCTCTTGGAGTTTGTGTATTTTTGGGGTTTGTGCAGGCTTGCATTTTTTACCGCCAAATTTCATTGTTTTTATTAGAGCTCTTCATGTGTGCACTATTTATGCTCGTAGTTACTCCTAAAACCTTCTATCACACAGACATCCCTGGTTTTTCCCGTGGTGTTGTTCATGGTTTGCATAGTCATTCACCATCTCTACTTGTTCATTGCTTGAATGGGCTTATGGCCTCTTGCACTTGCACCTGACCTCTACACTTTTTCTAACTTGGTTTTCTCTTCTACCTCTCATGCGTGGTTGAATCATCTCGTGCATTTCCTTTTGATTTGGAGGCTCATTTTTGGTTTTCTTGTGCATTATTTTTATATGCATGCTTTCGTAAAACTTCGTTGGTAATTCATGCATGTTACATCCACATCAGCCACGGTCAACTCATGCCTTGTTTCCTGGGTCAAACCTGCACTATTTTTGGAAGCTCAGGTTCTTCTTTTGTTGAAAGTTCTACCCTGATCTCTGGCATTGGAGGATCCTCTGTGCATTGTGTGGTAATCTTGCTCATTTCTCTCCCGTCTCATTGGCATTTACCTGGAGCTTGCACTCGGCCTTTCCTTCTTTTGCATGTGACTCCATCTTCTTCCCTGTGTTGAGTCCCATTGCAGTTCATCCTTGGTTTCTAGTCAACGTGACTAGTTCATCCATGGCTTCTAGTCAACGTGACCAGTTCATCCATGGCTGACCCACATTGTTTCTCTACTCGTGAAGGGATAATCCCTTGGCACATGGACTGGTTGACATGTCTAGCTCTGGCGGACTATCATTTGGGACTCGCGGATTTGTCATTTGGGACGTGGTAATAGCTAGCTCTCTGCGCAGTCCAACCATTACAACCTGGAGCAGCTCAATCAAACATTTCCTTTTAGAATTGATTATTGGTTAATCATCTCTTTTTAAAAAAATTAAGGTTAGAAACATTATTCTTGGCATTGTAATTTTTTTGGGGTATATTTTGCTTGTTTTATTATCCTTCCTTCGAGTGTCAAAGACGAAGGGTGAGGTCCGGGATTGGCAGGAGGCTAATCCCCCCTCGCAATAAAAACAAACCCTATCTAAAATTTGATGCCATTTCCAACGAGCATACATATGACACCCTTTGCATGCATCTAGGGCACTTTTTTAATCCATTTGCAGGGCTTATTGGCGTTTTCCATCAATTACGGGAATCATTTTTTTGCTATAACTTTTGACTCGTTGCTCGGTTTTGAGCACTTCTTTAGTCAAAGTTGCATGTTTTTTCACACACTAGATGATGGGATTATCAGTTTTATAAATGCACTATTTTATAAAGTGCCGCATTCGGGGGTGTCATTATATTACTTGTATCACTCATTTCAAATCATCTTGAGCATTGTTCTATCCCTTTTATTGCTTGTGGACTTGTGAGCACGTCCACCAAGTTCTTACAGTAAAGGGAGTCTTTTGTGTGACATGAGATGCTATTTCTCATAAGGCTTTCTCTTCCCCTTCTTTTTTTCACTCATTCTTGTGCTTGCTTTATGGTGTCGAATTGTTGCGCCCATCAAAATTTAATTGTTGTCTCCACTCTTGCGCGTTATTACACTGATTGCAAGGTGAGTGATAGACTGGTTCTTGGCACACAGTCACATATGATTGTAATCAACGCACTAAACTATAAAGTGCCAAACTCGGGGGTGTGATATTGTTTTGGGGTGGTTGTTTCCTTTCTCTCTCCTTCCTTCTTCCTTCGTTGGTTCTATCTCTTCATTATGGATATCTCTAAAGTACCGGTGCTCACACCTTTTAATTTCTTTGAATGGAGATCTAAAATTATATTGGTTTTGTGAAGTAAAGGGTTATACCATGTCACCATGGGGTTAGAGACTAAACCTGATGATGAAATCGAAAGATCTAAATGGTTCAATCGCTGTGATGAAGCCTTAGGTATTCTTTGTATGTTTGTCTCTTTCGACTTGCTCTTCCACATCGAAACTTCCTCGACACCGATGGAGCATGGACAATGCTCAACGAGATGTTTGGGAAGCAAGATGACATGAGAGCACATGAGTTGGAGAACAAACTACTAGGGTTAAATCCTAGTGACTTTGAAAACCTGCAAGCCTTCTTCTCAAAGTTTGTCCACACTAGACTGCTTCTAAAGGAATGTAAAGTGGAGAAGAAAGACTCTCAATTGATCTTGTCGATTCTTTCTAAGTTAGGTCCTGAATACTCTGTCTTCGTTTCAAATTTCCATGCCATGAAAGCCACCTTGGGTAGTGCCAGAAAATGCCCTCATTTGATAGTTTTTCATCCCAACTCATTTGAGAACAAGACAAACTCATTCAAATGGGGACTCTAAAATCCAAGTCACATGCCCTTGTGGTGAATAAGGGAAAGAAAAATGAAAAGAAGAAAGAAACAAAGGACCAACCTAAGAAAGAAACCAAGACCAACCAACCCCCAGCTAAGCCCAACACTAACACTTCAACTTCTAAGCCTAAAGCAAAGAAGGAAAAGTGTAAATGCTCCTATTGTAAGTATCCTGGCCATAATGAGCATCATTGTTTTGAGAAAAAATTGATCACTTAACTTAGTTGCTTGAGAAGAATAAAATAAGTGTTCTTGAATCCGTCAAACAAAATGCTTAGAAGGGTGAGTCTTCTAAAGCAAAGGAGTCTAAAAATGAAAAGAAGAAAGGTAAGGCCCTCGTAGCTAGATCAGCTCCATCATCAACTTGGATTATCGATTCCGGTGCCTCACACCACATGGCTTCTTTAGAGGTTGAATTCTCTAGCATTAAACCATGTGGCATGTCCCAAATCACATTGGGTGATGACACTCATGTGTCAATTTCCAGTAGTGGATCGGTAGAGATAGAAGGTGGAACATTTAACCAAGTGTTGAGTGTTCCCAATCTCTCTACCAATATCCTATCGGTTTACCAAATCACCCACCTTGGTGAAGGAATGTGAGTGGAATTCGGTCCTAACTTAGTGATCATTCGTGAGCTTAACTCTAATTGCACTGTAAGTTGAGGGAAAGGTGGATCACCATTCACGGTTGTATACCTTTTCCCACTTCTCTTCTGATTTGACGCCCAATACCTTGCGCACTCATGTGAATGAGGTTATCAAGCTATGGCATGAGAATTTTGGGCATCTAAATTATCGTTACCTTGAATAATTGAGCTAAAACAAAATGGTCAATGGGTTACCCGAGTTAAGTTTTCTAAAGGTCTTTGTGAGGGTTGCACCCTCAAAAGCACCCTGAAAAAAACTTTGATAAGGGAAAATCCTAGAGAGCTACTCGTCCCTTAGATCTTGTTCATAGTGATGTTTCTGTCCCCTTTCCATCTCCTTCTTTCACTAGAGCTCTATATATACTAACCTTCATTAACAACTTTTCACATTATACTTGGGTATATTTTCTTAAGCTTAAGTCTGAAGTCTTTGAGCATTTTCAAAAATTTAAGGCTCTTGCTGAGAAAAAAGTGGAATGGTCTATCAAGGTTCTTTGAACCGAAAATGGAGGCAAGTATGTGAGCAATAGGTTTGAGTATTTCTGCACTTCTGAGGAGATTGCTTTGCAAAGCATACTGATTTACTTACTTGCCCTTCCCAAAATGGAGTTGCAGAAAGAAAGAACCAAACTCTAAAGGAGATGGCTACTTGTATGGTTCACTCAAAGTCCCTTCCTCCGTAGTATTGGGCTGAAGTAGTGAAATGTTTTGTTACATTCAGAATCATGTTCCACATAAGGCAAGTAAGAGGGATGACACCCTTTGAAGCTTGGTTTGGACACAAGCCTGATGTTGAGCACTTTCGAGTCTTCGGATCCAAGGCTATGGCTCAAATTCCCAAGAAGAAACGCAAGGCATTGGATCCACAATCCAAACCTTGTATATTTTTGGGTATCCTGATGGCGTGAAGGGATATCGATTATTGAACCCTACAACCCATGAGCTCTATATTGAGAGGAGTGTGAAGTTTGATGAGTCATCCTTGACTTTTACTTCCACTAAGGTTCTTTTTCCCACTGATTCATATTCTAACTCATCAGATGATGATGTTGTTGAGTGAGTTCCTCCTCTCCCTACTCCTCCCGATCCTCAAACTTCTGAGTCTTCTGATTCGACAAGTAGTGATGATGAGGACTATGTCCCTTCTCACTTGAGTGAAGAATCTTCCAAACTTTGAGCTTGAACCTTCGGGACCTCTTTGGGCTAGGAAAACTTTAGAGTGTTGGATATTTAGTTGGAGATCCTTCAGATGAGAGACATACTCACTCAAGTTTCGTTGGACCCAACTCCTTCTTCGCCTCTGCTTATGATCCACTGTCTTTCCAGAAGCTTCTAGGATTTTGCTATGGATGAGGATTATTCCTCACTCATAAAGAATGATACATGGGATCTTACCCCTATTCGAAAGGAATAAAAATCATTCGGTGTAGGTGGATATATCGAACAAAGTATGGAGCCAATGGAGAAGTCGAGAAGTATAAAGCATGACTTGTAGCTAAGGGTTTCTCCCAGGTAGCTGGGGTTGATTACTCAAAAACCTTTGCTCGGTTGTGAAGATGACTTCCATTCGACTGACCCTTTCCATCGCTGCCGCTAATAGATGGGAAGTCCACCAAATGGATGTTAAGAGTTCCTTCCTTCATGGGGACCTAGAGGAAGAGATCTATATGGAACAACCTCGGGTTATGTCCATGATCCATCCCTCGTTTACAAGTTAAAGAAGTCTCTCTATGGCCTTAAACAAGCCCCTCAAGCTTGGTATGCCAAGATGGACTCCTTTTTACTTGCATCAGGGTTCACTCGGTGTCACTCTAACCCAAATGTGTATATTATGTGGCAGGATGACTCCATGCTTATTCTTGTTCTCTATGTTGGTGACTTATTGATCACATGTGGCTCTTCCTCTATCATTGATTCTGTAAAGATCTCCTTGGCCAATAAGTTCTCCATGTCTGAATTAGGATTGCTTCATTACTTTCTTAGGATCCATATTTCACAATTTGACTCGGAAATCGATGGGAAGTCCACCAAATGGACGTTAAGAGTGCCTTCCTTCATGGGGACCTAGAGGAAGAGATCTATATGGAACAACCTCTCGGGTTATGTCCATGATCCATCCCTCATTTGTAAGTTAAAGAAGACTCTCTATGGCCTTAAACAAGCCCCTCGGGCTTGGTATGCCAAGATGGAATCCTTTCTACTTGCATCAGGGTTCACTCGGTGTTACTCGGCCCAAATGTGTATATTACTATGGCGGGGGACGACTCCATGCTTATTCTTGTTTTATATGTTGATGACTTGTTGATCATGGGTAGCTCTTCCTCTATCATTGATTATGTGAAGATCTCCTTGGACAACAAGTTCTCCATGTCGACTTAGGATTGCTTCATTACTTTCTTGGGATCTAGATTTCACAATCGACTCGGGATTTCTCCATGTTCGAATCTTGCTTATTGCATTGGAGCTTGAAGTTACCATCGGAGTGCAACTTCGTTGTGGTGCATTGTTTTCGACATTGATTTTCACATATCCCTCTTTCAAAACCACCCTAAAATGATACTACCACTCAAATTTCAAGACCATGTCTTCATGAAACCACATGAAGTCATCTTGAGTCTCTAAACAAACACCGAGAAGCATGCTCTTACACTCTTCATTTTCCATCAATGCCTTTGATAAGTAATGACAACAACTGGAAAATCAACATGAAGCAACACACATGGCTCTAGTTCTTTTAGGTCTTCTATCATACCTTTGGTTGCACGAGTTTATTCACATAACTCCAGTCTTTCTCAAATTTTGGCTAATATTTCATCCACACATATTTCTCTAGTGGATTGTTGAGTTGTGGAGCTCAATTACTTTGAATTAGCATGCAATATGAAACTTCTTTGGAAAACACAATAACTAACATCGGTTATGGAGGGACCAACATCAATCACCTATGACCAGCATCAATCAGGAAAGGAGGAACATGCATTAGTTAGAGCTAACCGGCATCGGTTACCTATGTGTGGGTGTTTTAATTAACTCATAGGAATTAGATATATTTTTAGTATTAAAGCATATATATTGATTGTAATTGCATGGCTAAGTGCCCTAAGTTTATATACACCTATATAAGCATGAAAGCTAGGGTTTAGAAGTAAGAATTAAGAAGAACTTGCAAAAGTTGATGATTATTGTGAGAATAATTGTGAGAGAGAGAATTCTTGGTGAAGAAGCAAAAGCTTGAGAGTAAGACAATATTGTACATCTGAGAGGTGTGGAAGATTGTAAATCTTGTGAAAGCTTTGGATAATAGATTGGCTTGTTTCTTGGTGGAATTAGCCCACTTTGGGTGAACCGCATTAAATATGGTGTTGATTTATATCTCTTGTTTTGTATAATTCTTCTAGTAGAATATTCTCTTTCATTGCATGTATGTTTAGATATGATATATTATTTTTACAACCAGTGTGCTAACCCCAACATGGATTACATTCTCATAATATGCTCCTTGATCCTTTAGCACCCCATGTCACTCTACATCTCCTCCTTGGTCTTCAAGGCATGCCCATTTTCTAGTCTAACATACATATCTCATACACTACATACTGGCCATTGCATTGTTATACATTGATCTTCTCCTAGGACCTCTTTGGCACATATTAATACTATTGTTCTATTAGCACTTGATTCAAATTCTTTGGTACATATTGTAGACACTAGAAAACACATCTTATGCATAAGGTCTCCTATTCAAAAATACCAAAAACATCATAAAACACAATAATCCCAAAAAACTCACAAATCAACTAAAAAAATATAAAACCCCACAAAATGGTGATAAAAGACACCTCATCACTCATTTACTAACTGTCACCCACTCACATTTAATTTTTTCCATTCAACCTACCCATTTGTATGTTTGTAGAAACTAAATCACACATTTTGGGTATCTATTTAATCATGATCACCTACCACTAATCATATGATTCATAAGAAATAAAAGTACTAATTGACCATTGTATTTGTCCATATTTACTTGTTTTTTTTCTCTTTTGTTCTTACCCTCCTTCTTGCCCATTTTATCTTTTCATACTTTGACATTTCTCATTTTGGACACCAGCGCCAACCAGACACACCAAAGAACAAGTGCCCCCGACCTCTTTATACTCTTTTCACATCTATTGTGTCATTTCTAGTCATTTGGGCATCTTGTTTTTTTTCTAGTCAGCCTTTTAGTGGTTAATTACAAAATTCAAACAAGGGAATCATATAAATACAAAGCTATGTGATCATAATAAAGGACCAAGCACTAAGCATTAGCTATCACCACCTAAGGTTGCATCCAAGAGCATTCAAGCATCCATCTAGCTCCACACAAGGGACAAGGGACTATTATTTCTGCATACATGCATAGGAGGGGAAGTTCATTCTTTCATGCACACATCTATTTACATCTTTTACATCTATCTACTTTGTTCACTATCATGTGTGACTCACATAAGAGTCACCTAGGCCATGATTTCAACACACACACACATATAAAACTACATTGGGTATGAGATGTAGTGCAATGATCGGTCATAAGTTCACTTTTTTAACAGTCAAGGAAAATCGACCCCTCTTTTTGCATCTTTCTTTTTAGGATTTTATGTGGTTTGAGGGTTTTGCATGTGCTTATTTATGATTGCAGGTTCCGGGCTAATAGCAATGAGGTCTAGTGAAGGACACGCAATAAAGGTGATAACTAGTAAATATCTTATGACCCCGCAAAATTGGGTTTTGCAAATTCTAAGAAATCATAGGCACCAGAACATGTCTCTGGCACCCATGACCCTCCATAGGCACCCTGGTCCTAGCACTTCCGACACTCCTACAATTTTCTAGGACTGATTTTGACATCTTGCTTCCTTGTTCTGTAGTTTTCCAACTCACTACACCTTCGACATCATTACGAATCAGCTAAGTCTTTTTATCTCTCCATTTGCAACTAGGGTTTCAAATTTAAATTGCTTATTTTCTTGGGTCATATTTGTACTTAATTGTTTATATTTAGCGTTCTACATATATAGAATCGAGACATTTATTTATTCAATATTTTCTTAATCAATGCCTCATGCACTATGGACCCTTATCATCTCACTCATCTATACACATTACACCCATATGTGTCACATTATTCTATGAATTCAAAAACTATAAAACACTACTCACCCCCATCATTCCAACCCCTTATTCTTTGTGCACTTGAGCCCATACTTGAGTTTTTTCTTCTTTGCTCACATATTTCAGTATTGCATGTTTTGGAAATGTGAAGGCAGATCACAAAGGATATGTGCAACTTGCTACTTAATTATTTTAGTGAAATTTCAACATACATGTCAGTTGTAATTATGACTAGCTTGCGATATCTATGTGATTTTCAGGTGGATCGCAACTACAATCAAGCTTCATGAGCGAGTTAGGTATACTTTCCATTTACATGTATTATTTTTTCATTTTTAATTTAATAAAATATCTTTTATCTCTTTAAGTGGTTAGGTATCTCGATCGTGGTAGGTTCCTAATCACCAAAAATAACTAACATTTTTCTAAGTGTGTTTGTGTGTAGGTTATAGATTCATATCAGGAGGATTTTAGCCACTTTGTTCATTAAAATAACCCATTATTATCATTATCTTCTCAATGGAAACATAAGCCCATCTTATTTAGTAGGGTTGATTCATTGATTTCTATATCAACTAATACATCTTATAGGTGATCCAAATCTAGGCATATATTTTAGCAACCATAGTGGAACCATTTTGGTTGTGGGTAAATTGCTTTATTTTATGAATCTAATATTTTTTGTTTAGGGTTTTGTAGTTTTCCTGTTTATTTATTTTCCCCAACGTTAGTGTGTCATATCTAACACTTGGTTTTGTAGATCTCTGCTAAAAATACAAAAAAACTAGTCACATGCCGATTCAGTTTATGATTGTATTACGATTTTTCCTGCCAAAAAATCTAACAATTTGGCTGTAGGGTAGTCACAGGTGTGACTGTTTCTGTAATTTTGTTTCTACCAAAAAACATTAAAAAAATATGTGTTCACTCTTAAGGGAAAGAATTGGGAATGAATACACATTAAATAAAAGTTCGGATAAGGGTAAATACTCATCTACATAATTGTGGGAAGTACTTGGGCTTAAGACCTAAACCACATTGTGAGGAGTGCCACAGGAATCCCAAATTAGATGGCACTTTTAGAGGACTTGTCAGTGAAAAGGGTCAATGGCCCAACCTGATTGACTAGTTTCACCTGTGACGTAGACCTAATGTTACACGCGGTAATGGTCCAATCTTAATTGATCAAGGGGTAAAGTACGTGACTATAATTTTATTGTTGAAGCGGTACTCGTTCGGATAACCTTGGTAGCTATAGATAGATCTTTACATAGAAAACCAAACTAATTAGGCCCATATTCCACATGAAAACATTATCCTAATCATCAAAACACCTCATCCCAATTTCTAATATATTTGAGTCACGTCTCGTGATTGTTTCCGTTCTAAAAACATTCTCTCACACTTCTATACTTATTTCGATAGTCATTTTGAGTTCTAATTTTTCCTATTCTCGATCATGTAACTACGACTGCCATGTGATTTTTCATCTCATATTTTTCTTAGATCCCATTGCAATCGCAACTATTATGTAACCTTCTACATCCATGTTTCACTTATTCTAAGTTTTGTTCTACATCCTAGATTTATCCTAGACATAGTCATAAGCGTGATTGGCCTACAATTTTTGTTCTTCCATTCCAACATCTCGTACTATCATACTTCCCACAATTCCGCATGTCTTCATTAGGCTTATCTTAGACTTATCTTTACATGGTTACTATCTACACACATTCATATAGCTCACCTCACACCATGGACCATGCTTCTCAATCAGATGATGATATATTTATCCACAAAATAGTTGTAGGATAATCTACCATGTTTGGGAGTATGTTTGGTACTCATACTGTTGAAGTTCCTACTATAGACACTTTTAATTTGATCGCAATCATAACTTTCTAGGTTATCTAGATGCTCACTTTATCACAATCATAGCTTATGACAATGTTGAGCATGAATCATCTAGTACGATTGTGTTACATATGGAAGTAGGCCCAACAAATCATAACACGAAGTTCCACGTCCTTGATCTAGATCTTCCTTATAATATGCTCTTGGTTCGCCCATGGATCCATGTCATGCAAGTTGTGCCCTCCACTTTTCACCAGTGTATCAAGTTGTATCATGGAGAGCAGAAAAATCACCATCCTAGGATATCCTGAGCCATTTATGCATTATAGGGCATTACATGGTTTCTCTCAAGCAATGTATGAATGTCCTTCAACGGACATTGTTATACCATTACAAATAAAATCCCTAACAACTCGAGTGGATCGACATATTGCAAACATGTAATAAGGATCCTTCCTCATCACTCTCTCCCTTTGCCTCATGGGAGATGAAGATGGGAGCATATTGGCCAAGTGAAGACCTTGATATTCAACAAGCCCTTTTTGTCTCAAACCTCTCATTATCACCTAAAACACGTGGTAGGCCCGATTTTGAGTTCACAAGCTCTAGGGATAACTGTCCCAATCCCTTTGAGAATTTTTTTCCTCGTGACCTTTTATCAAACAATAAAATGTTGGATACACCTATAATTTGGATCCCGAAGGAACAAAGGTAGCATGTCACCAAGCTCCAGAGTACACCAAAGCACACAAAATGATGTACACCATGGGCTATCAGGGATTTGGGTGTGGTACAAATGCACAAGGTAGACTAGAGCATATCCCAAACCCCACTTGGAAATCAAATAAACATGCCCTTGACATTAATCCTCAAAGGGCTCTACCCTCGGAAATGAATGAAACTTCTTCAGAATGCGAGGACGATTCACCTCATTCAAACAATGACGCAGATTCCCATTGTAGCATATATGAGGACCTTTCTTCTACCAACCTTTTCCGGATTCTCGTCATCTTTACCCTTTCCTAGTCCAATCCCAAGCCAATTACCAAATTACCCTTGTATATCCTAGCCTCATTGATTGGGGCCAACAACTTCATGTGCTAGTTGATTTCTTTGAAAATGATGAGGCCATTATAGAGTTCATGGGTACTCGAGATGATATTTCAATCAATGACCTTAAAAATGGCTTCTCCATCAATCTAAACGCATGTGTATACTTTGGGAAGAAGCGAAGATGTGTGGTCATCTAAACAAAAAAATAAGCAAGGGAAAAATTCCTACAGAAAAGCCTTGCAAGAAAAATAAGTCTAAGTCCCATAGTGAAAACCTCTTTGAGGCACTTGTGGACAAATAAATAGAAAAATCAATAGACAAGATAGTTGACCCACTTGAAGATAAAAATATCTTTGAGCCACCTATAGAAACAGATCTCACTCTCCCCCTGATCCTGCACATATGGACAATACATCTAAAATGCTAGTTGAAGAGACTATCAATGTTAATGATGGGTCAAAAGAATATCCAAAAATGGTACAACTAGGAGCTTCACTCTCGGCACGGGAGCAAAAAAACATTTGTAGCACTACTAAAAGAGTTTGTAGACATATTTGCATCGTCTTATGCAGATATGCTAGGTTTCAACCCAACCGTAGTCGTGCGTAACCTTGTTGTGCACCCAGATGCCAAACCTATCAAGTAGAAGTTAAGAAAGATGCACCCACGTGTTGCACTTATGGTTAAGGAAGAACTAGAGAAACTATTGGTATCAAGTTTTATAGAGATATTAACTATTCGAGATGGATATTAAACATAGTGCCAGTACAAAAGAAACTAGTTGGCATCCGAGTTTGCATGAACTTCGGGATATTAATAAAGCATGCCCTAAAGATGATTTTCCTTTTCCTAACATCGACATGATTGTTGATTCAACTGCGGGTTATGAAATGTTGTCCCTCATGGATGAATTTTTAGGCTATAATCAAATTAAGATCATAGAGGAAGATCAACATAAAACTACCTTCACCACCCCTTGGGGGAAATTTTGCTACCAAGTGATGCCTTTCGGTCTCAAGAATTCGAAGCCACTTATCAAAGAGCGATGACAGTCATCTTCCATGACATGATGAATGATATCATGGAGGACTATGTGGATGATATCTTGGAAAATATAGAACCAAAGAAGAGCACCCAGAAGTGTTAAGGCATATCCTTCAACACCTCTGAGATTATAAGGTCAAATTGAACCCTAAGAAATGCATCTTCGGCGTACAATCAGGGAAACTATTGGGTTTCATTATTTCAAGAAGAGGGATTGAGGTAGATCCCACCAAGGTTACAACTATCACTGAGATGCCTCCACCCATGAATCTTAAAAATTGCGGAGCTTACAAGGTAAAATATAAGAAATCCTCTTATTCATCTCACAGACTTGTGGATAAGTGCCATCCTTTCACACATCTATTCAAGAAATATGTTGCCTTCAATTGGGGTCCTAAGTGTCAAAAATCCTTTGAAATTCTTCAAAAATACGACTAGTCCCCATGTACTCATGTCACCTACCCCAGGTGAACCTCTATTATTGTATATTTCAGATACCCAACACGTTATTGGTGCACTGCTTACCCAATACGACCTTAGCCAAAAGGAGAGAGCGATTTATTACCTTAGCGTCACTTTGATATCCTATGAGCTGAATTATCCCCAAATTGAGAAAGCATGCTTAGTTATGGTTTTTACCTTCCAAAAGCTTCGTCATTATCTGCTCAATAATAAAACCAAGCTAATTTCCAAATTCGACCCTTTGAAATACCTTCTATCTAACCAACACTCACCAATCAAATGGCTAATTAGATCATCCTCCTAAGTGAGTTTGATATTGAATTTATAAACTAGAAGTCACTCTAAGGATAGGTGTTTGTTGATCAGCTAGTTGAAGCTCCCCTACTAAGAACATAACCATTATGTCTAGATCTATCATATGCCTCTATGATGTATATTGAGGAATCCGTTGTATGGCATATGAACTTTGATGGATCATTCAATTACCACGGTTTAGGCTACTGGTGTGGTACTTATCGTTATGATAGGAGACTTCATCCCACATGCTTTTCGGTTGAGTTTTCCATATACTAATAATATTTCATAATATGAATCACTTATTGTTGGTTTGAAAATTGTTATTAGATGGAATATCTGACAGCTAAAGGTCTTTGGTGATTCATAGTTAATCATCAAGTAGGTAAATAACGAATACATGGTCAAGGATGAAAATATCCTCCCATACAAAAATGGTTAAGACCCTTTGTTGGTAAGAAAAGTTTTTAGGTGGACAAACTTGTGGATTTCCTACCAACACTCTGGGAATCTATGTCCCTCTACTTAACCATTGTATATGTCGTATATGCATGCGTGAGTAAAGGTAGATTTTCCTGGTGGCCTTGTGGTTAGGGATCCAATAGGGGCACTTCACTGACCCTGTGGAAAAGCTAACAATCTCTTGCTAGGAAAGACTTTTTCTAAAGAGTGGGAAAGGGGAGTGATAAAGAGATAGGAGAACTAATGTTGCAGGTAGAAAATCATATTCCTGCACACACTAGTTAGAAATTTCATCACATGCACTAAAATTAGGAAGAAACAATACTACAAACAACAACAAGACCAATTAGAATTTAATGAACACAAAGTATCAATAAACCCCTTAGTCAAAAAAGGATCGAAAATCCTTGTATTAATGCTCAAGCAAAAATTGTACATAGTATGAGAATGGAAGACATTGAGAATAGGGGAAAGTGGCTAACTCTTTTCACTCACAAGTGAGCAAAATATCTCTCATGAACTTACAAGAATACAACCAGCTAGAATAATTTCAGAATTAGAACCCTTTGGAATGAAGAGCTCATTACAATTTATAGTGTTAAACTTGACTCATCATCTTCCTGATGCTCTTTCATATTCCTCATTTTGACTTTAGACTATTCATATTCCTATTCAAATATTAATTCCCTTTTATAAAAATAAGGTGACTTAAATTTTACATCATGTCTCTAAAGTCACTTTAAGACATATCAAAAAGTGCAAACCCTCAACGCAAAATTAGAACATAGAGGAGAGAGAATGTTGGGGGAAGAAGGAGGAGGAAAAGAAAGGATGTCAGCCCCTAATGAAGTCTACAGATCCTTGTTGATTTAAAAACTCAAGTGTAGTGAGACTCGAATCTTAGAACTCCTTGCACCTTGAGAAACTCCTTCAAATTAGCTCATGAATGCTTTCCAAGTTGAATGAATTGTTGCACTGATGACCACAACTCCCAATCTGCATATGATTACCTATGACCCAAATTATGTAGTGAGTGTCAAAAACATTGTCAGCCACGAGATGGACCTCAAATTCCCTATGATCAATGCCCATGGATGATCCAGAATGATGGTGTTGACCTGAATGATCATCCCTCTATGTCCCATTGTGCCAAACTTTCCCTTTGAGAACAACTTGCTATTTTTAGTAAGTACAAATGGGGCAACTTACTATTTTTAGTAAGTGTCGTAGTTTAGCTTTTCCCAACCTCAACTGGCTATGGTAGCTTGAATTATTTCTTCTTATTGTGTTCCTCTCACCTTTTGGACCAACTGGTTATTTATAGCAGGGGCTTGTGGAACCACTTACTATTTTTAGTAAGTGTCAATTGCAAGCCAAGATGACCTTTTGATGACTTTGTCTGCGATACTCCCTTTGTGTTCACTGCCTTATTCATAGCATCTTCAAATGGTGGCTTACCCAAATCAATAGACCCCTATGTAGGAAGGCATGTTATTTTTAGTAAGTGCACTATGGATGTCAAATTGCAACAAAACAGGTCTTGAAAATCTAGGTTTTAGTAAGGGTTTTTTAAAATTTTGAAATAAATTTGAGAAGAAAGATGGGAAAAGTTTTCAATGTTTGATGTCCTTGACTGCAAAGGATGTGAGTGACATCAAATTCCATGGTGAGTAAGGCGATGACACGTGGCGGAGATCTGACAACATGGAATGAAGGCTAAAAATCAGCTTTAAAGCACTGAGGGGTTGGAAGCTGGTCATATGGGTGACTAGAAGTATCCCTTAGGGGCTGGGAACATTTTTCCATGTTTTATGTCCCTGACCTATGAGGGACATAAAATTCCATGGTGCTCCTGGTGATGACACGTGGCAGCGATCGAATGGTTGAGGCTTTGAGCTCCCACAAGCACCTAGGGGTTGAACTGGCAATCTGGAGGTCGCATGAGGATCTAGAGGTCATATGGGGGCTAGGAACATTTTTCCATGGTTGATGTCCCTAACCTTTAGGGACGTGAGGGACACAAAATCCCACCAGGCTCCTGGAGCTGACATGTGTCCTCCAAAAATTTGACTAACTCCCAAACTCGCTCCAAGAGGACAACTTGAAACGACAATAACTTGAGCTCTCAATGGACTTTTTAATGAAATTTTATATGATCCTAACTTGAAATGACATTTTGAATCAAATGGTGGGGGTATTAGGTATTTATTCCTCCATTTTATCCCTAAAAATTGGATTTTTATTTGGTACTCCACCTATGCATGAGAAACACTTCACAGACCCAATGCGCCAAAGTGTTGTGAAAAAAATAATTTCACCATCTTGGAGGGCTTGCAATTCCTTTCAAAATATTCTGAATCACTTCCATGATGTCCCAAGGCCTTTGAATTTCCTCCATGTTTGTTTTTGATTTTCTGCTCCACTCCATGGGGTTGCTCCAGTCCTAGGAAGGCCAGTGATAGCCCTTCCCATAACTGCCTGAAGCTTACAACTTTTAATGAACTCCTAAAATCACCTAGGGGGGAATGAATGGACTTTCCTAAATCACCTAGGGGGATGAGATAACATCAATCGGGAGGTCATTGGACTAATTGGGTGGACTTGGTGTGCCTAGGAATGATAGGACATGAAAAATTTGGCACAGGGGTATAGTTGTCGTGCTCAGAAATTGTCAATTTCCTTGTTGCACATTTGCATGACAACAACCCTCAAGGAATATTTTGTAAGTGTTGACTTTGAAAAAATTCCAAGGGCATAGAATCGATCAATAGATGTCATGGCCACAATTGGAGCTTTTCTTCATATTCCACCTCAAGCAAAGAAAATGCCTTTCTTCATGGAACATTTGTGAGAGCCTACATATGACCTACCAGAATCATGTCGGTATGTGAAGTTGTTGGTCCTTTCTCCCCCTAGTATGAGCCCATATTTAATTACCTATAAGACAATACCTTCCCTCTGGACATTTCCCACACTGAGAAAAAAGACATTATCCGTAAACAACCCGTTATGCCCTTTTAAGAGGCACACTTTATCATCAAGACTACAATGGGAATCTATTGCGTTGTCTTAATTTGGCTGAGTCAGTCCAAGTGATCAAAGAAGTACATGAAGGAGTTTGTGGAGCACACATAAACGACATGGTACTCACCAAGAAACTGCTAAGAGTAGGTTATTATTGGCCCACCATGGAAGTAGATTGTTGTAACTACGTCAAAAGTGTGAACTTTGTCAGAAGTATGGAAACTTGATTCATGCACCAGCACAAGCTTTACAGCTAATTACTACACCATGGCCATTTTCAAAATGGGGATTATATCTCATAGGGAAGCTCACTCCTACATCCTCAAATGGCCATACACATCATAAGCATCACACTGAGTATTTCACAAAATGGGTAGAGGATGTGCCTCTTACATATGTTACTGGTGCGTAAATTTCAAAATTCATCATGAACCACCTCATATGCCGTTACGGCATCCCCTCCGCCATTGTAGCAGAAAATGGTAAGTATTTCAAGAACAAGATAGTTAAAGCATTGTGTCAATGCTTCCAAAATTTTTTAAAGTGGTCCATTCCTGTTACCCTCAAGGTAATGGACAAGATGAGGCCACTAACAAAACACTTGTTCACATCATGGAAAATATGGTAAGTAAAACAGTCGTAATTGGCACTTACAAATCCATCCCACCCTCTGGGCTTATAAAACCTCCATCCATACTCCTATTGGTGCTACACCCTACTCACTAGTCTTTGGCACTGAGGCCATTATACCATTGGAGATTGAGCTTCCTTCCCTGAGAATATCTCTCTGGTACTATATAGATAAGGATGAAGGTTATCAAGTGGATCGACTAGCAGAGTTGGAGCTACTAGATGATAAATTCATGTGTGAACTTAATCGCCTAAAGTTATATAAGAATTGAGTGTCACAAGGCTATAACAAGTGGATAATACCTTGCCCGGCTTGAGGTAGGAGATCTAGTACTCATAGAGAATTAGTTTAACACCACCAAGGACCGAGAAAATAAAGGAAAGTTTTATCCCAACTGGTTAGGACCATATGTCGTGGTTGCTAAGTATGGTTTAGGGGCATACAAATAGGCTCACTCAGATGGTGAGGAACTAAAGGAACCCATGAACGTAATACATCTCAAGTGGTTTTATGCTTGAGTATGGAGTTCCTCAAAAATCATAAAAAAACAAGCAAAAAAATAAAAAAGTAAGAAAAGTAAAAAAGAAAGCATGTCATCCAATAGTGAAAACCACGTAATTGTGGCACATTGGATAGGTCCCTTGGTGGCGGTTTTACGGCACTGTGGATGATTTGTTATTCACAAGCATATCTCATGTCTAGAAGGAGTACACTTTCTTTGATTTAGGGCTAGGTTTTCCTAAAAGTTTGAGATCCTATTGAACATATCCTTTGTGGCCTTGATCCGGATGATCTATTCTTGTATATATGTGAAGGATTTTCCTTTGTATATTCCCATCTAACATTGGGGGAACCTTCACATCTACACCTTCTTGCACATATGCGTGACATTCTGCCTTAGTATATTCCCATCTCACACTAGGGGCATGCACACTTCTTCGTTTTCTATACATAACTTTGGAAAACCTTGGAAAATCCCAAAAATGATGTGAACAATAGCCTTGAAAATTGTCTTAAGATGACACCAAAAACAACGAAAAATGATTCAAAACTATTTTGCGAAAAAAAAGTAGTGGTTTGCTTACTTTTAGTTGTTGGTTTGTATAGTTTTGATTGCATTACTTTTTCATATTGTGTGCTTTTAAATTGAATTTATTTGTTTGCTTTGATTAAGCATTACTTTAATTTTTGTACATTACAATGAGTTCATTTTATCTTACATACTTGTAATAGTTTTGTTGTGATAGTTAGATTTTATTAAGTTATGTTTGTCGTTTGCTTGTACAGTTGTTGTCATCATGTCATCTATCATCTATCATCACATCTATACATCATATATCAATAAAAAGCTAAGCTACATCATCATGAACATGAAAATTAAACATGTATGCTAAGCTAACATCATATAATATCACCAAGAGGGGCAAGAGGGACCACCTTTTGTCCCCCCCTCAAACATAGACCATAATAAAAACATGGACAATCATAAGTATCACATGCAAAACAACATGATATCATCTACTGCTATCCCATACACAAAATGTGATAAGTAGAACATGAAGTAGCTCATCAAAACATGCAAAGTCATCTAATGTTATCTCATAGATTAATCACATGTGATACAATCATCAACATCATAAATAAAGTCCATAATCATCATCATAATCATATATAAATATCTGTCAAAATATCAATGTCCATATACAATGTGTCTTTGTACATAATCATCTGGATACATGGTATGCCATCATGGGAATCAATCAAAAATGTGCCTTCCAAGTGAGGCATAGCCAAAAATAATACATATCATCGGTCATTAAAGTGCCTTCATATCGAGGCGTACATCAAAAAATATATACATCTGTAAATACATCATAAATAAAGAGTCATGTCTGACTCAATCCCTTATGAGGACTACCTAGCCTCCTAGGTGGTGGAGGTCCCATCACCTATGGCCCCTATGTTGTCAGAATTTGCTCTACTAATCTGGTTTGAGGCTTCTACTCTATGAGACAATGAAGTGGACCTAGTCATAGAATGTTGATTGGCTAAAGTCGAAGCTCTCTATTCCTTTCGGATGACATCATAATAAAAGGATCTATAGTATGATGCATGTCCCGTAGCTGCAACTAAGCTGATTGTACCTGAGGTGTAATGGCTTCTCCAGCTATCTCGACGTAAGGACACCACCTCTCGCTAAAACTCTTGCTACCTCGGTCGGTCTTCGACCGCTCATCGAGTTGATTTCACGTCGTTATGACTACTATAGTTGTGCTGTTGCACTATCAAGTGAGCTCTCTCAATGGCCCACTATGTTTACCGAGTGGTTAACTAATCTCTCTCACCTTGGAGCTAGGTCATCTCTTCAACTACCTAATCCCTTTCTATGATAACCATGTCTCTCTCTGAGGTGACCTAGAGCTGAAGAGCTATGAAATGTTATAGTTATTGCCGCAACGTAGCTAGCTCACTTGCACCCTATGGAATTTTCTCTCATCCCCCACCTTTGGGACTCTGTGGTGGAGTCCCCATCCATCTCCTCCACCTCCTCCTGGGTTATGTGGTGGGATAATAATGGGACCGTGTTGTGGATCTGTTATACATGTCCTTAGGATAGAACCTACTGTAACGACACACCTACACCCACCTACATGCCCATCTAGGGCACCTGCATCTGTACGTGTACATGTGGCTATGTAGGAACTTGTCTCAATGCTCCTTGTCCATGTCCCTTCCCCTATCCATCCCCACCATCTCCATCGGATCCATCATCATCACTCCCATCATCACTACCATTATCTTGTTGGACCCTCTATTGTCCTCTCCCTCTATGAGGCTACTCCTCTGGAGGTGGTCACACTCCTGCATCCCATGCAACCCGAGGAATAGTCAAATATCTCGGCAATATTGTAGCATACCAGCAACATAGGTTGTTGTGATCCCTGGATCCATGATCTACCTCAATGGTGCCCATGTCAGTGGAACCATCTCGCATAAAACTATCTTGTACTCATTGTGTATTGATCAATGGCTCAATGTTAAAGGTCTCTAGAGCACGCCGTGCATACTAAAAATCTAGCTTGGGAACATCTTGAATGACACCAAACTATCATTGTGCCCGATCCACTGTAATAGGCAATCATATAACCATGAATCCAAATAAGAAAGTGCTCCACCATAGCAAGGTTGAGCTCCACTGCATCCTCGGCCACTAATAAGGTTTATAGGATATCCATACAATCATCTACTGTGAATGTCATCAAAATTATGACGATAGAAATAGGTGTCCCCCATGTGCCCATGTACATCGTCACCAATGAAGCCCAACCAAATATTGAAAGCTCATCTCGGAGCTCGATCCTATAATGCTCCAACAGGGTGACCATGGTTATATGGTCCTAGGCCCATATTTGTAGTAATGTAGGTGGCCCCACGAAATTATGACCATGGTAGGTAATCAAATGAAGGTCCCAATATAGATGCACAAGTATACATTGTCCCCGGTAGTACCACTCTCCTCCGAGTAGGCCTCGAATCAAAACAATCAGGCCTAAGGGAAATGATATGCTCATCTTGTCAGTAAGAAGAATGCCACTAATAAGTGTCATGAGATAAAGCGGCATGCGATGTAACCTCATATCTATAAAACACCGATGTATATACATTGTCATACCCCATCAAGGTATCTGATCTATACCAAAGAGCTCAATCAAGTTATCTGTAATTTGTGTGGCATCACTCTCATACTCTATCAAATGGCCTTGAATCGGCACTCGTAAAATCCTCCAAACATCCTCAAGTGTAATGGTCATCTCGCCAATCAAGAGCCTAAAACACTAGCTCTCGCTATGTCACCTCTCAGCTAAGGTTGTAAGGAGGTTGTGGTCTAAAGTGATATGTGGCATTTGTGTCACATAACTAAGCCCTGTCACATATAGGGTGATGTCCAAATACTTCTTCTCGCATCGCAAGAAGGTCACCTCAAAGTTGTCAATCGGTCGTGTCGCTCCCGCACATGTACAAAGCAAGTAGTTGTCTCTATAGAAGCACACAAAACACTTATTAACCTTTCTTCTATCTAACATCATCTAACACTTAGCCTATTCATCCATGTATTCTTCTTAGAACTGGCCCCTTTTTCTTATAAGTGTTTCCTAAAGCCATCATGATGCATGTGCACCCCTTAGGACGCATGTACACCCTTTTCTAACGTATGCGCACTCACCACACATATGCCCCCTTTACGGTGTTTTCACGCTCATCCTATTGCATGCACCTGTAGCCATTTTCCCCCGATTCCTCGATGCATACACACCCTTCATGATGCATGTACATCATTTCTTGCACTTGTGCCCACGTGCATTTGAACTAACCCCAAGGCTCTTGCGCCCCTTCCAACGGATGCACCCAAATGCATATGCCATTTCAATGTATGTACTATGCGCACATGCCATTCCAAGACTTTTGCATACCCGATAACGCATATGCGCCCTAAGGTGCGCGCATACATTATCGCCCCCTTCAAACACTAATAAATGACATTAAATGCAATAAAAAAAGAAAGGGATAGGGTACTCATGTAGGGTCCATCATTCGAAACCACACGTACTCCGAACAATGTCTCCTCACCTCGTATGTGTCTAAACTCACATCATCTCTCCTAAAGGTCAGAGCAAAGTCAATAGAAAATCGGCAAAGGTTCGGTAGCAAATGAATTGGTCGCGATGATCCCCCGAGAGGGGTATATATGGTCATTTTGACCCGCCATGATGTATTCTCACCTTTGTGATGGCGAAATGCGTGATTCAATTTGTCATGATCATTATGACCTCCTCTATCACCCGCCACGATGTTTATTTTTAATAAATGATCATTTTTGCATGTTTTCAACCATTTAGAGCATATTTTTGCTACCTAGTGCCTGTTTCTTCTCCCTAAGCCTTTTTTTGTTTGAGAATATCTTACCTCATCCAAACTTCTTCTAAAATATCAAAAATCACTAAACATTGAAAAAATCAATCTTTTCAACAATTTTTTTTTGCAAAAACCCAAAGAATTGTAAAAAATCAAAAAATTGCAAAAATTGTAAAACGTTGGTACACAGTTGAAGCCTGTGTCAAATTCATTATATTCAAATTATATCTTGCTTGCATTTTCACTTGTTTCTGTAACGACTTGTAGGTCATTTAGATCTACCCCATTAATAAAGCTAGTCTACCTACTTCATCTGTACTAACTTGGCACAATGAGTTGTCCGATACGGTTCAGTAGCACATGAATGCTTTTTCATTGGACCACTTGCATCCACCATATTTCCCCTCACATGTATCCTTTCTTGGGGAACCACTTTTAACCCTTTTCGTTACACATGAACATTTGGGAACTATAACTCGATAATAGAATGTTTGTGCAACTATATTAAATGTTCTTAGTTTAAGTATATGTGTTTGTACTTGTTTTCCTATTAGGTTGGCTTGTTTACTTTCTCGTATTACATTGCATTCTATATGTTGCATGGAGTTGGTATTTTAGCAATGGACATTTGTTCATACTATGGCTTTTCATGTCATTTTACACTTCTTTTGTATGCTTACATTTTTAATAAGGACCGATGTTGAAGATCACTAGCAATATGATGAACATAAATTTGTTTAAAAGGCATTAGATGGATGTTAGCTCAATCCCCCTTCCTCATACTTATTTTCTTTTATATCCCATTTCTCTCTCCATCGCACTCAACTTCACCATTCTTCCTCTACATTCATGCACATTGCTCTCAATATAAATCTAAAATATTTGGTGTCTCGTCGTTCAAGTGGGTAGCTCCTGTCAACTCAGTTATTCAAGTATGATGTGGAAGATGAGAAATGCCAATGAAAGTTGAAGAATTAGATTTCATTGATCGTAAACTCTTCAAATTTTGAATTATCCATAGAATCATAATTAATCAACGATGTTCTACTTTCTATTAGAAAATAATAGAGATAACTAGTGAATGAATTATACTTGTGCTTAGAATCAACAATTTGCAAAAGGGAAAGAATATAGACTCATACACCAACAATTTTATCCTAGAAAACCTCTAGAGGAGGAAAAACCAATCGGGAAGGGCAATTGCTCTTTCTTCCCACTTTTATTGGCCAATTCAATAATAAGTATAGAAATTACAATAAGTATGAAAGAGAAGTAGATAATATCTCATACTTCCTCCCAATTACTTGCTTGCTCTACTCAATTACTCCTTGCTTCTACAAATCACGATTCCATCACTAAGAGCTTCTTACTCACTTGCTTCATGCTTAGATGCCTCTATTCTCTTCCATAACATGCATTTATAGTCTTTCTCATGTTCTCCTGTGCACCTTAGAATGGGAAAAGTCATGCAAAAGAAGAGACATGGACACCCTTTGGAATTCTGGGATTATTCGTGTCATATTTTATTTTCTGTCCGCAAGAGCCAGGACCGCCACCCAATGTAGACCGGTGGTCCCAGGACCGCCGCCTTGGTGGGGCGGCGGTTCTATAACCGCTACCCTACACAGGGCGGTGGTCCTTTCACTAAATAGACAGAACCTCTATGTATATATTTTTCTTCTTCATGTTGGTTGATTTGATAAAGTAGAGTCATTTTGGATCCCTATGGATCACACCTCCCCTACTTAGGAGGCTTTTGGTCCCACAAAAGCTTAGTGGGGGAGTAGATGAGGAAATAATTCCCTCACTTACTCCTTTAGGTACCACTGGGCCTACCTTGAAGTCTTTCCTTTGATCCAATCTACCAAGACTCATGTGGACCTCTCTAGTCTCTCTCGACCTTTTGCTACATAAAGACTACATCCTCCTCCAATTTGCCTTGTGAGTCCAAGATGCAATCCTAAATGGAAGGTATCAGTTGTAGTTCTTCATCTTCATCTAGCATGGATGGCTCATATAGGTGCAAGCTCTCACAATTTACTATAGAGTACATCCTCATGAATGACAACAAATCAAATTGAAAGGCATTTTCTCCAACCTGCTCCAATATGGTGAAGGGTCCATATCATAATGGCTTGAGCTTTCGTGCTTGACCTTGTAGTCTCTCCTTGCTCAAGTAAAGCCAAACTCTATCTCCAACATGAAGCTTATGTTCCCTTTTATGCTGATCGTGCCTAGCTTTGTACTTGGCCTGAGATTTCTCTAGTTGTTCCTTGACTTTGAGATGGATTTTCCGGATCCTCTCAATGAATTTGTTTTCTCTAGTCACCTCTTGTGTCTTGTGTATCCTTCTCATCCTATTTTCCAACTGCTATTTCCAGTAGTTTGTAGGTAGATATCCCAAGCATGCTTCAAATGGTGACTTCATAGTGGATGTGTGTACTTCCCGGTTATAGGAATGTTAAATGTAGGCTAAGGACTCATCCCAAGTCCTTAGGTATTTACTATTATAACCTCTGATCAATTGTACCAAAGTCATGTTTACCACCTCTGTTTGTCCATATGTCTATGGATGGAAATTTGTGCTCCTCTGTAACCTAGTATCCATCTTGTCCCACAAAGTAGTCCAAAATTTCCCAAGAACCTGGAATCCCTGTCGAAAAACAATAGACTTTGGCAAACCAAAATGCACCCATACATTAGCAAAGAAAAGATATGCCACCTCATGTGCTTTTATTGTCTTTTTACATGCCATAAGAATACACATCTTACTAAATCTATCGACAAACAACATAGAGATAGTCATGGCCATGTTTAGACATAGGTAATCCTCCTACAAAATCCATAGAAATGTCCTCCCACGGATGAGTAGGTACTGGCAAAGGCATATACAAACCTTCCTTCCTAGTCTTAGGCTTGCTAGTACAACAAAGTTTACATCCACGTATAAATTTTGATACTTCTTGCATATTGGGCCAATACACGTACCTTTGCAAGTGGGCTAGGGTCTTACCAACATTGAAATGTCCTGCTACTTTCGAGGTATGTGCTTCCCTCATCAATAGAATTCATTCTTCTTTTGGCACGCAAAGCTTCCCCCATTGATAGAGCAGCCCATCTTTGAGATAACAATCTTCAATCCTTGTCCTTTCAACCCCTTGGGACTGCAACTGCTGAAATGTCACCCCAAAGTTTTTGTCTGGGCATATGCCTCTTCGTAAGCTTCCTTCGTGAAGGGCTCGATCTGAGAGATAGTGGCCAAATAGGAAAAATTCTCCTATGTGGGTGGCCTAGACAACATGTCTACCACCAAGTTTGTACTACCCTTCTTGTATTTAATCACCAAATGGAAGCTCTTTGAAGGAACCCCATCCATTTGTAGTGCCTTGCCTGTTGTAATTTAGATTGTGCTTGCAAATACTAGAGATATTTGTGGTCAGTGTGCACAATAGTTTCTTTACCCAACAAATAATGCTTCCATTTTTTAATTTCTGAATTGGTGCATACATTTCCTTATCATATCTTGAATATCCTTTAAGCGCTGAAGTGAAAGTTTCATAATGATAACATACTGAGTTTACCTCCTTCAAGCAACACTACGCCCATGGCATAATCATGTTTTCTCACGGTTAGAAATCTCTGCAACTTCTACCCCATCATGTTTATCCTTCAATAAAAGTAAACAAAATTGATTATGATTTGCCTGAATAAGTCATTTTTCTTGGTTAGCACTTACCATAGTAACTTGTGTCTTACATTGGTGTGCTTGGATGTTGTAGATGATCCCATCCTTGACCCATCTGTACTAGTTTTCCCTCCTCATAAATATAGCATCCCTAACATACAAGTAAGGACTCCCGAATACAACATTAAAAGCATCAAGTGGAATAACGTCAGCTTAAAAAACATTAATATATTGGGAATTTATCCCAAACTTGACCTTACATCTTCTTATTACCTGAATTTCAACACCCTTCTTCACCCAACCCAAAGGATAAGGGTGTGGATGCTCGTAAGTCTCAAGACCAAGATTCTTTACAACTACTTCAAAAATCAAGTTAGACTGAGAACCGGTATTAACCAAAGTGTTTACATTAGTTCTCTTGATCTAGATTTTGATTTGGAATAGTCTACTCATCTCCTCTTCCTGGTTGTCCATGTTGGTGGCCGTGCATTCAAGCCTCTCGTCTACATCAGATTCATCTTCGATTTCCACCTCCCCTTCTATTTTCACAGTATGTCATGGACTTCTTCAAGTCCTTGGTTTGTTTCTTCAAATGCAACTTTGAATGCAACTTCCAACATGTAGCATCAGTATGACCATTGATATCACAATTCTTGCAAAAATTCTTGGGATCTTTACAAGTATTCAAAGTAGTGGCAGCTTGTTTACCTTTCCCTTTCCACTTACCCTTGTTACTTGTTTGCCCAAACTCTTTCTTCTGCTGATTTTTGACTGCTTTACCCTTAGCTCTACTTCTCCTTGCTTCTTTTCATCATCTATGTAGTACACATGTACACATGCTTCGTTGAGATCTTTGGGTTTTAGAGAGATGAATTTTCTTTGAAGGTGAGTGTGAAGTCCTCCCAAGTACTTGGTCAGAATATCCTCATCCTCCAAGTCCATGTTAAGCAACATGGCTTGCCTCCAAAACTCCATAGTATAGTCCTGCACACTTTGACCATTGCCTTGTCTAAAATATTGCCATTTAATCATTTGGTCAATCTTATGGCCAATAGGATAGAAGTTAGCTCTAAGTATTTCTTTAAATTCTTGCCAAGATTTCATAATATAAAGCTTTTTCTTTTCACAAGTGGCTAGATGGGTTTCCCACCAAACCAGAGCATGTCCCTCCATCTTGAGACGTGCAAAGGTGATCCTCTATGCCTCAATGACATTATGGATGCTAAAGTAGACTTCTAACTATTTTAACCATTTATCAAGCAACTCTACATCTACTTTTCCTTCAAAGCTTTTAATCTCAACTTTCGTTTCAACTTTAAAAGGAGTATGATCAAATTTTACCTTTTCTCTTGTGTTAGAAGTCTCTTCTTCATGTTCTTCCCCATAAATTTCCTCATGGTGGCTCCTTCCTATGCCAAACTTTTCAGCTAAGCCCCGAACCACTAATTCCATGGAGTCTTGCTTGATAGAAGTTGTCTTTACGTAAATCAGCAAGCTCTTCTTGCCTTCTAAACATCCTATCCATCATGGTCTCCAGCATCTCGATTCTATGATCAAAATTCTCTTCCTCCATTTGTCCTCGAATTCTCTGTTTCCACTTCTTTGTAGAAATTTCTGGATCGCAAGGTAAAGCCTCTTCACCTTTAGATCTTGTCACTATCATACAAATCCAAGAATGAATACCACAGTCCTAGATAATTGTTAGCTCTGATACCAAAATGATCTGTAAACTCTTCAACTTTGGAATTATCCACATAATCATAATTAATCATTGTTGTTCTACTTTCTATTAGAAAATAACAGAGATAGCTAGTGAATGAATTATACTTGTGCTTAGAATCAACAATTTACAGAAAGGGAAAGAATATAGACTCATACACCAACAATTTTATCTGGAAAACCTCCAGAGGAGGAAAAACTAGTTGGGAAGGGCAATTGTTCTTTCTTCCCACTTTTATTGGCCAATTCAATAATAAGTACAAAAATTACAATAAGTATGAAAGAGAAGTAGATAATATCTCACACTTCCTCCCAATTACTTGCTTGCTTTGACTCAATTACTCCTTGCTTATACAAATCACAATTCCAACACTAAGAGCTTCTTACTCACTTGCTTCATGCTTCAATGCCTTTGTTCTCTTCCATAACATGCATTTATAGTATTTCTCATGTTCTCCTGTGCACTGTAGAATGGGAAAATTCATGCAGAAGAAGAGACATGGACACCCTTTAGAATTTTGGGACTATTCGCATCATATTTTATTTTTTGTCTGCAAGAGCCTAAGACCGCGCCTAATGCGACCGGTGGTCCCAGGACCGCCGCCCGGTGGGATGGCAATTCTATAACCGCCGCCCTACATAGGTCGACAGTCCCTGTCACTAAACAGAAAGAACCTTCGTGTATATTTTTTTTCTTTTTCATGTTGGCTAATTTGATAAAGTAGAGTCATTTTGGATCCCTATGGATCATTCATGGGTACTTCTTACTCAAGTATCAATAGGACTAGTATGGCTTCCCTTTCTTCTCTTCATGTTATTCTACTCCTTTACTAGGAGCATCTTCCCCCCTTCATCTTCTATCTATTTCCTTCATCTTTTTTATTGTTGATCAACTTCTTCCATCACCACATCAACACTTAAGGGGGCATCCTTCATTTTATTAATTTTTCTTCCACTTTGTAGACACCTATAATTTGGTCTACATGATCTTATTACTAAGATCATACTAATTATCCTAGTCTCATGTTCATTTACTACACTACGCTAGTAAATTACCCTTTCTAACCCCTTCTAAACCTCCTAAACCATGTTAATCCCTCTCTAACCAACTTCTATAAGCTTATTTTCCCTTTAATTAACCTTGTTTAGGTTAATTAACCCTCTTATTGACTTTCTAAAGAGAATTTGACTTTCTAAACAAATATCTCACCTTTCCAAATAGCCACTTAGCCTTCCAAATCTAGTTCACACCTCCCAATGTGCTTTTCTAAAAATCACCTTTTTGACTCCTTTTTAGTCCCACATGCATCCAAAAGACCTTTTTCTCCAAACCAAAAACTATAAATAGAAGGGTACCCCTCCCACCTTTTCATAAGAACTCTCTCTCTCATCTCATTTCTGATTTAGGTTATGCTTTAGTCTTTTTAGAGTCATTTCATTTCATATTTGAGCTATTTACTTGTTATTTGCTAATCCTTTCAAAGCTTCAAGTAAATGGGAGAATCCATTAATGGTGAGCTTCCATTCTTAAGCTTTTGAGACATCAATAAACACATAACTGATTGCTAGAGCTTTAATAGGTTCATTTATAGATAGCTTTCATGGAGTAGAGAACTAATATAGTCATGTTTAGAGGTTGATTGTTTGTTTCAAGCTTTATGTATGCATGCAAATAGGTAGCTCTTGTTTATCTCTAATATGATGGTCATTGAGTTGTTTGTTTCAAATATTTTGGGGTTTCTTTAGAGATTCTTACCCCATGTTCATAGCTTTAACAAAATTTTCATCGCACATACACTCCATCAAAAAAATTTACTTGTCTATACTTGTCTACTATCTTTGAAGTGGCATAGCTTATGCCACCCCAAAGAGGGGCAAATGTAGACACCTATAATTTGATCAAAGCAATGTTATCACTAACATTGCACTAATTATTCTATTCCTACAAATTGATGACACTTCATCAATTAGGCTCTTTTCCCCTCAACTCCTCTTAATTAACTAATATACATTGATTAAGCCTCCTACCATGCATTTGACCAATAAACCTTCTTATTGGCTAACTCTTACTTCTAACGCATTCAAAATCTATCAAAACCTCCTCTAAATGCTCCCAGAAAGCTTCCTAAAGCTTACTTGGGATTCCTAATTAATCCTAAAAGGTTAATTAGCTTCTAATCCTAGTCAAAACTTGCTTTGACTTGTTAAAAGTGCTTTTGGACTTACCTTTTGTCCCACATGCACCAAAATCATACCATTCTTGGAATGGGAAACCTATAAATAGAACCCTCCTCCTCATCATTTCTAAGAACACTTCTCCTCCTCTAGCATAAACTATAGGCAATTAGGATCTTGAGCATTTCTCCATTTGTTGAGCTAATATCTTAATAGTGCATCCATTAACTCAAGCTTGAGTAATATGGAGAGAACCATATGGCCTTGTAGCCATTAATGGTGAGACTCCATTCTCAAACCTTGAGATCATATTAACAATCAAAACTAATTGCTAAGGATCTTCTTAGGTTCATTTCAAGTTAGCATTCAAAGAGTAGAGATTTATTTAGGCATGTTAGTTTGATTATTGTCAAATTTATATGCATGTTTAAGAAATTATCCTCCCTAAGCTCTTATCTTGATGGTTCTTATTAGGTTAGTTAGGATTTGAAACTTCTTCAGTGTTCTAGTTTCATTTCTTAAAGTATTCTAGTTTACACATGAACACACCTACATCTACTTATCCTCCTTCTGATAATGATGACATTTACAATATTTCATATTTTGATCCCAAGTTTGAGGAGGCCTTAGATCATAATATGGAAGCCCTTACAAAATATCTTAGATGATACTATTACAAGCTAGATACTTTCAATCTAAAGATCTATTCTACAAACCATGACCCTTCATCATCTACCACCGAGGCACCCCATACCACTATTGTGTTTGTTGGTCCTACACCATCTACTATTGTCCACATGCACCATATCCCTTCTACAAGAACTACACAACCACTTGGGTCTCATTCCTATACCACAATTCCTCCTTTCACCCACTATACTCCACCTAATTCCTCATCCTTTGCTTATACATCTCCTTCATTATCTCATACTTACACCCATATACCACATCATCATTCTACACATTCATACACTCAACCACTCCAAAATCCATGTTTTCCAACATGTACCAAACATCAATCAAGAACTCATGGATATAATTCGTAACCTTGAGCTTCAAAATCAAGGTATGGGAGTCCCTAAGCTCACATACAATCAGCTATGTAACAAACCTATCCACCCATTGGTACCCATATCCTCCACATTTTGATATTCCCAAATTTGACAAATTTAAGGGAAAAGAGAACCCTCAAAATCACTTGCATGTGTTCAAATACTCTTGTTATCTCATTAGTCACGATGATGCACTTATGTTCCATTATCATTAGGTGGCCAAGCTTTAGATTGGTACATTGGTCTTACTCAACATAACATCATCTCATTCGAGCAACTTGTTGGCTTATTCCTTGATCACTTTTTAGTCAATGTTGTTAAGTGTACTACATTATCTAATCTATATAACTTGAAACAATTCGGTGATGATCCCCTTATTGACTATGTGTCACATTTGAGGGCGTTTTCCATGAGCTTACATTTCTCATTCCTCAACCAGAACTCACCCAATTATTTTCTAAGATTTTTTCCAAACACATATTACACACTCTTTAAATCCAATAGTTTTGGTCATTTAAGGAAGCCATATTGATGGCCAAGTAAATTGAAGATGTCCACATTAATACTAGTGATGTTAAGCTTCAGTAAGAAGAATGATTTATATAAGTTAACTAAGAATACTCCCCAAGTTAATTAGGTTGTTCTCTAATATGCAGCTAACCAAGGTTCCACATCAAATGCCGCCAAGAATTCTTTCGCGTCTCCTAATAACCCAAGCAGTTATGATCTCATGCAACAAACACATCACGAGATCTATTTCAAATGCATCAAAAATACACTCCATTGACCGAATCACTCTCTAGTATCTTACAAAAATTCCTTAATGCTCAACTCATCTTGCTCCCACCCATATGACAAGAGGATCCCAATGCACCAAAACCGATTTGGTGTTAACAATCCACTAACAAATGTGCCTACCATAGGATTGTGGGCCATGAATCGACAAGTATCACCAATCACATAATGATATCCAAAACTTAATCAACAAAGGTGTTATCCAAGTTGATAATGCCATGGCCCCACAAAATCAAAACTTATATGTCTTCAAAAATCCACTCTCATCGCATATGCCTTCAACCAATCAAGTTATCTATGACACATCATCATCATCACCTCACTAAGTTTTCATTGACATGATTCACATTGTGGCAAGAAATCAAGATGTCAATACAATTAATAAATCCACATTCGAATCAACATCTATGACAACACCATCACAAAATGTATTAATGCCTCCACAACCGGTCAACACTCTCAAGAATAATCTAATCAATCAATTAAAGAGTACACTAGCTAAGATCTCATTATATGATCTCATCATCCAATCTTCCAATTATTGTGAGGCACTCACTAAAGCCTTAAATTCAATTGAGTTGTCCACTCAAAATATGAATGTCTTTTCAAAATCTGTGGGAAAATTTCAAACTTTGAATTCATCATTGATCATGTTTTATATTTGTGAGATTAATATTGAATCCCCTCTTGTAACACAAGGGGATTAAACCTTGTGATCAACCATTGTTCATCATTTCTGAAATTAAACACCCTACATTCAAGCATTTGATGCTTAAAAATGACGCTAGCATTAATATCATATCATCCACAGCCTTACGTCACTTCAACATACCACTATCTCACTTTCGGCCTTAGCATTATAATTGTGAGCATTCAATGATGCCCTCTTGTGCTACATTAGGTACCATTATTTGGAATCTACAAGTCTATGATGATGACACATAATCTATCGTGGTTTTGGGTATGGAATATGTGTGAGATGCGAGACAAACTAGTTAGGCAATCTAATGTCTTCAATACGCACTAGTGGAATTTGTGAATCTAAGGCAAAGAAGGCCCCTAGCAGGTGGTGTGATAGATCGGTCGTGAGGATGATGCTCTCGAAGGCTCAATCAATAGCTCTACGGCGTGATTCGATCTATAGGTTGTGGAATACGTGGAAAATGACCTGGGATAGTTTCGTGTATTTCTCCGGACAGGGTCATATGGTGGATGGTAAATATAGTCAATTCTATGGACGATTCTCTGGCCTAGTCCAGAATTCCCTAGCTCTGTTAGCTATTGTGTCTAGCAAGGATAATTGTTCGATGATGATAGGTGGAAGTGGGGTAGACCGGAATACTAGTGTGCGTAGGCGTGTACATGTCTAATTCTCCTATGGATTCGTTGGGCTGTGGGATTTGTGGGTCCTGACCGTAGATTCTTAGTTGTTGTGGACTGTTATGGTCATGCGTGAAATCAAGTCCTAATCCCTAATATCCAGTAATCGTATGCTTTCTCAGCTTCTATATTTAGGATCAATAACTGTGTGATTTTCTCAGAATATCCTACAGGCGTTCGTGCAACCTGGATTCTTAGGCTGGTATCTATATCTAGAAGAGTGTCTCCTGCATCTGGCTGTGGGACCAAAGGATCACAACCAAAGGTTTGTTCTCTTTCGAACCCTTCTACAGTCATATGAATGTTGTCTAGTGTAATCTGTAGTTCGGTTGATTTGACCAAAACGTGTGTGCTTGGTCGTCTTCTACGTTTAACCCACTCAATTGGGAATTGATTTCTTGCAAGCTTACCATTGTTTGGAAGACTTGAATCCTAAGATTTTGATCTATATCAGTTATCATTGTGATGAGATTGGGTTGAGGCACGATTGGCTCGAATACGTATTCTCACTGGGCTCTCTAGTCCCGTGATTGTCATACAAAAGCAACAAAGTAAAACGAACTACAGTAAAATGAAATTTAACTATGTCGAATATATCTATATATGATTTCTCTATTTTTTTGTGTTTTCTGATGAACTTTACGAATTTAAGAAAGCAAGCTATTTAAAATATCTAGAAATGACAACTAAAATAATCAATTTAAAACAAACAAAATAACCGAGTGTAGCTATTTGTCTATGTAATTTGTAGATCTATTCTAAACAATAAAATAGCTTATCTAATCTATTTGCAAGATTCTCGATCCTACCTCAGAAGTGAGGAGTGAATCATAGTTTCTCAGAAACTATCAATCCCCACAGCTTCCCTGGCAATATCGAGAATAGAATTTACTGAAATAAAGCAATTAACTACTCTATTTGATATGATTCTAACTAGAACTTTGAAAGCTAGAACCTGGATTCCGCAGAACAGTGGCGAATCCGATGGTGTGTGTGATCTTGTCCCCTCAGTGTGATCTCCTCGTTCTTCGTGTTCACGTGGATCCAGAAAAGCGTGTAATGCTAGCATCAACAGAAGTAGATATTGGGGGACAAAGGTAGCTCGAGAAAGACATGGTGAATACTGATGCGAGTAGGAGAGGGAGGGATAGCGCAAGAGTACAGAGCTTGGCTTATGCAATTCCTAGCGGGATCTATTGCGAGTCATGCAACATAAAGCGTCCAGAACCTGAAACTATCTGTTTGAGGAGAAAAACCTGCAACTTTAATGGCTTCCTAAGCTATTCTACTCTAATGGATTGGATGAAATAACAACTTTGCTTGCACAAGATGGATTGTGGCTTAAAACAACTAAGCATACGGTAAAACAATGCTAACTAAGCATGCTGAAGTAATGAACTAAACTATGAATCTAAGCAAAGAAAAAAATCTATTGAAAAATTAGAAATGAGAAGATGAGAAGTGAATGAGGGCCATTTGCTTGAGCACAAGCCAACTATTTATAGCATTTGCATTTACCCAAGGTAAAAGCCAAATAGAACTCTTAAACTATAAACAATGGAAAAACACTATTCAGGAACCAAGAATCATAAATGCAAGCTTATGGGGTGAAAAAGAAAGCTGGTAAAAATGTTGAATTTACGTGAGTCGTGTTAAAAAGAGCTTTACGGAAAATGCGTAAAGGACCGCATGCTGCCTGAGCGGGTGGCGGTTCTGAGGACCGCCGCCTGTTCTGTTCGGGGCGGTCACGAGACCGCCGCCCGAGGGCAAGGGCGGTTTCATCCCTTGAAAGAAAAAGGCAAGAAAAGAGGGGAAAAAAAAAAAATAAAGCACGCGGGGGCTAAGCGGGGCATGCGGGATGTTAACACACACTTGGAGAGATTTTTCGGATCCCGAACACCTTGCGAGGAGACCTGTATCATCATTGGGGCACGTGTCACGTTGTTCTGACAGTACCTTACAATTTTGGGTACGTACATATTGCCCCCTCGGAGAAGCATTTTAGCCATGAAGAGGCGTAAAATGGTGGGTCAGTATGGCGGTCGAAATGGGAAGTTAGAAGTTATACGATACATCCATGTGTGTGTTGAAATGCGCCATCATCAAAATTCCTACTTACTGCAAAATGAAAAGAGAACTCAAGTGCAGATAGACACAATAGTTTGAAAAATAAACGCTAAAATAATAGGGAAATGAGAACGTACCATTTGTGCGGGGATAGGAACTTACCTCCGTCGGTGCTCCAAACCTGTGAAAAAGTCATTTAAAATGAATCAGGGTACTATATATATGAAAGTGGGCCCATTTTCCTATTCATTTGTGTGAGTCGATTTGATTGATTTTGAGCTCTGGGACCCACGGTGACGGTTTCTTGCGTGAGTAGAGTCAAAACGTCCGTGACGACATAGCGATCATGCCTCCACGTGCGGAACATCGACCCGTGAGATCACAGGTTAGTTTTCTTCAGTTTATCCTTTTTACCCCCTTAAATTTGAAATGCTAAATACTTTGTCATGGGGGGGTAATTTTTGAAAATGTTAGTGTTAAAAGGTCCACCTAGGGGGGGCGCCTACTGGGTAGGCTTTGTTTTTAGGTAAAATGGTCATTTTTTGCACTTTTTAGGCCTTTTAAATTTAAAAACCCGCGTGGGTTTTCGGACCACGACCGCCGCCCTGCCCAGGGTGGCGGTTACATGACCGCCGCCCTGTTTCAGGGTGGCGGTTACATGACCGCCGCCCTTAAGGCGGTGGTTACAAAACCCCCCCCTGCTCAGGGCGGCGGTTTTGCACAGAATGCAAAAGGAACATCTTTTGAGATTGTGTTTGTATTTTTAGCATTTCTACGTGCTTTCATGATTTTTCCAGTATTACTTGGATGCTAACTTGCTTTGTTTTGTGTGTTTTTGGGTGTATGCAGGCGAGAGAGGAGTATATCCGGTGGAGTAGAGAGGGAGTGTGATTGGCTCCCAGGGGTACTAGATGCCCTCTCACAGGATGAGGAGGACACTCTTCAGTGGGCTGGGATACTACGCATTTCACGCGTGCCCCACGTTACACCATCTAGTCACATCCTTTGTGACTTGTTCTCATCTTGGGATGATAGATCGGAACACCTTCCGATTGCGGGGGGTCGCGGTGAGTGGACTATTACATTGGAGGGCGTCTATCGTATGCAGGGGTCCGATCATCGGGAGACGACTCACCCTAGAGACAGCAGGCTCACGGGCACAGATTGCACAGTGGGCCACATATATGGGAGATGCAGTCATCTCCACGGGGTCGAAGAAGGGGGTGAGAGTTCGATCTATTCCTTCTTTGCCCATCCCCTACTTCGCCGAGGCCATCATGGGGATCCTTGCCTCGAGGCGATCGGGGACAGGGGGAGGAGATACATTATTATCTTCTTTGGTCCCATTATTACACGAGATAGAGGGGCATGGTCGGATATATGCACAGGGAGAGATATTCTTGGGACCACCTACCACGACTTATACGGGGTCCATTTACGGGGGCGATCCTTGAGCCACCCGACCCTAGTCATGAGTTGGGTCTATGAGCATTTCATCCCTTATGGCGGGGGTGTGGAGGTGGCGAGATCTGGAGGCTGTGAGGGCGCGAGATGGACAGAGACATGTCGGTGCTTAGAGCACCTCATCGGCCGATTGCCTCCTGACTACTGCCGACATGGAGGCCACACCATACCGGACTATATGGCGAGGCATATGGGGCGAGGAGGCTCTTACCTTGATCTCCTGCTCCACACAGGGCAGCTTATTGATAGAGTGGGGCGAGTGGAGATGCACCCCTTTGGCCGTGTTCCTCAGCAGTTTGGCTTACCATACATGGGTATGCTTCCCCAGTGGCGCCAGTATATAGATCAGTCGAGAGGCCGAGAGGGGGCCAGAGGCGGGGTTGGACAGTGGTTACTCCTGGCATTCCTATTGCAGCCAGGAGGATAGTTCGTGCCAGAGGGAGAGCCGGTGCGCCTCAGGCACCTTTGCTTCAGATTGCCGCGGGTCCTGCCCATAGCAGCGATGACCCCATTGAGGTAGACTCGAGTCTGAGGAGTTTACGGGGGGAGAGAGGAGGAGACCGAGGACGGTGATCTGAGTGGCACGATACCCCGGGATATCATGCGGGGGGAGAGGGCGAGCGAGTGCGAGAGAGGGTGACTCTGGTTTCAGAGGAGCCACTCTCCCAGGGCCATGGGGAGGATGAGTCCATTGTGGGGTGTTACGTTGCTCTAGCCACAGGAGCAGCCCCTCAGTCGGTAGCGGCATCCGTGGCGGGCGCTGATCCCATAGATCCATCTTGGAGGCCTGGTGATCCGAGTAAGTTACCCTCTCTCCCTTCTAGTGTTTGTTTCTTTGTTAGGATCTCCTTAGTTGCTATCTTGTATCTTTTAATTTCTTGTTTGGTTTCTAATTTTTTTCTCCTTTGTTTGCAGAGACCGCCGATGAGTGGCGGGACTTGATTCGCAGGGTATGCACTGATACCCTGATGATCCCCATGGAGAGGACCCTGCGAGAGCTGTCCGTGGATCTTGGGGAGCCTTAGCGGTGGTGAGACATCCGAGCGTCTTCGCTCTCGTCGGCATGTGGCCAGGATGGTATCGACCCTTCGCACAGAGTTAGCGGTACAGGATGGCTGAGCGCTTGATGAGGAGCCATTCTCGTGGTGAGACTGTGGCTGCCCCTCGGGATCCTGAGCCCTCGTGCATTCAGAGCGCCGGCGTAGCCGGAGTCCTAGGCGTGGGCGTGCACCTTCAGAGGGGTCTCGTAGGGATTGAGAAGCCACTTGGCTCTCGTAGATTTTGTACTATATATTCTTTTGTATATCCGGGCTCTTTGAGCGTTTTGACCATGCTTAGTGCATGATGGCATTGTATATAAACATTGATTATTTATATATATGCATTCATTCTGGATCAAAATCTTGGCATTCATGGCTTTCTTTCTATTTCCAGTTTCCTCATGTATGCTATGATGTATGTTTATATGTTTCTTTTAGAATATATGCAATGGTGAACAAATGATGCAAGTGTTTTACTTTCCTTTTGTGTTTCATGATGCTGATATATGATGATGTAGATATAATGTGATTTTGAATCTTAGTTTCTGTAAGCAATTTTGGATACTTCATGTTTGTTTTGGCAAAGTGATGAAAATAAACCAGTATGATGAACAGATAAACCTGCCCCTACCCCCAACTCCACGCAACTAGTAAGATGCGAGGGCTTATCACCAAGAGTTGGGAAGGGTGCAAGTTATGAGGTGTAGTGAAATGATAGTGATGAAAGACAGACAAAGCTTTGGTGGAACCAAATTAGGACACCACAAGTCTACTCTACTCGAGTGACTTCATAGTTTTGGATGCAACTTGCTTTGCGGTTTATCCAGACTTAGACCCGTAGATGGCCACATAGTAGACAAAATCTGGGTTTTTAGGATTTTAACTCTCTTGGGATTTTGAACATCTGATTCATTTGTTTTTGACTCAAAGTTTCAAAGTTTGAATTGTTTGTGTATGACCTTTTGCATTTATTTGTCAAGAGGACCCCCTACACTTTGCCCCATGCTACTAGTAAGAAGCGTGGGTTTATCACCGTGGGAAAAGCATAGGTGAGTAAGGGCATTTCCATCCTTTCCCAACCCTACGTCACTAGTAAGAGATCTCAAGCTCATCACCAAAGGTTGGTGGGGCAAGGAAATGTGTAAAATTAAAATTTTCTGTTTGATCAATGTTTGACTTGTTTATTTGAGTAAAATGTCAGTATGTGTTTATTTCCAAAGAGATATACATATGGGATAGATGTGACACCATGAAGCTTCTAGAACAGACCATAGGCAAGACACCTACCCTAAGAAGAAACCAAAAGTGAGAATAAACTTGCAGATCTTGGTATGGTTACCGTTAAGACTTTGTCATGTCTAGCTTTATTTGATAAAATGATTCGAGATAATTTGATGATATCATGAAAATGGAGAAGTATGATTAAAAGTTTATGCCAACAACATCATGAGTTTGTAATGAATTGCTTTGAGAATAGATTCCTTGATCACAATTTGTGTATGAAACAAGTGGACAATATGATCCTAATCTATATGAAAATGCAATGTAGATAGATATATAAGTAGTGCTAGTTGCTTACGCGTAGAAACGCTTGAGGTGTAGGGAATTGACTGTTTCACCAAATTCCTCACCTTCTAGCGTACATAAGAGGTATGCACCATTTCCATAGTCCTTCATGACTCGGTATGGGCCCAACCATTTAGGCGGAATTTCCTTCCTTCGCCGGTCTTCTTGTCGATCCAGTTATCTAGCCTTAGAACTAGATCACCTTCATATATGTCGCGTTCATAGACTTTCTTGTTATATTGCCGGCACATCCGGTCAGCATAGACTCTATGCCGTTGTTCAGCATCTAACCTAGCTTCATCTAGGCTTTCTAATTGGGAGAGACGTGCTTCCTGTAAGCATCTTCATCCAGAATCCCTTGTAATGAAATGCGGAGACTGGGTATTTCAACCTCGAGTGGGAGAACTGCCTCTGCCCCGAATACTAGTGAGAAAGGAGTTGCTCCCGTTGGTGTTTTATTGAGGTTCGGTGGGCCCATAAGGCCGGATATAACTTTAAGTGCCAATCTCGTTTGTTTTCTTTCACCGTTTTAAGGAGAATGGCTTTTAGTGTTTTATTCGTCGCTTTGCCTGTCCGTTGGCTTGAGGGTAATACAAGGAAGCCGTATGATGGCTTATTTTAAATTTATTGCATAGCTCATGAACCTCTTCATTCTTAAAAGAAGTTCCATTATCGGAGATAATGATTTGTGGGATACCGTACCTGTAAATGATTTGGTTCAAAATGAACTTGGCGATTACAGAACCAGGTACAGTAGTAAGAGGCATAGCCTCTACCCATTTGGTAAAATATTCGGTGGCCGTGATTATAAAATTATGGCCATCTGTGGATGAGGGAGAGAATTTCCCTATTAAATCTAGGCCCCATGTAGAAAAGGGCCATGGAGTAGCGATTGGTTGCAGAGCTTGTGCCGGCATATGGATCTCATGGGAGAATTCTTGGCACTTATGACACCTGCGTACGAACTCTACTGCGTCGTGTTCTAGAGTAGGCCAGAAATAGCCCATTCGATGTATTTTACGAGTGGTGGCATGACCACCGAAGTGGCCTCCACACATTCCACTGTGGGATTCATGGAGAATCTTCTTGGATTCTTCCGTGTCGACACATCTTAGGAGCATTCCATCGAACGCTTTCCGATAGAGCACTTGCTCTATAATGATGTATTTAGCTACGATAATACGTAACCGCCTTCTTTGTTGCGGTGTAGCTCCTTCTGGATACGTATGGTCCATGATATAATTAATGATATCAGTGTACCAGGGACACTCAGAGATAGAGGTCGGGTTTCGATGTAGTATACGCACTCATCTGGAAAATCTAAATCTACTAGATCGCCTCCATCTAATGGGTTATCAGCTAACCAATCTGCGATGATTTGTCCTTTAACCGACTTCTGATTTACAAATGTTAATTTGAATTCTCCCATTAAGGTTATAAAACGTCCAACCTTTTTAGACAAGGACCCTTGTGTGAGGAAAGTTCGTAAATGGTCCGTTTTTACCATGACCCTTGTTTCTTGATTTAGCATATAATGTCTTAGGCGTTTGGTTGCAAAAACTATGGCGAGGCATTCTCGTTCTGCTTGTGTATAACGTGTTTCATAGTCGAGCAACGTTTGGCTAATGAAATAAATCACGCGTTCTCTCTTGTCATCGTCTTCTTGAGCCAGCATGCAGGCTAGCGAGACATTGGTAGCTCGTGAGTATAAAATTAACGGGTGATCTAGCTTAGGTGGCATTAGCGTAGGTGGTGACAACAAGAAATGCTTAACTGCGTTGAAAGCTTTATTTGATCTTGAGTCAATCAATGCTATAGTCTTTCTTGAGTAAATTGTTGATTGGATGTATGGCGAAACTTAAGTCCGGGATGAATCTCTGGATTGCACCCAACTTTCCGAGGAATGACCTGATTCTAGATTCATCGAAGGTGGAACCATTTCGAGGACAGCTGAATTTTGGTTGGGTCAACATCTATCCCTCGTGACGATATGATGTAACCTAGGAGCTTCCCTCCTGTTACACCAAAGACGCATTTTTCTAGATTTAGCGTGACTCCGTACTCTATCAGACGTGAGAGAATGATGCGGAGTACTTCCGGATGGTCACAACGCTTCTTGGCCTTAGCCAACAAGTCATCTACGTAGGATTCCATGATTTTATGAATTAAATCATGAAATATATATGTCATAGCTCGTTGGTATGTAGCACCAGCATTCTTGAGACCAAATGGCATGACAACATAGCAATAAGTTCCCCAGGGAGTTATAAATGTGGTTTTAGCTTGATCTTGTTCAGATATTTTAATTTGATTGTATCCCGAGAATCCATCCATGAGAGACAAAAGTTCAAACCCAGTTGTTGCATCAACAATGACATCAATGGATGGCAACGGGAAGTCATCTTTAGGACATGCTTTGTTGATGTCTCGGAAATCTATGCAGATGCGTATCTTTCCATTCTTCTTGAGAACGGGAACGATGTTAGATACCCATTGGGAGTAATCGACTGGCTTGATGAATCCTACTTGGAGGAGTTTTATTACCTCCTCTTTTACCATGAGAGCTACCTTGGGTTTCATGGGTCTCGATTTTTGTTTAACTGGCTTTGCATCAGATTTAGTGACGAGGTTGTGCACTGCGATGTGGGGTGCAACTCCTGTCATTTCCTTATAATTAAATGCAAATGCCTTCTGATGTTCTTTGAGGATCTGAGTGTGTATTTCTACTTCCTCTGGGGTTAACGAGGACCCTAGTTTCAATATCCTTGGTTCGTCTTCCGTTCTGATGTTAATATCAATTGTTTCTTTGATCAAAGAGGCGTTACCCTCTTCAAACTCAGGTGGCACTGGAGGTAAATCCAAATCATCCCCATTTTCTATTGTGCATATGCTAGGTTCCATTTGTGAGGGAAGATCCATCATGGGATTTCGAAGTAGGAAGACGAATGTGGGATTAAGGACAAATCTATCATATGATAGGAGAGATGTAGTGCCGCATAGGCGTTTAAGTAATCCAAAGTGGCCATATCACTATCAACATGGTCTAGGATAGTAGATTCATTTCCGTTTAAAAGAGAATTTGTCATTGTCTTTATCAATGGTTCATCACGAAGGGATACCATGAAACGGGTATCCTCTAACTCATTGCTTGGAGTAAAACGTGATCGTTGAAGTTGCTATTGAATCGGCGAGAAGATTTTTCTCTCGCGGGATTGCTTCAATTGATATGAAGTCAAACTCCTTGCTTAAATCTAATACAGCTTTTTTGTAAAGTTGTAAGTGCTCGGCTTTGGTTTCATATACCTCAGAGACTTGGTTTGCTACTAATTGCGAGTCTCCTAAGACTCTGATGTTATCAACACCAATTCTCTTAGCTAAGATGAGGCCAAGGAGGAGGGCTTCGTACTCAGCGCCATTGTTTGTGCACTCGAAATTTAGTTTAAAGGCAAAAGGTAAGACTTTTCCTTCAGGGGAAGTAAAGATTACACCTGCCCCCGCTCCGTAATGACATCTAGCTCCATCAAAATGGAGTGTCCAATATTTAGCTGGGAATATGGATGGTGGGATATCTGTTGTGTTTGTATATTCTACTTCCACCATACAGAGATCCTCTGCTGGAAGAGAGCCAATGCCTAGGGAATATCCTATGCCTACTGAATCGAATGGTAAGAATATTGGTAGATCATTTTCTAGCAATTCAACGATCTTTGCAGTAGTTCCTAATGATACTGTTTCTACAGTGTTAGCCTCATCTTTAGGGGTTGGGGTTACTTTGGCTAGGCTCATAGTTTCAAGATCTGTCGTAGGTACCAACTTTTCTTTTGTTTTTGCGTCGGTAGGTTTATTAAGTTGGTTTGTTGGGAGTTCAAACTCGAGTGTACGCCTGGTCTTTTCTTTAAGTCAGCTAGGTGTACATCAAATGGTTTTGGATCACCTTTGGCCACGAATACCTTTCCTAAATGTAAAAACCTTACTTCTTGAAATAGTGTAGAAGGGATTGCCTTCATGCGGTGTATCCATGGTCGGCCGAGGATCATATTATAGTTAGTTTCCCGATCTATAATATAAAACTCAGTCAAGATGGTTTTGGGTCCTAAGGTGACCGGTAATATTATAGTTCCAACCGAGGTGGCTTTAAGACTATCATAGCCCCTTAGTGTATTTCGAGTTGTGGAACAATTGGTTTCTCCATACCCTAGCTTTTGGAGGAAAGAGAAGGGGACTATGTTAACTGCCGCCCCATCATCAACCATTGCACGCTTTACATAGTTGTTATAAACCCATACTTGCAAATGTAAGGTTGGATCACCTCGGCGTGCGATCTCAGCATCTGTCGGCATTTTGTTTATCTCGAATATGAATTCGACATCCCTATCTGCCTGCCCTGGAGGATGAACATCAAAGTCCACATGATTTACCTGTGTTTCAGGTGGTGGAGTGATGTTAATTAGATGACCTAAACCTAATGCTTCTAAAAAAGAGCAGCCTATGTGGGAGGAGAGTTCTTTAGTAAGTCTAAGAATGAAATGTGTGAGAAGGTTTTTGTTAGGTCGTTAATCAAATCATAGGCTCCCACAGGTTTTACTACGATTTGTTGGATGTCATCTGCCTCTGGCAGGTGGCTTGGACTTGGCTGAGAGAAATACTCTCGCGTCCTTGTTATAGCTTCGATGGGTAGCTCAGCGTCTAACTCCACTAAACCGACTACCTTAGGTCGTGGCTGACTTCCTAGTTGTGGCGCAACTAATGGATTTAGCGAGGTCGAGGCTTCATGATCATTGTTTCCTGTCATTACACCCTTGTTCGTCCCAGTTAGATTTAGCCTGTTGTTATCGTGATTTGGGAGTGGATCATTAAAGATCTTCAGGGGTGCGTTTTGAGGGGAAAGCGCCCTGAAAAGGTATTTGACGTTGGTGACGTAGGATCTGCTAAGAACATATCCATGAAAAGTTGTTTTTGTTCATCTGGCAAGCGTTGCATGAATTTATTGTAGTCACGGCACGTTCTAGTGTCATGGCCCCGAATTTTGTGGAAACCACAATATGAATTAGGATTGTAATTCCTAGTTTGTTGGTTTGATGTGTATTGTGGCCCAAAATTTTGATCAAACCGTTGTCTATTAAAATTTTGCGTTTGTTGTCTTTGGTTTGAATTCTGGTTTTGGTACCTAGTTGAATTTTGGCTTGGACCCTGTATGGGATTTCACCGTTGTTGTTGTTGTTGTTGTTGTTGTGGATGGTTAAAATCCACTGTATTGATTGTCGGGGTAAAGTTGTTATTTCGTTGGTTGTTTATTTGTGATGGAGTATTGACAACATTTACCTTTTTAGGCTGGTCGGTTACTCCATCTGTTGTTACACCCGATTTTTGTTAAGGATTTTAGGTCCTTGATTGACGTTCGTGGTAGTAGGATAAGTTGTAGTGTTCTGGTTGGGGGCGATTAACCTCCCGTTTGCTCCATATGTTTTGACCACTATCAATTGTTGCTTGATCTATTCGAAGAGCACTCTCCAGTACTTCATCGTAAGTTCTTAATGGGAACTTCTGGACTTCTTCCTTCACTTCTCTGTTAAGAGAATGAAGGAATAAATCACATAGTTCCATTTGATCCATGTTTGGAGCACTGCCAGAAGAAAAAAAGCGTACGCCACCTTTGGATGAAATGGGTGACAGATTCGTTGTGTTCTTGTTTGATGTGTAAGAACTCTCTGATTCCTGTTCTTAATAATTTGTTCATGTCGAAGGCCTTGATGAACTCTGACACGAGTTGTTTGAATGAATGTATGGAAGCCTCAGGTATTCTATAATACCAATCGAGAGCGATGCCTTCCAAGGTTTTTGGGAATATTTTAGCAACAACCCCATCCCATGGGAGTAGTTCTCGAATGGCTGTAGCGTAAGCTTTGATATGCGCATTTGGATCTCCCTCTCCTTTGTATTTGGGAAAATCGGGAAGAGGTCTTGGAAGCATGACGCTTCGTATGGTGAAATCCAAGGGCTCTTTCAAATATTCTGAGTACGTCCCTATCGCATATGTTTCGACCATTGATGGTGCCTGTTGAGGGAGCGGTGGTGGGATGGGTTGTTGGTATGGCGCAGCGTATGCATTGGCAGGGGCATAAGGAAGCCCCTGTGTTTGAGAAAAACATGCCGGGAGAGGAGAACATATCCCCTTGTGGTGATTTGGAGTATATGTTTAAGTATGACGGGTACTGTCCATGAATGGATTGTTCTGTACTAGACCGGGAGGAACAGTGTTAGAGATGGTGGGTCTAGTTGGCGTTTGTTGTGAATACTGAGGAGTCATGCCTAACGTGCCTACTCCTGTGAGGAGATCTACTTGGCTAGGATGGTGTGGAGGATTGGAACTTCCTGTTTGCATGAATTGTGAATTTTGACTTGCTTGGGCAAGTTCTAACCCTCTAACCTTTTCTATTAGAGTTGAAATGACTTCATTTGGTGAAGTCACGGTGTTTTTCCGTAGTGGCGTTTGTTGTATACCATGGTTTTGTATAGGCATGTGATACCCTGCTATGAATTGATCACTATCTTGCCAAGTTTCTCGAGGGTATTTCCTATATGCAGTGGCATAGAGGTATTTTCTTGAAAAGAGACCTCGGGTTGTGTTTGTAAACCTCCTATAGGTGGATACATACTTCGAGAACGTTGGTCATTCCTGGCATAACGTACCGAATATTCATCGTCTAAACCTCGGTATGAGTCTGATTGTCTACTAATTTGTGGTCTAAGTAGCATCTAGAGGAGATGAACCAGATTCTCGGTGAACGTCATAGTTATTCGAGCCTGAAGGCTCTGTTTGTTGCGTTTGAGCGAGCTGATCTAACTCCTCAGTTTGAAATGATGAGTTATATCTGATTCTTGGAGTTTGTGTTGACAACTGGTTAGTTGAATAGTTGTCACCCCATACTGAGAGTGAGGGTGATGATTGTCTATTTTGTTGGGCGTAGTATGCCTCAAGACCCAAGAGGGGTCTGCCATATGCATCGAATCCCGACATATTCGGGGGGTATATGAATACCCGTAGAATAATGGGAAGGAGTGAAGGTGATGGTGAAAGCCAATGAGGTGGAAAAGATGAAAAGTATACTAACTTGGAAGAACACGTAATAATAATGAACTAGAGAAGGTGAAAATTGTTTGTTTCACGTCGGGTTCACCAATTTTGTGGTGAAGGCTGATGTGAAGGCTAAGTAGGTGAAACTTGAGTTGTTTGTTCACGTCGGGTTCACCGTGAGGTTGAGAAGGTGAAACAAGGTTTTGTTTTTTCACGTCGGGTTCACCAATTTTTTGTACGAGGGGAAAAGTGACATGCGAGCATGGGAATCTACAAGTGACTCTTCCTCGCACCCGACCTCCCGAGGTCGTGCTGAGACAGCCGGTGGGTATGGAATATGTATGAGATGCAGACAAACTAGTTAGGCAATCTAATGTCTTCAATACGCACTAGTGGAATTTGTGAATCTAAGGCAAAGAAGGCCCTCTAACAGGCTGGTGTGATAGATCGGTCGTGAGGATGACTGCTCGAAGGCTCCAATCAATATCGAGCTCTGGCGTGATTCGATCTATAGGTTGTGGAATACGTGGAAAATGACCGGGATAGTTTCGTGTATTTCTCCGGACAGGGTCATATGGTGGATGGTAAATATAGTCAATTCTATGGATGATTCTCTGGCCTAGTCCAGAATTCCCTAGCTCTGTTAGCTGCTGTGTCTAGCAAGGATAATTGTTCGATGATGATAGGTGGAAGTGGGGTAGACCGGAATACTAGTGTGCGTAGGCCAGTGTCTATGTCTAATTCTCCTATGGATTCGTTGGGCTATGGGATTTGTGGGTCACAACCGTAGATTCTTAGTTGTTGTGGACCTGTTATGGTCATGCGTGAAATCAAGTCCTAATCCCTAATATCCAGTAATCGTATGCTTTCTCAGCTTCTATATTTAGGATCAATAACTGTGTGATTTTCTCAGAATATCTTACAGGCGTTTGTGCAACCTGGATTCTTAGGCTGGTATCTATATCTAGAAGAGTGTCTCTTGCATCTGGTTGTGGGACCAAAGGATCACAACCAAAGGTTTGTTCTCTTTCGAACCCTTCTACAGTCATATGAATGTTGCCTAGGGTAATCTGTAGTTCGGTTGATTTGACCAAAATGTGTGTGCTTGGTCGTCTTCTACGTTTAACCCACTCAATTGGGAATTGATTTCTTGCAAGCTTACCGTTGTTCGGAAGACTTGAATCCTAAGATTTTGATCTATATCAGTTATCGTTGTGATGAGATTGGGTTGAGGCATGATTGGCTCGAATACGTATTCTCTGGGCTCTCTAGGTCCCGTGATTGTCATACAAAAACAACAAAGTAAAAATGAACTATAGTAAAATGAAATTTAACTATGTGAAATATATCTATATATGATTTCTCTATTTTTGTGTTTTCTGATGAACTTTATGAATTTAAGAAAGCAGCTATTTAAAATATCTAGAAATGACAACTAAAATAATCAATTTAAAACAAACAAAATAACCGAGTGTAGCTATTTGTCTGTGTAATTTGTAGATCTATTCTAAACAATAAAATAGCTTATCTAATCTATTTGCAAGATTCTCGATCCTACCTCAGAAGTGAGGAGTGAATCATAGTTTCTCAGAAACTATCAATCCCCATAGCTTCCCTGGCAATATCGAGAATAGAATTTACTGAAATAAAGCAATTAACTACTCTATTTGATATGATTCTAACTAGAACTTTGAAAGCTAGAACCTGGATTCTACGAAACAGTGGCGAATCCGATCCGATGTGTGTGTGATCTTGTCCCCTCAGTGTGATCTCCTCGTTCCTTCGTGTTCACATGGATCCAGAAAAGTGTGTAATGCTAGCATCAACAGAAGTAGATATTGGGACAAAGGTAGCTCAGAACACTGACTGAATACAATGCGAGTAGGAGAGGGATAGCGCAAGAGTACAGAGCTTGGCTTATGCAATTCCTAGCGGGATCTATTGCGAGTCATGCAACATAAAGCGTCCAGAACCTGAAACTATCCTGTTTGAGGAGAAAAACCTGCAACTTTAATGGCTTCCTAAGCTATTCTACTCAATGGATTGGATTAAATAAAACACACTGCTTGCACAAGATGGATTTGTGGCTTACCAATAGTAAAACAATGCTAACTAAGCATGCAATGAACTAAACTATGAATCCTAAGCAAAATAAAAGACTGAATTACTGAAATGAGAAGATGAGAAGTGAATGAGGGGCCATTTGCTTGAGCACAAGCCAACTATTTATAGCATTTGCATTTACCCAAGGTAAAAGCCAAATAGAACTCTTAAACTATAAACAATGGCAAAACACTATTCCAGGGAACCAGAATCATAAATGCAAGCTTATGGCGGTGAAAGAAAGCTGGTAAAATGTTGAATTTACGTGAGTCGTGTTAAAAGAGCTTTCTGGAAAATGCGTAAAGGACCGCCCGCCGAGCGGCGGGTGGCGGATTCTAGGAGGACCGACCGCCGCCTGTTCGCTAAGGGGGCGGCACGTGGGGGCTAAGCGAGGCATGGGATGACCGCCACTTGAGTAGGGCGGCGGTTTTTCATCCTTGAAGAGAAAAAGGCTAAGAAAATGTGACCTACACCTCACGATAAAATTTCTAGAAATCCTAGTTCCCTGGCTACATATTGTCTTGTCCTATGAAATAATGTTACCATCAACTAAGTTGAGACTTTCCCGTTGATTACCATCTTGTGGACAAGCCCATACCTCTAGATTTATTCCCTTAAGAAGAGGATGTCTTGTGCCACTTAGGCACCATGGACAAGGATCCATATAAATCCATCATGCAAGACACTCAACTCCATAACGAGGCATAATGTAGGGACACCAAATATGTACCCCTAGATCCTATTGATGAGCTTCCCACATTTGATCACCTTGATGAAGTGTCGCACATGGTCATTAAAGAAAATATCAAAGTTAACATTGGTACACTTGAGGAACCTAACATCTCACTCCTTGGGAAATACATGTTTTATTAGGAATGTACTGAGTATACATTACTCTTACATGAGTCTCACAATGTATTTGCTTGGTCATACGTTGATATGCTGGGAATGGATCCTAATACAATTGTCCACAATCTTGTGTTAAAACCTGATGCAAAACCCATCAATCAAAAGCTACTAAAAATTCACCCACACATCGCATTACTAGTCAAAGATGAGCTACAAAAACTCCATGATGTTGGTTTTATAGAACCAATCAACTATATGAAATGGGTCTCTAACATGGTCCTCATGGGCAAAAAAATCAACAAAGATACATGTTTGCACCAATTTTAGGGATGTCAACGGGGCTTTTCCTAAGGATGAATTTCTCTTACCTAATATCGATACCATTATTGACAATATTACCAGTTATGAGATGTTCACTTTCATATATGGGTTCTCTAGTTATAATCAAATCAGAATCGTGCCTAGAGACCAACATAAGAATTTTTTTAACACACCTTGGGGGACCTTTTGCTATAAGGTTATGCCCTTTGGCCTCAAAATTTTCAAGTGCTACATATCAACACGCTACAACCTACGTATATGATTACATATATGATATTGTAGAGGATTATGTTGATGACTTTATCAAGAAATCTAAGTTGCACTCAAACCACATAGGTTTCTGTGTAAAATCTTTGTGTGACTCTAGGAATACAAAATCGGCTAAATGTAATAACCCCTTTTTCAAAACCAGTTGGTCGAAGACCCTTAGCCCATTTATTATTTCTCGTCGAGTAAGGGAGGAATACAAAGGAAGCTTGTCATGATAAATTAATCATAAAGTGCATCCTAAAATATTATTATAAGCACTTTATATTAATTTATCAATGATAAAGTTAAAATAAAAAGAAAAGAAAAGATAAAAATAAAGTGATATAATAAAAAGAAATAAATGATAAAGTCACTTTATTTTATTAATTTCCCCAAGGAAAATGTGACTTGGGTTTTTGGAGGAAAAAGGTTATAAATAAACCTTTGGGGTCTTTTGGAGGGGCATTCAAACATTTAATCATTTTGGAGCTATTATTATTTTCAATTTATTGCTTGTAGAGGTTAGATTATAAAGGATCCCTAACTTCGGTGGTGAGAGATCCATCCCTAGTTGGTAATGCATTCTTCGGTGATGGTTTCAGATCTATATCCCTATATTATTGCTTTGTAGTTGGGGATATTTCATATTCCCAACCTTCTACATTCATATTTTCAGTTTAGATTTGGAACAACTATTTTCTAGGGTTTTATCTACTTGGTTTCATATTTGAGGAGTAGTTTTGGGTGCCTTCCACCCATTGTAAAATTGCGCTTGAATATACATTGGATAGATATTGGATTTATCTATCTTTTGAGCTATCATTTGTAATCAAATCCCAAGTATTTCTAGATTTATTAATTTTGTAAGTTTCAGCTATATTTTCATCATTAAAAATCGATATCTTGACATTAAAAAATATTTCTCATTGTTTAATATTATCCATATTTTTCTACATCTTTTTAAGCTTTTAGGCATTTTGAAAGTGAATATTTTTGAAGATATATATTTTTAGATTTTTGTACCTTGTCCTAGAAAAATTTGAACTACGTTTGCATATTTTTGATAAATTTCTAAGTTTTAGAGTGATATCCTAAAAGGCATATTTCACTAAATCCTAAAAAATGTGTCTTTGAAGTCACATCGGTGTAAACTACTCAATTTCATTGTCTCACGTTGTGGTATCAAGGTAGACCCGGCTAAAGTTAAGGCCATTGTGGGCATGCCTCCCTTATAAACATCAAACAAGCCTCCATGGTAAGATTCAAGCCATTCGATGCTTCATTGCACAAATTTTGTATCGTTTTCACCATTCAATAACCTCCTTAGGAAAGGTGTCACTTTTGAATAGGGGAGGAATGTCATATCACATTCAAATAACTTAAGGAATACCTCCTCACACCTCCAATACTTTCACCACCACAACTAGATTTACCATTCTATTTGTATATTGTTGTTACCGAATTTACTTTGGGAGGCATGTTAGATCAACGTAATGCGACAAATTGTGAATCATCCATTTACTACATTAGTATCACACTGCCGCCCATGAGCTCAACTATACTGAGACATTGAGAAAATTTTCTTAGCTATAGTGTTCTCTACATAGAAACTTTGACATTATATGCTCAATCATACAACTTACGTTGTTGCCAAAATGGATCCCTTGCATTATATGATGAGAAAAACATACCATAATAGTCATACATCCAAGTGGATCATGTTTCTCATTGAGTTTGACCTATAATTCATTTCACAAAAGGATATTAAGGGACAAGTGATTGATGATCAACTAGTTGACACACCGCTACTCGATTCATGACCACTGAATCTTGATCTTACAGATGATTCCATCTTCACCATATATAAAAACGAAGATTATATTGACACAAATGAGGATTTCAATATGACCTTACATTTTGATGGGTCAAAAACTAAACAAATGGGTGGCGCAGGCATTGTCTTCATCACACCCCAAGGTACCTCTATTCCGCTATCATTCAAACTTGATTTTCCATACACAAACAACATGACAGAGTATGAATCACTTGTCATTGGTCTCCAACTATAAATTTATCTCAAGATTAAATGCTTACAAATTTTTGGTGACTGAAACTTGTTGTTAACCAAATCCAAGGGTTTTACCAATGCCAAAACGACACACTACAATAACACAAGACTCTTGGGGATTCATTTCTCACTCAATTTTTACTTTTTGAAATTGAGACCACTCCATGCTCTTTCAATCAATTCACAGACATTGTGTATTCTTTAGGATCTTATATACCTTTAGAAAAATAAGTTGACATTATTCATGTTCCCATTCATGTGTTATTGCAATGATATTTTGATTGTACCCATGCACTTGATATTTTCACATCAAGACCACTCCACCGCCTCTTTGGTATGAAAATACCGTTACGTATTTAAAATTTAATACCTCGCCACTTGGAATTAATAAATTTGTATGTTGTACCTTTCATAAATGATCCACTCATTTTGTACTCATAGGTGATCTACTTTACAAGCACATATATGATGAAATATTATTACAATGCTTATTACCCTAAGAGATTTGTCATTGCACTTGTTGAAGCACACAATGGTACATGTGGAGGTCATTATAGCAACATGGACATTGCTCGATGTATTATTCGTATGGGTTACTATTGGCCTTCATTAGAATAAGACTCTTCACTTGCACGTACGCTAGACACTGCGAGAAGTGATAAAAGTTTGCAAACCTCTCTCATATTTCCCACAAAGGAATTATAGCCTCTCCATTCCATTTGGCCTTTCTCCTAACGAGGACTTGAGATTATTGAAAACTTTACCCCATTATCCTTTAATGGCCACGCATTTATCATTCTTGCTCAAGACTACTAAAAGTCTCTAGCTAGGGTAAATGACAAGACTAACACCACATAGTCTATTAACAAAGCTAGGAATTCAACAATAGTAACATAAATGATTAAAGCTTAATGGAATGCTTGAAATAACTAACATGATATATCAATCTATCTTAGCTAAAGCATGCCTACTTAGTATTCAATTGCTAACTAACATAGACCTAAATAGATCTAGGAGCAATCAAATTGGAGGTTTGTTGCTTACTTCAAGAAAGGTGAGATGGTCTCTCCAACAATGACTACAAGATCATATTGGATACCCATCTACTAACCCCATTGAAGATTGGAGGAAAATATTGAGCAAGCTAATCCTAGAAGGAAGTTGGGCTCATAATCATATTTCTTATATGATATGCAAATCAAAGCATGGTGTAAAGTTTAAAGGTATGTGGTTAGTCCTTTTTATAGTTTTTCCTTGAGGAAAACTTGCATCTTGGTGCATGTGGGACTAAAAGCACAAATTAGATTAAGAATTTATAATCCTGATTAAGGCTTACTAATCATGATTAGTGAATTAACAAGTGATTAGGATGTGAGGAGCCATAATCAACCACTTAGGGTCAATAAAGAGGCTATGATAAGCTTTTGAAGCCTTCGAGATGTTGTGGAAGAAAGTGGGGTGATTTTGAATCCTTGAAGAGGGGGTTGAGCCAATAATAGGGTATATTGACCAAAATAAGGGTAAAATAGGCTTAATTAGCTAATAATCACTAATTATCTATTTGGAAGAGGATTTTGACTTATGATTTGTCGTAAAGTGGCATCTTGAATGCGAAAGAGGATAGGTAATCAACAAAGTGTTGTTAATTAACCAAAATGGTAAGAAATGTTAGTTAATTAGTGAAAATCACTAATTATTACTGAAATAGGGAGAATGAGAGTGATTTGTGTGCTTTTAGCAATAAGATTGCAAAAGTGGAATTTAGGTGTCTACACTGTCACCTGAGTACTTTATGAAGTGGGTTGAGGTCACACCGATTTCTCACACCACAAGTCCACAAATTGTCAAATTAATTGTGTAACACATCATTTGTCGCTTTGGAATTCCTACCAAGATCATTTCAAACAATGGAAGCTCATTTAAGAATAAGGATGTCAAAGCATTTTTGTACAAGTACAAAATCCAACACATTTTTCCATACCATACTATCCACAAGCTAATGGGAAAGTAGAGGCTTCCAACAAAACAATTAAGAAAATTCTCAAAAATTTGTCAACACTTCCCATAGAGATTGGCACACATAGTTTCCCTATGCCCTTTGGGCATATCATACTAGTATTCACATGCCTACATGGGCCACACATTTTTACTTGTATTTCAGGCAAAGGTTGTTATGACCCTTGAGCTTGAGATCCCCTCCTTACGAGTCACTCTCTAAGAGTTCATCACTGATGATGATTACCATCGTGAATCCTTGCACAACTTGATCTACTCGATGAAAGGTGTGTCAATGTTCTTGATCATCTCCAAGTGTATCATGATCTTATAGAAAGAGCTTAATCAAAAAAGGACAACGTCCATGATTTTGAGTTAGGTAACCTTGTACTTAAAGAAAACCAAAAAAATCATCCCAAACACTTGACCAACGGGATAAGTTTTCCCTAACTTATTTGGTAACTATGTGATCATTCAAAAATATGGGTCTGACACTTACAAGTTGGTTGACATGGATGGAAAAAAAGAGCTTGATATGTTAAATGTCATGCATGTGTGGCGTTTTATACCTAGAAATACTAAAAACAATCTACCCTTTCTAAAACAATTCCAAAAAAAGTATAAAACTTTCAAAATCACAAAAATAAAATAATATTGCATAAAAATCCAAAAATAGTATAAAATGCTCAAAAATACTAAAAAAAGAGTCATGTGACTATCTATGTGCATTACCAATCTCATCCACTTTTGTAATGTACATATTCATCTATCCATAATAAAATATCTCCAAAAGTGTGCACTTGTATATAGGCGTCTCAATGCTTATAGGTGTGTTGCACTCGGTTTGGAAACATTGGTGTTAGTTTCCGTTTGGTTAACTCTAGCCTTTTGAATATAGTCTTCATTGTTTGATGGATTTAAGAATGAATTCATGTTTTGAGAGATCCATGCACTTTACACACATTTAAAACCTAACTGTAAACATTAAAGGACCTTGTTTGTTGCACGATATCCAATGGCATCTCCATTTTCACTTTCGTCTCCTCCATCGAGTCATAGTGGTTCTAAACCCCTAAGAGAGAGTTAAACATCATGTCAAAAAGAAATTTAAAAAATCCAAAAAGGATACAAAAATAAGTAAAATCAGCAAACTCAAAGCAATATCCAACAATCTCTCAAAGCGGTCTTTAAATATCTCTATTGGGGCTATGGACACTTGGATGTTGGAATGGCAAAAGAGCAATGGACGAATCAAAACTTATCTTCCACTATTCACAATCCATACTAGATGATCCCCTACATATCCACAAATTGGCTAACATCTCTTCATTTATGGCTTCTTGACATTCGCCTCAAGTGGTAATTTATTCACACATACACACACTAGATCTCGATGAAATAAAGGGCTAACATGTCTCCTTGTATTTGTCATACTTTTCTCAAACCATTCTCTACATTGGTCTCACACACATTTTCATTCATCCATAGTCCTAGTGCACCTATAGGCATCGTGTCCCATTCACACCATAATAAATCAAACACACCCATTTTATCATTTCATGTGTATCTCCCACGACAATTCACATCTATAGTCACATGACCCTATAAAATATGAACAAGAAACAAAATAAAAGCATTGGTTAACCATTTCATATAGGCATTTTTCCTAACAACACCTAACACACACACATCAATTAACAATAAGGTGACTTATATTGTGCCACAATAAAAGGGTAAGATCAATGTCTCATCTATATATATTGCCACGATTTTGTACATACAAAATCATGATCATATGTCACTATAATAATGGGGTCGGACCTACATCAGGCCTAGGCCTACTATCACTTATACGTGATCTTGTTGGATGAAGTAATCCACTCCTAGGAGGACCCATGTTGGTCCTATGTGTCCTAGACCTAGAGCTAGATGATCTCGAAAATGGTTGCACTGCAACATGTGGGGCATGCACTCATAGTAACACCTCGTAGTATATGGTGTGTGCACCCTCTCTAGTAATTTCCTAACTATTACCAACCAATTTCTCCTTCGTAAGCTCTCAATAATCTCTGCTCATGCCCGTGCACTACCACGACTACCTCTAGCTGAGAAACTCACTCTTAGTCAAGCTCTCACTTGGCCATTATGACCTCTAGATCATGGATACGTCTCACGACATATGAATGTACCACCACATGGCCCTCCAATTCATCAATCTAGGCTTGAACCACCTCTGGCACATTTATAACTCAGTCATCTCCTTTGTAGCCTATCACGCTCCATTATCACCTCATCTAAAGAGGACAATACTAAATCCACAACACACTCCACCTCTCGACCCTGCTGTCTCAATGTGATCACTTCGATAGTGCTTGTTTCCGGTGCTCTCTTGTCTCCACACATGATATATTGGATCCTTCCCCACATCCACCCACATATATGTCATGTAACTACATCGATTTATGCTCATGGCTCATCTTACCTCCCTCCATCCTCATTCTCCCCCTTTGTAGGTGCATCATGTATCTCTTCCTAATCACCTACATTGCCACCTCTATGCCCACTAACCTCCACTAAATGATCTACTTTGCATTGTTGACTCGGGCGGCGTGTCATCAACCTTTGTCTTTGTTGTCTTTGTCTCCTCCTCCTCCATACCACTATCATCTTGTGGCTCTCTCATCTTTGGAGTCACCTCTAATATATGCTTGTAGACACAAAATCATGCACTTTGGTACATTTCTAGGTCCTAAATACATATTAACTTTCATTTGATTCATAAGCAAGAAAACTAGTAATTGACAACTTTCCTTGGACTCTTTTATGTGTTTCTTATTTTCTATTTGGTATTACACACCTTATAGCCCATTGGTATTTTACTTATTTATCTTTTATGGCTCTAGAACCAATGCCCAACTAAGACAAAAGCACCTAGGCACCCTTGTCTTCTCTAGGCGCTTCGACCCTTTTCCACCTTACTCACTTATTTTGGGTCTCTTTATCTTTTGGGCACCTTTTTCACTTATGGATCCACCTTCCAATTGTCAATTATGAAATTCAAATAAGGGAATCATATAAATACATAGTTACGTGTTCAAAATAAAGGACCAAGCACTAAGCATCATTATCATCACCTAAGCTTGCATCCAAAATGTACCTAAAGAAATTCAAGGCATCCATCTAGCATCCTTTCAAGGGATAGTGGATGCATCAATTCCGCATACACATCATAGGAAGGGGAAGTTCATTTTTCCATCCACACATTCTACTACATTGCTATATTTAGCTACAACCCGCTATCAAGCTCAACTTGCACAAGGGCATCCAAGGGCACAATTCTTACACACACTCACCAGAACTACATGGAGTCTGAAATGTAGTGTAGTGCTCGCTAGTAAGTTCACTCTCAGGGTGACCTCTAGGGTCAATATGACTCCCCATTCTGCATATTTATTTTTTGGATTTGATGTGGTTTGTGGGATTTTACAGGTGATATCTATTTTGTAGGTTACATGTACCCTCGATGATTAAAGAACAACACACAAGTGATAAACAGGGAATATTTGTGACACTCGTGTGACACAGTAAAAATCAAATTCTAATTTTTTATGCGGTCGTGTGCACCTAGTAGTAGTCTATAATGCCCATGCACCCTATCCTCCCGTAGGTGCCCATGTCCAACATCATTCATGAGCTCCAAAATTTATCCTGAGTATTTACGACATTGTTCACCTCTTATTCAATAATTTTCCTAGTCTAGAGAAATTCCAAATCAACTAAGTTATTCTTTCTATATCTCTTTCTTAGGGTTTCATACTTACTTATGTGTTTGCGCAGATTATACTTAGCAATTGTATATCATATTTTACATCAGTTACTCTATAATTAGGGTTTAATAAAAATCTATTTTTGTTAAATCAACACCCTTCTGTCCATACATTGTCCACCACGTATCAAATTCTCATGTGGTACCCGTATCATCACCGTAAGCTCTACTAAGTGCATCATTTTCATCACATGTCTCCTCATATATTGACACTGGTCACCCATCTCAACTCAATCGTGAATATCTAACCAACTCTCGTGGTGGTAACCCCCCTGTCATATCCCAAACTGCTTCATCACGTGGCCATACTAAACTAGCTCTATCTCTTGTGCCCACCTCCCAATCACCCATCTAGTTCTCCACACTTTTTAAAGATGTACTACATCCTCTCGCCATCCTACAAATCTGTCACATCCCTAGATGGCCTTCATATAACATAAATTGACTCAAAACTCACCAACATCTACCAATAGTGTTCCATCATGCCCTCATATGACCTATGTCCGAACAACTCCTTATTCATCCTCCACCATAGACATAATGGAAAATCTACTAAGAAATTCTCATGGATAGGGTATGACAACCCACGTGGTCTGTCTACCGCTATATGTTCCCATAACCACACCTGTAATAGAACCCTCATACTCAGACCCACCCTTAGTCAGCCTAGTGTACTCCGCAACTTTGAATATGTTTCGCCAAGAAGACCCAACCCATGCATACATTGTACCATGTTTTATCAACTCCACCAACACCTTACCCAACCCCCACGATAATTTATACCATGATGAATCTAAAAAATAATACTACAAATAATATTGCACAAATATGTCATCACTTGTGTACTTGCACCCGATCATTCAACTCACAATATCCTAACCCCTACTCTTAATCTCAATCCGATCTATCATGGGCCCATACAACCTACACCATATCTCATTTTACATAGTAGGTTTTGTCACACCGAGACCACCCGCTCACTCTCAATTAGAATGTGGAATATCCTCCATGCATCCTCTAGTGTGATCATCATCTCACCACCAATAGATGAAATGTGTCTATATCACCATCACATATCTCTAACATTGATATCAACAATCATCTATCCATCTCGCACCGCTCAATCCATGTAATGTAAAACAATCCCACTCTTTGCAATAGCTCCATCTCTCGTTTGTGTAATTTCCCACTGTAATCTATACGTAAAACTTGAAAAATAATATCATAATGTCAACAATGGCAGCACTCGCATCCACAAAACATGCCCACCATCACCCCATAACCATCACATCACCTCCAAATTTCACCTTCATGGTTATGGATCGGTCGTAGGCCGGTTGTACCACAATCACAACAAGGTTCGTCAGAATCGAACCATTACACCAAAACCTCAAGGCATTAGTGAAATCCACACATAAGGATCATAACATCCCACCATGCTTGCGTAGAGCCCAACTCAGCCGGGTTTGCGCCCGCACTCCCATACATACGAGCCCCACTTCATCGACGTTTAGGTGCCCCACGGGCCCGGCCACACAGGCGTAACCAACCAAGTGGGATTCGAACACGGGTGGTCACTCTGATACCAAATGTAACGAACCATTACACCAAAACCTCGAGGCGTTAGTGAAATCCACACATAAGGATCATAACAGGTTCCAACATGGTTGCAACATGGTTGCAAGTTGGTCATAACAACCTCTAAAATCAAAAACAGTCCACAAAATAAAAATATACCCAAAAATAATCCTATCGCTGATTGAACGGCTCTCTGTCTCAACGTTAATCTCTCACGCATGCATGTCATCTCTACCACACCTCTAGCCTCTTCGGTCCCCACGTGTCCAAATGGGCCCTCCTCTCAACCCCCGCCTTTATATATGTTCTACAATCACACCCAAATCTCACATTGGTCTTTGCTCGGTTGTGCCTAAAAATACCCCTACACCCACCGATTGTTCTGCGACTGTGGGCACGTCTACCACAAGCCATGCACCACTTCACCTTTCTCGACTTGTTGGACTCCATCACCCGCCACCTAGACACGCTCACGACCACTTCACACTTGTCATCATTCCTATAACTAGACTATCTCTCCTCACACCTCACTCTCCCACAACCCCTACTACTTCACAACTCCACTCCGGTCTAGTCACACTTACAACCAAGGTCTCTTCCTTTGATGTCTACCACCCCTACACACTCCTTTACTCCCAACCGCAACCCCTATCCAACTCTCTCGATCACAATCATGATCTAGACCCTCTCACTCCTCACTCTATGGCCCTAACCCAATCCCACTTCACTTGGTTAGGCATATCCTTAACCCACTCGAATCACCCTCCCCACCGCCTAGTCACCCTGCGACTCGGACCGACCAAACTCGCACCCACCCGACATAACCTAATTTGCCCGTGTCGACCCCAACTCCATGCGATACCCCTCTTCCCACCCCAACCTAACCCTACCTCACCCCCAACTTCCTACAATTCACTATCGTGACTTGACCATACCCCCTCCCGCCCCGACCTAACCCTATCTCACCCCAACTCCTTATGAATTACACTAGTGACTTACCCTTACCCCATCCCCACCCTCGACCTAACCCTACCCCTCTTCTAACTCCCCCTAATTCACTCTCGTGACTTACCCTCACATGCTCCCTAACTCTTTACCCTCCCTCCTTACCCCAACCTAACCTACCCCGCTTCCCCCACCGTTAATTTATCCCTACGACTCAACCTCACCCCCCGTCCCCCCTTCTCCTCTTTGTGTGCATCCTCAACACCCGACACCCTAACCCAACTCTCTCCAAACTCCTCACCCTCCCAACCCAAATCTCCCTACATACCTCTCCTACCCAATATCTTTAGCGATTAGTCCTCCACTACCCCGACTCACCTAACTCCCCTCCCATACCCCGAATCTTCCTACATTTCTTGTCCTATCTCTACGACGAATTCCCCTCCGATGCTTCGACCCTATTCCTACTTCCTTGAACCAATTCACTAACGACATGCCAAACCACACCCTATTGGCTCACCTTTGTCCATGAACTAGCCCCCACCAATCCAAATCAAACAAAAAATGTAAAAATACATTTTTTTCACAAAATAGCCCATTTTTTTACTCTTTCATCTTCGTCATTTGCAATTCAAGCCCCACACATGCTCCATTCTGCCCTCATGCATGATTTTCCTCGCACACACTCTAGTCCACCATCATCCATGCTTTGCCTCGAACGTGCTTTGGTATGCCTTCACTTATTCTCTACTTTGCATGCACTTAGGTCCACCCTTGCACTTTATTTCATCACACATGCGTTCGCTCCATAATTCTCTTTTCATCAAACCATTTCCTTCACTCGCTCCTCACTTTTAGATGGGGCGATAATTTCCTTACTTTCACTTATCTTGTCATTGCTAAGGTTCATTTTCTATCATTTATCAACTACCACTTTTCATCTCGCGTTATGTTAGGGAAATTTACAGCTCCAAAACCTATCACTTGAGGGGGATAACACATCAAACCATTCTCATCAATTTTATGAAATTCAATCATCAATCTTCTTAGTCAATTGACTTAATATTCTCTTCCTTGCAAAATCAACCTATCGATCCCTTCACATACTTCAGCTGAAGTGGCCCATCAATCACATTTCCAAGTTCTTATCTATCCAGTCAACCATCTAAGATCACAACTGTGACAACCATTGTCATAGGGTTAGACAACCTCCATCTCATCTTTAGTTTTTGCATTACATCTTACTTACTTCAACACATTGCCCAAAAAGGAGCAAATGTAGATACTAGAAAATACACCTTACACATAAGGTATCCTATTCAAAAATACCAAAAACATCATAAAACACAATAAGCATAAAAATCAAATAATCGACAAAAGCAACTAAAAAATATAAAACCCCGCAAAATGACAATAAAAGACACATCATCACCTATTTACTAACCCTCACCCACTCACATTTAATTTTGTCTATCCCAACTACCCATTTGAATGACCAATGCACTATGGACCCCTATCATCTCACCCATTTATGCACATTGCACCCATATGTGTCACATTATTTTATGCATTCAATTACTATAAATCACCACCCACCCCCATCATTCCAACCCCGACTCTTTGAGTACTTGAGCCCATATTTGAGTTTTTGCTTCTTTGCTCTCATATTTTAGTATTATACATGTTGGAAAGGTGAAGGTAGATCACAAAATATAGGTGTAACTTGTTGTATCACTGTTTTAGCAAAATTTCAACACGTGTTTGTCACAATTGTGATTGGCTTGTGATCTTAGTGTAATTTTCAATGAATTACAACATGGTGAATGGCCTCGCAACTGAGTCAGGTATACTTTTGTTTGTTTGCATTGTTTTGTCATTTTTACTTTAATAAAATGTCTTTTATCTCTTTAAATGGTTAGGGATATGACCGAGGTAGGTCCCTTAACCACCAAAAATAACTAACATTTTTCTAATTGTTTTTGTGTACAAGTTATAGATTTGTATCAAGAAGATTTTATCCACTTTATTCATTGAAAGAACCCATGATTGTTCTTCTCTTCTCAAAGACAACATAAGCCCATCTTATTTAGTAGTATTGGTTTGGAGATTTCTATGCAAGTGATCCAAATCTTTACATACACATATGAGGCCTAAGCCTCAATCATGTGCATCGATTGATTCATCTCCTTCGGAGGTTCTCATTAAGTAACTTTCATACTATTCCTTTCTCTTGTATATAGCTATGCACTAGAAAATACAAAAACACCGATATAATCACAAAAAGAAAAAAACATTCAAATATTTTCAAAAATGCAAAAATCAGGACTTGTTTCTCTAGCATACATTATTAGCACTTTACATTATACATGTTGTTTATCCTTCTAGTTTGATAGATAGTATTTTCTTCTTTACACACATGAATTCATGGGGTATATTGAGCACGATGCAGGATAAACAAATTGATACATGCTTATGAGAGTTATCATTGCCCCTTACATGTTTTCTTTGGGGTATTCCTCCACATAAACTAGGTGTTATTATTTAAGTTAGTTCACCTTTTCACTTCCTCATCACACTTGATTACAATCGTGTTTGTTATATTTTGAACTAACATGACTAAAACATGTGTCTTATGTGGTGTTGATAGATTTTGGTTTCATATGCTCTTCTATATCACTCATTATGTCAAGTCATTACATTATGATATACATGCTTGCTAGTTGTGTGTGTAGTTCCTTATTTGATACTCTAATTGTGGCCTACGAGACCTTATTTGTATTGTGACATTGTGGGTGTCCCATGTTTTTGGCATTACACATTTCTTGTGTGATATTGCATATATCATTTGCAGCCCAATGAGCTTGATTTTCTTACAACACCGTGGTTATCCCATGTTTGCATGCTTTAATCCTTTTGCATGATATTGTTGTTATCTTTTCACTTATGTATGCATTACTATTTATGATCACTATTAGTTATCTTGTTGACATAATTACTACTATTATTCTCATTTCTAATTTATCTCTTGATTATGCGTCATGGTATCCCCCCATGAACATCCTCTTTGAGGTATGAGTTCCTATTGGTGTACACCACATCAGCCCTTCATGTGTTTTCTACATGGATTATCAGACTAGTCATACATGGTTACACATCTATTCTTTCGATCCAGTGTGCTCAAACTCTTTATCACATGCACCTCAAAAGAGGGGGAATTCATCTGGGTATATTCTACACCTACAATATTAATCGAAAAAATCTAGACTCAAACACGTGCAAGAACATGAAAAATTACTCAGAAACAACATCAAACACATAAAATTAGAAAATCAAGATAGAATAAAAATGTACAATACAATCAAGACTATACAAATGTTCTTGACCCGTTTCTATGGTTTTAGCTTGGGGTTTATTACAACAATTTTCTTAACGGTTTTAAATTTTCACTCACATGCATGAGTTTTTAGCATGATTTTAGACTCAGATTACTCAGTTTAGATCTATTTCATGTGGGATGAAATATTTCTTTCTTTCTTCTCCATAACACTCAATTTCATTTTTACATATATATTGGGGGCATGGGTCTCCTTTCTCCAAGCTACATTTAAGTACATTTCAGTTCTATACAATTTCTACTCAATTGTGTAACAAAGTTTTAATGGGCCTTTGCTTGGTTAGATCAGATCATTGTTGGGATGGCTGAGTAGGAGAAAATACTTGATCTCCTTCCTTACATGTGTGTTCTTGCTGAAATTTGATCTCAGAAGATGTGATATCTCTCAGGAAGATCTCAATGTTTTCCAACCTTTTCTAATCTTTTCCAACCTTGAAAATAAGGTTGTTTTGGGGGTTAAAAGGGTAACGATGGCGGTTCGGCTTAACCGGTGATGGTTAGGGGTAACCGGCATCGGTCAAGGCGGGATTTCCTAGGTTTACTAAACTAAGGAGATCCTCTTGATTTTCTTGGATCTCATGTCGTTAACCCGTGGATTAAACTGGAAGCTTCTTGTAAGCATGCGGGAATGTGGTTAGAGAGAATGTAGGCATTGATTTTTAGGGTTTTGGTAAGTCTTAGTTAGTTATGGCAACTTACTAAGAATAGGTCTTAGGGTGAGTTGGCTTGATGAGGTGTCTAGGTGAAGTGTATGTGTGGATATTATTTAAATTAAGATATTTAAATAATAAATATGGTGAGGATAATGAATTAATTTAATTAGATTAATTAAATTAATATTAGTGAGGTGAAGGGGGCCATGGCTAGGTGAATGTGATGAAAGGTGCTTATTTGTCGAGGGACCAAAGGGGAGTGTGACCTAATTTTAGTGTCTACATTTTCCCCTTTTTGTTGCGTAGCTTGTATTGGTAAGTGATGCTAACAAAAATAAGATGTGGTTGCCCCATGTGTGGGTGAAGGTGATCCCCCTCAAACCAAGAATTGACGAGGCGAAGGTAGAATCGGTGAGTGGTTTGATAAAAGGTAAATGTGAGGAAAGGGAAGGTGGGTAATGGGGAAAAAGGGTTAAAGGTCTACTCGGGAAATCTAGGTAATGGGTCAGGGTCAAAGGTAGTAACAATCAAACACACACACACGTATAAACTACAACATGCTACCAGGTTGAAGAGCAGGCAAACTCTACATTATCTAAGGTCGATAGGTTTATCCAAACAAGGTTGAAGTGATTCCGGTATCAAGGTATAGGATATGGTCAGGAAACACGATGTAGGTTAGGTGCAGGAATGTTTAGGTATGTTCGGTACACCAAAGGTAGGGTCAGGATAAATGGTCATGGTAATAGGCTAGGTAAGGTCATTAGGTCAACAACACATAGGTAACAGTGCTGCAAGGTATAGCAAACACATGAGGTCAAAGGTCACTAGCGATGGTCAGGTCCAAATATCTAGGTCACATGACATGGGTAAGGCCAAGGTAGGGGTAAAATAATGAGTCCCCAAAGGAGGAAAAAGGGAGGTAGTAAATGATGAGGTCAGGAAGGTGAGGTAAATGGTTTGGGTAAAGGTGGGGTGGGGTAAATGATCAGGGTGAAGGTGGGTGGGAAAAAAAGGAGGTAGGGGTAGGGTAAAAGGGTAAAATTTAGGGCAATGTGTAGGTGAGGGTGACCGATGCGGTCAAGGATAACCGATGTCGGTATAGGTCAAGATGACGATGGTTAGGTAGGGCACGTGATCGATGTCGGTCAAGGGTAACCGACATCGGTTAGGTCGGGTTTGTTATAAAAACAAAAAAATCACATTTTTTTGTTATTCATTTGTCTTTTAGCTATTTGAGAAAATGAAAAAGAGAGAAAAGAGAGAAAAGTGCTCGGATGGAATGGAGCATTGAGTTGGTAGTGTGAATGATGGGTGATCGGTTGGTGAGAAGTGGGTCCATAGGATCAGTGTGAGGGATTTGATTGGGTAGAGGTTGTGGGTAGTGATTTGGTGATGGCGGAGGCTGGAGAGGGATCGGGTGGGCCACCGGTGTAGTGGAGATGTGCCCGAGAGATGAATGAAGTGATGTGTGAGGTAAGCACCCTACTCTAGGTGTATTTGATTAGATAGATTAGAGGATTAGGATATTGTTTTTTAGGTTTTGTTTTTTTTTTGTTTTTGTGGGTGGTTAAAAATTAAATTTGGGAATGGGGGAATAGTGGGTAAAAAGAGGAATGGGGAGGGTAATAAATGGGATAGGGGGTGGGTGGAGGTCCAAGGGTAGTTTAGGTCATTGTAGGTGGGTAAAAGGGGCAAGGGAGGTTTTTTTAGAAAAGGGGGTTTTGGGAAATCACGGGTTTTTACCATGCGATGTGCGTCGGTCAAGTTTTGGTTTGGTAGCAGTAAGGTTGAACCAGTATCGGTCACCAAATAGGTGATCGATGCCGGTTAAGGGGTGACCGGGGTTGGTAAGGGTGAACCGGTATCGGTCACCAAATAGGTGACCGATGTCGGTTAAGGGGTGACCAGGGGTCGGTAAGGGTGAACCAGTACCGGTCGGGTTATTGGGAACAAGGGTCCAAAAGTGATGTGGGCTAGGTGGTTGAGATGGGTAGGGTGAAAATAGGGTGTGGGAAAATGATAATTGGTAAATATGGATATGATAAATGTAGATTAATGTTTTGTTTGTATTGGATAGGGGAGAGTGCAAGCTACATATGCGGGATAGGGTTCCACCTCTACTTGGTGACAGTGCACGGTGCAGTGACCCCGGAGGAGCTACAACATGTGGAGGTAGTTGGCTTGAGTGGGGTTTCATGATATCGACATGTAGTCCGGTAGCCTAGTTTGATGGTCACGCTCATCGATAGATGGGATTTGGCATGACCAACACGTTCCACCTACCGATGGGTGAGATTACTATCACCCTAGAGGACGTGTTCCAGATTCTTGGTTACCCATATTGGGTGCACAGGTCTACTCTGTCTCCTCGAGGCCTCAGAGGAGCTGATTGTGACTATTTTTGGAGAGGGGATGGCTGAGATGAGATTCCATAGTGCCAGCTTGAGCTATGGAGAGATGTACCTAGCCCATCCGGAGGAGACGAGGCTAGTGGTTTTATTGATGGAGGTAGTGTGTTGCTTTGCACTGCCAGATGCAGAGGGTGGATGTTTTCCCGATCATTGATGGGGTACTCCATGACATGATGGTAGATGAGACCCACTTTTCCTAGGCACCAACATTCTTGGTGTAGTGTATACAGGGAGTTGTGGGCATATGGGGGTGGTGCGTGAGTTCGGCTTTGTGTTGTACATTTTTACTACACTGTTGGGCGTATGAGCACATAGTTTGTGTGTGGCCTATAGGGATGCCCCGAGTAGATGCATTCCCAGTGAGATTTGTGTGGGTGGGGTATAGGAGATGGGTGCCGGTTATTGGAGAGTGGGAGATCTGAGAGGCCCACACATGATGTGGCCTATTTTAGTAGTTATTGGAGGGTTTTTAGAGTGGACATTATATGGAGGCCATATGTGGGATTCCCCTCATATAGGCATATGCATGAGGAGCTAGCTGAGCTCAGCTAGAGAGATGGATATAGGGTCACCGTGGGGAGTATGAGATGATCCCGGTAGACAGAGTCTGCAGTGGTAGTTTGGGCTAGTATAGGACATACCTCCACCCTTCCCACAGTACCGGAGAGATGACGTGGAGAGGCCCTTACCTCTACCATAGCCTACAGTGCCCATAGGGTAGGAGGAGTAGGTAGTGGACCGGTGGATAGATGATTGGGTGCACAGAGCAGTGAGATAGTGGTGGGTGGCTCACTTATGAGCCATACCACCCAGACCTGGGGTAGCAGATCTAGCCACCATCACGGTGTAGAGAGATGCCCTACAGGGGTAGGTGGCTACTCTCATTACCTAGTTGGGTATACTACGAGACACGGCTGGAGGCTCGAGGTAGAGTAGTAGAGCTACGTGTGCAGTGGCGATCTGCGAGCCCGAGATGGTGGTGGAGGAGATGGAGATGGAGAGGAGGGGATGGTCAGGTGGCAGCCTTACAGGCTCAGGTGGTAGGTTTACAGGGCCAGTTGGCCATAGCCCAGGCATAGATTGGGGTCTTACAAGGCCCTAGATATAGGCACGGGGTAGGGGCACCACCACAGGCACCACCATCACAGGCACTGGGACCGGGTCCCAGTTCACAGGTAGGAGTGGGGTAGGGTCGCATAGGATAGGTACAGGGGCCGAGACCTATGGGACCACCACAGACCATGCCTATATCTAGGTTATGGGATGCCCTAGGTGAGGCTAGATATTATCAGGACCAGCTGATGGTGGTTGGGATAGACTTCATATCCTATGCCGAGTATAGGGCACAGCAGGCATCTAGTGAGAGGATGAGATCCCACACTCACAGTGTGGAGAGCACAGGGGGTCAGTGAGCTCGAGGCCGATCGAAGGAAGAGGCTACCAGCGCATGGAGACCAAGCTCTAGTTGAGGTGCCAGTAGGGACCCAGGAGGCGAGGGTACAGGTGATATAGAGATGGAGGACATCCGCCGAGATGCCTGATATGTGGTCACCTAGTTTTTGATGTATGATAGTTTTTTTGATATATACCGGCTATGCGTGCCGAGAGAGATAGTTGTATTTTTATCACATACATACCGGCACTATGCTTTGAAGACAGTGAGGATGTATGAGAGGTTTTGTATATTTTGAGCATATACCGGCTACGTGTTGAAGAGATTTTGTATTGATTCATTATTTTATTATATATATGAGACCGCCTATGCATGTGATGACATTTTTGTATTGTGTATCGGCTATGTGCTGATGATTTTGAGATGATGGACATGATGAGATAGCCATGTATATTGTATTGAGATACACATTTATTTATATGATGAGATACATGTGATTCTTGATTTGTTGATGTGTTGATGAGATTTTGATTTTTTATTTTGTTGATTTGTTATTTTGATATGGATGGAAATTAGGTGAGTTAGGCATGATGGAGTCAGGTTGGTTTAGGCATGGATCGAGTTAGGTAGGTTTAGGCATGATCGAGTCGAGGAGTTTAGGCATGGTTGAGTAGTTTTTAGGCATGGTGGAGTTAGGTTTGTTAGGCATGGGATGGGTTTTAGGCATGGATTGAGTCAAGTTTATAGGCATGGTAGGTGGTTAGGCATGGATTGAGTCGAGGTTAGGTTGGAGTTAGGATAGGCATGGAGTAGGTTTGTTTAGGCATGGTTGAGTTAGGTTGTTAGGCATGGTTGAGTTAGTTTAGGCATGGTTGAGTTAGGTTTGTTAGGCATGTTGAGTAAGTTAATGAGTTGAGTTGAAGTTTGTGAAGTTTGATTCATTATTTTATGAAATGAATGATAATATGGGTCATATGTGAGATGTGGTACATTATATGTATATGATGATAAGAAATGGTAGTCATAATAAATGCATGTTGTGATAATGATTAAAATATGAAGCAACTTGTTATGTATTTGGTTTAATTTCCAATTTGGGATAAAAAGGGAAACTAAGTGAGGTGTGATGTAATGTGAGGAACATGGAAGATGAATTGTTTAGGGTAGAATGGCCGAGCTAACCTCCAAGGGCCCCATGCCCTCGGAGTGCTGCCTACATAGTCCCGGTGAAAAGGGACCTCAGGCCGATGTAGTTCTCCCATGAGCTAGGGAAGAATATGAGGAGGTATGAAAATGAGTTAGTAGGTTTTAGGCATGGTGTGGGTTTAGATTTTTGTTAGGTGTGGGTGGATTATAGGTAAAGTGATGTAGGTGGGTCGATTGTGGAAAAAGAAGAAGATTACCCCAAAGGTAAGCGTCGAGGACCAAGTCTGTATAAGGTAATCAAAATGTAAACAAAGATGGTTAAAAGATAAGAGGGGAAATAAAGCCACCTGATTGGGTAGGATCATACCGAGTAGATCATACCTTGGAGGAGGTGATGAATGTAAGACCCTAAAGACATTGCATGATTGATTGTTCTATGGTGAAAAGTAGTCACATGATCACCAAATGTCTAAGTTCCAAGAAGTCCCTTGAGGTAGTAGGAAATGGGAGTGGGAATGGTAAGAAGGGTGAAAGGTAGTTAATTTTTATATGGTATAGGTAGCATGTGCTTTGGGAAAGAGAACCTAGGTCACAATGGGAAAGTCCATGACTAAAAGGTTTGTTGTTTTGACTTATAGTTGAGATAGACTGATCGATGTGGGAAGTCTATATGGGATGAAGAAAATTTAACTCCTTGAGGTCTTCGTGAAGTTGATCGATGCGGGAAGCTTGGTTGCTCTTTTTTTTTAAGAGCTTTACATAGTTGTCCTTTGAGGGAGCAGTCTATTTATAGCAGCAATTGTCGAGAGGAAGATGTCCTTTTGAGGGAGTCATCTTTTGAGTGGAAGTTTGACTCAAGGAGTTATATCCCATGTGAGGGCTTTGAAGTCATGGACAAGACCAAGGTGGAGGATAGGACTCTTGTTCAAAAGGCAAGGTGAAATGACCATGGGATCTCATCTAAAGGTAGATGAAAAGTATCCATGAGAATCATGCTATGTGTGTGCCGTGGTACACATATTCAAGAGAAGATAACAAGTGATGGGTACTCACATGATTCTTGTTTAATCATTGGTGAGGTGTATGAAGTGGATAGCACTCAAGGGATGAGCATGGAAAGAGACAAAAGGTGAGGTAGGACTTAAAAGTCAACAATAGAATGGTCGAAGATGCAAGGCGTTAAGGGGCTCAGAGTTTGGGTTTACCATCGAGTGAAGATAAATGATAAGCACTTGATCCATAGGTATGAGTCATGATGTATGGTCAAGCCAATTAGGAGAAAATTTTCCCCGTTTACTTTTTTCTACTTTAGTTACATGTTGATTTTCTTTTAGGACAAGGTCACCGACTTGGAAGGTTCGTGCATGGACACGTTTTTTCATAGGCACGTTTGATACATTTTTGGTAAACTTGAAGGTGATCAGAGCGTTAAGATGATGTTCATCTAATAACTCTAGTTGTGCTAAATGGTCTGATGAAAGTCATCATCATTGAGCATGTCATGGAGAGAAATGGAGTGAGGGAATCTGGACTTCGAGAGGTAGAACTACCTCTATACCGTAGACTAGAGAAAATGGTGTGGCCATAGTGGAAGTGTGAATACTAGTGCGGTATGCCCATAGGGAAAAAGGAATGTGTGTATGCCAATCCTTCCCAGTATCATTAACCACTTTCATAAGAATTTTGTTGAGGGTTTTGTTAGTGGATTGGCTTGGCCATTGGTTTGTGGGTAATAAGGTGATGAGAAACTAAGTTGAATGCCAAAGGCATCACAAAGTTTTTGTAATGTTTTGTTTTTGAATTGTTTTCCATTGTCAGTGATGAGGTGATGAGGAACACCAAAGTGAAAAATGATGTGGTGGTTAATAAACTCACATATTTTCTCAGCTTTCGTGGAGATGAGTGGTATGGCTTCCACCCATTTTGTATAGTATTTGGTAGTAGTGATGATCCATTGATGGCATTGGGAAGAATGGGGATTGATCTCTCGACAAGATCCAAACCCCATTGAGAGAAGGGCCAAAGGTCACGGGTGACCTGTAAGGCATGACTGGGTGTATGATGAAGATTGGAATGTTGTTGGCATTTTACACAATGTTTGACGTAGTCACAACAATCATGGTTAAGGGTCGGCCAGTAATAGCCTAGGTGAAGAATGCTTAGCAACAAAGCAAGGCCCTAAAGTGACCTCCACATATGCCATCATGAACTTCCTTAATGGTATAAGGAATTTCAGAACTTGTGAGGCATCGTAAGAGAATACCATCAAATCCATGCTTATAGAGGAGTCCCCCAGGATGACGTAATGAGAGACCTTTTTAAGGAAGGTGCGTTGTCCATTATGGGTGAGATCTAGGAGGTAAGATGGAGAGAGAAAGGTAGTCGGAGTATTGTTTGTACCAAAGGTCACTCGGGTCGGAGGTGTAGTGGTTCGATGGAGTAAACATCATGAGGTAAATAAGAAGGTGATTGGAGGCATTGTATGGTGACAAAGATTTTAGAATCGGGGTGAAGCGGGTATTTGGGAAGCTAAGTAGGCCATGGTATCAAATTTGTTGGTTGAACGTGGGATGGTTTGAAGGGTGTAATGGTCAAAGGTGGTCAAAAGTACATCTACATGATGTTTATACTTTTGAAGTATCTCATTATGACATTGGTATATACCATTGACTTGGTTTATGACCAATTGAGAATCACCAAAGATGTTGATTGATTTGACATCTAGGGCATAGGTGGCTTGGAGACCTAATATGAGTGCTTCGTATTTGAAATATTGTTGGTGCATTCAAAATCTAGTTTGAAAGACAAAGGCATGGGTTCACCATCAAGAGGAATGAGGATAATACCAGCCCCACCCCCATGCTGACACTTGGAACCATCGAAGAAGAGTGTCATTTGGTAAGGGGTTCATCTAGGGAAAGGGTAGCAATTGACTCATCTGGAAAGTCAAAATTAGAGGTTGATCCCTAGAAATAGGTGCGTCGGCCAATTGGTGGTGATAGCTTGGCCCTTGATGGAATTTTGATGAATGAATTCAAGGTCAAGATCAGCTAAAAGCATAAGCCATCATGTGGCATGCTGATTTTGATAAGGTTTGGCGTACATGAAGTGTAAGGGGTCGGTGTTGGTCACAACATAGGTTTTGTGGTTGAGTAGGTAATGACGGAGTTTGGTGGCAATAAAAACTAAGGCTAAAAAAAAATTTTTTTGGGGTGGGTGTATCGGGTTTCATAGTCTAAAAGAGTATGGCTTATGTAATAAAACACTTTCTCTCTGTGTTGTTCATCGCGATGAGCGAGCATGGCTCCCAAGGAATGATCGGTAGCTAAGATATATAGGTAAAAAGGTTGATCATCTTTAGGTGGAATGAGTATGGGTGGTTGGAGAAGGTATTGTTTTAAGGCCTCAAAAGCTTTGTGGTAGTCATCATCCCATTTAAAGGAGACATCCTTCTTGAGTAGATGATGAAATGGTTGACATCGATCAGATAATTATGAAATGAAATGGTGAATAGACTACAATTTACCTTGTAGGCTATGGAGTTGTTTAAGGTTAGTGGGTGGAGGCATTTTGAGAATGGCCTTGACTTTAGTAGGTCAACTTCTATACCACGTAGGGAAATGATAAATCCTAGGAGCTTTCTGAGAGAACCGTGAAGACACACTTCTTAGGATTTGAAGGCGGACACAATATTTAATGAGATGGTCAAAAATGGTTTTGAGGATGGTAAGGTGCTCGGAGAGGCATTTAGATTTGGCAAGAGATCATCCACGTAATCTTCAATATACGATGCATGATGTCATGGAAGATGTAAGTCATAGCCCAGCCCGATATGATATGTGGCACCAGCGTTTTTAAGGCCAAAAGGCATGACTCGATAGTAGAAGGTCCCCAAGAGGGGGTGATGAATGAGGTTTTGTGTTGATCTCTGGGGAAAAAAGATTTGGTTATAACCGAGAAGCCATCCATGAGTGATAGCATCTCATGGCCAGCGGTAAGGTCAACAGTTGTTGGTCAATACGGGTAAGGGAAAGTCATCTTTTGGACATGCTAGGTTGAGGTCATGGAAGTCCATGTGCAAATGTGGAGTCCCCCTATTGCTTTAGTAGGGACAATGTTAGAAATCCAATGAGGATAATCAATGGGTAAGATGAAGGAAAAGAAAGAAGGCGTTGAAGTTCTTCTTTGAGAAGGAAATGCGAGGGTGCATTTTCCTCAGCTTTTGTTTGATGGGTTTGGCATCGGGAATGGTTATGATATTGTGGACCACTATGGTGGGGTCAATACTGGGCATGTCTACGTAAGACCAAGTGAAAGCGTGGTTATGATCTTTGAGAAAAGAAGTGATGGCTTCCTATTCAGCAACATCTAAAGATTGACCGATCTTTAGGATGTGCGGGTCATCTGAGTATGAATGTTGATCTCGATAGTTGATTCATTCAACATGGTTTACATCTCAGAAGGTAAGGTAATGATGATGAATATATGAGTCTTTTGCACCAAGGTAGGTAGTATAGATTCATCATCCTGACATTGAATGCGTTAATTGAAGGTGTATCATCATCGATCATTTTAGGATACAGGAAGGGAAGAGTGGAAGGGGCCTCGCCCTCGCGTTGATAAGTCAGAGGCCCCAAGGAAATGGTGTTTATGAAAAAAAAAAAAAGTTAGGAGGGATAGATTCAAGGATCCATCGACTCGTCGGTGAGGGTGGTGATGAAGGTGGAGTGGGTGAAGAAGGTGGAGAAGGGCTAGTGTCCTTGATGAGTTCAATGCGGGCCTTGTTTGGTAGGTGGTTCAGGAAAGCCGATACCACTACGGTCGTTATGTTTGTGGGTGGTACATGGAATAATGGTATGGTGGCCTTGCTCATAAAATCCAAAACCAAAACCCTTCCATGCACATCGGTGTAGGAAGGTGTGGGAAAAAAAATGGTGATTGGTAAGTGATTGGAAGTCAGTGGAAAATGGGTGAGTTTGTGTGGTGGTTGGGTGTGTAAGTGGTAGTATCAAGTCCCCTAGGTGAGACTAGTATGAAGTGAGGAGGACCATAAAGGAGGTGTTCTCTATGTGGTGATCATAATGTGGGTGTTGGAAGACTTCCATACTCTTGTGGAGTAAGGAATGTGTTGACACTATATAGGTGGTACTCCCCTAGAGTGAGGCATTGAAAAACACCTTCCAAGGGATCGGTGGTTGGTATGTAGGTAGTTGGAATGGATGAAGTGTCGGAGGTCGATGCGGAGGTAGAGTTAATAATGGATTGGGAGGCTAATGGGTCAGCCATGGAGGTTGTGGTAGTGGTAGGAATGGAGGAGGTATGTGTGGTAGAAGCAGTGGTTATATTGGTAAGTGGAGGTGTAGGTGAAGAAGTGGTGGTTGCGGAGGTAGATGCTTTAATAGGTATGAGCACATCATTGGGTCGGTAAAGCATGTTGCATGTTTTAAAAGGTGATGGGTCAGCTGGAATGGTATAGGTGTGTCCTTCATGTTCAAACTTTACAATGATGCAAAGTGGAAGGAACACAACCCATGACATGAATCCAGGGTCTACCAAGCAACAAGTTATATTGGAATTCCCCCTCCAAGATGTAAAATATTTTGGAATAGTGTGGGGCCCACGTGAAATGTGGAGGATGATGGTGCCTAGTGTAGAGGTGATAGCATCATTGAATGAATGCAACATGATAGGATGTTTTTATGCATGTAATTTTTAGGTATGTGCATTTGAGTGAATGCATGGGATGAAATGATGTTAATGCTAGCCCCCATCAATCATCACATGGTGTACCCATATGTCATCGATGTGGACAGAGATGAAGAGGCTGGGTCAGGTCATCATTTTTGGTGTGGTGTGATCTCTTCCTCGAGAAGCTAAGGGAGGCTACTTGGTGAATAGGGTGGGGTGAAGATGAAGGTGGTAATTTGGTGAGAGAGGCTACATGATGGGGTGTGATAATGGAGGCTACGGGTGTAGGGTCATTGGGTAAAACCTCAATAGATTGAAGAACCTCCATGAGAGCTTGATGATGGGATTCGAGGTTTGAATGAGGTCATATAAGGACATTTTGAGGGAGATTGGTGTAATTGTTTGAGCATGGTGTGATGTGTGACCATTAGAAATGGGGTATGTGGGGCCTGCGGATAGTGATTTTAGGTATGGGTGCAGATGGTATGTTGGGTATAGGATTGGTTGGTGGGTCAGTTGCCTTTTCTTTACCTTTATCCTTCTGAGCATGTGTAGTGATGTGTATCATGTTGATTTGAGGAGTTGGAAAATGGAGAAGGTGTAGGGTGAGTGGTATAATGACATGATGGGAAAAAACCTACTGGAGGAGAAAAACCTTGTGAGGTGAGTTGGGTGCAATGACATTTGGGTGGTGGCGTGGCAAGTTCTCTGATGTGAACCATGTTAATTTCAAATCTTGGGGGTGGCTCTAGGAGTTGTGAGGGTGGAGGTTGTGGTTGTTGAGTGGGAAGTGTGGGAATGGGTGTCGGTGAAGTAGGGTCCTCATCGAGAAGGTCATCATCGTCAAAGTTGGCTTTCGGAGGACAACTGGATAAGGATGGTTTTCAAGGCCTTATATTTCTCCACATCGTGCCCTGGCACATGATGGTAGTGCACAAATTTTAGTATCATCAAACCCTTTTGGCTTGGGTTTGAGGGGGTCATAAGGTCTGAGTGGTGGTAATGTGATGACAGAAGTCTCAAGGAGGTTGGTTAAAATTTTGGCATAGGACCCCGCTAGTGGATCGCAATGGGAAGTGAACGTGGGTTTGGGTGTAGGTGTGGTTGATTGTTGAGGAATGGTCTTTGGAAGAGGAGGAGTAGATGAGCTATGGTTTTGGGTGTTGGCGTGGTTTTGGGTGTTGGTCGTGTTTGTTTAGGTAGGGGTATAGTGGATGAGGCAGGAGGAGGGTGTGTGGTTGTTTTGACTACCTTATTGTGGGGTAGTGGAGTTTTGTTTTTGGGTTGCACCTTCTTGGGTAAAGGTGATATGGGTGTATGAGGTCTAGAAGGAAAGGTAGATGGGGAAGAGGATGAGTTACCCATGGGGATAATGGAGGTGCTATGAAGGTAGAGGATGCGGGTCGTGTAGGAGGTGTAAGGGACAGAGATTGAAGTGTAGTGGGTAGTGAAGGAATTGCTGAAGGTATTGGAGGTATGGGTGGTAAAGATGTTGTGGGTGTGGGTGTAAGTCATGTTGGGTGTCTAGGTAGGTTAGAGGTTTGTGAGGAAGGAATGGGTTGTTGTGTTTTTGGTTTATTGATGGGTGGAGGTTTCTTGACCATGTTGGGAAGTTGAGGTCCTAAGACAGATGGGACAGGTGAAGGTGTGATTGATTGTAGCGGGGTATGAGTTCTATGGGTTTGGTGCTTCTGTTTGGGTGTCGGAGTAGGTGTGGTGTTGACTTTGGAGGATGTAGCTAAATCTAGTTTGATAGGTGGATGAGTAAGGTTGGTGGTTGGGGTGACCCCTAAAGTGGTAATAGGTTTAGTCGAGGAAAATGTTGTAGGTGTGGGTTTGGGTTTAGATGTAGTTTGGGTTATGGGTAAGGGTGTATGTTGAGTTATGATGGGTGTCATGGAAGGAATGTGATAGAGGTGGTTGTGTTTGGTTTGATTGGTTGAAATATTTTTGGGTAGATAGTGGAAGTATCAGTAAGTGACATCTGCATCTGTGTTGAGGACCAGGAAGCAGAAGACGCCCCCATAATAAGGCTCTATCCACATAATCTAAGTGATCGGCCAAATGTGAGAGAATGGACATCTGTAGGTGGAGTTGATGAGGACCTAATGGAAATTCCCGTAAAATGTGTCTTAGAGATGGGAAATTGGCTAGCTTCAGCTTCAGTGGGTAAGAGAGCCGAAAGTAGGTCTGCAGGATTTTGGGTAGCTGATGGAGAATGCTCACCAAGAGGAAAAGGTATCTCAACTGGGTCTATGATGGGTGGAGGAGATGATGGGTGCTCCTCTATAGGTGGAGGAATGGATAGGTGCTCCTCTGTGGGTGGAGGAGGTAATGGGTGTGGGTGGTGGAGAGAATCTATGTGGGTATCGGTTCTCTAAGTGGAGAAGCCAAAGGTGAAATGGTCTCGATGTTAGTGGAAGACTCCTCCGTAGGTGATGAAGGAGATGAAAGGTGTTCCTCTATGGGTGGAGTAGGTGCGGTGGGTTCCAATGTGGAAGGAGGATTTGGGCTAGGATTTCCTCTATGGAAGGAATGTGAGGTAATTGGGAGGTGACAGGTATGTCATTAAAAATAGCGTGGACCTCGCGGGTATGGGTATCATGAGTTGAGGTCTCACCGGTTTGATCAGATGAAGGGGCATGGTTGGGAAATGGTTTCTTGAAGATGTGTAGGTTTTGGTTGGTAGGTGCGTTAGGATTATCCATGGTTAACTCACCTTTCTCGAGCATTTCTTGGACAATATTTTTGAAAGTGATGTAATTTCCATCACTATGACCCTTTACTCGATGATAGTTATACAGAAGTCATGTTCTTTATACCATGCGGGCATGGGGTGAGTAGGGTCAAAACTAGTGTGTGGTTTTATAGGTGGAAGGGTGATGGCTCGGCTTTGATAAGATTTTCTAAGACAGAAGAGTAAGGTTCCCCAATTGGGGTGTATTTTTTTTTCTCTCTGAATTGAAAAGTCTGGATGGGTGAGAGATTAGAGATGAGGGTAGTGCTTTGATTTGATGGATGAGCTGGGCCGGCCTTGAGTACCACTATGTTAGTGGTGCCCTTAGCTTTTGAATAATTGTTTTGTGGTTTGGAAGAAGAAGAGGTATCATTGACTTGAATGCCAAATTCTTATTGCGTAATTGGATTTTCTTCTCTTGATGGCCCGAATCTCTAACTTTTGTGCCATAGTGAATGCTTCATCGAATGTTTAGAAGGTTTGGACCTGTAAGGTGGTGAGATATGTCTAGCACAAGCCCATGTGAAGAGCTCGATGAGTTTATTTGTGGTAGTTGGAAGGTGAGTTGATTGATTGATCAAGCTATGCCAGTGAGTGACAAAATCTATGATAGATTCATCCTCATCTATGTGCGTGGAGTATAGGTCGGTCATGGTAACCTTCTTGATGATATTGATAGAGAAATGATCAAGAAGGCTTGGGCTACCTGATTGAATGAGAATATAGAGTGTCTAGGTAACCCACTATACCAATCTAATGTAGGTCTAGTCAGAGACATGGGAAAGGTTCTCAAGAGCAAAGCATCATCGTGAGCGATCAGATAACACCCATGTTTGAATGACCACAAATGTTGTTGTGGGTCTTCTTTGCTATTGAAACGATTGAATTTAGGCATTTCCCAATGCACGGGGTATGGGTGGATAGGAATGGATGGGTGGATGGGTTCTTTGCAAATCTCGTCATAGGTGAGAGTGTTACGGGAGCCAGAAAACCGATGCCTCCAATGTTGCATCTTGTCCAACATTAATTTGATTAGGTCGTTGGTAGGTTGTGATGATTGGGTGCCTCCTGTAGTGTGAGAGGGTTGGTTTTGGGCATATAATGGGGTGGCACTCTAGTGTATGGTGCTGCCATGTAGGTTGATTGAGAAGAAGGTAGTGAAAAATAGGGGTATGTACCCAGAGTGAATAATAGATGAAATGGGAGGTTCTGTTGATAGTATGTATATGGAGGTGGAAGGGTCGTGGTAACCCTAGTGGAAATGGGGGCTAATGATTGTGGAATGGAAAGGACCACATTCTGAAAAGGGGTAGGGGTCACCACACGAGGAGGTGGTAGTGTAGCTACGGGTATGTGTGAGACATTAGGGGTGGATGAGGTTGTGTTTTGGGTAGTTGTCGAGGTATGGTGGATGTGGCGGGTGCCACGGAGGTGGTAGACGTGATAGTCATAGCGGGTATAGGACCTAGCTACAAAATGACTGGGGTAAAGTAGATGGGGCAAGGGCAGAGCCTAGAGATGATGGGGATGATGTAGGAGTGGGAGTGAGAGTCGGGGGGATAGATACGGGCATGCCGTATATCAACTGACCCGAGGCATCTCGAGTGGATGAGTGGGAAAGGTAAAACTACAAAGTGGCAGGGTTTTGGTCAAGGAGTCGTGTGAACTCCTCATCTCTAGTAGTGATAGTGATAGGTTGGATGGGATCCATGGCTGGTGATAAAATGGAAGGTGGTGAAGGACTAGGTGGGAGTGGTTGACAAATTGGCATGAAATATGAGTGCACTTGCTTGTTTTGGGTCAGCACCATGTGAACAATCTTGATCGAGAGTAGGTTGTGCTTCTCTGTAAATGACACAAAAAAATAGTAGGAACAAGTGAATCTGATGGTAAAAAGTGTATTAGGTACCAAATGTTGGTTGGAAAGTGAAACAGGCTAACCGATGCTGGTTAGGGAAAACCCGACGCCGTTAGGGGGGTAACCTTTGCTTTGATCAGTCACTTTGTAGAAAATGGGAAGTGAGTGAAAAACAAGGTATAAAGGTCAAATCGAATAGGTATGCAAAATCGATGAGGTTTTACAATGTCAATGGGAATGAATGATGATAGGGAGGGACTGTGAAAAGTGGAAGAAGATGAATAAAATGTCCTTTTGGGTAGGTTAACAAAAGGACCTGGAACCGACGCCGGTTGGGTATAACCGATGATGGTGGAGGGTAACGAGCGATGTGATGGTCATTTGGACAACACCAGTCCTTTGTGAAATTGAAACAATGATGAAAGAATAGTGGTTGTGAATTAAAATTTGATGTGGAATCAAGACCCAAAATTCTGAGAATGATGAGAATATGGTCGAGGACACACTAGGTGAAGCGAGAAATACACCAGTGTGATGATGAGGAGTGTGCAAGGATGAACAAGAAAAATGAAGAACGTGATCTCTCACCTCAAAATGCAAGCCAAGTAGAAACACTAAGAAAAATGTGATCCTAGGAGTGCCTTTTCTATTATGTTTGTTTAGCTTATGCTATTTAAGGACTGACACATGAACTGTGAAATAGATTTTTTTGGTGAGGATGGCTTCCTACGAAGAAGGAGATCTAAAAGGTGAGGTTTAGGTATGTTATGGTGGGGGCGGGCTTCGCTCTGAAGTATGACTCGACAGAGCAGTGAGCTAGGGAGTACCTGCCAATCCTCAGATCAGTGTGATCATTGATAAGCATTCCTAGGAAAGATGTTGTTTAAGAATATGTATTTGTTTTGAATTTTTGTAATTTGGTAAGACAAGAGAGAGAGAGAGAGAGATGTGCTTTCTATGGTTCGTTTGTCAACCATCAGCTGGTCATGACTTCCAGCGTATAGGTTGCCCTCAATTAATGTGAGCTAATGCGATAAATCAGAATGCAATGCACTTATTTTTAAGCCCAAATCAAAGTGTGAAGTTGGATGACACAAAAAGATGAAGAGGAAGAGGGATGCTCTTTCACTACAATGCAGAAAAACATGAAGAAATGGTTCTTTTTAATTACACCAAAAGAAAGGTTTCTTTAGAGAAAATAGAAAGAAAAGGTGGGTTACCAAGGAAGAAAATTAATGTGTATGCTTTTAGGAAGGAAACAAACACACAAATTTTCCTAGGAATGAATAAAATGCAAGGAACCCGGATGGGTCCCACCGGGTGTGCCAAAATGTTTCACCTGATTCTTAGATGTTTCTTTGAAGTATTGATGAAATAGATAGGGTAATGGGCATAGGAGGAATACCTGTTCAAATGTTGGTTGATGGGTTGTTGTGTGTATGACTTCTGAATCCACAGCTGATGTGAGAGCTTCCTTTTGGCTAGGAGGAACTACTGTAATGAAAAGCAAGACCACCAAAAAGAGTTAAAACAATATGTGTAGTGAACTACCTAGCGTGTGCTAGATCCGGGAAGTGTGATACTTCCTAGATGGTTTGTCAATCCATTATTTTAAACAATTTAATGTGGAAATAAAGTAAATCCTATTGTAATTTGAAATGATTTAGGTATCTCACTTAAAACACAATAAGAAAGATCTAATCTAATAGGCTAGGTTAGAATAGGATCGAAGGTCAAATAGTTGGTTTTGGTCTCTGTAGGTCTGACAGAGGTCTCAGGTAGATCACAGGTGAATAAGGGTGATGTGGAATTAGGTGGATAGGTCATTATTCTAGGTTGTATGGGAAAATATAGAAACCGATGCCGGTTAAGGGTGACCGATGGTGGTTAGGTGTAATCAGTGCCGGTTACTGTGGAAAACTGGGAATGCCACAGAATGAGTTTTGGGTCTCCTTTGTGATTGCACAAAGGACTTTGGTTGGTCGGGATGAGGTATTGGGTGATTTGGGTAGGATTTGGTGAGGTTTTAATGGGTATATGGAGGAGTGTTGAAGGAGGTCAATGGGTGGCTAGGTAAACAATAGGTGATAATATAATGATGAAATGAAATGAACCAGAGAAGTATAATGTTTTACTTACTTGGATTCTAGTCTGGATGCCTGTGAGTGAGGGATGGAGGTGTTGGTAAGAGGTTGAAGGCTGTAGGTGATCACCAATCATAGGAGAGCTTCTGCATGGGCTGCATGTGCATTCCTTTTTGCTTGGTTAGATCAGATCATTGTTGGGGTGGTTGTGTAGGAGAAAATGCTTGATCTCCTTCCTTGCATGTGTGTTCTCACTGGAATTTGATCTCAGAAGATGTGATATCTCTCAGGAAGATCTCAATGTTTGCCAACTTTTTCCAATCTTTTCCAACCTTGAAAATAAGGTTGTTTTGGGGGTTAAAAGGGTAACCGATGGTGGTTCGGCTTAACCGGTGATGGTTAGGGCTAGTACCAGGCGTCGGTCAAGTGGGATTTCCTAGGTTTACTAAACTAGGAGATCCTCTTGATTTTCTCGGATCTCATGTCGTTAACCCATGGATTAAACTGGAAGCTTCTTGTAAGCATGTGGGAATGTGGTTAGAGAGAATGTAGGCATTGATTTTTAGGGTTTGGGTAAGTCTTAGTTAGTTATGGCAACTTACTAAGAATAGGTCTTAGGGTGAGTTGGCTTGATGAGGTGTCTAGGTGAAGTGTATGTGTGGATATTATTTAAATTAAGATAAGGTCTCTTGTCTAGATTTCTTAATATTATACACTCATTTGTTGAAATTTTATGAGAATTAAATGCATGAAACCTAGCAATAAACTCCACTTGTCATCTTCCAAAATTCATGCTTAAAGTTATCCCTCTTGGGTAAAAATACATCTTAGAGGCAAGAATGTCTATATGTTCCTAACCCTAGTGTACGGTTTTGACTTTTCTCACTTTAGTCCCAAAATTTCTATTGCACATTATTCTTTAGGTCATTTACTCCTCCTCAGTCATACTTTGTAACTTAAATCACCTTTGGAATCATATATAAGCAAGTAAAACTCACCTCATTTTGTCGTCTAGCACTCTTATGGACTCTTATTGCAAAAGCTAGCACAAAAGGCACCCAAAGCTCCCTACACTCCTTTGCACATTTAGTAGCGTAGCAATATCTATAGGTTTGAAGCTTCCCACTAGGTCTAGGGGAATCCCCACACTTGTAAGCATTAAAATCCATTTACTCAAGTATATTGGCAAGAGAGAAACTCAAGTCAAGCATTGTCAAAAGAAGGATGCCAAATCTAATTACACTACAACTAGATATCACATGCTAGGTGGAGAATGATGTGTGGTTTGAGGCCTCTTTGGAGTAGCATCAATGCCAGCAGTGCATGGGGTTCCCACAACCCAACTAATTTTATTTTTCAGGACTTCATCCATGGTTGTGGTTTTGAGAGATTGAGTAGAATATTCATTACACTCGTAGTGTCATCAATAGTGACTAAGTAAGCGACAAAGATAATTAGACAAGCGACAAACACAAAACTTCATGCACTTAGTTTTGAGTAGGTGCAAAACTATACAAATAAGTCAATATTGTACAAACATTCTTTCCCATATTGTGCAGTCCTACCCCAATAGATTCTCAAGTTACATTTTTAGTTCTGAGAACATGCTTAGGTGCAAATACACCTATTTCAAAGCATCCAAATAACTCAAATAAGTCTAAAATCTCGTGTAATTAGCTAAGTGCACTTAATCCCATGTATTTTTGAGTTTGTATTATATTATGTACATTTGTTACAAGTATTAATACATTATTATGATATTGAATGGTTAATGTTGGAAGTTAATTAGTCAAAATAACCCCATATAGCTCCTATTTCATTCCTTATTTGATTATAGTGTAAAAACCATAATCAAACTTAAAAAGGGTGAAAATAACATGTTAAGGTGTTCAAAAACCTACACACATTTAGAATCTAGCATTTCTACTTCATGTAATCTTTTCTTCGACAATCATTCTCTTTAATGGTATCTTTTTATAATATATAGAGTGAAGGGATTTTTAATTCTAATAATAAAACAATTTTTGTGTTGTAAATGCGAGAAAAGGAGTAGCGTTTGTAGGTGTATGAACACTAGTACGTTAATTCCAAAATGTGTAAATGATCGATTATGCTAGTGAGTACCATATTTATCTACAAAATTTCAAAAAGATTTTGATAATAGTTTATTAGTGGCCTCACATTGGGTAATTGCCTCATGGGTAATAAGGAGTATAAAAGTATGTTTGATATAGAGGTTTGCACAATTTTTTTAACAATATGGTTCTTAAAATATGGCACGTTATCCGTAACAATTGTAGAAGGGACTCAAGTAAGTGATTATGTTTGTGACTAAGAATTGGTAATTACCGTCACTTGTATTAGATTCTATGGGTATAGCATCGACCCATTTAGTAAAATATTTAGTGGCGATGACGATAAACTTATGCCCTTCTATGAAATCAAGATTTATCTTTCCAACGAGATCAAAACCTCATATAGAAAAAGAATATGGGGAAAGAATGGGTTGTAATACATGAGAGGGGACATGGTGATTTTTGTGTGGTGCTGATATTGATCACATCATTTGGAATACTCATGCCAATCGTGTTCTATTGTTGGCCAATAATACTCATGCTTATGGGACACTCAATATAATGTAATCGAGACAAAATGAATTTTACATCTCCTAAACAACATAACATATGACCATCAAAAGAATGTTTAAACAAAGAGCCTCTTATAAGGACATAACGTGTGGCTTCACATCATATGTGATGACCTTCTTAGGGTAAGGTATTCTCAGGAAATTATTGTTGATAGAGGTGTTTGTATATCGGTGAACCATTCAGTGGTTGTTAGCATTGCAAGAAGTAATTAAAACATAAAGAACATCAATAGTGTAATTATTAATAGAGGCTTTTCCCAATTACAAAATAGTGAAAGTACAGTCATTGTTTATATCTAAGGGTATTAATGAAGTGACAATCGCCATAACATTAGTGTGTTGATTGTCCTTTCGTGAAATATTAGTGTTGGAGTTAGAATTAAAGGTTGAAAGTAGAATTTTAATGAAGGTGTTCTATGGGATCAAACATTCTTATTTTTTGTTGTAAATTTCTTGTACTTACCGAATGACATGTTGCAAATCCCCAAAAATTAAATATTTTGAATTTGTAGAATTCAAGTAGCATAAAGACTTGGGATTAATGCTTTGTACTCAACAATATTGTTAGTGCATGAAAATCCTAATTGATATGTGAAGGGAAGGGTCTCACCTTGGGGGTGAAAAAAAAATAAAAGGTGCCTACGCCATTAGCACAATGAGACCCGTCAAAATACATAGTCCATACTTGATTTCAATGTTGTAAGTATTGAATTCATCCCAAAATTCCTCATTGATAGGGGAGGGGTCAAAAAGTGGAGCTTCGGTGAGGTTGTCGGCGAGGACTTGTCTTTAATTGATTTATAAGAGACAAATTTGAGGTTAAAATCAGTTCAAAGCATCACCCACCGTACTATTTAGTCGAATATATGTGTGTGTACTACTTAAGTAATATAAGGGATCAACCTTAGTGATGACATGTACTTTGGTGTTTAACATATAATGTCTTATTTTATCTATGACAAAGACCAATGCTAGACATAATTTTGCTACAGGATGTAGTTACACTCGTAAGGGAGCAAAGTACAACTAATATAGTAAATAGCCCACTCATGGTTATTATCATCATATTAGGCTAACAAGGTGCCGAAGGCATGCTCTGTAGTAGACATGTAGAGCAATAATGGATTATCGGTATACGAGGGACAAGAACCAATGGGTTGAGTAAATATTGTTTAATGTCATCAAATGCTTGTTGGGAAGTAGTATCTCATTCAAATACAATGTCTTTCTTTTAGATTCAAGTGAATGGTAAGGTTTTATCAACCCATTGGGTCACAAAATGTCGAATAGCTTGAAATTTACCTTAGATAGATTGTAATTTCTTTAAATTTTTAGGTGGTGGCATGTCAACAATGGCTTGGATAATTTTAGTGTCAACCTCGATTCCACCATGAGAAATGATATACCCTAGTAACTTATTATAAATGACACCAAACTTGTTTAGGTTTAAAAAAATGTTATATAGCCACAATCATTCAAATATGAGTTGGAGATCATGCACATGTTTATGACAATGTGTAGACTTTATGAGCAATTCATCAACATAATCTTCAATAATCTTGTGATGTAATCATGGAATGTGTGTGTCATTATAGATTGATAAGTAGCACCAACATTATTCAACTTGAAGGTCGTGAAAGTGTAGCAAAAGGTATCCGGGGGTAGTAAAGGAGGTTTTCTCCTGCCGAGAGAGGGTTTATCTTGATCTAATTGTACCCAACAAAACCATTCATAAAAGATGACATGTCATAGCCCATGGTTGAGTAAATAAGCATGTCTATACATCGGAGGGGGCCTATATTTAGGGAAATATTTATTTAAGTCTTGGAATTCAACGAGAATGATATTATATACCCATCGGGGATAATATAGGACTCGGATGAATCGACATCTCGTTGAATTTATTTTTTTACTAGTAAAGCTATTGTAGGGTCATCTTACGGATTTTCTATTAGACAAGCTTAACATTATCATGTAGCAAAATGTTATGCGTCTTGACAAATGGATCGATGTCAGGCATATCATTATAAGTTCAAGCAAAAAGTTCAGGGAAATCTTGCAACAATTGTTATATTTTAACCCTCTTTGTGTCGCTAAGGGAAATGAGTAGGAGTAGTAGGTGAAGATCATTACTAATATTGAAATTAAAAGAAATGACTTCTTCATTCAACAAGATGGAGTAGTATTCTATATCTTGGTGGGTAGGAATGGCGTTAAGGGAATCAAGTAACATTTTAGAGGAAACCCCATCACCAAAGTATGCATGAGGCTATAAATGATGAGAAATTATATTCTTCTCGAAAGAAGGAAGGGAGATCCTCATATACGCCCAAGTGTTCAAGGATGGATTCCTCATTAGTAAATTCATCCAAAGATGGGATATTAGGTGAAACACTTTCATCAATGAGATCATGTCTTACAAGATCCAAAGTTCTAGTTAAATGTGTAAAAAACCTCGGGGAATTCATGCGTGATGGTAATAAAATTTGAGACAATTATGAAGGGTAGACTAAAGCTGCATGCATAGTGCAAATTCAAAGGCATCCCAATAGAAAATTATAGCTAAAAGCACTAAGCATAACATGATAAATAACAGGAGAGGGTGAGGGCCTAAAGTAATAGGTAATGTGATTTTTCCAAGCACATGATGAGGCATATCATTGAAGGCATGGATATTTATATTTGATGGAGTAAGATCATGGGTTGAGATTCCTAACATATTAAGAAATAATATGCTGTAAATATTGAGGCCAAATCCATTTTCTATGATTACATGCTTAACTAACTTATTAAGTATTGTCACTTGAATATATAGAAGGATTTCATTATCAATAACATTTTGTGGGGGTAGTTCAACGAAAGTAATAGTGATGGGTTCCTCTTGAAAAAAAATAGTTGCTTGCATGATTGATTGTACATAATTAAGAGTTATGCGAGGATGGATATGAACATTGTAAAAGATGTTATAAATGATATCCTTACATGTAGGATAAATTTGAATGAACTCAAGGAGGGATATGATAGGATTTGGGGGAATTTATCATTGCAATAAAAAACAAAATGTTCAACCCAATAAGAAGAAGCATACAACAAGATAGGATAAATGAACCCTAAGGGTGTTAGGGTAAATGGATATGATCAAATCATGAGTCGGGTTCACCAAAATGTTTACACCTTTATTAGATTTTTTGAAATCTACAAATTTTTGAAATGAGTACAATAAAGGATGTAAGGGTTAGCAACAACAAGTTATTTTGATTAATTGACTTCCAACATTAATTACCAATACATAACAACACATTAATACTCGTAATTGATTGACTAAACAAGATACAAACTTGAAAACACAAGGGGATGAGTGCACTTAGATGATTATAGATTTTTTGGAAAGTTATGGGAGGATACATTATTGGAATAGGGAGGTCCAAGACTCGATGGTCATTTGTTGTTAGAGGCCCGACTAAAAATTGCCTTGGTATAGAACCATACACTTCTTCTAAAACCCTACCATATAATTTTGACCCTTTTGTATGGTCTTGGACCTGCTTGGATTTGAGCTCAATAAATTTTAGAGATGGTTGCCTACCGGAATTGTTTAATACTCTTAAACCTAATTTACGATCATGTTGTTAAGCTCTCTCGAACATTCGAACGAGGTATCAAACCTTAACCATGAGAAGGGGAACCTATAAAAAAACATTAATTAGGTTATGGAACTTGCATGCACCATTGACGTTGGTATTACTCTAAAGAGGCCTCAAACTACATGTCATTTTCCACTTAGCATGTGATATCGAATGAATGTAACAGGGTTTGGTAACTCTCTTTGACAATGTTTGATTTGAGTTAGGCTCTTGCTAAAATACTCAAAGAAGGGATGTTTGTGTACTTGTAGATGAGATGGCCTAACTCCTTAACCCTGGTAAGAAGCTTCAAACATATAGTGATTACTACCTCAATGATTTGTAGATGTGATATTGTGAGATTTAGGGAGCCTTTAGTGCCTTTTGCCGGTGAGTGTATCAATTTAGTGCCATAGGATTTCCAAATTAACAAATGAGGTAGTGTTTATTTGCTTATATAGGGTTCTATAGATGATTTATTTAAGAAAGATTGACCTAGAGGGATTATAAGACCCAACAAAGAATATGAAATTGAAAGCAAAGTTGGAGTACATCTAGATCCAATCTTTGTAAAATTCAGCTAAGACCGGTTATAGCATTCTAACCAAACTATACGACCTTGTCCAGGAATGGAAAACATGCAATATGAAGTTTGCAACTTGTCAACTGATGTTTGTTTATGGATTTTATGCATTGTACTCTTAAAATTTGACAACATGTTAGTGTGTAAGGATAAACAAGCCTAACAAGAGACCTCAAAATGTGATAAACATGAATAGGAAGGTTGTATTTATTTTTGCAAGAGTGCATTGTCAAAACTAACAATGTAGAGAGTAAATTGCCAAATTTGAGTGTCTACACAGAGCACAACTAGTTATCAATGAATGATTCTTCATTGTTGTCCTTATCATAACATATACACACTTATAAGTGATATATCATATTGAGGAGAGTTGTCATATGTTTGACGGCATTGGCTTATTATGAGCCACAAAATTTATTTTCACAATGATTTTGTAAGAATTAAATTATTTTGGAATAGACAATGGACAATTTTGTCTTTTGAAATTTGTAACCAATGAAGATTTTTTTTATTAGTGGTAAATGGTTTTGGGGGCCATACCCTAGAGTACAAAAATCCCAATGGTTAGATAAACTAGTGTAACAACGTGGTTTTTAGATAGGTGGGGGCCACACCCTAACAAAAGGCCTAACTACCAGATGAAACAAAAATTAGCAACGTGGCTTTTTGATATGTGGGGCCAAACCCCACCAAACAGCCTACAAGCCGAAATTACATACATAAATGAAGGCGAGGGGCAAGCGTCGTAAAGGAGCAGGAGAATAGATAAACAACAACGCAACAATAGTTGCTCGAACAACAAATAAAACAAAAAACACAAAAACCAGGAGGAGCCCGGTCCAATTACATGAGACATTTTTGAAACACTTTTTCAATTCCTCCAGAGCTATGAAGAGATTCAAAGATAGTTTGCATCATATGGTCCTTGCTATTGGAGGAGAATGCCTTCTTTGTAGCTTTTCCGCCTTTCCAAAGATCCTCTAGAATTCCACTCACATCACAAATTTTCTTAACTTGAATATGTAGAAACTCAAGAAAAGTGTGTTGCATGGTGAGGTGATTGATTTGTTTAGAGACAATCTTCTCTAGAGTGGCAACCAGTTCCTTTTGTGTCATATTCATCTCTGCAAGCTTTTCCTCAATGTCCATATCAGAGGGTTGTTTCCCCTTATTGCCAATGTTAACCATGAGAGGCACATCCTCCCCAAGGATTGTGAATTTTTGGTGGGCCTTGAAACTAGGTTTTGGCAATCGAGGGGAGGTTAGTCTAGTTGATGGTGAGCAAGCTTTCCGCCACATCCAAGTCTTTCCCTTTAACAGTGCTTCTAAGAACCCTTTTGGCAGGGGGAGAAGGTTGTATAAGTCTTTTAGATTTGTTGGGTTGCATAGGAGGAGGGGGAATGGAGCTTGAGGGGTTATTAGCAACCATGTCATGACAATACAAGTGAAGAAGGAGAATTACACCTTGGTGAAGGGAATAGCTCTCATATGGGAATGTACCTCCTGAATAGATTTTTCAAGAGAATGAAGAATGTATTACGAGAGACTAACCCTAGGAGATCTTCTGAAATGATTCAAAAGCACCAAATGGTGAAGGGGTAGGGTAGAAAAACGTCCTTCAAGAGTAACATACTTAACCAATGAAGATTTTGACATTGGATATGTAAAATCATTCTAAAATGTTTGATCTTACTTTGAAGTAAATAAACATGCACTATTATGGTGAAAGAGGAATTTGGGGACGAAGGTAACATGTTTGTGTTTTTGTTGACTTCTCGTGTTAACATATTTTGCGAGAAAGTTAAATATTGATGCGGTAGTTTGACATCGCTAAGATTTCTTTACTTAATTTGTATTATTATGCTTTGGATGAGTATATTTATGATTATCGAGTTTTATTGACTACACAATCACGGAAACTAATTGTACTAAAATGAAAACCATACTTGCCCATTTTTCTCTCATAATATGTATTGTATAGCCAATATGACATTCTATCAATGTATTTCATTTTATGTTAGAGATTATGTTTGTTATGGTTAGATAATCGACTAACTTTAGATGGTTTAAAAAAACTTCTCATGATATATTGGTTTCAAAAAGTGGAATATGTGGGAAACAAAAACTTTTTGTTGTAAATATAGGCTACCATAATTGTTAAACAAGGTAGGGTATGAATACCAATCTATTGGAAAAATAAATTTAACAAAGTATATGTTCTGTATACTATTGTAAAATGCAAGGAAACTCTCTCACACACACACACAATCATTTCGTTTATAAAGCTATGTTGATTTTTACTTCCTATAACTAGTGTTGTATTATTTTTCTATTGTTGTTTTGCTCCTCATGTGCTCCATTTTTGATTTGTTCTTCTCTCTTTGCTTAGTTTATTGTTATTTTTGTGCTTTTCTCTATTTTGTTATGTATACTTACAATTATAGTTTTCCCACTTCTCTAACTATTGTAGTTAATTTCAAAATGCAACACTTAAATTAAATACTCGTGGAGTCTTTTAAAATTTTCGTTCACTCTTCTTTTTATCACTTTGTAAATAATTTATATTTAATTTGTGGAGATAATTATTGGATGAAAACATATGCAATGAAGATTTCGGACTAGCAAAATAAGTTGTATTTAATAGGGCATCTCAAGATTACCATATTTCAACACTCGCGTCAATCTTAAGATTGTTACCATGTTTTCTAAACAATTATTCATATGTGAAGATGCTAGTGCTGCTCTATGTATGTACTCCAAAGCCACTTGTGTGATTCTAGAGCTACATTTGCGTGGACTTTGGAGTTGTCTTCGTGATTCTCGAGTTCAATATGTATGAAATCTAGAGCTCAGAGATGCACAAATAAACACTTTAGAGTAAAAATATAGCTTGATGCATTGTTAAGTTTTGGTATGTGTTTAAAATTTTACACCACCATCCACTTCATTCACAATGCCTAGATTTTCTCTAAAATGTTTGAAAATTTCTTTTGATAATGGATTGGTGAACATATACGTGAGCTACCACTCTAACTTGAAAAATTATAATTTTATTTATCCACTCTCAATTATTTCTCATATAAAGTGATATCTTATTGATATGTGCTTACTATGTCCATGGAAAATTAGATTTTTAAGAAATTGCGTTCAAAAAGTTTGTCCTTTATAATAATTTTTAGCCCTCTCACTGCAAAGTAGATCCTTGGAGAAACTTACTAGCTTTTGGGATAATCATGGCCTTCCAAGTGAATCAATACAAAACAAAAATCTACATATGTCAGACTTCAACAAAGGAAAAAGATGACAAATGCCACATGTCCTATGAGCTTCAAAGGTGCATACCCCTAGTTCATAAGTATCGTAGTTTAAACTATTTTTCAGTAATAAATGTTTGAGTTTGATTTTTATTACAATATAAGTATTTGTTCTATTTGTGTTTTGTAATAGTAGGTTGATTCGTGTTCATACTTTACAATATCCTTCTCTACCTAGGTGGGGTGTGTAATCATCCCAAAATGCACTTACAGAAAATTGCTTCCAATTATGAATGGATGATCATGAGTGCTCAAGTTCTCCTCATTCAAGCAATACTTCTCATTTTAGAACAACTTTAGGAAAAGTGATGTTAAAATTGGGGATGGTCTCGGAGGTGTGAGTGAGAGTCGTTCTTCTAAGAGTTGAGATAATGTACCTTTAAACATGGTGACCCTAATGGTCCAGGTCAATCAAGACTTCAAAATGAATTTGTAACTTTTTTTTACTATATTATTATAATTTTTGGCTTATTATTGTGTAGATTTATTATTTTATTTAATATACATTGTTTTGTTACATGTGTAATTTATATTTGAGTTAAAACTTGTTACTTAAATGTCATGATTACAATATTGTCATTGATATGTATAACATTATAATTAACATTTATAATTATACGTACAATAATTATAATTATAGAATTTAAGATGTGTTTATGATTAATAATATTAAATAATATCTATTAACAAAAATATTAATTTTTAAATATAATTATAAAATTTAAATTTGAATTTAAGTTGCATCTTAAGTCAATTTAGTGTCGTAATTAAATTCGGAATCAATGTTGCAATTAAAGTTGGAATTAATATCACAAATAAAGTTGGAGCTAGTGTCACAATTAAAGTCAAACCTAAAGTCAAATACATGTCAAACCTAAAGTTACATTTTAAGGCGTATTTTTACTCACATTTTAAATCACGTCTTAAGTCCCCGTTTAAGTCATTGTAAACACTCAAATTTGACAATCTATCCTTTAACATTGTTGATCTTGACATTACACACTTGCATGGATAAATGCACTCTCCTCACTCTTGCTTAGTACACCCTAATAACACTTCTTGCACTTGCTTATATTTTCACCTCTCTGTCATTGGTCTCTAAAGTTTAACTACATAAAATACATCAAGAAACATCCATGCTCGGGTCTACGAAGTTAGAATAAGTTTTTCTCCCTCCGGTCCAAAGACGTCGGCTTTAGTCGGTTTTGTAAAATGTCAATACCAACCCTATCATATAATTTTGGACCGACATGTTTTGAGTTAATTATTTCAATTTTATAACATTATTACGAATAAATATACCCCCTTGGTTGGCCTTTCATGACATAACAATCTTTGGAAGTATATATAAGCAAGTAAATCGTATCTCATTTAAAGACCGACACTTTGAGAACTCCTCGTGTAAAAGAAAACACTAAAGGCACTCAAAGCTCTCTAAAATTTGAAATAAATCATGCACGTCTATTAGGAAGCACACCTCTCTTGGTCCAAAGTCTCCTTTCGGGTCAAGAGTCTCCATATTTATTATAAAAGCAAGCAAAGCGACCCTTCCCAAGTATTTGAGCAAGAGTGAAACTCAAGAAAAACATTGTAAAATCATGATTGTCAAGTCCAATTGAACTCCAATAGATATCACATGCTAAGATAATGTCATGTAGTTTAATCCCTCTCGAAGTAGTGTAATGATGTTGGCGGTGCGCAGGAGTTCCCATAACCCACCTAACTTTGTTTTGCAGGAACTCCTTCTTACACTACAAGGGTTTTAGGGTTTGAGTGGAGATTATAGAGCCATTTTGAAGGTGATCAAAGAAGATTGACACATAATAACACACATTTCCAAGTAGGTGAAGCACTCATAATGTTCAGTAAACCTATATTCTAACCATGTCTAGGAGTGTACAAAAGGGTTAGGGATTGATTTAAACTAAATTGAATTAAATCTTATTTTAGAGAAACTATTGTAACAAATGATATACGGGTGATTATATATAACAATGTTTAGTTTACAAGTCTCTAAAATTGATTAACTTTAAGTAAATGTAAAGCGACATAGACTTATTTGATTTTGGTGATCTGGAGGTGATCAAGACTATATGAGTGTTGGATATGGCTGGAAATAGGTTGAAATGGTTGGATGAGGGTTTTGGAACTCAAGATCCGCATACTTGATCTCGGGAGGACAAAAGTTCCTCGGGTGTTGTTTCATTGTTATGGGCGCTTGCAATTGCATGAATGTTTAGGATTTGGTATTATATGGGTCAGAATATCTTCGCTTCTATTCATTCTTTGTCACTCTAGTTTCATTGTTAGGGTTCTGATCGCACTTGTAACCTGTAAAATAAACCCTAGCTATCTACACAGCTCACAAACACATTAGATTTGAATAAAATATGCAACATGTGAAGTCATATTGACCTCGATGGTCACCCGATGAGTGAACTTAGTACCGAACTCTTGCACTACATCTTAGACTCCATGTAGTTCTTTTTTCTTATGTGTGAAATGGTGTCCTTAGCCTAGGTTTTCCCTCATGCCAATGATGCCAAAATAATGAGAATATAACTAGCTTTGATCTAAGAATGTAGATGTGTGGTATGGAATTCAACACTTCCCTTCCTATGTAGTGTATGTAACCCAAAATGTAGTCCCTTTGAGTAGTATTAGTAATATGTAGATGTGATAGTCCCTCTTGATTTTCTAGAGAAAATAATAGCTAGTATGTTGTGTATATATACGAGTCCCTTGCTTGATTTTTGACATTAGTGGCATCGAAAGTTGACTAAGAATACAAGATAAGGATGAGAAAAGAAGCAAGGCCGACCACAAATTATGAAATGTGCAAAAAGAACAAAAGGACAGGGAGCACCTAAAAGGGACACGAACACCGAGTGCTAGTGTCAGAGTGGGTGCTAGTGTCTTGAGACCAAAAATGATAGATGTGACAAGACAGAGATAGACAGGGATCCCTGTGAACTTACCAAAATTGTATACATAATCGAGAGATGTAGAAGACATTTGAATAGAAATCAATCAAAGAATGTAGAGGGACAAGGAAAGTGTCACCAATGTGTACTTTTATTACTTAGGATTCATGCATATAACAACATACCAATGACATAGTAAAGTGATGATACATGCATAGTTTTGTGTCTACATTTGACCCCCTTTATGTTATTTGAAGGAAATTCAAGTATTGTAAAGGAAGTAAGAAACATACATGTATAGGGTCTAGAGAAGCCATGTTGCAGAGTGCGTAGAACATAGAAACTTATAGCGTGGTGAACCATGGATCAACATTTTGACATGATATTGGAGATTTCATATTTTAGCCAAAGATGATAGAAGGGTAAAGAGTGATCATTTACCAACCCGATTTGTCGATAATTAAAGGATTTGGGTGTCTTTCCACCAAAAGAAGAGTGTTGGGGAGAGAGGTCTATTTTTCCTCCTCCCATTGATGTTTTCCCAAAAGGTCTAAGCTATTGCAAGCAGAGATAAGGACCGATTTGTTATTGGTTTTTTTTGATTAAAATTTTTTGTCCGATTGAAGAACCCACATAGGAGTAGTACAAGAAAGGCAATGATGTCTTATTGCCCCCACTCCTATAGTAACAAGTGTTCTGATTTGAATAGTATTAGATGGCTTCCAAGTTAGGTCATTTGGAAGTGATGGAGATGTAATGTGGCTCCCAAGTTAGGTCATTTGGAAGTGATAGTAATTAGGGTTATTATTTGATTGATTGACTTGAATGATAGGATTTGATTAAATAAGATGTATTTGGAAGATTACTCATGGAGATATTTTGTTTTTCCCCATATTAGGTCATTTAGGGGAATGGATTCAAAATAGAAAAAGTATCGATTGTCATATAGAATAAATGTAACCATATTTGAATGAGATCGAGAGAAAATGTGATAGTAACATATTAGGAGTGTTGATTGATTATGTTGTATCCTAAGAGGGATTATTAGGTGATCTAGAGCGTATGCCCCCTTTCGATGAAAGGGTGAAGGGTAAGAAATGAGTACTGAGCCGAAAGCATTAATGTTAAGGATTGTAGTAGTAATCAAGTATATGAGATGTAGTAGCGTTGATAAAGTATGTGTAGATATTGAATAGTGTGTGTGCCGAAATTAAAGATAAAGTGTTTAGAATTGTATAATGTGGTGGTAGATGAGACCGTGATTTGGATCTTTGTAAATGGGGAGAAAAATGGAGTAACGAGGCTCAAGATATGAGCCAAACCATGTGCTTGTATTAGTTAAGAATGGTAGAAAGTAACGACTATAGTGTAGAGTAAAATTGAATTACTATATATAGTAATATGAAAAAGGTGAATAGTAACTTCATTTGAACCGAGAGTGAGTGTGATTTGAGTTATGAGTTATGAGGATGCCATGTGTCAAGGAGGCTATTCGGATGAGATTCGAGAGGGTGATGGTGGTTGTGGTTGGCATGGATTTAAATGACCGAGGAGTTGGTATGTATGATCAAATTTGGAGATTTTTGTCAAATACATATGTTCTTTATCATTTATAGCAAAATTAGAGATTTTCTAAAATTTGGCATTTTCGACCGAGATGGAAGCAAAAAGGGGATTTTTGTCCATTGGGACATTAGCGCCTAGTCTCAGTCTTCTTAACGACTGTCATGGGATGCTTAGTGTGCAACTCCCAGCTGTTAGTGTCTAGGGGCTAATTTTTGGTATTGTTTGGTTAATTTAGTTTATTTTGATTTTGTTATGATTAAATTTGAAGCATGGATACGTGTTAATATTGTGTTTTATTACATTTTTATGTTGTGCTGAGATATTTACACTAGAGGGAGTTATGTGCAGGATGTCATTTGAGCACATTGTTTGGTTTGGGTTTGACCGATGATGAGTGTGGTACATTAGACTAGGTCAGCTTATGACACATCACTAGATTGGGGAGGTACCCCATAAAATTCCATTGTTGACAACATTGTGTGAGAGGTGGTGTGCAGATACTTACACATTTTGGTTTCGATACAAGAGAGATGATGTGACATTGGAGGATGTGTATAGGATATTGAGGTTACATGTTGTCAGAGAGAGGATACATGTGATGGCAATAGTAGATGTCGATAGCTTAGGATGAGGGTAACACAATGATATTTTATAGGGTCTCGAGTGCATATGCGAGAGATGTATGTTAGTTTGGATGCGATTGTGAGGTCTGGGGTTCCACGATTGTGGAAATTCATTGCAGTTATACTAGCTTCATCAGTGGCATGGAGGGTGGTGGGGTTGGCATTTTATATAGGATGCATGATATTTTTTAGAGTATAGAGGAGCATGGCACAAGATATGCATGTGCACATGATGTGTGTTGGCCCATTTATACAAGGATTTGTACCAATTCATGCAGGAGGACCATGGTGGTGGGATAGGAGCAACCACCCTATTACATGTATGGGCTTATGAGCATATAACGATAGTGAGGCCACTTAGTGGGCCATGGGCCGATTGGGCTTGACCAGAGATATTTGCATCGAGATGGGTGGGGACATGGAGTAGGAGGATGGACACGACCACATACAAGTCGATGTTGGATCAAATGGGCCCTATGGTGATTATCTCGGAAATCGTATACAAATTATGGAGGATGGATGACGATCAAGTTGAGTGGTGCATTTTGGTAGATCATGTGGCTGGAGGACTGATTTCTCAGGAGTGGTAGATCTATTCCTAGGTGAGTGGGTATCCCGACAGTTTGGTATGGCCCAGGACGTGCCCCCAGAGCCATACATATGGTGTTAGTCTACTAGGGAAGTGAGGTGACCAGGGTCGAGGCTAGGTCCTATAGGAGCACAACTAGTGCCCCAATGTCCATATGAGGCAAATCCAACCATATGGCCAATACAAGTGGATGACACGTGGGGTATACCAAGGCATACATGCGGTGGTGGATAATACACCGATGGGTGTTGTTGTTTCTAGTGGTTAGAGATGCGGTAGGTGGGATAACATGTAGAGGAGTCATGGGTCGGTACCCACTCCTGAGGTAGATGATGCAAATGGCGTAAATAGAGCATAAGTATCGTACATTGTTATTTGTTTATTTGTTAATTTGGTTGATGAATACAACAATGTGTATTTACTAATATGAGGTGTTTTTCATGTGGTTGTAGGTGATGCTTACTGGAAATTGATCATGGATACCTCCATACGCACATTGACTGAAACATGCCCCTAGACATGCTCGTGGGTGGAGGGATGTTAGAGCGAGTGGATGCGATTGTGGGTGAGCATGCCCATCTGTTTGAGTTTGTGGTGATAGCGAGGGCCACATGTACAATTTTGTTGAGTGAGCATGGTGAGGCTCGCACAGAGGCAGAGGTGCAGTGGGAGAGAGACAGATGTAGGAGGGGTGGTCTAGCCCAAGATGTGTTTACACGATATGTGGAGCTCAAGGCTGATTTCCAGAGAAGGTGGAAGAGAATTCCATATTTTGGAGATAAATAGAGAGACATAGAGCTTGAGATCGATGACACGTAGGGGTTAGCGGTGAAGATTCGACTTCGAGAGTGCCCACAAGTATAGATAGTGATAGTATGAGGACATATGATATATTATATGGGATATATTAAGGCACGAGGGATTGCCCTCCAACGATTGTGTTTTGTAACCTTGATTTTGGATTCGAGATATGCATATTGATGACTTATGTATTTGGTGTTGATGTCTCATTGTGTACTATGTGATGATTGTTTGTTGCACTGACAATGATTGTATATTTTGTTGGTTATGTATACATTGTTGGTATTATTGATTTGATAGATAATGTTGATTTTTGAAATTTGTGATGATGTGTAAATAATTGTATAACATTAATTGTTGGGTTGAATAAGAATTGCATTTGGATAACAATGAATAGTAGATCATATAGTAGATAAATAAATAAATAAATGTGTGTGTGTGTGTGTGTGTGTGTGTGTGTGTGTGTGTGTGTGTGTGTGTGTGATGAACATGTCAATGAGTAGAAAATAGATAGAAATGGTTATGTGATGAGATAATTGTATAGGAATGTAGGATGATAAAATAATGATGCAATGATAATTGTATGATAATGAGATGTGTAATGACATAGATAATCAAATGTGATGAGGATGGAGAGGGGAAAAGGATGATTGCCCCCAACATGAGAGTAAGGTTCATTTAATGCCCTCAATAGTCATGTATGAACCTTGAGAACATGAGTGCATCATCGGGTAATGATATGGAGATGGGGATCATCTACCATAGGTTAAGAGGTCGCGATGCATATTAGGAGCATGTGGAACAAAAAGATTGTGTGTGTAGGTACCAAATTGGATGTCGAGAGGAAACCGTGTACCAACAATGGGAGGTGTGATGGTGGGAGATGCAGAAGTGGGTTGCTTAGGAATCCATTGTGGTGTAATAACAATAGGGGTAGGTTGAGAGGATGTGGAAAGAGGCAAGACAACAGAGGAGGTGGATGAATGATGACCTTAGGAGGGGAATGAATAATGACCTTAAGAGGTGGTGAATGAGAGAAGCTAACGGTTGTAGAGGCTCACCTACATGGAAGAGGAGAGAGAGAGCGATCATGAGATCGGGTGTGGAAGGAAATGACACCCCTATCTTCTAACTGTTGGATTTTATTATGAAGGGCATAAAAATCATTGTCATGGTGGTCATTAATGCATTGGAAATTACAAAAGGGGTCATGATGGTGATGCATCCGATGAGGGTGATGATGCTAGTTAGAAGGCAAAGGAATCAACCACTCATCAAGGAAAGTACATAGATATCATGTGGTGTAGCAACATGTGAGAAGTATAATGGCCTATGGATGGGAGGTGTGGAAGATCTAGGTGGATGTTGACACATTGGTGGGGGAGGGATGCTTATGTGGAGGAGTAGATGATGACCACAAAGGGGGTACAATAGGTGGGAGAGGAGCTTAAGAGGTAGAAACATGTACCATAACAGGATCCAAGTAAGTCTTTTTCCAATTCAATAACTTTATAACAAAGAGTAGTAAAGGAATCACATGTATCATATAACAAATTTTCTTTTAAAGGAGGAATTAAGCCATGACAAAAGATATATTGCATTTCTAGATCAATAGGCTGAAAAAGTAAATGGTGCATGCAATAATTAAAGCATAAAATATAATCTAGAATTGGTTGTCTTTCCTTGATGTAAAGAAGGTAAGCGTTCATATGTAACTTTAGGCCCATTATTAGAAATAAATCATAAGGAATGCATCCTCCATATCATAATAAGTGCTAATATATCCACTAGGTAAATGAGTATACCAATGAAGAGCAATATCCATAAGGCTATGATGGAAAGATTTTAGTAACAACCTATCATTGGAATATGAAGCCATGACTAATCGAAAAGCTTTAAGATGTAAGTAAGGATTGTCAATGCCATCGAAACGTGAGAAAGTAGGCATAGTGAAACCATTAGGAAAAATGGAATTGTGAATTTTCTTAGGGATGGGATTTCTGTGAATGGTATTATTGTTAATAGAAGCATAATATGTTTTCTCTCTAAGGTAAGGGTATGGAATTTGCTTTGAAAATTACCAACAACATGCATGAGAGAAAGGATGTCTTATAGAGGAATGGTTTAGGCAGTGAGAGGCACATTGAGGGGTTGGGTCTTGCCATTATGAGTGATCATAGGGACTTGAGGAGGGGAATGGGATGTGGAAGAAGGGGATGTATGTGGAGGCTCTAGAGGTGTACTATGTGAGGATTCAATTGGTGTATGATCATCATGAATAATAGGAGATACACTAGGATTAACATTGGTTTCAACATGGCAATCATTGGAAATAATTTTAGAAGCGAGAAGAGATATGAGGAATAGATTTAAATTTAACAATCTTAATGTAAGAAACATCATCATTAACATGTGTATCATCATTATCATAATCATAATCACTATCATCCATATTTTCACAAGAAAGAAGTTCATCATGTAAAGAATCTATATTAGTGTTATCATTTACCATAGTATAAGGAGGAGAAGATGGAGCAACATTCATGTCTATAGTGGGTGGAAGAGCATATTCATCAAGTTTTTGAATGGGGGAGACAAAACAAAGAGTCAGGACTTAGGAGGTCATCAAGATCAAATGTTTGGAATGAAAGGAGGTGTTGGATAACATGAGGTTGATATGCGGGATTTTGAATGAAATTGTGAAATTCAGATTCTACACAGTGTGGGAAAAATTTGGCTAAATGTTCATAAAGTTATTAGGGTGATCTAGGGATGGGTACCATTTTTTAGCCATGAGGGATGTGGATCCTAGGAAATGAGTTCGATCAAGGAGTGGGGTTCACCAAATGATTTAATCTAATTTGAATTAAATCTTATTTTAGAGTAACTACTATAACAAATGATATTCAAGTGATTATATACAATAATATTTAGTTTACAAGTCTCTAAAATTGATTAACTCTAAGTAAATGCAAAGGGATAAAGACTTATCTAATTTTGGTGATTTAGGGTGATCGGGACCGTCTCGAGTGCTGGATCTGGCTGGAAATAGTGTTCAAATGGCTGGCTGAGGGTTCTAGAACTCAAGACTATACTTGGACATAAGTTCCCTCGGGAGGACAAAAGCACCTCGGATGTTGGTGACTATTCTAGGCGCTTGCATGATGCGTGAATGTTCATGATATGGTCTTCTCTAGGTCGGAAGATTCCTCACTTCTATTCGTTCTTTGTCACTTTGGTTTCATTGTTAGGGTTCGACCACACTGTAACTTGTAAAAAAAAACCCAACTATCTCGCACAAGCTCACCAACACATTAGATTTGAATAAAATATTCAACATATGAAGACGGAATGACCTCGATGGTCACTGACGAGTGAACTTAGTATCGAGTGCTAGATTACATCATAGACTCTATGTAGTTCTTCATGTTTGTGTGTGAAATGGTGTCTTTATCCTATGTTTTCTCTCTCGCAAATGACGCCAAGATAATGAGGCTATATCTAGCTTTCATATAAGAATGCATATATGTGGTATGGAATTCAACACTTCCCTTCCTATGCGGTGTATTCCGACCATAATGCTAGCCAAAATAATAGTTAGTATGTTGTGTATATATATGAGTCCCTTGATTTTCAACATGATAAGGATAAGAAAAGAAACAAAGCCAACCACAAATCTGAAATGTGAAAAAAGAACAAAGAGGACAGGAGCGCTCGGGAGGGACATGAGTGCACAGGCGCTAGTGTCTAGAGTGAGTGCTAGTGTCTTGAGACCAAAAACAATAGATGTGACAAGACATACAAATAGGGATCCCTGTGATCTAACAAGAAGTGTATACATAACTGAGAGATGTAGAAGAGATTCATAATAGAAATCAATCAAAGAACGTAGAGGGACAAGGGAAAGTGTCACCAATGTGTACTTTTATTACTTAGGATTCATGCATATAACAACATACCTATGGTATAGTAAAGTGATGATATGTTCATAATTTTGTGTCTACAGGACCATACGAACACTTTGGGATGAGTTGTATGGTTTTGAACAGAATCGATTTTAGGTTCTGATTTTAGCAACTAAGCATTTTCGAGCCCAAATCAGCTTGCTCTTGTACTCGAGACAACTTAGATTTTTCCAAATCCACATAGAATCAACTAAGTGCACTCTTTCCCTCTTGTTTTGATAGTTGCTAGATCAATCGTCACACGAAAAACATTATTCTAATTTGTGCAATTAATGTTGGAAGTTAGTTAAATTAGAAAATCCACCTCTAACATTATTCATCCTTTTTATGTATGCTAGTTAAAACTTTCTTAAATTAAAAACACAGGGAGATTCCATTCTAAAAAAGTGAAATTAGTCACATTTTAAGTTGTAATTTACATCATGCAACTTAAAATGTGACTTACAAATGACATAAATTACAACTTTATCCCAACATATATTATGACTTAATTTGACATTAATCATGACTTAAACTTGAATATTAAATTTGAAAAAATCATGTTTCTGAACTTAAAGGTGAACTAAATGTGACTTAAGTTGCGACTTATATCCATCAAAATGTTATAGTGTCGAGATTAAACTATATATGGAACCTAATAGATAGGGTGAGACACGTCATAAAAAAACTAGTCTAAAAAATAGGGATCTTACAGGAAAATCTATATAAAACTATTTGTTGACAAAGTCTAGAGATCTAAAAAAATGGCTACAAACGGTCAAACCAATGTTTGAAAAATAGATATTGTCTTAAAGGAAGACTATTGATTTCCCCAAATCCAAGCTGTTTGACCGTTTGTTGCCTTATTTAAGTAGGTATAACAATATTAAGAAAGGGAGGATAGTATATGTATACGACGTAAGCCACAATCATATGCGGTTAGCTCAAAACCAAAGTAGATTATAGATACCAAACCTTTTGCTAACATGACTTGCATTGTATTGAGTAATAAACTTAATTTTTATTGAAATTAATAAATAAATAACCTAAATTTTATGAAAATATTGCAATCTACTACAAAGCTACCATTCAGCGTCAAAGTACATATTTTAATCTTTGAGCATGAACATATTATCCACCTAATTAATTATGTCCTCTATCCACATCGTAAGCACATTACCATGTAAACTAATGTATTAACAACTATATAGATAGATAAACAAATATTTTAATAATGTTCGTGAGACTAAACTAGTCTATGGGCTCCAAATGACAAAAATATAATCAAAGGAGTGAGAAGTTGCCGAATAAGGGAAAATTTGTGCAGTTTGAACCTAGTTCAAATATATGCTACAATTCTTCCTTTGAACATTCATTTTTCTCGATGATGATTTTGATTAGAAGTTTCCCATACATTTCTACCCAATTTGTAAAAATGACATACTCTATCTTCCCACCTTTCTTTTGGGATCTTCAACCTATTTGTCTCATATTTAAGTTGGTGTAATTAAGTTCTCAATTGGGTTATGAGCATCTTCATTTTTCATTTAATTTTGGCCCTTATGCATTTTTTCTGATCACACTCATAAGCATGGTTACACTCGGTCATAGAGTATTGCTTTTTCCTCTCGAGTTACTTTAAACACATGCTTATTTTAAACTTGTTCCTTACATAAATTTTGATCTCTCACTTGGTGACAAGACATTCATGTAGTTTGATGCCCCATTTATTCAACCATTGTTTGTTTTAGTTCATCCATGTTGTTGTCTTTTGTTCAACATTCCTCTCATTACTAACTTTGACCACCTATTATCTTCCATGCTCCCTATCTCATTTATATAGCCTAAGTGACGTATCATGTCTTCTATTTCTATTGGAAAAGTATGCATTTCTACTAGGAGAGTCTTGTATGGGATGGATACTTTTATCTTGAGTTTGTTTATGATTAAACATTCCTTAATTCCTCAATTTATCTCTACCTTAGATCCAATGCATCACTAACGTAGACTTTGTCTCCACCTCAAACTTCATGTATCACTTGCCCAAACTTCACACCCATAAAACGCCATTGAGATTAATAATAATCCATACAAGACCTTGGTAGTCTTCCAATCCTACAAATTGACATCTTTACTCTTATACTCTCTACACTCCTTGGATTCTCTTCATCATACACATATTCCAATTAAACTGTTATTAGAATCAAATTATTTATATTCTCCTCAAACATGAAGCTTATATGCTTTGTATCTTTGCACTTCAATATAATTTTTTCAAATTTTACTAGTGTTAATTTTGAACTTAAGATAAAGAAAAGTCCATTCAAATTTGAATTTAGATGAGCAAAGTAAGCGCCTACCCACTTTTCCCAATTCGTCTTGCACTCATGATATGGGAACAATAATTATATTTCATTACATACTCTATACGTGGGACACACCCATTTCATCAACTAATTATGATAATTTTTTTAACCCACCCATTTACCCCTCATGAAACGGGGTCTGAAGATTATATTTCATTAAATAAAGTGGTTAAAATCGCATTTGTTTCAAAATCATTTCCATTTGCTTGGAACTTTCAGATTAATTTCCTTTAATCGAATTTTATTTTGGCCCAAAGATTTAGCAGATTAATTCATTTTTGGCGCAATTTTCCAGTGCTCCGCGGGCCTCTTTTGAATACAGCAATTCCGAATTCTCGATCGGTAAGGTGGGAGAAGACATTCAAAATTTAGAGGCAGGGGAGGCACTGCCGTCACAAGGTACGTTGTTTTATGCTTTGATCCGATAGAATTGGTGTTTTTAATTAAACCCTAGTCTGGTCCTGTGTAACTGAGCTTTTGTTGTTTTTTCGTTTTTTACAAGGTAGAATGGACACGGAATACAATTCATCAAGAATAGGCGGCGAATTGAGCAAATTGCTCCAGAGTATGAGTTTGCATGGCCACACCCCTGGAAAGTCTGGGAGTGAGATTTCTTTCCCCATTTTTGCTTCGCAATGTATTATTTTCTTTCTTCAGGCTGTATTGATAGTATGAAATACCGCTTTGCTTGCTTTCAGCACAACCAGCTTTTCTCCTTTACCAGATTTCGGAGATTATAAAAATAAAGAGACAAAGCTGTAAATAGCGTCTGTTATTTCCTTAACCTTACTCGAAGGGCTCCGAAAATTAGTCGGCCCTCGCGAAACAACTTTGTCCTTGCTCAATTATTCTTCTTTGCTGAAAACTTTTTGTTATTTACTGGAATTTACAATTTTCATTTGCTAAAAGAGGATTTCAAGCAGGCAGAGAGGATTAGCAACACAAATTTGGGCTCCTTCCCCTCCTTATTTTTAGTAAATGTTTTAACTTCGTTTGAGCTGTTTTCAAGTTTAGGTTTCTGCATAGTTGCAAGACTCCGAACCTGGAAAGAAACCTTGCAAATAAAAAAGTATAACTCATTTAAGCAAAAAGCATGAAAACATGGATTTTCACCCTTGCTTACTGGCGAAATATGAAAAAGGTCCAAAAACCAAGCTGTAGTTGTTTTTATGGTGGAGATTTGACCTGAAGTTTTCCAGGAATAACTAAAACACAATTTTTCTCGCCTTAGACCTCTCCTGATCTCCTGTCTTAGTCAGAAAATATGAAAGCATGAAAGAAGCTTTTCTATTTTTAAAAATAATTCTATATGTCGTTGGTTGTTCTCTTAGTGTTGAGGAGTCCTGGCGATTTTTGGCGGGTGGAGCCCTTTGGATTCTTTTATGCTTACTGTGGGTTTTGACTCTCGAGTCTACGGGGTGAATGGGAGATTCATGTTGCTATGCTGTTCTTATTCTTCATGGAGGTCTAAGTATTCTGAGGCATTGCTACTTTAACTGATAGGCATTCTAAATGGCAGCGGGGGTAGAGTGTAATGTACTGAGTTGTTTGCATCTGTATTCGACCTTAAATCTGATGTACATTTGTATTGTCAAGTGCAATTTTAATCTTGAATTTAACGTCCATTTGACTGACACTTACAATTTTTTTTGCTTGGAGAAGTCAATTGGAAAATTGTAAAATCTTGGCCATATGGTGGACTTTAGAGTCCGGTAAGACGTTTTCAAGCCTGTAATGGTGGTGCAGTTAGATGGATGCCATTTGTCATTGGTCAATGGGAAATTAGTGGAGAAGGAAATGGAGAAGGCAATTGAGTTTGGAGCCAATTGCCTTCTCCATATGGTGGAGTTTGGAGGCAATGGGAAATTTGTCACTTTTTGAACATTCTCTGCATATATTTTTATTATTCAGAGTAGCAGTAATCTTTAGAAACACTACATAAAAAGTAATTTATGCAGATGTTAATGTTTTTTTGGATTAGGGTAAACTTTGAGGGTGTTGAAAGGACCCACATCCTTGTACAATTGAAGATTTTTGAGAGGATCCACAACCTTGGTTATAATGAAGGGGACCACCATTAGGAACCCAATTGAAGCAACCATGAAACCATAATGAAGATGCAGCGATCAACGACAGCAGCGAGTGGAGCAGCAACCAGTGACGGCAACTAGTGGAGCAGCAACTAGTGCGGCAACGAGTGGATCAACAACCAGCGAGTGAAGCAATAACCAATGACAACAACAAGTGAGCAACAACTAGACGACAATGAGAGAAGCAGCAACCAACGAGTGAAGCAGCAACCAGCGACAACAGCGAGAGAAGCAATGACCAGCGACAACACAACAAGCAGAGATGCCGCATCTAGCGGTGAAACCACCTCCGAGGAGGATCGTGCCTCAGGGGGATTTGAACATGGGTGGGCAAACACATAACCATGTGACTTGACTGCACCACTCCCAGCCCATTGGCTATGCAAATGCTAATGTTGAGACTAAGCATGAAACATATATATTTCATCATATCAAGTTTTTCTACTCTGGGATGCTTTTCAGTGTTCGCTGAAAACCATGAAAGGGAACACAGTGAAAGAGAATAAGGTAGCAGGAGAATATTCATGTCATCAGGCCAATGGTTGCTTAAGAGAAGTTCATTCAATATATGATTTATAGCTATTTAAACCTTGTCAGACTTTTGTATGCTACCATCTTTTAGTATCTTCTTATCGTAGTCATTGTAACACATTGAAGAAGTTGGAATTATAATTTACAACTAAGGTGCCTATTACATTTTCGACTTGCAAGTTATAATCTATAGATTAGATTGTAAAGTTTTAAGCAATACTTGAAATGAAGGGTTAGGAATCTAACGTGTTATTATTGCTTGAAACTTGAAAGGGTTAGTAATCTAATGTGTTATTATCATGAATTATCCCATGTCCGTCATATGTAAGGTAAGTTAATTTTCAATCACAGTTCTTGGTCCCCATCAACTATAATAAATGCCTGCTTTAAAACAAATATACTCGTGCTAGCTAGAATCTATTATCTACAGTCAAAAGAATGCAGTTTCATCCAAAAATATGCAATCGGCAATGGGATGTCAATCTTTATTGCTGATTATGATTTTATAATAAATATTCTACTTAAGTCGTATGATATACTGGCCTAAGGGCCTAAGGACAATACAAATTCTTATGATTCATTGTTCTGGCCATAGAGGCAATCTAAATAAAGATCCGACCTTTTATTATTTATTAGTTTACCTTCCTTTTGAATCCTAGACCACATTACGTTGGAGACTTTAGTAGTTGAAAAGGAGCTCTCCGTGAAGTTTCTTATCCTTATTGAAGGTGGTATTCATTTTCAAAAATCATTGTATCATGTGAAATGATGAGACCATAACGGTAAAAAATAATTTATTTTGAGACAACAGTGCAAAAAGATAACAATATCATGAAGGAAAACCTGTTTAACATTTACAACTTAGACCTGTTTCAGGTTGTTCGAGGTTTTGAGTCTGCCATTTAAGACTTGGATGTCTTGTTTAGACACTTTCTTTCCCTTTCTCCATATTCTTTTAGGTATTAGCTTCATGGTTCTTCTGGAGCCCTTTGTCCATACATAGATGAAGTCATCTTGATGTCCCTGCATGCTTTTGTGTGCACTGTGCTTTGAGAACCTGTGAAGTAAATTTCATTAAAGAGAAAATATTTTGTGTGTAGACCATACTGGCTAAAAGAGACTTCCAATGTCAGAATTATTTGTTGTTTAACAATCTTATTCTGCACTCTATCAATTGCATATATGAGAAATACGTTATCTTCAATTTTGTTTAGCTTTGGGATTTACAGGTTTTGGAATATTGAAAATTATGTCCTTACCCATCCATTTGCTTTGATGCAGATCATGTTGGGGTGTTGAAGTCTTGTACAGAAGGCGTTTCCTACCCTGCAACTCCGCAATGGAATATGGAAAGGCCGTTTCTGACTGGTCAAATGCATATGGTACCATTCACATTCCATATAAACTAAATGCCAAGTTGTTTGATTATTATGTTTCATAACATTGTGTTGGGCAGCCATAATCACAATAAATTTTGCTAATGCCTAATACTTTTGTGTAAAAGGATTTCAAAGTCACTGGACAACGCACAGGTAGTAAAAGTAGCAGTATTGACACGTTCAAGTAAGTTTTACTGTTCTCAACCTCCATTTTCTATCTATGCTAATATTAATGATGTTACTAGGTAGTGGGTCCAACCCACCATTTTTACTGTAAATGGGCACACAAGTTTTGGGGTTTATGGGCCGACCCGTCCTTTTAGGTAGTGGACCACCAACCCACCTTTTGGTAGATTTGTCTAGATTCAATGCATCTACGACTAGTACAAATATCTTAAATACATATATTTAAAAATGCCGAGGGTTGTCAATTTCAAGGCCCTTATGTTGAATCTTTTTGAATACCACAATTATTAATAACTTTACATTCTTTGCAAATTTCCCACTGACCGGTGACAAATGCTGTCAATCTAGCTATACCAATGTGTTAGATTTGAAAAATCCTTCCAGCCAAAAAAACAGGCTTCAAACTCCTCCATATGGCCAAGATATTACAATTTATCGATTGACTTCTCCAAGAAAAAGAAAAGCTTCTAAGTGACGGTCAAATGAACATTAAATTTAAGGTCAGAATCAATTAGTAACAATTCATGAAAATTACAGCCCACCCCGACTCCCCTGGCTGTCATCGTAGAATGCCTTTTGCTGTAATTACATGCATTAAGTGAATAAGTCGTAATCAGAAAGTGTTTATCAATAGGCCCTTAGGCCTTTAAAGTGTTATTATGTTTTGGATGGTAGTTGTGTGCAAGTCTATAGAAACTGTGTTTTGGGTTCAGGGCGATCTCCACACTGCCTTGGATATTGGGCCTGAGTTGATGTCCATACTTTTTTAGGAGGTTTTCTTCTCTTATGTATTATCTTTTCTATTTTTGGTAATATTACAACTACAATTTTGAGTTTTCTTGTCAGAAGTTTCGTGTATTAATTTCTGGCAGCTTCAATTCAGTTATATATTAATACAACAGATTTCAGACATTTATTAGTTTAGATTTTGCAATTCCAGGTTTCTACTGTCGTCTCTTTGTTAAACTATAGAACTCTAGTATTTTCTATTTTCAGATGTTTTGTTTGTTTTTAACCTAGGGTTTCTACCTTAGTGCCTACAACAATTAGCCAGTCATAGCTTTGCTCATAACAATGGTATAAGAGATGCATGCTTCTGATTTTCAGCCCAGATTTTAAAATCTCAGATTTTCATCCCAGATTTCAAAATTTCAGATTTTTGGCAGTCTTCCAAACTATAACGACAGATTCCTGCTAGCTACATAACAGTGTTACCAGAGCAATTTCCTAGCCTTGTTAAGAAAGCCCTAACAATGATAGATGTTTTTGGGGAAATTGATAGTTTATTGTCCCAAATCAGTCAAAATTCGGATCTATGAGAAGTCAATAATAAAGAACTCTTGAAGATCTTTCTTTTCCAGATGATGTTGAGGTTTATGAAGAAGATCAAAGCAAGTCGTTATTAGAATTTTCAAGAATTTGATAAGAAGGGCATGGGCAAGGATGAAAATAGTTCAGTCCATGATGTTGTTGGGGAAGGTCCATAGTTTAGTGATGGTCTTTATGAACATGAAGATGAAGATGATTATGAATATGTGTTGTATCTTAAGTGGTGGCTTTCACGAGCAATTTAATTAGACAAGGTATTTTTGTGGGATTTTTACTCGTGTGATTTTAGTCATTAAGACCTCCATGAGAGATCATTACCCTACGCCATTTTTTCTCATGTATTTTTGATAATAATATGAAGGCAAGGGGATCCACTTTATAACACAAGCACTGTAAGCATTTGTTAGTGGGGGAGGAATGGTAAATATAAGGAATATGTGATCGAAATCTTGCTTAATCATTGTGGCCATCATCTCCCTATAGAGGCTGTTGTTGGAAAAGACCTTGAGTAAAGGGGATCCAAAAGGAAAGGAAAAAGGAAACAAAAGGTCCTTTTAAGATGCACAATACATTGCCCCCAACCACCATTGGGTAGCATTTTTACATACAAGACCACCATATGCCCCTAATTATGCTTAGATCACGGGGTGCACCCACCTTACGCCTCTATAGATTTGAACATGTGCCTTCCCCACTCAAGCCCAAGATCATTGTGTCGGACTCACTAAGGTGTGCCCTAGTGCCATATTTAAAGGAAAAGGAGGAACAAGATGCAGCTACTATATTTAGCACTTTCGTGGGATTAATTTTTGCTTGCGGTTGAACAACAATTAGGTCTAAAGCAACAAGAAAACTCGCCACTTTTTAAAAGGTCACAAAAGAGGCATTGGGAGCATCCCTTTAAAAGTTTAATGCTAAAGTGAAACAAGCGGGAGCTTTGCATCAATGTCCATGGGTAGAACTTGTTGAAGCACCTCATAATTTGCAATTGTTGGTTGTGTTGGTCCGAAAATCTGTCGGGTGGGCAAATCTATGGATAGATAGGCCAACAGTGTGCAGGGCATAGCCCCTCTTTGAGACAACAAATGGCGGTTTATTGCTATTCTACCGGCGGGAATGCATGCGAGTCTTACAATATTCGCCTTGGGGTTTTGGGATCTCATCCCGGTAGAGTTAGTTCCGGCACGAAGACAGAAAGGAATGAAGGAAGGAATAGAAGAAAGATGGATCGAAGGGAGAAAAGAAATGAATTCCAAAGTAGAAAGGTCAGAGGGTTTATGTTTTAGGCCGGTAGTAAACAGAGCCAAACTTACCCACATAAACAAACAAAGCAATATTGATAAACAAAATGACAAAAGTAGATATGAATCTAACAGAATAAACACACAGATCTGACGTAAGAAAGATCTAATGCATATAACACGTGTATTCAGACAAAGTTTCAATATTTGTATTAATGTTTTCTTCTGTTACAAGAAAGCTCAAAGTCTTTCTCTCCTCACTTCTATTTTTCATACAAATTTGCTCACCCTTGAATACTACAAGTATCCAAGTATTTATAGAAGGAGAAGGAAAAAGAAGACAAAAAGGAGCCAACAACTATTTACAAAATATCTACAAAATATCTAAAAGTCAAAAGTTGACTTTGGGCAAGTTTTTGGATGGCAACATCCCATGATGCAACATGGATGATGTCATCGTGTATGCCAACATACTTTTTAAATATTTTACAAAAAATGCTCAACGCATTCCAGAAAGGAGAAACTACTCATCGTCTTTGTAAATGGGCGCACTTATCAGCATGTCGACACCACATTGTCAGCGCCTTTGTAAATGGGCGCACTTATCAGCATGTCGACACCACATTATCAGCGCCTTTGTAAATGGGCGCACTTGTCAGCATGTCGACACCACATTGTCAGCGCCTTTGTAAATGGGCGCACTTGTCAGCATGTCGACACCACATTGTCAGCGCCTTTGTAAATGGGCGCACTTGTCAACATGTCGACACCACATTGTCGTGCACTTTGTAAATGGGCGCACTTTTCAGCATGTCGACACCACATTGTCAGTGCCTTTGTAAATGGGCACACTTATCAACATGTCGACACCACATTGTTAGCGCCTTTGTAAATGGGCGCACTTATCAGCATGTCGACACCACATTATCAGTGCCATTGGTGCAACTTTTGGCATTTCAACATGACATTTTCTCCCCATTGGAAAATGGCTGAAAATGGCCAAGTCCTGAAACAACTTGATTTTTTGAAAGGGAGTTTTGGGCCATTTAGAACGTTAATAGACCTTATCAAGGGGACCAAAACGGAATTTCGGTATGGTTATCTGTAAAATTACCCTCGTCAATTTTACAGGATAACAACTGGCTCTTTCTGGGGACTATCTTTAAGTGAAACTTAGGGGTAGAGAATCCTACTCTTCATGTGCCTATCCATTGGGTTACAGAGAGTCAAAAACAAGGGCGACCAAAAGGGAAGAAAGGGAACACACAACGAACATAAAGCAAACACACGACAAAAGCAAACACACAATGAAAGCAAACTGTACAAAGAAGAGAGCAAGCTCTACTTCCTAAAGATCTTTAGGTGTTGCCCGTTGTAGGGAAGCGGGAGCTCGGTTCCGTCCAGATATGAGAGATAGAAACTACTCTCTCCGTTTAGTGTTCTGATCTTGAATGGCCCTCTCCAAAGAGAATCAAATTTTCCGTGCATGCCCTTTGGTTCTCTTCGCTTGTCCCATAGGAGGACAAGATCTCCCACCTGGAAATCTCTCTGCTTGGCCTTTTTATTGAACAGTCTTTTGACTTTATTTTGATGTTCGGTGATCCTATCGACCACCCTTACCCTTTTTCTTCAAGTTCTATTAGACACATGATCCTCTTTTCCGAGAGAACTCGAAAAGTTTCATCTTCGATTGCTCGAGCCAAGCGCAGAGCAGGAAGTTCTGCAGAGATAGGGATTTCGGCATCGGTCCCATACAACACCTGGAAAGGTGACATGCCGAGAGATCTCTTTGGAGTGATATGATCTGCCCACAAGGCATCATATAATGACTTGTGCCAAGATCGTTGGTTCTCATTAACTAGCTTCCGTATGATGGTTACCAGGTTCTTGTTGCTAGATTCTGACTGACCATTTCCTTGAGGATAGTAATCAGAAGCATGAGCCAAGGTTATCCCGTATTCATAGAAAAAACCAATAACTTCCCACGAGGAGAAGTTGGAAGCATTATCAGCAATGATCTTGTGTGGGATGCCAAATCTCATAATGATATTTTCTTTGATGAAGTTGCAAACAACTTCAGAGGTGGCATTCTTAATAGGTATGGCCTCCACCCATTTGGTGAAGTAATTTGTTTGTTAGGACATAACTATGTCCAACACTTGATTGGGGATGGAGTGCTCCGATAAAGTCAATTCCCCATTGCCTGAATGGTTCGTCAATAATGACGGGCCTGAGGGGAAAAGTAGCCAATTTTGGTTTACCAACGAAACTGTTGGCAGAGCTCACATTTTGCTACCCAGGTGGTTGTATCCTGAAATAGCGTTGGCTAGTAGTACCTGGCCCGAATGATCTTATGTGCTATCACAGAAGAGGAAAAGTGACCACCGCAGGCTGAATCATGAAAGCTTTCTAGTAACTTCACCTGATGTGGCTTGTCAACGCATCGCAAGAAGATGCCATCAATCCGCGCTTGTATAAACCGTCATCCCATATGACATATTTGGCTGCCCTGAGCTTTACTGTCCGCTTTTCCTTTGAAGTTAGATGAGCTGGGCACTCACCATAAGTGAGAAAGAAAGCGATGTTGGAATACCACTCGTCGCTGGTCGCAACAAATAGAACCATAGGTAGAGAATTAGCTTTCTTCAGTTTACCTTGCGCTCTGTCGATGCAATCAACTTTCTCTTTAGGATCTCCTGAATCTTTATTTTTAGCCATGAGCTGACATAGGCTTCTACCCCTTACCAACTTGGTTGGTTTGATGTCCAGATCATACTCTTGGACCTTTGCGATCCAATCCCCTCGTAAGCTTCCTAACTCCTGTTGAGTTAGGATAGACTTAACTGCCGTGTCAGGAACCAACACTACTGTATGAGAGTTTAGGATGTAGTACCGGAAGTTCTTGACTGCTTTGACAACGGCAAAGGCGTGCTTCTCTAACTGAGACATCTTCAATTCATGAGGCTTGAGAGGGGAGCTCATGAAAGCGATTGGGGATTCAACATCCTCAGAGTTTTTCTGCATTAAGATGGTGATACTGATATGCGCATGAGATGCATAACTGTACATGATAAAATCCTTGGAGAAGTCGGGACATACCAGGACAGGTGCATGAGCAACGGAGGCTTTTATATCCTCGAATGACGTCTTTCCTTCTTCGCTCCACCGGAATGTTTGCGACCCTTTCATCATATTTGATATGTGACGAGTCTTTTCAACAAAGTCGGGAACAAAGCGTTTGAGAAAATTCACCTTTTCGAAGGAGTGAACACCGGTCTTGCTTGTGGGTAAGGTAAGGTTCTGAATAGCCTTAACCCTTTCGACATCTATCTTTGTTCCTTCCTTGTTGACAACGTGTCCCAGCAACTTTCCTTCAGTGACCCCGAAAACAAACTTTTTTGGATTTAGGAGATCCCGGGTTCTCGGCATCTAATCAATACTTGCTCCAAATGATCACAATGATCACTTCGCTTTTTTGAGAACACAGTTAAGTCATCCAAATAAACTACGATGACCTTTCTCATCATCCCTTTAAATGCGAAGTCCATTGCTCTTTGAAAGGTGACACCAACATTGGTCAAGCCAAAAGGCATCTGCTTTGAGGCGAATGTGCCCCAGGGAGTGGTGAATGCTGTTTTGAATTGGTCTTCATGCGAGACCTCAATCTGATTATAGCCCGAAAAACCATCAAGCATGGACAGCATCTCGAACCGGTTCTTGCTGCCGAGAACCCGAATCCATTATGGGAGCGGGTAATTGTACCTCAAGGGGCCTTTGATTCAGATTGCGAAAATCTACGCATATGCGTATCTCGCCATTTTTCTTTCGCACGGGCACGATGTTTGTGACCTAGGTACTGTGATGGATAGGAAAGATGATTCTCGCATCCAACATTTTCTGTATTTACCTGGATGGTACTCGAGATCTTGGGATTGTAATGCCTCATTTTTATGGCGAAAGGGTTTGACATCGTCCTTTAACGGGATGTCATCGTTGAACGTCCTTAGGCTTAAAAGACTTTAGATCGGCGTAAGACCATGCCAATACGTCCATATATTTCTTCAAAGAATTTGACAAACTTCTGCTTTTCCTCGGGTGTACAACATTTCCGATGTTCACAAACTGCGGATGTTCTATAGTACCCAGGTTGACAGATTTGGTCTCTGGAGAGGAGTTAGGATCATCTTGTCGCTTCTTCTTGACAAAACGATCATGTTTATCAAACAATCGTTCCAGAGAGACCAAACCCTTCAGAATTTTATTTCCCTTGAGTTGACATATACTATCGCCTTCTTTTGATTCGTTTGCTTGACCAGTAACAGACTCACGACATGCAGAAGTAGATCCTTCAAAATGAAGCTCTTTGAAGTTATCAACTTTTTCTAGAAAAGCAACAAGTTGATTGTCATCGTTGAATACCTGCCAGTGCTGAGAATTATCTAGCACGCTTGGGCGAAAGACTACCTCAATGGTATACGTGTCTGTTTTCAACCCTAGGTGAGGGAGCATAAGAGACGCTGAGACGACCAATGAATCGGCCATGTCATTTTGAGCTCTTGGAACGACTTTTATCGAGAAAGCATTAAATTCCTCAATGCTGTCCCATACTGCATTGCGGTAGTGCCTGAGTCTGTCATTTTTCACTTGGTACACCCCTTTTACCTGATTGACGATTAGTTCGGCATCACCTTGTACTTTTAGGTTCTTGATTCCTCTTTCCTTTGCAGCTTGCATGCCGAGTAGCAAAGATTCGTATGCAGAGTTGTTTGTATTGAAAAGCGCAATTTGAAAGAAAGAGGGACAATCTCCTCCTCGGGAGATATCGAACGGCGCCAAAGACCGCACCTACTTGTTGCACACCGCCATCAAACTGCAGTGTCCATATCTTGTTAAGGTCCTCCTCCTGGACGAGAACGCCCATTTTATCAGACTCAGTGGATAAGAAGTAGTTCCCCATCCTTGATGATTCGAAGAGAATTTGGGCCTTGGGGTCGTCAGAGTTGGTGACCAGGTACTTCTTTTGTGATTCGGGCTCCAATGTCTGCATTACTCCTTTAACGGGATTCTGGATTTGGACCAGCCCATATGAATCTCTCCACCGACTTCTCTGCAAAAGCTTCTTCATAGTAGAATTCCATATCTTTCTTTGGGATATCAAGCAACGAGGATGGTCATCTTTACCCTTTTCTCGGGAGCGCTACAAAAGCGGTGTGCATCTTTGATCGACCAATTAATGGAACTGTTTGGTTTCCATGGAGTAATTTCTGCCGAAAGGCTTGGTAAGGGTGAGGCCTAAAGCATGGGCGACCTTTACTGAAGGCATTACATTATCGGAAGCCCCGAATCGGTTATGCGATTGCTTAGTTTGTGACCATTGATTAGGAGGGAGAGATAAAAGGCTCAATTTTGCTCGACGCGGAAGTCGAGGCAACATTTATGCAAGATGTAAGAGGAGCGGAAAGGATTCCTTTCGGGGAGATAGGAGAGGGGACGATAGCTTGGCTTCGGATATATTCGGTCAATCTTACAAGCTGCTCAGGGTTAGACTGAAGATACTTAGCTTTAGACATTTAAATCTTAGTCTTCTTAGCGTGATCGACTATGTCGAATGCGACCAAGGGTTGCGTTGATGAAGGAATGAGTCCCTCATTTCGCGATGGTAAGGAAGGGTTACTGGTCTTTATGGAAACAGAAGAAGGCTGATTTGGGGGAGAGATGGGAGGAAAAGACTTCTTCGTAAAAGGTTTAATAGGAGGTTGAGCAGGAAGAGGATTACCTCGGAGATGTGTTCGACACAAGCATTCTCCTTTTGTATCCCTAAAGAACTTCTACTTCTTTTCCTTGTGAGCGGGTGAAAACTTGACATATGACCTGCCCGCTTTGCGTACCCTTGGGTACCTTCTTCTTCATTAGACTCTTCATCTTCAAATTCCATATACCCAATTGTAGAGTCGCGGTCGGTTCACCGACATCTTGATCATCTTCACCTTGCGGCGAAGGTTCTTCATAAATTTGCTCCTCTTCTTTGGTCTTGACGGGGCATTAACCTAGGAGGGGCCTTAAGTGCCAACCTTGGAGCAGCAACAGGCAAACGCGGCCTTTGTGGGGCGTTGTTGGGAGTGAAGTTCCTCCGTGGGATATCTCGGTACGGAGTGGTAGACAAAGCTTGAGCTAATTGCTTTTTTAATGCGAGCAAGTCGTTCGCCATCTTCTGGAATGCCAGATCTGATGAAGTGGCTTGAGAAGGAGTTGAAGCCTTTGGTTTGGACGGCTCTCGTTTTAACTCGCCAGATATAAGCGGTTGTCTTCTATCCGAATGGCCGCAGCTTGAGCGAGGACCAAGGTGGTGATTTGTTCTTGTAAGAGTAAGAAACTCACTCTTGAGCTCATGGCGTTCACAAAGAAACACTTTTGATTTTTCTGGTGTTGGCAACATGGCAGGTGGCACACGGTTAATCGGCCAATTGAAGCGGCGATAAAATCGTGCATGGTTTTATTGGCCTCCTTCTTTAAGTGAGTAATCTTTGATAGTAACGCAAATGTGTCTTCTAAAGGCTTATACTTGTCTTCAAACGCAGTTTGTAATGTGGCCCAACTGGTGATAGATCCGGCCGGCAAGTGTTGGAACCACTCTGCTGCAGGTCCTTGCAAGGTTTCTAGAAAGAGGCGTACCGACACGTCTTCATGGGTCACATCTAGGATATTGCATGACATAATGAATGCGGATATATGTGAATCTGTGCTTTGATTTCCACTTCCATCAAATCTTGGGAAATTCTTGCGATTTCCATGAGGGAGTGCGTGAACCGGATGTGGCAATGCAAGAGGGCCCATAGCATTTCTCCATGGTAATCGCCATTTGAAAAGCCTGGAAAGAGGACGCGGGCGGGAGGGTAGTTCCGCTTAATAATAGGGCACTGCAAATTGATGTGGAGGTTCCTTGCAAAAACCGGTTCTTTCGTGGAGGCGAGAGACTTCTGGTTGACCGATCAGCTGAACTTAGCGATGAGAAGCGTGTTGGTGTAATATTGAAGTTGTGCCTTTGAAGTAGATCAAAAATAGGATCGACTTATCCACGAGCTCTTCTCGCTACGGGTAAATGGCTCACCCCTGCCGGTATCTGCATTCGAGATCTGCAGTGATTTTTAGAGCAGATTTATAAAAACTTCTTTTTGTTTGTACTTGCTGATTTTCTCGACAAAATTCAGCAGCATGTACTTTTCTAAATATTTAATTTTATCTCTCTTTTGAAAACCAATTGCGGTTTAATGACAAAGATTAACGAGGATAAAATGATGGTTAACTTAGTAAGCTGATTTTCGGATCTTAGATTTGACTTTTTGTAAGGGTTTGAAAATATTTGTAAAAATATCAAGATTTCAAATCTACGGAAATATACGGGTTTTTATAAAAACTCAGCGAACTAAAGGTTTCTAACTGGTCCAGATCTATGGATCTTTTAAGAAAATTTTCAGTTTGGATCACTTTGTAAAAATTTTGGATTTTAAGCAAAGAGTTAAGATTTGCAAACAGGTAGTGATTTTTACAGTTTTATCTATTTTCTTAGTCTCCCCAATAGCTTTAAAAGCTGTTAGTGTTTTTAGCTTACATACCACTCACATAGATCTGGTTTTCTCCCTAGCGGAGTAGCCAAAAACTATTGGTCCGAAAATCATCGGGTGGGCGAGATCTATGGATGATTGGGCACAGTGTGCAGGGCATAGTCCCTCTTTGAGACAACAAAACGAAACTGGTTTATTGCTATTCTACCAAAGCGGGAATCATGCAAGTCTTTGATTTCGCCTTGGGGGTTTTGGGATCTCATCCCAAGAGAGTTAGTTCGACGAAGAACAAAAATGAATGAAGGAATAGAAGAAAGATGGATTTGAAGGAGAAAAGAAATGAATTCCAAAATAGAAAGGTCGGAGGGTTTATGTTTTGGGCCGGTAGAAAAACAGAGCCAAACTTACTCACATAAACAAACAAAGCACTACCGATAAACAAAATGACAAAAGTAGATATGAATCTAACAGAATAAACAAACAGGATCGACATAAGAAATATTTAATGCATATAACACATGTATTCAAAGACAAAGTCTCAATATTTGTATTAATGTTTTCTTCACATATAAGAAAGCTCAAAGTCTTTCTCTCCTCACTTCTATTTTTCATACAAATTTGCTCACCCTTGAATACTACGAGTATCCAAGTATTTATATAAGGAGAAGGAAAAAGAAAAAGAAGACAAAAAGGAGCCAACAACTATTTACAAAATATCTACAAAATATCTAAAAGTCAAAAAGTTGACTTTGGGCAAGTTTTTGGATGGCAACATCCCATGATGCAACATGGATGATGTCACCGTGTATGTCAACATGCTTTTTAAATATTTTACAAAAAATGCTCAATGCATTCCAGAAAGGAGAAACTACTCATCGCAGTGTAAATGGGTGCACTTGTCAGCATGTCGACACCACATTGTCAGCGCCTTTGTAAATGGGCGCACTTGTCAGCATGTCGACACCACATTGTCAGCGCCATTGGCACAACTTTTGGCATGTCAACATGACATTTTCTCCCCATTGGAAAATGGCTAAAAATGGCAAAGTCTGAAACAACTTGGTTTTTTTGAAAGGAGTTTTGGGCCATTTAGAACGTTAATAGACCTTATCAAGGGGACCGTAAGCGGAATTTCGGTATGGCTATTTGTAAAATTACCCTTGTCAATTTTACGGGATAATAGGTTGAAAGTTTGGTAGTCACCCTCCTTCAATTCAAGAAAAGGCAATCAAATTTCTTTCTAGATTTTGTCAACTCCCGCATCTATTTCTTGGGGATATAGTTATGGAAACATTTGGATCCATATTGCATTAGGGTGAAATGTAGTGCAGTCCTCTTCTTGGGAGGGCAATGAAAGATCCCAAACCCCTTTTTGCCTGAATACTTTTTTTTTTAAAAAATATTGCTCTGGCTCAAATCTGAACTGATAATACCAAAAGAATTCATAGAACACCACACTAAAACTGCATAGATAAATTAAATAAAGCAAAACCCCGCAAACCGGGTGAATACAGAAAAGGCGCCTAGGGTTTAACAGGCAGATTTCTTCATTAATAATTCAGCCGTGTTTTTAATAATGTTTTCTGATGCTAAATATTACGGCAATACAATTATAAATCTGCAGATAGATTTAATAACAAAGATTGACCAAAAACCCACTGTAAATGATTCAAACCAAACCGATTTGACATATATTTGCTGCTGGGAATTACAATAAATATCTATCATGAAAAATACCTCTGATACAACATAAAACCACTGTAGAAGAAGTCGCCCACTCTGGAAGTAGTCTGTATGCCCACTGCTGCAATTTATTTCTCTGTCTAACTGCTGGAATAATAAAACCCTGTGAATACCATGAAGATCCCTGTATGGAAACTTCTCTAACTGCTTCTGGGGTTTCCGTCCGCAAGAGGATTAATCCAGAGGGTTTCCGTCCTTGGATTCTGTCTGCATAGGCTCAGTGCTACCTGTCGGGGAAAAATAATAATAATCTGAATGCTCTTTCCCCAGGTCGCATTTTTCCCATATAGCCAAAAAACCCTCCAAAGGAACAAGTCGCACTTTTTTCCCAATCATAATTAATTTTTAATTAATTATTTTCCTTTTCCCACCAAGTCGCATTTTTGGGTTTATTTGGCCATTATCTAAACAAGTCGCATTTTTGGCTAGGAAGGCACTTTAAATGATTAATTAATTTATTTAAATGCACTTTCCTAAGTCAAAGTCACTTAAACAGTCTATTAATTCATTATATGTGCTTTAATGATATTTTACTTTATTTTGAGCACCATATAATAAAAATAATAAACCGAAGTCACCCTTGAAAACACCCTTTGGCTGTGGCGTAGACAAAACATGCCAAAGGTCTTCGACCAAACTATTCGAGAAAGAGGGACATTACAAGCAAAGTTGGAGAAATTGTTCTTCTCATCTATGTGGCCTAGGAAAATGGCGCAAAATACTTGAATTTATCATATATCGTATAAGATATATTTCTATCGACACCTTTTCCTAAATAATTTCTTGGATTATTGCTTTTGACCATTTGATATAGGAGGGAATGTTGCCGATATTTGAAGAAGTATCAAAAATTTCTTGAAATGATTTTAAATAGTTAAAAATCCCACACTTCTATTGCTTTGGGCAAAGCAAGTCACCATGGGTGCATTTTTATGAACCTTTTTGATTTGTGCCAATTATAATGACATTATTAGATAGTGGGTACAATTCACCCCTTTTGTGTAAACGGGCATGACACTTTTAGGGTTAACTGCTATGTTGCTAGGAAATAGGTATGGGTATGGGTCCGAAATGCGGAAATGCCGATTTTCAAAAAAACCTTGGGTACAAAACATTATGGAAACATCCGTACAATTATATATATATATATATATATATATATATATAGTACTCATTTTCAAAATTTTAGTCCATGGACCATAAGAGATAAAGCACTCAAAATATTTTGTATTCATTGAAGTTCAAAAGATTCATCATTCAACATGGTTACAATTTCAATGTTTCATATATACATGATTATAATCTAGATTCTAGAATATATCATCTTCAAGCTGCTCCTTGATGTTTCTAGGCAGGTATGGCGGGGTGCGGGAGTTTCCATGCATCATAGATTAACGGCCAACCCCACCTTTTTAGGCAATGGCTTCACCCACCTACCCATCTTTTGGTGAATGTATCTAGGCTATTTGGTAGGATTCCGCTAGATATATTGAAAAAGTAAGTATTCCATATCCAATAAGTGAGCAAGTCATAAAGGAAAAGTAGTATAGATAGGCCCTAAAAGTGTCATCATGTTTTGGATGAAATTTGCAGATGACCCAATAATGGCTGCTTTTTTGGGTGAAGACCAAGACTTGTACCGGTCTGGATATTTAGGCATGAGTTGACATCCATACTTTCAAAAATGTTTTCTTCTCTTACATATTGTCTCTTCTAAACATTACAGCTATAGTTTTCAGTTTGTTTTTCAACACTGTATTTCAGTAAGTTTCCAATATTAATTTGTGACAGTGTCAACATGTTGTTGTGTAAAAATTTTGAGACCAATGTCCAAATTTTATAGCATTGCAATTCCAGTATTCTACAGTTTTCTCTGATTTTCTATTCGGTTTATATTTTTTTTTGTCGTAGTTTTAAGTTTTCCCATTATGATTTACAACAGTTCCAAAAAAATCAGGAGCTCAGAATTTTAGTTTCAAATCTGTACAGTTTATAGCAGCAAGTCCATAATTTTCAGAACTAAAGTATTTTAAAATATTTATGTTTCTGACCTAGGATTTCTATATTAGGGTTTGCAGCAGTTGTAAGTTGCTCTATTTGGGCTCATAATGTTCTGTTGATTCCGATTTAGCAAACACAGCTTATTGCCTCTAAGGCTGTAGACAGTATCTTTAAAGTAATGGGTTTTGGAAAGTTGTTCATGATTAAAAATAGGTCATCTATTTACAGTCTAATTAAAATGACTCGTCTATCTTATGGAATGTGTTACGATATAACAAATTAATGTACCTTAGAGCTGGGGTCTTTAGGAGTTGTTAGTCTTTTAATTTTGCTAGTTGGTCAAGAATATTAAAGTTAAATATTTGTTTTTGTTTGTAATTGTTAGAAAACAAAAATGACTTTATCAACTCCAGGAGGATTCATAATTTTGTGGATGCAAAATTGGTGCCATCTACAGGTTTGACAGATGTTCCATTAAATAATTTTCAGGTGTTGGTGGTCAATGACAGCATGATGGAGTGCAAAGGAATGATAAAATATTAAAAAACATCAAGTTGCATAGCTATGAATTAATTTTTGATCTCTATGTGGTGGCTGGCTGTAGCAGCGGCTGATGTGGTCATAGGAATGCATAGGTTGAAGACCTTGGGTGAACTTCGGATGAATCTCGATGAGCTGTACATCAAATTTGAGGAAAGGCAACAACTGATTACAATTAGAGGGCTTGTAACAACTGCAAACAAACTGGTTTCAGCTCATAAAATTGGAAAACAACCTGCAAAAGATGAATTATTTTATAGTGTTTAATGTAATTCTATGAAAGGCTTCCATGTTAAAGTGGAAACACAAAATCCAGATAGAGAAAAGGAAGTGCAACAGGTGATTGATGATTATGCAGATGTTTTCAAGGACCTATCAACAGAGCATCTCCGGATAGATGGTAAGAACACACTATGAGTTGGAATGAAGGTCCAAACCTGTTAATGTTCTTTCTTATAGGTATCTAAAGCTATTCAAGGATGAAATTGAGAAAACAGTTTGAGTTACTGGAAATGGCGCATATAGTATGTGGCAAGAGCCCTTTTGCTTCTCCTATATTTTCAATAAAAAACACAGATGGTTCCTTCTGTATCTGTATTAACTGCCTGAAATTGAATAAAAAGACTCTCAAGAAGAGATTTCCCATTCCACGCATAGATGAATTATTGAATGAGCTACGTGGGGCTGCAGCATTTACAGAGATTGATTCGAAATCTGGTTACCACCAAAAAGTGTGAGGGAATGTGACCAGTTTTAAACAATACTCAAAACTCATCATGCAGTTTTAAACAATATTCAAAACTCATCATGGCCACTATGAATTTCAGGGTGATGTATTTTGGAGTAACCAAGCCAATCACATTTCAAGGTACAGTAAACCAAATTTTAAAGCCCTATTGGAGGAAGTTTGTCCTTTTTGTCTTTGATGATATCCTTGCCTACAGAAAAAATATGGAAGATCCTTTAAAGCATTTGAAAATTGTTTTAGAAACTTTGAGGGTAAACTCATTATTTGCAAAAGAATCAAAACATGACTTTGCAAAGTGCGAGTTTATGTATTTGATACATATAATTATGCCAATGGGAATTCTACAATGACAACAAGGGGTGAGATCTAATGGTGTGACTGTGTACACTTTTAAATTTATTTTGTAGATTAAATTTGACATCCATTTGACCGTCACTTAAAAAGTTGTTCTTTTTAATTCTTTTTGAGAAGTCAATAAAAAAATAGTAATATCTTGACCATATGGTAGAGTTTGGAGCTCTTTTTTTGGAAATATTTTTTGGTCACCAATTGGTGGGAAATATGAAGAACATGTAATGAAATTATTGTGACTCTTTCCTTTTTTGGAAAGATTTTTGGTCACTGTTAGTGGGAAATATGAAGAGAATGTAATGAAATTATTAATCAATGTGGCATGCGTAAAATCCAAGATGAGAGCCTTAAGATTGATATCTGTTGTCATTTTTCAAATAGATGTATTTAAGATATTTGTACTAATTGGTAAATCGCGAGTCAAGATTTATCTTGTAATGTCCCCAAATGGACATATTTGATCCTAAATGGATTTAAGGCCAATCCCAAACCCCCAAATACAATTTATAGAAGATGCAACAATTTATTAACATGCAGATCTGAATTTAATCTGAAAAGTGCGACTAGGGTAAAGTGGGAAACCCAAACAAATCAACCAATAAAATATAACTTCTCCACTCCAATCTGATCTACCAATTTTATAAAGCCAAAATATGAAAGAACATACATATTTTGATGCACAAGAAGGCTGAAATTAATTTATTTTGAAACCCCAGTTTGCAGAAAATTATGGCAACTTCAAAAATTCATAACTCACTCAAAAATGCTCCGATCCACACAAATAAACTATGCACGGATTCAGAAAAATAGGGAGAATGCAATGATGTTACCCATTCATGCAAATGACCACCATAAGTGCCCTAAACAGCCAAAACACCAATTCGCCCTTAGGGTTTTGGGCTGAAAAATTCATAAAAACATGATTTATTAACAACAATCCAGATCAGATCAAAACCCCTTTAAATACCTCAAGAAGTATCCTAGAAGTGGGTCGTACAATATGATAGAAGGCTGGAAAACACAGCTGCAAATTTGCTTCAAACCCTTGATCCAAAAATCTGCAAAAACTCTTTTATTCACTGCTGGAATAAATTGAAATATCGTTGCAAGTACAATGGAATCCCTTGTGTAGAGATCCCTCACATACTCTTGGGGTTTTCGTCCGCAAGAGAGTACTCCTAAGGGTTTCCGTCCTTAGAAATAATTCAGACAAAGCTAAAAGCTTCAATTAAAAATCAGAATTTAGAAGATGATCAAATGTGTCTCCAACACAAGTCAACTTGTCCTTTTAAAGAAGGAAGTGACCCAAAGTAGCCACACATGAGAACCAATCACTTTTGCCTTCATTAAATGTTTTATTCCAATCACTTTTCCCTCTCTAGACCAAGTCGCATTTCCTTAGAAAGAATAACTTATGACCCATGAACTTTTGCCTTTTTCTATTTTCTTTTGCCTCCTAGTGCAAGTCGCACTTTTCTAGAAATAAACAATTTTAGCTAAGTGCTTTTATCATTTGGTTCACTTTTCTATTTTTATTAAGTCTATAATATTTTATTATAAGTGCTTTTATAATATTTTATTTATTTTTGCACTTTATAATAAAATAATAGAACTTAAGTCACCCTTGTGTTCACCCCTTTAGCCGTCGGGTAGACAAAATAGGCTAAGGGTCTTCGAATGGGAAGGGGATATTATTGATCCAATGAAAGATTCAAGGTATCCTCGATTGGCCAAATCCCAAAAACATAACTCAGTTGAGGGGATTTAATGGGCCATGCAATTTCTATAGGAGATTAGTCAAAGGTTTTGGAGGTCATGACACCTCCTTACAAAAAAAGGTTTGTTCAAATGGTATAGGCAATAGAAGTTGCATTCCAAAATATCAAGAAGGTAATAATTTCTGCACTTGCACTTCCTGATTTTCACACCCCTTTATTGTGAAATGTGATGCTTCAAGTGTTGGCCTAGGACCTGTGCTCATGCAAAATCAGCGACCTATTGCTTTTGAAAGCAAAAATTGAATGAAAAGAGAATCTTTCATGCATCTATGATAAGGAAATGTTAACCCTTATGCATGCCATAGAGAAATTCAAGCCATATTTGCTGGGACAACACTTCATTATTTGAACAGATCATCACAGTCTGAAATATTTATTATCCCAAAGGAATCTGAGTGAACAAGAAGCAAAATGGGTAAGCAAATTACAAGGGTATGATTTTGAAATCCAATATAAGAAGGGCATAAATGATGTTGTTGATTCCTTATCAAGGCTACATGAGCTGCGTGCAATATCTGTGGTGGAAAGAAGAAATATTGGCTGAATATGCAAAAGTTGAAGCAACCACTGGTATGTTGTGAGTCTCGGAAGGAACTCGAGAGGAGGATAAAAAGTGCACTTTATTAGGTGATTTGATTTTTGCAAGAATTGTTTTCAAATTAAAGGAGGGACTAAAAGAATGCCACTCCTCGTCTGTTGCTGATCACACTGGCTTCTTTAAGATCTACTGCAATTTAGAAGAAGCAAACTTTTTGGAGGGTTAAAAGAAGATGTCAAAACCATCTCATATGTTTAGCAAGATTATTTTACACTGGAATAATTGCTCTGTTTGGGTTTGTAATGGTAGGATGTTACTGTTGAGGCTGATTAGGGATGATTTGGTCTTGAAGCTGAGCTTTATTTTGTGACAAGCAAGAATATAAGGTTGATAGGGTCTAGGAGCAGGTTGAGATTGTTGTCTCCTCATGATAGTCATGTCATTAGCCATGTTTTTGAGTAGGGTCTTTACCTCATCTAGTTCATTTGCTAAAGTATTGGGAATGGCGACAAGCAGTAGAGGGTGCTATCTCAGGGAATAAAGGCATATGAGGCCTTGGGAATAACTTTCTTGCTTATGTCAAGCTATTTTCAACTCAAATAGCAATATCATAAGCATTGGGGAGGATAACTCCACCCATAGATTGTATCGTGACTGCTATATCAAAATTTAAAGCTCTCAAGAAGTATAGGATAGTGGTATAAGGTGATGGCTTTACCAAGAGTGGAATTCTGCCCCATCTTTTCTGAAATCTGAAGTTGAAATCAGATAACGCTTATGTTGTTACTCTCTTTATGGTAGTCAATTGTTCCACTAGTGACATGTTGTCACTCTTGTCTTGAAATTGCTTCTCCAACTTTTCCCCAAATTCATCCCAATTATGTATGGAGTTAGGTGGGAGGTAGACAAGGCAAGGGCTTGTCTTCGAGGAAGAGGCCAATAATCTTATTACAACAACTTGGGTAACATGATAGACAGAGGATAGATGAGTAACATCTTTGATATGATGAATGGGGTTGGCCTGATTTTGGATAGTGAAATATGGAAGGTTTTTGAAAGTTGAAGCTCGGATATCATTCCACACATTCAAGGCTAAAGGACCATCAATGTTGAAGGCAATGAAGTCATAATTTCCTTGATGAGCCAAGAAGGCAAGAGGTTGTAAGCTTTCTTGAAGGATATGGGCAAAAATACCAAGTGGAGCAGTGGCTTTAACTCTGTGGTGAAGGTGGGATACCTTAGACCTTTGCAGAGATATGCTCCCATACCTTTTCTTGGGTGATAACTATAAGAATTCAGTGAACTAACCTTTAACAACACTTTTTCTTGTCACAATACTTCTCATATGCTTACACAACAATTGGAAATGTAATGTCCCCTTTCTTGAAACAATATAAATTGAAGGTTTTTTGCTCATCTTCCTTTCCGTGGGCAAGAAGAAGCTAAACAAGGGGAAAACTTGAGCTATATTTCAGTTTTTTTTATTCATATTTAAATTTTTATTTTGTGTTTTGCCTTTTCAACCGGGTTGGCTGGGTTAGAGAGCTCCCAAGATAAAATTAGAAAATAAAACAAGCTTCCAAAGAGGCCAGTCTTGGGGTAATTCACCCCTTAGACCTTTGGCGCCACCATAAGGGTATAAAGAGAGTCGCATAGGCTCATTTTTGGCATATATACTTTTTATATACTTGGTTCTAGAGTTGGTTGCTCTAATCCAAATCCACTAAGGGGCAACAATCTATTAGTGTGGCATCCAAGGAGGACAAAACCCTTGTGGAATATTGGAGAACGAAACTCTCCAATTTGGTGGTGATTGAGGACATCTTTGAAGACTATCTTGCTGGTTTACAACTAGGGCTTGGAGAAGAAGGAATACCAAGGGTTTTGGTATTATTTTATGCCCCTCTCCTAGGGAGCGACTTGTATAGGAGTGTGATTGGGTCCTTTCTAGGGCACGAATCTACATTCTAAGTTGATATTTGGACTTCTCATATTTTATAAGGCTGATATATTGCATATTTGTCATTTGTTGGGGTTTGGAGACCTCATTTTTAGCTCATTTTGTGGACTGCACTTCTGCTGTCATAAAATTAATTGCAGCTGGGTATTATTTCATATTTTGGCACATGTTTGGGTTGTTTTGGCTTGGTGTTTGTTCCATTAATTCAATATAATTTGGAGAAGGATTTGTACACTTGTTTTCAGCTTATTTGGAGGGTGTTTGATGCCCTAAAGTGCAATTTTCAGTTCGCTGCTAGGGTTTCAGTTAATGTTGGAATTGCTGTTATAAGAATCAAATTTCATTCATATTTGGAATTGTGTGAATTCCTTGTTTGTATGTTTCAGCCCTAGAAAGGGACATTACAAGAAATTAGAAATCAAAGCATAATAGAGTCACTAGGTTCTTGCAAATGGTTTAAAAACTAGAAAAAACTAAGAACATACAAAATCTTAAAATCACAAAGCATGTGTTCTTGCATCACAAGTATTGCAAATTTTGTATCAAAAACACAAGAGGTTCTATCGGGCGTGCCAAAAACTGTCGGCCGCTGAAAATGTGCTCTCAAGAGCACCAAATGAGGATTGGTGCCTCAACAAATTCAATGGGAAAACCTCTAAGATGGAAACTTGGCTCCTTGAGGCAAACCTTTAGAGAAAGCTGGCTCTTATCCAAACTAAACTAATGTTATCACTAATCCACTCTAATCTACCACTTGTCGGGAAAAGAAGGAAGAAACATGGCGATACACCAAAGGAGTTGTGGATCTCTCTCTCTCTCTGAAGCCTATCTTAGGCATATTGTATCAAAATCCTTCAAATACCACACACACGGTGTGTATCACAAAGAATAACAGAGAGGTAAGACACAATAACACAACAATATAGGTTTGAGGTGAGCCATATTAGGAGTCATATTAAAGCGTGAAGTATGCACAATCTGTTACACCTATTAGACAGGTACTAATTACATTACAAGACTCATAAACAAAGATCTAGGCACTTGGAAACCTAGTCCTCAAAAGAGTAGATTGACTTTGCATTTGAGAAGGAGGAACCTTTTACGATGAAAACACTTTACATTTTGTAGAGTAGGGAAGAGAGAAGAGAGGGAAAGTTGAAACTTGGAAGCCCAAAAGCCTGCTCAAATGTGGTTTTAGACGATAAACACGCAAATCAGACTCCCAGCTGTAAAATTCTCTACAAAAGGAATGTTAGATCTCAAATCCTTTGAAAATGGGCTGTGCATTGATGTAGAATAGGTCCCCATACTGATCAAGGTAGCTTTGAATTTGCATCTAACTTCTTTTAATGTGACAAATGGTTTGCAAGAGCTTTGGTTGTTTACTACTCTAAAAAGGTAAAAGGTTTAGGGCCCAAGATATAATCCATTTGATAACATTTTTCAAGAGCTTTTCAACGAGTCCACTCTTGCGTGATTTGGTGCTCTTAATCAAAAAATATGGTTAGAAAACTAAAAAATATACTGTTTGCTCATGTCATTAAAACTCAAAGAAAAATTTAAATCTTCAACTATAGTCCTATACCGCTTTTGTCATTGGGCCATGTGTCGAGCCCTATTGGCCACTCAAAAGGCGGCAACTCATCTCTATCTCATGTGGACCCCTCAAATTGGTATCACGTGGTAGGCTCACGATTGACTTGTTGTTTGGTGCCATGTGGTCGCCTCTCTCATGGGTTACGGGCCCCAAACTCCTTTTCTTGTTTCCACGCTTCTCTATTTTCCCGGCCTAGGTCTCGCTCTCCTCAACAATCGACCAGTCCATGAGTGGTGCCACGTGGTGGGCCATGATTGGCTACCAGATTTGGGATGGGCTTCTTGTTGGTGCCATGTGGCAACTTCTTGTTGGCTACGGGCCCTCGGGATGGCTCTGGGTTTCTTGAGTCTCTTCCACGTTTGCTTTTATTCCTCGACACCTGAGCTTTTGAATGCATGCCATGTTGCTATTTCTCATTGTCTACTGAGCTCTCTTGATGGGTGGCAAGTGGCTGCTTTTCATTGGCTATGGGCTCTCCGGACGGGTGCCAAATGGCCGCTTTTCATATGCTATTGGCTCTTCGAATGCATGCCACATGGGCACTTTTCATTGGCTACGGGGTCTCAGATTCATGCCATGTGGCAGCTTTTCATTGGTTATGGGATCTCCGAATGCATGCCATGTGGCTGCTTTTCATTAATCACGCTCTCCGGATGTGTGGCATGTGGCTGTTTTTCATTGGCTATGGGTTTGGGCTCCTTTTTGGCCTTAGCTAATTTTTCCCTATCGATTGCCATCTAAGCGCCCATTCCCATGCACTCTTATCTTCGCCGGAATGTCGACACATGGCATGATCTTGGGCTGCTCTTCATTTCCTCCTTGTCTTAGTCGATTTCGGCCTCAACAAAAAGGTTAAGTTATTGGGAGCCTTTGCTCCACTTAACAAAGGGAGTGCTTTTCAATTTAACCACTAAAAATGTTCCCGTCCTTGGCGAATGTGGGGTAAATCCCCCAAGCCAAGACTAAAGGCGGCTGCCATTGTTGAAGCTTGTGTGCAACTGTGTCGAACCAAACGGCAACTTAAGTCCCCCGAAGGCAGAGATCAATTGTAGAATGCACTGTAAAGCTTTAAATTGACTCAGGGATGACTGTGAATGTAAGGCCCAAATCCATCCCAAAAGCTGATTGTGAAAGCAAGGAAGATCTTAAAATTGTCCCAAAGCATGTGTGTAAACTGTAAAAATCTTGAAAACTATCCAAGACCAACTATGAACACTTTTAGAAACCTCTGTCAGTTGAGAATACGTCCCAAATGTGACTACGAAGGAGAGTAAAACAGAATTCCACCCCAAAACCAACTGTGAAGCCATGCAAGACAGGAAACAAAGTAAGGATTTCAAACGAATGAAACCAGATGAAGAGAAGGACATTCTCATGATTCCAAACCTTCCAAAACCTTTGCGCACACTTTCCAAAGCTCCTGCAAACTGAAAACACTCGAGAGAAACCATGAAAGCATTTTAAAACGTGAGAGATCCAGGGAGTTATATTGTTCAGTTGCTTAAATTGAAGCAGCTGCTCATTTTGGCAACATGCTAGTAGAAAAAGGTGATCAATATGGGGTTCTAGAGCTTCTAGACCTCCCTTGTAGGGATTTGTGCCAGTTTAGGATCATAATTGTTAGATTTGAGAGAGCATGTCTTGGCTACCATGAGAGAGTAGGTCTTGGCTATCTTGAGAGAGCAGGTCTTTGCTCCCTGAGGCCACATTGGGAAATAATGATTAATATGAATCTTCTTCCACTGACCATGAGAAGATAGATCATGTGTTATCAGTTGATTCTTCCCATCAAAAGGAACCAAATATTGAACCATCATTAAAGTGACTGAAATCAGAACATCCACCACCTATACCTAAGCCTTACAGACATCTGAGATATTGGGCTTTCGTGTTCTCAATCTAGGTTTTGGCATTCTTCTTGTCACATATATTGGAATGGCATCTGTGACTCTCATTATTTGATTGTACAGAAGTGTAAATGGAAAAATCATGGATTGCTATGTATTGTGAAGATTGATTTGTGGTTGGATTGGTAGTTGGTCATGGCAGCTTTGATGTTGAATTTGAGAATATCACATTTTCCAGTCTCCTCTAAAGTGGGGCCACTTGGCTCCAATGGAAGGTGATTTATCATTGAATTGCATGAATGTTACTCCACTCTCTTCTTGATAGTGTTGGAACATTGTGGTGGTTGCTGCTTTATTTCTGTCCATTGAGCAGTGGTGAAGATACACATGTTGAAGGGAAGAACATCTTGTTGTGTGTGACTTTTTGAGCACTTGTGGAGCCATTATTATTCATGGAGATTATCTTTGGCAATGCAGGGGCACCCTTGGGGTATAAGCAATCTTGCATCAACCAAAAGTATGCAGTGTTAAAGTGATGTCAAGCTCAATATTTTCATCATTCTATTGTAGAAGGGGATCTCCAATAAGCCATTGTGTCTTGATGGCTCATGCTGTCGTCAACCACAAAAGTATCTGATTTGAAGTTGTGATTATTGGTCCAAAACATTCAAAACATCTGAGATGGCATTTCATCAAACACTTGGCATGCACATGTCATGGTTTGAGTAATAGAGGAGGAATCAATTGGTTCTTTGATCACATATAAGATGGGATTTTGATGCATATGATGAAAACAAAAAAAAACTTGACTGTAGAAGCAGGTTTTACACCAAAACTGGCTCTGAGAGATGATGTAAGTGATCCTGAAGATGAACAAGGAGGAGAAGAACACGAGCGTGCTAATGAGCGACAATTGGATGCGAGTAAAGATAGGATCATTAGAGCTCTCTCAAGGATTGGAAGTGAAACTAAGATGAAAGTATCAAGCTTCATAGGAATTTTGAACTTGGAGGAGCTGAACAAAGGAGGAATATTTTCTGAACCATTTGCAAATCTGGAGGCATGTGCTGCAAAGTCCTTATTGATAGTGGTAGCATGGATAATTTGATGTCAGATGAGATGGTAGATAAGTTTAGGTCAGAAGATCAGCACACCCAAATCCATACAAGGTGTCATGGTTGCAAAAATGCATCAAAGTTTGGTAAATGAACAATGTTTGATCAATTTTTGGACTGGGCTGTACAAAAAATGTTTGGTGTGTAATGTCCCTTTCTAGAGCTGAACTGAAAAGCAACAAAATAACACAAATCCAAACTGAAATATAAATTGATTTTTATATCAGCAAACTGGAAAATAGAACAGCAGTCTGATTTTTAGAACAGCAAGAAAAGCAATAATTCATCAAAATATCACCATTCATGATATCTGAAGTATATAGAGGCACACTCTAGGAATATTTTAGAAAATTATCAACCAAGAAATCAGCCTCTAAACACAGCTGGAAATTAAATAAATGATAGCAGAGTATTTCCCTTATGAAATAGTTGGAAATGAATGATTCCAAGCCCTAAAAATGAAGTACAAAGTAGATTCCAACTGCCAAAAATATGGAGAATGCAATGATGGCCGACTTGAGCGGTGTTGTACCCTAGAAACCACCCATCTCTTCCCCAAGGTGGGTTGCTCCCCTAGGAGAGGGGCTGAATTTCACCTTAGAACCAAACCCTCATTGAAAATAGGCCTTATCCACCACTTTGAAGCACTTGGAACAATTAATTGAAGAGTTTTCGTTCTCCAATTATCAAGGGAGGGTTTCGTCTTCCTTGTGAAGCCACACCAAAGGATTTTTGCCCTCTAGTGGAATGGAAATAGAGCAATCAGCCCCAAAACCAAGTAATAAGATAAGATAAATATATTAATGTCCAACAAATGACCACAAAAGTAGGTCAAAGGGACTGCAGACAACAATGAGCACCGATACAAAGCGGGAAAACCAAAGAGTTCCTGAGAAAGACAAGTACAAAAGCCAGAAGAGGTGGCCAACTGGAAGGAGAAATCACATGCACCCAAAATGGGGGTGGAAATACAAGTGAGAGGAAGAAAGGGGGAAAGACGACCAAGGAGAAGAAAAGAGGAAAGCCCATCAAGGAATGGTAGATCCATCTCTCCTAACATCCGAGGCTGATTGGAAAAAGTTGAGGATAGAATGCCGACCCGTCGAAGAGAGAGTCTGCCTACTATATCTATGCTCTCTTTGGACACGTACTATCCCTCCGATACCTATGGATTTAGTCTGTTTCTTGAGGCTAGATCTAGTAAGGGCATGCCTTTGATGGCTCGGGGAGTGATGGATGGTTTCCCTGGGCCGAATCGATATGGAGGAAGACGTGGGGTCGGTCTCACAAAGGTGATTAGTGCCTCTCTCCGAAGGTAACACCATGAAGAAAGAAATGATCCGCTAGGTAGAGTCCGATCTAGGACGCGGTTGAAGAGTGTCTTTGAAGAAGCTTCAAAGCCTCCTATAATGCAAAATTATAATAAAGATGCATGCCCAAAATGAGCCCAAACGACTCCTTATATATCCTTACGGTGGCGCCAAACCACATGAGGGAGTTTCCTCGTGACGACCTCGTAATGAAGTTGCTTTTTCTTTTTGTCTTTGGCTTTTACTCCTCCAACCCAACCTGACCTAGCTAATGAAAGACTATGAAAGACAATGGTAAATGCTCAAAGAAAACTAAAAACATTAACAATTACTTGTAATGTCCCCTTTTCTAAATTAAAAATAATTAATAATATTTTAAGTTGGGCCCAGCCAATTCTTATTTTGGGACAACTTCATATTATTATTATTAAAATAAAAAGTATTTTTAAATACTAAAATAAAAGAAAAAGGAGAGGTTGTCCCTCTTTAGGAGGGAAAACAAATATTAAAAAAGAAATAAAGAGGCCTACATGGAGCGCTCCACAAAGAAAGAAAAGTAAAGGCTATAAAAGCAAATGATGGGGGCTCATTTGTGGACATCATCTTATGAATTATATACTTCTCTTTTGGAAATTGGAGCATTGAGCTCTCATTTTCACCCTTTGAGGACGAAAACCCTCATTGGATCCTATTGGGGATGAAAACCCTCAATAGTCACAACACTTGGGGACGAAAACCCTCATTTGTTGCATTGGCGACTTCATCTGGGAGTCACATTGGAGCTTTAAAATTTAGAATTTCAGAACGGAAAGGGTTTTTATCAATGCTAGGGCACACGTTCCAATTAGGGCATGTTTTTTGGGGGCTGCCACATTCATTTCCAGCTTGATCTACCCATTTGGAGATTTTAGGATCACTTTTTAGTGGGTTTTCATGGTTGGAAAAATCTGACTCTAATTTTATTGGATAGTTGATATTTTTGTGGTCATTTTGAGCTATCATTTACATTTTATCTCCAATTATATAGGAAGATATGGAATTTTGAAGTTTCAGTTGTTTTTGAGCAATAATTAATTCCAAGCGTATCTGTAATTTATTGTTGAAGCATTTATTTTGCATGAATTCATCAAGTGTTTCATGTTGTTGATGTATTTTTGAAGATTTGTGTGTGGGAAAGGCTAAAATTTGAATTCTACCAAAGGTTGAGTTTTGTGGACCTAAAACAGGTCACTGCCCCAATTTTTGCATAAAATCAATTTGCAGTCCTAAAATCAAGTTTTCTACGTGTGGTTAGCATCATTTTCGGCAATGTTCCATTAGGGTTTTGGGGAAAATCGAAATTCCTCAAATTTGAGGCCGAAAGGGACATTACATTACTTCGCTTGTTCACCTTCTTCCAGCCCACGGGAAGTGGAATGAGCTAGAAGTCTTCTAATAGATTAATTCGAAAAAGGGGACATTACATGGTGTGATATCATAGCCCATGGATGTATGTCATGTGTTTTTGGGTAGATTGTGACAATTTGATTAGAAGGCCATACATGATGGTAGGGCAATACCTACACCTCGAGAAGATTGGAAAGAAATATACCTTGAGCTTGTTGAAGGATAGAGAAGGAAGTGAACAACAGTCCTAAAGTTCTAATTGTTTCAGGAAAATAGTGTTTGAAAGTGGTAAAGAAAGAGAAAGCATGCTTTGCTTTCATTTCCAAACCCATGCAAGTGGGCACAACAAATAAGACAAGTTAAACACACAGTGAAGGGTTTGTTGGATGACTACGTAGAGATTATCTCCGATGATTTACTAGATGGATTACCACGAATGAGGAGCATGAATCACTACATGGATTTGTTTCCTAGATCTAGTTTGCCAAACAAGGCTACCTATACATTGACGTCCACCGAGAGTGAGGAGGTGAGTAGGTAAGTGCAAGAGTTGTTGGAAAAGGGTTTAATCAAAGAAAGATTAAGCCCATGTGCAGTTCCATTAGTGTTTGCATCCAAGCAAGGTGGATAATGGTGTATATGTAGGGATTGTAGTGCCATCAACAAGATAGCAATCAATTACAAATTTCCATTACCTTGGATGGATGACTTGATGGATTGTTTGAGTGGAGCAAAATACTTCACAAAGTTTGATTCAAAGAGTACATACCACCAAATCAAAATTTTAGGAAGGGGATCAATGGAAGACCACATTTAAAACCAAGGAAGCTTTGTATGAGTTGTTGATTAAGTCATTTACTTTGACAAAAGCACTAACTACATTCATGAGACTCATGAAGTGTTGAAACCGTATCTTGGTAGGTTTTTTATTGTTTAACTTTATTTCGATGATATTCTGATTTTTAGTTAGACAAAAGAAGCATTTAATGCATGAGACAAGCGTTACAAAGATTTAAAGAAGGGAAGTTGATAAATATGAAAAATGCAGCTTTGTAAAGACCGATATGGTTTATTTGGGCTTTTGGTCTCAAAGGATGGACAAAGCATGGATCTGAAACAAGTAAACACCATTTTGCAGTGGTGAACACGAAAAAGCATGTTCAAAGCTAGAAGTTATCATGGGTTAACTAGTTTTTAACCAGAAATTCATTGGCAATTTCAGCAAGATTTGTGCATCCATAACTGAAACAATGATTGATGATAGAGAGATTTTCAAGCGGTCAGTTGCAGCTTCGAAAAGCTCTGTTGAGCAAGGTAACCAAACAACCAGTATTTGCATTGTTGGACTTGAACAAGGTGTTGTATGTTGATTGTGATGCTAGTGGGACAGTGATAGGGGTTGTTTTGAGTCAAGAGGGAAGACCTATAGGTTTTTTTAGTGAACAGTTAAATGATGCCAAGAGGAAATATTCCATGTATGATAAAAAGTTCTATGTAATTGTGCAAGCCCTTAAAAATAAACACTACTTCCGAAAGAGTGTCTTGTACGTGGATCATCAAGTACTACAGTTTATAAACAGATAAGGAAAGTTGAATCAAAAGCATATGAAATGAGTTGAAACATCTGAGTGGGAAATATAAAAAAGTTGCAAATGCATTGAGTACAAGATGTCTCTTGTTGACTGAAATGAGGGTAGAGGTGATTGGGTTTGATTCCATGAAGGCATTATATGAAGAGGACACAGATTTCAGAGATGCATGGACATGTAAGAGTTCAACCAACATCGGCAGAAGTCCATGGCTGGATTTATTTTTGCAAGATGGATTGTTGTCCTAAGGATCACAATTGTACATACCACAAGGATCAATGTGGGAAAATTTGATAAAGGAAAAGTATAGTGGTGCAATGGCTGGACATTTTAGCATGGATAAAATATTGACACAACTGGATGAGAGGTGTTATTGGCCAAAAATGATTGCAGATCTAGAGAAGTTTGTGCAAAGTTGTAGAATTTGCTAAAATGCAAAAGGCAAAATTCAAAATAGAGGATTGTACCAACCACTTCTGATACTGGAAAGAGCATGGGATGCCATTAGCATGGACTTCGTGCTTGTATTGCCATGAACATACAAGGGTAATGTTATCCAAACATTTGAATTTCATGAGAATTTGGCACAACCATTCAAAGTTTTGTCGAGAAAGATGTTTTGAAGTTATGCCAAATCAGAAAAAATCAAAAAACTTGCTTAAGTATTGAATTTTCCCATGTCAATCGAAGAATCAAACTTTTGGAGCGAATTTGCAAGTTAACTTGTAAATTGCATTTCAATTTCGAAAGTCCGATCAACACTTTGTAGTGTGCATTGGACTATTGGACCTTAATTGTACATTTGCATTTTACATGCAAAATGCAATTCAAGTTTCAAAATCCGATCAAGTCTAATCCAATGCCTATTGGACCTTCAAAACTTCAAAACACATTTGCATTTTACATGCAAAATGCAAATGAAATTTCAAAGTTTGACTTACTCTCCTCCAAAGTGTCAATTGGAGAATTAAGGTTTCAAGCACTTTTGCAACTTGCGTGCAAATTCCTATGATAAATATTAGTATTATAGAAAGGAATTTTACTTGTCATTTTCATATCATACATTTTGTTCTTTGAGCTTGAAAGTCCGCTTGAAACTCCCCTGCGCATTTCAAAGAATTTCTTTGGGATCTTGCCAAAACCTTCAAACCCATTTCACGTCTAGGTGAGAAGAATATTTTACATATGTTTTTGTTTGATTTTGAGCCCTCTTTTCTCAAAAAAGTTTGTATCCTATCTAGTTAGGGTTTTCACGTTTTTGCCAAAGTGGGCTCGACAAGACATTGTGCCAAAAGTGTGTTTTTGACCATTCAATTGTTAGTGAAAATTTCAAGGTGCAAAGCAAGCGTTTGTTCGTCGGATTTTCCCAAATTGCAAAGCAGATTTGAAATTCCGTGGGTGTTCATTGAGTTTCTCAGGCTGTTTTTCAAGATGAAAACTCTACAAGAATGTCGTGGACTTCTCCAAGTGTTTTGCAAGCTAAAAAATCTGCGAAGTGTTCATCGGACTTTTCCAATTACAAAGCAGGTTCGAAAGCCCACTAGTGTTAAGCGACATGCTCAAGCTGTTTAGCAACCTTATAAGAACAACAGTTTTTATCGAACTTTGCAACTCTGAAACTCTGCTAGTGTTGATCGAAGTTTGGACTTGCAAAAACAAGTCAAATCTCCGCCATGAGTTAATCGGACTTATTGCCTGTAAAGTAAGTTAAAGACCTACCAGTGTTATTTGACTTCCCCAATTTTTTTACCAAGTCCAAAACTCTGCCAAATGTTAATTGGAGTTTCAAGGTGTTATTGCAAGTAGAAAGTTTGCCCCTCATTTCTGCAAGTTTTTGGGAACTTTTCTTCAAGCAAATTTTCTCAGACATGAAATATCAATTCCATGGGGTCACTCCCCATCCAACTTGGAGCCAAATGTTGGTAAGATTACAGACACTGACTTGGGGCATTCAGGTCGAATTCAAGAACGACAGGGTACAAGGAATCTATGACAACGACATAACATTGGCTGCAACTTTTCCTATGTCTTCTCAATGCCTGGAATTTGTGTTGGAGTCAGCACAATACTGTGAAAAAGATACATTATCAGTGAAAAACTCCAAAGTTTAACATCTCCTTAGACTAGATGCACAATATATCAAGGATATGTTCAAAATTTTGGATTTCAATGAATCTATGAACATGTCTCCACAATCAGCTCAATGTTATTGGAATGTTTACACTGGGTTGTGTACAAAAATGGTGAATAAGCATTGGCTTGAAAAGGAAAAGGCTTGTGCCTCTAGACCGTGCAAAACATTTCCAAGATCAGATTTCAAGCAGGAAGTCAATGACATAATCATGGACCTGAATCAGATAGTGGTTAACCTAACGACTCGTGAATTTCAGGAGTAAATGTTCCAGTACATCCACATCATCAGATAGAATAAACAATACATTAGCGATTCAATACAGAAACAACTTTTTTAGGTGTGTGTGAGAAATAAGTTCTGTATGACTTCGTGCCTTGTGTATGCTGCAACAAGGATCAAATTGTTTCCAGGGTCAACTTAGGCTGGTCAATTAGATCAATAGCAACAATCAATTGTATCTTAGGCAAACTGAAGGTCCCTGATTGGTTGGGCAAAGTTGTGTAGAAGAAGAGGAAGGCTGTGGTACAACCAAAAATGATTGATTTTAGTGGCTTGGACTTAAGGTGATCTTCCTCCTGGACAGCAAAGGAAGCTGAAAAAGTTCAAAGATCTTCACAAAAGAAAGGAGAAAGATTCGCCAAAGTTGCTGTGCCCCCTATAGACAAGGGGAAAGAAGTCTTGGCTCAGGATTATGAGATCTCTAGGGTTCACCTAGGTAAGATAACATGCGAAGGAGCTAAACAAGATGTGCAGTCCGCGATTGGCACACTGTTTGAGAAGATGGATACTGTAATATCCCCTTAGGGCATAAAATAAGAAATTATGGAAATTCCCACAAACCCTTACACAAACATATAACAACAATCTGATTTTTTAATTAAAAACCCTTACAAAACAACAAACTGAAATCTTCAATTATTCCTCAAATATCATCAAACGGGAATACCCACAAGGGGAAAAGCGTCTAGAAATACTCTAGGAACATGAATATGCAAACAAATAATTTTTCCCACCAAAGTCTGAATTTATTTTATTTATTTTGCAACTGGAAATACAACAGTAAAACAGCTGACCGTATGTTGCTAGAACTGAAGGAAGAAAGGCTGAAGAGGCTGTCCTAGGACAAATTAAGACCTTTGGCAAGCTCTAACACTGAATGCTTGGCCTGAAATACCTGCAATAGTCCCCACAAGGGGTCGCCGCATTCCTTAGAGGATCGCCAGCCCAAAAATGCTGCTGTTACACTTCCCAATGCTGCTCACACTAGTAGATGGATGCCCTAGCTGGAATAGGACTGAAAATCTGCTCTTTGGTGTGTGCCCTAGTTGTTAAACCCCTGAAAACAGCCTTGAATTTGTGCCCTAACTCTGATTGACTCAATTGAAGCTCAAGTGTGACATCCGTATGAGACCACCAAGGAGAAATTGAGGGTTTTTCGTCCCCAAGATCTGAATGCTAATGAGAGTTTTTGTCTGCAACAGCTTGCCAATAAGGGATTTTGTCCTCAATAGCTGAAGGTGAAAGCACAAGCTCCAACTCTCCAAAAAAGAAAATGTTGTAAATGTAATCATCCCCCATTTCACCCCCAAACGACCTCCTTTATAGCTTTTGGGTGGCACAAAACTCGAAATAAAGGTCCCAAGTTGGGTGCCCCACTTTGGCAATTAAAACAAATAAAAATAAAGTAATTTCTTACTTTATTTCACTTAAGTGGTGCTTTAATATTTCTTTTTGCTTTTTCCTTCATAAAGCCACTTTTAAATTAATAATAAAACATGAGTGCTATAATAAAGTTATTTTAGCACTTAATGTTAAATTATTAATTTTTTTCCTTATTTTCCATCCCATTAGCCCACAAGAAAATAAAAATAGGCTAAGAGTCTTCTCCAGAATTAATTTTGAAAAAAGGGACATTACAGATAAAGATCAGGCCATCGAGGAGCAGTTGAAAGGAAAAGTTGATCAGCTCATGGCCATAGTTCAAAAAATGATCAAGCCTATCCAATCTTCCAGCCCCTCCGCTTTGAATCTCAAATGACCAACATTGACACACACTTAATGTAGCTGAAGAGATTGGTTGTATGGGTCGGGCTGCCAATGAGTGGTCTATGAAATTGATTATACAAGCCCAAAGAGTGATTACAGATGCTATGAAGATCCATGGAGAGATTTCCGTAGAAATCAATGTGACAAACAAGACTTTGAATAGATATAAAGTTGAAATCAACTTGCTTATTCAATACTTGCCTAAACTTGAAGCTTTCCAAAGGGTTAACATTGATATTCTCATGGCCAAAGGTGTCCGGGTGAGGAGCAACGAGGGGATCAAATTCAAATTTTAGGTGCGACTAGGTTCACGATTTGGATCTTTCAAGAACGTGTTGAGAAACTAAGGGAGTCCTTGAGTGAAGGAGTCGATGTTGTTCATGACATAGAAGAGGTCATTGAAAAGATTCCTTGCTCCTTATGTGATAGTCGGGACTTTCACACACACAAGAGGAATCGTTGAACAATTCAAACAATTGGTGATCAAAGAGTCAACTCTAGGGAGTGCTTTCAATTTTGACTCTAAACAATTTGTCAAATATCAAAATACATTTGACAAATTGACCAAAGAATCAAGGGCACTTCGGAAAGTGCCTCGCCGTATGATTGCCATTGAAATGGAATGTCAAATAAGTGTTATGTACACAAGTAGCTGGATGAAGATCCTATTTGGCGGTCTTCTCAAACTTTGATGCGTACGGGAGAGGATCCAATTAGCAAAGGCGAAGGCCATTGATGTAGATGAAAACTCTAGAAAACAATTGCAAAAGGATTCATCTTTGGTAACGAGTTAGGTCAAGGTGAATGTGCAATTCCAATATCTTGTATTTTTATCATTGTAAAATTGCACATTCCATTTTTGCAAGTTGCAAATTGACTTTGTCAATTTACAAGTCCTTGGAAAAATTGACTTTGTCAATTTATAGAGTCCTTACTGAACTTGACTTTTGTCTCTCATACATGTGCAAATAGACTTTGTCAAAGTGCAAGTTTCTATTATTAGAAAACTTGACTCTTTCTTCCATGTATGTAGCTATAAAATAGGAAATATTTTCCTATTAATATTTGCATTGAAATAATTGAAAACAACTTTTTGGCAGTAGAAAAATCTTGGAGAAAAGGAGATTGTAGAAGCTTTGTATTCAACATTTTTCCAAGTTGAGAATAAAGAGAGATTTTCAGACTGTGTTGAAATTTATCTTAATCATTGTTATTTGCTCTTATGCTTTGTTATTTGCTCTTATGCTAAATATAGACATGATTAATTCTCTATTTCTAGAATATATTTATTGGTAAATTGTCATCGTTGTTAACTATGCTCGTGTGATTAAGATAGGATCCACTTTTGCCTATTGGAAAACACAAGTCTTTCCCCTTTCTTTTCTATACAACTTTCTTTTATTCTATCCATTCATTCCCTTTCACTCTATTTTCTTTTTGAGCAAGTTACAATCTTTTGGAATGATATCCCGAACCCCCTAGAGATAGATCAGTATAAATATTACATATTTTTCATGCAATTTTGTTTTTAATAAAGGGTGCCTCCCCATTTTAATAGAGGGACTTTGACCCATAACACTGTTGTCAAATCCTTATATTTTGCACCCGACAAAATATATTGTCAATAGGTAATGACTGTATCTTTGTTGTTAGTAGATTTTCGAAAATGACACACTTCATTGCATGTATGAAGTGACGCCACAAATATTGGAAGTTTGTTTTTCAAAGAGGTAGTTAGATTGCATGAATTACCTAGAGTATAGTTTGAGATAGAGATACTAAATTTCTGGGTCATTTATGGAGGACTTTGAGAAAGAAATTGGGTACCAAGGTTGAGTTTCACTTGAACATACCATCTACAAACGAATGGGAAAACCAAGGTGGTAAATAGGAGTCTTGGTAATCTGCTGAGATGCTTGGTGGGAGACAATCCCAAACAATGGGATTTGATCTTAGCTTAAGCCAAGTTTGTGTAAAATAACTGCGTTAATAGAAGTACAACAAAACATCCTTTCCAAATACAGTATGGTTGTAGTTTAAGAGGTGTCACAGAGTTGCAGGACATTAATGATTTGAATGAGAAAAGTGTTGTAGGTGAAGATTAGACAGAGTATTTGCAAGAAATACATCTGCAGGCGACTTAAAAAGTTAGAGCAAAGCAACACAATTTACAAACAATATGCAGATCTCAAATGGAGAGAGAAGGAATTCCAATTGGGTGTTTTGGTTTTGGTGCATTAGAGAAAGGAAAGTTTTCCAAAGGGAACATTCACTAAATTGATGTAAAAATGTTTGGGCCATGCAAAATTGTGAGAAAGTGTTCAACAAATGTGATGTAGTTGCAGTTGGGGTTCCCAAATGAAGGGAAGCCTTATGCCACGCAGCCACCATCAAAGTTAGACCTCACCCAAGCAAAATCTCAGGCACAATTATTAACAAGAAAGTAACAAAGTTTCTGTATTAATGTAAGGAAAGATTACGGACTTAGACACAATGACTCAACACTCTGTAATGCCCCCTTTGGGCTGAATTTGAACACCAGAGGAACTTGCACAAACCAAATAGTAAAACAGGAACAAAACTAGAATTAAATTCTCATACCCTAGTAGTAGACTGTAAATATATTTTTATGATAACAATCAGCTACAAAACTTATAGAATTCCTTCAAAATAGTATTCTTCAAAGCAGAAATTAATTGCAAGGAAAAAGTACTGGAGAATATATCTTTTTACCAATTTAATATCAGTTGGGATTTAATTATCAACAACAAACACCCTTTAGAAATATGTCTGGAAATGAAGAATTCCAAGCCCAAACTCAAGTACAAATAAAGATTCCAACTGCAAACCCCATCTTAGGGCAAGTCACCACCCTAGGAGAGGGTCTGAAATTGGCCAAACAGCTGGTCCAAAACCCTTGCAAGCTCAAACACGGACTTGTGTGGCTGTCCCACACTCAAAACCATGCAAATCTGATCTGCCCTAGCTGTGAATGATGCCCTAACACTGATAAATCTGCCTTGAACCTTTGTAAATCTGATTGTAGCACAAGTGTTTCCATGTGAGATAAACAATGAAGATGTGAGGGTTTCCGTACTCAAATCTAAGTGCTATTGAGGGATTTCGTCCTCAATAGACCTCCATGGAGGGTTTCCATCCTCAATGGATGAGAGAGAAAACAAAGCGTGCTCCAACTCCAAGAGAATAAATTCCAAAGCAAGCATAAACATCTTCCAAGCCAAGCGACCCCTTTAAATAGCTAGAGGTGGCGTCAAAAACCAAATAGAATCCTCTTAAAGAGGACTGACCTCCTTGGGGACATAATAGTTCATTTTTCTTTTATTTTTCAATTGGATTTTCACTTTTTCCTAGCTGACCTGACTATACTTAGAAAATTACTTAAAAATAATGCAAAGCTCACAAAAACAATTGAAAATCATGACATTAACTTCCCTTGTTCTTTCCCTTTTAGCCCACGGGAAGTGGAATGGGCATAAGGTTCTCAAACTAACTATCCTGGAGCAGGTGACATTACAATCTTCCCCTCCCAAAATTGTTTTCCCTCAAGCAATTGCAAGCTCACATGCCCAAGTATCATCATACTATAATAACCAAAACATCTAAATCCCATAGTTGTCAAGTGGAACAACCTCCGCCAACAATTATCATGGTGTCTACTCCATCCATCACCCACATCTATATGCTCTCCCTCAATGAAGCTTATAACCCAAAGTATGAGAACATTTTTATACACTCTTTTAAGGCCAAAGGCTGCCCCAAGTGCTCACTACCGTGTTCCCGAGGTACCCATTTGCTCTTCTCTTGTGATGAAGGATCCCATACACTTGCTTCATGACTATAGCCTTGAGCTCCAATGGGTCCCATAATGTTACTATGGGCTGATCCCTCCAAAGCATGGCACAACACAACTTGCATGTAAGCTGGAAACAAGTCATAACAACCACAAGTCACTTGGAATTCCATCCAAATCAGCACTAGGATGGCTGGGAGGATTGTCTTCAATAGTGGAGCCCCTCCACTAACATTACCATGCAAGGAAACCCTCTCAAATTGCACAAGTGTACAATTGTTCATGACTGAAAATGTGTAATGTCCCCATTTTTGAAGACCCTTAGCCTATCTTTCTCCGTGGGCTTTGAGATGTGGTGGGAAAATTTTATTAAATAATTAAATATTATTGTCATCTGAGAGTGATTTTTATCATTTGACATTATAAAACAATAATTATTTAATTATTTAATTATGTAATTTATTTAATTTAATTCCCACAATGCAAAATTAAAAAGGGAATTAATTAAATAACTTTTGGGTGGCTTTTAATATTAAAATCACCCTTAGAAAGGGGACGCCACACCTAGGGAGAATAAACTATTTTTAAATTATGATTTCCCTCCTTTAGGGACTTCGAACTTTGTGCTCCTTGTTTATAAAAGGAGATTTTGGGATCATTGTGAGGGTTATGTTGATTGATCATTTTGATTTCACTCCATGCTTGGAGTAATGGGATGTATGCCCTAGCTCTCTCTCTTGCATTGTAAGCTTCATTGGAAGCCATTGTTGAAGACATTGAAGACTCTCTTGTTCTAATCATTGTGTTCCATTGTGTTTAAGTGTCTTTTGTGCATGGTTTATGCTTGCTAGCTTTGGCGACTTGTTTGGATGTGTGGCGCATTTATTTGATGATGATATTTGCATGATTAATGGTGATTATTGAGTGCTTTATGATCTGTTATTAATGCTGCAAATTATTCCAGCTATAGCGACTGGCAAGGGTGATCATTTTGGGCATTTTTGGAGTGTTTGGGTTAGATCTTCATATTGCTGCAATTTAATAATTATTCCAGCTGATTGGGTTGATGTTTTAAGGGAATTTGGAGGGATTTCATAGTGTTTATAAGTTGCTGGTTATTGCTGGTTTTATTCTAAATATGGCGACTTGATTTGAGCATCTTTTGGCATGTTTTAAAGGTGAACAAGCTATACTTGTAATCTGATCTGAGTTGGCTTATTTTTCTGAGTGTGGGCAGCCATTTTGGGATGTTTACGAAGAGTTCTAAGAGTCATTTCCACGAGACTAGATTATATCTTTCTTTCCGATTCTAAAAAGTGGGTGGTATTTGGGTTTGAGCCACTTTGATCCTATTACAGGCATAGATCTAGTTCGTTTCCGGCTAGACCTTCACAGCTCCCGGTGGCCACCAGTATCGGCTCGGCAGGCATACACGTCTCGTGAGGGCAATTCAGATCTACTCGCCTCCGGTGGTCGTTCTAATCTTAGTTCTCTGTGGGGGAGGGGGCCCTCGCCCCCTCTCAATGATGAGTCATTCCATTGTAGCTACTTCTTATCAACTTTGAATGTTAGGAGGGACGAAACTACCATTTCGAGTCAGACATCGCTGACCAACTCCCTCCTTCATTCTCTTCTCTGCTTTCCTTCCCCCTCGACTCATTATCCCACATCGTGGGGTTTTGTTTTCTTGGGGTTCTTGTTCTCTTTTCTCTTTTTGTTCTCGAGAACTCGTTTGAGTCTTCCCCACTTGCACTTTGTATATTGTTTGGACTGCAGTCCCATTGATCTACTTCTATGGTCATTCGTTGGACATTAATATATTTATCTTACCTTATCTTAAGAGCTGGAAATATTTTACATATTTTATGCTAACCCTAGCGACTGGGTTTGGGATTTTGGGGACTGTTTAGGAAGGGTGCTTCAAAAATTCAGAATGGTAGCTCTTTAGAAAGCTCTTAATTTATAGAAAATTCTACAATTTATTTGAGGGCAAAATATGGAGTATTGAGCAAGTTATGAATTTTCAAAGTTTCAGCTGTCTGTGAGCAATATTTAATTATTATGTGCCAGGGTTTCATCTACACAGTTTCAGATTTTGTGGGTTGATTTGCATGCCTTCTACTTGTCCAAAAATTGTGTTCTATAGCTTGTTGGAAAGCTAAAAATATGAAGAATATTTTGGCATTGGTTTGATAGAAAAATATTGGGTGGTGAAGGAGTTATTAATTTTTGAAGTTTTCAGCAGTCTAGTGCATTTATTAATTAATTACTGCTGTAATTAATTTCAGATTTGAAGAGATTAATTTCCTAACTGGTTCTCCCATCTAATCCACCACCTTGGCTCACTCCAACCCCATTTGGGTTGTATTGAAGCTAACATTGGATTATTTGAGGTCAAACTAGGAGGGTTTAGTCTACATTTGTGATATAGGTTGCTTATTTGATGAGAATTTTATTTTCTAGAGTCGATTCAATAAATTAAATTGCATATTTGGATAATATCCCAAAAGGGGATATTTCAAAATATTATGACCAACAATATAGAAATGATATAAATATGACAAACCCATGCAAAATTCAGTAATGTGATTGATGTAGAAGCGGTAGGTAGCCATACAAGGACTGAAAACTCTCCATTAGTCGTCACCAACTGGAAAATATTCTTTCCCATGACTGGAAACCCTTGCCAAATCACTTGTGTGAGTGCCCATGAAGTGGTGTGATGGCTGATAATTATGATGACAACAACATTAGTGCTGGAAATTAGGTCCATAGCTGTCCTGGGTATGCTTCCGCTGTCATATGATGATATCATCTCATCATTGTTTCCATATTTGTCACCATGTGCTTCTAATGCTTGGAGAAGCATCTCTTCCATCCCATCATCACCAACTGCAAACTCATCCTCTTCCTCATTTACCTGAGCCGATAACAAACTCAACTGCTTTATCACATCCTTGTCTTCTTTCTCCTTCATACTCTACCTCCCTTCCAGGTTGTTTACACTTTTTTTTTTCTCCATTCCTGGACCTGCACATAGAACAAACACATTAAAGAAAACAAGAGTTCCCATTATCACTTCATTATGCCTTATAGACATGATGGCCAACTCTCTCTCATTGCTTGCAACCATCTCATAACCTCCCCTCAAGTTATGGATGTCTGAAAACTCAATCATGCTGTCCCAAACACAGCTGTAACCTTGCATTTCCTTCTCCAAAATCAGAGTGATAGTGGCTGGAAACTCTTCTACGGCTGTCAACAAAGTGAGAAGGGGGTTGGAAATGTTGCGTGCAACAGGTGAAAGGATGGTACAACAGTTGTCCCACTGAAAACTGTTCATGAAATTCCGCAATGACAATGTTATGGGGGCTGGAAACATCCCATTATTGATTGAAAATTCTCCCAATGACTAAAAATTATTCCATTTCATGACTGTCCCCATTTGTGTGGCAGCAAACAAAGTGTTGGGCAAACTGAAAATGTTGATAACAACAATACAATTTTTTATGATAGCATGTCTTAAAACCCATAAAACATGACTTCTACTACTTACAATCATACCACCAATTTCCAGTTGGGTTACAATGCTTGGGGCAACAAGATAACATCCATCTTGCTCACTTCCAAATATAAAATTCATGAACTCAACATCCACTTTCATTGGAAGACTTCTTCTAAGAGCATGTGCATGGATTAGGAGCTGAAAACCTCTATGATATAACTGCTGTTCTAAAAATGAAAATGTGGGATTTACCTTGTGTCCACCCACGCATTGAAAAGTTGTGTCTCCATGGTGTAAGGAATGATGAAGCCCCTTTGTAGTGACTCATCCTTCATCATGTTGTTAGAATACACAAAAACTTTACATGACTCTTCCCAAACAACCATAAGGGTGTTGGAATATTTGCACTCACTGATCTCATCAAGTGACCCCTTTCATACATCATGTTAGACCAAGAGAACTTCATCAAACTTGCCAATCTACCTCTGTCCAAGGAAAGTACTATCATTCCAACACATGAAATTAGAAAGAGCATCGTACCCTGGCTATAGGATGGTACTTTCTTACTCAACCTTGGGCTTATGGTGGCTGGAAACCATCTTGTAACAGTTGCCAAAACCTCATCAATGATTGTAAGTGGAATATGCATCTAACTTGTTAGAAAATCTTCTTCTATTTCGACAAAATCTATATGGGAGAAACCAGAAATGCAGTGGACAACAGCCCAAAAGTTGGAAACAACTCTCATATCCATACCCACTATGTTAAGTTGATAACACATAACCAAGGGATCCCATTTTACCCAAGTCTCATCCTTCTTGAATCTCCAAAGATCACATGGATCCCAAACTTTCATGTACAAGTAATTTGGAACTTGTATGAAAGCATCCCTGCGCCCTTTGCCACTCAAAGTGTTCTTCATTCTATCACCATTTTCAATATGTCGTTCATGATTACCACAAATATATTGTGCTATACCATGAGGAATCAAACATGACATACAATTTGATGACAACACATCTGAAATGACATAGTAGGTAACAACAAATCCACAACACTTTAATACCTTTGGCTGTCCACAATTTGCTCACCTTTCTTTGCTAGATGAAGAATGATTGAGATATCTCCCACACCTCCATTCTTGTGACTCAATTTTTTTTGAGTTAGGATCGACATTCTCCTTCCTCGTAGGTTTTTCACATTCAACAAGTGAGGCCCTTTCTGCCTTGACTTCATTCATGCTTTGTTGACAAATGTATGGAGCATCTCCATAGTTTTTGCTAGAGTCATGAACACCATTAGCTTGCTTCTTATAGGTTGTTCTAAAAATTCCAAGTAGCTGAAAATCAACATTAGCAACTGGTAAAGCTCTTTTCTCATGTGCATGCCCCTCAACATGGTCTTCTTGGGACTCCACCTCAAAACCCTCTTGCAAATCTGATTTTTCTTTTTCCGGTTCATGTCCCTTTCTTTCATCGTTGACTTCTTGAGGTGTTGATGTATCCGCTATCTTTGCTAGTTCTTTTTCTTCTTTCAAGAGAAACTCTTCTGGGTTTTGGCTCCTTGGCATATTCTTGTGGTCTAAGGATTAACCCTAACATCTTCATCCACACACGGGTTGTCCACCTGTTGGAACCATCAAATGCAGAGAGTGTCACTTTCCCCAAGGCATGTTTAAGATCTTCTGCGGGGCTCGAGAGCTAGTCTTAGTCCTTGACCTACCCTTGCTTCTATGAACTCCCCAAGTGAAATGGCATCACAAATCTCTTTTGGAAGAGCCCTATACTCATAGCTGACCATAATGTTGTGACTCATTGAATGTCATGTGTTTCAACCTCTCAAATGACTTCTTCTTTCTTTGGTAAGAACTTAGGCAGCGAATCCATGTTCTCTCTAAGTTCCCTTTCACTCATGTGGCCATTATAGATTTGCCTCAAATGTTAGCTTTGTATCCTCGCAGGCTGGGAAGATCAATGCTTTGATACCCCATCTTTGTAATGCCCCCTTTGGGGTGAATATGAACACCAAAGGAATTTGCACAAAATCAAATAGTAAATTGAAACAAAATTGGAATTAAATTCTCAAACCCTAGCAACAAGATGTAAATATATTTTTATGATAGCAATCAACCACAAAATTTATAGAATCCATCTAGAGTATTAATTTAATGTGGAAATTAATTGCAAGAAAAAGTACCGAGAGAATATATCTTTTTACTAATTTAATATCAAGTGGGAATTAATTATCAACAACAAATACCCTTTACAAATACGACTGGAAATGAAGAATTCCAAGCCCAAACTCAAGTACAAATGAAGATTCTAGCTGCCAAAAATAACAGGAACACAAGGATGATTGAATTTGAAGTTGTCATGCCTTAGAACACCCCAAAGCCCACCTTAGGGCAAGTCGCCACCTAAGGAGAGAGCATGAAATTGGCAAAACAGCTGGTCCAAAACCCTTACAAGCTCAAACACAAACTTGTGTGGCTGTCCCATGCTCAAAACCATGCAAATCTGATCTGCCCTAGCTGCGAATGATGCCCTAGCAGCGATAAATCTGCCTTGAACTTCTATAGATCTGATTGCAGCACAAGTGTGACCTTTGTATAAGATCATCAATGAAGATGTGAGGGTTTTCATCCTCAAATCTAAGTGCTATTGAGGGATTTTGTCCTCAATAGACCTCCATGGAGGGTTTCCATCCTCAATGGATGAGAGAGAAAGCAAAGTGTGCTCCAACTCCAAGAGAATAAATTCCAAAGCAAGCATAAACATCTTCCAAGCCAAACGACCCCTTTAAATAGCTAGAGGTGGCGCCAAAAACCAAATAGAATCCTCCTAAAGAGGACTGACCTCCTTGGGGACATAATAGTTCCTTTTTCTTTTATTTTTCAATTGGTTTTTCACCTTTTTCCCAGCCAACTTGACTATACTTAGAAAATTACTTAAAAATAATGCAAAGCTCACAAAAACACCAAAAATCATGACATTAACTTCCCTTGTTCTTTCCCTTTTAGCCCACGGAAAGTGGAATGGGCGTAAGGTCTTCAAACAAACTATCCTGAGAAGGGGACATTACACACTCCAATTATAGTCTTATGACAAGACGTTATCGAAATTCTTCTAAGAACTCTAGTTCTAGACCTATCCTTAGCTTGTAGACTCTGCGAAGCTTCTACAAAACCACACTTGGTTCACACTCTCAAGGACATTCCCTCAATTCCATGACTTGGAATTCGACCTCTTTTGGTGGTCTCTCTCTACTCCCTCTTACATGTTCGTGACTCCCTTCTACTCATAGAAGTCACATAGGAGTGGTGGGAGAATAGAATGCTTTTAACAAGCAAAGGTTCCCTGTAAATTATTCCTTAGAGGCCTTTGATGAAGTCCGAAGTTCCCCTCTATTGGATCGAGTTCAATTGGATCATTTTGTTGGTCTTTGGCTGAAATAGATGATCAAGAACCACATGTATTCTTCATTAGCTATATCGATTGTAATTGATCTTGTCTCGACGATCTCATCTTTGTTGTGAACGGGAGCGCTCTCATGGGAATGTGGCATTCGCGGCGTTGATGGTGTTTGGCGACTTTTCTAGTGATTGCGGCATTATGCAAGTGTGTGTGGCATTCATTGTATCATGACGGCTTGGGTAAGCTTAACCGACATTCATAGTGTTGCACGACTTGCGAAAGCTTGTGTGACATTCATTGTATTCAACGGCTTGGGTAAGCTTTACACGACATTCATAGTATTGTGTGGTTTGGGTGAGCTTATGCGGCATTCATATATTATTACGAGCCTTTGAGAGGTTTTCCGACTTCTACAAAATGACTAAGTTGATAGTTCTTTGTGCGGCTTGTTTAGTAGAAGCACGACATTGTGCAAATCTTTATTTGCTAACTCTAAATATTTTGGGTGGCACATGATTGCTCGTGAAGCAAACATGTGGGTAAGAAGAAACTTGAGCTCTTGCTCAAGTGGGTTTCACAAGGTTTGAAATGGAATGGCCAAGCCAAGTGATCTCTACTTTAGTAAGCCACAAAGCATCTTCGACTCCCCTACCTTTTTGTTTCTCCAAATATTCTTTAATCTCCTTTTTGTGTGTTGTCTTCGCTACACGCAATAATCTAGAATGCATTCAATTTCTATGTGCCTATTCTTTAGTGGTTGGTGCCTCTAATCTAATTTTGCACGGTCTTGTTCGCAATTGTTTGCCCCTCAAACTACGGGTATAGATCTGCTATGTTAAAGATAGGCGAGATGTCTATCCCTTATGGCAGTCCAACTCATATGCGTTCTCTGCAAATTTCCTCAGGACTTTGCATGGTCCAATCATCTTACATTTGAGTTTATCACACGTTCCTCCGGGAACCTTCTTTACACAAGTGCGCAAGAATTGAATCTCTTGTCTTAAACTCCAAGTGTCTCCTTCACAATTCTGCGTGTTCCTTGTATTGCTCGTTGCTCTTTTCCTATTGTTTGTGCACCTCCTTCATGTACTGTGTGAAGTCTTCTGCTTCTGCACTTTTCCCTTCTTCTCACGACAACTCCCTTAGCTCTGCAATTCCTCGTGGACTTGTTCCATACACAATCTGGAAAGGTGACTTCTCAATGCTTCTATTGACCAAGTTGTTATATACGAACTCTACCTGCGCAAGAACTAAATCTCATGTTCCTTCTCTCCTACCAAACATCTCAACAAATTGCCAAGGCTCATGTTGACAACTTCTATTTGGCCATCCGTTTGCAGGTGATGTGCAGAAATAAACCTGCAACCTTGTGTTCAACTTCTACAACGTGTGCCAAAAAGGCCCACAAATTAGGTATATCTATCGAAACAATCATGCACAACAATCCATGTAGTCTCACAACTTCCTTGAAAAACAAGCTAACAATGTGTTGCATCATTTGTCTTCTTGCAAGCAATGACATGAGTGATTTTTGAGAATCTGTCCACAACAACGAAGATAGAATCATTCACCTTCTTCATTTCGGGTAACCTCAAAACAAAATCCATACTCAAATGCTCCCAAGGTTTCTCAAGTATCGGTAGTGGTTGATATAACCGTGTTTTACTCATTCCTTTTGTCAATTGACATATTTTGCATCTTTGCACATATTTGCACATTTATAGCCCTTCACGACCAAAAATATCTCTCTCCCACCGAGCCAAGGTCTTATTTAATCCAAATTGACTTGACATTCTTCCGCAATGCTTCTCTTGAATCAATTTTTCTCTCATTGATTGTCATGGTATGCACAACTATGTGCTTCTAAACAACAATCCTTCTTGTAGGAAATATTCTAACCATGGCTTGAAGTTGACACTCACTTTGGTTTTGTGCATGTCTTACATGTTGACACTCTTTGGTTTTGTGCATGTCTTCCATGCATTCACAAAATCTTCATCTTCGGTGTAGAGCTCCTTCATTACGTTGAACTCTCTGACACTTATTTGCATCTTAGTCAATAAGATGCATCTAAAACTTAGTGCATCTCAGTAACTTGGTTTGATTTCCCACATCTCTTCAAGACATATGGGTAACTCTGCAAGAATTCAACCCATTTCATGTGTCTTTGATTCAACTTCCCTTGGTAATTGATGAATTGCGGTGCTTGGTGGTCCGTATACAACACGAACTCCTTGGGCAACCAATAATGGCTCCACTTCTTCAGAGCTTGCACAATGGCATAAAATTGCTGGTCATAAATTGAATATCTTCTTGTGTCATTCATTTTCATCAAAATAAGTGATGGGTCTTCCCTCTTGATTTATCACAACTCCAATGGCTATTCCTATAGCATTGAAGTCAACTTTGGAAAATACTTTATTGAAATCAGGCAAGGCCAATATTGGCTGCTCCGTGACCTTTGCCTTCATCTTTTGGAATGCATACTCTGCATTTGCAGTCCGTAGAAATTCCTTGTCTCTCTCATCGCCTCGGTGATCCGTGCATAAATCTCATTGAATCCTCTAATGAACTTCCTGTAGAAGCTCGCAAGTCCATGGAAGCTTCAGGTGTCTGTGACACTCTTGGGTGACAGCCAATCCACTATAGTTCGTACCTTCTCAGGATACATCTTCAACCCTTCTTGAGATATTACAAATCCCAAGTATACTAAGCTGTTTTCGCATTAAACTCTATTTCTTGAATTCACTTGCAACTTATCTTCCTGCAAACGCTCTACCACTCTTCGCGAATGGGCTAAGTACTCTTCTTGCATTTTGCTGAAAATTAGAATGCCATCCAAATAAACAATGAAAACTTACCTAGCGAAGGTTTCAACACTTCGTTCATTAACCACATGAACGTGCAAAGATGGCTAGTGCGCCGATATGCGCAAAGATATTTTTGGTGCGGATGGCTACAAATGAGTGGATTAAGACCGCATGACCACTATCAACAATAACCTTAAAGCACTTACCTCAGATTTGCAAATGGTTTTAACAAAATCTTTCTCTTTACAGTACATTATCTTCTTTTGTGGGCTTCAATAACACCCTCTTCATCATGAGCACTTCTCCACGTTCGGTTCTTCGTGCTACTTGTTGATGCATGGATTTTTGCATCTGTGTGTTGAGAAATATGATTATTAGTATCATTCCACCTATCACCACCTTTGTTTTTGCGGCTTGTGAACACTTAAATGCGCGATGTCCGATCTCTCCACAACATAAACAAGTTATGCTAAATTCTCTTCCTTTTCAAGTAACCTCTTCCTTTAGGAAAATATCTACCTCTATCTCTCTATGCATGACTTGCTCATGCGAGCTACTTGTTTCTCCCTTATGTGCATGATTATGTGCATCATTGTGCAAAATTCCACCTCTGCATGGAAATTTTCCTTTTCCTCGTGGATTGCTCTGTTCTCGTTGGGACAACTTCTCCTTTGCATTAAGCACAAATGGATAGGCTTCCTCCACAAATCTTTGTCTAACCATACCTAGTTCATCTTGAATGGAAATACACAATTCATTGACATACCTTGAGATCTTTTTTGTGTCATCCTCCACATGTCCAACTATGATGTGAAGACAATAGATCTTCTCGGTGTACTTCTTCGCACTCAGTTCCTTTTGCCACAAATTTTTCTATTGCTTGAAAAAATGGGACTGGTAATCCACCGACATGAACTTTGCCTTCAGCTTTGTCGCCATTTAATCCCACTTCTCAAGCTTATCATTGTCTCTTTGAATTCTCTCGGTTTGCACATGATCCCACCACAAGGATGCATATCGTTTCAACTTGGTACTCACAAAACTCACCCTTGTTTTGTACACCTTCATACTTGAATTATTTCTCCATCTCTCGCAATCCAATCAATAAGTTCTTCTAGATCTAAGTTCCCAGAATAACATGGAACTTTTATTCGCGACCGCATCCAATCCTTGTGATTGTGTGCAAGTGTTGATCCTCTTGCTCATCTACATGTTCTGCTGTAGCTTCTTGATTGTAGGTGCTCTCACTTCACGTTCATCCTCACTTTCATCTTCATCAATGACAACTCCTCTATGTTGTGCGGTTTCCATGGCCTCCAAATGAGGTTGCATTCCTTTGATTACATTAGCCAAGTCTGTAAGTCTTGTTGCTCTGTTTACTCTGCGTGCCATCTTTTCCTCACAATCTCTCAATCGACAAGATTCTGTAACCTCACTCCTACCCAACAACCCAAAGTGTTGGAGATGTCTGCAACTACTTTCTACCCACACCCCTAGTATGGAAAGCAACAAATCTCAAGATTACTCACACAACCCAAATTGATGTCTATACTAATATCTTTAGCAGGACTTCAAAATCCTTGCTCTGATACTAGATTGATGTCGTTGTAGTCAGGGTTCCCAAATGAAGGGACACCTTACACCACACAACTAGTGTCAGAGTTAGACCTCACTAAAGCAAACTCTTAGGCACTATTAACAAGAAAATGACAAAGTTTCTCTGTCGGTGTAAGGAAAGATTACAAACTTAGTCCCAATGACTCAACACTTCAATTAGAGTCTTATGATAAGACTCTGCAAGAATTCTTCTAAGAACTCTAGTCCTAAACCAATCCTAAGCTTGCAGATTGTACAAAGCTTTTACAAAACCACACTTGGTTCACACTCTCAAGGATACTCGCTCGATTCCCTAACTTGGAATTCGACCTCTTTTTGGTGGTCTTCTCTCTGCCCCCTTACATGTATGCGACTCCCTTCTATTTATAGAAGTCACAAAGCTTTGGTGGAAGAACAAGATGCCTTCTTCAAGAAAAATTTCTCTTGCAAAATATTCTAGAGGTTGCCTCACGGGGCCTTTGATGAAGTCCAAAAGTTCCCCTCCCGTTGAATCGAGCTTAATTGGATCATTTTGTTTGTCCTTGGCCAAAATAGATGGATCAAGAACCACTATTCTTTTGCTAATCAGTATCGATGTTGATAGGTGATCTTGTTTGACACAGATCTCATCATTGAAGGAAATGGGAGTGGTCGTGCAGAATGTGGCATTCCGTGGTGTTGATAGTGTTTGGTTACTTCTGCATTGTATCACGACATTGGGCAAGCTTGCACGACATTGGGTAAGCTTGTGCAACATTAATAGTATTGCGTGGCTTGGGCAAGCTTACACGGAATTGATTGTATTACGTGGCTTGGGTAAGCTTGTGCGGCATTCATAGTATTGCTCGGCTTGGGTAAGCTTACGTGGCATTCATAGTATTGCGTGGCTTTGGACAGGTTTTCATGGCTTTTGCAAACTAAGGCAATGGTTCTTTGCGCGGCTTGCTTAGGACTAGCACATTTTTAGGTGACACAAGACTGCTTGTGAAGCCAAACGCTCTGTATCAAAATGCATATGAGATTGAGTTGCTTGAAAGCATGGGCATTTTCCCAATTTTTGATGTTTCAGATTTTTATGTTTTTCAGGACAGGCAAACAATTGATGAGAACGAGTGATCATATTTTCGGATCTCTGATTGGAGACAGCAAGTACCTCTGAGAAAGAGAGAGGAAAAGTTGTTACAAAGACCAGAGGTGAAGAGAATGTGAGTATTTGGTAAAGTGAAAGAAGAGGGCAGTGGAGAGTTCTACATGGCTGAATCCTATTGAGATCGGTCATCATGGCCATGTTTTGAAAGGTTTCGATCATAATTCATGAGCATGAGCTAATGTGTTCTTATTTACTAGTGGTGTTTGATAGGAGCATCTTTGGGGTACAAGTGATCTTGCATCCACAAAAATTTTAGTGTTAAAGTGATGTCAAGCTCAATGTTTTCATCATTCTACTGTAGAAGGGGATCTCTATAAGTCATATTGTCTTCGCCGCCTCATGCTGTCATCAACAACAAAGAAATCTAATTTTGAGAGTTATCATTGGTCCAAAACATTCAAAACCTCCAAGTTGGCATTTTGTAAAACACTTGGTGTGCACATGTCATGGTTTGAGCAATATAAGAGGAATTACCTGGGTCTTTGAGCACATATGAGATGGGATTTTGATGCATAATATAAAAGAAAAGAAAAAAGAAAATTGAGTAACATCTTATTGTTGTAGAAGGGCGTTTTCCACCAAAAATGGCTCTTTTGGAGAAGGAAAGGGAGAAAAAACAGCAAAAACGTGGGAGCTGAGGAGAACTGAGTTAGGAGGAGCTGGATTAGAGGAAGAAGAGGGTGGAAGTACAAAACAAGCAATAAATCTGCTTCAAAAGAGAGAGATTCCCTTTTCATGAAAAAGGTGTTTTTGGAGTTGTTGAACCCATTGGAATGAGGAAGCTCTTGCAGATGCGACATGGTTTCTATGCCTAGGTGGTATGACACTTCTCAAAGTCATAGATCCATTTGACTGAGTGTTGAAGCTCTTTCTGGCCTATTTTCGGCATTCATTGGTCATTAGGACTTCATCCATATGTACAAAATTTGTAGAAATTGATTGCAGATTTGAAATGTGTTTTTTCGTGATTCCAGATCATCTTTGACAGTCCTAAGACCGAACGTTTAGAGGTGTTTTTAACCCTTGAAAGTACCTAGGTTTGACAAACTCAGTGGCAGTTTTGAGTTTAAAGTGAAATCTGATGCATGTAATGTTCCTGCACACAACGTGAGATTTGTTTTGAGTACTCATATAGTATATCTCCTCTCTTATTCAAGCAAATTTCAAATTTAGTTAAATTTACATGCTTCCTAATTAAAATTTCTGTTAAATGATGGAGTTTTTAAAATTTCTTCCAAATGAACCCCAAAAGGGTTGGAACAACATAGTTTGGGTCAACATCAGTGGGGAAACTTACATTGGCTGCTAGCCTGCTAGGACGAGACCGTCCTTCATTGGTCCCTGTCTCTTGGACTGCACCAGTTAGTCATGCTGGTTGGTGCATCTCCTTGATGACAACTTGTTTATGATTACTTTGCTTCTTGTTCAAATGTAATTAATGGCAAAAGATGGCAATAATGATGGGAAGACCCTCTGGGTCATTCCTTATCATGGAGTGCATGCATTTTTTGCTTGTTGCTGCAAGTCTTGCACTAGCGGCATCATAGTCGGGTCATGTTGGGCCTAAATTCTGTTCATCATTGTCATCTATCTTGTTATTAAGAAAGTTGTCACTAATGGAGGATGCTACGAAATGACATATGTTTATCTTGGCCTCCCAAGTCAAGTGTAAGAGGAGCTGATAATGTGTGATGCCACCTTTTATCTCATACCCACAAGTTAGTGTAAATGGGAGATGTTAGCGTACGATTGCATGCAGGTGTGCAATGTCATCTCGTACCCTGAGATAATGTAAAGGAGGATATTAGTGTGTACTTTTCATCTTCTAGCCCCAAGTCAAGTTTAAGGGGGATGCTAGTATATACTTTTCATATGGTGACCCCAAGTATGTATTTTATGATAGAGAAAACTGATTATTGGGCCCTGGGTATCCTATGTTAATAATTGGCATGTCATCCTCTTACTGTATGGTGTGAATTTATTATTCGACACTCAAAGGGAATAGTGATTTATTGCGAATTCTTAGAAAGTTGAAAACTTAATCACCTTGTTATTTTATTTAGAAACTATTGCAATGTCTTTTCAACAACAAGAAAAAATAAGTATTGTGAGGTGGCAATAATATTTAAAATTGGAAGTAGTGTTCACATGACATGCAAAAAGCACTATCTAGTACTTATGGATTCTCAGTATCTTGAAAGTTTTCCTAAGACATATTTCTCTTTTCGGGGTTTGAATAACATAGTATTATATGACATTTATTACGAAGCTTTTAAATGTGAATTCTATGAATCTATATTTGTTTGCTTGTATATCATACAGTTTTCCTTATTTTACCTTTTTCTTTTTCTTATTAGAAATGGGGACGTTAACAGAGCTATTGGAATTTTCGCTCCATCAGTTCAGGTAATTTTTTTCAGAGTTGAATAATCCTATGATTGAAGGTGAAATGACAAAAACCTACAGTTCCTGAGTTTCAGTAATTTTTGTTTAAGCTGTACAAAATGTATTTTGGAAAGCTGTAGTCTTTTCAAGTAGCCCTTTAAGGAGTACTCAAATTTTTGCAAATGTTACGATCCCAACTTAAAACCTGCTTTAGCTGTTCTAAACCTTGCAAAATCTGAAGCTAAAAAGGACATAAATTTGAAAGCGACAGGAAATCTGAGATAACTGAAGGAAATATAGGATTGTAATGCCATAAATTTGGAACTGACATAGTGAATCACTCTGTTATATAAGTGAAATCTGAAAACAATAGTAAACTACAATCTGAAACTTCTGGAAAATTAAAATAAACTTCTGAAAAGAACACCTTTATCTGTGGTTATAATACTTGTGGAAATAGAAGAAAGCAATGTAGATCAGAAAAATATATTTACTTTTATGAAAAAGTGTGGATGTTGACTCAGGCTGAACTCAGGGCATTATGGGTCCTGCATCAGCCAAACACAGTCTTCATACGTGTGTAAAGGGCTTCTTTCCTCCAAACACATGCTTCACTCCATTCTATAAGAGTCTAATTATAATATTTCCCCATTTTGTCTCTTTAGCCTATTGCATGTGGGATGATTAGCCTTCTTACAAAAATTGCATCTAACAAACTAAAACCCAACCATAAGGTTGGGCCCCACAGACTCACAAAAGGACAATCAAAGAAAAGAGCATCTAGTGGACCCATTCAACTGGTCCCATTGGGCCGACATGCCAAAAGAGCCTAATTGCATGAAAAGGTGGACTGAGCGTATCGCATAATCAATATTGGCATAGAATTGAAAAGGCTTATGACAGCAACCATGATTAATTTTCTTAATTGTATCCCCATGTATATACTAATGTTGGCACTATTTAGAAAGATCATGGTGTCCTTTTTCTCGAATTCATGGAAGTCCAATTTTTAAACTTCTAATCGATAGCTGCATATTCTTTGGTGCAGCAAGTTCTGTCTGTGGAAGATGATGCAGAGCTCGAATTAGTTCCACTTTAGGAAATTGCCTCTAGTGTCTCTATTATGATTTGCAGAGAATCCTTTATCAGCAAGTTTGCTTGCCACCCTAGGGCATTTCATTCAACATTCAGACAAACCTTAGGTAAAGGTTCAACCCGTGTTATTGTTGCAAATGTAGTTGAAATGTCTCTCATGGATGGAACCTTGATTCCAAAGCTGAATAGAGTAGCTGTTTTTTTCTTTTTTATATGTGAATATGCTAGTAGAATAGGGTCATGGCAGACATTTGTTTGGAGGTTGTTTATAGCCTTTTCCCCTTTATTTGTTTAGTCTCTTCCTTAAGGGATCCTTCAAAAACAACCATGAAAGATCCCAAACCCATTTTTGCTTGAATACTTTTAAAAAAAAAAAAAAAAAAATTGCTCTGGCTCAAATTTGAACTGATAACATCAAAGGAATTCATAGAACACCACACTAAAACTGCATAGATAAATTAAATAAAGCAAAACCCCGCAATCCGGGTGAATACAAAAAAGGCGCCTAGGGTTTAACAGGAGATTTCTTCATAAACATTTCAGCCGTGTATTTAATAATGATTTCTGATGCTAAATATTACGGCAATACAAATATAAATCTGCAGATAGATTTAATAATAAAGATTGTCCAAAAACCCACTGTAAATGATTCAAACCTTAGTCGATTTTATATATTTGCTGCTGGGAATTACAATAAATATCTATCATGAAGAATATCTTTGATACAACAATAAACAACTGTAGAAGAAGTCGCCCCACTCTGGAAGTTGTACCAATGCCCATTGCTGCAATTTATTCTTTTCTCTCGAAGTCGCTGGAATAATAAAAACTTGTGAATACAATGAAGACCCTGTTTGAATCTTCCTCCTTCGAATTGGGTTTCCGTCCAATCCGTAATCTCCAAGGGTTTCCGTCCTTCGAGAGTAATTAGCAAGAGCTGCTCTGAATTTGTTTTTTGTTCAAAATAATAAGTGTCCCGAGCAAATGGGCCAAATCCTCCTTTTATAACCTTTTCCGAGAATTTTCATTAAAAGAAAATATAATTAATAAATCACTTTATTAATTAATTACACCTTATAACTCCAGGAAAGTGATTTATTTAATTAATTAATCATTCTGGTGCCCAAGGTCATTGAATTAGCATCTCATCATTTAGAACTTCACATTCTCTTTCCGACGAGCTATAATACTGAGGTGCTCGCCAAGTAATTCGTACAAATATAAGCAACCTGAGTAAAATAATTAAAATAAGCCATTAATGCTCCCAAAGTGCGGAAATCGTCGGAAAGCACCGGAATCGGAAACTGACTGAGCAAAAGCGGTGCCGATGACGAATAATGAGAAATGAAGTTAGTTGGGTGACTTACTATAAATAGATACTCTCTCCAAGAATCTTGGAGAACACACCAGAAGCCGGAAATAACCTCGGAAAGTGCCAAGTGAGTCCTTAAGACCAACTGAACTCATTGCTAACATCAAATAATCCACCAGATTGTTGATAAAACCCTTACCTGCTATGCACATCATCTCCTAAACAACGGGACTAGCTTACGAAGATGACAAATAAGCTACCCACCAAGTGTCCAAGGGTCATGCCGAAAAGAGGGACATTACATTTTGGATCCTTAATCAACAAATTGAATTTAAAGCCTAAATTTCAATATCCCCCCCTCAATTTGGACGTTGGGTTCTCCCAAAAATGCGTTCGATAATGAGACAATTTTCAAAAATATTTTTTTGACACTATTACAATATGAAACAACACCTTTTACAATAGTAGGACCGAAAACTCATTTGCAATAAATTTTTCCTTAAATAAAACCTCCAAGATTTAATTAGCTCCCCTTTAAATTTTTTATCTCCCCCTTGATAATAATGGTTCGCCTCCATTTTTATTAAAAATGTTTCCCTCTTTCTAAAACATTACATTTGAAATAAATAAATCTCCTTTCAACAAAATACCACCACTGGCACTAGTGGGGCTCGACCCCTGACTCCTTGGTGAGATGAATGTTTTAACAAAATTGTTCATTCTGTTACCAAGGTTTGCCCCCACCCTCACGTACCCCTTGGATACGTATTTTGGTATGGATACATCCGGGTATGGTATTGATATGTCCCGGGTATGTCACAGATATCAGGGCACGTCACGGATACGTTTTGATGTATCCGTGACGTACTGAGACATATCAGCGCTGTTGGGCAGTGGGGGCTCTAAATTTATTTTATTTTATTTTATTTTGACTCAAACAAACTTCAGTTTTATTGAGGACTCGACTAGGAGGGCATGGCAACCACAAGGAAACTTGGAGATTGTTTAAAATCCCTCTAGTTTATTGAAGAGAAAATATTCAAAGGATATCAAGAACGTTTGAGGTAATTATTTGGGATCATCGCAATTGGCCAAGGAAAGAAGCTATTCAATTAAATTTGGACATATATCTGAGCCTCCGTACAAGTTATTTATGAGATCAAATCTCAGGTGATCTTCAATACTAATAGAAAAATTTGGAACCACAAATTGCATAGCTTAAAGTTTCAAAGAGCATCTTGTCCTAGAAACTATTAAGGCACAACATTGACTCCTTCCCGCATCCTTAAGGAGGATTAGAAGGTGATTTTGGATAATATGAATGCAAGAACCAACCATTGGACTGACCTCTTTAGTTATCATTGGCAGGTTAGAGTCAAGCCTAATTAAATAGGTCCTTTAGGAGCTCCCTATATACATCTTTTATGGCCACCATCGCAACACAAAAATTAATCTCAAAGGAAATGGATGAAACACAAAGGAATATAATATTTATATATCATAGACAATGTAAAATCTTAAGTATATTGAATGTTTTGAACATTGATCATACTATATTTTTCAAGTTTTGTATTTCTTATGGACTAAAAAATGAGTAAAATGAGTATATGAATAATATAAATATATATATATATATATATATTTATTTATTTATTTATTGTTATATATATATATATATATTTATTTTTTATATTTTATATATATATATATATTTATTTATTATATTTTATTATATTTTTTTAAATATATATGTACGGATGTATTCAAGACATATCATACCGAATGGTTTTTAAAATTGACGTATCGAACCCGGACGTTATCGGTGTTTTTAACCTACGTTGCATGGAAGCGGAAATGGAAATGAATATGAAATGCGGAAACGACAATTTTCAAAAAACCTTGGATACGAAACGTTACCGGAAACGTCCAATATATATATATATATATATATATATATATATGCATAATACTCATTTTATAATTGTAGACCATAAGAGATAATTGATAAAGCACTCAAAATATTTTGTATTCATTGAAATTTGAACTTCTAAAGAGTCATGACTCATCATTCAACATGGTTACAATTTCAATGATTCACATATACATGATAATAATCTAGATTCTAGAATATATCATCCAGATTTTCTAAATCAGGTATTAAATGCAACTTTTTTTTATTTTAAAAAAGTTTTGATGTTTTAAACTTTAAAAAAGCGGTGGAAACGTGCCAGACGTTTCTGGAAATGTCCCCGACGTTTCCGTTTCCCATTTCAGAAATGTTTCTGCCACGAAACATGACCCCCTGGGGCGTTTCCGTGCTTCTGAATAATTTTAACTTATCGTTTATAAGTTATAACCAACTCGGTTATCAATGATTTATAAATCTGTTTGCACTAATATATATTTGAAGGATAATTGTCTGCGGGTTTAATTTTCAAAAGAAACGATAACACACCTTGTGACTTTGATTAAACTGCGTGCAAAGCAATGTTGAGGTGGAAACTGTGTGCCTGTAGTGACATTTTTAGGCGGTTTGAGAGGTGGGTGAGTCAAAGTTACTGTGGAGTAGGTGAGGTCAAGTTCGAGTTTGAGCAATGCAAAGACAAGATGGGAGGCGAGTTGAAGTGGTGATGCTCTTGTGGAAGCAAGCTTGGGAGTGTTGATGCCAATGAAATCTGCTGCAAAGAAGTCTATGCCAAACTTGCCAAATGCTGAAAAGACTCATTCAAAACAACTGTTCTGCTGGTAAAGTAGAAATCCAATCCATGCTTGATGTTGATAATTCCCCAGGTTCCGAGTCAAACCCAATGTCTGCAGAAACTCAAAGACCAATGCAGAATTCGATTGATGTTGAGTCAATACCCGAAACCCTTAGCTGTCAAAGCCAAAACTAAGGTGGGTAGCTTCAAAACAAATGCTGCGATGCATAACACAGTGAATACAAAATGCAATACTTTAATTCCAAAACTGATGCTGGCATACAAGGATCAATGCAACTCGGCAGTGCACAGATCAATTCCAAGCTCCAAATGGCTGAGATATGGATGGTTTCAGGCTGAGCATACACAGTGAAGAATGCACCAATATAAAGATCTTGGTAAATAATCTGATCTAATGCACTTCTCAGACGGAAGAAACAAATCATGAAATGCCTCCACACAACAATACGATAGTGCCTTAAACAAACATTCAAATGCATCCGATTTGATTGTTGCGCTATTACTACACAACATTGCTAATCTAATACATAGAAAACACATAGAAAACCTCTGCTACAAACTCTTCACCAATTATTTTCGCTCATCAATAAGGGCAACCAACCAGTGCAATGGCTTTGCCCTTACAGTACTAAAAACCATAATTATTCAAAAACTTTCACTACACAAAGCCTAAATCCTAGATCTGCTCTAATACCAAATGAAACTTTGGTAGCATATTTACAAAATTAAACACACAATAATAATCTCGATTCTTCATGATTTTAGTAAGCGTAGAGATTGCATATTTATAGGTTCATTATCTCCTATAATGAGGAGATTATGTTCAACCCCTAAAAACACTCTAAATCCCAACAATCTCTCTTAATGTTTTTCCTAAGTGTGCGGTTACTACCACTATTATTTTCTTATGACTATTGTCCCTCATATCTCCTATCTACGTGAGTTGTATTCACAACTCACTATTTACATAAATTATATTATTATTTTCCTCACATTGAAACTCTCATTTCTAACAAGTGCCCAAACATTTGATTGGCCCTCGATGATGTTGGCCATATATGCCAAGGGACCATTCAACAAGAAGAAACCTTTGAAACTGTTTGCTTCAACCCTTGATGCTAACAAAACAAACACTGGAGTGGGAACTAAACCGTGGAAGTGTAATATTTGCTCAGAGACTTGCAGGCAACATTACTAGGGTGGACACATAATTTCCATACATATGAGGAAAAAGGATTTGGATTTGTAGGTCTTTCAAACTTGATGAGAGGGAAGAGTTTTTAGGTTGTTTAAGGAAGATATTGTGGACAACATTTCAACAGTTTGTGGCTTTGGCACCCAGGAGTTCTTTCTCTCATGCTTGAACAATTCAAAGTTTTGAGGTGACAGGTTTGGAGGTTACGGGAAAAGAAAGGTCTTGGCATGGACACTAACTATATCCTTCAGAAGCCAGTGTCACTTGAATATATGTTGCATGGACATCTCAACATGTTGTAAGACTTTATCAGTGAAATCCATGGCGATAAAAATCACATAATCAGTCAGTCTATTAACCACAGCATCAATTTGTAATTGTTTCCTTGAGACATTCATGCAACAAAATTAATGCTAATGGACTCGTATTTTTTGATATTGGGTGAGAAATGGCTGAAGCAGAGTGTACTTTTAACATTCTCTGTTTATTCCTTTGACAAATGTCATATAGCAAAACAAAGTCTTTCACATCTTTTTATGCCCCTTCCAAAATAACTTACTGCTTATGCCATGATAAATTTTAAAGAAGCTAGCGTGTGAGGACTGACACTCAGCTAAGCCCTTTTTAACTTAGAATTAGGTAGTAGGAATATATATTTCTTTCAAGAACTTATATCATTTTAAGGTGTGTACTTGCTGTCTGTTACCTTCACATGCATTCTCTAGAATTTTGTAGCATAGTGACAATCCTTGTCATCCAATATCTTCTCTTTCTTTCGATCAAAGCTGTAGATGGCCACAGCTCATGTAGTTGAGATAATGAATTTTAACCACCTTATTTTTGCCTTTTGTGTACTGTATTCAAGTTAAACCATGAAACTTGCTTTCCAAATTTGGGTATAACTGTTAAACTCTTTTGTAGATGCCTGGCAACCTGACATTTTTATTATCCATGTATAATTGATGACTTCTTGGATTCCCAAGGAAAAACACTTCATCTTCGCCTTTGGATCTCTTCATTTCTTGATGTTCTTGGCTGTATGTACTGAGGTGCCTCACCTGAAGGGGAAGCATGATAGTGTCGTAGTAGATCTATTCGCAGATATTGCTACCTATTGTTAGAAGATGTGAACAAAGAAAGAATAAAGAGAAACTGGAATGCACGCTTTGTAGATTGTGTCTGTCATTTTATTATGCAAGAGATAGTTATAAAATAGTTGAGGAGGTTACAACCGAACATTAGTTAATACATAACTAATAGTTCGTTATGAGACTAAAATATATTAAGAATATATTTTAATACCCCCCAATGACTAAACTGGAGACAGTCCCAAAATTTTACAAATACAATAAAACCAAGAAGTTTAGTCATTAACTCTATAGGCTGCTCCTTAGTACATTGAAAGCTGCAGTCCTCTGATGTTTTGCTGCTGTCCAATGTAGGAGCTTTGGTGTAGATAGAGACCGAAAAAGACAACTGACAACAAAACAAAGATCTGGTCATGTGGACATATAATAGGACAATTTGTCCACCAAGTGTTTGTTGAGTGACTCATTGACCGGTAATGACTTATCATTGGCGAAGAGGTTCATCCCAATCTCTAGAATTCCAAAATCAGATTCTTGGAGGTGCTGATGGAATAAAGTGTACTAGGCTTTTGGAGCTTGCTTGAGTCTGTGCAAAGACTCGATAAGTCTGCAATCCAGATGATCTTGATCATGTACTTGAACATCTTTAAGCAACACCATATGACCTCCTTGTCCAAAACTTCGTTAAGGAAAAGCACTTTGAGATACCCTCCAACCAAATTGAGCTATTAGAGAGAGAAGTGACTGAAAGGTGACCATCTTTGCATTAGCAGTAGGAGTAACTACCGACTCCACATCAAGAGAAATAACCATCCCCACAGTGGTAGGGGAAATAACCATATCCTCCTGTTGCCCATCTATTCCCCCTGTTGTGAAAAACCTTTTGCAACAAGATGAGCAAAGTGTCTATGCTCTATTGCCCTTCGAACCAGTGCTAGTGATTGTGCGGCATGTTCTGCTTTCTCACCATGTGCCAGCGTGCCAGTGCATCCTAGATAGTGGAGTCTCCTTCCACTATTAACTATTCATTTGCCTTGGAAGTTTATCCTCCCGAGGCATGTCGATCTTCCACATATTTTGCATAGCTGATATTTCCTCCTCAATGAGTGAATGTATGTTGATTGAAGTAGGGTCAACAAGCCTATATGAACCTGCTTGTCCAATGCCGAGGGAAACAACTTTGTTTTTACATCAGACAGTGTATTTCTTGTCAGACAAGATTACAAAAATATTGGGGTTTCCCGCTAGCTGACTTATAGATAGAAGGTTCTTATTTATGTTAGGAACATATTGGACATTTATGAGTATAAATTTGACCTTATCATTCAAAATGATGTGGATACGCCCTATCCCTGCTACCACATGAGATCTTCCATCCCCTAATGAAATTGAATCAGAAGAATTGAAATTTGAATGAAAGTTTACATACCAATATTTTTGACACTTGAAGTGTCTTGACGTTCTAGAGTCAAAGAACCAACACTTGGTAGGGTTGTCATCCAAGCATGATGCCATGAGGGCATACTCTTCTTCAGGCTCTTGTTCAACTGCTCCCACATTTGCCTGTCCCTTCTTCAGACTCTTGTTCAATTGCTGCCACATTTGCTCGTCCCTTCTACTTTTTTTTATTGGCAAGGGCATATTGTCTCTTTCGACAATTCTTCTTAACATTTCCAAATTTATGATAGTGTTAACACTTTACCTGGTATTTAGAAAATGATCCTATAGGTTGGCCTTTCCACTTCCCTTTGGATCAAGCAACAAAAACACTTCAGTTTGTCTAGAAATGGACTCAAATGCTTGAGTTTGTTTCCGTTTCTTTTGTAACCTTTAGCAACTGACTTTATCAAAAGTCAAAGTCTGACTTTCAACCATCAAATGTAGGGCCTTCACAAATGACTCATATGAGGATGGCAAACTGTTCAGCACCAACGCCACCAAATTATCATCATCCACCTTTTTGTTAATGGAGGCGAGCTGGTCTCGAAGATCTTTCATCTGAAGTAGGTGTTCTGACACGACCCACCCTCTTGCATCCTTGCTGAAAACAACAAATTCTTGAGATATAATCTGACTCTTCTCTAAAGTCATATATTTGTCCTTCAGACTAGTTCATAAATCACTTACCACAGTGGCATTTTAGACCTCTGGTATCAAATCATCAGATACTGATAACTTCAACAGCAGCAAGGCCTCCTTATGACATTTGTCATAATCTGCAAAATTTGTAGTGGGCTTTCCGTCCGTGCCAAGTATTATTTTATTACAGTCTCGATATTCAACAATAGTCAGAATCTTATGACTCCAGACATTAAAGTTTTGACTTGTCAGTTTCTGCGCTTCTGGCAGAACTAGGGTTTGACTTTGGACGTTTGCCATTTTCCACACCAAATTTAATATTCTACTCACAAATTAATACAGAAAAATGATAATAACATTCTAGTTTCTGACTTCTGACACGGAAATAAATGCAGCAAGGAGAAACAGAAAATACAGGTTTGTATTCTGATTTTTACACAGACAACTAGGCAAAAATTTTGAAGGTGGTTTTGCATTTAACAGAGATTTTTTTTTTTGCTGAAGATTCTTACCTCAGATTGGGCAGGTCTCTCATATTCTGGACTGTATTTTCCTGCCCACAAACAAAAACGTGTCTTCTCACCTCCTCATCTTGCAGTGACTATTCTCTTGCTCTAAGCCTCCTTCGTTATGATCTCCAAATGCTTCTGAAAAATACTTCTGCAAATCACGACAGTATGCCTTTGAAAATTGCGACAATGAGCCCTCGCCATGCCCTAGTCACAATTTCGCTTATTTCTGTCTGAAACAGGCCTGTTAAAAAACGCTACAGGCATAAATACAGACAAAGATGCCTTAGCCAGCAATAAATACCGACAATATATTATGAATATATTTTAATACCTATCTGTAAATAACTGTCATTTTCAAGAAAGCGTTGATTTACTTTGTTATATATATATCGTCAGTGTTTATTGGATTCATGTGCTTTCGTTTTGGTTCACTGCTTTTATAACACAAGAAACTTCTGCATTTGAGTCTGTTGTCCACTGGGTTGCCAATCAAATCTGATCAATTTTTTAAGGTTTCTTTAATAGGTGCATGGTAACTTGAGATTCAGAAAGTTGCCTAGTGTAGTGCATGTGCATTGGGACACTGCTAAGAGTTTGCTCCTGAAAGTGAAGTTGAATTGTGGAAAGCCTGACATCCAACAGTTGGGAGATATGGTGTTTCGGAAATAAAGCAGCTTTGCTTGACTAAATTTTTTTAGTGCATGTCATTGGAATTCCTGTGGGTCTTTGATATCAATGGAAATATGAAGGTCGGAGAGAACTCCATTGTATTTAAGGTGTGTTTGGGAACAGGTATTATTGGTCATTTCCAAGCAATAAATTTCAATGACTGAGAATTTTTCAGCCTTTGAAGGATCCAAATGTCTAGTCTTCTCTGTTTTTTAACTGTGGACGATCCTTCGAATTGAATACTGGCCTTTTTGACGCTGGTCAGTACAGGATGAATAAATCTGGCTTGAAGTTGTTTCATAGAGTTCAATCGTGCTTTAGTCATTGTTTTTGAGGTTGAGATTTCATCTACAAGTTTGATAACAAGTTCTCTCTTCTCAAGCTTTTGACTTTCCCTTGATGAGATATTAGGAAAAGATTTCAAGTCAGATGTTGTGAAGATTTTTTTGGTGCAACTTGAGCCATAACTTACTGCATCTTGCATGTTACAAAACAGAATGATCAAAATTTTCACGTTTAAGAAAACGAGTGCATCTCTATCCCTAAGCCAAATCATGTCAAGAATAACTCTCATTGGGTGACTTTAATGAAATCGATTATCAATTAGTTTGTATTAACTTTGTCAGACATAAAAGAGGAGATATCACAATATAAGTACATTGTTTTTCTTAGTGCTATGCAAGAATGCAAATATAATACATTGTACTTGTGGTTGATTGCTAGATGTGATACTATATTTGATTTCCTGCGGATGTTCAAATAAAATTAATAATTATTAACTTATAATTCTTATTGCAAATGGAACATTGAATGAGGCTGCAGGAACTCTTGGTAATTGATGATTTGCTGTTTACAATGGTCGGTATTGAAGGAATGTACATTTGGATAAAACAAGGGAGGGAAAGGATAGTGGTATCATGTTTCAAGTTGATGCGTCAATGGACTTAGCATTACAGGTCAGACCAAAGGATTATCATTTACTTATAGTGATCAAGAAGCAGCTTTATTGGTAACTTCTATTGAATGATATAGAAGTATTTGCATTATATACAGGAATTAGCCAAGCGAATACTACCTTTGTGTGAAAACTATATTTTAATATATGCATTTGTGGAGTCAAGATCATACTTCAAACATGGAATGGTGAATCATGCGCTTGCTGCTGCATTGAGAACAATTCTGCATGTAAGTTTGCCAAAGCATTGACTTGGTCTCTCTTTAATCGTAATAATTCATTAGCTTTGAAAAATGTCAGGTTTATTGGTGTAAATTTTTTGCTACATGTCAGAAGCTAGTTCTTTTCAGTTTTTTTAGAAAAGTAGAAAGCTTGCATATATTACAAGATGAAGATCGTTTGCCAAGGTACTACTACTAACTTATAAGTTGCTTCAAATTTCTGCACAAATATTGATCCCCTGGAATATTAATGATCGGATTTTCTTTTCAGCCCACATTCCAAGTGTTCCTATTTGAGTGGAATGTATTAGAGGATGGTTTGTGTATGCTGATGTATTGCATATAACAAGTGTCGGATGATCAACAACCTACAGCTTGATCCTTATACTAGCTTCTAGTGTCACTTTCTTATGTTTCAACAAAGAGGTGCATAGTGACATCCTCATGATCAACAAAGAAGTCATTGCAGCTCTTGCTGAAGGCATCTGGGTGATCTTCTTTAGATATAGGCTATAACATTATTTCCTGCAAAGTTGGGAGGATATTTTCTATATACTTTGACCATCTGATGGTGCTGGCCTTGAATTTCATTTAAATTGAGGGGCAGGTATCTATCATTATGAGGAGGAGGATTCACATTGGCCATTGGTGCAACAGGGGTTGGTGTAAATTTTGTGGAAGTTAAAGCCAATGAAAAAGTATTCTTAGTAAACAATATGGAATAAGGATATGATGCAGGCTTTAGTGGAAGTTAAAGCCAAAGAAAAAGTATTCTTAGTAAACAAATACCTGGAAGGAGAGCAAGCTCTAGGAGATTCAAACAAATCACTGTGTACTTTAGAATCTTCTCTGAGGCTGGGTACACTTCCTACAATCGACACCTCCCTTCGCCACCTATACGATATTCTTTCAGAGTCTTTCTGCAGTGGGATCAACTGCTTGTCCTTACTGGACCTTGTGATTGGTTTTCTGCTTCTATGAAGGGTGGTTGAATCAGCAACAAATTTAATTTCTATTAGCTTACAAGTGAGTGAGATTCCCAATGACAAATGCGTTATCCTTTGATTTTCTCTTCAGTAAGTGCTTCACAAGTTTGGACTCTCGTCTCATGAGTAAGGAACAAATCAAAGATAATATTGTGCGCATGAATGATAATATCAAGTGTTACCAATGGTGCGGTGATTTTTATATGTGCACACGGACTTGCTTTTGCCATTCAGATCATTTTTAGTTACCATATCCAGACTTTGGAAGTCTCCACATACTTTAACTTATTGGTGTTTTTCTTGGCTGCTATTATTGCTGGAGACGCCCAATCACTTGAAGCCACTTTAAATATTTTACTAGCTTGTAACATTCATTTAATTATGTTATGAACCCTTGTTGCATACCTCAGGTTCATTTGGCTCAGTTTTCTTCATACCAGTCTTGATCCCAGTATAAGATCAATGTGGTGCTCACACAACTCCTGTGGTACCACTTCTGGGTCTTTATATGTCCAAGAAAACAATTCTGTGTCAAGTACGATTTTTAATTGCTGCACTTGCCAATTCAGGATTAATTCTGATCCCATTGTGATTAGTTTTTCGCTCTTCTTTCATATACCCAAATTGATTTCTTGTGCAGCTGGTCCCGCACACTGAATATTGTCTTCTCAAAGAAACTCATATCAGGTTGCATATGGAGTTTGGCATCACCTGTCTTATAATCTTTGAGATAACTCGAATAATCATTTGCTTCTACTGTCTCACTTTGATATGTGCTGCCATACTCTTCTATTTCAATGCTAATTAATTATAACAGCCACCTCCTTATTCTTCATTTTACTTGTCGTTTCTGATTAGTTTCAACTTCATCCAAGTACGTTGGCTTCATCATCTCATATTCCCCCATTTTCCATTGTAAAAACCTGTCTGTATTCCTGTTTTCTGAAAGTTCATCTTGCTGGTCCTGCACACTGGATCTTGTCTTCTTTCAGAAATTCGTAGCAGGTTGCATATCAAGTTTGGCATCACCTGTCTTATACTCTTTTAGATAACTGGAACAATCATTTACTTCTACGGCTTCACTTTGATATAGTGTGGTTGCATATCGAGTTTGGCATCACCTGTCTTATACTCTTTTAGATAACTTGAACAATCATTTACTACTACGGCTTTACTTTGATATAGTGCAGGGGTATTCTTCTATTTCAATATTAATTAATTATAACGATGCCTGCTAATTCTTCATTTACTTGTCTTTGCTGATTAGTTTCAGTTTTGACCAAGTAGGTTGGCTTCATCATCTCATATTCCCCCATTTTCTACTGTAACAAACCCATCTGTATACCTGTTGTTCTCAGAAAATTCATCTAGATGTATACACCTTCATCGTCGGGTTCAAATTCATTATCTGATTCAGAACCACCACACAAACTGGATTGCTCTTCTCCAACTACTTTATCCCTAAGTGTGCCCATGATTACCCTTGCACACCCTACTTTTAATGGGATTGTTTTGTGCTTTCAATGTTTATCGAAAGTTGTGACGACCATTTTTTTAATGCAGTTCAAGCTCTTAGACATGATGCATGGGGTTAAACATATTAGCATTGCTTCATGGGTAAAGCATTTTAAGGGGGTAAGACATGTTATAATCATATGTACATATGATAAAATTAATAATAAAACAAATAATTTCAAGTATGTATAAATACATCAATAATCTTGTACTTAATTTTCCTTTACATTCAATTATTATTGTTTTGCATTTCAATATGGACTTATACATGCAATGATGCTCAACAGTCTTTAGATTTAATATTACAACCATTATTGTTATCTTCCTTGAACTGGTGGAGATGAAAGATTAACCATGAATTGCAACATAATGAAGAATGGTGGAAAAGAGTATCTCTGGAGTATCATTACATTTTTGAATTCACCCTGGCAGGTCTGTGTAATGATGCCTCCATCGTCAAAATGTAGTATTATGAATTAAAAGTTTCTGTTCTGATTCCTGCAATGCATATGCTGTGAAGTTTTCTTTAGACTTATATAGTTAGAATAATTATAGTTGGAGTTTTACCTGTAATTTCCATATTTCAAGTGAATCTTGCACAAGTTTAATGTTTTAGTGTAATGGTTTTTGCACTAAAAACAAGTATTTTCTGCACATTGAAAGTTGAGATAGGATTCTACTTCAAGTAATATTGTTTAAAGGATATCTTCCTCATGGAGTGGACATATTTGAGCCTTAAATATTGTTCTACAACCTGGCAGCTGTAAATTGTGTATAACAAGAACAATACATTTTACAGGACTACCATGCAATGGTGGCACAGCTAGAACATCAATTTAGGTTAGGGAGATTGTCCTTGCAGGGACTTTGGTTTTTTTGCCAGGTGAGCTCTTCTTATCCTCTTATAGGTATTTCTATTTCTCCTTGGGGTGCTAACACACTCTCTTTAAAGTTTTTATTCTGAAATTTTTGATTTTGCAGCCAATGATGGGAGCCATGCAAGCTTTAACTATAGTGGTGCAAAAGCTTCCGCGCATAATCTATCAGGGTCTGCCATTTTGAATCTCTTGCAAAGCCAGGTAATCAATTCTAATATTTTTCTGGCATTACGTGACCCAAACATTGTTTCAGTCACCTGTTTCACTCTCTGCTGTCCACTATTTAACAACAGCTACATCAAGTGCTATGTGAATATTGATTCCATGTGAAAGCGATTGGGTGTTTTTTCTTTTTATTTGTTGGGTGCATCTAGCATCCTTTCATGTGCAGTTGTTGAATCTAGGAATTGGGAAACTGATTTGACTTCCATCAATTTGCTATCAGTTTGGGAAATGGTTGTATGTTTGATTGCAAAAGGTTTTGGATGCTTAGCTTTACCTTTACTTTCTTAGGCAGATCCAGGTTGAGATTCTTACATCTTTTGTCTCCTTATTTAATGTTAGTGCTTTTTCTTTTCTTTTGTTTACATTGTAGAAATAATTTACCTTTAAAAAGTAAAACTCTCTTGTTTAAAAGTGCACAAATAAGTCTAAAGAAAACTTAACACAAATAATTAATGTTTTCTTGTTTAAAAGGGATTTTTAATGCCGATAGGCATTCTACAATGGCAGCAAGGGGTGAGATCTAATGGTGTGACCGTGTACACTTTTATTTTGTACATTAAATTTGACGTCCATTTGACCATCACTTAATTTTTTTTTTTAAAGTTATGGTGATAGGCAGTCAACAATGGCAGCAAGGGGTGATATCTAATGGTGTGATCATGTACACTTTTATTTTGTACATGAAATTTGACGTCCATTTGACTGTCACTAAAAAGGTTGCTTTTTAATTTTTTTGACAAGTCAATTAAAAATTAGTAAAATCTTTACCATACAGTAGAGTTTGGGGTCCTTTTTGGTTGGAAAGATTTTTGGTCACCAGTTAGTGGGAAATATGAAGAAAACATAATGAAATTATTGGGACTTTTTTTTGGAAAGATTTTTTCGGTCACTAGTTAGTCGGAAATATGAAGAGAATGTAATGAAATTACTAATCAATGTGGTGTGTGTAAAATCCAAGATTAGAACCTTAAGATTTATATCTATCGACATTCTTGAAATAAATGTATTTAAGATATTTGTACTAGTTTGTATGGCTGTATCAGCCAAAAAAATTGCCATGTCTGCATATCAGATTCTTCGTATCCGTACCCGTATCTGAAATGTATCAGCAACTTATATTTTTTTAGCTGACATGAAATATATAAGATCTTTAGAAACCGCATAGTACCCATGGGCCATAATCAAAAGGAATTGCTTTTGGACATACTTGAGACAAATAGCTGAACAATGTGAGGACAAAATATCATGCTTAGTTCAAGCAAATATAGAAGAGAAATTTACAAGGGGATTATTGACGAAGTTGTGTCAAGAACTTGGAATCGGACTGGAACCTGACAAATTCAAAAATTAAAAATATAAGCAAAATTCACAAAAATATGTTTTCATTGCATTCGTGTTGTGAACTTTGAGGCTCATTGTGCTACCCCTGTTACAGTGGTCACTTCTGACCATAGTTAATAAATCCGGCTGGATTTGCAGAAAATCTGGCCAGATCTGTATTTTTCAAGTGGCCCGGATAAATTTGGTCTGGGTTGGCCCTGTACTTTTTTTTGCAATAAGAAATACACCCAATACCCTTTTTTATTTTTATTATTTAATATTACATTATAAATATTTTTCTCTGTATTTGTCAATTTTTACATTTTTATAAATTATGCTCATATATAATATGTATACATTCCACATCGATTTTTTTCCGAATTTTTCGTTAGTTCTGGATTTTCAGATTTTTGCCCTCCTGAATGGATCTGGATTTCTGAACTTGGTAGCTATCCTTGTGACTCCACAATTGAAGAAGAGGTCCTTGGCGCTTCGAAATGAGATGGAGATAAATGTTAATAAGAGACAAAAGCTCTTTGAATTGAATATTTCTCCTTAGTATGCAGGAGACGAAGTGTGCCCTATGAATTGGATGACCTTTTCTCCAAGTCCTATGCTGATGAGAAAGAGTGAATTGATGCGAGAAAACATAAACATAGTTCCCCAAAAGTTGAGGGGAAAGGAGGGAAGAGAGGGAAGAAAAAGAAAATTCTGGATTTTGTTATTTGGACTATATAAATCTAACCCCCAATACTTAATTATGAAAATTGCTATTGAAATGTTAGAGATTCAGACAGAAAGGCCATTGTTAGTATGTTTGGAAGGTCCAGGAGTCTCTTGATTTTCTACTTCTGCAAGAAGTCAAGTTGGTTTGTTTTAAGCTTTAGTTGAGTCCTTAAGTTTATTTGACATGATGCTCTTTGTTTGGGGACTGTAATGATCACGACAGGGATGGAGCTGCTATTTTGCTGGACAAGTCTTGGTCTGATGCTATTGCGGACTCTGGTGTTTATCTATGTAACAGATTGGTTTGGGTCATTTTAAGGAAACAAGTGTTTGAATTTGGCATCGTGTCCTTGTATGCTTCTAATGATTACTAGGAGAAGTCTGTTTTTTGGGACTATATGGATACAAATCTTAGAAAGGTGTGTTGGGTAGCGAGTGGGAACTTTAATATGTTGTAAGATAGACATGACAAGCTTGGAAGCTTGCTTTTGCTCGAAAAGGCAGTAAGATATTATTTTGGTGTGAGATGAAAATGTGCTTGGGGCGTAGATTAGAAATCCCTTCCATGGTTTGTGCCCGGAAAGGTTCAAGCTGTTTCTTTAGATAGTGAACTCATTTATGACGAGATTAAATATGTTATTAGATGCATGAAAGGTGGAAAATTGTCTGAGTTTGATGGATTTCCCATTGAGTTCTATAAGACAAATCTTGATTGGATTGCTCAAGAGCTGTTAGATGTCTATCAAGAAGCTGTGGAGGCAGGCACAATGCGTCCAGATTCCAGACATCAATAGGGGTATAGTTAAGCTTATCCCTAAAGATGGGGATAAGTCTAAGGTTGAAAATTAGAGACCTATTACTTTGTTGAATGTGTCTTATAATTTTTTTGCAAAACTCTTGGCGAACAAATTGAATAAGGTCCTTCTGGATATTGTTTCTAGAAGGTATATATCCTTGATAATGTTTTTTCTAGTTGGGAAGGCATGTCTGGGGCCAAAGCCTCAAGGAAAACGTATGTATGGCCTTGATTGATTTTGAAAATGATTATTATAGGATTCAGTGCGGATTTATTGAAATGATGATGAGATTTGTTGGAATTAATTAGAAATTTGTAAGGAATCTAAGGATGGTCATGATTTTGTTTAAGGATGCCTCTGCTCAGGTGGAGACAAATTGTGAATTGTCAGAGTTTTCACTCTTCAGTGATCTATTAGATAATGGTGCCTGTTGACACCTTCGTTGTTTGTTTTAGCAGCTGAGGTTATTCATTTTCTCTTGAGAGATGCAAGTCTAGGCCCCCTCTAAAGGGTCTTGTATTACGAAACTCTGAGCTGCATCTGGAAGTACAATTTACTGATGATGGCTCCCTCTTCCTTGAGCTTGATAAGCATAATTTTGAAAGTTTGAATTGCAAGGCTGGAAATCTATTGTCAAGCTTCTGGCTCCAAGTTCTCTATATCCAAATTTGTTAATCCGGGTTAGTCAGAGGAACCTCCTGATTGTATTCTCTCACAACGATGATCTTTGGAGGGACTCATAAGATGGTGAGATGCTTCTAATCCTGTTTTCTTGGAGCCATCCTTTAAGCAAATGTGAGATGGATGATTGAAAGAGTGACCTAGAAATTGAGCAAATGGCATGAAAATTGCCTGTCATTGGCAGGACTGTTGTTAGTTTGCCAGGATATCCATTCTTCATATAATTTATGCTATTCATTGCATTGGTTGTTTGGTAATTATGAGTCTGCTGTTTTTGCAGAAAATTGGTAGGGATTTTCTTTGTTCTAATGACACGGTAACAAGCAGTGGCATGCAGTCAAATGGATTGACTGTATTAAGCCAAAGTAGTTTGGAGTTCTGTGGCTGGAAGACTCGAGGCTCCAAGGAATCACTTTATTAGCAAGTGGATGATTAGAGATTTAAATGGGAATGCTTGCCGGCAGAGTCTAGTTAAAAACCATATTCTTTCTGGGTTCACTAAAAATAAGTCAGAGTGGAAAGGATTGTCTGTTACTGATTTGATATTCGAGTCTTTCATTGTCATATCTATGGGTTATCCTGTTTACAAATCCATTAGGAAGATTTAGGAATCTGTTAAGTATCTTATTGTGTCCTTACCATTCTTTACATGGGAAGAGACTAGATGTCAAGCTTTTAGGTCTATTTGGTGGAATTTCTCTTTAAACAATAGAAGACTTGGATATACTAAAGAGTGTTCTGCCAGAGCTTGGGTTTGCAAAGGCATTGAAGTGTTTGATGATATTTTTTTGTACTGGTATATCAATGTGTTGGTAGTAGATGAAATCTAGTTACATGCTCTCAGCAAAAGACAAAAGAACATATACAATGCTTATGAAAGCCTTGAAAACTGCTTAACGTGGTGTCCTCCTTGAATGGGATCCTGAGATCGGGGATGATATCAAATCGGTGAAAGGCCCTTAACTCTTTGAGATGATTGCCAAGCTTTTATATACCAAAATTTTGAAACCTTGTGATCTTTGTAGTGGATTGAAAATGAAATGGAATATTTTTGACTCTCCTAAAACATTGTCTCAAAGATTTGAGCTTATTTGGTCCTCTTGTATGGAGCCTAAAAGGCTTTGCTTCAGATGGTTGGTGTTATGGCAGAAAATACTTTTGGGGAAACTCTCAAGATGTTTTGTATTAATGCTAATAATCGCTGTTTGTGGGTTGCCAAAAGCTGTTAACCACCTCTTCTTTAATTGCATTTATGCTAGGTTTAGATGGAATTAAACACTGTCTATTGATGGATACTTATTGGGGATGAAGATATCTCCTGGCAAGAGATATTTGGTGTGGCTGTTTGGAAAATGTTGAGATGAATCAGTTTTTGAGAAAATTATGGCTTGTTTTATTTACAGTGTTATTGTTTATTTGGAAACGACAGAATTTGGAGGTTTTTGAAGGAAAGGTTAGAGTGCTTACTGGCTTCATCAGTGAAGTTATGTTTTACAATGTTGTTTCACATGTTACAATCCAGTTGAAGATACCTGCAAGTGAACTCAAGAGACTGCTGGCTGCAAGGGTGATCAAAACCTTGTGAAATTCAGGAAAAATGGAAAAATGAGAAAGGACACAACCCCTCCTAATGTTTAACCTGAGCCTGCAGAGCCTAGTTTTTCCCTTGATGAGCAGTTTTATAACGAAGGCTGGTTTAAAACCTGCAATGAATAGGGATCCTGTGCAAGGTAGAGGTGTTGGGAGTGATGGTTTTCATCATCCTCAAGAGGGCATACAGTTGCCGTGGTAGGAAGACGATTCTCTGAGTATCGAGTGGCAGTAGAAGCATATTCTAGCAAAAAGGCTGGCCTTAATGGCCAACGACTGAATTTGCAAGCAATTTTTGAGCAATTATGTATTGATGATGAAAATGGACAAGGTAACAATGATACTGCTGCACAGACTAGTAGGATTGATGGAGTTTTGGATGAGCGAATTGGCATTGTGTTGCAAGGGCAGGCTCAGAATATGCCTTAATTACCTGTTATGATGGGAGGTCAAGTGTCTATTAGTATTCAGGCTCCTCCTCCAGTGATGTCAAGGAAATTTAGTTTGTAACTCTAGTGGCAGTTTGATTTCAGGTGAATTAGACCTTAGTCAAACTTTAATACTTGAACTTAGATCTATAATCACGAGCAATGTGAATATATCAAATCAATCAAAGAACACAAAACTTAATGCAAGTAGACACAGATATACGTGGAAACCCTTTCGGGAGAAAACCACGGAGAAACTTCTTTCTTTATATATATTTCTCAAAAATTTGTAGGCACCAACCTACTGGAGACACCAATCCCCAAATTACAGTTTTGTAGGCACCAACCTACAGGAGCACCCACCCCTTTTGCTAAGCACCAACTCAGCAAGAGACACCGATCTCTTCGAATATGAAGGCACCAACCTTCCTTACAAAATTTGCTTTCCACTTTTGAACTTGTTGCTTCCTCAACGAATAATGGAAAATTCTTCTTCTTACTTTCAGATTTGTTGTTCTAAAATTCTGCCCTTACGCTTCCTCTTCTTCTTCTTTTTTCCTTAAGATATTCAACTTGAATCCATGCTTTATAAGTCTCATATGAATCTTCTTATATAGCCTTTCGTACCTTTTCGAAAGGGCATTACACCTTAAACCATCACACCCTTTCATTAACATTAGTCGGCCTTTATTTATTAATTTATTCTTTCTAAACAAATCGCTGCCCCCTTTGAATTAATTAATGCACACATAAAGACTGCCCCAAATAATTTAATTATCACCTAAACATTCAATGCAGCCCCTTAAGACATGAGTGCTGCTCTCTAAGCAAGTCGTGGGCCCTCTTTTGTGCAAATCGTGGGCCTCCAAGGATAAATCACGGTCTTCATGAAAAAGCGTTGCTTTCTTCTCATCATGGTTGTCAAGATCTTCCTCTTTCTTGAATGTTGTTCGCTTTACACAGATACTGTTGTATTTCTCCTATAAAGGCGACCCTTTTCACATATATAAATATCTGATTTCTGCTCTTTTTGCTACTCTATATGTTGCTGGTTATTTCCGTTGACATACTCACAATTCCGTTAATAATTCCGTTACTTTCTGACAGATTTCCGTTTACCAGTTCAACACCTCTTTTGACATCAATGACAATATTTCCAACAATCTCCCCCTTTGTCATTGATGGCAACCCCAAAAAAAAAAAAAAAAAAAAAAAAAAAAAAAATCTCCTCTTCGCAGCTTCCTCTCTGCCGTAGCTCCCCTTACTACCATTCTCCCCCTTTGACATCAATGGCAAAGGGTCATCCTAGGAGCTGAAAAATTTGCAAAGTTTTAGCTCCCCTTAACCAGTGCTACCCTTGACTCTTCAATGTAAAGATGTAAAAGAAATTACTCCCAGCTTATGCCGTAGATATTCAAATGTCTCCTTTGGAAGTGGCTTAGTGAAAATATCTGCTATCTGTTCGGATGTAGCGACATACTCCAACTTTACCTGTTTCTCTGCCACCTGCTCTCTTAAGAAGTGATATCTTATGGGAATGTGCTTTGTTCTGGAATGCATAACCGGATTCTTTGAAATACTTATTGCACTGGTATTATCACATAATATGGAGATGGGATGATCATACTCTACTTTGATATCCTTCAAGGTCTGCTTCATCCATAAAATTTGTGTGCAACATAGTACCGCTGCTATATACTCTTCTTTGTGGATAGGGATACAAAATTTTGCTTCTTACTTAGCCAAGATACCAGGCTGTTTCCAAGAAAAAATGCTCCTCCGCTTGTACTTTTTCTGTCATCTACACATCCTGCCCAATCTGAATCTGTATAAGCTGTCAATGTGAAATCTTTTCCTTTTGGATACCACAACCCGTATTCCATAGTTCCCTTTAGATATATGAATATGTTTTACAACTTGCACATGTGTTTCTTTCGGCCCTGCTTGAAAACGTGCCACCATACCCACTGCTTGCATGATATCTGGTCTGGATGTTGTCACATATAATAAACTCCCAATCATTGATCTATAGAGAGATTGATCAACATCTGGAGATTCGTCATCTTTGCTTAACTTGGTTCCGGTGATCATCGGTGTGCTGACAGGTGCACACTCCTCCATACCAAACTTTTTCAACATTTCCTTCACATACTTGGTTTGGGATATAAATATTCCTTTATTAGATTGAGAAATTTGCAATCCAAGGAAAAAGGATAACTCACCCAACATAGACATTTCAAATTCCTTTCGCATGTCTTTCTCGCAAATTTTCTAGACATTTCTTCATTGTCTCCTCCAAAGATTATGTCATCCACATATACAACCACAATTAATCGGTGTTCATCTTCAGTTTTGATGTAAAGATTATCACAAGCATGTCCTCTCTTGAATCCTGGTCCTCGTAGATGTTGATCAAGCCTCGAGTACCATGCTCTCGGGGGCTTGTTTTAATCCATACAATGCCTTTTTCAACCTACACACATAATCTTCATTTTCTCGATAATAGAACCCTTCAGTTGTTCTATGTAAACCTCCTCTTCTAAATTCCCATTTAAAAAGGCTGATTTGACATCCATGGTAGACTTTGAAATTTTTAAACACTCGAAAGCAAGGAACATTTCGATTGCTTCTAGTCTGGCAACCGAGCAAAATTCTCTTCAAAATCAACACCTTCCACTTGAGCATACCCTTTCAGATACCAATCTTGCCTTATTTCGAGTGACTTGACCATCTTCATTTAGTTTGTTCCGAAATACCCACTTAGTGCCAATCACATTTTGACTCTTTGGTCTGGGAACCAGTTCCCAAGTTTCATTTTTCTCAATTTGATCTAATTCTTCTTCCATCGCCTTCAACCAATGTTTATCATGTCTTGCTTCTAAAAAGTTCTTAGGTTCTACCTAGAGATAGCAGAGAAAATACCCTCGCTCGTAAGCATTTGTAATTCTTTTCCGGTTTGAACCCCGGTATCAAGTTCTCCAATAATCTGACTTTCATCATGATTTTTTTGAACGAAGCGAGATGGCGTCTTGGTATCCTGCCTTTCTGATTTACTCCACTCTTCAATATCTTCTTCTTCCTCTTGTTCTTCTTTCACAAGACTTGGTATTTCTAAAGACTCTTCTGAATTTTCTTTTGTCTTTAGATCCAGACCCTCATCCACTCTGACACTTGCACTTTCTATGATAGTCCGCAACCTCTTGTTATAACATCTGAAGGCTTTACTTTTAGTGGAGTACCCAAGAAAAATCCCTTCATCGGATCTTGAATCAAATTTGCCTAAGTCCTCTTCGGTTCTTTTAATGAAACATCTGCTCCCAAATACCTTAAAATATTTGACCGAGGCTGGTCTTCCTTTCCATAATTCATATGGAGTTTTGTCATGGTTAACTCTGATTTGCACTCTATCCAAAATATAAATGGCAATACTTACCGCTTCTTTCCATAATCTATCTGATAGCTTAGATTCATTCAACATTGTTCGGGCCATCTCTTGAACGGTTCTGTTCTTCCTTTCTACTACTCCATTTTGTTGTGGAGTTCTTGCAGCTGAGTATTGTCTTTTAATTCCATGGTCTTCACAATATTCAATAAATTCATTTGACATGAATTCACCTCCACGATCTGACCTTAGACATTTTATCTTCAGCCCTGTTTCATTTTCTACTAATGCCTTGAAAGCTTTGAACTTTCCAAATGCTTCAGATTTTTCTTTCAAAAATGCTACCCATGTCATTCTAGTGTAGTCATCAATGAGTAACATAAAATAACTCTCACCTTGAATACTTTTCGTTCTGGTAGGTCCACACAAATCCGTGTGAATTAGCTCCAATGGTTTGGTGGATGAATACTCCTTTGTTTTGAATCTTGTTCTCGGTCCGCTTCCCAAGTCCGGGCATCGCTGCAGATAGAGTACTCGAAGGCTTTGTTATTTTAGGCATGTCCCGTACGGCCTGCTTATTGCTTATCTTCACAAGATTATCAAAATTTATATGTCCCATCCTTCTATGCCATAGCCAACTTTCCTCAACTTGACTTAGGCAACATTTTTCTTCTTTTATTTCTCCGAGCATATATAGATTATTTGCAGTTCGGTGGCAATCTGCAATTAGTTCTCCTGTATCTGCTTTCCTTATTTCACATCCTTCAGCATAGAACTTAAGAGTGTGTCCCTGATCACACATTTGACTCACACTCAAGAGGTTATGTTTTAATCCTTCAACATACAAAACATTCTCTGTTTTTGTTTTTCCATTATCCAAACTCAAGCGTACCTTTGCCAACGATCTTCGCTGTAGCATTATCACCAAATTTTATCTGTACCTTCATTTACTTTCTTTAAGGAGAGAAACTTACTTTTATCACTAGCCATATGTCTTGAACATCCGCTATCAATGTACCACTGCTGTCCTTCATCTCGAGCATGAAAAGTTGTTTGAACGAGCATGGATTTTTCTTTGTCTAGCCCATCTTCCTCCTGCTTCCTTGTCCAGGATTTCGTAGCCTCCCTTTTCTTTGTATCTAAAGGCTTTGTCTTTTGATCTTGTCTCGAGTCAAACACACTTCTACAAAAGCGTGCTATATGTCCATAATTATTGCACTTGTAGCAGATAATGGCTTCCTCGTTATAATAGGATAGTGGAGCAAACGAATTATAGTTCATATTCAACACTCTATGAGCAGATTTTGGTTTGTTCCAGGCTTCATTATCTCTCATTCGCTTTCTACACTCTATCTTTTTATGCCCATATATATTGCAATAAAAACAATAACCATGAAAGGAACTTTCGAACCTGTTCATATTCCTATGTCGTGGAATAAATGGTCTTTTGGTGTCGTTCTCTTTAACACCTTCCTTGTGGATGGAACTGGTCTTCGTAGTTTCCTCTTCCTTTTTGCTTTTATTCTTCGTAGGCGTATTTAGAATTTCTGCATAACTTTTTGCCTTTTCTAAACCTTTCTTCTCCGGAAGCTCAATGGATTTTGAAGCTTTCTCTAGTTTTTCTTCATATCCGAGTCCTGATTTGTTGGATGGTGATCTTTGACTTTCTAGAATCTCATCTAGAACCTTAGTACTCTTTTCAAATTTCAAGTTGTTCATTAGTTTGGTATTTACCTTTTCTAAGTCTTTTCTCATCGCAACAATCTCTGACTCACGATTTTCACATTCTTCTTGTTTCACCTTGAGCTGACTTCTCAACCCTTCCTCAATTCTCTTTGCTTCTTCAATCTGGGTCTTCAGGTCAATGATTAGATTCTTTGATTCTTCAAGACTCTGGGCTAACTTAGCTTCGAAAGATTGATTTTGTTCTTCATATTTCTGGAGCTGAAGTCTTTGCTTCTGATTCCTCTTTTTGAGTGCTTTTATTTCACCCAACGCACAAATGAGTTCTTCTTCGAGGTTTACCTCACCTTCTTCTTCTATGTCCTCGATTCCTTTCAAATCAACTTTGTTGGTTGATGAACCTTCTTCTATAGCCATAAACAATGTTTCTTCATCATCACTGTCTGAATCACTTATTCCGCTTTCTTCGGATGAGCTGCTACCTCTTTTTGAATATAGACTCTTCTTTTGCTTTTCAAATCTTTTCTTGCCTCTGCTTTGCCTGAATTCTCTTTTGAACTTGGGCTTGCTTTCTTCATCTTCGCTATCTTCCTTCTCTGGGCATTTAGCTGCAAAATGACCAATTTTACCACAGTTAAAGCATTTAAATGGTAACTTATCTTTGTATCTCCCGGATCCTTTCTTTAGCTTTCGAATGAATAAAGCTTCCTTTTCATCTTCTTCATTGTTTGATTCATCATTCGCTTCAGATTCCTTGATTGCCTTTTTCTTCGAGACTTTGAATGCGGCTTCCTTCTTTGCTGGTTTATTAGACTCGGTCCTCATTTCATAAGCCGTCAGTATTCCATGTAGTTCGTCCATGCTTAGCTTGTCAAGATCCTTCATTTCTTCGATGGCAGACACCTTAGCATCAAATCTTAATGGTAAAGATCTTAAGACCTTCTGGACGATCACAGGTTCCTCAATCTTTTCTCCAAGCCCTCTTATGGCGTTGACAACTTCATCCACCCGCAAAAGATAAGCTGCAACATCTTCCTCATCCTTCATTTTTAGGCTCTCAAATTTTCTCCTATGGGTTTGAAGCTTAGCTTTTCTGACCTTATCATCACCTTCATATATTGTTTGAAGTTTATCCCATATTTCCTTTGCCGTGTCACATTGCATTACCTTGACAAATTCGGACTCTGACAGACCACACAAGATTGCATTCATCGCCTTGGCATTATTTTCAAAAGCCTTCTTACCGGCTTGGTCTGTTGGCGGAGTTGATGGAATGGTATATCCGACCGCTACTGATTGCCAAATATCAAACCCTAGTGCCATCAGATAGGTTCTCATCCTTACGCTCCAAAATGCATAGTTTGTTCCGTTAAACAACGGAGCCTTGTTCGAGGAAAATCCTTCTTGTACTTGACTAGCCATATGTGCTCCCGAGATCTACCTTCCAACTGTTAGATTGTTCCTGAAGGAACCTGCTCTGATACCAATTGTTGAGCACAAGATAATACTGAGAGGGGGGGTGAATCAGTATTATGAAATTATTTCAAACTTTAATACTTGAACTTAGATCTATAATCACGAGCAATGTGAATATATCAAATCAATCAAAGAACACAAAACTTAATGCAAGTAGACACAGATATACGTGGAAACCCTTTCGGGAGAAAACCATGAGAAACTTCTTTCTTTATATATATTTCTCAAAAATTTGTAGGCACCAACCTACTGGAGACACCAATCCCCAAATTACAGTTTTGTAGGCACCAACCTACAGGAGCACCCACCCCTTTTGCTAAGCACCAACTCAAGCAAGAGACACCGATCTCTTCGAATATGAAGGCACCAACCTTCCTTACAAAATTTGCTTTCCACTTTTGAACTTGTTGCTTCCTCAACGAATAATGGAAAATTCTTCTTCTTACTTTCAGATTTGCTGTTCTAAAATTCTGCCCTTACGCTTCCTCTTCTTCTTCTTTTTCCTTAAGATATTCAACTTGAATCCATGCTTTATAAGTCTCATATGAATCTTCTTATATAGCCTTTCGTACCTTTTCGAAAGGGCATTACACCTTAAACCATCACACCCTTTCATTAACATTAGTCGGCCTTTATTTATTAATTTATTCTTTCTAAACAAATCGCTGCCCCCTTTGAATTAATTAATGCACACATAAAGACTGCCCCAAATAATTTAATTATCACCTAAACATTCAATGCAGCCCCTTAAGACATGAGTGCTGCTCTCTAAGCAAGTCGTGGGCCCTCTTTTGTGCAAATCGTGGGCCTCCAAGGATAAATCACGGTCTTCATGAAAAAGCGCTGCTTTCTTCTCATCATGGTTGTCAAGATCTTCCTCTTTCTTGAATGTTGTTCGCTTTACACAGATACTGCTGTATTTCTCCTATAAAGGCGACCCTTTTCACATATATAACGTTTCCGAAAAAACTCGTAAAAAAGAAGACTTGAAAGTTTTCGTAAAAGGAGTCAAGTGAGCCGAGACTTGCCAAAGAAAGCCCCAAACGAGTAATTGCTGAAAAAGCTTGCAAAAAGACTCGCTACGAGTACTTGCCAAAACTCGGCAAGAATTATTTATTCTTGTTGCATGGTGTCTCGACCTAAATTATTCATTTCTTTCCACGTGGGCTCCAAGGTTGACTACATCACTAGGGGTTTTGTCTCTATTGACGTTCTTTTCTGAGTTCTGATGTTTTGGCCGCCTTCCCTACAAGCTTTCAAGCTCTCTCTGTGTGGGCTTCAAATAAATCACACGTGACCATTATATTCATCTATCCCTCATCGCGAAAATTTGTGGTCAACTATGTTTAATTTGTGTATAGCTATGATTGACTCCAGTGAGCACTTTCCCTTGGCTATGAATACTAAATTCACCTTGCTTGCATAGGTTTGGATAGCTTTGTACATCTCACGGATATGGATTGAGTTTTATTTCTTTGTCATTCTTTTTGCATGATTCTTCTCAATGGCTCAGCTTTCAATATTTTCAACCTCCTTCCACATGGCATCTCTAAGATATTCTTCTACACATGTTGGTGGGCGGCTGAGTTGACTGTCTACCTTCTCCTGCACTTCCAATCACCACCAAAACAGTGATATGTGTGCTTTCAAGCTCTTATTTCCATATACAACATTGTTTAACTTTAGATCAACGCAATGATTAGGCTTATATTACGATAACTTGGTACAATATCTTCTATTTTCTCTTACAAATTATGAGTATTGGTGATGGAGGACAACTTATCAGCCGGCTGTTGTATTCGCATGATGATGCGATTTTGTATTGTATTTGTATTCAAATCTAATAGAAAACACTTCTCCAACATTTTATGAACTCATTTGATATATTTTGTAGCTATATTTTGCTTAAAATTTATGTTTTTAAAGAAATGTGTATTTTTAAAGTTGTCGAGTATTCCCTAGTATTCGCCGAGTCTTGCTGAGTTTTTGCCGAGTCAATTTTTTTGGGTCTGCCGATATTTGCGAGTACAAGTATGCGAACTATGGGTGTGACCATGTAATTTTTCCCTACATTAAATTTGATGTCCATTTGACGGTCACTTAAAAGGTTAATTAAACTTTGAGAAGTCAATAAAAATAAGTAATATATTGATTGTATGGTTGAGTTTGGGCCCCTTTTTTGATTTTTAATGCCGATAGGCATTCTACAATGGCAGCAAGGGGTGGGATGTAATGGTTTGACTATGTAAATTTTATTCTCTACATTAAATTTGATGTCCATTTGACCATCACTTTAAAGTGTTTTAAAACTTTGAGAAGTCAATAAAAAATAGTAATATCTTGAATATGGTAGAGTTTGGGGCTCTTTTTTCTGACACTAACAAGTGAAATATAAAGATAATTAGTAAAATTATTAATTGATGTGAGAGCCTTGAGATTAATATCTGTCGTATTTTTCAAATAGATGTATTTAAGATATTTGTACTAGTCTTCCTAGCAGCTGTAGGGGACCTCTATACAGATCAATCCTTGAAAGTGACAACCCCTTGGAGGAAGAGGGTCAAACATCTCTGATCAAGTCAGTGGAAGCAGGTGGTCTATGCAGATAATGATACCTTTTTGGATCTCACAATAGATAGGACACTTGAAAATAATGTGCTCCCGAGTATCCACCTCCTAGAGGAAACATGGAACAATATCATGATTCATAATAGTGCAGTAGATTATATCATTGTGCTCGTCGGGATTTACATTGAGGCTAATGGATATTGGGTTTGGAGATTCTCCGGTAGAGATGAAAACTGATCACAATGCAATATACTTAAAGATCCATATGCATGGGTATTAACAAAAGAGAAATGGGTTCAGTCGAGTCAAGAGAAGCCAACAACGCAAAGGAACAGCTTTACGAATCAAGAACACTGATAAATATTCAAAACAACTTAGAAAACTTGCTTACAAGAACCAGAAATTAACAGAATGGATGGCATATCTTCTTGTTCATAAATAAAAAAATTCACTAGCATCATTCAAGAAGCTTTGGTCACATGCAAAAGATCTAGTTTCAAGAGGGGAAGAAATTTTTTTTTCTCCCAAATCTGTGATGATGATTGGAAGGCAACAAAAAGAGCATTGAATGAGGCTGAAATATGAAGTAAAAATTGAATGAATTGAATACAATAAAAATAAACTAGATGATGGGTGAAGGCAAAAAATGATGATGATATGAGAAGGCTAGAAGTGCCTTTTTTCAAGATAAGCATAACCCTAAACATCTTTGGAAGGAACTACATTAAAAATACAAAATAATATTTGAGCATGATGGATATAGTATAAACAACTATTTGAATGTGGAGCTAGATTATCACGTACCTCCCCTCCACCCTTTCATGCCAATTCAGATCATGAGCAGCAATATAACACCAAATAACACAATATCCTAATAATGATCTCAATATGTTAATTAGAATGCCCTTCGCCACTTCAAGGGGCAACCTGTCCCCAATAATACTCAAATGCTCCAATGATGATGAATTACTACCTAGAATGTATATCTATTCATATGTTATGGCCATCACCAAGGCTTCACCTACTAAGCATGAGAAATATAAATGATATGGTTCCACAAGTCAGCTACTCATATCCTATACAAGCAATAACCGTAGCATGCCCTTCCTTCAAAGAAACATTGTCCCCAATGTTGAGAAGCTCACGTCCTTTTCAAGAATGTCATATCCTCCCATGTTCCAAGATCTTCATTGTCCATATTCTTCCACTTGATCAGGTACTCAGTAATAACCTGTGTCCTCAATCTTTTAGTGCGTGTTTGAAGGATGCATTCAGGTTCCAAGATGACCCTCCCCTCCTCATCGAGCTCAGGTAACACTGTTTGGGCTGATACTCTCTGTCCAATTACTTTCTTCAGGCAAGAAACATGAAAGACTGGATGTATTCTAGTGGATTGTGGAAGTTCTAATTTGTATGCTATAGTACCAATCTTCTGCAATACTTGATAGGGGCCATAATACTTTGGTGAAAGTTTGTTATCCTTTTGTTGTTGTTTCAAAGACATTTGCTTATATGGCTATAACCGCACAAAAACCCAATCACCGACTTCAAAATGCCTTTCCGTGCGATGTTGATCAGCCTGTTGCTTCATGCGGTTTTGTGCCATGACCAAGTTCTCCTTGAGACTAGAGAGGACCTCTTGTTGATACTGAATGTGTTCTTCTACTGCTCTAACCCGCGGTTTTCCTCTCAATGATGATGTGATGGATGGTGGATGGTACCCATAGAGTGCCAAAAAAGGAGACATTTTAGATGAAGTATGGAAGGAAGTGTTATACCACCATTCTGCAAGTGGCAACCATTGGACCCATCTTGCTTGTTTATCTGACGTAAAGCAACGAAGATATCCCTCCAAACACTTATTTACAACTTTTGTTTGCCCATTAGACTGGGGATGATAAGAAGAGCTACGAGCTAACTGAGTACCCAAACATGAGAATAAATCAGTCCAAAAATTACTAGTAAATATAGGGTCTCGATCACTTACTATAATCTTTGGTGTCCCATGAAGCTTCTGAACTGTGTCCATGAAGGTTGTTGCTACTGTGCTTGTAAAAAATGGGTGTGCCAAGGCACAAAAATGAGCATATTTGGTGAGTCTATCCACCACAACCATGATGACATTTTTTCCTTCAGATTTAGGCAATCTTGTGATAAAGTCCATGGAAACCTCTTCCCACCGCTGGCTAGGAATAGATAGAGGTTGTAGAAGACTTGGGGATCGAACTGTTTCACCCTTATTTTGCTGACAAACCATGCATTCTGCCACAAATTTTTGGACATCCCCTTTGAGCCCTTCCCAGAAGAAATCTTGTTTGACTCGATGATAAGTTTTCAAGAATCCAGAGTGCCCCCTACTGGAGAAGAGTGAAGCTCAAGATAGAATCCTATTTTTAAGAGTGGAGTTCTTACATAGGTATAATCTATCTTTATACCATAAAGCATCCCCTTTCAATACAAATTTTTCAGACATGCTTGGATCATTCTAGAGATGATGAATGAGGTTTTGTGTGGTTGGGTCATTTCTCCATTCGGACCTTGCCTCATCTATCCAATCTTCCTGTAATATGGATATGGCACATAACAAGGCTGCAGTTGAGTCATCTTTCCGTGATAGAGCATCCACAACTACATTCTCCTTCCCTTTCTTATAGATAATCTCAAAATCATATCCCAACATCTTGGAGACCCATTTTTGTTGTTCTTCAGATGATAAACGCTTTCTCAAGAAGTATTTAGACTATCATGATCTGTCTTCACTTTAAAGTGTCTTCCTATGAGATATGGTCTCCATTGCTTTAATGCATGAAGTATGGCTAGCATTTCCTTCTCATAAGTCAGCTTGGAAAGATTCTTACCTTTGAATTGATGGCTCAAAAAGGCAATAGGATGGCCTTTCGCATGAGAACCGCCCCCATACCCACCCTCGATGCATCACATTCAACAATGAATGTTTTGGAAAATATGGAGTAGCCAAGACTGGAGTGGTGCACATGGCCTCCTTTAGTTTCTCAAATGCTTTGGTTGCATCCTCACTCCAATGGAAGGAATCCTTCTTTAATAAAGTTGTGAGAGGTGCAACTATGCTTCCATAATGCCTTACAAATCTTCGGTAATAACCTATAAGCCCCAAAAATCCTCGTAGATTCTTTAGGGTTTTTGGAACCTTCCACTCCATCATGGCTTTGATCTTATTAGGATCCACTTTAACCCCTTCATGAGAGACAATGTGACCCAAATATTCAACCTCCTTGAGTCCAAAAGAACACTTAGAGGGCTTTGCATAAAGTTGATGTTGCTCAAGGGTTTCCAAAACATTATTTACATGATGCAAATGTTCCTCCCATGTTTTGCTATAAATTAATATATCATCGAAAAACACTAAGACAAACTTCCGTAGGAATGACTTAAAAATAGAATTCATCAAACTTTGAAATGTAGAAGGTGCATTTGTGAGTCCAAAAGGCATTACTAGGAATTCATAATGGCCTTCATGTGTCCGAAAGGCGGTTTTATGAACATCCTCATCCTTGATTCTGATTTGGTGGTATCCCGAACAAAGATCAAGCTTTGTAAAATAAACAACACCATGCAACTCATCAAGCAAATCATCAATAACAGGAATAGGAAACTTATCTTTGATTGTGTACTTATTAAGTTCCCTATAATCAGACACATGCGCCACATGTCATCTTTCTTCCGTACCATCACTACTGGAGAAGAATAAGCACTCTGACTATGGCGGATGATTCCTGCTTCCAACATCTCTTGTACAATCTTCTCGATTTCACTCTTTTGCACATATGGGTACCTATAAGGTCTTATGTTAGCGGTTGACTTCCCGGTAATAATCGAATAAGCATGATCATGATCTCTCTTTGGAGGTAAGCCCTTTGGTATATTTTCAAATACAACAGAGTGTGCATCCAACACTACTTGCATATCTGATGGTATAATGTCCTTAGAATGATGAGCCTCCAATGAAAAGAGTTGTGCCACAAATCCTCTTGCACCCTTTTTTAGCATTTTGTGCATCTGATGAGAACTTACTATTTGTGGAGACTTTGCTCTTAAGCCTCTTAGCTCAAAAGTCCTTCCTTCAGAGTGAAATCGCATGAACAAGTCTTGGAAGTTCATCTCAATGGTTCCCAAAGTGGTAAGCCATTGAACCCCTAACACAATGTCTGCTCCTCCCATAGAAATGACATACATGGGACTATTTAGTATGTAATCTCCCATGGAAAGCTTAATGCTATGGCATTTTCGTAACAAGTAATAAAAGACCTCCATCAACAATCATTACTTGACATTCAGAGCTGGATAAATGAAACAGTTTAGGCGCACTGCTAACTTATGATTGATAAAGTTGTGAGTACTTCTTGAATCAATCAACATTGTGACCCTCTTTTTTAGGAATCCAACCACCTTTAGGGTTTGGGGGTGCTAATACCTGAAATTGCATGGCATGAGATCGTTGGCTGAGGATCTCCTGACTCCTCCTCTGGCTCAACCAAGACCCTTGACTCTGCATCTTCATTATTCTCTTCATCTTCACTAGGCCCATCAATGTAGAACAACTTCTTTTTCAAGCACATTTATGTCGGGTCCAAATTTATCATCACAGCTTAAAACATAACCCTTTTCTCTTTTTTTCTTCAATTTGTTGAGGTGTCAATCTAACTCGGCCGAGGGAGTGCTGGGGCTAAGGTGTTCCGATCTTTAGTAAAAGTGAAATGTTGTCTCCTACTTGAAAAAATTTTCTCCTCTACCCTCTTCGCCATAATCATCGAATCGAAACCTTATGAGGATTAAACATACACACCTCATGCTCAATGTGATCCTTAAGACCCCAAGAAATAGGTCATTCAGATTCTCTTCAAGATAATATTTTCCACCCGCAGAGAAAGGTTTTGGAAGTGATGAATGTAATCCTTAACAGATCTTGTCGCCTCAACTTTGCTAATTGGTGAAGTAATTATCTGACACACTAGAATTGTAGTGTAATTGCAACTCTTCAATGAAGACTGTCCATGTAACATTAAGACCACTCTTCTGCCTTTGAGCACATAACCATCGATACCATATGAATTGGTCAGGTTCGAGATACAAAGATGCCATGGTCACCTTTTGTCCTGATGGAATCTGATGTAGTTCAAAGAAATTCTCCATTTGGTTGATCCAATTGAGTGGATCCTTTCCATCAAACTTGTGCATCTCCACTTTTGGAAACATAGTACGGGCCTGCAGAGTGCTCGTATTTGGATTGTGCACACTCGAAGATCCACTCTGGCTCATGTGTCTATTATGTTGACCTGAGGATCCACCTTGATTGACATAAGTATGATTACCCATCATATGCGTATTGAATTTTTGCATGAAATCCTCCAATCTATGTCCAATCCTATCCACATCTTCTTTGTTGCCACCCTAGATTCGAGGTCTCTCAGGTTAAACTCAAGTTGGCTTACTTTATGGTCTGTCGAAGTAAACCCTAACCCTGAGGAATCTGTAGTTATATCTTCTGTCTCCAACTCCTCAACTACTATCTCATCCTTTTTTGGTGTTTTACCTAGAGTGATGGGATTCTTTTTTCCCCCTGTGGAAGGCCCCGCCATGATGCCCCAAAATAGTAGGATGTAGGGATCACGGTCAAATTTTAGGGTTTTGGATTTCGATAAGAATTTGGCCAAATATAAAAAAACTTAAAGAACAAACCCCAAATAAATTTTGTTTTTCTTTCCGAAAATTTAACGAATTTGAAAAAATTCCACAATTTGCACCCTAGGGAGCAATTTTATGAAAAACCCTAAATTTGTAATAACTTTTGCAAAATAAATCAAAAAGTCTGAAATTTTCAGGAACCTTACTTGAAATGTTTCACAACTCTGGTAAAAATATCTCCCACCAATTCGCTCTGGTTCGCAATATATGGTGGAAACAAAAAATTAGGGTTTTTTGCCCTAATTTTGGCCCAGATCGCAGCTCTGATACCACTTGTAATGAAATTACTTGTATAATTCAGATCATGAGCAGCAATATAACACCAAATAACACAATATTCTAGAATAATGATCTCAATATGCAATTAGAATAGCTTCGCCACTTCGAGGGGGCAACCTCCAAACCATACAATAATACTCAAATGCTCCAATGATGATGAATTACTACCTACAATCCCCTATATATACTATTCATATGTTATGGCCATCACTAAGGCTGACCTACTAAACATGAGAAAGTATAAATGATATAATAAAATGATATGGTAAGCCACAAGTCGGCTACTCATATCCTAATACAAGCAATAGGTTAAGGGCGTAGCAGCCTCTCGTCCTGCCCCTCTCCATAAGCAATGCCATAACAATGTTGTTTTTAATGGTTGACATCAAGGAAGGTATCAAGAGGCTAGAAAAGGAAGACACACGATATAGGTGAACTATGGGAATAATATGTAAGATGAGGGTGGTGGATACCAAACACCTCACATATTGGATAACCAATGAACATAGGTGTAGAAATCAAGTGGAGGGAGAAGGTGTTGATAGCTAAATACAAATGATATATATGTTTTGATTTATGAATGAATGTACAAATTTGTAATGTCCCCTTCTCAATGCTAGTCCTCTTTGAAGACCTTGAGCCCATTCCACTTCCTCGTGGGCAAAAAGGAATGAGCAAGGGAAGCTAATGTCATGTTTTTTAGTTGTTTTTGTGAGCTTTGCATTCTTTTTTAGTAATTTTCTAAGTATAGTCAGGTCGGTTGGGTAAAGGAGAAAAGCCAAATGAAAAATAGAAAAGAAAAGGAACTATTATGTCCCCAAGAAGGTTGGTCCTCTTTAGAGGATTCTAATTGGTTTTTGGTGCCACCTCTAGCTATTTAAAGGGGTTGCTTGGCTTGGAAGATGCTTATGCATACTTTGGAAATTATTTCTCTTGGAGTTGGAGCATGTTTGCTTTCTCTCTCTTCCATTGAGGATGAAAACCCTCTTGGAAAACCTATTGAGAACAAAACCTCTCAATAGTGGGTTGGTTTGAGGATGAAACCCCTCAAGCTTGCAACAAGGTGATCTCATAAGGAGTTGTATTCAGTTTTGAAGGCATTTCCAGCCCTCTCCTAGGGTGGTGACTTTCCCTAAGGTGGTGTTTGGGGTCTTCTAGGGCACGACAACTTCAAATTCAGCCATCATTGTGTTTCTCCTATTTTTAGCAGTTGAAATCTACATTTGTACTTCAATTTGGGGCTTGGAATCCTTCATTTCCAGCCATATTTGTAAGGGTGTTCACTGCTGTTATTATATTTAATTAAATAAATTCCAGCTGGGGTTTGAAGGCTCATTTCTTGGTTTATATTTGTTCTAAAATATTTCTAAAGTTCCCTACATGCTTTGGATTGTGTAAAAGATGCATTTTTGGAGAGAGATTGCATTTTCCTTGTTGCTGTTATAAAAATCAGACTACTGTACCTTGCTGTCATAAATTTCAGTTGGTTGTCATAATTTTCAGTTTACTATCTATTGGGGTTTGTGCAATTTCTCTTTTGTTTCAGTTACAGCCAGGAAAGGGGCATTACAAAATGATATATCCAACAATACAAGAGGGCATGATTATGCAGATGCTAGAGAGTTGTATGTGTCATGGGACACACCGTTTTAATATTAGACAGAAGTTCATATCCCCAAATGTTGGTATTTGGGGATGTTAACAGAAGTGGTTCAAATACTTGTCTTAAAACTCATTTATCTATCGTTTTATATATTTTGTGTCGTCTTTTAGTCCAATGCATTAATATGTGTTAGAAGTTATCTTTAAATTCTTTGGATGGATTGAGATGTTGTAGCCTTACGCAACACCTTTCTGATATTTTATTATTTTTCCCTATTCTATTAGTTTCCTTCACAACTGGTGGTTCATGTAATTTTAAAATAAAGCTTGAAGGTCCTTCATTTTCATTCACCTTGGCTTAGATTGTTTTGAATAATTTTGAGCCATCGAAAATCCCAAGTTGTGACTATCCTAGCTATTTATCATATTGGCTTTCCAAGGAGTTAAGTCCAATCTGTGCTTTCTGCTCAACTAAGCTTATCTGTGCTGTACGATCAAGCACAATCCGTAGGCCCTAGCTTATATCACTACCAAGTCTAATATATACCTTGACCATACAATTAAACACCTATGGATTAGCACTCCTGCCGTCCAATCAATATAAGCACAAATCGAAGGACATGATCAAAGCTTAACTACTTACCAAAATCACGCCTATTGTTTTGTCTTGCTTACCACCCAATTGAGAACTTCAAATCAATGGCTTCCTGCACCCAAATGCACCTCTTTTACATAAACTTGGAACCGACTAGCGAATAAGCCCCTAAGGTTGTCGATCTTACAACTTCCCAAATACAATGGCCCATGAACTAATTCAAAGCCCAAAAACATTTATAGACCCAACTAACAAACTATTGGCCCAAACTGCATCCACAACAACTATACCAAGCTTTAACCAATGCTTGTGTTTTAAGCCATTTGGCAAATAAAGCCAATTTGGTGTCAAACTTGCATTTTACATGACTGTAGCAAGACCTCCTCTAGGTTGCCTTTGAAGCTCATGATTTCAAAAAATTTAAATAAAAACAATATAAGTTGTTGAATATTTTCATAAAGGGCTTTAAATAAGAGCTTTACTTGAGCCGTCCATCCGCCACCAATCCACGACCATTAAACTAGTCCAAGCTCAAACTTTGGTTCAGCCCCCTTGAACCGAAATCTAGCCCAGAAAATGCTTTTTTGTGCCAACTCCCAAAATCCAACCTTATTGTACAAACTCACACCCGATTTTAACCTTCAGTGTTGGATGAAGCTTAGCCTACAACCATGATCTTTTACGAACCAAAATCCAAAAATCAAAATAAAGCATATTAATTGCAACCTGCCTTGCTGCGTATATTAAGCTTGCACGCTCAAGTTATCAGCTCAAGCCCATACTACTATTAGCAAGATTTAAAATTGTAGGCCATAAAGACTCCAAACTCAATCTGATATGTCACCATTCTCCTTTGCAATCCTAAAGCTCTTTGCATTTCATAAATGAGTCCCTAACGTCTATAAGCTTTCTTGTATCAACATAGATCAAAGCTTTTTGTGCAAGCTTTAAAAGCTTTCACAGAGCTTATAGGAGCCATAATTCAAGCCAAGATGAAAGCTTTCACAAAGCTTAAAGAAGGCTTAGTATGAATGAAAACAAGGAAACATTCTAGAGAAAGTTGCAAAGCTATTAGAGGGCTGATAAATTGAGCAAAATGGGGTATACGGACAAGGGTATTGAGAAAGCCCTCAAAGGTAAGAAAAAGAAGAAGAGTTGTCCCCAACATAAAAGAAGAATAGTTTTCCCAATATATAGATAGAAGCAAGCTTTCTATGTTTACAAATGTATATTTCAAAACCAAAGGGTTTTTCGACAACTATGTATGTACATGACACCATCTCGACCAACTCGTACCCAAGGACGTTGAGATTCATGGCTGATATGGAATTTTTTAAAGCACAAGGTTGACTCAAAATTGACGAAACTTGGAATTTCTTGGTGCTTTAGTTTCTTTTACCTCCAACACATATAGAGGCATAAATTGTTGATGGGGACAAGCCTATGATCAATAGGCTCGAGAGCATAACATGTTTTAATGGAGGACTAACATAATCATTGTTGTCCCAGATTTCACCTTGAAATCTGGGACTACCCATTTGAAAAAATTCGTTCTTTTAAAATAATGGGTCTTTTTGTGTTTTTATTGCCAGAAGATGTCTGTATTATGTTAGGATATTCCTAGTGAATCATATGAGCCAATTTTGACAAATACCAGATGCCCAAACTCATTTTATTCCTTCACCAAGTTTTGTCTGTGGGAAATTTTTATTTAATTATTTATTGAATAAATAATGCCCCGTTTGAAGTAAATTGTGCTCCGGTTGAATCTTGTTGAAGTTTTGCATGCCAGTATTCACTCATCTCATTAGGGTTTTCACCAGAATGAATTCAGGGCATTATCTGCAACTTCTAGCAACGTTTTTCGCTTTTATTTATTTCTTTTGCGTTTTTCTCCGGTTTTCTCCTTAGTTTCTCTGTGAAATTCCCCTAGGTCAATTCCTTCGCCAGTATAGTCTGTTTAATTTCCTGAAGCATTTGGAGATCATCTACCGACACAACACCAGAAGGAATCAGCCTCAAAATGCAAGCTTTTGACAAAAAAATGAAGTCATGCACAAAAAGCCTCTCCTAGGCAAGTCGCATTTTCTAGAATTAATGAGTGTAAGTTGCAATGGGATTTTTGGTAGTAGCAGTGCAACGAGAATTTCTTACCGCTGCAGGTGCTTTTTCCCATAAAGTCAAAGTCACTTAAGTTGCGATGGGAAAACTAGAGTCGACAGGCAGGCGGGAATTTCTTACTTGCCTTGCAAGGTGAAAATTCCCATTATAAAATAAAGAAAATCACTTAAAGCACCGATGGGAATTTTCTGCTTGCCTGACAGGCTAACTTTTCCCACCAAAGAGGTTTATTCACCCATGCAAGTCGCACTTTATCAAAGGGGGCTAATTTTAATGCAAGTCGCACTTTTTGGGAGATATTTTAATTTAATAATGGGAATTTTGGCAATGAAGCAAAGGGAATTTCTTATCCCGCTGCAGGTAAAAATCCCCATTATGGAAGTCAAACAACTTAAGTGAAAGAAGGGATTTTTGGAGCTGCAGTGCAGGTAAATAATCCCATCAAAGTTGACTTCTTATATTTAGAAATCAGCCCTGCCAAAAAGTGCGACCCATTTGGGCATTAAACAATGCTTTTAATGGTATTTATTAATAGCTTTTCTGCCTAATTTTGGTGCCATGGATGAATGGAAAGTCAAAGCAAAAGGTCAAGCCAAAGACAACTGAAGGATGCATGCTAAAAATAAATAAAATAAATTTATTTAATGGTAGCCAACAACATGCAAAATTGGGCGCCCAATTTGGGTGAATAAACATGTTTGTTTATTAATTAATTGCCAGGAATAGGATGGACAATTATTAGAAATAGAATGTTGAGGGTTATATAAGTATGGGCTGCCATAATGAAGAAGCAATTAATTCTTTTGCTAAGGATTGCAGCCGGACAGTTTTGGCGCCAAAGAAAGAAGGATTTTTGCATCTAGAGGTGTTTTTCATTGCCGGGAAGCTTCAAGGTTTGGCACCTAGGGTTGGACTAGTTTTATTTATGCAATGATAATATCTGCATGGTATAAGTGCCTGTGTGAATTTTAAAATATTTATGCTTGCTTTGCATGCAAGCAAAGCCTCAAATTTTAGGCAGCAGGGCTTTTTATATGCAGATTTTGGTGATAAATCAAGTATTCATGTTGACTTCATCTTTGTTAAATAATTGCAGTATTCATTACAGGTGTTCATACAGGTGAAAGGAAGTTCAAATCAATGTCAGGTACATTGAATATATCTTCCGAATCTGAAGAAATTGCTAGATCTACACGAATTGATCTAGTTATAAAGAATTCCGGCAGGATTAAAAGAAAAAGAACACAGACAAAAATTGCTAAAGATTGCTCCAACCATAATGAAGCGTGATGATAGAGAGGGATCAATTGAATCATGCATAGCTTCCAAATTTGCTGATATCAATGACACAGACATAAGCCCGGAACCCATCTCTGAATTAATTGACAGATCCAGGGCCGAAAAGACATTTCTCATGCGGGCAATGAAAAGCAGTGGAATTATTCCAAGCATCAACATTCCCAGTCATGGTTCAGTTGCCCAATTTTGTCATGGAGTGTGCAAGATCATATCATCCTCTTTCCAGAACAATTCAGGATGCTGCGGGAAAGACAATTATTAGGTTGGATGCATAGTTTATTAATTATTGTCTGAAGATTACGATACGAACGGTGGTGATTGCAATTAGCATGTTGGATGTAGGTAACAGATGGGAGAAACACAAAGCAAATTGCGTGGGCATAATGAACAACCGATATATGAAGAAGCCTAGGTCCCCATCAAAGTTCTTGAGGACTCTTCCATGATCCAACTTGGTGTAGGAGGTGGATGATATCACTAAATTGCTTTGCAGGATAAGTGGAGAAGCCAATACTCACAACTTTCATTCATGGATGTATTCTTTTGTTAGGACTATCGAGATCAACAAGCTGATTCGATAATCAATTGGGCAGAGATCATCAGTGACAACATCGGTGAACAACTTCGGAGTGTGAGGCAGACTTATAGCTTCAAAATGACTTCATACCTGGTATATGCAGCAGCCTCGTAGGGTATATTTTCCAAGCTGGATAGACGGGGCGTACTGGCGAAAGATCCTATCTTTGATTGCTATCCACAATGACAGTTCTTGAGTGCCACAAAGATTACAAAGCGGTCAACGATGGGTTCTTCTATGAATTCATCTGCAAACTAAATAGTGATCTGAAGACCAACAAGGTAAGCAAAGAAGCTTGGGAAGTCATATCAAAGATGGGCTGTATTTTCATCCAGTTTGTAGACTTCACCTATCTCAGGGTGACTGACTTTTCGGAGAACAAGTAAAGTTGCCGAGGTATCCAAACGACAAGTGGGTCATCATGGAGTTGTGCAGATAGCTCGTGGAGATGCATGACTTACAATCAAAGCGGCACAAGTCTACAATTTTCTTTCCAGTCACAGTGGTTATTACAGTTGCCAAAGCATCCACAAAGCTAGAGGAGTAGAAGCTGAAATGTTTTCTGAGTATGAGCCTGAGTTCTTCCCAACATTGCTAAATTTTGACCCATATGGAGTAGCGAAGAAGACAATCTCCCAGGAATACTCACATGTGCCTTCGTTGGAGGACTTCTGGATGAAGTGCAGGAATGAGTATGAAGTCAAAAAGAAAGACTTCACAGGTTATCAACACAACAAGTATCTGATTATGGTTTGGCACAGATACTTGCAGATCTCTCAGATGATGGGCATGTGATACTTGACTCGTATCATCAGATGGGAGGAGATAGAGCTGCTCTTCAAGAAAACATTGGGTCGCTGACGACGATCAAGAAAGATCTTCCGTAGTTCTAGTTAACACTTCAAACCGGTCACGACAAAGGGGTATTAAGCTGGATGAAACTTTGATGAATTAGATCACAGAAACTTTACCACGGGAGACTCCAACAAGAGAAAGCACAAAGGTGAAAGCAGCAGAAGGCCAAAAAGTTTAAAGTTCACAAGAAGTCTCACATACAGAGAAGGCCAAATCTACGCCTATCGTGCAGGCCCACTTTCCAACATCAACTCATAAGACTTCAAAGATCCCCGAACCTCGAAAGATCTTGTTGTTCCTCCTTTGAATCCAACGTCATTTGTATTTTCTCCTCGACCACTCAGGTCTTCACCTATCCATGTGGAGAAGTTGAAAGCACAGATGGCGGAGTTTGAAAAGGCATTATCTTTGGACAATTCAGAGGGTAGCAGTCATAACACGGTGGCAAATTCTGATAGAGCGGAATCAGAGCATGAGATGGTGGTGCACTCGGTGGCTTCTCATTCCCCAAGAAGCAACTTTTCATCATGTTTAGGTTCGTAGACAATCCCAGAAGCCAAAGAGGAGATCAACCTGGAAGAGCACGACTTTCAGCTGCTCCTGAGTTTGGGAGGAAGAGATAGAAGACCTAAAGTTGCCAAAACGACTTCTAGGTTGATTATTGAGGAATCGGGACAGAAGTTCGTTGAGTTATCTGTTCCAAGCAGAAGGAAAGCATAAGGGAGAGCTCACGGCAGTTGATATAACAGTGACCAAAGTGCCAATAGGTCAAACTACCACAGAAGGATTAAAGCAGGATACGCAGACGCTAATGAACGCTTTATTCCTTAAGCTTGACAAAGAGAAGGCTAAGAGATCCAAGCTTCAAAAGCAGGTGTTCCAGTTGTGTGAGATCATTGCTAAGGTTGCCAAACCTTCCTCTCAGCCCATTTTAGCACATGAGTAGGTGAGTGATCATCTGATGCAGGAGGTGGAAGATGCAGGGGATCAGTCAGAGCTATTGCCCACTGGAAGGAGCAAATCATTCACCAAGCTTCAGAGCAATTCAAACCAATACCGATTGAATTAGAGAACATGCACAGGGTAGTGTCTCAACTAAAGGATTTGATGACACAGATAAAAGATGAGAACATAGTGGCTGAAAGTCATTTGGATACTTTGGCTAAGATACACTCGTTGCCAAAGGATGTGCTGATTGCAGAGCAGATTGTGCTCGCGATTGGTGGAAAAGGGGAAGCAGTTAGAAATTTTAGTTTCCTTCCGCGTAGAGATCCTCAAGCTCATGCTGAAGAGGATGTAGTTGCTGGAGAGTAAGATGGGAGAAGTGCCAGAGATCATCCCAAATGAATTACCTACTTCTCATGAGGAATTTATGCTGGTTGTGCGGAAAGAAGTTGATGAAGCCACCATACCTTTCACGATGGATTCGATTGGTAGACTCATAAAGCTTCAAGCAGATGATGTGAGGGATATGGGCTTGGTTTAGAGAAAGTGAAGGCTAACGCTGTTGTTTTGTCCAGAGGGTTGTTACTGATTTAGAACCGAGAGAGATGCTATTGTTAAAACAGATGGGAAGACGTTGAATTGTATGTTTAACAAGTATATTCAATATCGAACAAGAATAAAGTATAAGTGTTATACCTGGCCAATCTTCTTTTTCTCTTCCTTATATCTTATGTTCCCTAGGATGAAAATGTGAAATTAAAGTTATTGGTCAAAAACCATTACTTTAAGTTATGTGGGAAGATTCTTTAAGATAGGTGATGATGTACACAATTCGACTAGACTCTAATGCATGTCACTAAGAGAGGAATTTTAGGAGATGACTACCAAATGTTCCCTTTACTACTTCTTCATGTCTAGTTCAATTCATAGTTTCCCATTTGTAATTTGCCCTCTACACACTATAAGTAGAGGAAGAATCTATGGGTTAAAGGATTGGAATTTGTAATCAACATTCTTGTGTTCTAGACTTTGAGTGAGACTCTTGATAGCTTTTTGCAAGAAGAGGAATAGAGGAGATTTTCGGAGAACTTTGTGTCAACAAAGGTGCATTCGTCTCGTATTTATTTCGAGATCTATTCATAAACTTTGTGTTATTCTAGATCTAGATCTCGAAAGTTTCCTTTGCTTTGAATTTGTATTTCATGATGTATTTGTTTTAATCTATGTGCATACGATCAACTCGTGAACTATTGATTGGATCACATCTTCTCTCCTTTCTTCCCGCTATTCTTTTCCTCTTCAGATTTTTCCTTTTTTACAACTACTTGCGTTTCCTATTATTTTCCTACATAGTTAAAGTAATACCATCAGATAGATACTAGAAAATATTTTACAGGGAGCCTCCTTTCTTTTACAACTACTTACATTTGAAAACCTGTTTTAGCTATGGTTCATGAGCTACATAGTTAAAGGTAAATAGATACTAGAAAATATAATTACAAAATCTTACACGGGAGCCTCACCGGTAAATGAGGGAGGATTGCCTAGGTTTTCAGTGTAGAAAATCTAGCCAACAATCATCTTTGAGGACATAGTGACAGAGGATTTCCAAGTGCTTGGTGATTGTAGAGGGCATGTACCCATCAATATGGACAAGCAAGCTGCCATGTGGAACAACAAAACCTTGATGAAAGAAGCTCATTATGAGGGAATGTGTGATTCTCTCCAAAGATATCCCTAACTGAGAATACATTTGGGCTTAACATTGATGTGTGGTTGGGCTAGAGCTTTGCTTTCAATGATTACTTTGACCCACAAAAAGGACATCCAAGTTGATGAAGCCATGTTGACTATATTTGAAGTTATTCACATGCGAAGCCTTGATTTAGTTACTATGATTAACTTTCGCCATTACATAGTCAAATACATCAAATATGACTTAAGAACCTTTGAGAAAAATGGGCTTTTCAAATATCATTTTGTGATGTCTTATATGTTATCAGTATACATTCAAATGTATGTTTAAAGATATTATTGTCGATAGATTAGACAGGGGTAAGAAAAGCCGGGTTTCGAATGGTGTCCCCAAATAAGGAGAATGGCAAAGAAAGTCTAGCTTTGAGGTTTTCACCGATATACTTATAGCTCCAACATTTGAGATCACTACCCGCTTGTTGCCAACGAGGATTGATCAATGCTGCATTGATTACTCACGACCACTAGATACAAATTTCTTTGTTGATTGGTATTATAAGAAGATGGTACCACTATTAGGTTCATGGAGGACGATTCAAGCCCTATGTGCTACCAAAGTACATATAAAAAAATAATCTTTTTTGAATATGTTAGAAATTGCAAAATATTTCAATGGTAGGATTAAGATGTTCTTACCTCCCACGTTGCTCTCTCATGGTGCCTTGAACTTCACATAGGGAGTCTTATCTATTTCCCAAAAGCTCATAAATACCCTAAACTTCTAGTTGGACTCCGAGCAGAAATATGACCCTCAAGGGTTTTGAGCCAAAGAATAGTAGAGCTAAGAAATCCTTCCTTTTCCCATGAGAGAAAACTAGGATTGAAAATGCTAGCTAATGAAAGCACCTAGGCGAAGCCACAAATATCCTCATCTTTGGCTCAATAGTAAGGAGTCTCTTTAACTCTCGAGTATTGTGTGGCGTCTTTGTTACTTCAAGCCCATCACATGGTGGAATTTCTACCAAAAGTCCTAAAAGTTAATAAACCAAACAAGATTCTGCAAGAATAAACTAACGCCATTCTAATGAGAGAAATGGTCAACAACAAAATCAAAGCTTGGTATAAAATGAGGCGTGGGACGCGGAAAGAAAAGGTGGATGTAGACTTCCAATCAATTGATGAAGATGAATGTATCATTGAGAAATGGAATGAGGAAGACTCGATGACATATTTGGGAAAGGAGAAGAAAATATTGAGGAAGATTTGATTGACATCCCATTGACCTATGTATCAACCATGGACCCTTCTCATCTTCGGGGACACACTAAAAGGGTAGCCATCTTATAAGAACAGGGGAATCGAGACCTATGGCAGGTTGGGAGCACAAGGGAAATGCATATGGCAGCCCATTTCTACTCCGACCCAATGCAAGTTGGAATAGGAGCTCCCATAGTCTCCCAAGATGGAAGAACACAAAAAGTGGACTCACCATCACCCAAGCTTCAGTATATCTTTGGGTCAATCCTAGGGTTTTCCCTTACGATGATCAAGTGTAATGTCCCATTTTCTAAATTAAAAATAATTAATAATATTTTAAGTTGGGCCTAACCAATTCTTCATTTTGGGACAACTTAATAATATTATTATTAAAATAAAAGGTATTTTAAAATATTATAGTAGAAAAGAGACCCTTAGCCTATTTTCATTATTTTTAGTCGGCTAAAAGGGAGAGGTCGTCCTTGTTTTAGAGGAAAAACAAATGTTAAAAAAGAAATAAAGAGGCCTACATGGAGTGCTCTACAAAGAAAAGGCTATAAAAGAAAATGTTAGGGCTCATTGTAATCATCATCTTGTGAATTATATACTTCTCTTTTGGAAATTGGAGCATTGAACTCTCATTTTCACCCTTTGAGGACGAAAACCCTCATTGAATCCTATTGGGGACGAAAACCCTCAATAGTCACAACACTTGGGGATGAAAACCCTCAATTGTTGCATTGGTGACTTCATCCGGGAGTCACATTGGAGCTTCAAAATTTAGAATTTCAGAATGACAAACATTTCTATCTGTGCTAGGGCGCACACTCCAGCTAGGGCACACTTTTTGGGGCTTCCATATTCATTTCCAACTTGATCTACCCATTTGGAGATTTCAGGATCTCTTTTCAGTGGGTTTTCGTGGTTGGAAAAATCTGATTCTAATTTTATTGGATAGCTGATATTTTTGTGGTCAATTTGAGCTATCATTTGCATTTTATCTCCAAGTATTTATGAAGATATGAAATTTTGAAGTTTCAGCTGTTTTTGAGAAATAATTAATTCCAACAGTCTATAATTTATTGCTGAAACATTTATTTTGCATGAATTCATCAAGTGTTTCATGTTGTTGATGTATTTTTGAAGATTTGTGTGTGGGAAAGGCTAAAATCTGAATTCTACCTAGGTTGCTTAGGGTTTTGTGGACCTAAAACAGGTTGCTGCCCTAGTTTTTGCATAAAATTCAGTTTACTATCAATTGGGGTTTGTGCTATTTCCTTGTTTTTTAGTTTTAATCATGAAAGGGACATTACAACAAGTTGGTGCTTCAAGCACAACAATTGCTAAGCAACTTAGAAAGACAACGCAGGATCATTGGGCTGGAGGGCTAGTCAACAAAAGGCCCATGACACATTATATTCCACCAAAGCCACCGCCAAAAACATTAGTTGCTACCACTCTGCTCACCAGTTCTGCCTTGACATGCACAAGTTCGACTTATTTATGAGAATTAGTCCACTGGGCATGACCATCTCCCTATCCTCTACATCCGTCTTCAATCATGATGTCATCATCTTCCACAACCATAATGCTTCTTTCTATGCCCACTTCTACCTCGATCAACTACCTACAAGATTTCAAGTCAGGGCTCGAATCAAAAACAATGATGATTACTCCCAAAGCCAATCTTTGTCTAGCACTAAAGCCACCAATCCCAAACTCCTAGCTGATGTGAGTGGGCTGAACATATTTAAAATGATTTACTTGATTCCTCAAGTAAATAAACCAGAAAATTGATTATATGGCCAAAAGACTATAGAACAATGGGATGGGAAATGGACCTAACCACCATCCTCGCTGATGATAGGATCAAGTGGAAGAATTAGGGTCCTAAAGCAGTTGACATGAATTATGCCGTGTTCTAGAAAATTAAAAAATGGTAAGGACCAATTAGAAAAAATCAGGGGGAACTTACACAATGAGAAATTGGAGGGGACGTCCCAGCTAAAGGGAATTGAGGATTTAAATAATAAGCTCTGAGCAAGTTATCAACAAATAGCTGACTTGCAGAATAAAGTCAAAAGTATTGAAAGAAAGATATGCTAAGTTTATCAGTCAGCTCAATCAAGCCAGAAAGGAGCTTGCTGAGACAAAAAAATCTCAAATAATATAAAAGAGCTGTGAAGGGAAGTTTACAAAGCTCAAGGGGACAAGATGTCTGAGCTGGAGAAGCAAATAAGAGGGCAGCGGCAATACATAGACAAGCTTCCGCATCATTGAAGCAAGAGCCCCCTTTCAACTAAATTGTTAGATAGGGTATAGAAAATGTCTTCTTAAGAAATTACAACCCATAACATTTTGGACATAATGTAGTTTGCATATCAGTTGTGAACTTATGCAGGAAAAGAATATGCTTTGAAAAGGATCAAGTTGATCCTTAACTCCACTTTAGTTCTCCTTTTTTGCAATTCAATCTGAAGGCTTGCCTTGCTACATAGGGTTAATTAGAAAAGACAGGCCAGTACATGATAAGTGATATATTCGAGGAGATTAAAATACTTTATTTAGAGTAATCTTTGAGTGAAAATACTTGAATAAAAATGCTTTGTCTTGAAAATCATAATTTCATAGTATCAATTTTTTTGTAAGGCTGCAGCTATGGCTGGTGACAATGCTGCAAGATCCTTACTTGAGAAGCTTACACAATATGCAAGTGCTGCATACCTTGGCATCCTAGAAAGGTGAAGGCAGATACTAGAACCAATGAGTTCGATAAGTGCTTACAACACTTGTTCTAATATTTCTATCACGTGTCTTAGAAATGCATTTTTGGATCTTTTTTTTACACAGACGAAATAAATTATCTTAATTTTAACAATTTTTTGTGTGTAACTCTTTATTATACAGGTGGGTCTATGAAGGAGTGATTGATGATCCATATGGTGAATTTTTCATTTTGAAAATAAGACTTTGGAAAAGGTATAGACAACTGAAATTATATTTCTAAATTGGTACATGTGATAGGTTGGATGTGATCTAAACAATGCATCCTCATTTCTTTTAGGAGAGTCTCACTCAAGATTACGATGCTAAGTATTGGAAACAACGTTACAGCCTAAAGCCTGGTATTCCTAGTTTTCTCTTGAATTCAGCAGAAACAATTTTGACAACTGGAAAATATTTGAATGTTTTGAGAGAGTGCGGCCATAGTGTTCAGGTGAACTTATACAAACTCTGTTGTTTCTCACGTTCCTTCCACAAAAGTATTTAAGATCCAAACATGTATCTGAAATCCCAAGTATAGCTCTTTCTTGTGCTTTCCAGGTTCCATTCTCAGAAAATACAAAATTGACGAATTCTGGTTCAGACCATCGGTATCTAGAATGCATCAACATAGCCTACAACTTTGCAAGTGCAGAGCTTCTAAATCTTATTAACCATAAGGTAAGAGAAGATTTTGAATTAGAAATACCACTCGGAATTGAGACTGATTGTTCATTGGATGTGTGTGAGTTTGATTAATGCTTATTGGTGTTACAGTATGATCTTATGGCTAGATTGCGGTCTATGAAGCATTACTTTCTCCTTGATCAGGTAAACTTCATTTTGAAATCCCATCAATTTGTTTTATTTTTCCATTTTGGAAAAACATCATCACTGATATTTAATTAATTAGCATTAGTCTCTCCTTGATCACAGAAACTTTGATTCCAAATCTCACGACTTTAAATTTTCAACAAACATCAACACTAATACTTGATGAATCAAATTTTATTTTTTCAATTGCCTTTAAGTGTAATTATTTTAAACTTTGGTGATATATCCTGACCAATATTAAATATTAAACCAGCAATATACTAAACAATTATGTCAAGAGCTCTCCTGAGGTTTTCCCTCTTCTGACAATAGGACCAATTGTAATGTTTTTGTGCTCAGGGTCTATTCATTATCTTAGAGGGGACCTCCCTTTAGCTACAATCAACCTGTAGCTAATTTTACAACAATCGAGAAATCAACTGCCTCATTGAGCCATCAAAAACTAAGAATTCATCAAAAGCCAATTCTTGTGTCATGCAACACGTCCCTGCCTCATCTTTGCGGTAAATGTCCCCATATTATTGCTGTACCACAGCTTGATAGACTACAATCTCATGGTAAACATTTGAGCAGAGTTGTGTAAAACATCAGGTGATCTTGGGTCCTTAATATGGTCACGTTGAAATCCTTTTTCTAGGTGTTTCGATGTGGACACGAGAGGGACGGACTTAGGTCCGTTCATTGATACTACACGTTGACCCCTACCTTTAGGTGACCCTATTGCATTGCAAGGTGTCGAAGAATACGTGGGAATGGAACCTTTGCTTACGCTGTGAAACACTTCGTTCCCCACCATTTGATTTTAACCTTTTGGGATAAAATGCTGGGTTAAAAACTTAAATGTTTGGGCAGAGCTCATAAAGAACATGGGCGGGACTTGGGTTCTTAATAATAATATGGGCACACCCAACTCTTACCGCCAAGTGCTGCCATCATGACACCTAGGAGTTTGCTTAGGTCCATGCATTGTTAGAAGTTTGACCTCTATCGCTAGGTTTCTTCATGTCTACTACAAGGTGCTCAAGAGACTCTAGGAATGGAACCTTGGCTTATGATGTGAAACTCTTTCTTCTTCACTACTTGTGCCAAATGTGTTGGGCCTCATTTAGGTGTTCTGTTTTTGGACTCTGTCTCATTTTTCTAAACAAATCTATTTATAACTATATTTTATTGTTGCAATTAACTTACTAGTTTCGTAGTACTAGCCTTAAATGGTTGAAGCTAACGATTTTTATTAATCTCAAAGGTTTTCAATATTCGCATCATGTGTGTCACAAGTTATAAGGATTTATGATTATCGCTTAACCTCTTTGTCACAAATCTGGCAATTCCTCCTCCAATACTTGCATATCTTGCACATACTTGCAAGGCTGCAAGAAACAACCACACATATCCATCTACTTTATACATGAAAGCTTAGTTTTACTGAAGGGTAGTTCTATACAAGATTTATTTGTTGCAAATATTGCATTGGAGGTAACATTGATGTAATGTCCCTTTCTAGGGCTGAACTGAAAAGCAATGAAATAACACAAACCCAAACTGAAAATATTTTGATTTTTATATCAGCCAACTGAAAAATAGAACAGCAGTGAACAACAGTCTGATTTTTAGAACAAGGAAAAAACAATAATTCATCAAAATATCACCATTCACAACATCAAATGCAATATCCCTGAAAATACTTTAAATAAATATTGATATTTTTGTCAAAATCCTAGGACATTAGTATAAAAATTGCCTTTTATAAAAAGCAACAAGCCTCAAAGTACAAAAATAGACTTTTATTTATTGATTTCAATCGGTACAATAAAAGAAATGCCAAAGTGTCTGAATACGATTATTCTCTCACAATTGATGATTTAAATTGAAAGATAAATGGAATAGATGAGCATGCAAACTGATTTGACTGAAATCTGCCTCTAGATCTTTGAAGCCCTAGCTGTTCTAGATGTAGAATCGTAATGTCCTTTTTTTGGGGACTTCTGGAAATAGCTAGGGTTGAATGAGAGATGACTGAAATTAATGTTCATATGGCTTTAATCAGACATCCGAGGGCTGGATATGACTGAAAATGCACACGGAAACCTGGGTTTTTTCCCTTCCTAGGGCAGCGACCTGTTTTGGGAACTCCCAATCACTTTTGGATGCCCTAAACTTGCTGAAAATATGCCCAATCAAGCTCAAAATTCGATTAATTGCCAACAATCAAAATATCAAGGAAAACTGATTTTTAGTGCCCTAGAATTAAAGCTATGAATTTCTATAAACCCTTGTTTGTAGATAAGATAAAGATAAGATAAATATATTAATGTCCAACGAATGACCACAAAAGTAGGTCAATGGGACTGCAGTCCAAACAATATACAAAGTGCAAGTGGGGAAGACTCAAAACGAGTTCCCGAGAACAGAAGAGAGAATAAGAGAAGAACAAGAAAAAACCCCCAAGAAAACAAAACCCCCACAGACGGGGATAATGAGACAGAGGGGGGAAGGAAAGCGGAGAAGAGAATGAAGGAGGGGGCTGATAAGGAGCTGTCTACTCAGAAATGGTAGTCCCATCCCTCCTAACATTCAAAGCTGATAAGAAGTAGCTACTGATGGAATGACTCCTCGAAGAGGGGGGCGAGGGCCCCCTCCCCCGCAGAGAACTAAGATTAGAACGACCGCCAGGGAGGCGAGTAGATCTGGATTGCCCTCTGAGACGTGTACGTTGCCGAGCCGGCTGGTGGCCACTGGGGGAGCTGTGAAGGTCTAGCCGGGAACGAACTGATCTATGCCCTGTAATAGGATCAGAGTGGCTCTGCCGTTTGGTACCACCCACTACGGGTAGAACCGGAAAGAAAGATGTAATCCGTCTCATGGAAATGACTCTCGGAGGTGGGTGAAGAATCTGGTCTCGGAGCTCCAGAGACTCACGGATATAGAGGGCAAGGCACCGCTGGTCAATATATCTGAAGAAAACGGGAGGGTCTGAACCCCTTTGAAGAGGCAATGAAATCGTCCCCTGATCTCATAGTATATGGGGTAGCGGAAGATGAAATGATCCTCAGTCTCAACCTCCTGGAGGCTACAGAGCCTGCAAAGTCTGTCACTGTGGTCAATATGTAGAGTTATTTTAAAAATTCATAACTTTACCTAGTAAGCTCCAAAAATCATGAAACTTGAGATCCGGGGTTTAAAAATATGAAGAATGCAAATATCAACTCAACTTTCCCAAACATCCATTCAAACATGCCAAATCTGATCTACAAGCAATTTGCCCCTTTTGGAAATAATGAATTAGTGGCTCAAACATGCAAGGAAATGATTGCTTTCACCTTTAATAATTCTTGTAAGTCCATTCATGCAAGAAATCATACCATATATTCATCAAAACATATCTAACATGCTCATGATACAAGTTGACTAGGGCTAGATAGAAAAATATCAGCTCCAAATTCCTTGAAATATTCAATAATTCCAAGTATTGTTGCTTGAGGTTTTTGTCCCCAAGATAATTTGAACTATCAAGGGTTTTTTTCTTGAAGTGGTCTCAAACAAGGGTTTTCGTCCTTGATGAGAAAGGAAAGGTACAACCTTTACCCAAAAGAAATAATAAGATTCAACATATCACATAATGGCCAAGCATCCTCCTTTTATAACATAAGGGGTGCTACATCATAACTTATGGCCGACCTTATAATAAATACCTTTTAATTATCTAATTTGTATTTGAAGCCTACACGCTCAAAATACTTTATATTCTAATTAAATAAGTTCTTCTATTGGAGTGCTGGCTTCCCAATAGAAATACATGATAATAATGAAAATATCTACTTAGAAAATGTCATCCAAGTCTTCCCCTTGCTTCCTTCCTTAAATCCACGGGGAGGAAAAATGTGTTAAAGTCTTCAAATCCTCTAGTCTCCAAAAAGGGACATGACAAGAATTAAGCTTTGAAAAGTGTGCCCTAGCTGCATTGGAGGAACACTTGTACCTTGATTGATCACCTGCGATCCTTGGATGGAATTCCCAAGTTTAGATGTGAGGGATTCGTCTTCAAATCTGTATGCAAATGAGGGATTTAGTTCTCTTTGCTGATGCAAAAGAAAAAGCTATATGCGAGACAAAGAAGTAGTTAATAAATTTCCAAGATGTATGAAAATAAACCCAAATTCTGCATTTATAACTTCCAAGGCCCTCTCCAAAGTTGGTGCCCTTTTCAAAGTTTGCGCTCCCTCCTAAAAGTAGGAATAACAATATAAAATTGTTTTATGATTATCCTCTTTCCATCCTAAAGTAGGATCTTGATGCTGCTCATGCAACCTATTCTATTTTTAGCACCCCATAATAGAATGCTTTATTTAATTAATGTTCTATCTTTGGCACCCCAAAAAATAAAAGTTCTTTATTTTATTCCACTTTTGCTTTTTGGATTAAAATATAAATGTCCTTTTCCCAAATAAAATATAAAAATACTCTTTGACAACTTAAATTAATTTATTTCCTCTTTAATTCACCTTAGGTGACAAAAATGAAATGAATAGGCTTCGGGTATTAAGAATCAATTAATTCGAAAAGGGGACATTACATTTGAAGTATGTAGAGGCACTTTAGGAATATTTTAAAAAATTATCAACTAAGAAATCAACCTCTAAACACGGTTAGAAATCAAATAAATAACAATAGAGTAAGCCCTTACAAAATGGTGGGAAATGAATGATTCCAAGCCCTAAAAATGAAGTACAAAGTAGATTTTGGCTGCCAAAAACATGAAGAATGCAATGATTGCTGAGTTGAGTGATGTTGTGCCCTAGAAACCACCAATCGCTTCCCCAAGGTGGGCTGCTCCCCTAGGAAAGGGGTTAAATTTCACCTTCGAACCAAAACACTCGCTAAAAATAGGTTGTATCCACCTTTTTAAAGCACTTGGAACAATTAATTGAAGAGTTTTCTTTCTCTAAAAGGTTCTATGGGGGAGCCCTTCCCTTTCAATCTACAGGGGTATAGGATCCCGTTCCAATCCCCCTATAGATAGATATGAGCCTAGAGCCATAGCGGTCGGTACGTTGCGGTATGGAGGACTCGCGTCTTCCTCATGCTCCTCCCCCACTATCTATATATACCTCGAGCCTCCCTTTATTCCCCACGGTCTCACGGGCATCTATATAAAACTATATAGGGGCTCTCCCCTCTCACCCACCACCCACCTATATAGATCGATCGGATTCGGTCACACCACGGAAGGTACTTTAGACATATGGGCGGCCTACTCGCCATATATAGAGGGGGTCTGAGTCCCGAGTCTCGAACTAGTATAGCCCAACTCCACCTATTTTCCCATAGTGGCCCAACCACAAATGGTTATGGCTCATGCCCGAGCGCCGCGCCATATATAGATATAGGGGCAAGCGAGGGCGGCTCTGTAATCTAATCGAATATAAGGGCTTTCTTTATATGGCACGGGAACCGGGTGGACCAACCCCTCCGGGTCCCAACCTCCCCAAGCCTTTCTATGTTTCCCAATCTTTGTCCCGGTGGCTCTCCGGTAGAGCGGTTGTTATTCTTATTTGTTCGATCTAATTTTCAGTTTAACTTTGCCTTATTTATTCACATATTCCATCGTTTCACCTTGTTTTTGAGCTCCCTCCTATCTAAGGAGTAAAAGTAGGAAGCCAAGGAAAAATATGATTCTTCCTTCATTCCTAGAGGATTGCAAATTACATAGTTTGCGGTGCGGATTGAACCCCCACTAATTAAGACTTAGTTCTCTGTCTCGAGAAAGGATAATTGGATTTTGACATGATTAAAAGGTTAACCTATTCGGGAATCTCCGGATCTATGCTCAATTTCCACTCCTCGAAGCATTTTTGCTTACCACACCCTTCTTTGTCTCTCGGGTGCCTATGGATCCACCTAGTAAGCCCTTCCCTTTTTTGAACCTTGCCGTTCAAGGGTATGCAGGGGACTCGACAGAGATAGGGAGATTCGACTCTTCTATTCTCGACTCGACATCTAAATCTGAATACAGACTGGGCACTCGCCTATCTATCTAGATGGCAAAGCCCTATCTCTCTATCCACCCCCGGTTGCCCTATCTATCTCTATCTATGCTCATAAAGAGAATCCACTTATCCCCGGTCCCCAACAAGATAGAGAGATAGACGGGCCATCCAACCCGGTTGCTACCCTACCAAAGGTTTTTCGCTCTTTAGAGGAAGCAAATCGAGTACACAACCCAAAACCAAGTAAAGTATAAATTATATGCCAAAGATGATGCCAAATGAGGCTAGGCGACCTCCTTTTATATCCTTTTGGTAGCGCCAAACCCAATGAGGGAGTTTACCCCATGACCGACTTCATAATGATGTTACTTCTCTTTTTTGTCTTTGGCTTTTTACTCCTTCAACCCAGCCGACCTAGCTTAAGTGAAAAACCATGAAAGAAAATGCAAATGCTTATGAAAAAGACTGAAAAACATGACAAACACTTCCCTTGTTCACCTCCTTGCCCACAGAAAGTGGAATGGGCAAGAAGTCTCAAAAATGAATTAATTCAAAAAAGGAGACATTACCGTCCTCCCTTCCCGAAATTGCTTGAGAGTAATTGCAAACTTGGATGCTCCAATAACATGGATCCCGAGCCTGTCAAATGAAGGAGCTTCAACCTAAACAAACTCATACCTTTGTTGCCTCTCTCTTCATTGAAGTCCTCTTCATCCTCCACTTCAAAACAACAGTAACAACTTCTTCCTTTGCACACTCAGTTGTATAAAAAACCTTCCAGACTACTGTAACCTCAGTCATAAAGCAAAAAATTGGTGAATAACCAATAACTTAACAAGCTAATCCATGTCCCAATGTGGCAACCTCATTCATGGTTCCATCCTTGTTAACTAAGGTGGAAGAACATTCCATTTTCCCAAATACAAATGCAACTGAAATTAGGTGGTGGCTGCTAGAAATGATGACATCAACATCAATGATGGTAGTTTGGCTCATGGCTGCCATAAAAACACTTCCTTTTTCACTAGGGGTAGATAACACCTCATTCTCCAACTCTTGATTGCATTCTTCACTTAACAACAAACTTGGAAATGCAAGCTCGAGCATCATGCAAAACTGATCCAAACACCTAGAGTTACCTTGCTGTAGTGGCCTCTGTGGCTGCCCAAAAGATGGTCTAGGCTGCCCTCTTCCTGCTGTCCTAGGTTGGGCTGTACCTTCCTCAAAGCCTTTATGTTTCACTCCCAATCCAAGTATTGGAGGGACTCTATTTCTATGCAAATTGAGACCTTTTACATTCACAAAATTTCCATCCTCCATTATGGCATCTTCATCTTCATTTGCAGTCCCATATTCTTCATCACATGCTCGGATGGATAACAAATTCAGCGGCTCTTTCTTGTTTATTCCTGCGCGTACACAAAAAAACACATTAAAAGAAACAAGAGCTCTCAATATTATTTCTTCATGCCCCATAGGTATGGAAGCTAGCTTCCATTCATGGCTTGCAATTATCTCATTTTCTCCACTCAAGTGATGGATATTCAAAAGTTCACCCAGGCTGTCCTAAACACAATTGTAACCATGTGTTTTGTCCCCAAAGATCAGAAGGATTGTGGCTAAGATCCTTCTTATGACAATTGGAAACACATCAATGATGATAGTAGATTGGAAACCCTTCATCCTGATGGTTGGATGCTTATCTCCACTGTCAACAAAATGAATAGGGATTTGAGATTGTTGTGAACAACAAATCAAAAAAATGTACAACCATTGTCAAACTGAAAGCTCTTCATGAATCTCCTAAAAAAGAATGTAGTTGGGGCTTTGGAATGAGTCATTATAGACTGAAAATGCTTTGAAAGATTGGAAACTATCCCTTCTCATGACTGTCCTCTTTTGTATGGCACCAAACAAAATATTGGGCAAGCTGGGAATGTCTATACCAATAGTACAAAAATACATGAAAACTATGTTATCGGGGTTCATCCCCACCCTCCCATACCCCCTGGATATGTACCGGTTCGAATACATCTCAGTATGGTACCGATATGTCTGAGTATGTCGGTATGTACAGTATGTCCCTGGGTACCGGGGACGTTCTCGGGATGTACTCACGGGGTTGGGCAATGGGGGCCTCTAAAAAAGTTTTTTTAATTTTATTTTAACTCAAACAAACTTCAATTTTATTGAGGACTAGACTAGGAGAGCATGACAACCATAAGGAAACCACGGAGAATGTTTAAAATCCGTCTAGTTTATTGTAAAAAAAATATTCAGAGAGGATATCAAGAATGTTTGAGGTAATTATTTGGGATCATCGCAATTGGCCAAGGAAAGAAGCTATTCATAGAAATTTGGACATATATCTGAGCCTCCGTACAAGTTATTTATGAGATCAAATCTTAGGTGATCTTCAATACTAATAGAAAAATTTGGAACCGCAAATTGCATAGCTTAAAGTTTCAAAGAGCATCCTTTCCCAGAAACTACCAAGGCACAACATTGACTCCTTCCCGCATCCTTAAGGAGGATTAGAAGGTGATTTTGGATAATATGAATGCAAGAACCAACCATTGGACTGACCTCTTTAGTTATCATTGGCAGGTTAGAGTCAATCTCATTAAATAGGTCCTTTAGGAGTTCTCTATATACATCATTTATGGCCACTATCGCATCACAAAAATTAATCGCAAAGGAAATGGATGAAACACAAAGGAATACAATATTTGTATAGCATAGAAGATGTAAAATCTTAAGTATATTGAATGTTCTCGAACATTGATCGTACTATATTTTTCAAGTTTTTTATTTCTTATGAACAAAAAAATGAGTAAAATAAGTATATGTATAAATTATATATATTAATTTTTTAATAAATATGTACTGAGACATATCCAAGATGTATTGTACCCAAGGGTTTTTAAAAATCGACGTATCCTCATATTGAACTTGTACTCGTACCCGTATCCGGCAACATAGCATGAAAATGTAATGTCCCCTTTTTCGAATTGAGGCCTAAATGTGGACTTCTTGCCATTCCCTTTCCGTGGCAAAGAAGAATAATTGAACAAGGGAAGGAATTTTATTTCATTTCAATTTTCTTTTATTTTTAGTGTTTTTCTTTATGAGGCAAGTCGTCAGGTTTGGAGAGATTAAAGAAGCAATTAAAAGATAAAGTGAAGCTTAAGAGGTCGGTCCTCTTCTAATTGGCCTTTGGCGCCAAGCAAAGAATATAAAAGGGATTAAATGACTTCATTTGTAACCATCTTTGGCGCATTTTACATCTATTTTTGGTTTGTTGGGGTAGTTGCTCAATACCATTGCACTTGAGGACAAAACCCCTCTTGTGTGGGATCTAAGGAGGATGAAAACCTTCCTTGTGGCTTGATGGAGAACGAAAACTCTCCATGGTGGTTCATTGAAGACATATCTTGAAGACTTGCTTGTTGCTTTAAATCGAGACATCGAGAAGAAGGATTACAAAAGCTTTACATGATTTTTGGATCTCTTCCCGAGGGGAGCGACTAGAGTATTTTGCTGGTTCGGTGCTTTCTAGGGCACATAAGTTATATATGATTTTATTTCTTGATTCTCCATAATTTATAAGACCAGAATCCATAATTTGGCTATTTTTGGAGGGGTTTATCTACTGTTTTCAGCCCTTGTTTGTGGCTGCCCTACTGCTGTCACAAATTTAATTACAACAGTGTGTCTTTGCTGATTTTCTCCATTTATTTGTTGCAAATTGGATGGATATTGGTTGCCATAGTTGACATAATTATTTAGAATTATTTTTCAGCTATTGTGCATGGTTATTTTGGTGAATTTAAGCTCCTATACAATTCACTTATAGGGTTTTAAAGAATATTACAACTGCTGTTATAAAAATAAGATTTTACTTCACTTGGGTTTGTGTGGTTTCTTTCTTTTTTAGTTTTAGCCCCTGAAAGGGATATTACAGAAAACATGCTTGAAGTCCCACAAATCAAAACTCTTACTTCCAACCATACCTCCAAATCCCAACTGAGTTATAATGCTCGGAATAACAAGGTAACAACCATCCCAGTCGATTTCAAACACAAAATTCATGATCTTAACTTCTAATTTTACTGGAGCACACCCTCTAACAACTTTGCTTATCACGTAGGATTTCAAAATCCTTATAACATGATTGCTGTTTTGAAAATAAAATTGCAGGTTTTACCTCATTATGTGCTGCCCATATGTCTTGCCTTCTTCTAGAAGTTCTTCCCCTTCTCTTGGCTGTAGCAACTTGAGGAATCCCATGTGTCATGCTTGGAAGCACAACCTCTTGGCCATCAAGCTTGAGCCTCAACTCCATGATTCGGTAGTCTTGGGTAAATTTACCCAAAGAGTGTAGCCATGGCACTCTAAGTACCCAATCCCTTTCTTCATTATAATTCACATATAAATCACTCCTTAGTGTTCTTTAGTTTATCACTTTGTGTCCACTATGTTGCCCATGATGACTACCCATTATACTATAAAGCATAAAACTTATGATGGGTTCATTCTTTTCAACAAGCTGCCCATGGTGACACAAGTATGGCAGCGACATAGGAAGAGACCAAAAAACTGAAATGTAATTTTCAATATTATACCTTGGGTTGTCCTCCACTTGTTCATCTTCTTTTGCCGAATGAAGCATGGTTGAGATCTCTTCATATTCAACTAGTGAAGCTCTTCCCACCTGGAATTCATCCATATTTGGTTGGCACGTGCATTGAGCCTTTTTGTGATCCTTGCCAAAGTCATGAATACCCCCAAGTTGTCTCTTATGAGGTGCTGTTTTGAAAATTCCAGCAAGCTGATCATTATCATAACTATGCAAATCGAATTCTTCCTTCCTTGGTTCAATCTTGAAATGCTTAGAAGATGGTTAGGGGCCTCTTGGAAAATATCCTTTTTCCCTTTAGTACCCTTCACCCTCACATCTTTGTTGAATAATTCTCATGATGATCAAAACCTTGCAAATACATAGTTTGCTTACTATTTGTTGCTGATATGTAAAGTCTAGCAGATTGAAAACCAACATGAGTATAAGGTGAGGTCTTTTTTTGAAGGGCACGCCTCTCAACAAGGTCATACCGAATCTCAGCCTTAAGAACCTTTGTAGATCTAATTTTCCTTCACCATCTTGACGCCACATGCAATCATTGGAAAACAATAAAATATCATTTATTGTCAAAGAATCTTTACTTTCATGCTGCTTATTGGTCTTCCTTTGTTGTTTTATGATTTTTCTTCTTGCCTTATCAATAAGGGAGAATCTTTTTCCTCTTTGGCTAGAACATCTTTCTCATTTTCCTTTTGCACTGTAGATTCCTCCATGGGCTGTTATGTCTCCATTACTTGCAGCCCTGATTTTTCTTCTTGCTCTGCCATTGCAACTTGGAAGTTCTTCTCTTGTTTCTTTCTCCATGCATGATGAAGATCCTTTTGTGGTGCCTGAGACCTAGGTCCTTGCCTTGCTCTTCCTTTGTTCACTCCTATGAATTATACAAGGGATAAGGCATCACGAATCTCAGTTGGAAGGGCCCTATACTCCTCATAGCTGGCCGCAATATTATGACCCACTGAATGTTGTGTTTCAACCATCGGAATGACTTATTTTCTTGGGAGGAAGGTAGGCCGGAATGACCTAGATGAAGAATCACTCGCAATTCTTGGTGGTTGAATATTATTGCTTTCCTTTGAAGAGCTTCCTTCACCATTTAGGTTTTGCATGGCATGGATCAACTGTGCCATCTTATTCGCCAATCTTTCTTGCCCTAGGGCAAACCTCTCAACCCTAACATCATCAAAATATATGTTCACCATTTATCTACTCTTGAATGAAACCCTCCAGGCTGGGAAGATTGAAGCTCTGATACCATTGTAATGTCCCTTTTTGTTAGGAATAAAACTTAGCTTAATTCATCATTAGTTGATATTTGAATAAATGTAATAAGTTAAAGTATTTAATTTAAATACTTTAAACTTATGTCAATAGGTATTAATTATCCTTAGTTGTTAGTTAACTAAGTTATAGTGTTCCCATCCTTGTTTGTGGGATCATGTTCTATCTTGCATATTTTCTCATTAGATGATTTGTTTCCATATATTGTGGATGAGATAGAAGCTGTCCAATATCTATAAATATTGCAGCTCTCTCATTTATCTGTAATGCTTGATTTTGATATTAATAAAGTACACAAACACCGTCTTGTTTTTTAAATGCAAAGCTTGGTGAAAATATTGTTTTAAAGTATTCATTGTCAAGATTTTCTAGGGCTGAATTGAAAAGCAATGAAATAACACAAACCCAAACTGAAAATATTCTGATTTTTATATCAGCCAACTGAAAAATAGAACAATGAACAACAGTCTGATTTTTAGAACAAGAAAAAACAATAATTCATCAAAATATCACCATTCACATCATCTGAAGTATGTAGAGGCACTTTAGGAATATTTTAGAACAATTATCAACCAAGAAATCAGCCTCTAAACACAGCTGGAAATTAAATAAATGACAACAAAGTATGCCCTTACAAAATGGTTGGAAATGAATGATTCCAAGCCCTACAAATGAAGTACAAAGTAGATTTCTCTGCCAAAAATATGGAGAATGCAATGATAGCTTAGTTGAGCGACTCTGTGCCCTAGAACCCACCAATCTCTTCCCCAAGGTGGGTCGCTCTCCTAGGAGAGAGTCTGAATTTCACTTTAGAAATAAACCCTCGTTGAAAATAGGCCTTATGCATCTTTTTGAGGCACTTGGAACAATTAATTGAAGAGTTTTGTTCTCAATTATCAAGGAAGGGTTTCATCTTCCTTGTGAAGCCACACCAAAGGATTTTTGCCCCTTAGTGGAAGGAAATTGAGCAAACAACCCAAAACCAAGTAAAGTATAAATTATATGCCAAAGATGATGCCCAAATGAGGCCAAGCGACCTCCTTTTATATCCCTTTGGTGGCGCCAAACCCAATGAGGGAGTTTCCCCCATGACCAACTTCATAATGATGTTACTTTTCTTTTTTATCTTTGGCTTTTTACTCCTTCAACCCAACTGACCTAGCTTAAGTGAGAAACCATGAAAGAAAATGCAAATGCTTATGAAAAAGACTGAAAAACATGACAAACACTTTCCTTGTTCACCTCCTCCTTGCCCATGGAAAGTGGAATGGGCAAGAAGTCTCAAAATTGAATTAATTCGAAAAAGGGGACATTTCAATTGATCATGAAAATTCCATTGAATATTGGTGCCAGATTCAGATTAATTTGACAGCTTAAAGTTGCTTTTTGGGTGCGTTTGTCTTGAAAAACAATATAAATTGTAGTTGGTTTCTCAAAAGCTTAGACACAAATAAGTACTAACCAACTTATATTGATCAGTTAGCTAGAGAAAAATTTAGCACGTTCTAATTTATGATCACATACAAATCATCTTGCAATCTTTTACAAATGCTTCAAAACTTCTTTAGATTCAAATCTACAAACAAAAGGGAGGCAACAAAGGTTGTCCATAAGCACAAGGATTTTGCATCCATTTGTGTGGATTTCCTTTGGAGCAAAATTCAGATCTTATTGTATACAAATGTTGTGGTTATCAATAAAACAATCACTCTGAATTTGAAATATCAACAGATATCAAAATCAAAACTCCTCAAACAAAATGGGGGCATATCTAGGTAAAGCTATCCTAGTCTAAATATTGATACTTGAAATGTGACATTTTGTTTTCTTAAATAACATTACTTTGCTCATGATGGAATCACAAATTTCCTTTTTCTTTTACTTGCTAAATCTTGGTTATGGTCATCTTATTGTGGTGCAAGGTATCCCATGTTCGTTACACCACACCTTGCTGTTAGAAATAATCCCAAGTCCTTTGTATCTATTTTCTACACTATGGAATTACTGCCTTAACATGATTAATTATATACCTGGTTGTTATAGGTAGTTACACGCAAATTAGTTCAGATGGTTACACCCAAATCGGTTTGGTTGGTTGTATTATTTCAGTATATTTTTCATCTTGAGAGAGTAATGAAAAGTAGTGTGCCGTTGAGTCTTTATTTTACCTTTTCTTTTTTATTCCCAACATGTGATATTAAAGCCATTTCATCTTTGATCCCAAGAAGAGTTCCTTGCACACCCATCTCATCACCCATTTCAACCTCACATTCAGCTTCATAATCATTGTCTGAACTCATTTTGGGGCTGCAATAATTAAAAAATAAAACAATATAACTATACATTATAAAAATTTTAACACACTTTGCATTTAGATTTTTTTAAAATAACACCCTTGTTTAAGTTTTTAATTTTAACCATGCTTGCATTTAAAAAAATCCCAGCAATGCACAAATGGCAAATGCCCTTGTTTAACCCATTTTCTTATTTGGAAAAAAAAACAGCAATGAATACACTTAGAAATTAAAAAAACAAACAATGCCCTCCCTTGTTTATCTCATTCCCTCCCTTGCTAATCCAAATAGAAAATAACAAAAAAAAAGCAATGAATACACTTAAAAATTAAAAAAAAACAAGCAATGCCTTCCCTTGTTTATCTCACTTTGAACTTTGCATTTGGAAAATTAAAAAAACAAGCAAAGGGTCATTGTACATACCTCTTTAGCTTGCTCTTGCTCTTGCTCCTTGCTCATTCTCTTTCTCTTTCTCTTTGCTCTTTCTCTTTGCTTTGTGTGATTACAATGAGTGTGAGATGTGCTTTTATAATTTTTAGAGGCTTTAGGGTTGGGGTAAAAAGCAATGGCCATGTAGAATAAAGAAAACAATAAAATTTTGGCTTAGTTGGCCATAACTAACTAAATCTAGCAGAGAAACCCTTAAAAGGAGTAAAAACTATTTTCTTTTTGCAAATTTTTACAATTAGTGGGAAATTGTAAAAAATAAAAGAGGCCAAAGAAGCTCGTCATTTTTATTTTTGCATTTTTTTGGAAAATTGCATAATTGCATTGTAAGAAAAAAAGAGGCCATAGAGCCCAAATTCAAAAAAACAACTTGGAAAATTTTCAAGTTTTTTTCGAGGAAAAACAAAGATTTTCCGCAACACGGAAAATTTTGTAATATTGGCCAAGAGTGCCAAATTTGTTGATTTTGTAAATTGGTGATAGTGCTACATATTGTAAAAGCGACAAAAAAAAGAGCCACAAATCAATAAAATGTTATTTTGGGGGCATGTCTTGTTTTGAGGGGGAAAGTGTTAAAATTTTCTATTCTTCTCTCATTTTAAGTTTTCAAAATGGCCGCAAATACGACACCTAAGTTTTTTCTACTCGATTCACAACTTCTTCAAACTGATAATTATGTTGCATGGAAAACGAAAATTCGTGCACAATTAGAATTCGAAGATATCGGTTAGTGGTAAATGGTACACTAACACGGTTAGAAAATGATGTTGCACAACAACGCACATTTGATCGGCAAATCAAAAAGCAAAATTAATAATTTTGTTTGGTGTTTCGATGAGGTTCAACCTCATATTTGTGAAGCCATGACAAGAAAATAGGCTTGAGACAAATTAAAAATTGTTTGAGTCAAAAATAGAAACACACTACTTCATCTCCAAAGTCAACCGTTAAATTTAAAAATGCAACCAACTGAAAAAGTAGAGTCTTTTCTAAGACGTGTTGCAACTTTGCGAGCATCACTTCAAGCTTTGGAAGAAGAAGTTAGTGATGAATCACTTGTGCCCATTGTGTTGAGAGCTCTTCCTCCATATATGTTTTGTGACCACGTTAAACATAACTGGTCAAACAACAACTTTTGAACAACTGGTGAATATGCTACAACAAGAAAAAGCTATTCACACAAGTATTGAAAATGAAGAGCATGCACTTGCTTCTAATAAAAAAGGAAATAAACATGCTAAGAGTAGGCACTTGCTTTTAATTAGAAAGGAAAGAAACGTGCTAAGTCTCCTAATTAACCTTGAAGCAAGGTATCAATCAATAAAGCCAAAGGCACAAGAAAAATGTCGTATTTGTGGTCAAAAAGGACATGAGCTAAAGGATTGTTGTACAATACATTCCAAAAAGGTTCGTCAAGTGGCAAGAAAATTGACAACCAACAATCAAAACAAGGCCAATAACAAAATAAACAGGGACAATATAAGGAAAAGTGAAAGAAGAACCATCCAATAAGGAAATGTAGCCGAACAAGAAGATTAATATGAAGATGACGACTTCTTGTATACCGCACAATCAAACGAAGAGTCCATTTTATCCAAGCAAGTTTGTATGTTGATTTGGGTGTAACCCACCACATGACAGGAAGGAAAGATTGTCTCTTCACATTGAGTGACACACCCATAAGATAAATATCTTAAATGTCCAACTAATGACCACCAAGTAGGTCAATGGGACTGCGCCAATACAAAAAAGCGAAAAACAACCTAGCCAAAGAGCCAAAAGGTCCTTGAATACAACCAGAAAAGAGGAGGAAAAGAAGAAGAAGGGAAGAACAAGCAAGAGAGAGGCCCGAAAGAAGCCTGCGGAGACCAGCATAACCCGATAGGCGGAAGAGGAAAAGGAAGGAAGAGGGGGCAGGAAGGAGATCCCCTCAACTAGCAGCCAATGCCGAATGGAAGAAGCTAGTGATGTGTTGAAGACTGGAATCGGAAGCTCTGGAAGATCTGGGGGGTCAATGCCCGACATGGGCTCTCAGTACGTCAGTGGATCTCAAAGGCCCTCTATGAGAGAATGATCGCAACCTCGTATGTGTTGGGGTGTCCCTAGTTTGTCGAAAAAGCCTCGAGTCCATTTGGTCTTGTCTGCGGTAGTTAGGGTTGGTATCATTATGTCGTTTGTTGCCCCTCCTAGGTGAGAGCACTGGAAATAAGGAAGTGATTTGTTGAGTAGTCGTCTGCCTAGGAGGAGGTTAAAGGGTCTCCTCCGAAACCTGAGAGCCTCATGCAGATAGAGAGCAAGGCACCTCTGATCATAATATCTGAAGAAGTTGGTGAATGTCGACGCTCTCTGAATAGGCAGTGAAATCTCCCTCTGATCTCATAGTAGATAGGGCATTGGAAAATGAAGTGCTCTTTCGTTTCGATCTCCTGGAGGGAGCAGAGCTGGCAAATCTGCTCGGAACGGTCAATTTGGTGATCACTTTCAACTCGGAGCCTATGAGAGCCATTCTTGAACCGACTCGGGAAATGCTAAGGGTGATAAGGCCAAAAATTGGTTCTAGCCAAAGGGGACGAGCTCCAAATTCTGCCAGGATGATATTGTGGGGAAGCTGTCTCCATGCACCCGATGACACATCCGAGGAGGATCTCGAACTCTCTCCACTGCAGCCCAGTCGGACTCGAGTAAGGAAGGCCCCCAAATCTCTCGAGCCATAAAGAACCGTGGGCCTGACAAGAGAATCTGAGAGGGATAACTTGGACGGGATGTCCTGGAAGTGATGGTGGAAGCACTGTCTCTCCAAGATTGCTAGGAGCTATAGCCCTAATTAACCCGAGGCTAAAGGGCCGGTTGTAAGTTGAAGCAAGGTGCAGAAAAGAGTACTCCCAGGTAAGTGTAAGAGTTGGTGATCTCAAGCTCTTCCCCCTTGTAGAAGAAATGAAACTCAGATGTCTTCAAAGCGTTGAAGATCATAATTTTGGTCTTACTCAGGTTAACTGTTAGCTGCTTGCGGTCGCAGAAGAGGGCTAAAGCATCCAGTTGTCTCTGTAAACCTTCCGTTGAGGAGGCAAGGACCACATCGTTTGCAAAAAGAAGAATAAAAATCAGGACCTGGTGGAGAAGACAACCGTCCCCCTCCTGGATGTGATCCCTGAGAAATTCCTCCAACTCGTCCATATAGATCTTTGAACAAATGTAGAGACAAAGGCAAGCACGCTTGATCCCGATAGTGCTCCTAATGAAGTCAAAGAACCCAAAAGTGGTACAAAGATGGCCCAAAATCTCCTCATAAAGGCACATGATGGCAGCTAAAAGAGTCGGAAATGTCAATCTCTCTAACTCAAAAAAAGAGCTTCCCGCGGAATGGAGTCAAAGGTTTTCCGAAGGTCGACAAAGCAACAGAAAACCTTGGAAGAGCGGTGACGTGCTTCCTCAATGATAGCCCGAAGAGTGAGGATGTGGTCAATGGTCTAGTAGGTTGGTTGAAACCCCACCTGTCCTCTAGCTTTGCAGTGACTCTGGTCCAAAAACTCTGAAAGTCACATGTGGAGTATGGTAGCATAAAGTTTGGCGAATGTGTGACCCATTGTGATCGTTCATAGTTGTTGGGGTCAAAAGTAGGACCTGATTTGTGGATGGGGTAAATAATGTGGTGGGATCAGGACCGCGGAAAGCCTGTAGAAACCATTTCGTTGAAGAGATCCACTAAATAAGCTGTTCAAGATGCCAAGTCCTTGCTTGAAAAGTTCTGCCTAGAAGCCCTCCTCATCCGCTGCTTTGCTACTATTCATGGCTGAGATGGCATTTTTAACATTTGTGTGGGTGAAGATGTGACAAGCGGAAGTGGGGAAACAATTCTGATTTGGAGCTGTCCAGGGATGTCGTAAAGAGTAGAGGTATGAGCATACATGGAGCGGGGATCTAAGTCGAGCGGAGGAGGGGAATGCCGGGGGAGAATGGTACGCCAAAAATGCTTGGGAGAGTGTAGGAGGGATTCACGGAGTTCCCATCTCTACGACGAGAGATGAAAGCACGTTTCTTGTGATGGAGGAGGTGGCGATAAGCACACTTGAGAGAAGGAAAGGATGAGGGAGCATGAACTGAGGCGAAACAAAGCTTCTAGTGAAGGGATTTACAATCCTCATCATACCATTGGTTCATGGGGCAAGTTTTTTTGCTATGATGAGTGAGGGTGACATGGGGGTAAGAATTCAGGGAAGCTTCATGGATAATGGAAGAAAGGAGGTCGTACTTCGTGTTCGTAGAGAGCGAGGTGAATTGAGACTCAGGTGGGAGAAGTTGACGAAGGTGGGATGAAAAGGTTTTAGGGTCACCCTCTCTAAACTTCAGGATAGTGCGTGGAGGGCAGTGAAAGTGGGGTAGGATCTGCGGGGGATCAACCTGCAGGGAGAAGGAAAGGGTGGCATGATCAATAAGGGGAATGGGGAGACGGATGGTGATGGATGTGAGGAACCAGGTTAGGGTGGTTAGGATGTAGTCCACTACGCTAGCCCCACTGCCATGAGGTGTACAAGTGAAGAACCTGGAGTCGGGAAATCCCAAGAGACCATTCAGGATCAACAGCTCGTGAGACTCTCCCATCTGTAAAAGATGTTGTGTAAGATGTCAAGGGTCCCGTAGAGTCCTCTGACTCCCTCTGAAGACCAATGGAGTTGGGGTCCATCTCAAAAGCACAATGCACATCGCTAGTCTGTCGTGAAGAGGGACTTGGAAGTTTTTGGTTCGTGCATTGAAGTCCCCCAAAATGAAGACTTCTCCAACAACTGAAAATTGTGAAATACCTGTGTAGAGATCGAAGAAAGGATCCCCATCAGGGCCATTATGTATGGCGTAAGGAGAGGAAGCTGGGGGAAAGTAACAAACCGCTATATAGAAGTCTTTGAAGTGGGGTGAAGTCTGTCTGATCTCGACCCAAAGGAAGCGGGCAAACTCATTTGCAACAACCACTAAAATGTTGTTCTGGAAGATATCCCTAACCAAGCAAGCAACCTTGCCAGAACCTTTGACACCATCAGAGCTCTTAGTCTCTTGTCTCTGCAAAACGCAGAATTCGGTGATATCCCGAATCTCAGGGAGAGGACGAATATGGCTCTCATGAGTCTCCGTGACAAAAAGGAGGTTTGAGAAACCCAGAGCATCATATAGAACACCTGGAGAAGACTAGAATAACCCATTACCATTCCAGCATGTGATGGAAAAACCCTTGTTTCGCCTCCTCACGCGGCGAGACCATCATTTGGGACCAAATCCGGGAGCCTAGCCTGGGGGGAAAGAGTCCTAGATAACAGGTGTGAGGTACACAAATCGCCTACTTGCTGCCTTCCTAAGCTCGCCATCACCTTGCTTCGAGGAGATTGCTTGAGTTTAGCAACTTGGGCTCTGGTGAGATCTTTGTCAAGGAAGATCTTATTGGGAAGGGAGAATAACTTATGCTTAGCTCATGAATGCTCTAAGCCTATCTTCCACTGATTTAAAATGGAGGAAAAGCGTTGAGTCCAGCCCAAGCCATGCCTTGTCAAGCTGCACATCTGGGAGCTCCAATTTTTCGGTGAGAAAGAGAGATCCAATGGTCAACGGGTTTGAGGAAGGGGAGGTGTGGGCAGCCCTCTCACCTTGAGGTTGAGTTCCCTAGCCCGCCTAGTTCGTTCCTCTATTAGCTTTGCCTGCACCACTTCTTCAACTGCTGCCAGAGGAGGGGCTGTGCCCTTTCCCTTCACCACTTGAGCCCAAGAGTCTGTTTGTTGTTTGAGATTTTCATGTTGGGTTTTGAACTCTTCCTGTTTATTTTTAAGGTCCAGAATCTCAACTTGCAATTGGTCGTTGACAATGTTGGGGGTGGAGTGTGATGTGGTATTTGCCAGTGATCTTCGTAGGGAGATATTATCTGCTTCCACCTTCTCCATCCTCGAAGTGAGTTCGAAGACCTCCGTACGGAGAGCCCTGTTAGAGGATTCAATGATTTCCAATCGGTGTAGAAGTTCCTCAATGAGGCTGGGTAGACCTCCCTCGAATTGTCCTTGTTCGATCCTACGTGTTATAACCTTCTGCGTAGCTAAATTTGGAAGGAGAGATTGTTGGATGGATTGTTTGAAGAGGGGTTAAGGGGAGGGGGCTAGGGGAGTCACCCAAATGGTTGAGATGTTGGGGTATTGGTGTGCGCATAAAGCCCTAAACTGCTCACTAGGTTTAGGCAAATAGACAAAGGCAAGCAGCGATTAAAGCGCCACAATCTGCGAGGGATAATTGCGATTTATGGACGGGCGAAGTGCAAGAAAAAGCGATTTATGTGAGGGCCATGTTTTGCAAGGAAACAACGATTTATGGGAGAGCCACGTTTTGCGGGGTAGCCACAATTTATGGAGGGGCCACAATGCGAGGAAACAAATTGTAGGGATACCTACGATTTATGGGAGGGCCATGTTTTGCGGGGTAGCCACGATTTATGGGAGACAAGAAGCCATGGTTCGCAGGAAATTCAAGGGCACACATCTGGTTTGGTGGACATGAAAGGAGGAAAACAAAAGTTTTTTTGGGTGATGATACATCATATAGTGTTCAGGGAATTGATTCCATTTCACTACTACTTCGAAAACACAATTGTAAAATTATAGATGTTTTATATGTCACCTTTGGTTTAATGGAAAATATGTTATTCGTAAGTTAATTATTAGATCAAAATCTTAAAATTGATTTTGATTATAAAGGCGGTTAAAAGGTGTGCGTAGTTGGAGATAAGTCACAAAGCTCGAAAATTGTTGCTAAAGTTTTGAATGTGGGCATGATGTTTCAATTGGATTTTGTTCAACGGGATGATCAAGCCCTTGTGGCCAAGGACACATCATCAACACAACTATGGCATAAAAGACTTGGTCATGTTAGTTTTGGCTATCTCGACACACTTCATTGATATAACATGGTGAGGGGTTTGCCACCTCTTAAAAAGGGTATAGATAAGTGTCAACATTGTTTGGCAGGTAAACAACATCGAGCACCTTTTAAACAGAGTACATTTCGGGCTAAAGCAAAACTTGATTTGGTGCATACCTATCTGTGCGGACCAATGAGGCCTAACCATTCTGGGTTTCAATACTTCATGCTCTTTGTTGATGATTTCCCAAGAAAATTGTGGATATATTGTCTTTGCACTAAAGACCAAGCTTTTGAAACTTTCAAGAAGTTTAAGGCCCTTGTTGAAATCGAGTCCAGTAGGAATATAAAAACACTTTGGTTAGATCGAGGGGGAGAATACACTAGCAATGAGTTTAACATTTTTTCGGAAGCACATGGCATACATTGTCGGATGGCACCTCCTCATACACCACAAGTAATGAGTTCAACGGTTTTCGGAAGCACATGGCATATATCGTCAAATGACACCTCCTCATACACTGTAAGAAAATGGAGGAGTTGAAAGGTGAAATCGTACTATCATGGATATGGTGCGATGCATGATTGATGATGCAAGTTTATCAAAAACATTTTGTGCGAAGCGGCTAAAACATTGTTTATCTACAAAACGAGTTCCCACTGCAACTCTTGATGGAGCAACACCACGGGAAGCATGGCGAAGTCGAAAACCATCGATTACACATCTTAGAGTTTCTAGACGTAAAGCTAGTACACACATTCCTAAGAAACAAAGAACTAAACTTGATATGAAATCAAAAACCTTATCTTCTTAGGATATAGTGATGAAGCACTTGGGTACAAACTTATGGATTCAAAAACTAGAAAGGTTTACACTAGTCGAGATGTTGAGTTCTTTGAGAAGAAAGAAGCAAATGCTCCTTCCATACACTCACATGATGAAAAAATTAGTCCTATAGTGAAAACAAAGAATGGTGATCACCTTGATGAGGACAATGATGATGGGGAAGATGGTGAAGATCCACCACCCACAGGAACCACTCAACATATGCCTAAGTGGTATACAAGTATGATACGAGATGCAAAATTGGATGGTGTCCCCGACACATCTACCACTAGAATGAGGACTCACAATATGGCTTGAAATGAGGTCAATTTGGCCTTAATGAATACGAGTTGATAAATCCATGAACCGTCATAGCTTGATTTGAAGCCCTACAGTCTAAACCTTGGAAAGATGCTATGGATGCAAAATACAAGTCATTTATGACGAATAACATATGGGACCTTACAAATCTTCCACCAGGGAAAAAGTTGATTGGATGCAAATGGATCTTCAAAACAAAGTACAAAGCAAACGACAAAATTGATAAACACAAGGCTAGGTTGGTAGCTAAGGGATACACCAAAAAGGAAGGCATTGACTCAGGAGGCTTTCGCTCCCACTTTCTTAAAATATAAACTTTCAAGTTAATTTTTCTCTATTTGCACAATTTGGTTGGAAAATCCACCAAATGGGTGTGAAAAGTGCCTTTCTTAATGGTGACTTACAGGAAGAAGTTTACATGACTCAACTAGAAGGTTTTGTCACATCGGGTAAAGAGGAAAAGGTATGTAAACTCTTGAAATCATTGACGGTCTCAAAGCAGACTCTAGGGCATGGTACATCAAAATTGTGAGCATCTCATACATCATGGATTCTGTTACCATATGCAAAGAGAAGAAAGAATTTAGAGAAGGCTGAATGCACACAACTGCACTTTGCATCGAATGACCCAAGAAGATTCAATTTACTATAGGAGTAGTTACATTTAGTTACATTTGGTCATTGGTTACAACCTCTACAACTGCTAGAACCGAATGGTTCATTATATATTCAACACCCCATCTTAATGACTAAACCGATAACAATACCAATTTTGTCCTAAAATTTTACAAATGTACTCAAGCCCATATGTTTAGTCATTAGATCTACAAACTATGTCATAATTTTACTTCAAAATCAGCAGTCCATTGTTGTGTTGTGGTTGTCGAATGGAGAAGAACTGCAAAACAAAAATTTGGTCATGTGAACAACAGATATGGCAAGTGGTGCCTTTGGTTCTTTGTTACGTGATTCATTGACTAGTGATGAATCATCAATGACTGAGAGTGTCAGCCCCATCTCTAGAGTGCTGGAATCAGAACCTCGGAGAGATGGATTGAAAAATCTGTTCTAGGCTTGTGTAGCCTGTTGGAGTCTATACAGAGACTTCGTTATCCTGCAATCAAAGTCACCTCGATCATGTCCTTGTAACACAATGTAGTGCTCATCCAACTTTCGCAATAAGAGAAATGTGACCATCCGCACGGGAGTTAGAGCCAACTCCGTAATAGTAGGAGAAATAACCATCTCTGTCTCAGCAGTGGGAAAAATAACCATCTCCGCAGTAGTAGGAGTGAGAACCAACTCCTCCTGATCCATTTGCTCATTTATCCCCCTTTGTTGGGAAATATCATTCACAACACAATGATCAAATTGTTCATGCTCTATTGTCCTTGAGCAAGTACCTTTGAGTGAGTGGCTAGGCATGCCATCTCACCATACACCATCAGTGCATCTGGAATAGTGGAGTCTCCATCCACAACAAATTGTTCTTCAAAATGAGGAAATCCATCCTGCCAAGGCATGTCCGTCTCCTTACATTTGATATAGTGGAAACTCCCTCCTGATAGGTTGATGTAGTTGATTGTATCAAGCCAACAAATTTGTGAGGAATGGCTTCTTCCCAAGACATTGCATCCTCCTGCACACCCTATATGGTGGAGCTGTCCTCCACACACACACTCATGTTGATCGTAGCGGGATCAACAAGCCAATACTAACCACCTTCCCCAATACCAAGGGCAATTATCCATCTTTGTTTCACATCGAGACAACACACTTCTTCCCATAGAAATATTGGGATTTTCGGTTGATTGTGAATAGATAGGAGATTATTTTGTAAAGAAGGTACATATCTAACATTCCGTACCAACGGTTTATGAGCATTATTCATTGATACAATGCATATATCTCCTATCCCTTCTACTACAAGTGATTCTACATCAGCTAGTAGTAGTGATTCAATACATATATTTGTAGGAAATGAAACATACTAGTCCCTGTGAGATGAAAAGTGTGTGGATGCACTAGAGTCTATGATCGAACAACTCATACCATTGTCATGCGAACATGATGATTTGTAAGACTATAAAGAGCATGTCCGTCATTTGAATCCCGTTCTTCTGCAATCTGCTGCCACATGTTCCTCATCACATGGCTTCTTGTCCTATTGCGAAAGATCATACTTCGCTTTCGACAATCGTTCTTAAGGTGCCCAACCTTGTGATAGTAATAACATGTGACCGATACCAAGTGGAAGACTCACCAACCGAGCGTCTCAACTTTCCCTTTCGACCGTGTGACAAGAGCACTCTCGATTGGTCACAATTGGATTCGCTTGAATTTGTCTCTGCTCCTTTTGCAACGGTAAGAACTCATCTTGTCAAACGTGAGTGTTTGAATTTCAGCCATTAAATTGAGTCTCCACAAATGACTCATACGAAGAAGGTAAGTTGTTCAGAACCAGAGCCACCATATCATCATCGTCCACCTTTATGTTGATGGAAGATAACTGGTCTTAGATGTCTTTCATCCGAAGTAGGTGTTGAGATAACAATCCACCTTCTTGTAATTTTACGAAAAAGAGCATATTCTTTAGGTATAACACCGGCTCTTTTTGACGTTTGATATTTATCCCTGGATCGCCCCAACGTGCACTCGCCATAGTGGCATTCCGCACTTTCGGTATCATATCATCCGACACCGACAACTTGAGAAGCAATAACGCTTCCTTATGACGTTTTTCATAATCTGCGAAGTTCGTTGTTGGTCAACTTTCAGGACTTGTGGTTATTTTATCACAATAACAAAACTCAAGCGTTAAAATCTTATGACTCCATACATTGAAATTAGTGCCCGTTAATTTTTGTGTCTTCGACATGGTTAAGTGTGAAATATTTGCCATTTTATTATTCCAAAGTAATAGAAATAATAAAATAATATTTTTCCCACACTAATAAAGTATTACTTATTCCGGCAAGTAGTATTAAATTAATTACTCACATGTAAAGCACAAGATGAATAGCTTTGTGGCTGAAAAAATAATATTATTTTGCCCAAATAAGATTAATTTGCCTTGAACCCTTAATATTTAACTCACATTTTCCTGTTCATCGATTGTTCATGTTTTTGTTCTTTCTGCCCTCGCTATCTCCTCGAATGGATTTGTGACTCGGCATAGCCACGATTTTGCCTCACGAGAACGGGGTTGACCACGAATCTGCTGGCCCACAGGATTTGCAACAGGATTCTCGTGTCTCCTTTCTTCACACGACTTCTACCCTCACGACTCGGCTTATGGCGAACTGGTCACGTTTTTTTGCCCTCACACAGATACGAACCACGATTTCTGGCAGCGAACAGAACACTATATTCGCGACTTTGCCTCTGCCCTTGTTTTTTCTTGGGGTTTTGTTTATGATTATGCCCTCACGATTGTGCTTTTGTTTTGCCCTGCCCATGTATTGTGCATTCGAACAAACCCTCAACTTCTCTCCTTGCATCGGTATTTTTCTCCAAATACCTTCACGTTTTACCAAATTCATGCCTTGTTAGGGCTTCCTCGAATTTCCAGTTCGTGCCTCTTGGAGGCTTCCTCGAACTGCAACCTTGGACGCTCTGATACCAATGTTAGCATATGCAAAGAGAAGAAAGAATTTAAAGAAGGCTGAATGCACACAATTGCACTACATCAAATGACCTAGGTAGACTCAATTTATTATAGGAGTAGTTACATTTAGTTACATTTGGTTGTTGGTTACAACCTCTACAACTGCCTAGAACCGAATGGTTCATTATATATTCAAAAGATTCAACAAGAGTCCATCAATCCTAATTGCTATCTCAAAAAACAAAGGGGAGATAGTGATTGTTGTATTGAATGTGGATGATCTAGTCATCTTTGGAGGATCAGCGAGGATGATTGAATCAACAAAGATCTAATTCGATCATTTGATAGGACCGATCTCGGGCTTCTGCATTCTTGTCTTGGACTTGAAGTTTGGCAAAGAGAGAATCATATTTTTGTATCACAGTTGAAATATGCCAAGACAACCCTCGGGAAATTTCATGTGATGGATAGCAAACCAATTGCCACACTAATGGAGACAAGACCTCGGTTGTCTCGTATGCAGATCCATCACCGCAAGTAAATGCAACTCTTTTTGATAGTTGATTGAGAGTCTTATCTACTTGACCTATATTAGGCCGGATATTAGCTATGCAAAGTCAACTACCTTTCTTGTTTCATCACGCAAGAACCCATGGTTTGTCATTGGAAAGCAACAAAATGGATCTTTGGCGTACATCAAAGGAACTATGGATTATGGCCTAGAATACAAGAAGAATGATAACTTCTTTGTGTGAGGGTAATCATATTCGAGATCATGCAGAAAACATAGATGACATGAAATCCACTTTAGGATTTGTATTCTTTTTGGGATTTGGACTGATATCATGGGGAGTAAGAAGCATAATTGTGTTTTGAGGTTCTCCATAGAATTGAAATATCGCACAACAAGAGTTGTCACGTGAGAAGCGATATGGCTCGGCGTATACTTGAAGTAATGTGAATACCATTAATCTTGCCTTAGAAACATCCAACTATCCTACATGTTGATAGTGAAGGAGTAGTGAAACTTGTTCGTAATCCAGTTTTTCATGACCGAACCTAACACATTGAGGTGAGAAGTACATTTCATTTGCGTACATGTTGAACAACAACGTCTAACTCTAGTATTGCTTCGACAAATATACATCGTGCATATGTCTTCACAAAGTCACTTGCTCGAGACAAATTTGAGGGCTTCAGAGAATTTCTCTCCTGTTTACTTGAGACCATGCTGAATCAAGGGGGAATGTTAGGAATAAAACATAGCTTAATTCATCATTAGTCTACTTTGGAATAATGTTATAAGTTAAAGTAATTTATTTTTATGACCTTAACTTAAGTAGTTAGGTGCTAGTTGTTGTTAGTTTTCGTTAGTTGTCTAGATGATAATAATCAATCCCTATGTTTGTGGGATGATTCTGGAATTGTTTGTTCCCGGATGGTTTTGGCAGTAGCTTTTAGCAACATTTAGGGGCAATATGCTATTTTTGCTTATTGCTTAGTTTAGCTGATTTGATACATGTTTCATGGAAGTGATATGGCTGTGCAATGTCTATAAACATTGCAGCCTCCTACATGCTCTGTAATGATTAATTTTGGAGATAAATAAAATCTGTTAGGGTCCGCCCTGTTTGTGCCATAACATCCTCGTTGGCTGCCATTGTAGATTACCCCTATCGACATAATTAGTTTGTTCATTTTATATGTATTATTATTGTTGTTATTCAACTCTCCTTAAATAATTATGATTATACATCAATTGTTGTTATTCAATTCCCCTTGTGCAAGCATTTATATTCTATCTCATGTTGTATTATGCTATGTTCCACATGGACGTGTCCCCTATGTTTTTTAGCTCGTCCTCGTGCTTTTCGGGACATTTCGGAACCCGGGGGACGGGGAACGCCCCTTCCGTCCCCAAACTTTGCAAATTTTAGGAACGTCCCGGGGATGTAAAAAAAACGAGGGGATGGCGGGGGACGGACATCATCGTATGTTTAGGGGACTTCTAGCCGTCTCCTAAACGTCACGGGACGCCCAACCGTCCCTTGCCCTCCCTAAGCAAACAGCGTTAAAAAAACACACTTTAAATAAAAGTAAAGCAATGCGTGGGGCCCACAAGGACCCCCACTTTCATTTCTAAGTGCCCTAAAAACAAACATCAAAACAAAAAAGAAGCTCATGAATAACAAATTTATTGTAATGGTAGTGTTCAAACTTCAATACAATCACTTGGGGTACAGGAGGAACTGTCACATCGGTGCCCTTCCCCGAAATGAATCATTCTATTTATATGACAAAAGAATCAAAGAACCAATGATGATTTTTAGTTAAAACACAAGCTATCAACTCAACTAAACATAACAAAAGAGTCGATAAGACCATAGATGGAATACTCGTGCGAGTTTAGAAGCTTCTCGCCAAAAATTATGTAAACGAGTAACTCATGGAAAACTCGAGTATAGTTGGAATACTCGCCGAAACTACTGCCAAATCTGAGTCGTTTTTTTCACTTTTTTCCCACCCCAAACTCGTTAAAACTCGCTTAAAACTCGCCAAAGACAACATTTCTTTCCTTTTTTGGATTTTTGGTGAAAAAAACACAAGGATAGAAAAAAATTTGCCATTTTTGGAAAGGGTCCGGGAAGATGTAGCAACAAAAACTTGCATGTGCCATAACTTTCATGCGTGGCTCCGTTTGGGTGTCGTTTTTCTAAAAGTGCATATTTTCTCGAGCTCCACTTGATGGCAATATTTTTCTTATTTTCATAAAATCCATTTTTGCACCTTTTTGGACCAAAATCTTAGAAAGAATCATGAGCTTTGATTGCAAAACAGTTAGTAATTAAAAATAAGGTAGAAGAGTACTCACCAAAACTCAAGTATTCTCCGTCTGACTAATAACACGAAGAAGCGCAACAAGTTGACTCAAAAAAGGCTCAACGGTACTTGGTTTTGTGCTTCAATACAATCACGGTTTCGCACAAAAGTTGAGGCGACATCAGTGGAGCTCATTGATTTGGATGAGATAGATCCATACCGTGAGTGGCACGGGCAAGAAGAGGAAAACTACGTTCACAACAGATGAGATTGCTTCTTTTGAGAGGGAGGCTATGGAGGGAGAAGCACTAGCAGGACTCCGAGGAGATATTGGACTGGATGACATCTTTGGAGGTGATCTCCAACATGCAGCAGAGGAGCCACCAGCACCATCATCTAGTTCCATGATCGGGCGCATTCGCAGCCAGGAGGAGCGTGGAGAAGTGTGGGGACTAGTATCGAGCGAGGTTGTCGTATTCGCAAGATGATGCGATTTTGTATTGTATTTGTATTCAAATCTAATAGAAAACACTTCTCCAACATTTTATGGGCTCATTTAATACATTTTGTAGCTATGTGTTGCTTAAAATTTATGTTTTTTAAAGAAATTTGAGTATTTTTAACATAGTACGAAAAGTTTTTTTTTTTTTTGGGGGTCTGGCGAGTTTTTGGTTTTGGCGAGTTTTCCTACTATGGATAAGACACTACTAAAAGCCAACAAGAGATTAACAATAACAGAAAATAGTTGGTTACCAAAACAATGTTTATATTTAAATCAATGGTCTGCATTGATTAGATAATTGAGGAGATTGAAGATGAAATGGGCTGGTATATTCCGCTATTATAATTGAGAGAAATACTTTATATGCTATTAAATGTCACCCCTTTGTTTTGGATATCTTCAATCAAAGCTGCATGCTGGCTTCGTTCAAATGGTCAACAACAGACCTTTAAGAAGTCATGTGTGGTTAGTCTTAGTTATCATCCATTGGTATAATCTATAAGTTGTGAGAGAAATGAATAAAATAGTTCTATTATAAAGTATGGAGCTTATACTTGTAGTCTCTTTAGATTACATGACATTGATAGGATTCTTATCGTGTGATTTCAATTTTGAATTTTGAAGCCTGCATGTTGTTTATCATCCATCCTTAATAAATTTATATGCCACCACACAATTCAAACAGTTCTATCAACATTTACTTTATGGATGTCTACAAGAAAATATATTGTAGCGCTTTTCTTTCCATAGAAATATGCCACAAAATGCCAGACTTTTTGGTCTTTGATCTTGGTATATCATATTCTTGTTACAAACCAATTTTTTTTCTACACGAATGGGGAGTTTTCATTCAAGAAAACAGTGAGGAATGTTTTAAGTTTAAGTTTATCAATGTGTTATACTTATCATATGAATATTTGAAATTTCCTATATTTTTAAGGTTAAATGATAAATCTTATGTGAAATCTCAATTCAACTCTAATTTTATGTATTAAGGTTTGCTTTAGCAATGTTATCATATGAATATTTGAAATTTCCTATATTTTTGAAAATTTCCCTTATTTTTTAATAGCTGTCCCCTGCCGTCCCCTAAAAAAAGGCCTAAAAAAATCCATCCTGAAAACACGTCCCCCCGTCCCCTGCCGTCCCCATACCGGAAACTTGGTGGAACATAGGTATTATGTGATTGTGCTTTCTTTTGTTAATCTACCTCTTATTATCAAGTTTTATTCCTTATAGAAATCAAACTCTTCCCTTGTTCAGTGTTTTACAACTGTCTATTTATTATCAAAAGTTTCTTGTCTACACTCTCTCTCTTACTATCCGTCTTATGTTTTTGTCCTAGGGCTTCTGGATAAAGTCTTGGGTTCTTAGTAGCAGTCCCCTTTTGGAAGTCACATTTATTAAAGTTGTGAAAACCATGCAAGAAAAATGTTTGACAGCTGGTGGTTTCTAATGGCCACAACAATTTTTATGATGCCCCTTCTTAGGGATAACAATCATCTAAAAAAGGGCATGAATTGCTGCAGACACCAGGAGGATGCTCAAAATAGTTGTATTTTTTTCTTTCTTATAAGAATAAAAGAAACATAAACTTTTACCCATCAGGTTTCAACTTGTGTTTTCATTATTTAAATTTTCTACTCTGTTGCAACTTGCAGCCTTCTAGTTGTATTTTCAATGTTTAACTTAATTCAGGTTAATATTATGAATAATGTTTGTCATTGATTGTAGGGTGATTTTCTTGTTCACTTTATGGATATAGCTCGAGATGAGCTTGTTAAGAGGCCAGCCGCAATATCAGTGGAGAAGTTGCAGGTATATCACTTTGGCTTTTTCTGGCATACTTTACTCCAGGGATATTAATTGACAATAGTGTCACTCATGATACTAATTATTATTTTGCTCTTATACAATTGTTTGCACAAAGTTAAAGTAGTTCATGAATGGGTGTTGGGTATGAGAAGAGACATTGTAATCAACGTTTTGGTCTGTCGTATTAGTTATAGCAGTGTTTTTGAATATTATAAAGAATTCGCTTCAGATATTTCTTGACTCTTCATTTTTAGAATACATGGAAGAACTGAGTGCTTCTATCTACTGGTAAACCTGAAATAAATGAAAATAAGCGATTCCATGTATTCAATTATTTGATAAATGCATTTAAGGTTTTGTTCTTTGTATATTATGAATGCACATTTATAATGAGATTTTTGTTTGTTTTATACTTTGAATTATGATTCTTTGAGGTAAAATAATTTTGTTGTATTGCTAGCATACTGAGCTATTCCCCATATTGTCTCGTTGAAAAGAACTTTGACACAAGATATTATCCATGGGTGGTTATGTGAAAGATCCCTAGATGGATCCTCCTTACACTCTAATGATTTTTTATCAAACAAAAACAACAAATACAGATTTTTGTGTATTTTATGTCAAGTTCCTAGTGCAGATCTGGAAAGTGCGACTAGGGTTAAAGAGAAACATCAATGTAAAACATGCCCAATAAAGATACTTCTGATTTCTAATGACTGCCCAGATTTTTGAGGGCTGAATTACACAGAAAACTGAACTTATTATAAACTGAAATAACCCAGAAAATCAGATCTGAAGTCTGTTATAATTCAGATTGAAAACCTTCAAAATACACCTCAGAAATGATAAAAAGTACAGCGATCAGTTTACAGTCTGATGACAAACATTTGACAAATATCTTGGATAAAAATACCTCTGAATTCGCTGCCAAAACTGCTTACAATGGACCGACCCAACTGCTGGTTGCAAATCACTGAAAAACACCTTCAAATCTCTTTACACACACGGCTGAACTGAATCTGGAAATCTGATAAATAACACTAGGAATTTCTGAGTGAAATCCCCTCTCAATCTCCTGGGGTTTTCGTCCGCAAGAGGTAAATTCACAAGGGTTTTCGTCCTTGGAATTTCTGATAAAAGCTCAGAGCTCTTAGCAATGCAAAAGATGATAATAAAAATCTGGATACTCCCATACAAGTCGACTTGTTTATTTAAAGGGAGATCAGCCCAACTACCACCTTCAAATCGGCCAATCAAATTGTTTCATTCCCCTATGCTGGTCGCATTTTCCTTTTTGGGCTGATTGGCACATTCTCCCAAAAATGATTCCCAAGGCAAGTCGCATTTTCTCCTTTCTAATACAATTACTTTTAATTGTATTTTGACATTTTAATTTATTATTAACTTTATCATTTATTATATGTGCTTTTCATAATATTATTATTTTTTAGAAACAATAGCACCATATAATAAAAATAATAAAGTTATGTCACCCTTAAAAACTCCCCTTTGGCCGTCGGGTAGACATAAAGGGCCAAAGGTCTTTGATTTGGAAAAGGGGACATTACATTATGAAGCTTGAGACATGAAAACATTTTTTTGGAGTTTATTTTGAAGGAGCTTTGTTTGATTGGAAGAATTTCCAATTGCTTGTTTTTGTAGACTCAAGCTGTATGCGAAATGGGACATGCCCTTTAGGGTTGATTGCTTCAAACATGAAATTCAGATTTGTCTTATCGGTGAGAAGTGGTACATCTATGGCACCAAATTCGCTCATGATTCACACTTGCACAAAGCGTATATGTAATATCCCTTTCAAGGGCTGAAACTGAAAAAGAAGGAAACCACACAAACCCAAGTGAAGTGAAATCTGATTTTTTATAACAGTTGTAATATCCTTTAAAACCCTAGGGTGAACTGTATAAGAGCTTAGAATTCACCAAATAACCATGCACAACAGCTGAAAAATACTTCTAAATAATTATTTCAACTACGACAATCAATATCCATCCAATTGGCAACAAACAAATGGAGAAAATCAGCGAAGATACATTGTTGTAATTAAATTTATGACAACAGTAGGAAAACCACAAACAAAGGCTGAAAATAGTAGATAAACCCCTCCAAAAATCACCAAAATGTAGATTCCGGCCTTATAAATTATGGAGATTCAAAATATAAAATCAGATATGAAATTTGTGCCCTAGAAAGCACCAAACCAGCATCAAACCCTAGTCGTTCCCCTAGGGAAGAGCTCCAAAAATTATGTAAAGCTTTTGCAATCCTTCTTCTTGATGTCTCTAACCCAAATCAACAAGCAATTCTTCAAGAGATGTCTTCAATTCACCCACATGGAGAGTTTTCATTCTCCACCAAGCCCTAAGAAGGTTTCGATGCTACACAAGAGGGTTTTCGTCCTCAAGTGGAAAGGTATTGAGCAACTTGCCCAAAAAACCAATTGTAGAGTAAAATGCACCAAAGATGGATTGCAAATGAAGTCCTTCAATCCCTTTTATATCTGTACTTGGCGCAAAGGCCATTTAGAAGAGGACTGACCTCTTAAGCTTCACTTTATCTTTTAATTGATTCTTTAATTTCTCCAAACCCAATCGACCTACTACTAAAGGAAAACACTTGAAAGAAAACCAAATCAACAAGCATTTCTTGAGAGATGTCTTGATTTATCCACATGGAGAGTTTTCATTCTCCACCAAGCCTCCTTGGATGCTACACAAGAGGGGTTTCGTCTTAGTGGAAAGGTATTGAGAAACTTGCCAAAAACCAATTGTAGAGTAAAATGCGCCCAAGATGGATTGCCGATGAAGTCCTTCAATCCCTTTTATATTCCGTACTTGGCGCCAAAGGCCAATTAGAAGAGGACCAACCTCTGAAGCTTCACTTTATCTTGTAATTGCTTCTTTAATTTCTCCAAACCCAATCGACCTACTACCTAAAGGAAAACATTGAAAGAAAACCAAATCAACAAGCATTTCTTCAAGAGATGACTTCAATTCACCCACATGGAGAGTTTTCATTCTCCACCAAGCCACAAGGAAGGTTCCCACCTTCCTTGGATGCTACAGAAGAGGGGTTTTGTCTTCAAGTGGAAAGGTATTGAGAAACTTGCCCAAAAAACTAGTTGTAGAGTAAAATGCGCCCAAGATGGATTGCAAATGAAGTCCTTCAATCCCTTTTATATTCCGTACTTGGCGCCAAAGGCCAATTAGAACAGGACCAACCTCTTAAGCTTCACTTTATCTTTTAATTGCTTCTTTAATTTCTCCAAACCCAATCGACCTACTACCTAAAGGAAAACACTGAAAGAAAACATTAAATCTTATAAAAGAAAATTGAAATGAAATGTAATTCCTTCCCTTGTTCATTCATATTTCTTTGCAATGTAAAGGGAATGGCAAGAAGTCCACATTCGGGCCTTAATTTGAAAAAGGAGACATTACAAGTATAAGTAGGACTGATGTTGAGGAGGACTCCAAGAAAGTTCTTGTGGTATAACCCCATTTGCGGGCGGTGTAAGGTGCACTTGGGCGTATTTTACATAAATCCCATTTCAAGCTACTTTATTATATCCTTTGGACATAATTAAGTTAATTGAGTTGTTGATGGTATTTGTAGAGGTATCACTAAGGGCTTGACCTTTGGTGATAACCTATTACACATATTTGTACGAACACCATTGCATATGCTTGTATCTACATCCTTCATTAACACCTTTGTTGATAACCTATGCTACATATTTGTATCTCGCATCCTTGAGGAATTTGGATCAATTAGAAAACACTTTCCCAAGGTCTCTTTTTCTTGTAGAATATTTCTCTTTTCCCCTCAACCAATCCATTGCATTTATGTTTAGGCAAGGTCGACATCAAAGAGACCATCCCACTCCATGTAGGTGGATGACCCCTCGTTGTCTTGCATGACTTCTCTTGAGGAGTTAGCTAAGTTGCATCAATGCCCAAAACTCCCATACAAACTTAGAAATCCGACACTTTGAAGGGTCTAGAGATAATTTTGTTCTCCTTCTTCGTCTAGGGGATGCCTTTTGCATAAACCGTGTCTAGACAAAGCTGTCTTGTTGTCTTGCATGACTCTCCTTGTTGTCTTGCATGACTTCTCTTGAGGAGTCAGCTAAGTTGCATCAATGCCCAAAAACTCCCATACAAACTTAGAAATCCGACGCTCGAAGGGTCTGCAGAGATAATTTTGTTCTCCTTCTTTGTCAGGGGATGCCTTTTGCATAAACCGTGTCTAGATAGATTGCCAACATGTGGAGTCTCATAAAATCCTTTGGACCACTTGGTGAGTCACCCTTCAAGTTGAAGGACATGAAAGTCGGCCTGAGTTTACAAGGGTAATTCCATCTTTATGATGGCTATCGAAGGGATGTTGTAAACTCGGGGTAAAATAAAATTTCATATTTCACCAATAAGTTTGTGGCATATGAGATCTTGTCAATTCCTCAATGCGTCATTCTTGATTTGCATAGTTTGTATTTCATTGCTCTTTGTACTACGGGTTGAATCTCCACATGTTGTGTTATCAACATGTGTCTTCTCCCCTTGGGTAGCATCATCATGGTCTCTCGGTGCCTTATCTCCACAAAGCAAATCAATAAATTCTTGCTTCTCCTCCCGGAGTAACTTTATTGGCCTCGACTTTCTCTGTGTAAGGGAACTCAATGACATTATGAAAGTCATCAAACTCAAAGGAGACCTCTTTGTTGTGGGTGGATCATAATTCTTGAACAACAAGACTAAGATATCATGGCGAGAAGAGGATCTTCTTATCAAATATGTGTATCATGACACCTAATGTACTTTGTGATTATTTGCATTTCTTCTCATATAATGATTGTCACTAGCTTTCTATGAGTGGTATATTCGATAACACGTTGGCAAATAAAATATTAAAACCTCGAAGTTTTATTTGCTTTAACTTGTTTATCCTTTGATGTGTTTTTCTTACTTTCCCTCTTTCAATTGGGTTGTGGTTGACATCCAATGTTAGGGGGGCCGCTACGGGACTTCCATTTTACGAGGAGTTGAAGATGGTGATGCCATGGGTCTGACCATGTTCTCCGAACTTCACTATGATGGATTTGCCCTTGTTGTTGACAATGGATGGTCTATGCCTCTTTTGCATGATATCCGAATAATGCATGCTTGTATGTTCTACCCATATGTTTTCTTGCCAATACAATGGTATTCACCTTTTAAATGCTTTATGAAATAGGTCTCCCAACTTAAAAAAATGGTTTTCCATGTGATCAACAACTCCTTTGTGTATCGGCAGCAATATCTATGTGCCTCCACTCTCTCTGTAATGGCCCTCTTCCTCATAGGGGTTTTAGCATGGTATTTTGTAAAACAATTACCATGCTCTTTTTAATGTCCCAAGTAACATTTTTAATAAAATTTCTGTAATGCCTTTTTCTAGGGCTGAAACTGAAAATAAGGAAATACCACAATACCTAAACTGAAAATATTCTAATTTCTATATCAACCAATTGAAAATTAGAACAGTGAACAACAGTCTGATTTTGAGAACAATGCCAAGGAAAAAACAATAATTTTATCAAAATATCACCATTAAGATCATCCAAAGTATGTAGAGGCACTTTAGGAATATTTTAGAATAATCATCAACCTCTAAACCCAATTTGGACAGTTTTTGTTCTCCAAATGCCACAAGGAAGGTTGTCGTCCTCCTTAGATGCCACACTATGGATTTTCACCCTTAGTGGAGTAGGAAATAAAGCAAACAACGCTAAAGTCCAAATAGATAAAGTATATATGCCAAAAGTGATGTGCAAATGAGCCCCAAAGACTCTCCTCTTATACCCTTTGGTTGGCGTCAAGAGTCATAAGGTGTAGAACGACCTCATAAGCTTGCATCATCTTCTATTTACTTGTTGGAAACTTTCCACCCTTGTCGACCTCTTAATGAGATTTACTTTATCTCTTAATTTTATGTTGGGAGCATTATAATCCTAGCCGACCTGCCTTAGGGAGTAAAACACCAAAGAAAAACATTAATAACAATAAAAGAAAATAAAAACAAAACCCAAGGACTTCCCTTGTGCAATTCCTTCTTGGCCACGGGAAGAGAAATGACAAGAAGTCTTCAATTGGTGCTAGTTTGAAAAAGGGGACATTACAAAAAAACCTTCCAAATTGCTATAATCTCAGTCATAAAACAAGAAATTAATAAATAATCAACAACTTGACAAGGTAATCCATGTCCCAATGTGGCATCCTCATTCTTCATTCTATCCTTGTCAACTTAGGTGGAAGAACACTCCATATTTGAAATACAAATACAACTGAAATTAGGTGGGGGCTGCTATAAATGATGAAAGCAACATCAATGATGGTAGTTTGGCTTATGGCTGCCATGAAAATACTTCCCTTCTCACTCGGGGTGGATAACACCTCATTCCCCAACTCTTGATTACATTCTTCACTCAACAACAAACTTGGAAAGGCAAACTCGAGCATCATGCAAAACTAATCCAAACACATAGAGTTGGTGTAGTGGCCTTCGTGGCTGCCGAAAAGATGGTCTAGGCAGCCCTCTTCTTGCTGCCCTAGGTTGGCCTGTACCTTCCTCAAAGCCTTTATGTTTCACTCCCAATTCAAGTATTGGAGGTACTCTATTTCTATGCAAAATGAAACCTTTTGCATCCACAAACTTGCACCCTCTATTATGGCATCTTCATCTTAGGCTGCAATCCCATATTCTTCACCATATGCTCCGATGGGTAGCAAATTCAATTGCTCTTTTTCTTTATTCCTGTGCCTACACAAAGAACAAACACATTTAAAGAGACAAGAGCTCTCAATTTCTTCATTCCTCATAGGTATGGAAGCTAGCTCTCTTCCATGGCTTGCAATCATCTCATATTCTCCACTCAAGTGATGGATATTCAAAATTTCACTCAGGTTGTCCCAAACACAGTTGTAACCATGTGTTTTGTCCCCCAAAATCAAAAGGATAGTGGTTGGGATCCTTCTTATGACAGCTGAAACCACATCAATGATGATAGTAGATTGGAAACCCTTCATCCTCATGGCTGGATGCTCATCTCCGGCTGTCAAAAAAATGGATAGGGAGCTGAAACTGTTGCGGACAACGAATAAAAAAAAGTACAACTGTTAAACTGAAAGCCCTTCATGAATCTCCTCAAAAATAATGTAGTGGGGCCTACAAATGAGTCATTTTTGACTGAAAATGCTCCAAAGGATTGGAAACTATCCCTTCTCATGACTGTCCTCTTTTGTGTGGCACCAAACAGAATGTTGGACAAGCTGGGAATGTCTATAACAACAGTACAAACATTTATGGCAGCATGTTTTAAAACCCACCAATCAAGATTTTTATTACTTCCAATCATTCCTCCAAATCCCAGCTGAGTTATAACGCTTAGAATAACAAGATAACAACCATCCCACTCAATTTCAAACACAAAATTCATGAACTTAACTTCTACTTTTATTGGAGCACTCCTTCCAAGAGCCTAAAAGGAAGCGATGAAAAGATTGTTCCAATCTACAAATATCTCGGATGCCAATAGATCATCACATTAAATAAGCTAAAAGAAATTCAACAGAACTTTACAAAAACTTCACAAACAAAGAGCAACACTATTATATATTATATCTCATGAAACTCTATGTAGTACAAGATTTATCTAAAAACTAGTCAATGCCATAGATCAAACCATAAATTAAGGAAAGAAGTAGACAAGAAAGAACTAGTGAAGACCATAAATCAAGGAAAGAACTATACCTATGTAATGTCCCCATTTCTGAAGACCCTTAGCCTATACTTCCCGTGGGCTTCGGGATGTTGCAAGGGGAACATTTTTATTAAATAATTAAATATTATTGCTTGGAGCAATAATTATTTAATTATTTAATTATGAAGATTATTTAATTTAATTCCCAAAATATAAAAATTAAATGGGGAATTAATTAAATAAATATTTAGGTGGCTTTTATTGATAAAATCACCCTTTGAAAAGGGGATGCCACACCTAGGGAAAACAAACTGCTTTTATTTAATAATTTCCCTCTCCTAGGGATTTCGAATTTTGTGCCTCCTTGCTTATAAAAGGAGTGCTAGGATCATTATTATTATTATGTTATGATGATATTTATTTTATGCTCCATGCTTGGAGTTGGGATGCATGCCCATTGATGTTCTCTCTCTCTCTCTCTCTTGCGTGGGAGGTTGAATTGAGCTGGTTTTGAGATTCAATTAAAGTATTTATTTGTGAGATCCATATTTCTGGCTTTTGCAAACATTTTGATTAAATTTGCAAGTGGAAATCTGCCCTTTTCTACTGTAGCGACGTCACTGTAGCAATTGGATTTTGATATCAATTTGAAGAGTTTTGTGAGTGCTTTTGCAAATCGACTTGGGTGTTTGATACCTCTAAACCCTAGCGACTTCTTCTTATGATGTTTTGTGGACTGTTTGAGGTATTATTTGATACAAATTGACTGGTTATTGCATGATAATTGTGTCCTTGGCAGCGACCTGGTGTAAGGCAGGTTTTGCGATAAATTTGTATCATATCTGGTAAACAAAGGTCTGATTTTCATTTAATTAAATCTGCCATCCCCTCCTGGGTTTTAGCAACTTGTAGTTTGCATGTCCTTGTGTATATGAGGTCTTTCTTATTGGACTTAAGTTTGTAACTTTCTCTAAAATCAGATTTAATGGTGTAGCATTCTTACAATATTAATTCCTTAGAAGCGACTGGGTTAGTGCATTATGTATGGGTGTTTGTAGCTTCTCATTGCAGCGAACTCGGTGAGATCAGTTTGATGTCTGCTGGGACAGCTAAATCCATGTTCCTTGTCTCTCTAGAGGTATGTGGACGCATGTTTTAAAGACACCAATAACAGCGACTATTTGGAAGAAGGTTTGAATCTGATCTTAATTACATTTGGGGACTGATTTATCGATTGCATGATACTTGGTTGTGCATGATTTTTAGTGAACTGTTCGGGTGACCAGATTGGGGCAGTCTATGATTGGGCCCGTCTATTGAGTTTATATGCCTCCTTATTATTCATTTGAAACAGCCAATTCATCCTACATTGATATGATATATTCACTAGATAGATCGACTAATGTTTAGTGTGCCTCGGGGCATCATATAGCTCCTGGATACTACGATCTGGACCTGATTTCATCTGCAGGCTGGGAGCAGCAAACAGGTACCTTGGTTCAGCGTTTATTACATTCATGTGAGTGCGACAATCAATATTATTGCAGCAGTCTGTGTTTGGGTTCATAGCAGCAGTCTATAAGAAGGTTTCATCAATATTTGTAAGAGGGAATGTGAGAAGATTTGTTGCTGTTAGATGTTATTAAACCCTAACAATTATTTTATAACCTTGTTGGCTGAGCTTGATCATTTTAGTGTTGATTCTACTTGTTTGCTTTTGCTATCTCCCATGATTGATTAGAGTGCGATATTAAACCTTGGTTGTTAGATATTTCCTCCTAATATCTAAATAAAATAAAATAAATATCCACATGGATAAGTGGGTGAGAATAAAAATAGAAGGTAAATAAATACCTAGGTGAACATGAGGTAAGGTAAACATCTCCTTACTCGATGATACCCCCAAGTACTTATAGTGAAGAGCGGCCCAAAATTAAAGTGGCATATTTATAATTTTTGAGTGTACAACATTTGTCATTTTGATATGTAATGTACTCATGTACAATATATCCATATGAAATTTCATGACATACTATTTTGTAAAGTAGGAAATAAAATCTTGTACTCTTCTCATGTTGATTATTGAAGAGTAAGAAGAAGTTTTTAAGCTTTGTCTTTCATTGTCATGTTGAAGTTTTAACTTGAATATAATATATATAGCATTTTGGGCCAAGATAGCTTAGGTGATGAATAAGGATTAATCATTAATGGATTTGCAACATTCAAACTTTCAATCGAAAGTCTCCAAACAAAGAACTTATTCATGTTATGTTTGTAAAATTAATGAACCTTTATATGAATTTTTTAATTGGTGCTCAACAAGGTTCGAGAAATGTGAAAATTTTCAAAAAAAAAAGTCGGTGAATCCTATGGGAATCAAATCCCAACGTCCAAGTCTTAAGTAAGTATGTTGTCTCGCCATAACCATTGTGTTCTCTTCTCTATGAGATGAAAGGAGATAACTTGTTTTTTTCCGAGACATCCGTCTTTTGGAGAATTTCTCAAGACAAAAAGATGCCAAAATTGGATGTCTTTGTCATCAATAGAACCGGCAATCGGAATCACTATATCCGACCAGAATGAGTAGAACCTTTGGTGTAGTGTAGTCCAAAGTGTGAAGTCCCCTGCAGATATTGTAAAACTTTTTTCTTACTTAGTGATTGCTCCCCTGAGGAGAGGTGTAAAGGCGAGATCTGAAGCCCCTACTGCAGAAAAGGAAATATCAAAGGCAAATCTGAAAAGACGATACATCGGTTGTTATCATGACCTCTCTCCGAGGTTCTCATGATCAATGACTTTCGGGGGGTTGGAAACACCCCAACATTGATGGAATATGTTCACCCTTCTTCCGAAGAACATTCTACCATTTACTAACTCCAATGATTGAAACTACTTGTATGACATCAAATATAAAATGATGTCACATGGCGGGATTCTCCCACCTCCCTATTAAACATCATTTGCACTCTTGCCCGGTAATGGTGACTATCCTTCTACCATTGTTTTCAAGTGTGAAACTTGATTCCAAAAAGTGATCTCTCTTCTTTTATCTGTTTGGAAGACCATCCAGGTCTCCCTTGCCCATAGTCATCTTGGACTTGACTCAAACCAACTCTATATCTATGGCTGAAAGTGGTGTTTTTCACCCCATTATATAATTATCTTTATAGTAATCTTATCTTTATGTACCACTACCTTCAATGTGGAGAATTTTTGGATCTAAAAGGATCTGCCTTGCATCTCCAAAGACCATCCGGATTCTCCATGTTGTTCCTTCTTGTGATGAGTTCAATTTCTTTATCTATTGTTAGAATAGTGGTGTTTTTCACCCCATTATGCTCTTCAAAATTCACTTTATAGTAATAAATATTCTTACCAAGTGTGAGCAACCTTTGTTGTGGAGAATTTTCTGATTGCAAGTGCCTTACTTGCTGCCCCAAAACAGCTGTCCTATGTTGTTCCTTCTTGCCATGAATTCTGATTTCTTCAACTTTGTCACAAAATTTTAGTTCTTTATCATGATAGTTGAGGGTGAACTCCCCAATGTTTGCAACCATTGAACCCCAAGAACAATTTCATCATTAGCTAGTTCAATCACAAAAATCATCACATACCTCATGATCTCCCAAGAGAATTGACAGTTGTACTATTTTCCTTGCACAAGGTATGATGGTGCCACTCTCTACAAGCATAGTGACCCCTTGGTTATGAAGAAGACCCTTCCCCGGAATGGTTGATAAGTATGTATGTCATGCACCCAAACAAGTATGCTGCCCTTTCCCCTTATTCTCCTAACCTTTTTCTCAAACATGGAACTATGGGTCAGCCCCTCATCAATAAGAAAATCAGAATTGTGATCCTTCTTTAGATGTTCCCAATGTAACAATGACTTAGCAAAGAGGGCTGCAAGGAGTATCTATTAGGAATAGAACCACTAGGCTTACCTTTCCCAAGAGTGATTTTTGACATTTTCTTACACCAGCACATACCAAGATGAATTTACCCCAAGTACTGATTTTGAAATGAGTGATTCTCCCTTTCTCAAGCCTTATAACAACACCCATACCTTTATCATGATGATATCTCACTAGTGGTGCCATAGGAAGACACAACAAGCATGAGACATGATCATCCTTCCTAACCAACTGTGTGTGATGACAACATACTTGAAATGACAAATTGGCCAGCAAGAGAATGAAATATTCACATACCATGGGCTGCTCGTGATGTCCTTATGATTCAGAATTTCTGAGTTTGAATCAACACTCTTCATTTGCATGATTTCTTCACCGAATGGAATCTTTTCCTTCTTGCATTCTTCCCAAATTTGTTGGTGCTTGTCTTGGGTATCCTTTGGCTTCTTATTAAGGCTGGGAACTCCATTCATTGACCTCCTTTTGACTGCTGTTTGAACAGTCCAGCAAGCTGAATATCATTAATTTCACCTGAAAAACTGAATTCAACTCCCAATTTTTGTAAACCAAGCTCTCTCTCTTCCCACTTGGTACCCTTCATCTTCACAATGTGGTTAGAGTATTCTTTATGATGACCAAAATATTGCAAAGACATAGCATGAAGGTGATGTAGCAATTCCTTGCTAAGAAGATGATGAAATTGCTTACCATAGGTTGCTGTCATGAAATTTCCAGTGAGCTGAGGATTAACATGAGCATCAAGAGAGGCCCTATTCCATGGGCATGCCTCCCAACAAGGTCACCCGGAATCCTAGCCCCATTACCCTTTGCAATTCTGATTTTCTCTATTCTTGGCACCATGATGATGACCCATTTGCCGTGATTTACTATGGAGCATCAAACTTGCCCCATGGTCATCCTTTTCAATCATTTGCCCATGACTACAAATCTGAGATGGCATGGTAGAAAACAACAAATCTGAATTAGCTTCATACCTTTGGTTGTCTTCATATTTGTTTGGAATGTCTTCGTGGCTCTTACCGAAGTCTAATCCATCATCATTTTGCTCTTCATTGACTGCTGTTAGGATAATTCCAGCAGGCTGAGAGTGATTATGGGCACCGGAAATGCCCTTTCTTCATGGGTATGACTTCCAACAATGCCATCCCCATGTTCCTTCCCCAAATCTGATTTTTCTCTACTAATATTCAGCCCTATGCAACCATTAGACACCAACAATTCATCATCAAACACTAAAAGATTCTTTACCTTGGGTTGCATGCTCCTTAATCTCCTTTTCATTCCTTGGCATGTGCTCCACGATTTCACCAAACCCTTGTGTCTTCATGGTGTTGTTCGGAAAATCAGTCAAGAGCTCCACTTTGGCAAGAGTGTTGGGGGTTTCTAAGACTCCCAAGGGCTGCTCCTCTTGGTAACCAGTTGCTGCGATAGATCATTTTCCTTCTTAGCCTTAGAAGGATGGCTATCCTCATCACTATTTGCACCTTCGAATTTCACCATGGCTTCCTCTTCATCAAGCTCCATAGCCTCTTCTTGCTTTGCCAACAAGATGGGGCTCTTCTCCTCTAGGGTTGGGATATCCTTCCCATGACCCTTGTGCATGGCTCGGGGCTTGGACCAAGTTCCAATGCCCACTCTATCTTTTCTCCATCCTACAAACTCGGAAAATGATAGGGCATCATGAATAACTTTCGGAAGAGCCCTATACTCCTCATACCATGTAGCAATGTTGTCTACTTTGGATGGCTGAGTATTATTGACTTCCTTTGAAGAGCTCCTTCCACCATTCAGATCTTGAATGGTATGGATCAATTGAGCCATTTTATTGGCCAATCTTTCTTGCACTAGGGAAAGCCTTTCCCAATCTAGCATCCCCAAAAATTCTATCCGCCATTTTATCTTCTTGCATGAAAAACCCTTAAGCTGGGAAGACCAAAGCTCTGATACCACTGTAATGCCCCTTTCTAGGGCTGAACCCCACAAACAAAGAATTTACACAAACCCAAACTAAATATAATCTGATTTTTATAACAAATCCAACAATATTAGAAACCCTAGCAACTAACTGGAATTTACACTTTTAGGGCATCATACATCATTAAAAACAACTGAAAATTAGTAAACAAGTCTTCCTAATGCAGCGAACTGTAGCAACACCTAATGGCATCCATTCTCATGCAATTTGGATTGGAAATTAACATAGAAATATCCCAAATACTTAATAAATCTAGCAAGATGAAATCTGGAGCAAATATGTATTTTATAAATTTATTTCAAGTGCAAATACAATTGAAACTTCTAAAATTCATAACTCCATCAATACTTGGAGTTTCAACACAAACCAATGCTCAAAATGATCTTGAAGAGACCAACTATCCAATGAAAGTGAAATCACAATTTTCCAACCATGGAACCCTCTAAAAAATGATCTCGAACTTTTCAGGTGGGTCGCTCCAAAGAAGAAAGTGTGCCAACACCCTAGAAAGTGCCCTATGCAGAGATAAATGCCTTGCTGTTCCAGAAATCTGCCAATTAAGTCCACTTGTGACTCTTGTATGAAGCCACCAATGCAACAAATGAGGGTTTTCGTCCCCAAGTGTTGTGACTATTGAGGGTTTTTGTTCCCACTAGGATCCAATGAGGGTTTTCGTCCTCAAAGGGTGAAAATGAGAGCTCAATGTTCCAATTTCCAAAAGAGGAGTATAAAATTCATAAGATGATACCTTACAATGAGCCCCAACATTTGCTTTTATAGCCTTTTCTTTTCTTTCTTTGTGGAGCACTCCATGTAGGCCTCTTTATTTCTTTTTTATTATTTGCTTTTCCCTTATAAAGAGGGACAACCTTTCCTTTTTATTTTATTTTAGTATTTAAAAATACTTTTTATTTTAATAATAATAATCCGAAGTTGTCCCAAAATATGAATTGGCGGGCCCAACTTAAATATTATTAATTATTTTAATTTAGGAAAGGGGACATTACATACTGTTGAACTTGGTACGAAAGGTCATCACATCTAAAATGGTCTTAGAAACTTAAGTCTTAAGATGTAGCATGAATCCATGGGAAGATAGAAATAGCCTCTTTGGAGATGTTTGAAATGAAGCACTAAAAAGGCAGGAGGGTATTTTGTCAGGCTTTTGGAAGATGCAAGCGAATGGCTGAATCTGATTGGGAGCCTAGATAAGGTATTGGACAAGGTTCCTGCTAGTATTACACATCCTTAACTAAAGTAGACATAATAATAATAAAGTAGACATGATTATAGTCAAGCAGTCAACTAGGCCCTTATACCACTCGAGAACTAGAGATTAGGATGGACGCTTATACTCAACAAAAGCAAGCTCTAAAGGAACATATACCAGAAGCTCTGAATCAAAATCTTTTTGTTCCAAAATGATTTTTGTACTTATCCAAAAATTCCTGCACCTCTTTCTTTTCCCTATATTCTAGGCAACTTATCTTTAGTGCCTCATTATTTAGGAGGTTGTTGTTCTGCAAGCTCATGTGTGTTGCCCATAAAATGGTTGTAATTTAGAGTTATTTATGGAAAATTCATCAAACTTTATAAACATCTACATTAAAGGGTGCTCAATTTGAAAGTACAGAATCCCTGGTGAGAGTTGAGCAATCCTATTTACTATTAAATCTGTAAAAAATGAGAATGATAATGTTTATTATGGTGTTTTGCAAGCTTATTTACTTTCTGTCCTTTATATATTATAAATAAGGATGCATAATTTTAATTTACTTTTCTGTTCATCGAGTTATGATTCGAAGAGGTGACAATGGTCATAAGCCTTCATCTTCTCAAATGTTATTTGTTTTTTTAACAGTCTTTACTGGATCTTGCTCTACGAACATCAATTGCTGCATCAGATCCCTTTCACGAGGACCTTACGTGCTGCGTGGTAGGAAATTTGTTTTCTTATATTGAAATAATTAGCAATCTGACACAGATTTAGCATGACGTTTCTTCAAAATTTTCATGTTTCTAATACAGGAGAGAACCTCATTGTTAGTTCAACTGGATGCCATGAAAAAATGGGTAATGGCATGTCAGACCTAAATGCACAAACAGAAACTTTAGAAGGTGACACATCTAATTCTGAGAATAGTAATCAATCAGATTCAGTAAGCATTACTGGCCTGGAGACATTTACTCTTAATTACAAGGTTTGTTGCCTTAGAAGTTCATGACTTTTAATACATTATGAATTATTACATAATTTCTTTGGCAATTTGTTAATTTTTTCTGCCTTGAAGTTGTGTTTATACAGGTACAGTGGCCATTGTCTCTAATACTATCCAAAAAGGTTCTTACTAAATACCAGCTCATTTTCCGCCTTCTTTTCCACTGTAAACACGTACAGCGAAAACTTTGTGGGACATGGCAAGCCCATCAGGTTTGCCTTAATTTGTTTATGTTTTTGTATAATTTATAATTTTCATCCTTTCTTATATTTTGTAGCTTCTTTGAAAATCATTGTTATTGGTGTGAATGTATGACAGGGAACTCGTGGTGTGAATTCACTGAGAACAGCAATTTCAGGCTCTTATGTGCTTTGCCAAAAAATGCTTCATTTTATGCAAAGTCTGGTGCATTATCTTACATTTGAGGTGTGATTAAAAATGCATTTTGTTAAAATAAATAAATTTGATTGTGATTTACTTTGTGTTGAATTTATAGTAGTGATCACCTGAAACCTCAATTCATAATTTATGGTTCTAACATTCATTATTTAATCGTATGCAATGCTGACAGGTTCTTGAGCCTAATTGGCATGTTATGTGTGGCAGGCTACAGAATACGGAGAGTATAGATGAGGTTCAAAGCAAATCTTTTACTTTACCCTATTGAATGTATTGTGGATATATCAAATAATTGTATCTCTATTGGTGGAGCTGGCAGAAGAACTATATAATCTTTATTCATTTTGGAAATGAGTCTGCTAACATTTAAGTGGTCTTGTAATTTGGAGCGTCTTTCAGGTGATGCAGCAACATGATTTTTCCTTGACAAATGTTTGAAGGAATGTCTTCTTCTCTGGCCAGAAATTTTGCAGGTGAGCAAGCATGGTTACTCTACAAACACTCAATAAAATGTGATCTTTTTATTTGTTATTATATGATGATATTAAAGAAATTTTCCTTAGAAATTTTGAGCTTTATTTGATTCTTGTATTGAACCTTCTTGAAATTCTCACCTTATCTGTTCTCATGTCTAGTTTTAGAAGAGAGCACCATAAAATATCTAGATTAAAAACATATAGAGGTTCAAATTGTAGTGAGGTTAGATGTGGGGACCATAACCATTACTAGGATTATTGACCTTGAAAAAGGAAACTTTTTGTTGTTGAAATCTATATGAATAACAGCTGCTAGTGAGAGACATACCGAGCTGAGAAGTATACAAAACAATGTTAGTGGCTGTTTGAAAAGACTTGTATTTTTTGTTTTAGCTAGTGTACTATGTTATGAATAAAATGAGAACAATTTAAATTTACTTTTCTTAATGGTTCTTTTCAAACCATAATATGCCAGTTGCAACCTTTTCTTTAAGCAACAACCCACATAAATATTCCATGACTACTTTGGGAAGAGTTAAAAAATCCTTGTGCACATGAATTGCTTATGTATAGTCAAGCTGATGATCCAAATCTCCACGTATCATCTGGCTTACATATAGATTAAGGGCCCCACTTATGTCACACAATTATACATACACATGAGATATAGAATGTAGTCATCTCAACGTCATCTATCTGAGAGCCACAATGGTAGGATGCAATTGCCTATGTGCAACCAATAATGACTTATACATTGCACATTATCATCACATTCTTTTATTACAAATGTACTTTATTTAGTCAAAATAAAGATAAGCACATTACAACATAATTAACCAAAGTTCACGCCTCTATGTACTCTCCCCTCTAAAGAATTCAGTATCCTTGTTCACACCAATCAGGAGGTGGTGTGAGATCCAAACATAGGATCAGACTCAGAGAATGTGAATCTTGAGACTTTCTATCATTCAAATTTGCTAGAACAATAGCATTCAGAAGAGAAGTGGATGAGTCTTGAGGGGTACCTGAATGGTACTCTTCATTTCTGAATTTTCGCAGGAAAGGTTTCTTTGTCTGAGTCATCTAAATCTTTATTACATTGTCACTATCATCATCATCGTTATCATCTTGCTCATAGACCTTTGCTTTGATGCCCGTCGTTTTCACCTATAGTTGAGAGACTCTCAGATTTAGTCATCAACTTCCCATGTCCAAATGGTGAGTAACCTACAATGATCTGAAATGGATGAAATCTTTCAGACTCTCCAAGTTTGAGCGAGTCTCTTCGAGTTCTGGTGGGACTCCAAGTTTCAACGAGACTCTCTGAGTTTGAGTTGGCTTGGTATACTGTTGTTGCCAATTCTGAGCCAAGCCACGTAACTATAATCTCACCCTAACCAATATTCTCAAAAAGGATTTGTGACTTCATTGTAGCTGTTTTAATGTCTCCTGGTATTTAAACCCTGATTTACTTGTTTAAGCAATCTTCATTTTTCTTCCTCCATGTTGTAGAATTATTTGATAAAGATTAGCTTGTCCTCTATTGTAAATTTCCTAATTTTAACATTCTGCTTAGTGATTGGATGATCCACCACTCTGAAAATCTTGGGCTCAACTGTCACTATGATATGTTGGTCATCAAACATGACTGGAGATCTATTTTCTCTATGTCAATACAAATCTCCCATTTGGACAAGGAAATTCTTATAAGCATGCTTATCAAACATAGGCATGAGTAGGGCATGATGTCCTTGGGTTGTCTGCATGGCATCATTAAGTGTATACTCCATTTTCTAGCAAACAAACCTTTTCATGTACATCACATGATTTCTTGGATCGGAGCTTTTCTTTTCTGCTGATTTTATTGCGTAGCATTTGGATTACTTGTTTTTGCATAGTCCACCACCTTCACACTATGCTTCATTGATGCAGGAGCATCACCTTAGAAAGCCTCGTAGACTCAAATTCTTCTTGCTATCATTTTGGAGGGTCAAAGTAGACTAGTTGATGTGATTTGAGGTCATAGAAGATTCCCTCCAAAACTCAGATTTGAATTTCTTGAGGTATTTTTACCTTTTTGTCAATTTTTGGCTTGTTGGTGTCTAGGTAGGTGTTTAGGGTGAGTTGAGAGTGCATGTATTATGTGTAAACCCTTTCTTGAGGGTCATCATTGCTCGTTCTAGGTGATTTATTATGAAAACTCTATTTGACGTTTCTTGACTCAAGCATGTGACTTGAGTTGGAGGTCTAGTTAATAGTTAAGTTACTTTGGAAGGTAGTTAGGGTGTCAGTTCGAATTGAAACGAGTTTGGAATCAAGAAAAAGAAAGAAGTTTTCAGGTGATGGGAGATGAGAAAATGAATGAGAGATGGAATCAGTGGACTGCTATGACTGTAACAAGGAATTGTTATCTATCTAATGAAATAAGAAGACATTTTCAAGCATAAGAGTTTTGCTATTTGATCTTGAATGGCTCATTGACCCTATAAATGTTGTATTATACATGTTTAGACTCCAAGATTGTTATTAAGGAGGGAGGAAGAGAACAAACTCAGAGTATATGACTGTGTAAGCAAGCAAACTAACTCTGTGTGATTGTATTCCTTTTATTTTGCACGTTTATAGTAATCTTCATGATTATAATTCTTGACTATAGATGTAAGATGCTTGCACAAACCTCCATGTCAAGTTTCAGGACTTGAAACCTTGTGAAACGTGTTAAAAACCATTTTCTCTCTTATCAGGCTTATACAAAACTCTAGTTAGGGTTTAGGAAAAATTCTTGGTTGAAGGACTTATACAGTGCTTTAAGATTTAAGACTTGTAAGTAATCATATGATATATGTCTACTCATAGAATCTTACAGTTTTAATGCTTAATATGCCCCCACTCGCTTGGATTTCTTGACAGTTTCTAGTTAGGGTGAGATTGCCCTGAAGGACACCTAATTGCCAAATTTGAGATAGCGAAATAAGGGTTTAGGATGAGAGTTAGGCTATAAAACTTCACAGATAGGTTAAACAGGGTAATGGGGGTCTGAAAAGTCCTATGGTTTGTGTTAAAATCCTTTGTGTCAAAAATAACTCCTTGAAAACCCTTGTAGCAGGGCTACAAGAGAGGAGGTCTAGTTGAACAAGAGTAGGTAAGAAAGAAGGAGATACCTTTGGAAGTTGAGTGATAAATCTTTGCATGAAGCTGAAGAGGCAAAAAGGGTATTCAAATGTGGTTTTACTTTTCCTAGGATCATTGTGGATTGTTTCCAACTGCAAGCTTTGGATGATGATGGTATTAAGAAGAAAACATGGCAGTCTAGAAGGAGTTTGATGAAAGATGAAGTTCTCCTTTGTTTCCAATCACTTTAAATGTTGATATTGCATGTGAAGGACATGTGAACAAGGTATATGAAGTGTAAATCCCAATCAAGACTCCAAAGAACAAAATCTTCATGTTTTAGAGACCATTCAGGCTTGAGAATGCTAGTCTTCTTGCAAGGTTAAAGGACAGTTTTAGCAAGTTGTGTTCACTAACTTGGAGACTTGGAAGATGTTCTTGATAGGCCTTGCATCATTCATCCTCATCTGAAATGAATAAATACTAAGACCTTGTATAACCATTAGTCAACAGGTCAACTGAAACTTAAACGAGACAAATTTGTCACACAAAATGCTAGTTCATTTTCTTTAGGCCAAACTAGTCGATGGTTGTACAAAGGGCCTATATGACCACATGAATAACAAAGGCATAAATGGTTCAAAATTTATGAACAATTTGAATGGAGAATGTAAACAATAGCCATTGCAAGGTTACAAATGACATGTGGTAGGAAACTATAGGTGTATCAATGGCCATATGGATAATGGAAGAAGGATACGAGATTTTGAAAACTAAAGAAATGAGGAAACAATGGCAGTTCGAGGGTCAAAGTTGCAGAAAATAAAATTATGGATGAACCCTGCGGGGTCTGGAAAATTGATGGTGACTGTGTTGACAATAAGGCAGACAATTTCCCGAATGACTGACACAATTTAGGCTGCAGATGCGGTGCAAGTGAGTTGAGATCAAGCACCTCGAAGGACGTCTAGCCATATAGATAGCTCAATTGTTGGACAACTTCACTATGGACATCAAGTGAAAAATCTCAAATATTCCCAACAAAATTTTGAATAATATCTTGATTCAAATTGTCTTTGAATTTTGTGATTTTGATTCTGGATATAATGGCATCTTCAATTCTTATAAATATCCTAGCTTTTTTTTTTTTGGCTACATTTTCTTGCAATGAGTTCCCTCGTGAATAAGTCTTTTCTTTCGTCGGTGCAAAATCTTATAAGACAATTTTATGTGGCTTCTATCAACCCTAGTGAATAATTGTTCCTTGATTATTTTTGAATCTCACAGTCACAATAATAAAATATTATAATTATTTACTCAAATTTCACAAAAAAATGATAATCTAATTAAAATGCCCGTGGAATCCTTCAATTAATTAACACAAATACATGATTGGGTTGTAATTGGATTAATCCCACATTGATATGAGACAAGGGTGACTTATAAGGCATTACATGCTCCGAAAGGCTGTTCCCATGGGGACAAAGGCTAGAAGGTGAGAAGCACATAGTGAGTGGATTACATTCACCATTTGGAGAGGTTGTAAAAAGGGGTATAAAAGAGGTTGTATGACCTCATTTGGAGAGCATCTTTTGGATCATTTTTACACTTACACTTGGTTTGTTGGGCTGGTTGCTCAATACCATTCCACTTGAGCATGAAAACCCTCTTGTGTGGTATCCAAGGAGGACGAAAACCTTCCTTGTGGCTTGGTGGAGAATGAAAACTCTCCATGTGGGTGAATTGAAGACATCTCTTGAAGACTTACTTGTTGATTTGGATCAAGGACATTAAGAAGAAGGATTACAAAGGCTTTGCATGATTTTTGGAGCTCTTCCCTAGGGGAGCGACTAGGGTTTGGAGGTGGTTCGGTGCCTTCTAGGGCACATAATTCATATATTCTTTGATATTCTGATTCTCCATAATTTATAAGGTTGAAACCCATAATTTAGGTTTTCTAGGAGTTTATTTCATAGTTACCTAAGTCTCGGGGATGGGGAGTACAGGGGGACGGGGTATAGGGGACGGCGTTTTAAACGGCAAAAAAATTCCCAAATTTTGGGGACGGCAAGGGGACGGCTTTTAAAATAATACATAAAAATTAATATTTCAATATTTTAACTTTTTCAATGACATTTAGGGATTTAAACTATATTTAATGTATTTTAGGTACTTTCAAGATTATAATTTGATGTTCTTGGTAAATATAACATATTTTAAAAGTAAAAACATCAGAAAACCTTTGAAAGATTTTTAAAAAATTAGGGACGTTCCCTCAAGTCCCGAAGCGTTCGGGACGTCTAGGGGCGTCACCAAAATCTAGGGACGGTCTGCGCGTAATCTGGTTTATCTATTGTTTTCTGTCCTTGTTTGTGGCTGTCCTGTTGCTGTCACAAATTTAATTACAACAGTGTATCATCGCTGGTTTTCTCCATTTCTTTGTTCCAAATTGGATGAATATTGGTTGCCGTAATTAGAATAATTATTTAGAAGTAAGTTCAAGCTATTGTGCATGTTTTTATGGTGCCTTTAAGTGCCAATACCGTTCGCTGCTAGGGTTTTAAGAAATATTACAACTGCTGTTATAAAAATCAGAATTTACTTCACTTGGGTTTGTATGGTTTCCTCTTTTTCAGTTTGACCCTTGAAAGCGACATTACTGAGATCAATTATGTGCCAAATGGATTTGTATTTTCTTTGATTTTGCCCATAATATTTAGATATGGCTTCATACAAATAACCGATTGGGTTTTCTCCCATCCGCCAACCGTTGAACTCAAACCTAAGGCTCAGACACCTAAAATAAAATAATCCAAAAATAAAAAAATAAAAAATTAAGATATTTATTATAACAAAATAAATGCTAAATAAAAAAATAGTTAATTTTAAGGTTACTCTAATGAATTCCTCGGTGCGCTTCACACAAACATATCATAAAAATTGTCTTTACGACCCTTTCCATTCGGGCTTGCTGAAGCATAGAGGAAGACTCCAACCACCATGTGCTCATAAACACTTGTTCAAGATATGTTAGTGGGGTTGCAATACTCTTGATGTGATGAAGTTTGTAATGAATCATGTGAATCCCAATTGCACAAATTCCTTTTCTTTGGTGTTCTCTCGCATCAAATTTAGCACCCAAGTGTGATTATAGATGAACTTAGTGATATTATTTGCCTCTTGACCACAATTTTCACCCACACGATATTTTCTATGTCCTCAAGTAAGAGATCAATACAATGAGCTGCACAAGGCATTCAGAATAGTGTAGGGTGTTGTTGTCATGCATTTTTTCATGGGCAAAGTTCACCTGAAAACATGACAACTATACCCTAGTGTCAAAATTTTCATGTTATATACCTTTCTAAACAACCCTGAGACAACCTACCCCTCAGTGTCATGTCTAGTTTTGTCCTTTAGTGGTCCATCTGTGAATGTCATCAGTCCCCCTAGGTGATTTAGGAAAAGAAAATCATTCAAGTGCCTTTGGAGCAGTGATTTACAAGGTAAGTTTTCAACAAACTTAGAGAGGGCTTTCATCAGCCTTTCTAAGCCAAGTGCACCATCACCAAAGTAGTACAGGAGGCTCATTTTCATCGTGGAGGTGTATATGGGAGTTAGAAACATCATGGAACTGATTTAGGAAGATTTTGGGAAGTTTCGGAGGTTTAGGAGCCAATGCACTGAAAGCGGGTTTTTGAGGTCAAAGGAGCTTGCACCATAAAAAGTACCTGATCTTCAAGGAGTGATTTTGAGAGCTCCGGAATGAGTTAAGAGCCAAACAAGATATCATTGGAAAGCACTTTCAGTCCCCTACATGGTGGAAAAAACATATCATCTTCAAACACCATGCATTTTTCAGGCCAACTCATTCTTTCCATGCACATAGGTCTCGAGAAAAAGGAGCTTTTTGAGGGTGTTGCAGTTAGAATCAAGCCTTGGGACCCTCACCATTCTTCTCAAAAGGTCTTTTGCATGCAAAATCATATAAAGAAGCGCTCGAAAACTCATTTGGGAGCTCAAGTTATGACCTTCACAAGTCGGCTCTCAAGGTACGCTCTTCGATACTTAGTTAATTTCCTAAAGGGACACGTGGCATCACCAGGTTAAGGCGCAATTTCATGTCCCTATTGCACCTTACCAAAGGGACATGAGGTGCACAAAATTGCACCCTCCCCCATTTAGCCTTTTGGACACCCATATGACCTGGACACTACCTCTTAAGCACCTTTGATTGGTTTGATTTGCTTCCCCACCTAACCCTGCCTGTGCGCCACATGTCAAATCAGTAGCAAGGCACATTTTTATGTCCCTATTACACCAAAACAAAGGGACATGAGGTGCTAAAAAATGCGCCCCACCCTCGCCCTTCACATTTCAAGCTATAAATACCAAAATACTTAGCCATTTTTGCATTCTCACCCCACATGCCTCTCGATATCTTTGTCGAGAATATTGCAAATTTTTCTAGGATTTGAATCTGCCATTTTCATCCTCCAACAACATCTTCCTTTCTTCCATGATCTAAAGAAGAAGAAAACACGAAGAAATTCGGATTTGTGAAGACGGAAAACGAGATTTTTGCCCGAGAAGACTTCAAAGCCTGCGAAAGAAAATTGCTCATAACTAAAAAACTAGTGCACAAATCAACATGCCGTTTTTGCAATCATCTAGTTTTTCAGAGGCCATTAGAATCCAAGCAATAGATTTCACATGCACTCCACGGATTTTTTGCAGCAAAGAAACCCTAGTTTCCTCGCGGTAAAATTTTAAATTTTAAAATCTCCATTTCAGAGCTCAAGTTGATGTGAAATTTCAAAGGTGCAACGAAGAGAAAAAACCCATATCGAGAAAAGTTTGTTTAAAATGGTATTGAGCCCAGAAACATACTTTGAAAAATAGTAAGTCTTCCTACACGGGCACTTGTTATTTTTGGTAAGTCATTAACGACGCAGTTCAGACAAAGACAATGTGCACCAAGGACACCTAGAAGGTTAGAATGAGTGGTCAGTGTCAGAAATGGTAAAAATTGGCACTTACTAAAAATAGTAAGTTTCCTACACAGACACTTGCCATTATTAGTAAGCCTCACAGAAGAGTAGTCTAGGTAGGGGAAGTGTGCACACGGGTGATCGAGAAAGCTAATTTCACTGGTTGGAGCTGAAAAGGGTGGAAATTTCCACTTACTAAAAATAGTAATCCCCCTTTTCCAAGTGTAGTAAGGTGTATCCAGGAGCCATGTATACTCATCATTGTTCGTTGATGTGTATGGGTGAGTGCATAATTCTGAGGGAAATTCACATTTCAGAGAGAACACAACGTTGTCATAAAGCACCACCACAAACATTGCCCACAGGTCATTTGGAACCCACCTCACGAAATCTAAAAAACAGTGTTCTTCGACACTCATTTAATGGTCCAGCTTTGTTTGTATGTCACATACAAAGACGAGTTTGTAAACATCACGGTGTCCCCAAAAATTTCACTTGGAAATTTTGGGATACCCCTTTAAAAATTTTGGTCTTTTTGTCTTGTGCTGATTTGCTCAAGATGCCTTCAGGAGATTGCAAGAAGTTGCTTGGTCCAAAAAGGTGCAATAATGGATTGTATGAAAATAAGAAAAATGTTGCCACCAATGCGTAGAGCTCGAGAAAATATGCACTTTTAGAAAAAATGACACCTAAAATGGAGCCACGAAGTGAAAGTTATGGCACTTGCAAGTTTTTGCTTGCTACATCTTCGGACCCTTTCCAAAAATGGAAAATTTTATTCTGTGCTTGTGTTTTCTTCACCGAAAATCCAAAAATGGAAAGAAATGCTTCTTAGACCAAAACGTGGAAATTAGAGCTGCCCCGCAGGTTGGATTTTAACGCTGCCTTCCACCTTGGATTTCCACGCCAATTTTGGGAAATTAATTCCAAGTGCAAGTCGCATTTTTGAAGTTGCAACTCTTTGGGTCGAGTTTAACATGACGACTTAAATGGAAAGTGTGAAACTTGGACCTTCTGGCAGGTGGATTTTAACACTGCATGCTTTGCTTGTGTGTTTCACACAAAAATTATTTAATTCCAAAACAAGTCGCACTTTTTGCCTGCTTGTTGGGTCAGCGTTTAACACAAATCACTTAAGTGGAAAGTGTGAAATGTAGACTTGCAGGAGGGTGGAGTTTAACACAATTACTTAAGTGGAAGGTGTAGAATTAGAAGTTGTCGGACATGGGGAATTTTAACATTGCCCTGTTGCTCTTGTGTTCACAGAAGCAAATTTATTTGCCCAAACAAGTCGCACTTTTTGCCTGCTTGTTGGGTCAACGTTTAACACAAATAACTTAAGTGGAAAGTGTGAAACTTAGACTTCCTGGCAGGGTGGAGTTTAACACAATCACTTAAGTGGAAGGTGTGGAATTAGAAGTTCTTAGGCATGGTGAATTTTCACACTGCTTGTTGCTTGTGTGTTTCACACAATTCCTAGCCAAAAATGGCGACTTTGGCATTGCTGCATGCTTTAAAAGGGATTTAATTTAATTATTTTTGGCAAGTGTTGGCGCCAAAGATAGGGAGGAAGTCATTGCATGCAAAATCCCTTTTAGAAGCTTGTGCATGTGCTCCCAATCTTCCAGTTGAGGCCTTCATTGGATTTACTTATATTTGCCTTCACCCGGAGTGCTTTCCAGAAGTCAAAATTGCTCATATGCAATTAAAAATAAAAGGTGATGAGTTTTGTTTGAATTGTTTACGGCAAGCATTTTACTAGTACACGTACTGGAGAAGAACTGCAAAAGCTTCAAGGATAAAAGGAGAAGACAGGTCAGAGGCAACACCCGCAAGCAAATCACAGTCAGCTGCTTCCAGATCTAGTTTGGTGAGAATCAAAGGCAAAGAGTCAACCACATGCAGGAGAAAAAGCACCTCAGATTCAAGGCAGAGATATCATCCAAATCATTCATGAGGTTGGATCAACATGTAAAGTATGGAAGAAGAACAAGACTGAGAGTGTTGCAACTTTCTTCTAATTTCTTCTCCTCTTTCTTCTTCTTTCTCTTATTTTCTCCAACAAAGTAATTGAGTAATCAATTAAAATTGTAAAACTTAGGTAATTGGCTTTAAAATTCGTTGCTTCAAGTTACTGGAAGAAGTCAATTACTTGGAAATAGGTGGCAAACATGCAAAATAGAAGGTTCTATTTTTAGTTGTAAAGCATGCATGTCATGCAATGAGAAAGTCTAGGGAAAATACTTTGCAGTTGCTTCCCTTTTTCATAGCTTCCACATGCGGCAATTCATTGAAAGCTTCCTATTTGTAATTGCCCTCTATGCACTATAAATGGAGGAAGAGCCTACGGGTTAAATCATCACAATTTGTTAATCAACATTCTTGAGTTCCAGACTTTGTGCTGTAGCCCTTGATGTCATTTCTGTGAAAGTTGAGGAATTGAATAAAGACGGATTTCCGGAGAACTTTGTGTCCATGGTGTATTTGCTTCTTACTTCTGTGTGGATCTTTAAATAAACTTTGTGTTATCTGAGATTTAGATTAGAAACTTTTTTTTTCCTTTACTTCTGAATATTGTGAGATCTACTTGTTTATTTAATCTATGTGTATGAGACCAACTCTGTAAACTATTGGTTGAATTACATATCTTCCTTTCTTCTTTCCCAAATTTCATTATTTCCCCCTTCTGCAAATATTTCATAAACAATTGCTTACTTGTTGCAGAATTGTTAAGCTATGGTTCATGAGCTTTGTAATTAAAGTAAAACCCCCTGCAAATAGTTATTAGGATTCATACTTACCAGATTGATAAACATCTTACACGGGAGCCTCACCGGTAAATGAGGGAGATTTATCTCATGACTGCCTAGGTTTTTAGCTATGCAAAAAATCTAGCCAACACATCATCGTGAACGTGTTCATGGTGTGCTTCATCAAAATATTCAAACCATCATAACACTATTACGAAAGGATCATGGCGAGGTTAGTTTGAATCTTCATCTCCTTCGGAGCAGATCTTCATGAGCAATGCCTGCGATCATCAAGGTAATATTTCAACAATGTTTCTAAACACTCAATGGTGTCCGTGTATCATACAAAGGGGTAGATCATGATCATTTGGCAAGGTGTAGAAGTTCATTATTTCAAGAGTTTCAAAAGGCAAAGAATTCAAGGAAAAGGTGCCCATTCCAGAGGATTCTCATCAGAGTGTTTAATTTACAAAGTTCTTCAACGAGGAAGCTGCTTCATCAGAAGTATCATTCCCTTCTCATTTTCTCGCTCCCCCTCCTTTCTCTCTCCTTTCTAATTCTTTGTTGGGCTTCATCATTGTATTTTTGTCTATTCACTTAAGTGACTTATTTTAAAAATTGTAAAAGTATTTTCTCAAAATTATAAGAGAAATACTTAAATGGAAAATGAAAAGTCACAAGTGGAATATGGAATGCGAAGAGTCATGTGAGAGGAGATGAGAGGTCAATTCAAATTGCTATAAATTGGGATGGCTTCTCCATTCTAAAGAATACTATATTTTGAAGATTTGCCACTCTGTAGCAATTGTGGATTGTATATGTTGAACTTTGTGTCAATGCACATGAAATAAAAGCTACATTTCTTCTATTTCCCCTTCTCATGTTTCCTCTTTTCCCTCTTATATGCACTTTGTAAGCATGGTGATTAAAGAGAGCTTTGTATCTTCGATGAATGAGCCTCAGAGAACTTTGTGTCTATGTGGGTTTTGTTTGTCTCACTGACCGCTTCATTGTTGCTTTCTTCTATATTGAATGTTGAACTACTCTGGTTACTGGGTGTGAACTCTGCAATTGTCCTACTCATGACAGTAACTCCCCTTTCCTAATTTCCCTCCTCCCTAACTCGATGTAATTTCCTCCCTTGTACCCTCACAAGCACTTTGCCATGGGTTGATAGAGCGTCCTTGTGTGATCTCCGGCCTATTTGGCCAACCCACAACATTTAGATTAGGATTAGATTAATAACATTCAATAATGGGAGTTGTACCATTGATGCGAGAGGGCATAACCCCGTGAATGTTGGTGGAGATACCTAGTTTTCTTTATCAACAAATTTTCTCACCAAAAGGTGCCTATCCTCAAGAAATATCCCTCTTTGCCATGTTGTTTATTACAACTTGGACAATATCTTGCACACTCACTTCCGTCACCGCCTCATCCAATATATTACGGTGTTTGCATTTTTACTTGGTGGGAGGCATCAATTGACTTCAAGAAGACCAATTGCCCACTTGAAGCCACTAGAAAGTTAATCAATGTGTGGTTTTTCCCATCCATCCACCCATAAAATGAAATGGTCCAGCCCTTGATTTCCATACTTTTGTTTTGCTCTTGTCAGACAATAACTAGCGTACGTTTGACAAAATCTTCCATCAATGGGTCACCCAAATCATGAGTAGGATTCTTGAATGCAGCGAACATATTCTCCCAATATGGGATTTTCGCCTCATTGAAAGGAATGTTGTAGTGTCAAAAATTTGCACAACTATCCTTCATTGTGCACTTCCTTGATCCAAGTGATACCTTCAAGTGAAGGTTGTGACTTAGGACTACCAGAGGAACAAAAAAGTAGTCGAACCATCTTCGATGGATGAAACCCGTCTCCATTCTCGTCCTTGACACCCTAGAGTTGAGGCAATAAAAAAGGCCCCAATGTCATAATCATCCCTCGCAACCCTCTTATTCACTAGGGTTGCATGCACATCATATTTTTACGTGCATAAATTGCAAGGAAAGAAGCCATCTCTCGTTGAGCCTCAAGTGGTGCTTATGTGCACACTACATCATTCTTTGGTAGTTGTGTGATGTGGTATTTAAAGTAATAGACACCTCCACTCATTTTGATCTCGCAATAATTGCATTTAACACAATTGCCCTTTACCACCGATTCACAATACTTCCACAAAGGGGTCATTGGACTTAGACTTAAGATGGACATTTGAACTAGATGTCGATGTCATTCTTAAAGAAGTGTAAACCCTATAAAACAAAACAAAAATGTTTTAGAATCTAACCCTAGCTATTAATTAAAGGAAGAAGTAGAAGATGAAATAGATATCATGATTCATAGCACATGCTACATATTAGGAAGATAATGAAAACAAGAATAAAAGTTGTAGGTGTGAGATTGTATTTTAACTTTTCTTTGAGGCTTGAAAATGGAGTTCGTATCAAAAAGTGGTAGGAATCAATATGTATTCCTTGAGGCGGCCTTGAAGTGACAATGAAAACCAGCGGAAGAGTGATATTGCAAATGCCAAAATCAGAAAGTAATCCACGTCTTTGTCCTCTCTCCTCATTACTCGGACCTCAAGTATTAAATTTGATCTATTGTTTTGTATGCAAGCTAGATTCCAAAATCTTAAAACCCTAAGTGTGCACCATATTCATGAATGGCAAGGTAAACCACATAGAAAATTAGCATAATTTTTTTTTTTCAATTTGCGATTTTATTCTAAAAAGGGTAAGTCGTGACAAGATAATCATGATTTTCACCGAGTAATGATAGAGATTACTCAACAAAAATCACCAAATAATTCGCATAAATCCTATTGCAATTTTTCAAAGCATGTTACTTCTTTAACTTTCAACTCGTGATTTCTACGTGATTAATGGCGAGTTTTGAAATTATGGGTCAATGTACATCCTTAGAAATAGGATGATCTATCTTATCCCTAATCAACTTAATAAATTTACTTTTCCCTCATTACATGTACACACACAAGTGAAATATCAAACTATAGTGTAAGCTATAACCTATGCTTCTTCATCATCCCTCCCACCAATGAAATCATTGGACTCCAATGCTTTCAACAAAGAAGGAATGTTTGAGACATTTTGGGCTGCGAAAACCATCTAGCTTGATGTGGAAGCTGACATGGTTTGCCAACAAGGTATGTAGTAGGTGACCCATGATGGGTTTGGTGAGTCTTCGTGTGGAAAACTTGATCAACATCGGACAAAAGTTGAGCATCTAGAACAATATATGCAGAGTGCGGGGTGACAACAATCCAACTAATGTTTCTACTTCTCTCGAGTCTTTTGTAGGATTTACACAACTTTGGAGTGGAGGGACTACAAGTCTTGGATGGAGTTAACCTTAAGCTTGCACTTTCTAAACGTGTTTTTTTCTAGAAAATGGCAAGGATAAAGGTACTCATATAGAACCAAAAGTTGTTGCCAAAACAAACCTCAAATGGAGAATGTCTTTGTCAAAAATTGGATTGCTTAGTTGTAAGCATTCTCTAGCTAGGTTAGGCTCAAATCCCACTTAACATAAATAGGTAGAGTAACACTCAAGCCAAGCTCTTGGTTTGTAGGTTTGAAGCGGTAATAGACTACACACTAAATCAAAAAGAGGATCTCATCTTGTTGTATATGAGTCCAATAGAAGAATCGGTGCGACCAATGGAGAGTTTCATGTTTCCCAAAGTGGCCACTAGAAAGTGTAGAGTGTGTCTCCTCAAGAAGAAACTAACAGTGATCACGAAGTACACACAAGTGAACAAACTTATACCACCACCCCTCTTGCATGAGAAGGTCCTAAAAACACCACGGTGGGAGTGGTTGGATGGCGAGGACTTGTGAAAATATTCTCGAAGTTTGGATCAATGATATATTGAGAAGACAATGTCTCGAAACCCAAGATATGAAGTGGTGTCACAAATCAAGGTGGAACTTGTAGGAAAACAACTAAACATTGTTGCAGGGAGACGCGTCCCCCACCACTTGGGACACGTACCGGGTACGGGAGACGCGTACGGAGACATCTCCTATATGCGGGAACCTTTGTTAACGTCTCCTTCCGTCTCCACACAGACACACACACATGCACACAAATTGTTTGCATTTTTCATTCACATAATGTACTCTTCCCACAATATGTGAGATATCAAAAATCAATAGAATTACTCATCTTTTGTCGACATTTATTTCCTTCAAAACTATACTTATTTTTAAATTTCAGTGCATTCGAATCTAAATAAATCAATAATGTACAATAGTATTTTCTAGTTATTTGATATATATATTCTTTGTCTCCCCATACTCGTCTCCCACTTTTCTAAAAAATGTCGTACCAGTACCTATACTCGTCTCCTGGTAACTATGTAACTGAAACTATCTACAATTGTGTTGGGGACATTGTTGGTAATTACCAAGTTAAATTGATGTATGTATAATGGCCACTTCATATGCGTAGCTTCTTCATTGTTGCCTTCCCGAGAAGATAATGCTTGCGATCGTTAGCGAATTCGTTCAAAGCATTTGACACCTCATAATATTTTGTAGCATAGAAATTCTTGATTGATATGCCATTGGATGGGCATGTTGTTGCAATGTTGTGCCAACTGCAAAAGGCACGTTAGGAATACTATGTCATGTCCCTTTTTCAAATAATTTCGTCTCGAAGGCCTTGACCCATCTTTCTTCCTCATGGGTCCAAGGGAACAAGCTAGAGGAAGCCAACAATGTCTTTGTGTGCGTAATTTTGTGTTTATTTCTTTAATTGGCATTGTTTTTGTTGGTGAGCCTAGTGCCCAACAATAAATTAAAAATAAAAAGATATTGGTGAGCATGTAGGCTCCAAAAAGTAAAAAGAAAATAATAATAAAGCAAGTCTAATTGTGGTTGGCCTCATTTGAGAGCCCCAAGACTTGGCGCCACCCTCTTATTATAAATAGAGGTTGTTGGCATTAGTTTGGGATATGCTGATTTTATGAATTTTATATCTTGGTGAAGGTTGGCTAGTGTAGCCCCTTTTACTACACTATTTGGTATGTGTTGATGATAATTTGATCAATCTGAATTTATTATCTTATTCTCCATATTTTTAAAAGCCAAGATCTCAAGTTTCGTGAATTTTGGAGGTGATTTACTATTTTTCCAAGCTTGTTGAAGTTCGCTAGTTAAGGGTTTCCAAAATTAATTATTTCCAAGCTCAATTCTGATTTCTAACAGCTGATTGTGTTTGTTGAGGGTTTCTTAATATTTTTGGCATAAGAATTGAAGTGTGTTAACAAGGTTTAACCCACCTTTGAAGGGTTTAACTTCTCCAAGGAAGTCGCTGCCCTAGGAAGGGCCTAATTTGCAGGTTACAAGGCTGATATCAGTCATCTACAACAGTTCACTAATATGATTTTTAAGTTTTACATCTCAGCTTTTGGTCATTTCCTAAGCCCCCTTAAAAGGGGCATTACATGCTATCTATCATATGATTGATTGGCTTGTGTAGAGGAAGTATTTTGAGCTCTTGAAAAACTGTTGGAGATACGATTGCATCACTTAATCAATACTTGTATGTTTGGAAGGTGTCACATTTGTTGTTTGTGAATTAGATTATCTTTTTTTCCTATTTAGATTTTGATTGTATGGACTTTTTACCTGTCTGCAACTTAGTACAAGGTTATGGTGTGCATTCTTTATTTTACTGCATTTGATTAAGTGCTTTTAAAATCTGTGTAGTGTATAGGCATTGTTGAATGCATCATAGTGTGCTTTCTTATCATATTGACAGGGTTTCCCAAGCAATAAATCACAATAGTCCATAGTGGCCACATCACAGGTTACCTTATCTGCAAATTTTGGACCAAAGGCAAATAAAATTGTGTAAGTGCACGTGATGTATGGATGAGGATGTAAGTCCATTGATAAGTACAGTTTGTTGAAAAGGCTCTTCACAATCAAGTTCTTCTACAAGCAATTGTTGATGATCCAATTGATTGAAAAGCCATGTGGGAGGTGAGCTCTTGTGATAAACAAACTGTCACAACTCCCTTGTGCATTATAATGATGCATTAAGGTGACTTTATTTAGTTGACCTACGAGTTCATCGTATGTTGTGTGTTCACCCGCTTCTTTGATGGGAATGGAATGTCTTTCCTCAATGGCACAATATATGTTAGAAATATCTTGTTAGTGTCAACATGTTAGTGTGTTAGTACATTAGAGTGTGGTGTGACAAGTTGTAATAACAACTCAGATATTATTTGTTGTAATAGTTGGTGTGCAAATAATGAGGTGTGAGAGAATTTCTTAGATACATTACATTTTGTAGCTAAAATGTGATCATGGGTGAGTTGTAACTCACAATATTATTAGATATGAGTGGTTGAAGGATATAAGTGTGACTCCTAAATTATAGGAGATCGACTCACTATATATGTAATCTTCTCTTTTTGTGAATTGAATCATTTCAAGTTTATTGTGAGTATTATTGTTTGCACTCTCAACAAAATTTACATATGGTATAAGAGTAGGCACAATAGTCTATGAGAGCGATGAGAGTCTTGATCAATTGGCTGTTTTTTCTTTCTGTAATATATTAAAGGAGATAGTCACTTAAAGCTAGATAGCGCAGTAATATAATTGAGATGCTTCATTGAAAGTAATTGCATATATTCATGCGGGTTTTTTGCAAGTAGATGTTTTTGGTGATATGTAGGGACGAGATGGGTTTCACCGCAGGATGCGGGGGTTCTCACTTGGTGCAAACAAGATCCCGGTGGGAAATCACCGTGGATTAGCCCGTAAACTTGAAGCTCACGATAGGTTGAAGAGCTCGGAAGACTTAAAGGTTGTGAGAATCATTTCAAAATCTCGAGAAAGTTTACATCTCCTGCCTCCCCAAAGCTAATTTTTCTGATTCGCGGGTGAAAAGGGCGATTTTCTGCAAGTTTGTAGGCACCCATTTCTCTCGGAGGAGGATTTCAAGTTGGGTCGCGCGCTTCTGGGGCTCAAATGCTAAACCAAAAGTTAGTTTCCATGCCAACCGATTTTTCCAGGTATGTTTCCCCTCCCCTGATTTGCTGAATTTGGTGCTTAAAGAAGGACCTTGGTTCATGAACTCTTCCAGCCTATACTTTCGTCCTTGGTCACCAAATTTCGACACCGGGAAGGAAAAAATTTCTAAGGCCCCACTTTAGTTAAGCATTCATGATCTGCCTTTGGATCTCCGCAAATGGTCTATTCTGAAGCCAATTGTGAACTCCCAGGGACCCTCATGCCCATCCGTAATCTTGCCCTGAATTTCTGGCGCAAAAGCTCGGTGCGTCTCTGTGTGGTGATGGACTTGACTACCCCTTTGTCGTTGTCTTTGACTCTCCAAACAAATTCCGCCCCAAGTGCTTTACCATTGAGTATGAGGGTCTAAATGCAAAGTGTTTTTATTGCGGGCAGTTGGGTCATCTGAGTAAGGCCTGCTCTTTGAAACTGGCCAAGGCTTCCAAGGAGTTGGATTCTCAGAAGGTTGGCTCTATGATGAAAGGCTGGAGGAGAGCGAAATGGCATCACCCTTGGTGGGTGATATTTCACCTCTTTCTCTTCTAAAAGAAACTGAAGAAGTGCATAAAAACTCCGGGAATTAATTTCCCTTATTAAGGAAGGTTTTGATCAAGGGCAAGTGGCTTCTCTGAACTCGCTACAATCTTGGCTCCTGGATAAAGTTGAGACAAATAAGGTTCGGTCCCTTTTAGGTGATGGCATCTTGGAGGAAGGAGAATTTGAGCCGGATCTGCTGGTATTGGATTTAGCTTCCTCAAAATTGGCTTCGGTTCAAGCAGGGTTGAAGGAGGCCATATGCGGCTCAGCCGGAAAAAAAGGCAGAAAATCCAAACAAGAACTGGCACTGTTGGAAGTGGATGTTGGCAAACAAAGTGTCCTGAACTTTGCCAAAGTTGTGTCGGGAAGGCGAATGTCCTTCCCTCTCCTAAATGATAATACTTTCTTGGAATATCAGGGGTCTCAACACCCTTGATAAACAACGCTTGTTTAAGCATTATCTCTTCTCCTCGGAGGTGAGTGTGGTGTTGCTTCAAGAAACAAAGATGGCCGTGGCGGAAGCTGCTGCGCTCTGGAAAAATTTAGTTAAGGGCTGGAATTTCTTCTTCTCCGATGCTACTGGGGCCTCAGGGGGCTTGGGATTCTGGTGGAAGGAATGTCAGGTTCAGGTTGATCTTATCCACCAGAATCATAGTTGGCAGTTGGGTTGGGTTTGCCCAAAACGTTCTCATTCGGTCTTCTACCTCCTTAATGTGTATGGTCGAATAGCATAATTGGAAAAAGAGAGGTTTGGCAAGACATCTCAGGTCTTTGCTCCCCCTCGAGGATCAATTGTTTCTTCTTGGTGGTGATTTCAATGCTATCACCTCTGAGAAAGATAAAAAAGGCGGTATTTCTAGAAATCGGCAATCCCAGGCAGATTTTTGTTCCTTTATCTCTGACAACTCTCTTTTAGATATCAAGCCCAAGCAAGGTTGGTTCACCTAGAGCAATCGTAGGAAGGGCTTCAGTAATATTGCTTTGAAAGGCTCGACAAGTTCTTAGCTGGCCCTAAGTGGTCTCTGAATAATGTTGTCTTAGAATGCTCGATTCTGCCCTAGTCTAGCTCTGATCACTTCCGGTTTCCTATCAGTCAATATCGACTTTGCCCCTCGCAAATCCCCTTTTAAGTTTGAGCTTATGTGGTTGAGGGATGCCTCTCTGGAAAACAACATTTCACAATGGTGGCACTCCTATCAGGTTGAAGGTTCAAAAATGTTGGTGCTTGCACAAAAACTAAAACTTCTCAAAAAGGATCTAAGATCTTGGAACAAATCTTGTTTTAAGAATATCTTCCAAGAAAAGGCTAGAGTGGAAGCTAAGTTGAAAGCTCTGAATGAGTTAATTTTTGTCTGGCATGGGGGAGGCGGAGTTTCTTCTGGAGAAGTCTTTACTAGCGAACTTGGTGAATTGCTTCTGCTGTGAGGAGGTCTTCTAGAAACAAAAATCACGGGAATTATGGCTCAAGGATGGGGATAGGAACACAAGTTTTTTCATTCATCCGTAAAAGCAAGGCGGAGCTCATCTTTCATCTCGAGATAAAGAGTCATGATGGTATTGTCCTCTTTGATCAAAAACAAATTTTTGATGAAGGGGTTCGGTTCTTTACTTCCCTCCTTCGAGGTGACATCACATCCTTTGATTCAGATCAATCCTCTTTCCTTGACAATATCCCGACGTTGGTCACTGATGCTCAAAATGTGGCCCTTCTTAAGCCCTTCACTATGAGTGAAGTGGAGAAAGTGGTTTTCTCTATGGCCAAGAACAAAGCTCCGGGTCGGATGGTTTTCAGGCTGATTTCTTTTAGAAATTTTGGAACATCGTTGGCTATGATGTTTGGGCGGCTGTGGAAGAATCTCGCAGATCTCGTTTAGTGCTTAAATCACTAAATTGTACCTTTATAAGTCTCTTCCCGAAGATCCCTCAACCCTCTTCATTCGCGGACTTCAGGCCGGTTTCCTTATGCAATACCTCCTACAAAATCATCTCGAAAGCCATTGCTTCCAGGACTCGAAAGGCTTTGGAACCTATGATCTCTCTCGGAGCAATCTGGTTTCTTGTCGGGGAGGTCGATTTTTATGGTATTTTTCTCTCTCATGAACTCATTCATTCTCTCTCTCTGCAATAAATCCCGGGTATGTTACTAAAACTGGATATTAGCAAGGCCTTTGACAAGATCAATTGGCGTTTTCTAATCAGAATCCTTAGAAAGTTTGGTTTTCGGTTTGTTTTGTAATTGGGTGTTCAGTTGCATAGTTGGGCCTTCTTTCTCCGTGTTAATTAATGGTAATGTTGAAGGTTTCTTTGAAGGTAATCGGGGTATAAGACAGGGTGACCCTCTCTCCTCCTTTCTCTACATTTTAGTGGCTGACTCGTTGAGTAGGGCCATCAACAATAAAGTTCGGGAAGGCAAATTGCAGGGATTAAGAATTACGGAGGGGGTGGATCCTATTTCTCACCAACAATTCGTGGATGACACTTTCTTGTTTGGAAAAGCCAACATTCAGGAGGCCAGAGAACTGAAGGGGTTGCTCGATGCTTATGCGATCCGTTGTTGGACAAGAGGTTAGCCATGTCAAATCCTTCATCTTCTTTTTAACGTCCCCCCTTCTCTGGAAGCTAGAATTCTTGGCATCTTCAGTTTCAAAAAAGGCTCCCTTCGGTCAAATATCTTGGTGTGCCTTTGTTTGGTGGCTCGGGTCGGACCTCGATGTGGAACGATCTCCTCTCTTCGGTTAATTGAAACTCAACTCTAGAAAGGAAAATGGCTATCACTAGTTGGAAGATTGGTCCTCATCAAATCTATTCTCAGTGCCTCCCCCTTATACATGCTTTCCATACTGAAAATCCCCAAAAGTGTTCTATCAAAGCTTATCGGGATTATGTGAAAGTTCCTATGGCAAGGTCCCTCTATGGAAAGGAAAATCCCATTGATCAGCTGGGAAACTTTGTCCAAACCCAAAGATCTAGGCGGGTGGCATTCTCAACTTGGGTATTCAAAACTTGGCCCTAGGCGCCAAGCTTTTGGAATCTCCTCACAAAACCTGTGTCTTTGCAGCCAAGTGGTGGAAAAAAAATATCTGGGGGCCCATCTTCCGGAATCAATTCTCCGCATTGCTAATCCCCCTCGTGGTTCTCATATATGGAACTTCTTAGTTGAATGTCGGGAGCTCTTCTTATTCAATGTGGCTGGAAAATCGAAAAAGGTGACAGGGTGTTATTCTGGGACGATCCTTGGAATGGTTTTCCCATGCTTGGGGAAAATCCTGAGTTTGGGGAAATCAAGAGGCTCTTAGTTGAAGAATGGGGACCATATGTTTCCAACTATGGGCTGATTCAGAAAAATTTTCTGCTCTATTGGAATGGAAAAGTATTGATCACCTAAATCTCTCTTTGGAAACTAAGGATAGTTTTCGCTCGGCTCTGCAGAACGACATATAGTGCTTTCCAGGGGTAATGATGAAATTGTCTAGACTGCGACCTCTTCTGGAAAATACTCCCCGCGTTGTGGCTATAAATTATTGCATGCTGAGCAGGAAGTGAGGCTCTAATCTGGAAGGCATGTTGGTCCCCCTCGTGTCCCCCTAAAGCTGGCCTTTTTGCTTGGATGGCTTTCAAAGGAAAAATTCTCACTCAAGAAAGGAGGAAGAGATTTGGTTTTCATGGTCCCTCAATGTGCTTTCTGTGTGAGAAGCATGAGGAAGATCGTGATCATCTTCTGCTTCATTGCCCATTCACAGCTGAATGTTGGAGTTGGTTGTGTGCAGGCTCAATCTCCCGTGGGTCCAGCCCTCTACACTCCCGGTAACCATTTTGGCTTGGCCTGTAAACCTCCACTCTGGCGCTCTCTCCTCGATTTGGCTATGTGGTATCGTGTTACTTCTCTGGCACATCTGGTGGGAGCGTAACAAAAGAATCTTTAGGGAGGAGCAGAACTCGGTGGACAGGGTCATTCTCAGGTTGGAATGGGCTATCTTTGAGGCGGTTTTGCTAATTGGTCCCGCTTTCATCACTTCTCCAACATTGACAGGGAAATCGAGCAAGCAGCGTTGGCCTAGAATCGTCAAGCCCGGAGTAGGTGCTCAGCGCCCTTCGATCTCCTCAGCCTCGCTCGTCGGTTAGCCCGTTGGCTCCCCCACCCGGGTTTCCTCAAACTAAATTTTGATGGAGCGGCCAGAGGTAACCGGGCATCTCGGCGTTGGATGCATTATAAGAAACGAAAAGGGATTATTGGTGGTGCCGCCTCCTACAAGCTCAGGGATGGCACTTGTAATTCGAGCTGAACTACAAGCTCTGAGCAAAGGTCTAGATCTAGCGGCCTCCTTAAAGATAGAAAATCTAGAAATCGAAGGGGATTCGCTAGTAATTGTGAATGCCATAATTAAAAAGAAAGCCCTGTCTTGGAAACTAGACCTAGGAGTTAAAAAGGTCCTTTGGCAACTCGGGAATTTCAGTGCCTGGAACATTAAGCACATGTTTTGGGAAAGTAATAATTGCGCGGACAAGTTGGCAAATGTAGCGATCGAGCAAGCACAACAGGAGATAGTGGCATTCAATTCCAAAGCATGGGAAGGATTGGGGATATTGATCTCACACGAGGGATTTTAGAGCACACGTCGTCTAATGATACACTTGCGGGATGTGAAGGGTCTATTTAATGCTTTGGACAAGGGCTTCTCCTTATATTTTTTCTCCCTCCTTTTGCTAGCTATGGTTGTCCCTCGTTTGTCATGAATTGCCTTGAGTTGTGATCTGTGTGAAATGGTGTTTCGTTCAGGATAACAGACAACCGGCTGAAAAGAATTTTTCGTCTCTCTGCGTCGAAGAGTTGGATGCCATTAAAGGAATCCTAGGCGAAGACTATCTATCTGTTGTTGGTTGGCCACGCGTCAACAGTGGCGTTGCCTCTGTATTCGTTGAGAACCTGTTGATAATCCGTCCCTCTAAAGCGGATGTCGTGAGTCTGGCTCTGCACTGGCTTCGACCAGGCATACTGTGGTAACCTGGCCTCGAAGTGGCGAATTGTTGTCTGGCATTTTGGGTTGTGCATGAGTCTTTGCCGAGCGCATCGGGGGTGGTTGTGGGTGTCTTCAGCGAACTCAAAAAATGGTTCGGCATTCTCTGGCCTTCATTGAGCGGTGGTGGTGTATGCCAGGATTGGGTTGCATGCCCGCTGGTGCCCACTCCGAAGTGCTTCCTAATCTAGAAGACCCTCTGCTGACTCGTTGGACCCTATCCACTGAAAGTTGAGATGGAAGAGTTGCTTGGCTGTCTGCGGTGGGGCCTATGACTTTCTCTGGCTAAACTGGTTATAATATTTGAAGTGAAAGTTGAAATGGAAGATGATACCGGGCCTTGGTCGGGTGTCTCTTTAACCCGCTTTATCTATCAATTTTTTTTTGCATCATCCTTGGGAGTCGGAGAGTAATCCCTCTCTTGCCTAGTAAATTATAGTTATAGTATATCAGATGGATAATGTTGGCGGTATTTATGTTGTGTGTATATCCATCATACTATGAATAAAAGGTGTGAATGTGTGAGATATTTTTGCTCTTATGATTTTAATTGTTTTGATCATCTCAGCCTTTGTGATACATAATCTTGTAATAAATTGTCATGTTGTAGGTGACGAGTCAATAATTTCAAAGTTATTAGTTTATGGTCATGTCTTGAAGTGGGATATAGGTTAGAGGTTTTTAAAAAATGTCAAAAGCATATTTTGTTATTAGTCCATAATCGTGTTATTTTAGAGTTGGTGTCATGAGTCATACTTAGTAATTGTGTGTGTGTGTAAAATTTTTTTGTTATGTAATTAGGTGCATTATCTATTGAAACCAATGCACCAATCATCTTTAAAATGGAGAATTCAATTCCAATCTTGAAATTTGAAGGCAAGGACTTTTATACCTAGTAGATACGGATATGCAATTACAATCGATAATAAAGGATCTATGAAATGTTATTAAACCAATCATGGTCATACTAAAAATGAAATGATCTAGCCATGTGGACCATCAAAGATTAGAGAGCATTGGATACTATCGGTCTCAATTTGTCAAAATCCCTCCATCATTTAGATTTTACAAAATATTCCATAGATATATGGGATGCATTGAATGAACTCTTTGGATCTCGAAGTGATAGCACAAAGACAACATTGAAGCAACAACTTTACGGGATGAAGATGAAAGAAGGTGAAAAAATGATTGATCGCATCGATTAGTTTCATTCTCTCGATAAATCAATCAGCTGCCATTAACAAAAATGTAAAAGACGATGATGCAAAATGAATACCATACCAAAAAGTTTCTCTATTATGGTTTTTACTTTAAGAAAAATGAATATCAATTTGGAAGGGGTAATCTCTACTTTCCTTGATGAAGAAGAGGTTATGTATGTACGACATAAAGCAAGCGAAAAACAAATATATGTCAAAGCCTAAACCTCCAAAAGGCAAATACGCGTTTCTACTGTAAGGAACCAAGACATGTAATCTTGAATTGTAAGAAGAGAGCACAAGATCTTTTAGATGAAAAAATGGATGAAAAGGCCCTCATGGCCGAGGGGAGTGACAGGGATGAACACACTCCTCATTCGAGTGATGAAGATTTATCTTGTCCGAGTGATGAAGACTATTTGTACTGAGCTATCAACATCAAAATGGAGGATAGAGGTAATGAAGGTTGGAGAACAATCAACGTCATCTCGTCAACCGCTAACGAAGGTGCCACACATTTGATATAGTGGCATGTTTTTCAATGTTTTCATGTCGTATGGTGTGCAGAATAAACTCCTACTACAATCGATCGGGGCGAATAGGAGAGCAAATGACTTAATGATTTTTTGTTATGTACTTCTATAGCGATTGCTGGTGAGAAACCAAACACTCATTGGAAGTGAAAGCGAGAACAATTGCATTCTCGTATGTAGGTGATTGTTGAAAGAACATGGTTGGCTAGTGAAAGCGTGAGTCTTTGTGCTTGCGTATATAGGTGATCATGTAATGTCCCCCTTTTTAATTAAAAATTAAAAAGAAGAGAATCAATTTGCACAGGTAAATTTAAAATAAAATATATTTTTATTGTGCAAATCAAAAATAAAAAAAAATTCGATTTCACCTTGGGATAATAATTTCTTATTTTAAAGGTGAATTAAGTGACTAAGCAAGTCACATTTTTCTGGGGAATGATTTAATGTTTGATATTTAAAATAAATTGATTTCTTCTAGGCATGGGTCGATCCATATGGGCCCCATTTGATTTAAATTCCCTATGCATTTAATATTTGATTTGAGTGTGATCTCAGGACACTTTTTAAAATGATATTCCCTCCTAGCTTTTGGCGCCAAAGATGGAGAGAGAACTTTGGAGGATGTGCAAGGCAAAGATATAAAAGAAGATGTGGGTACTCCTTTTTCGCATGTTGACGGTTTATGAAACTTATCTTCATGCTTGAAGAAGGGATGTATGCCCACTAATGATCTAAAACAAAAGGTGTTCTTCAACACCACCTTTGAGTGAAGTGTGTATGCCCTTTGAGCTTGAATTGATAAGTTAATTGCATCTTTTCTTCTCTATATGTAAGTCGTCATTTTTGGGAGAGTGCATGAGCTTGTTGATGAAGGTTTTTGAGGGATTTGTGTGAGGGTTTCAATCTGATTTTTACAGCTGATTATTGTGCATCAAAATCGACTTGTGTGGGTGATGTTTGTAGTGCAAGTTGGTGGTATTTGAAGCAAGTTCAAATCTGATCATTTCAACTTGTTTATTTAATCAATATGGCCATGATTTGACCATTTTAATGCTTATTAATGTGGCTGGTAATTACCTTTGCTAAATCGACTTGTGTAGAGGATTTTGGCAATCATTGAAAGGGTTTTCTAATATTTATAAGTTGCTGTTATAAATTAATTAATTGCAGATCTGAAAACTGCATTTATTGGGTTGAAGAGTGAAGGGAAAGTGTTGGAATAAGTTTACATATTTTGCCCTAACCCTAGTGACTTGAACTGCAGATTCGGGGCTGTTTTGAGTGGGTTTTAGTTGATTAAAAATTCTGATTTTGGATGCATTTGAAAGATCTTAATTTTATCTTCCTACTGCATTTTATTTCAGGCAAAAAGAGTTAATATTGTGGGAGATATTAATTTTTAAAGTTTGCAATCATTTTCAGTTGTTTTCAAGCATATTAAATTTATTTTTCTACTTCTACAAGTTTATTGGTTAAAGGAGTGCAAATTCCAACTAGATAGCCCATCTGAACCCTTACCTTGGCTCACTCCAACCCCATTTGGGTTGTATTGAAGCCGACACTGAGTTAGTTGAGGTGAACCTAGAAGGGTTTCTCTTCTAAGTTTGCTTCTTTTGCAAGTAAATTAATAATAATTAATTAATATCCCACAAGGGGATATTACGAGATCGTGTGTAATAAATATCCGAGAAGCGGATTGCAAACCTAAAACATGTATGGACATGTGTTTCTGTTTCCAGTTCTGTGTTATGATTACCCCCATGTTCACATTAAGGAGGGAATGTTAAAAATATCTTGTTAGTGTGTTAGTATATTAGAATGTGGTGTGATGAGTTGTAATAACAACTCATAGATATTATTTGTTGTAATAATTAGTGTGCAAATAATGAGGTGTGAGAGATTCTTTGGTATGTTACATTTTATAGTTAGAATGTGATTATGGGTGAGTTGTAACTCATGATATTATTAGATATGAGTGGTTGAAGGAGATAAGTGTGACTCTTAACTTATAGGAGATCAACTCACTATATATGTAATCTTCTCTCTTCGTGAATTGAATCATCTTAAGTTTATTGTGAGTATTATTATTTGCACTCTAACCAAAATCTACAATATATTGTTAAGATCTTATTTAACCAAAAACATTTAGATCGTTCATGACCCATTCTCTCACAATTAGTGCAATACTAGTTATTTATTTTATATTCGAAAGAGAATAAAGACTAGAAAAAGAAGAAGAATTTGTAGGAGATCAAGACCTACAATCCTTGGAAGAAGGATTCAAATTTTGGTGTTAGCAAGAGTGTTCCATGCAAAAAAATAGCTACATGAGACAAGATTGCCCAACTATTCTTATGGAATTTCTAGTCCTTGGATCTTCTACTATGGATTTTGATCAAGAATTTTGTTGTTTTGTTAAGCTTGGTCTCCTCAAACAAGGTGATTAGATCATCAAATTTTAGGTTGGCTTCATATTGATTCAGATGTGACTATGGGTTATGCACTCCATGATGTAGCCATTTTTTCTCCAACATCCCCTTATTCCAAAATATGCATGTTCTCTTTTCCCATTCTTTTTTAGGTCTTGTCCACTGTCGATTTCACATCTAAGATGTCGTGAACTAGTTTTTAACTGAGCCATTAACATTTTTGCCTTCCATTTGATTTATGCCCCTATGTAGGCCTTTTTGTCATGGTCCCATGTGGGATTAAACCCTTTCATATATTATTCTTTTTCTACCCATGCTTCTTTGTCACATTGCTATCCTAAATTTCTGTCTCACATACTTCTTGATTTCCATAAAAATATTTTGGCAATCTAGAATGTTGATGCCTCATTTGCTCATCCATTAGTTGTTTTGTTTCATCCACATGTTCTACTTCTTATTTGGCTCTTCCTCTACCACCATTTTGGGCCATCGATGAGGCTCCATATTTTGTGTCTTCTTTAAATAACTTAACTTTCGATGATCATTGTTGCCTCTAATAGGAAAGTACTCGTTTCAAATAAAATAACCTCACACGGAACTGCTATTTTAATTTTTAGGCTGTTTGTGATTAGATGTTTTTAATTCTCTATATTTGTCTCCATTTTGTATTTGACATTGCCCCAAACTTCACATCCATATAGGACCACTAGCGTGAAAAGCAAGCCGAACAAAGTTCCCTTTGTTTTCCAATCCCACACTTTTTTTTTTTTACACCTATTTTGCAACGAATATAAAGTCTTACACCCCCTTGTATTATTTTTTTTACAAGTCTCCCAACTAAGCATGTTGTGAAAATAAAGCCCAAGGTACTTGTATTCTTCCTCTACCTCCAACGGACTTCCTTCAAAGAGGTAGGTAATTTGATTTTTTTTCCTTCGTAATGAGAACATCATGACTTTGGTTTTTTTGGTATTCACGTGCATTCTAACCTTTTATTAGAAGAGCTCTAGAGCCTTTAAGTGCTCTCTCAAACTATTTGTTGTTTTTGCAATTAGGATAAGATCATTGACATATATAATAACAACTTTACCACAAAGTTAGCCAGTTGAATGCTCCCACCGCCAACTTTGTTTATCCACTCTATGTTATCAATGTATATCCCAAACAAGTGGGGTAGCAAACATCCTTGTTTGACCCCAATGTCACTTCCAAAGAATTCTAACGTTCCTTTGCCTATCTGGTTTGGATTAAGACCTACTCATAAAGCTTGTGTGCTACCGTTATACTCATGTGGAACCCCAAGTTCCTCCATCTTGCTCCAAAATTTTCCTCACGAGAAGCATGTCAAATGGAATCAGCGGTTGATAGTGAAATGCTTTGGCTTAAAATTGGTCTGTCCTTTTTCTCCTTTTCCCTCATTTTCCATCATTGTAATGTCCCCTTTCCTACGCCTTAGGCCTAGGGGCCAACTTGAGTCAAGCCTTGGTCATACCCAAGGGGCTATGGATTTGGGAGCTATTGGGTATGAATATCTAGTCCATTTTATTATTATTCATCATTGACATGTGCATAAGTGGTTTTGGAGGGGCTAGATGTTATGTTTTATCGTTGGAAGGGGCACTTAACTCCTCTTGTTTTAATTTTGTGTTGGGGGTCACCTTTTGGACCATGGCGACTTGACAAGGAAAAAGTAACTTTAAGTTACTTTATTAATTTGGTCTCCCCTAGGGGAAAATGCGACTTGGGCTTTTTAGGGTTCCTTGGCATGGGAAAAGTTATATAAGGAGTGGAGGGGTGAAAAGATGGTCATTCATGCATACACTTATATTTTCTTTCATGTGCAACTGTTGTTTGCAAATATCTAGCTTGTGGAGTAAGATCCCACGGGAACCCTAGCTTCGGTGGTGAGAGATCCATCCCTAGCTAGTAGGGCACTCTTCGGTGGTGAGAGATCCACCCTAGTTTGTCATTTTTGGAGCTGAAATCAGGGATGTTCTTTAGAGATATTTTCAGAGGGTTTCAATGAAGGGTTTTGGAGGATTTTGGGCATTTTTGGAGGAGAGATTTTGGGTTTTTCAGGGCAGATCTACGGCAACCTCTTTGGCAAGGTCTAGCATCGGTTGCCTGACAAAGCATTTGTAAGGGTTTCCAGCCATCTCCTAGGTGGGGCAACTTGTTTTGGAGATTGCAGACCTGTTTTGGAGGGTTTCCACTTCCTCAAATTCTTATTTGAAGGTTGGGATATCATCTCCTATATTTATAGATAATATTTCCAAGGTTTCATAATTTTTGCATCTATATTTGGAAGATATTAATTTTAGAAGTTTTTAGTTGTTTAGGGCACGCTGTAATTTTTTGGCAGTATTCTGTTATTCAAAAAATTCCAAAAATAGTTCTATAATATCTGTTATTGTATTAGCAAGCTCCATTTAAAATTTCAAGAGATTTGAGCAAGTATTTTCGGAGTTATCCATTATTTTCTGTTCGTTGCCCTAGATTTAATTTTCTGCAAAAACCAGATTTCTGTTTGGCTGCAATTTGTCTGTATTTTGCATATTTTAAAGTGATATCCTATAAGGGATATTGCATCCACCAGCCTAGTAATTTTGTGCTCTACCATGCTCCCAAATAGTTTTTCAAGAAGAGGATTGATAGTGATAGTGCGATAATTTGATAGATTATTGATATCTCCGCTTTTATAGAGAGAGGAATGAGGATGTTGGTCATCCAACCTATTGGGAAGCCTTCTTGAATGATACCATTGAATATTCTTTTGATGTGTGGAGTGAGGACCTCCAAACCCCATTTTAGATATTTTGCTTGCAACCCATCTCTATCTCTTGTGTTTTACCCCTGCTAGTATTGTAGTTCTCTCCAAAAGCCTTTGGGGTTGTGTTTTCCAAGAGAAATTAGTTCTTTCCTTCTTGTGTTCATATAGCCTTCTTTATTAGACCATAGCAGTTTTGAAGCCTTCATATTTTCTTTGTCCATCCTAAGCTTCCTCAATGTTCTCTTTGCTGCCTTGCACTCTTCATCATACCACGGATTTGTCGGAAAACTACTTGTATTTCTCCTCTTAGGCCTGGATCTTTTGCATGCACTTAGTGCTTTGTGAATTAAGGGAATCAACATATTGTTGTTTATTTGGTGATTTGCCTTGCATGATATATTATTCTCTCGCCTTCCGGAAGTGTTTTTCAAGGGCTACTTTGAAGAGTTCTCGGTTCTTATGAGTCATGATGATTTTATCTTGTAGAGGCTTCTTCCTTTGGTTGTGGTGGGCTTGTTCTTCTTTTTGATTGTTTATGTGCATATCAAATTTCACATATATTAGGTTATGATCTGATTTCAGCTCTATAGGGAAATCCTCAACTTCAAGCTCCCTCAATCTTAAGAAGCTCTATGAGCAAATAACATAGTCCACCACACTTTCACCATCGTATGTTTTACAAGTGATGTTTCCTAATTTTGGCCATGTTCTCATGCCATTGCATATAACCAAGTCATAAAGGCTATATAGCCCCAATAATTTTGCTCCATACTAAGCACCCCAATTTCAATCTTCGACATCCTCTCCCAAGGCTGGTCTTCTTCCTCATCAAGCCATAATGGATTGTTATTCACTCTTCCGTTGTTTCTCAAATTGAGGGTTTGGTTATTTGCTTTTCTCACATTAAAGTTCCCTATTATCAAGACACCCCCAAATGTGTTGAACATTGAAATGTCACTTTTTAGTGACGCATGTGATCTTCATAGGCTAAGATTCTTTTCTTATAGGTTTTTTTGTCTTACATAGCAAAGTAAAGCAGCGGTACCCAACATAATTGTTAACTCATTTCCAGTTATTTTTAGCCATATGTATTTCTTATTTGGGTCCTCTTTCTCTACTTAATAATTCCACATCATATTTCTCTAATTAACATTATTACTCCTCCACTCCCCTTCCTAATTTCACTTTTTGGTAATATTGAAATATTGATTACAAAACAATATATGTCCCATAGAGACAAACCGATTAAACCCAATGTTTGAAAGCAGACCCATGTGCTCGAGTCACAACATGAACCGGTAATAACAAAGTCTATTACAAATAAGTCTCATTAAGAGAACATTAACCAAAAACATGAATAAAACTTAGTCATTCTCTTCATTTATACACTGTAGTTTCAATACAAGTCCCGATTCTCGCACTTTTAGTTTGGACCAACTTGGTCCCTTTTTAGGCTCGGATCCTTGTGTTCTCTCTGTCTTCCAATACTTGACTCCATATTGACACTAACCAATTCTTTGCCTTTGACTACCATCATGCATTAAGCTTTTCCTTGGTTCATTTGTTTTCATCTACTTTTTTAACTATTTCCTTCAATGCCTCCATGGTTCTTTGCACTTTTGTATCGTCGGGACCTCCATGTAATGTCCCCAATTCCGAGCAAATGGCCTAGGAAGCTTTTCATCCATCTTAGCCTTGGCCATACCCAAGGGGACAATGATGTTGATGGTTATTGGGTATGGTTTGCACCTTCATTTCACTTATAGGTTATGTTTCGACGTTGGACACGTACTTTGAGGTGACTTAAGTGAAATAAGGTTGTGTGATGCTCCCCTATGGTACTTTCTTATTCCATTTCTTCGTTGGGGTAACTTAAGTGTACTTTTGGATACAATAGTGATATAGTGGTGGTATAGTGGATTTTTCCCCAAGGAGGTCAATTAGGGTTCTTTTGGGCCCTTTGTTGCAATGAAAAGTTATAAAAGGAAGCGCTTGGAGGAGAAAAGGGAATTCATTCATACACTCACTCTTTTATGATATTGAAGCCATTGTTGGTTGCATACTTTTTGCTTGTGGAGTAAGATCCCACAGGAACCCTAGCTTCAGTGGTGAGAGATCCATCCCTAGCTAGCAGAGCATTCTTCGGTGGTGAAAGATCCATCCTAGCTTGCTATTTTGGAGCTTTATTCAGATTTTTGGATCAGATCTAGAGAGTAATTAGAAATTCAGATTCAGAGAAAGAGGACAACCATTCTTCATCAAGGGTTTCATTTCAGATTTGGAACAACTATTTTCTAGGGTTTTATCTACTCAGTTCCAGATTTGAGGAGCAGTTTTGGAGGGGTTTTTGTGGTCCGATTCCGGAGATTTCAGAGTTGGAGATTGTTATCATCATGAAGATGCCCTAGAATTCATTTCCATCATTTTTCCATTGTTATTCTAGAAATTATGGTCAGTTGTATTTTTCTCTCATTTTCTGCCCTAAAATAAATAAATAAAATCAGATCTGAGAGATAAAAATTATTTCTCTCTTGTTTATTGTTCTATATATTTTTCTAAGTTGTTTGAAGCTTTTGGGTAGTGTTAGAAATTATTATTCTAGAAAATACAAAAAAATTCTGCATATTGATGTCATAAAAATCAGAATTTCAGTTCGCTGTTATTTTTATATATTTTGTGAATTTCAAGTAATACCCCAAGAGGATATTTCACTTCAACCATCTAGGGACTTGCATTTGAGCTATCAATGGCCTCTTCACTATTGTTGTCATCAAAGTTCTTTTTCTATAGGTTTTTATCTATGGAACTATGCAATGCTTCGATTAGGGTCTTTTCTCTATACACAATAACAAGCTCATCCTATGACTTAGTTTCTAACTTTTTGTGCCCGGCCAACTATGGGTCAATAGGAATGTATTGCTCAAGTAGGTGTCCTTAATCAACCCCCATTCACATTCAAAGGTCAGAATCGATGCGGATTGCGAATGAAGTGTTTTCCGGTCAGTGAAGGACTAAGCCTTGGGTATCTTCCCGGGCCAATAATATGCTCAATAATTACTTCTAGCTGCCTAATTTTGAGAAATTGCTCCAATTGATCTTTTGGAAGTTTCAATGACATACACACCTACATGTGGATAATTCTACTAATGACTTCTCTTGAGAAGTCAGTAAGGACCCTAGCTTTACCTTCAAAAATATCAAGATTCCTTTGTTTCCACAAGAACCATAAAATTTTGTAGACATTATGAGACCCATTTTTTTAAAAGATATGAATTTTAGACTCATAATAGATATAACCAAATAGCACATTGAACCAAGTAATTTCCTTTCCAATCAAGACAGACCAAGGCTTCAAAACATGCTTCCAAACCAACACAACATAAGGACATTGAAAAAACAGATGTTCAAGAGACTTGGTTTCATTGCATACAAAACAAAAGGGACTAGCAAATCCATATTTAGCCATATTAGATCCTACAACAAGTTTTTGATGAATCATCAACCACCTAAAGCAAGATTTTTTTGGTCAATGCAAGAAGACCATAAAACTTTAAACCTAAAGGCCAAGCGCACAAAGGGTCACTAAATGACCATTTTTATTGAGAGAGAGAGAGAGAGAGAGAGAGAGAGAGAGAGAGAGAGACATCATGAGAATAAGAAAGCTTATCATACACTTTCTAGTAGTATTTTTGCACACAGGTGGCCCCTTGTTCTATTTGATGCATGGCCAGAAGAATTCATCATTTTCTAATGTGTGATAAGAGGGGAGGTGTTCAATACCTTTCTTAAGGACAATATAAGTTCTGACCTGTGAATTGGGAAGCTGAAATTGCCTTTTGATTTCTTCCCAAGTTAGCAATCTACCATTGTCAATGATTTCTCTCATTGATCTTATGTCTTTTTGAACCAAAAACTTGTTGAACACCCTCTCATTTTGGCAAGAGGGGAATCGTTATAGTAGAGGTTCCACTAGATAGATCTGTAATGATTCCGTTTTTTTCATTCCAAACTAATATTTTTGTATACATTCGAAATTTGGGATTTTTTAGCCCTCATGCTTATGAGCTTCAATAAGAATGATAATGTTTTGTCTCTCTACTATTGGCCCCAACCCAAGTCCTCTCCCCAAGCGTAACCTCAACAATTCTAGCTAACCATGGTCAAGTGCTCCCATGAGGCCTTGATAACCTATTTCTTGTGTCATGCAAAGGCTAATTCGGGCTTTTCCATCTCCTAACCATGCCCATTTTCTTGCATCTCTTATTTCCTTTACTTCCTCCCATTCTTTCCTTCTCTCTTCTTATTGTATTGGGGTTAGGTCTTTGTGTAGGTAAAGTTGTGTACCTATAAGGAACCTTTTGTTCCTTAGTATCATGTTCTTGTCTTCTATGCTTTTCAAGATAACTTTTACATGTATATCATTTCCTCTTTCTATCATTTTTCTAATCCTAGTTGCCTAATGGCTATGCCTGGTGCACTACCGCTGGTTTGCAAGAAAGTCTCTTGCTAATTTGTTAGTATTCTCATCCTCACCATAGTCCTTTAATAATGATATTTGCAGCCCAATCATGTCTATCCTTTTCTTCTTTATTTTCATCCCAACCTGTTTTTCTATTAGCTCCTTTTGTTTGTGTGGTGGTCATCTTACTACTTGTGCACATGACTTGGCCTCCTCAATTCAGTCAAGTCATTTTCTTTTAGTTCTATGATTGCAAGTGCAGATTGAATCTCTTTATGTGCGGTGCATCCCTTCCTTCTTGCAGTCTTGGTTTATTTCCTTTGTTGTTTTTAGTTGATCTAGAACTTGTTTTATTATGGTCAGCTCTCGCTGCCTTTTTTCCATGGTGTTTTGTAAGTTGTTTACTTGCTCCCTTAGTATTTTATTCTCTCTTGCTAGTTTATAGTTGGATTTTATGATCTCTTCGATCTTTCTATCCTCGTATTGTTTCTTTTTTCGATATCTCCGATCCTCTTCTTTACGTTTATTTACTCATTGACATATAGTTTTGGTGACCTTACTAGTGGTGTTGAAGTGGAGCTATATAGTTCTTTTTTTTTCGTGGCTCTCTCCATCTCTCTCCTTCTTTTCTAATTATCTATACATCCTTCTTTTCTAATTATCTATACATCCTTCTTTTTTATTCTTATTGTCATCCTCATGTTTTTTGTTTGCATTTTCACTCTCTTGTCACGTATGGTGAATTGAGGATCTTGTTTCATGGCTCGCTCTATCTTTGTTTCATCTTGAAGTAATGTATTCAATTTTTGTCTTTCCTTTCTTGCCTTTTTGTTTCTTGCGCTCCCTACATTTATTGTGTTTTTGAGTTGTCCTTGGTAAGTTAAAAACTAAGTTTTTTTTACGCCTTGTTTGCTTCAGTTTCCGTGCCTTTCTATGCCTTAAAATCCTTTTATATTGTTTTGCATATATATATATATATCAATCTTTCTCATGTGTCTAATAAACTAGTCTAGCGGTATCTCAACATATGTGGGTGATTATATGGCTCCCATGCTCCCGTCATTGTGCTTGTGTAAGGGTTAAGGTTAGAGTCTAAGTAGGCATCAAGGTGCCTGTGGGATGCTTTATAGTGTAGCCCAATGGGATTATCTAACCCATGTGGCATCATTTTCACTAATGGCCCTTGTATTTGTTTCTCCATTTTGGACCCCTTTATTGCATCGCCATTGATGACTTATGCCCCGTTTGAAACTATAATTTATGTCCTCTTTGTCATTTTTGGGCCCAATGTGTGTGTTTGCTCCTTGATTTGTTGTATTTGAAGTGTCATTTTCACTGTGACATTTTCTTGAACACTAGGGTTTGTATTATCCCTATTTCCTTCTTGTTGTCCATCACTTCTTATTAGGGTTTTCTTGGTAGAATTTGTTTCATTTTGGAAGAATATGTTATATTTTAAAGATATTTGAAAAAGAAATTATATTAAGGAGGTAAAGGCAGTGTGGGACTTACTTGCTCTCTACGTGTCCTTTGAGAAACATGTCCTAAGACCCATGTAACCATAAATATACTCAAAAGACCTCAAAACTTTCATTGTCTACTCATAAAACTCAAAACCCAGATTGTTTACTCGATCTCAATTCTTTTTGTCCTTTGTCATCTCGATTTGTGCTCTTTCCTCTACACGCTTTACTCATTTTGTTTACCTTGCTATTACTTCTATGTGCAAGTCTACACTTGTCCTACACCTACATTGTTTCCTCGAGAATGGACTCCTCTAAAATGGATGGGCATATTTGGTTGGTTGTTGACCCACGTCTTGCAGTGGAGTTTAAATAAATGGAATGGCAAGACTACACTATTAAAATATTAATATTTTATTTTTTTGAAAAACATGCTAAATTTACAAGGAAACTTGAAAGCTTAATAACTTGAGCTCCAAGTGTCTAATATGGATGAGGCAAATGTTTACACCCACTAAATTAAGTGCTCAGGACATGTTTGTAATCTCATTTTTTTGAGATGCTCCTATCAAAAACTGCGGAAATGAGCCTTTGTTGACCGTGAATCTGTAATGGGTCGAAATTGGATCTAATATCAATGATGTGGATTCCTGCAAGATGACCTCTCGGTGAATGAACAAGAAGCTGCAAAGAATGTCTACATAAACATGGTGCGACAAATTCCCCTCTATAACATCACACTCCAAACTTAATTAATTTGCAAAAAGAAGAATTACTAGTCTTTTCATAGGACTCCCATTGTCTTACAATCAAGGGAAACAAACCAATCCATATTCGTAAGTATATGCCTAGCCACTAATAATCCATTTCAAACAATATGTTGAAGCTAGGCACTAGAAAAGAAGAGATAAACATCCCTAACTAATAGGACAAAGTACATCCCTAGAAATATTGTGACTTATTTTATCCCTTACCACCTTAGGAAGTTACCTTTCTACCGACTACACTCCACACACAAGTAAAATATCAAACTATAGTCTAAGCTATAACCTATGTGAAATGTCCCTCTTTCTCGAATAATATTATCGAAGACCTTTGGCCTATTTTGTCTACCCGACGGCCAAAGGGTGAGCACAAGGGTGACTTAAGTCACAATATATTATTATAAAGTGCCAAAATAGAAAATAAAAATAAAAATTATAGAGCACTTATATTAATTTATTCGACTTGATTATAAAGTGAAAATAGAAAAGTAAGAAAAACTTTATTTTAATTGTATTTTAAGGGGAAAAAGTGTAATGATAGAATAAGACATGGAGTAGTGTGCCATGATAGAATAAGACAAAGGAGGTCACTTTAATTTGATAAAGTGCACCCACCACATGGAGTAGTGGTCACTTTAATTTAATATTAGAGGGAAGAGTTGGTGGGAAAAACATTTAATAAAAAGGAAAATCTGATTGGTTGAGTGGAGGTGGCCATTAGGCCCAATTCTTTTATTTAAGCAATGAGATTTGCTTGAAGAGGGGATTTGATTATTTTGTCATATTGTTGATTTTAGTCTAAAGCTTGCATGCTTTGTCTAAATTATTTCTAGGGACGAAAACCCTTAGAAGCACCCTCTTGAGGATGAAAACCCTCCAAGAGTATGTGAGGAATCTCTACACAAGGGTTTCCATTGTGCTTTCAAAGATTTTTAGTTTTTGTACCTGCTGTTTGAAGCTGATTTTCAGTCATCTCTTCTTCATAGTTTGGAGTGTTTTTCAGGGGTTCCAAACCCTCAGTTTCAGCTGTAATTGTAGACTGGGTTTTGCAGATTTTATTAAATAAAATCAGCCTTGTTGGAGCTCATAACTGGTACTTTATTTCTGCAGACTTATTAAATTATTTCAGATTTGTTTTGCATTATATATCTGCATGTTCTCTCAGATTTTGGTCTTAAAAATTCAGTATTTCAGTTCTGAGTGAAAAGAGTTGAGTATAATGGCTGATTTATATGGGTTTTCCATCAAACCCTAGTCGCATTTCTCATAGATAAATCTGATATGCATTGCAATTAATTGTTATCTCTTTGAAAAATTTGTATTTGGTGTTTGGATTTATCAAAAATCCATCTTGGGTTGAAAGTGTCCCATTTGGGGACATTACAAGTAATAGTACAAAGTACATCCATAGAAATATTGTGACTTATTTTATCCCTAACCACCTTAGGAAGTTACCTTTCTACTTACTACAGCTTAAATAAAAGAATTGGGCCTAATGGTCACCTCCACTCAACCAATCAAATTTTCCTCTTTATTATATATCTAAAAGGTGGGTGGCCTTGGCCTCCTAGTTATCAAACTTCAAGGTACTGCCCTATGTGCCAAATAGAGTATTCGTTCCCTTGAAGGAGAGGAAGCTTGGAAAATCTTGTTTTGACATTGCATTTCTTAAGGCACCCCGCTTGACAAAAATCCTGGAAGTATTTGGGTCTCTATTCTCTATTACACAAGTTTGGTTAAGATTGAATGTTCTTTTGTGGCTCAGAGCATCTCGTAAGCTTGGAAAGTGATCAAGTCCCTCTTAATTTGGGGTGGGGATGGTTTTAGAATAGGGCTTTCACTCAATAATCACTCCCTTTTTGTGGTCTTTGGATCTCTCTTGAGTGTTCCTCTTTCTAGGGTTCCTTGGATTAAGAGGCTCGAGGTATTTTAAAAAGGGATTGAAGTGGTTGTACATCTTTTTTGCAAAGGATCTCGAGATTGGTTGCCTTGGCCTGCTCTTGGGGATAAGTTACAACTCAACAACAGTCACTAAATATAAACAACTCATTGAAAGTTTGATCTATGTGACCACAACTAGACTAGATATTTTTTTGTTGTTGGTGTTCTTCTAGATTCATGCAACAACCCAAAGAAAGTTACTAGGTAGCAACATAAAGAGTTCTTTGATATCTAGAAGGAACACATAATGTTGACTTCAAACTCGTTGCATATTAAAATTTTGACTATGCTAGTGATTTTGAAGATGGGAAATCCACTTCGGGTTTTTTTGATGAATTGAGGAACAACAGTGAACAATTGGTGACCAAAGAAGCAATCAATACCGGCAATTTCTACAGCAAAAGCAGAATACTTGGCAGCTTCACAAGCAACCAAGGAAATTTTGTAGCCCAGAAGGATTCTTTCAGATTTACAGAAACAATAGATTTTTTCCACACCACTCATGGTTGACAACACATCCACAATTCAAATGGCAAAGAATCCAGTCTTTCACGACCAAACCAAGCATATCAACACAAAATTCCACTTGATTTGACATTATGTGAAAGATGGCAGTGTAAAATTGCTACATTGCCCTACTACAAAGCAACAAGCAGACATCTTGACAAAAGTGCTTGGAAGAGAAAAAATTGAAAAGTTAAAAGGCATGTTTGGTCTCACAACAACCCCTGCGGATTAAGAGGGGGATGTAATATTATTGTACATAATATTGATTAATCCTAGGTGTAATATGTAGGAGAGATTTTGTCTTGTAGTGGTAGATGAATAGTTCTCGTAGTAAGGTGAAATGAATAGCCATCCTTTGGCTATATATGTTTGTAATCTTTCTTCATTTAGATCAATGTGAATACAATTTTGGTTTGCATCATACTTTTGTTGTCATCATTCCAATATACTTGGCCTGACATCCAATCCCCATCTTCAATAATTTTTCTTTGCCATGTAGGATTTAATACAAGTTTGTCTTGACAGTCTACCCGCTCTTTGGTGTGCATTACAATGACCCACCAGTAACAATGTAAATAGACTAGATCACCCAAGCCTCCATAAAAGAGTGTTCTTCATGATACCAGCAGGTGCAACATATCCTTGGTGTCCTGCTTTTATAATGATTTTAGTTTCTTCTAATGTTACACATTTTGTGACATATGATCTTTCTCCATAATGAAGTAAACCATGTATAAGCTGAAAAGGTGCTGCCTTAATAATTATTTTCACTCCATCGACTCATTTGGGGATTGATTCCTCTTCTTTTACTTAATTCCCTCAATTGAGTTGCCTGAACTAGGCTCATTTGGGTTCAGAACTTCCAAGTACACGTTTACCTATAGGTTTTTGTTTAGTCATAGGATATAATGCAACTTAGCAAGGTGCTATTTCCTCATAGTTTAAGCAAACATTGGCACTATTTCGATGATATTATGTGATTCTCTCGTGTTTTCACAAGGGTATTATAATGTAACAATACAAACTGGTTTACGTGGGCAATATGGTATTGTACATTTAACTTAGGCTTGTTGTGTACTGAATAGCTTTTGCAATGTTCAATGAAATGCTATATACTTTATGCAATGTTATCAATGTTGTTGGGCCTTAACAATATCTATACTGACAATCATTGTTTTCACTCATGACCTGAAAGGGACTTGACATTCTGTTACTGACAATTGGTATTGTGCTGTTGGGAAAAAGGCAAATAACATATGTCAACAAATGAGACCTTCCATGCTAATACCTTTTGTTGGAAAATGAATCTTCCTCACAACAATAGGAACTCTTTTTATAAGGGCTTGCAGTTGCAGTACTGTGAATCCGTTTGATGGACATGTTTGCCACGAACATTTTCATTACTTCCATTCGGGTCTTATTCATTTGTGTACCTAACATACTCCTATACAAATGGTATCTTATATAACATTGATAAGGGTGATGGCTGGCCTTCTTAAATCAACTTGAGACACTTAATTATGTATAATTTAAAACATTATCTATGCTGCCAGGATACGGGTACGGGTACGAGTACGGGTTCGATACGCGGATACGTCAATTTTAAAAAACCCTTGGGTACGATATGTCTTGGATACGTCCGTACACACACACACACGTACATATACTCATTTTACTCATTTTTAGTCCATAAGAAATACAAAACTTGAAAAATATAGTACGATCAATGTTCAAAACATTCAATATACTTAAGATTTTACATTTTCTATGATATACGAATATTGTATTCCTTTGTGTTTCATCCATTTCCTTTGAGATTAATTTTTGTGTTGCAATGGTGGCCATAAAAGATGTATATAGGGAGCTCCTAAAGGACCTATTTAATGAGATTGACTCTAACCTGCCAATGATAACTAAAGAGGTCAGTCCAATGGTTGGTTCTTGCATTCATATTATCCAAAATCACCTTCTAATCCTCCTTAAGGATGCAGGAAGGAGTCAATGTTGTGCCTTGATAGTTTCTGGGAAAGGATGCTCTTTGAAACTTTAAGCTATGCAATTTGCGGTTCCAAATTTTTCTATTAGTATTGAAGATCACCTGAGATTTGATCTCATAAATAACTTGTACCAAGGCTTAGATATATGTCCAAATTTCTATGAATAGCTTCTTTCCTTGGCCAATTGCGATGATCCCAAATAATTACCTCAAACATTCTTGATATCCTTGAATATTTTCTCTTCAATAAACTAGAGGGATTTTAAACAATCTCCAGGTTTCCTCAATAAAACTGAAGTTTGTTTGAGTCAAAATAAAATAAAATTAAAACTTTTTTAGAGCCCCCACTGCCCAACCCTGTGGGTACGTCAAAACATACCGGGACGTACCTGGTACGCACCCGGGACGTATCCATACCGGGTACATATTCAGGGGGTACAGGAGGGTGGGGGGCGAACCCTGGTAACATAGAACATTATGCATATGATGCCCTTCTGTCAAATCATAAGCAGCAGTAGAATAATGTAAATTTTTAGTTGATATTCATATTTTCAAGAATGTCAATGCGAACTGCCAGAAATGAGTGTATATAACAGTCTGGATATTGCAGATACACGTTTATTAGATTCGGGATATGGTGTTTCTTATAGGATTTGGGATGACTTAACAATCATTCATGCATCCTTACAGTGAGGAGCACTATATTGCTACTGTGTTTCAAAAATTGAAGCCTTTTTGTGTGCTGTTTGTGAATGAACTTTTGTGTTTGATTTGCTCTGATTGCAATGAAGCTTTAATGACAACTGTAATGTTGATCTGCAGAAAGTGGACATGTTGAAATCCATATGTTTACAATATGCAGCAGCAATACACTGGTTGATACCATCCGTATCGGTCTCAGATTCAGATGCTCCTAAGGTCAATTCTTCAGAAAGTGTTGTTCGGAAGGAAATATCAAACAAAACAACAAACAGAATAAGATCAAGACACAGGGCTCAGGCAAGTCATGTTTGGCGATCAACAGATGAGGCTACATTTAAGACTACTCTTGGGTAAGAAACTTAAGATTCTTATAGACACAAATGGGCACACTTCTTCATTGTTTTAACTTTTAGAATTCTGGTGTAGAGTGTGGAGTGAGCTAGGGTGTCTCTCAGATCTACATTTGCCTTTGATTTTGCAGGAGCATCCATTAATAATTTACTGGGCTTTTATGCACTCATAAATCCGTAGTTTATGAACATATTAAATGCAAGCAATTTGTGATGTGAGACTAAATATAATTGTTATATGTTGCGGAGTTTAGAATTTCACTCTAATGTCATCTTGACGCTTTTTTGACCTGGCAGAAAATTTGAGGAGGAATTCTCTGAGGAGCTTAAAGGTCTAATAATTTTCTTAAGCAGTCGTTCACAGTCTCAGCCATATTTAGCTCACTTGGCTCAAGGGTTACAGGGTGTTGGAAATGATTTATAAAATTAACCTGTTATGTAAAATTGTTTTCTTAGTCATGATGAGCTCATTTTGTCGAGAAGATATGCAGGCTTTTGGAATGGGTTTTATGCATTTTAAGGTTTGGATTCTTTTTGCTTTAGATGCCAAAAGATTAGTAGCAACATGTACAATAACCAATTCTTTCTGTGGATATGTATCATGGCCATTTTGTTTTGGCTTTGTTAAATGTACTACACCTTTCCTGAATTTTAAGCACATCCCATTCGTTACCTTTAGGTGGAACATCAATTGCAATATCCACATCTGAATTTGAATTTTCTAGCATACAATTCTTTACCTTTAGCTGAGGAATATCAATTACAACTACCATATAAATTTTAAAATATTTCCCAGGAAGGCAATGGATATGGATTTTTTAACAGTTGCCCCCTGATTTAATTATCCAAATTTAGTATGTAGGAAACACCTTCGTTGGTGAATTTTTAAAAATTGATATAGCTTTGTATTTATCATGTATTAAAGTGATGATTGGCACATTGGAATCTTACAAAGAAGAGCCCCTATAAATGGTTAAGAGGGCGATGGAAAATACACCAAATCTTGCAACAATTATTAATAATCCATAGGGCCCTCAGCAATGGAAAAAAAAACAATTACTTCTAGGCCACTAATTACCATTTAATAGTTTACATAGTCGATAGTCACAATGTCTATACTCTTTATGAATGAATGAATGATTTTAATGTCTACGAGACCAAACAGTCCCAAACAGTCTATTAGACCCATAATGAACAAAGTCACTCCAAGAGCTGCCGTAACAGTTTTGACTAGTATCTATTTGCCGTTTTGATGTTGAATTTCCTTCTCAAGATCTTGACCAAAAGATTCAATGCTTGACAAGTCTTTCCTCAAATAATGATGTTAGTTTGTCTACTCTCAAATAGTCCTCATATCTAATACAGATGTCATTATATATTGTGCATTCTATGTAGTGTTATTTTGTTTGCACGCCCTTGGGTTTAGCCAAGTTATGTCTACATTTTTTTATTTCAAGAAATGGGCATTATAACAATTGTTGAAGGGGTTTATGAATCACATCTTAGCACCTACCAATTGTCAAGGGGCACGTCGTTTTACCAATATGTTATCATAAATGAATGTTTTTATTTATGAATCTTTTACTAATGTGTGATTGTATATGAATATTTTTACTTGCAAATTTTACATTATCGAATTTGATTTAACCCTAATATTAATTTTAAGGGAAATATTAATTCAAAAATAATCTTGAAAGAATATTTGAATAATTGGACAATAGACACCAATACACGGGGTTATAAATTAGGTTTGCATCCACATACATTCAAGCAAGCAAGCAAGAGGGCAATTAGGGTTTGCATTCACATGCATTCAAGCAAACAAGAAAGAGGGAAATTAGGGTTTGAAAGACCATTTAACTGATTTGAAAGGTGACCTAGGTGTTTCATCAACTAATCTAGGCTTTGTACAAGTCTCAAAATACGTTCGAGAAAAGTTTGTTTTGTGCCTTCTTGACCAAATTGTTAATTGACCTCGAGTGTTTGGTTGTTGGGTCCCCTGTTTGGGGTTGTCTATGTTGAATGTGCGCCTATGGTTTTGTCTACATCTACACTACCTATGTGTATGCTTAGAAGTCTTGTGACGTTTGCACGTGCACTAGTATTCGTGAAAATATTAGCTTCATGCACCAACACTCAAATCGACATTAGGAACAAAAACAAGTTTGGGTGCTTGACTTGAACTTACCTTGGTAATTTCTTATGTGATTTAGATTAAGCATTGCACTACATTTCAAACTCCATATAGTTCTCTTAGTGTGCGTGTATTGGTGAATGCAAATCTAGCTACCTTGTCCTAGCCTTATCCTTGTGCAACAACATAGCGAGTTATCTAATGAATTGTGCTTCGATTGTAGCCCTTGTGTGCATTGATTGTATTACTATACAATAAATGAGTATTTGAATAGAGTTTATTTGTGGATTGTTTATTTCATTTATGGTAGTTGATAGGGTTGGGGTTTTTATTTCCTATTGCTTGTGCGAGATGGCCCATGTCGTTAACAAGCAGAGTGCTAGATACACTCGGGGTCAATGTGTGTTGGCTCATTTATACTAGGAGTTATACATATTTGCTTTGGAGAGCCATGTAAAGGGTTTGGGATTCGTTACTTTGTTACATGTATGGTTGTATGAGCACATTGCAATGATTTGACCAAAGTGGGAGGGCCATGAGGAGATTGGGCCCATCCCAAGATATTTGTAGCATGATGTGCCATTCCACGCAAGAAAGAGTTGGATACCATGGAGTCTTGAGCTATACTAGATAGGTTGATACCCAATGGTATTATTTGGAGGCCATACGAGGATTTCAAGGGATGGGTTGAAGATGTCTTAGAGTCGCAACCCATAAGAATGAGCATGTGGCTAGAGAACCAATTCATTGGTAATGGGAATGGCTCCAATATGAGAGGGTAATTTTAGGGTTATCTAGAAAGTGCCCCGACACCTTACTGTGGAGGAAGTTGCAACAAATTGCACACCAAGTAGGTAAGATGTCGGGGCTTATAAGGGTAGAGTTAACCCCATCGCCCTATGAGGTGGACCCATCATGAGATGCAATATCAAGAGATGATGTTGGTTGTACAATTGTTTACACTGGATTGACACCCGATGGGTTCTCTTATTTCCAATGATAGTATGGTGTTTGACATGGTGCGGGTGTGATATGCGATGGTAGAGGAGTTATGCCCCCACCAATAGGAGGTGAGTACGAGGATTAGATGGGGCACTACCAACATGTGTGCCCCAGATGACACGGTAACATCCTCCATTGCACAATGTAAGTATGATATGATTTTGATGTATTAGTTGTAGTGGTTAAAATTGAATTGGTTGTAGTGATGACAAATGGTTGATATGCACATTGTGAATATAGGCGATGACTATTGGTGTGATCATTGATGTCGTAGTATGTGCGTTGACACTAAATTTGCATGTGAATATTGTTGAGGTTGGGATTTTGGAGCACATTGAGGATATAACATGCAAGCATGCATATCTTTTTGACCCAGTAGTTGTGGTTGCAACAACGTGTATAGTATTGGCCAGCAAAGAGATGACTGTTAGGTAGAGCTAGACAAACAATGTGTGCCCCCATCATGGACAAAGCTCACATATGATATTTTGAATAGATACATGAGCCTATAGGCAGGGCATTAAGGGTCTCAATAGAGCTAGGTGGACTATATGAGACGGTGTGATGATATAGGTCCTAATCTCACACCCAACGATGGTGGGATCGTGCGAGAGGCTTTGACCTCTCACACTAGTATAAATGTATCGACCTCAATCGAGTATGGCGATGATGATGAATGATGGACTATTGTAAGGGGTGTGCCTCTCATTGTATATGGTTTTTGATGAGCCGTTATACATACACACACATCCTAACTCCATTCTCTATAATATTTGTTATAAATACAAGATAAATACACATTAAATGTAAGTCATCTCTCGAGTTATTTGGAATAATATCGCATACATGAGAAGTACTTTTCACCTAGTCAAACAAATGAGGAGGATAAGAATTATACGGTAGAATGATCAAACATTTATCCAATAAGGTATGCTAAATATCGTGTAGTCTATCTTGAACCTTATTGAGTCGAAGTGGGTCTCGCTTATGTGTTATAGGGGACCTCATTGGTGCCTTAGGTCGAGTACTAGCATAATAGCTTATATGAATCGTTATGGTACTTGAATCGAGTGGCGTAGTAGGATTAGGATTGTCAATACGTGTAGGCAATAACTCTCATGGAGGAGCAACCTCTTCTTCGAAAGCGATAAATCGAAGGCAAATATTGCAAAATGAGCCACACGTATCATGTAATAACTAATTCTTAAGAGGATAGATAAGTTCAAAGCAAAAGATAAATTGGACTTCCAAATCGGTTGAGCGGATATATTAGTAATTTCATACGTACTTTGAAGCATGTGATACAACCACATACTAGCTCAAATTTACCTCGAGGTAATGAATGAAAGCACTCATAAGTAACCTTAGGGCCTTTATTTGCAATGTGAATCGAATGAGGAATGAATCCTCAAGCTCGAGAAATATACTCAAGGATCCACTAGGAAGATGATGAAACCAAGCTAAGGCTAATCTGTTAGACTCTTAGGATAGAATTTTAATAAGACTCTATCATTAAAATGTGATGCCGTTGAGATTCTATAGTCCTTATATGTAGTTAAGAGTCACTTGTCCCACCAAATAATTGAAATTTGGGCATGATGAAATCTATAGGGAATGAAGAATAACGAATTTTATGCACAATTGGATTCCCATATATAGCATTAGAATCAATTCACGCATTATAGGCCTTGCTTTATAAAGATCAAGTATGCATGTTGTGTTTTAAAGAACCTATAACATGTATTAAGGATATGACCTCTTGAGGAGGTATTGAAAAAGTACGAAGAGTATCATTAAGAGGCTAGACCGTTCCATTAAGGGTGGCCATGGGAATGCTATTACACCTAGGGGAAGAAGTAAGAGATTAAATACTTTCCACATGAGCATGAGGCATAGGCAAATATGTGGCATTATGAACTAGAGGTCTAGAATCACATGGTATTTAGAGCCACGTCATTGATATTAGTTTGCAATTCATTTGTGTCATTCATAGAAGTATATGCATTAGTTTTAATAAAAGCAAAGAGTAGAGTAAGCATTTGTAACATTTTTCATTTTAACGGGGAAAGAGATCCCTTTCCATCATTTGTCATTGTATCATTTATAATAGTAAGTGAAGTATCACAAGTCTTTGCCTCATTCTTTAGTTCAAGGAAATAGAAGAAATAGACAACTCAATTGTTTCATTTACCATTGCAACAAGAGAAGGAGAAAGGGGACATTCAATTGTGTCATATTCCATTTCAATAGGAGAATAAGAAAGAGGACATTCAATTATATCATTTTCCATTTCAATAGGAAAATAGGGTTAAGCATATTCAGTTATAGCATTCCCTACACTATGATGATAAGGTAATGTATCCCATACATTATCGTATGTTCCATTTCAAGAGAGGGAAAGGAAAAATAATAATTGGATTTAACCTTAATTCAAATTAAAGCATAATTCCCATTATTGTCATAATTATCATTAAAATTTATCATAACGCAATCATTATGACTATCATTAGAATGTGCCTCATGTGTGTCTCTGCAAGAATTGATACAATTTCTTAGTCACAAGGGAAGTATCATGGAGAGGAGAGTAGCTAGTTACCTCTAATGGAGAAGCAATGGTACTAAGTGAGCATGGAGATTTTAGGATTTCCTAGTATCTAAAGTTATGGATCATAACATGGGTAGGAGGTGGTAACTCTTCTTCACACACTTAGGGGAAAATGCCACAATTGTATGTAGTAAAATTACAAATATCATCACCCTTTCCTTTACATAAAGGTGGATCGATTATAGAGACATAGGTTAGCTCATTAACATAATAATAAGAGAATGACATGACATGGGTAACATAAGTCATAGAAGCATGATTGAGAACAAACTGAGATTGGAGAAGGGATCATGTACCAAGAAACATTGGAAACCCTAGGCTAACTAGGGTTTTGGCAAAAAAAAAAAAGGCTCGATTATGGTAGGAAACTGAGCCAAACTAAGTTAAGGATTTGATCAATAAATGGGTTCACCAAATGATTTAACCCCAAAATTAATAATAAGGGTAGTAGTAATTTAGGAATAATCTTGAAATAATAATAGAATAATTAGTCAATATACATCAATACACGGATCTTTGAAGCCTCTCTAGTTCACTCTTTGGCAATTTAGGGCCCCGAAACTCTTCATCTTCTTGAAGAATCTTGACCCTTGTCCTCAACCTCTTAGTGTGTTTCGAATGATGCCTTCATGCTTCAAGATGATTTGGCCCTCTTCATTATGCTTAGGCAACACGACTAGGCTAACACCTTCTATCAATTACTTTCTTCAAGCAAGAAACATGGAAGATTAGAAGTATTTTTGTTGGTTGAGGAGCTCCATTCTATATGCTATACTACCAATTTTTGAAACATTTAATAAGTGTCATAATATTTAGGTGAAATATAGGTAATCTTATTTTGTTGTTTCAAGGAAAGCTTCTTATATAACTAGAATTGCATAAAAACAAAATCTCCAACTTAAAAGTGTCATTGACCTTGGTGTTGATTAGCTTGTTGCTTCATGTGGTTTTGTGTCATTGCCAAATTCTCTCTAAGGATAGATAGTACCTCTTATTAGTGTTGAGTGTGCTCTTGAATTGCTCTCACTTTAGGTTAGGCTCTCAAGGTGGAGGTGAGCAATGGTGGATGGTATCCATACGATGTTGAAAATATGAACATTTTGAATTAGGTGTGAAATGAAGTGTTATACCACCATTTTGCAAGTGGAAACCATTGAACTCATCTCACATATTTATATGAAGCAAAGCATCGAAGATACCCTTCTAAAATTTGTTTACTACCTCAACCTACCCATTAGATTGGGGATTATATGATGAACTACGAGCCAGAGAGTGCCTAAACAAGCTAACAAATCGGTATAAAAAAATCTAGTAAATATAGGGTCATAATCACTGATTATAATCTTGGGTGTACCATGTAGATTTTAAATTGTATCCATAAAAGATATGACTATTGTACTTGTAAAAGGATGTGACAACCCACAAAAATGGGCATATTTGGTAAATCCAACCACAACCACCATGATTACATTTTCCCTTCATATTTTGGCAATCTTATGATGAAATCCATGAAATCTCCTCCCATCAATGACTAGGAATAGATAAAGGTTGTAGAATCCCCGAGTCTTAATGGTTTTATCCCTTGTGATGTTGACACACCAATCATTTTGCCACAAATTTTTGGACATCCCCTTTCAACCCATCACTAAAGAAATATTGCTTTATTCTATGATAAGTTTTTAAGAACCTGAATAACCACTCATTAGAGAAGCATGGAGCTCATAAAGAACTTGAATTTTAAAGTTAGATTTCTTGCAGAAGTTCAACCTATCTTTGTACCACAATGTATCTCCCTTCCATATTGTTGTCATGTTAAATGTCTAGCATGCAAAATTGAAAAATTTAGCCATGAAAACTAAGCCCCCAATTTAAAAGTTCCTCTCCTGGTCACTATGAACCCTTCCTCCGGCCAACCTATCAGCTCATGCAACCCCTTCTAGGTGTGTTTCACCCTCATTCCAACCGAGAGGAAAGTGCTAACAATATTTTCTAGTGTGTTTAATATGCAAGGATGTATTCCTAAGGTGATTGAAGAAGTCACCTTTGAATTTCTTAGAGAAACAAGTATCTTGAAGGCCTAGAAAGGGCCATTTTGGCCATTTTGCAACAAGTGAACACCCTTCGCAAGCTTATAGGGAAGATTCAAAACATCCGAGAGATTTGTCTAAGAGAAATGAAGTTATCCAAAGAATTTTATGGGAAATATGTAGAGATAATTGATGTCGGGGAACAAATTAAGAAAAACGAGATCATTTTGGGCACTGATGAATGAAGGCTCCAACGAAGAAAGTCAACTTGTTTAGAATATTCTATGAGTTAAGGGGAGGAGTTGGAATCTCATAAAATGCTCAATAGAAATGTATTGGAATTATCTAAATGATGAAAATATACTTTTTCCTAAGACTTCATATTTTTGTGTGATAGCTCAAGTCATTGATGTTGCTCCTTCATGCGAAAAGCGTGAATGGTGCAAAAAATTCAAATTTTACGAAGAATTAGATCTTGATAATGGATATAATGATTTTAACATGTGATTTGGAGTCAAAATCATGTAAGGTTTGATCCCAAAACACTCAACCATGCTCCGAGGTGAAAACAATCACTCTCGTTATCTCGATTTAGATTGGGCGGGTGAAATCAACATCCTAAAATGGTAGGAGTGAGGTTTTGAGCTTGATTTTTTCCCAAAGGTGCAAGTGGGATAAGTGGGACACAAAATTGCACTCCCCTATGGATATTATGTTTTCATCACTTAAAATTTGTAACTTGAGTAGTTATGTAAGCACAAGTCAAAATTTGACCACTTTTTCATGATGGAGACCCCCCTTGGCACATTTGTGAGCACTTGTTGTCCCATTGGATCATCCCTAACGTGAAATGGGGATAAAAGGGACAAAAAGTGTGCTTCCCCTCTCCCATTAAGCCTTGGTCACATATAAAACTCATTTTTAGCTCCTGAATGCTAAGTTATAGTCCATGCATCTCACCCACATGAAACCACACCATGACACTTTTCACCATCTGGTGCAAAGCGCACTTTGGTGTCCCCTTTTTCCCTTTTCCCCCTATTTTTAGGGCACAATCCAAGCTCCAACCTCCACGGCCCGGGTTAAGCCTACTTGAGTCAAACTTGTGTTAAAGTGTATAAGTGAGAACAAAAAGCTTCATGTTCAAAAAGTTAGAATTTTTATGTTTCAAAGCTATATTTTTCCTCCCAAAATCTCTCTCCCTTGTTGTTATGCTACTAAAAATATTCCAGAGGCCCCATATGCTAAAAATGGAAAGTTGCTCATATCTCCCAAACCCTTTTTTTGATCCCCGTGAGATTTTAACATATCCTTCTCAAAAATGCCTTTCCAATGATCCCAACCTTACATCCAATGGTGTTCTATATTATTTTTAATGTCCAGACAAATTTTCTGAAATAAAAACTCATTCTTCAGATCTAAAGAGTTCTAGAAATTGAAATCCTTCAAAACTTGGAGCAAAGCATCCTTGTGAAATAACAAAAAAATTGAAACCACTTTAGTTCCATTCGACATCGGGAAGACCCAATTCAAAAGTAGTAATCCTTCCGAAATCATTGTGTACAAATATTAAGTGCTACAAACAATTCATTCTCAGAGTTTTCATTATGCGTTGCACATAAGAGAAACTCAAAAGTGTCAAATTAAGCAACTAGTAACTATAATGGACTTCCCAAAATAAGGATTACTAAAAATAGTAAGTGTTAGGAAATAGGGATGTTGAGTCACCCATGTTAACGAAAGGGCACCGGATGTGTTTGAAATAGTAAAAACAATCATAGTGACTTGACAGATTCATGATTTCACACTATGCACTTTCAGTTGAATGAAGGAGCAATTCTTCTGTTTGGAGGAGAAGACCTTTTCCAATGAGTAACATATGAGAAAGAAGGTGTTTGAGCATCTGGGGTTGATTTCATTCAAAAAGGAAACATTTGTGTCACAAGGTGAATTTTGAAGCTAAGAAGAGCAAGGTGATGATCTCCATGTTCTAACTCCAACCTTATGTTCAAAAATGATCATCATGTTTCCATATCGATGCAAGTCTCACAAGTAGTTTTTCTAAACACTCATTCAATGCATTGAAGTGTGTTCGTATCTCATCAGAAGGAGGAAGTTGCAATCTATGTACTTCAATTCAATAAGAAGTTAAAGGACAAAAATCGATTCATGAAGCATGTCCTCAAAAATCCATTCGAAGGTGTTCTTCACTAACAAGGAGATTTCCCATCTCTGGATTTCACTTCTTTCTCTTCTTCTCTCTCCCTCCCTCTCTCTCTAACATTCTATTTCTTCATTGGGAATGTACTTTTTCATTCTTTTGTGTTATTCACTTAATTTTCAAAAATGAGAAAAGGACTTAGTTTCATTCCTAGGGAATTTGAAAAGTCACATAGTGGTGAGATGAAAAGTCACATGGGGGAGAGGAAGAGACATTTTGTAAGCTATAAATTGGAATGGCTTCTCCATTCCAAGGGGTTAGCATTTGTTGATTGTTACTAGTTGTTGGATTTCACTTCTACTACAAGCAATAAGCTACATTATTCTACCTCTTTTCCTTCCTTATGTTCTTCCATACTCTCTACTTTCCAACTTTGCAAACAATTGTGATCTTGTATAACCAAGAAATAACTTTGTGTCTTTGATTAATGAATTCATAGAACTTTATGTCTCCAATTTATTACCGGTTGTTACATTATTGTGTTCTTATAAATGAATATGGACTGATCTGGGTTACTGTTGGTGAGACTCTGCTAGTTCCTACTCACAACATCAACCCTCCCTCTCTATTTCTCTTACTCCCCTTTACCTCTTTCCCAATAAAAATTGTCCCTTGTGCATTGTACAAACACTTCGCAAAATGTTTAGTGGAGTATTCTTGTGTGATCTCTATCCTAACGTCCACCCCACAGTTTTAGTTAGTTTACATTCAATAATGGGAGCCTTTCCATACCCAAGAAAAAGGGGCTTGGCCCCATGACTATTGGTGAAAACAAGTAATCTGCACTATAACAAATTATTTTACTAGCATATACAAAGGTTTTGACACGTTTAGGTCCTGTTAGAGGTTCTAAAGAAAATTTGGGTCTCTGTGTCATTCTACCTCTTTGATCTTTCTTGATCAAGCCAATATTTTTGTAATATATATATATGTCATATAGTAATGCTTATGTAGATGCATCCCTCTCTGAAGAGTACGTCAACTGCCACATTTTCCTTTCCTTTCTTGTAAATGATTTCAAAGTCATAACCCAACATTTTTATGACCCATTTTTGTTCTTCTTCAGATGATAGCCATTTCTCCAAGAAGTATTTAAGACTATCATGATCTATCTTCACCTTGAAATGATGACCCATGAGATATGTGATTTAATCTAAATTTAATTAAACCTTATTTCAAAGTAACTATTGTAATTGATGATATTATGATGATAAACTACAATAAGACAAACAATAAGCATGCAAAGATATGAAACCCTAAGAAAATGAGAAGAGAAGGTGACTTAGCTGATTCTATGTGATCCGGGAGTGATGTGGACTAAGCAATTGTTGTAACATACTAGTAAAAGTGTCATCAAGGCTCATCAAGGGTTCTAGAACTCAAAACTACACAGGACAAAAGCACCCATACTAGGATAAGAGCACATGGGCACTAGTGTCCACTTTGATGCTCGTGTTACGGTCTTTTCTAGGCTAGAAGAGATTTGTTGTTGATCTTTGTTTGTCACTCTAGTTTCACTCCAATGTCGTGATCGTACCTGTAACCTACAAAATAGATAACTAGTTACACATGCCCATAAACCACATCAAACATAATAAAGAATATGTAGAATGGGGAGTCAGATTGACCCTGGTGGTCACCTGAAGAGTGATCTTACGACCAAGCGTTGCACTACATCTCAGAATCCATGTAGTTTTGTGTGTATGTGTGTGTAATGATTCCCTAGGTTGCCCTTGTGCAAGTTGCACTATGATAGCGGGCTAGATCTAGATTGCTCCAAGTATGCAAATGTGTGAGATGGAATAAAATGAACTTCCCCTCCTATGTTGTGTATGCAGAGTGATGTAACCCTTGTCCCTTGTATGAGTGTGCTAGATGAATGCCTTTGAAATTCTCTTGTGCCTTGATGTAAGCTTAGGTGATGATAGATAATACTTATAGTGTTTGGCCCCTGATTTAGAAGAAGTAACTAAGTATATATATGATTCCCTTGTTTGAATTTTGTAATTTAAAATTGAAAGGTCGACCCAAAGTACTAAAAGGTGCACAAGAAGTAAAATATACCCAAAAGGGTAAGAAAAAGATAGAGAGGGTCAGGAGCGCCCAGGAGGGACAAGAGTGCCTAGGTGCTTCTGTCCTAATTGGGTGCTAGTGTCTGAGACTATAAAAGATAAATCAGCAAAGTTTCGGCAAGGTTGTAAGGTGTGTAAGGCAAGTAAGAATGTAATAGATAAGGCCAAAAGGCCAAAAGGAGTTTTCAACCACTAGTTTTCTTACTTAGGAATCATGTATACATTAGTATGCTTTAGGACCTAGAAATGTACCAAAGTGCATATATTTTGTGTCTACATTTTCCCTAGCTTTTATATTGTTGAGTTAATATTTGATAACATAAAGTAGATAGAAGATGTGTACTTTGTAATCATGTAGAGAAGATTGTTGTCGATGGTGTGTTGAGTGGATAAGTGAGTTGTGGAATGATCGTAATGTGAAGTGTGTAAACTAGGAGAAGGAGGTATACTCTTGGGGTGAAGTGTATGCATAGTAGCATGATGTTAGGGCTTATGCTTTTACGGTGTGAGGTTCTTCTTGTTATGTATAAGGACGAACTGTAAAAGCGAGAGCAATAAAGTAGTCAAAATTCCTTATATGAAAAATCGAGTAATGTATGCATAAGTAAGTAGAAAGTGTGTAAAGGAAAGAGTGCACCTGATGTGTAAGAGAGTATGAAATAGAAAATTATCCTATTGTGCTTTGGAGATGTTTTGGAATTGAATGCCTTGTTTCCAAAGGTGAGGTTTTGGATGATCTCATGCCAAGACCGAGTTTTTGGGCAATGTCATGTTAAGAGTGATTTTTGGGTGATCTCACGCCAAGAGAGATTTTTGGGTGATCTCATGCCAAGAGCGAGTTTTGGGTGATCTCACACAAAGCGCGAGTTTTGGGTAATCTCGGCCAAGAGCGATTTTTTTGGGTGATCTTACGCCAAGAGAAGAGTGTTGGGTAGAGATGTATGTTTTTCTCTCCATCCATGATGTTTCCCAAATAAGCACCACTTTGCAGATGGGAAATCCTTGATTTGTAACTGTTGTAACATTTTGTAACTGATTTGTAACTTGATTGATTGAATTTTGTAACTGGAGGCAAGTGCCTAATACTAGAGAATTGTACTGTAAACTGTTGGAAACTATGTTGAACTAAAGAATTGATTGTTTTTTCCCCTAGGAAACAAGTTCCCAGGTGGGACACAAACACCCACCACTATTGTCTACTACTAGATGATAGTTTATGCCCTATATTTTTGGTCCAAGTCGATTCTGGACCACTCGTAGTTGTGTGCATGTGCCTACTTTGTATTGTTCTCATATGTTTTGGACCTCTAAGTTACTAGAAGGGTGATTTGTTCACCCAATAGATGCCCCCTTGTTTGGGGTGCATGTGACGGTTGTAGGAGAATGTGGCCCAAAGGATAGGACTCGATATTTATATGCATATCTAAGAGTGGATACTTGTAAGGGTAGGGGATGTACATGGTAGAAACCAAGACACACGCAAACAATGTAGGCTAGTAACAAGTGTTATTATAAAATAGATAGCATGCAATAGAATACAATGTAACAAGCAACTACAAATACAAGAGCGAGATTGTGAAAAGCGGGTTGTATACATGGGACATCGGTCACAATGTCACAAGACAATCAGGGCCAAAGCGGTCATAAACAAACAATAATCAAGCAAGACATAGGGCATTTCCCACAAACAATAGAAAGTAATAGTAAGCAATACATGAAAGACAACCATGGTTGTATAAATCCTGTAAGGTAAATGCTACACATGAAGAACTTGTTAGCATGTTATAAAGATAAATATTATGTCAAAGAATGTATATAACAACAAAGATTAAAGTGGTAGTTATAAGAAGTAGTAAGTAATGAAACAATAGGACTGTGATGTGTAGAGTATGAGAGTAACAAAGGTAGATGTCCCAGGAGCCTCGGAGGGACTAGTAAAGAGTAGTGTTGAGCATCATGCATCATGTAAAAATTTGTAAAGGTCCTACATTCACCTCAAGATACCAAGTGAACACGCATGTGTATATAGAAAAAGATAATGACATACTAAGTATCCAACTAGCATAGGAAAAAAAGTGTAACATGTAAGTAGTATAAGCTAACAAGAGTAAAATGCAACCAAGATGTGCAAATGTTGTGTGAGTGTGATGGTGTGTTGCGATATTTAAGATGTGAAGATGGTAGGAGAAAATTCTCCCCCAGTGGATGTGTGTGAGATGAGGTTCATTTAGAAATTATCCCTCAATAGTCAAGTATGAACCATAGAACAAGAGTGTGTCATCGGGTAATGACGATACAATGTGTACCAAATATGTGATAATGCTTGAAAATATTAGACATAAAGCACGGAGCAAGAAGTGTAGAAAAAGTAGATTATGTGAGGTTCATTTAAGAATTGGACCCTCAATGCTCAAGTATGAACCATGGAACTAGAGTGTATCATCAAGTAATGACATGACTCAATGTGTGTACCATAGATTTGATAATGCATGAAAATATTTATTGTGATGCATACAACGTATAGAGTAGTAAAGAAGCTAGAAGTAGACCATAGAGACAATCAAAATTTATGGGGGAAGTGTGATACCCCAAGTGCATGAGGTGAGGATTCAAGTAAACTCATCAAGGAGGTTGTCGGTGTTAGGATCGAACCGATAGGATTTGAGCTAGAGAAATAGTACGTAATAGTATGAATTTGATCATAGAAAGATCCTATGTGGCATAAATTATACATGCCCATAGCATATTCTTCATCATTAAAAGGGGTTGTGGAAAATCATGTGCATACCAGCAATGAGTTAGGTTTTGGGTATAGCCAAGGAATGAATCATTGCAAATAGAGATGTGGCCAAAAGGCATAGGAAAGGTAATGGTAGTATGATTGGGGTCAAGGGATCCACTAATATATAGTCAAGCCAAGATTGTTTGAGTGTGAGTGGAGAGGAACGATGTGTACGTGCAAGGAGACCGATAGACGGAAGAAAAGGAGGCCATATGCAGTAGTAATGTGTACATATCCATGATATAGGTGGGGAGAATGGGGGGTAGGAGATCAGTAAGTATGAATCCTAATTGTGTTAATCCTTCATGTGTGCAAACGGTGTTAGGGAAAGTGATGTCAAATGGAATATAAGGCCAATAAGAGTCATGTATGAATAGAGTGTTGGTGAGTTGATCGAGCTACGAACCAGAGATGACCTAGGGAGATGGAGGTGACACGAGGTCCAATGTATGTACAATTGGTTATAAAGGAATCATGGTTGTAGTAGAGGGAGGAGGTTGCTTAAATTGATATTCACCTAGGCCAATAGCAACAAAAGTGTCTTGGAACCAAGACTCGTTTATCTTAAGAGGAAATTTGGAGGTTGCACAAATTTTCATCGGTAAGCTCTACGACATCGACCTCATCATCAAAATCATCGGTGTTGACATTATCTTGTTGGATAGCATTATCAAGGATATTAAGAGGAGTGGAGGTGGATGTAGGGTTGAGAGGAGCAGTGAAAGGTGGGATAGTGGTAGTGATAAAATCGGTGGTATGTGTAGGAATGGAAGGGATGCATGTGGAGGTAGAAAAAGTAGTGAAAGCACTAGATTGATCAACATCATTGTTAGAATCACAATGGACTAAGAGGTGGTGAATCAGTCCTACAAAACTTTTACTTCATTTTCCATTACATGCATTCATCATTCAAACTATCCATTCAACATCCATGAACAATGTGAGCTTATTTAGTGTGTGTTATTAGCTAATTTTGACTTCGCAAAATTAGTAAACGTGAAAAATTTAAAAAAAAAAATCAAAGGTGTTATCTTGTGTGATTTTTCTCCTCCATCGTAATCGTGTTATTCTCATGGTCATTTTGAATTTCGTTTCATCCATTTTCAATAAACCCTTATCTCGCTTACACCACAAACCATATTTTAATTATTTAATTAATATTTACCCTGTTATTTAATAAAATTAATATTTATTAAATTTTAGGGTTTTTAATTAATAAATATTAATTTTAATACTAGATGGAAGTTGTTCGACAAACTTGGAAGAACTTTTCTTCTTTTTATTAATTGTCATAACTGTCGTGAGCAAGTGTCGGGGGCAATCTTTCTTCCGCTTCCAATTGCCGTAGACAATTTTGATTTTGCTTCTATCATCTAGGAATTGATGAGGAGATAGTTACAAGAGGTTGTAGAAGCAGAGGAAATTGGGAATAAGGAAAAACAAGGAGATCTTGCAAATATCCAGAGCCAGAAGAAGGAAAGCTTGTTCTACAGGTGTTATCGGCTTTCACAGGAAAACTGGCATGGGCATTAGCTAGAGCCAGGAGACCTTGAGAGTTTTAGGTAGTTGTCTTCATTAGAGGGAAGTGATAGCAAGAAGTTTCTGAGATCCACGCTTGTAAAGGTGAAGGCAATCTCAGGCACGTGCAAGGATTGATCTAGAATCTCAAATAAATCCCGTATGTAGCAGAGGAAAAGGTGAAATTCCACGTTTGTTTTTGTTTGTTATTGATTTGTGTAGGAAGAAGACAAGTTTTCCATGCATAGCCAGTCCATTTCAGGGAGATGATACGCTGCCCAGGAGAATAAAATCAGTGGAATTTGAAAAAAGAAACATCAGCAGTTCCCATGCACAACCAGAGAGGGGAGGAAGAATGCAGTTTTATCCACGCACTGCACAAGACAAACAAATAAAAGAAGGTGAGCCTATGTATTTTTTTGTGATGGCCATGTGAAAAAAGAACAACAAGCAAAAGAAAAACAGCCAAATAAGTTTCCATGCATCTTTGTGCAAAATAAGAAAGAGTCCAAAGCCCACACAACCCAAGGAGAACAGTCCAAAAAAGGGACATTTTGTTTGTTTTTGATGAGTCATCACCACGCAGGAGTAGCAAAAAGGAGATCATACATCCATGCACGAGCAAAAGGTAAACAACGGTTGTTAGTGCAGAATCACGGCACCCCCAAATGAGTTCTAAAAATCCACTTTTCTAAGGTAGACTCATCTGGTGTGATTGCATAACATGGAACTTTCCCCAAGGCGTGGGCCCTTGCAAAATGGAAAAGCTCTCCAGATTAAAGGTTGGTTCCTTATTCCTCTGTTTAGGTGCATACATAAGGATCTTACAGAGGGTTTATCTCTATACCTAATCTAAAACTTGCCAAGGAGACATGGATAAAAGAGTATAAGAAATAAGAAATGACTAAACTACCAGGTGATGCACCAAAGGAATGATGAACACTTATTTTGCTAATAGACACAAACCAAAAAAATGCATACAATAAACAAGCACAGATAGCCAGATATGTAATGGAAGACCAGATGAAAGAAAAAGAGACAAGAGAGGATCTAAAATCGATCACATATGTGTTTTATTGCTTTGTAGATTGATACAGTCCATTACAAAGTAGCCAAGAGGCAGAAACATAATGCAATTTTGATAGAAGGCCTGAACCCCACAGATCCCTTTGCTAGGAGGAGGGAGCCTACAAAACAAATAATTCCCAACCTTGTACAAAGAATCTTGCCCCCATTTTTATAGATTCAATCATAGAGAAGAAAGAGAGAGAGAAAAGTAGGAAAAGAAGGTCGAACTCAACCACTGTTGTTAATGCTTCGATAAAATTTTCCCCAAATCCGTCTTTATTGCATCGATCTTTGGTTCGGGCGCCTTGAAGGAAGAGGAAGCAGTGAAACAAATCAAATCTGATTTGGTCGTTGAGGCAAGAAAGATCTTGCATTGAAAGCTTTGAAGAATTTTCCTCCATTTTTCTTCACCTAACCTCCTCAAAATTAAAGTTTAGACCTCCATGGCATAAGTGAGGCCGAGATCTTTCCAACGACATCAGATTTGTAATATTTCGAGCCCTGAGTCAAAAGATATGCCCCTTCGAATTTTGTATCAGTCTACAGTTTATCTTTTTCCCTTTCTTCGATTCCCCACTTTGGCTTTGACTCGAGCCCGAGATGCGACTTTTTCTTTGGGCGGAGTTGCAAGCCATTTTGCAACTTTTACCCCTTGAATCAATGCCATGCGACACTTGGCATTCTTCACTTACACCTTCATACTTAGCCAATTTTAAAGCCCTTTTAATACTGCCTTTTGACTATGTTTCCTCCTATGCGGGATCGTGGTTGATCCAATATTTGTACGGGGAAAAATATGGATAACAATTTGGTGACTCTGGGGGTATCTGCATGTTAGATGAAAAGATCAATTTCCTTGTAATATCCATTGGGCATGTAGTCATGAGTGATAGCTCAGCGCTACATCGTCGAACTTTGAAAAGCTCACCCCTGGGCCACTTGGAAACCCATTAGAACCGAAGGCGATCTTGACCAAATGCCGAGTCCAAACACTATATGAGAGCAACAAAACATCACCACACTATATACAAAATTGAAGTCATTCATGCTCCAAATGGAACATGCAGAGCGTGCAAAGCACTTAGGAGAAAAGCAATCTACACTACAACAAGACAATGTGCATAAACACTTCGAGGAAAGAGAAAACTAAACTAATATGTACAGGGTGAGAAATCCCCTTTTAGTAGCAGTGCTTAAGATAGATCCCATTTACTGGAATCTGCAACTCTTCACCCTCCAATGTAGACAATTGGAAAGAATTGCTACTTTTGCATCTTGTGGTCATGTAGGGGCTACTCCGGATGGCATCAAATTTGGAATGCCTTCCTGGTTTTGCTCGATCTGCATCCCATTTCAAAACTAGGTCTCCTTCTGGAAGGTCCTTGCTTTTGTCTTCTTGTCAAAGCATTTCTTGATTGAAGCCTGATTCTTCTCTATTTCTTGGAGAGCATGCTCTCTGGTTTCTTCTAATTTTGTCACTCTGCATACCTTGCCTTTGTTGGTCCAAATTCAAACATCTCTAGTTGCTTCACGAGCTTCAATGTTGAAAACTCAAGTGATATAGGCAACACTGCCTCTTTGTCATAGACGAGCTTGAATGGAGAGCTGGTTGTAGATCTCTTGGGTGTTATTCTATCAGCCCATAAGGCCATTTTGAACTTTGTGTGCAGGTCTTCTAATTCTCATTAAGAGTTCTTCTGATGATCTTTACAAGTTATTTTTTGTGGACTCAGCCTAGCCATTACCTTGAGGGTAATAGTTTGATGAAGTACTCAAATAAGTCCCATTCTTGACAGCCCATCTTGTGATCTTGGAACCTATAAATGCTAATGCATTGTCTGATATGATGGTGGCTAGCACTCCAAATTTGGTCATTATCCCTTCATATAAATCTAGGATACTAGACTCATTTGCTTCCTTGAGTGCCACTGCCTCGGTCCATTTGGTGAAATAATATGTCGTTGTCAGGATCCATTTGTGACCTTGGCTTGAGTTTGGATTGATGACTCCAATGAAGTCCAATCCCCATTGCATGAAAGGTTGGTCGACTGAGATTGGGTGCAATGGAAGTGCTGCTAGCCTTTCCTTGCCTTTGAAGAATGCACAATTCTTGCACCTTTTGATCCATGTGTAGCAGTCACTAAACACTCTGGGCCAATAATATCCTACTTTCATGATTTTGAGTGTTGTCACTCTTGGAGAAAAATGGCCTCCAGTTGCTTCAACATGGAATTCTTGTAGCACTCTCTCCACCTAATATGTCTCAATGCATCTTAGTAGAATGCCATTGATGTCTCTTTTGAACAAGACACCATCAATAAGAACATATGGGATGGTCAATAACCTAAAATGTCTCCTTTTTGCTTTACCCATCCCATGAGGACGAGCCCTGTTTGAAGGAAGTGCATCATGTCACGGGTCCAACAAGGAGTAGGTACATCATCTCTCCCTTCTTCTTGATCATCTTGTAGAACAAGAACAACCTCCTTTTCACTATCTGTTTCATCTTGTTGACTGAGGCTAGTTGTTCACACAACCCCTTCCCATGGACCAGCTTGGTGACCTTGATCTCAATGTCATATTCCATGACACGAGTGATCCATCTTGCACACTTTTCATTCAGGTCCTTGTTGAGAAGGAATTCCTTGACTCTCGCATGGGATGGATTTTTTGTTTGAAATCAAATGCTTAAACTTATTCAATCCTATGATTATCGACAAGGCACTGCTTCTCAATGAAGGAGTACCTCACCTCATAATCTTCCAGACTCTGGTTGAAGAAAGCAATTGGTTGTTTTGTACTTTCTTTGTTTTGCTGCACCAAGATTGTAGAAATTGTGTCATTGCCACCAAAGGCATATAGTATGAAGTCTTTGGAAAAATATGGGTTCACAAGAGTTGGGGCTTGTGATATGGCTTCTTTGATGGCCTCAAAACTTACTTTTCCTTCATCTTTCCACCTGAATGTTAAGCTCTTCTTCAGCATCAACATTATTAGCTTAACAAGGGCAGCAAAGTTTGGAACAAACCTGCGGAAAAAAATGATTTTTCCCAAGAAGCTTTGAAGAGCCTTCTTGTGACTTGGCAAATGGAAATGCTTTTATTGCTTGAACTCTTTCTCGGGTCGGTTGCAATCCTTCCTTTGATATGATATGGCCTAGAAGCTTGCCTTCGTGGGCCAAGAATATGCATTTTTTGGGGTTCAGTGACACCCCAAAACTCCTGCATCATTGGAACACGTACCTTAGATGGAAAAGGTGGTCTGCTACATTCTTGGAAAACACTGTAATGTCATCCAGATAGATTAAAACTATTTTGTTGATCAACCCCTTGAATGCCATATCCATTGCCCTCTGAAAAGTGGTTATAGCATTGGATAATCCAAATGGCATTTTTTTGTAGGCATAGGTGCCCCATTTGGTAGTGAAAGTTGTTTTGAATTGATCATCTTCTTTCACCATGATCTGGTTGTACCCTGAGTAGCCATCTAGGAGGGAGAACCTTTCTGACCCAGACACTACTTGTAATATCTACTCCATTGAGGGAGTTGGCGGTGGTCTTTGAGGGAGGCTCTGTTCAAATCCCTGAATTCAACACACAACCTAATTTCTCCATTTTTCTTTTTGACTGGGACCAAATTTGTAACCCAACTTGAGTGTTTAATTAGAAATATGATGCTTGCCTCTATCATCTTGTTCAACTCCTTCTTCATCCAAGGCTCAATATGTGGGTTGGACTTGGTCTCGCTCTACACACGATGGGCTAAGCTACTGGATCTAGTTCTATTGTGTGGTGTGATAGCTTTGGATTGATCCCCCTTAGGTATTCATAACTCCAAGAAAACACATCATGGAATTCTTTTCAAAGTTGATTGAATTCATACCTTTCTTGTTTGGTGGCCACTTTACCAATTTGAAGTGTTTTTTCTTCTCCAACTGGGATTGACTCTGAATCTTCTCCTTTGACCTACATGTTAGCCTTCTCCTTTCTGAACTAATCATTAGGATTGAAAATGGATTCTAGTGTCACTAAGACTCTGGGAAGCTTGTTTGTATGCAGTTGTACTATCTGATTCCTATATTGCTGCTCTAGTCTTCTTTGGTTTATAGTGAGAATTTAGCTTCTTCTTGTAGAAATTTAATGATATGTTGATCATTCTCAAACACCTACCAGCATGTATTATTATTTGGCATTGCTAGCCTCACAACCACATGGATATGTGGTTGTTCTTTGTCCCTCTTGATGTTTTCAACCACATTAAACATTACTCCAACTGCTGCAAGTCTATCAGCAACTTCATTCTCCTTCCTGGGTATGGACACAATATTAAAGGCCTCGAAATCCTCCATGAGATCCCATACCCTACTCTTGTAGTTTTGAGCAGGTCATTTTTGACAGCATTAAGTCCTCTAACCTGATTGGCAACTAGTTCACTATCACCGAATACTTACAAGTTCTTGATTCCCAACTTCCTTGCCCAATGAAGACCTTAGACTAAAGCCTCATATTTAGTAGTGTTATTTGAGCAAGTGAACTGGAATCTGAAGGCTGAATAATATCTCATACCTCTGGGGGACACAATCATGGCTCCTCCTCCAGCTCCTTGTTTACTCCTTGAGCCATCAAAGAACAATTGTCATACCTCATTGTCATCTTTGCATTCTGGCTTAATCAGGTCAGGAAGAGGGTGGTTCTCTTCATGTAGGTAGTAGACACCTAGCTCGGATTCTTCCATCTCCCTATAGGGGTCAAAAGCATGGATTTTGTTGGCCCAATCATCGAGAGTCAAGTCTGGGATACATCCCACCTTGGTATTTGCTTCAGAAGTGCTTAGAAGGTCTTCTTGGTCAAAAGCTGAGCAATTAGCATTGATCGGGCTAGGTACATAGGATTCAATATGATAATCAACAATAGGTTTAGATCTGATTGTGGCCTTCACTCCATACCTTGTCCTAAAGAGCATATGTGACCAATTAGCAGATAGGTAGCCTCCAATTTTGGTAGTGAAGTCCCTAGGACAGACACAAAGTAAAATGTGGTGGCAAGTATATGATTGACATGTTTTGCAAAATAGTCACATTAGGGCAAGCATGTAGAGTGAGACTCAGATCCTTGATGATTCCCACAGTAGTCACTGTTGTCCCATCTAATTAGACTACTCCTCTAAAGATGACCTCATATTAGAGACCCAATTGATCAGCTATTTATTTGGGCATCACAGAACTATTGGCCCCAGAATCAATCATACAATTGTGCACCAATTTGTCTCCAATAATCAATGAGACATAGAAGAGAGTAGATTTGAGGTTTTTACCTTGTTGTTCTCCATGGTTTATCCCTGGTTGAACCGCATTAGCAAGCACTCTCTCTTGCTTTGGTTAGGGGGTGATTTGAACTTGACCAATTACGTATGGCGATGTGTAATGCATCCCTCTGCCCTAGAATGGCCAGTAACTCCCATAGTGAAATTTTCACACTTGTCCTTTTCATCTGCTCAATAATATTGAATGAGCTATCTTTTTGCTGCTCCTTCCCAGACACATTTATTTCTTGCACATGGATTGTTAAAACCAGTGCCTGACTGGGTTTGGAAGGTGGTCTAGATTGGTTCTGTATGTTTGGAGTTGCACTTGGAACACTAGGACCTTGTGGAGTGATGGAAGATTGAGGGTCACCTAAATTTAGTGGCCGGTCCTCTCCAATAATTCTCTTTTTGGACCGTGTATTGGTAGCTACACTTTGAGAAGGGAACTGATTCATCCCACATAAGTCTTCGGCCTGCCAGTTGATAAGAATAGTCTTGTTTGGGGGGCCACCTTGTTTAGCTCCTTGTTGTTGATCTTCCTCTTGGTCAGGTTCTTGTGGTACCATACTGGTTTGTACCATCAAGGCCTGATTTAGAGCACCATTAAAACATATTGATTAGTTATGTGGCTGACTGCATGGAAAACACCAATCATATTCATGTGCCATATTGTTCTGTGTTGGGACCAATGCTCTTGATGTTGAAGTTGTGTTAGGATCATACGGCATAAAGGGTCTAGCAGCTTGGGGTTGTCCTTGGTTGGTTCTGGTTTACATTCTGAGGTGGTGGCCTATTCTGCTGATACTGGGGTCTAGCTTGATATTGACCCTAGGGCTGGTATGGCCTAGAACTCGAGCTTGTTGTCTTTTGATGGTCACTAGCTCATTCCCAAAGTTCGAATTTTTTTCATCACTTCTTGAAACTCTTTAGAGGTATTAGATGATGAAGTGGAAGCTTCAACTAAGCTTTGACTCTGGGGGTGGGTATAAAAGCTAATATATGCACTTGGTTAGTATCCGAGCTTCCTAACTTAGGGTACAGAGGCATGGATGGCCTAGGAGAGCGATTTTTCTAGCTTGAATCAAATGGTTCTCACTCTATGGAGAGGTTATAGGCTGCAGTAATGTAGTTCCCCCGTTGTTGAATCATCAGAGAAATATCAGAATTTAAAGCCCTAAGAAAGTATAAGAAGGCACCTTCATTGGTGGGCTTTACTACTATTGGAATCCTATCCCAGTCTCTGGAATCGAGGTTGAAGTCATGCCATTTGCTTGTTCAGTGGCTCTCTTGATTGTTGTTAGTTTCTCCAACAAAGAGAAGTTATCACCCTTTTCCCCAAACTGGTCATGAAGAGTTGTACACAAGCTGGTTCCAATTTTGGATAGATCCTGCTCCAAGACTCCTGAACCATTGTGAAGCTTTACCTCTGAGTGAGGATGCTAGCAACTTGACCGCAATGTCCATCTCATGGATCTCGTGGATTGTACAGACATTTGTAATATCTTGGACATGATCACCAGGAGAAGTTTGGTTTTCTCCAATGAAGTATGGGATGCTCTTTAATGCTGCAATCAAAACTAGGTTTTGTGCATTCAAGGTGAGTGGACTACTATCGGTGAAGTTGACATATGGATTTGGTTGTGCCATTCTGATTGGCCTAAGAATCCTTATTGCAGATTGAAAGAAAGGCCTTGCAAGTGGAGGTGTTGACAAGGTTCTACTTGGTGGAGATGGAGACCTCTGAACTCTTCTTCCTCTCCTTTCTCTTCCTGGGGATAGATGCAAGTATTCAAATATACCTTCTTTCCTTTCTCTAGACCAAGTTTTTCTCATGAATCTCCCAAGCTTGGGCTGCTAAAACCAGTAGATTTGTTTCTTTTGGAGTCGCCAGATGTACAATTTTAAGGCTTCTTAAAAGCCAGAATCACAGCAAGTGTACATCAATCCCTACTGTAATAAGATGGAGACTTCTTAGTCCCACCAGGCATGCCAAAACTATTAGTGCAAAATCACAGCACCCCTAAATGAGTTCTAAAAATCTACTTTTCTAAGGTAGAATCATCTCGGTGTGATTGCATAACACGGAACTTTCCCCAAGTGCGGGCCCTTGCAAAATGGAAAATATCTCCAGATTAAAGTTTGGTTCCTTATTCCTTTTTTAGGTGCATACGTAAGGAGCTTGCAGATGGTTTATCTCTATACCTAATCTACAACTTGCCAAGGAGACATGGATAAAAGAGTATAAGAAATAAGAAATGACTAAACTATCGGGTGATGCACCAAATGAATGATGAAAACTTATTTTTCTAATAGATACAAACCAACAAAATGCATACAATAAACAATTACAGATAGCCAGATATGTAATGGAAGACCAAATAAAAGCAAAAGAGACAAGAGAGGATCTAAAATCGATCACAGACATGTTTTATTGCTCTGTAGATTGATATAGTCCATTACAAAGTAGCCAAGAGGTAGAAACATAATGCAATTTTGATAGAAGGCATGAACCCCACAAGATCCCTTTGCTAAAAGGAGGAGGGAGCCTACAAAACAAAGAATGTCCAACCCTTTACAAAGAATATTTCCCCGTTTTTATAGATTCGATCGAGAGAAGAAAGAGAGAGAGAGAAGCGGGAAAAGCGAGTCAAAACTCAACTACTATTGTTAATGCTTCGATAAAATTTTCCCCAAATCCATCTTTACTATATTGATCCTTGGTTCGGTGCTTTGAAGGAAGAGGAAATGGTGAAACAGATCAAATCGATCTAGTCATTGAGGTAAGAAGATCCTGCATTGAAATCTGAAGACGTTTCCTCCATTTTTCTTAACCTAACCTCCTCAAAATTAAAGTTCACACCTCCATGGAATGAGTGAGGCCGAGATCTTTCCAACGATATCAAATTTTCAATATTTCAAGCCCTAAGTCAAAAGATATGCCCCTTTGAAGTTTGTATCAGTCTACAATTTATCTTTTGCCCTTTCTTCCGATTCCCGCTTTGGATTTGACTTTGGCCCAGATGTTGAATTTTTCCTTGGGTGGAGTTACAGGCCATTTTGTAACTTTTACCCCTTGAATCAGCGCATACATCGACACTTGGCATTCTTTGCTTACACCTTCATACTTAGCCAATTTTGAATCCCTTTTTTCTGCCTTTGACTTTGTTTCCTCCTATGCGAGATCGTGGTTGATTCAATATTTGCACGGGGTGAAATATGGATAACAATAGTTAATCAAGGGATTCTCACCACGTGGGAAGGAAGAAAAACCATCTGAAGTTTTTAACACATGCACAGTTTTTGATCCATTTCCAACGTAGATCTGAACAGAGAGCCACAAGCTTAATTCAGATTTCACGCATGCACAATTGACTGGAGTTCAACGCAGGTTTCTTTTTATTATTTATTTTTTAAATTAAAATATTCATGGTGTTACGCATGCTGAGGAGACGATAGCTTTCTCACGTCAAGGGTGAATCGAGATATTCACGCACACAGTGAATATTTAAAAATAATAATAATAATAATAAGGAGCTTCGAAGATTCAACACGTTGCTGAAAGTGTAACAATGATCTAAAATTGTATTATTTTTCGATGGTGATTTGAGCTTTGCCTCAATATTGTTGTATGGTCATTTTGAATTCGGCATCCGCTAAATCTATTTTTATTTAAAAATAGAAAATAAATAATAGAAAGAGTCGTATTATTCTTGCGACAATGGTGGTCCGGAGACTTAGACCCGACACCTTCCCAGTGTCTTGGTTTTCTTTTCATTCTCTCGTGGTTTAAAAAAAAATCATAATGGGTGAACGTTCTAATAAGTCGGCACTAAAATATGCATACCAAGGATTAGTTCCAACATCGTCTTTAAATTCAACATATGACAATATTTTGGATACCGATATGGGTCACATAGATATGGTTTAGTTCTATGACAGGGTAAGACAAGAAGGGAGGACTATTTTCTCAAAAAGGATTTATCGTTGTGGTTTACCTCAAGCAGAAGCATTTCTCGTTGCCATACAATGCCCCAAATTTTTCCTATCTTGTGTTGAACATTATGACCCTGAGCGTTGGGGAATTTTTAATGACAGAAATGAACCTTTTTCTCAATTCTCCGAGATCATATGGAAGATTTGTTAAGAGTGCCACTCCATGAAGAACATGCTTACATCACACAAGAATCGACATAACTTGATTATGGGATGAAAATCCTTTGAGAGGGTCGAATATGGTTGGTAAAAATTGGTTGGTCAAATCAAATACTCACACTTCAAGAATTCCCAAAGAGTTGTTTTGGGTAGAGTTTCATGAAGAAATAGGAGATATAATTACTCTCCTTAGCGGGTTTTTGGTCTTCCTTTCGCCAAAAATTTCACCCTTGGATGTACAAGTTCATTTGTATCATTCTTGATGCAAATATGTTCATTGATTGGGCAAGTATCATTAGCAATACTCTCCATAAGCAATTGATTGAGGATGATAGGTCATTTTTACATGACTTCGTATTTGATTTATGTTGTAGCGAGGAGGATATTTTCAAGGCTAACAACTAGAGGTGCAATGGGTCCTGGCAAGAATAGTGTTTTTCATTTTTACCCACAGCTGGAGTTCAAGAACGGTTCTCACCATTTCCGGAGGGTAAACGATGCTTTCTTTTTCTATATAATCTGATCACTAAGAAGAAACTAGGAGGAAAGATTTTCAGAAGATGCCAAGGTGGTGATAAAACAATGGGGAACTTGGTTTATCCAGTTTCCCTCTTACTCCTATATACGAGTTGATGGATTTGTGGGAGCTCCTTACAGGCTTCCTAAATATGTCAGCGATAAAATAACATTGATGGAACTTTCACATCAGCTTTTCAAAATTCATTTCCTATTGGTGGACAAACACAAAGGAGGCATTCATTTCCCAATTCAGATTGGATAATACAAATTTCCAAATTCCCACAATGCAGAACTTATGGAAAAAGAATTTTCTCTCATCACTATACATCCTTTCACAAGTAGGGCTCAATTCGATATTAAAGGATCTATGGAAAAATACCTAGGGGCAAGATACAAACATAAGGAAAACATAGAAAACTATTGGGTGAATGTGCGGATGATAGGGAGGTAAGACGAAGACAATTTTCTCATCTCACACTGGCTCAGATAGAGAATTACAGATTGAGGGATCCTCCCTTAACCCTTGCTGATAATGGAATTGATCTTATGGATCATGCCTATGATCAGATAGTTTTCACTCCACTCCCTGGTATTGATTGGAGTAAATGAGATGAAACTTCTCTAGATGTTATAAACTAACTTTTGTATTAAAAAGGACTATGAAGTGGTATGAGAATCGATAGCCACTCCTCTCCCATTTCAGAACATATGTCGAAATACAGAGGTTTCCAGTGAAAGGAGGAGTGACACAGAAAAAGGTGGTGCAAACTTCTTCACACCAGTCCCCACCAACATCATCACATGCATCTCAGAGGTAAAGTCGGTGGTTACCCAAACTTGTCTCTAATAAAGAAGAAGTGTCTCAAGGATTGGTAAAGAGTATGCATCTTCGGGAAGGAAAAGAACGTGTTTCTAGTATTTCTACCCCAAACTCATCTATTCACATCACCGAGAGTTCCAATAGACCTACCAAAGATCTAAATCATCAATGTCATACACCAGAATCCAAGAAAATCCCAGTAGTGCAGATATCTAATTCTTCCGAACATCCAAGTGATAAGAATATTTCACAAGAACATGAAGATAATCAAGAATGTGTTGCAGATGCTACCGCACCAAGGATTGAGGCCACAGAACCACTGCCTGTTGGTTTTAGTCATGAAAAAGGCAAAGAGGATTTTTCTTCCAGTTCTCGACATTTTTGTGTTGAATTAATGAATGAAACACCGACTTGGGTTGACTCTAAAATAAAAAGAGAAAGAGATTGGTCAAAGTGGCCAACATTGATTAGAGTCTCTTTCTACCCTCTCCAATAAAGTTGTGCCCAAAAATCCTAAGGTGTTCTCCGGAGTAGTGATTGATGATATCGAGAGATAAGTTTGCGAAATAGTAGTTCCTACTCGAGAAGGATCATGGGGACATGACAGTCACCGATTATGAAGTATCCAAGATAGCCCTTGGTAAGACCAATTTTGAAAGCAATGTTGTTATGTCAAAAGATTCAATGAATAGTGTGCTTAAAAGGTTGGAAAGATACAAATCTCAAATTTCCCAACTCAAGGAAGAAAAGAATCGAGTTGATTTCATATGTTCAACATTTGATCAACCCAATTGAGTCTTCTTTTCCTATTCCGAAATGATGGCTATCCCGGATCAAGAAATTCTCAATCAATCAAAATATGTGATCACTTTAGGACACATTCTAAGGTCATGGGTTTCTAAGATAGGAAGTGATGGGTTGAAAACAATTTTTGAAGTGATAAAAATATCGATAATATTTATGCCTACCTCAATCCGGTGTTTCCATTCAAGGAGTGCCTCATTATAGAATTAATCACACTAGATCAGATTTTTCCAACTCTTCAGGATCTCACCTGCATGGAATCAAATTTCTTAGCTTCATAGGGGATACTTGAATTCAATCATCGCATGACATGAATTCTATGGTTAAATCATGCTAAGTCCAAGAAAATGATCCTAGAAGATTTGGTAATTCGGTTTGATGGTTTGTGTAATGAATCCTATACCACGCTCTCTTTGATTCAGTCTTCATCGAAGATATTCCATGCACCTTTATCAACGAACACAACCAAAAGAATTTAGTACAACACGGGGGAGCAATTTACAAAATTGATACATGAAATGTATACTCATGTTGATGTTTTTTCCACTTCTTCCATGGATCAATGTTTCAGAATCAAACATCTTTACAAAGAAATCCAATCTAAAGTTACTGAGAACTACATACCATACCAGGTAAGATTCTTGAAATGTAGGTACTCTGTGAGGGTGGTCTTTCTCGAGTTGTTTTCCAAAAGAAGAGAAGATGCACGGACACTATAAAAACTCAAATATTTTGAAATGGCAAAGAATCTAGATCATTGTTTTGCCAACAACATAGTAGGATGATTTCGTATGTTTTCTCATGGGTGGGAGAGTTTATTTATCATACGATTGAGATAGGCAAACCCCACCCCCAATGGATAAGGCACTGGTTTTGGCGAATGTTTTGAAAGTGGTATTTTAAATGATGTTATTGTTGAATTCACTTTGAAGAAACTTACGAGTTTTCTATTTATAGTTGTTTTTAATAAATTTGGTTGAAAAATTCAAAGGTCGCTTAAGTGCCCTATTTAATGTGCATGTAAAACCTTAAATACCTTGTAACCAACTTTTTAGTTATAAAAGGAAGTCAGGGGATCATTTGTAAGGGGACTTTGAGAGAGGAGAAGAAAATACTTTTGTGTGCAAGCTTTGTTTCAGGAAGAAACTTTGTGTTCTTTTGTGAAAACATTTTGGAGTTAATGAAATACGAACTTTGTATCTCATTCATTGTCTCTTGTAACATTTAATGTTCTTATTTTCATTAGATGTTAGATATTTAAATATTGCATGCAAATATTGTCTTTGATATTATTGTCAATGTTATTAATATGTTGTTCTTGTTCACAGTGATCAAGCTCTGCTATTTACTTGCTCATGTGTGTTCCCTTTATGCATTCTTGTTTAGCAAACTCAAACTTTGTTTTATTTGTGTTAGTTATTGTTTGTTCTTCTACATGCAATATTAGGCTCTTCTTTTACCTAACTCTTGCATGTTCTTTCCATTCATTCCTTTCCATTCCTTTCCTTCATTCCATTTCATCTCCATCATTCAATTTTCTTTCCATTGATGTTCCAAAACACCCCCCACATACAATTTTGAATTTACAGGTGTAGATACAGTTTTGGTTTTCAATAAAGGTAGCCTCACCTTCATTGAGGAGGGACTTCGTTCCCACATTGTTGCATGTCATTTGTATGCATACAAATCCATATGCTAACATTGTGTATTAAACAATTACAAGTGCAAGAGATAAGATAGAACACATGAACACCGGATATATGTGGGAAACCCTCAAGGGGAAGAAAATCCACTAAAACCTCTACTAATATTACTCATAACAAAGGACTTACAAGAATATTACACATCAAACAAGATTTATTTAGTGAAGCACCCACTTCACAAGGAGCACCCACCCCTATTTAATATAGCACACACTATACAAGGAGGATACTAACCCTAAGGTGATAAAGCACCCACTCAACCACCTAAAATTAATGATCACACAAGATATGTTGCTCCCACAACTGATTGTGATCTCAAGTTCAACTCACTACTCTTCAAACCCTCTCAAAACAAGCTCTCTCCTAACTCGCTCAAATTTGGTCCTTCTCTTGATGATTAGGTCTAATGACCTTGCACATACTCCCTTTCAACTCTTCTCATCTTATCACACCTCTTATTAGCTTTGTTCTTGACCCCTCATAGCATCCTCATACTCTCCTCTAGCGCACTCAAGACCATGCACACAAATTAGGTCATGAATGAATGACCTTCTTCAACTTGCCAACATCATATCAACATCATGGAAGCATACTTAATAAATTATAAGGTATCATCTTCATCATCTCTGTCCTCATAACCTGGTCTTCCTTCCTTCCAAAATTTTCTTTTAGCCCATAGCTCTAACTTTTACAAATGAGCTCTTAAATTGCTTATATACTAGTCTCTTGATCATAACCACATGTAAGTCGGCCTTAATAGTGAATAAATCATCAAAATATGATAAAAATAATAATGAGTACATCATAAAAATCACCACATAGGTCGGTCATATCATCAACTTGCTCAAACACTCCATTTGGACCCAAGAATCCCAAAAGCTCTCCAAGAATCGTACTCGCCAAAACTAAATGAGAAAGACCAAAACCATCTTCACCAAATCATGAATCATACTTAGAAATTTTTTATAACACCCGAAACCTTTAGAAAACATGAAACAATCAAAGCAATCATTTCAAGCCATGAAACCATCTCAAGAACAAACTTGTTGTTGTGCACTAAACCCTAGTCCTCAAAGATGAGGCTCAATACCACCTCAAATGACATCAACCATGAAAGTATTATATTAAATGGAAATATCATGATATAAGATACATGAACATGTATTCATACTACCATAAATCATATTGTAGATTCCTCAAAACTCGCTTGCAAGCAAACTACTCAAAGCGCCTTTTCAACCCCAAAGATCGGCCTTCAAAGATGGGGCATAATTTCAATATTAGGCCCTCAACCATGACATGAAAATATCATGGAAATGTATTAAAACTCCCAGGATTCCATTAATGGTGATTTAATCATTATGTACAATGGACATATTTTGCACAAACTGAAAAACTCCATAAAATTTCCTTTTTGGGTGGGGCCCACATATTGTCAAAATCTCTAAATCAAACCTATAGATATTTGGAGGATTCCTATACAACATCCAATAATAATTTTTTCCAAAACAATCAAAATTGGGTCACTACAAGCAATTTCCTCCAAGTCGTTGCTTAACTAGGGTTTTAGGAGGGTTTCAAACCTATTTACCTTCTTAACGATCGTTCATAAAAATGTGACAATAAAACTACCTCATTCCACTTGGAAAATATTAATAATTGACCTAATTATCTATGCCAAATATATCAGGTCCCCATGAAAATCATACAGTCCACAACGAGCATCAGAAAGTCAACTTTTGCCTCAAATTCTCACCTTTGGAAACCCAATTTTGGAAAAAACATCATAACTTGAGAAAATATCATCAAACTGACCTAAAACTTGACTTGAAGCATCATGGAAGCCTCCTATTTGCATTAAAACTCTCATTCATGATCAAATTTTCCTGAAATTATCTCACCACCAAGACTTACCCATGCTTACATGCCTTATTCTCATTGTTCTTGCTTCAAAGGACCTAGAAATTACATTTTACCTTTGATTCTTGACCCGATACATCATCTACACATGCCATGCAACCTAAAAACACATTCCACATGTTTTCCTTGACCTGATCTACTTCTTTTCTTATGTTACTATACCATACCTCATGCATTGGGTCTAGGAATAAGCTAAAAATGACCTGACTTAACCATGACAACTCATGAAATGACCATGGAGACCACATGCAGACACTTGGACACCTCTTACACATCATATGGACCATTTTTACCTCATGAATACCTTAAAAAAAAATTGGAGTATATATACCATGACCATGCCTACTAGACCATGATCCAAAACATCATAACAACTCATCAAATCAAGACACTACCAAATAACCTTTAGACTTGACCTTTTTTACACCTCATGGGAAATCATATGACACCTCCACACCCTTTACCATCAATTAAAAATACATGTGGCGGCCAACAATCATTTGTATTGATATTATTGTATGGAATAGGATGCAACATAGGTATGGGCATGACGGTGACTGGGTCTATGCGGAAAAACTTGAATGGATCAGGGTCAGTAGAAATGGTATTCTCATATCCATCATGTAATAATTTAACACTCTGATGAGCCGTAGAAGGTAAAACATGCATAGCATGGATCCATGGTCTACCAAGTAAGCAATTGAAATTAAATGATGTATCAATGATATAGAACAAAGTGGGAAGGGTAGAGGATTTAGTGATTAGACTATCAAGAATTTGTAATTACATGAGTAATGAGAGGGAACATATATTTATAACGGAGCCATTGTCAATTAGTATGTGCTTGATATAATGAGAACTAATAGTAGTTGTGATAAACAAAGGTGAAGAAGGATCATCAGTTGCAGTAGGAGGGATATCCTCATTACTAAAGGATATGTCATGCGGTAGGTTTTGAGGGATTGAATAAGATGGGTGAAGGCAATAGGGGAATTATCACTTACAATGTGGATGGAATGGAAGGAAACCTCTAATGTATGATGAAAATCTGGTGCATTGCGTAAAATATCATAAAGAGATTTTGGCTAGTGTATTCTTTAGTTTCTCAATGATATCATAACCTTTGGAGGTCTTTAGTAGGTGTTCAGCAGAGGTAATAGGGGTGGGACAAAGATGTGTGGAGTCATTGGCTACTTTTTGTGTCGAGTGGTGACCACATTAATATTTGGGTCAAGCATTGGAGTATTGAAGTGGGGAGGATGTTGGGTACGGACTTGCATAAAATCAACAACGGTGGAAGTCGTGCTAGAAACCCTGGTGGGTGCATAGGATGGGTAAGAGGATTGGTCCATAAATTTAGAAGGAGAGAGGATCGATACATGTTCATAAGGTAGGTTTTGATCAATCGGGTTCACCAAGTGATTAATCTAAATTAAATTAAACCTTATTTTAGAGTAACTACTATAACTAATGATATTCTGATGATAAAATACAATAAGACATAAGAAATAAGCATGCAAGAAGATATGAAACCTTGAGAAAATGAGAATAGAAGGTGACTTAGTTGATTTCAGTGTGATCCAGAGCAATATGGTGAGAAACTGCTATAACAAAGCTGGGAAAAGTTACGTTAAGGCTCATCGAGGATTGTGGAACTCATAACTACACATGACAGAAGCACCCACGGGAGGACGGAAGTGCCTAGGTGTTAGTGACTTAATTGGGCAATTGTGTCTAATTAGATGCTCAAGTTTTGCTCTTTTCTAGATTGGAAGAGCTTTGTTGTTTATCTTTGTTTGTCGCTCTAGTTTTACTCCAATGTCGTCGGTCATACATAACCTAAAAAATAGATAATTAGCTTCACATGCCCATAAACCACATCAAACCTAATAAAAAATATGTAGAATGGGGAGTTGGATTGACCCCGATAGTCACCCAAAGAGTGATCTTATGACCGAGTGTTGCACTACATATCAGACTCCATGTATTTTTGTGTGTATGTGTGTGTAATGATGTCCTAGGTTTCCCTTGTGCAAGTTACACTATGATAGCGGGCTAGATCTAGATTGCTCCAAGTATGTAAATGTGTGAGATGGAATAAAATGAACTTCCCTCCTATGTTGTGTATGCAGAGTGATGTAGCCCTTTTCCCTTATATGAGTGTGCTAGATGAATGCCTTTGAAATGCTCTTGTTCCTTGATGTAAGCTTAGGTGATGATAGATAATTCTTATAGTGTTTGGCCCCTAATTTAGAAGAAGTAACTAATTATATATATGATTCCCTTGTTTGAATTTTGTAATTGAAAATTGAAAGGCCAACCCAAAGTACTAAAAGGTGCCCAAGAAGTAAAAGATACCCAAAAGGGTAAGAAAAGGATAGAGAGGGTCAGGAGTGCCTAGGAGGGACAAGAGCACCCGGGAACATCTATCCTAACTAGTCACTAGTGTACGAGGCCATAAAAGATAAATCAATCAAGTTCGACAAGGTTGTAAGATGTGTAAGGCTAGTAAGAATACAAGAGATAAAGCAAAAAGGCCAAAAGGAGTTGTCAACCACTAGTTTTCTTACTTAGGAATCATGTATACATTAGTATGCTTTAGGACCTAGAAATGTACCCAAGTGCATAGATTTTGTGTCTACAATATGGTCTCCATTTTTTTGCAAGAAGAATAGCCATAATTTATTTATCATGAGTTCGTTTTGACATATTCTTATATCTTAGTTGATGAATCTCAAATGCAATTGGGTGGCCCTCTTGCATGATTATTATACATATACCACACCTGAGGCATCACATTCGCCAATGAAGGTTTTGGAGAAATATGGGATAACAAGAACTAGATTGGTACACATGGTCTTCTTGACATCTCAAATGCATGAGTTTCTTCTTCATTCTAATGGAAGGAGTCTTTATTCAATGAAATGTTACAATGTTATGATGATTCTTCACAAATCTACAATAGTAACTTGTAATCTCTTGAGTATTTTATGATTTTTAGGTAACTTCCAATCCACCATGGCCTTGATCTTGTGAGGATCTACTTTTACACCTTCATGGGAAACAATATGACCCAAGTATTCTACCTCCCTAACTCTAAAAGAACACTTGGAGGGCTTGGCATAAAGGTGTTATTATTCAAGAGTTTTAAAACCTTATTTACATGATGTAGGTGTTTCTAACATGTATTTCTATAGATTAAGGTATTTTCAATGAATACCAAGACAAAGTTTTGCGAAATAGCCAAAAGATATATTTCATCAAACTTTGGAATATAAATGGTGTATTTGCAATGCCAAAAGGCATCACTATAAATTCATAGTGTCCCTCGTGTGTCCTAAATGATTTTTAAGAAGATCCTCATATCAAATTATGATTTGATGATATCTCGATCAAATATCTAACTTTTTAAAATAAACAACAATGTGTTACTTATCTAAAAAAGCATCAATGATAAGGAATCAAAACATTATCTTTTGTTGTGTATTTGTTGAGCATCCTATAGTCTGGACACATGTGTCAAGTTTCATTCTTTCTGCACCTAATTTTATACCCTATAATATTATTTCCACGTATGTGATCCTACATTGTCATTATGTAATCGTGAATTGATGCAACGTCCCATGTTGGCATGTCACACCAGGCATAACCTAGTGTGATCTCCTAAGGAGCAAGAGTAGACTAGTTCCTATCATGTTTAGTTGTATCATGAAGTTTTAAAATGGATTTTACCTACTTTATTTTATAATTAATATTTATTTATTTAATCATATCTATGTTTGAAAACATAGATAACCATCATTAAGCATACTCTTTTAAGCAATAAAGCACATAATAACCATCAAATTTGTGTATTCATTCAACTTCATTGTTAAAATATTCTCAATTAGAACTTGCCAATAATGAATAGCCCCCTCTATTGGCATATACATCCAAATCAAGAACTTGAGAACCTCTAAACTCTAGAACCCCATTATACTAATCCCTCAAGGGTATATATATTATTCAGTTCTTTCCCTTCATCACTTTAAAAATAACTTACATTGGCCCTTAAATATAGCTTACAAAGAATTACTTAATAGTTAAGTAGGTGGAGCTCATGCTAGATGGCGCCAATCCTTGTCCTTGGGATTTTCATGGTGGCCTTAAATTATTGGAGAATCTGCTCCATCGGTGAACTTCATATGTTCTTTTGTCACATCTTGATAATTATTGCTTTACATGCAAGAGGTCCATTATAGGTAGTTAACTCTTTCTTTTCTTTTCCTTGATTGGTGATCCTCATAAAATATTGTGTAAGGACCATTACAATTTGACTCTATTCCTTTGCATATGAGAAGAATATAAGAGTCTTTGCAAAATCCCCATGCGCTAAACTTGGTCTTCTCTTGAAACTTTTGTGCACACACTTTGGTTGGAGTCACTTATCTTAGCTACTAAGTATTCATATTCTTTTAGTTTTGTACACATATGGGCCTAGCCTTGTCTCTCTCTGATTTAATATTTTTCACACATTATCCTCCATCATCCAACATTTTATTTAGGAGTATCTCTACCAAGAGATTAGGTTTGGAAATTCCATCCTCTTGGTCGAGTGGTACTCTTTACGTGAGGTTGGCCTCCTCGGAAAATATCATTTGCATAGGTTCATGGCCTTAATATCCATAGTCGTGTGCTTCTAGAGAAGGTCCCTACTCATCTTTTTTTATATTACAAAATTTATATTTAAATCCTTTAGTTCCTTATTCAATTTGTTTATTTGGGTTGTTTGGGCTCTTAGGTCGGCGTTATCCGACATGTTCTAGCACCTGACAACCTCTCTAGCTATTTTGAGGAGCGTGTCACCGGTCTATGTCTTTATCATTTTATAACCATCCACGAAGGCTATCTTTAGTCCTCATGTGACATTTGTTAGTGGTGCATGTAGGTTATAAGATGGAACTTCAAATTTTGGATCATATGTGCATATGTCCATAAAAAATGACACTAACTTTCCTATCTTTGAGGTTGTGTTAGTGGGTTTCATATGTTCCCAAAAGAAAAACCTTGATTCTTTCTTCCCATTTTGGGCCCGATATGAGTGTTTGTGTTGGATTGTCTTCACTTAATGTCTCATCCTCCTCTTCCATCTCAGGTCCCTTCTCCTTTCCCTTATCTTTAGCATGATCTTCATGTCTTTCATTATCTTTTTCTTGTGCACAAACTTCATTTTGTGCTTCATCATTCTCTCTTTCTTCCAATTTGATGATCATTGGGGGTCATTTGGAGGTGAGATATGTACTACATTATAATTTTTGTGCCTTAACCCTCATTCCCCTTAGCTCCATCATTTAAAAATTTTGAGGTGGAGTAGGTTCCCTTAGTAGGGTTTTTGACTCATTACTTTTCCACTTCACCTTTATCTTTCTCAAGCGTTATGCACCCAAATTATTCATTTTTTTCTATTTCTCTACCTTACATAAGTTGTACTAGTGCGTGCATCTATAAATATTGCTCTAACCTCTCTTCTTTTGAAACATGTTTAGATTTGCTCACCAATTACTCTACATGACTTTGTATTTCTACTTTTCTTAAGTTTTAACATGTTCCCTTTTTATGCATCATTTTTTCTCCTCTATGTATCAAGTTGGATCTCATCTTAATCATTTTATTCTTGTTCTTCTTCTCCCTCGCTAACATTCTTAGGTACCCTACATGGCACATTCAAGAGTTTGGTTCTCTTTGGATTCGCTTGATTAACCCCTTTGTTAGGGCCACGCAACACCTCATCTTACTCTTCACCTTTTGGTTCCCAACCTCATCCTTCCTTTTGGGCTTTAAGTAATAATCAATCTAAGACGCTTTATTATTCACCACAATCATTTTTGTGGGGTGATGTCACAAAGATCAATCTCTTATTTCTCTACGTACATGCTCTTCCCAAAAGATACATAAGTTGTTAAAGTAGATGGGTGTATATATCTATGGGTGTTACATAAAGATCAATCATTACAACATTTTAATATAATTTATGAATTGGAAAAATAACTTGAAAGTGAACCCAAAAGGGAGCTTGGCCCATGATGACATGTTTTTTCTGGTCAATGTGATATGTGTGAGGGAGTAAAGTCGCATAACCTTGAATTGAGTATGTCCCTTCATCTATACGGGATGAGCTTGGTGATTAAGAAATTATAGAATTTATAAATGCCTAAATTTGATTGCAATGTAGCAGTAAATAAATAAGCAATGAAGTATATAATTTGACCCAAGAAAAATAAGCTAGAAATTATGAAACCCTAGTTGCAAAGAGGAGATAAGAAAACTTAGTTGATTCAAAAATAAATATGGATTGTGCCAAAGTGACGAACTGATTATGAGAGGGGAAATTATCACACCGAAACCCGAGAAAATTATGCAACCGCAAGATCTACCTAGGCTGGGGCGCTGGAATGGGTCGGGCGCATGTGGGCACTACGAGACTGTTTTGGGCGCATGTGACTACTCAGAACCTCATAAAACCTCCTTTAGAGGGTCACGAGATACTCATTATCCTTTTTTACTGTTGTTAGTATGTCTCATCAAGTTTTCTGATGTCGCATGTAACCTATAATGAAGAAATGACCTACAAAACCCTTAAAAGCACATCAAATCCTAAAAAGAAAATAATACAAATGAGGGGTCGTATTGTCCTCGGTTGTCAAACAAGTGAAATTATGATGGTGATCGCTGGACTAAATCTCAAACCCAATGTAGTTATAAGTGTGTGTGAAGATATTGTACCCTAGGTGGCTCTTGTGCACGTCACACTTGATATCGAGCAATATCTAGATGTAGAAAATGTAGATATATGTGTGCATGAAAGAATGAACTTCCCCTCCTATGAAGTGTATGAAGAATAATGTATTCCCTTGCCCCTTGTGTGGACATTATATGGATGTTTGAATGTTCTTAATAACATATTTAGATGCAACCTTAGGTGATGATAGTTAATTCTTAGTACTTGGTCCTTTATTATGGTCACATAAATTTATATTTGTATGATTCCTTGCTTGAATTTCATAAATAACCTTGAAAAAGATGACTAACAAAAATATAATATGCCTAAATGGAAAGAAAGGGCCCATAAGATGTTATCAAAGTACAAAGAGGTTAGGGGTGCCCAAAGGGGATGGGGGCACTGTTGGCGACGTCCTAAGCGGGCGGTGGTGTCTAGAGTGAGAAATGTCAAAGTGTGAAAAGACATATTGGGCTAGAAGGAGTGTAAGATCAATAGAGGCAATAGAAAGAAAACAAATATGGCCAAAGACATGGGTTAATTAGTACTTTTCTTACTTAGGAATCATATAAATAGTAGTATGTGATCAAGACTAGATAGATACCCAAAGTGTGTGATTTAGTGTCTACATTTTCCCCCACTTTATGTTTTTGAGTGAATGTTGATAACATAAAGTAGATAAGAGATGCATACCTGATAACCATGTAGATTGATGGCAAAAATCATGCCGAGAGACAAGGAAAAGCGTGGAGTGATAAAAATATGAAGCATGGAAACTAGAGAAGAGGAAGTGAAAAATAAGTGATGATAATGATGATGACCCTAGGGAAAGAGCGTATGTGTATATTTCATGATTGTACTTTTTTTTATGTCGATTGGTGTTTTGATGATGTGTGATGATGTGACTACCACTTCCCATAAGGATGGACCTGCAAAAGAGAAGAATGAACAAGTAGTCAAATATGCGTATATATGATCAAAATGTGTAAAAATGTGTAAGAAAAAATGAAAAAGGAACTTGTGCACCTAATTTGTGATGAGTAAAAAGGTGTAGAAAGGATCCTGAAGATGATGTAAAAGAACAATTTTTTGGGTGATCTCATGCCATTTACGTTGACTAGGAGTTTTTGGGTGATCTCACGCCAAGACATGGAAGAATTGTAGGGATAAAAATCTCGTGTTATTCTCCAACCTTTAATTGCTTACTAGATTATGAACACTATTATAGATGGTGTGTAAAAATTTGATCTGTTTCAAACATTTTTGATCCAACGAAAGTAGAAAATATTGTGTAGTGCATGCATGCTAAGTCTTTGAAGAATTGTTGTCATGTAAATCCATTGTGTGAAGTGTTGAGAAATGTGTTGAAAAAAAAATTTGTGTAGTTGCCCCCTAGTCACAGGGTGTCTAAGAAGGGTCGGGGATGCCCAGTGCCCTACTATCCGGGTCTGGGCAGGCATTGGTGATTGTGTTGTCTTGATGACCCAAGTTAGGATCTTTGTCATTATTGTGATTGATAATTATGTTGTACCAGTATTGAACTGTGTTGAATTGTTATTGTGAATGCTGTTGTGTGGGGTGACGATTCACCCGATAGATTCCCCCTCATTTGGGGTGCATGTGACATTATTGAGGAGTATGCGGCCCAAAGGAGGACCGACCATTGTGCTAAAAATGATGCCTTGTAGGGGTGAGGGAGTATGCTTGGTAGAAACCAAGGCACACAAAAACAAAATGGCTAGGAGACAAGTGTTATTACAAGCAAGATAAACATGCACATAAAATACAATGTGTAAGCTAAGCATGTAAAAAAAGACAATGTAAACACACAAGAAGACAAAGTAGACTGTGAAAAGTGGGTTTCAAACATAGGACATCAATCACGATGTTGCAAGACAACCAAGGCCACACGGTGGCGAAAGCATATAGATAATCAGAGAACAAGCAATACATAGGCCAAACCCCACAAATAATGGCATGCAATGACAAGCGAGACAGAAAATAGTAAGTAATGTAACAGACATCCATAAAAGTAAATAGATCTGCAAGACAAATGTTACACATGAAGCACCCATTAGCATGTAAGAAAGATAGAAAGTATGTCAAAGCATGGATAATCGATATATAGTAATGTGCTATGAAAAATGAAACAATAACACATGTAGTGTGTACAAAAGTGGATGCCCTCAAGATTTGTTGTGGAATTGGTATGAGGTACTACACCAAACATCCATGTTATGTGTAAAGATCTGTGTAAATATTGCGATCAAAACTAGAAGGCAAGTGAACGTGAATGTGTGTATAGAAATATAATGACATATAAAATATCTTACTAGCATGTGTAATAGAGTGTATATGCAAGCATGAGTAAGCAAGAGTAAATGCGACCAAGATATGTAATATGATTTGGATGAAATGGAATGGAATGCAGATTGAATGATAGGAGCATCATTCCCCTTGAGTGAATGTGAATGAGTATGCATGTGATGAGGTTCATTTATAAATTCCCCCTCAGTAGTTGAGAATGAACCATAGAACAAGAGTGTGTCATCATGGGAAATGGTTTGAATTAGAAAGATATGATAGTCAAAGCATAAAGCGTAGAGAGTGCATGAGTGAGTGAGTGTGTGAGTGAGGTGAGGTTCATGTGTATAGTATGCCCTCAATATTAAAGTGTGAACCAAAGCATGAGAGTGCGTCATCGGGTAATGAGTGTTTTTATGCGTAGTATTGCTTAAAATTCATAACATTGAGTGATTTTTTAAGTGGCTTGCCCAAGAGAGTGGCAAGGTGATAGACGTTATCGCCCCAAGCTTGTCGGTAATAATATACGGATTAATCCAATTGGGCTTGAATTTTCCTTTTAGAGGAGCATCAGCGTTCATGTTTTTCTGATTTTATTTTAACACAAGATCACCCACATTGAACTCGTGGGGACAATTTTTGTGATTATATGCTTGGGTGATGTGAGATTGATAGGAACGAATATGCTCCAGAGATTGTATGCAGAGAGAGTCAAGTATTTCTAGCTCATGTAAGTGTTTTCACAATACTCATTGTCTTGAAGTATGCCTTTGAGTGAAACACATAAAGATGGTATCTCGAGTTCTAATGGGATGACAACCTTAGTACCGTAGACTAGTGAAAAGGGTGTGTCATTAGTGGGCGTACACACACTAGTACGGTAAGCCAAAAAGATATATAAGAGTTAATTATGCTAGTCATCATCACTACAAGCAAGCAATAGTATTGCGTAATATTTTGACAATAGTCTTATTGGTGGCCTCAACTTGGCCATTTCCCTATGGGTAATAAGGAGTAGAGAATGATTGTTTAATTTTGAATTTTGTGAAAAACCTTTTAACATCCTTATTTTTGAAAGAAGACCCATTATCAGTGATAATGGCAGAGGGAATGCCGAAGCGTGTAATGATGTGAGTAGTGATGAAATCACAAATATCATAACCAAGTGATGGTGCGTAGTGGGGATGCTTCAACCCATTTAGTAAAATATTCTGTGGCGGTAATAATAAACTTGTGTCCATCATCCGATTAGGATTGATCATGCCAATAAGATCAAAAGCCCCATAGAGAAAATGGCCATGTTGGTGCAATCGATTAGAGATCATATGTAGGCGCATGGTGAGTATTTTTGTGCTTTTGGAATTTATCGGGTGTAGCATATTTGAAGGAAATCTTGTTCCATGGTAGGCCAATAATAGCCCTGTCGTAATAGCTTTGTGTGACATGGATTTTTCTAGAGAAGTGGCCACCACATAGGTTGTCATGTATCTGAGAGATAGTGGTAGGGATGTCGTGAAGTCCCAAACATCATAACAGATGGTCATCAAATGCACGTTTAAATAATTATGCCCCAATGATGACATAAAGGGTGGCCTCACTTTGTAATCGAAGAGCTTCATGAGGTTGTAGGCCATTGGGAATGGTTTTCGATAAAGAAATTTGTAAATTGGAGTGAACCATTTGGGGTTGTCATGACTACACATGATGGCACAAGCTACTAGTGGTAAGGTAGAAGTGGAAGGTTATAGTAAGTTCCAAATAATGAACCTTACCTACTCATCGGTGATGTCTGAGGGATAAATGATTCCGCACTAGCCATCGCATCCACATGTTGGTTATATTTATGGGGGATGGATGCAAGAGAGTAGGACTCAAATGTAGCTAAGAGATCCTTAACAAGTGCATTATATGGAATCAAGTGCTTCTCTTTTGTGTGATATGTGTCATTAACTTGATTAATAATGAGTTATGAATCACTGTGTATGCAGATATGTCAAATAAGGAGATTTTTTAGTAGTAGTGAGGTTGAGAATGAGGCTTCATACTCAGTAATGTTATTAGTATGCAGGAAGAAAACCTAAGCGATATGCAAAGGGGAGAGGATCACCATGTGGAGTGATGAAGACTATCCCAGCCCCCCACCAGAGTGACAATGAGATCCATCAAAATACATGGTCCAAGTATCAAATTTGATGGCATAAGTAGTGAAATCATCGTGAAAGGAATCAGAGACAAGTGATGCATCAGGAAGAGGTGCTTCAGCTAGTTGATCTGCAATGACTTGGCCTTTGATATTTTTTTGTGGAATGAATTTGAATCAAATTTGGTGAGTAGCATGAACCAATGTGCTAGACATCCTAAAAGATGTGTGTGGGACAAGAGGTATCGTAATGGATCAAATTTGGTAATAATATGGACCTCATTGTTAAGAAGGTAATGGTGCAACTTGTCTACTACAAAGACAAGACCAAGGCATAGTTTTTCAATATAACTATATTTGCATTCGTAAGAAAACAAAGTCGAATGATATAATAGACAACCTTTCACATTAAAAATCATCATGTTGTGATAGAGGGCTCCTAAAGCATGAAATGTAGCAAAAATATATAGCAAGAAAGGTCACTCAACCACATGAGGGACCAGGACTAGTGGATTTAAGAGGTATGTTTTAATAGCGTCAAATGCTTTTTAGCAATGATCATCCCAGAAAAATGAGTATCTTTCTTCATCAAACATGTGAATGGTTGGGTTTTATCAAGCAAGTTGTGTAATAAATCATCGAATAGCTTGAATTTTCTCTTGTAATGAGCGTAATTGACATAAATTTTGAGGTGGAGGCATGTCATAATGGCCTTGATTTTATTGGGGTCGATTTCAATACCTCATTGTGAAATAATGTATCCAAGGAGATTTCTAGTTGTGACTCCAAAAACACACTTCTTTGGATTTAAGCGTACATTATACTATCGTAAATGTTCAAAGAGTGTGCAAAGATCTTGAGCATGTGTAGAATGATGGTAAGATTTAGCAAGTATATCATCAACATAGTCTTCAAGGATCTTGTGAATATAGTCATGAAATATGTGCGTCATTGCACGCTGATAGATGGCCCTGGCATTTTTAAGGCCAAAGGGCATGATAGTGTAACAAAATGTTCCCCATGGTGTAGTAAATGAATTTTTTTCTTGATCATTGGATTTATTTTAATTTGGTTGTACCAGCAAATCCATCCATGAAAGAAAGAATATCATACCCGACTGTGGAATCAACAATGGCATCAATGTGTGGTAAAGGAAAACTATCTTTGGAAAAGCTTTGTTTAAATCATGAAATTTTATGCAACAGTGGACCCGGCCATCCGGGTTCATAACGGGCACAATATTAGACACCCACTCGGGATAATCGATGGCACGAATAAAGCCAACATCTAGTAGTTGTATTTCTTCTTTTACTAGGAGTGTAACCTTTGGGTACATTTTTGATTTCTATTGAACAGGATTTACACGGGATTAAGAACGATGTTATGCATGGTGATAAATGGATCAATACCAAGCATGTCATTATAATCCATTGTGAATATGTTTGAAAATTCTTGGAGAACTTGTTGATATCTTTTTTCATGAGGTGAGAGAGAAAACTAATAAAAATATTCATGAGTTATCGAAGTTCGATAGGTTATATTAAATAGTATCCTCATTAAGAATGGTTGACCAATTCTCAATATATGGGTTAGTAGGGATAGTAAGAGGATGGTAGTGTTAGTAAGTGTATTAGACTCTCCAAAGTAAGCAATATCATTAAGAAATCATGGAGAATGCTTCTTATGATAGAAAGAAGAGAGGTGATCATAAACCTCCATGTATTCCAAAATAGATTCATCATCAACAAAAGTGTCTAAATTATCCCAAGGGTAGGAGTGGAATCGTTGATGAGGTCCGGATATACCAAAGGAAGCAAAGAAGTATGTAAAGAGAAATATAATCTTCCTAAGAGGGTATAGCCAGGAGATGATATATCCCAATCCAAGCTTGTTAGATTGAGTAGGTATAGCCCATGTCTTTGTGACTCCTTGTCTTTGTGGGCCTAAGCCATTACTAGAAAAACCATAATGGAGAAAATATTTATATCCAAGACCATATTTGGAAAAATATGGGTCAAAGAACTAGGAGCAGCAACATAATGCTCAATATAATTACAATAGGTGAATAAATGGTGATGGTTGGAACATCATAGAAAACTCCTTGATAGAGGAATTTAAGCCACGTATGAAGAGTGGAGGGGACCACATGCATGGCATGGATCCAAGGCTACCAAGAAGAATAATATTATAATTAAGGTTGTTGGGCATTACATGGCATGGAATGGGAAATGTACATGGCCTAATAGTGATAGGGAGTATGATAGTACCTAATACCCGTTTGGGATATTATAAAATCCATGAATAAAGATGGATGAAGGATCCAAAGAGGCTTCAGAAAGACCCAATTGATGGAGAAAATCAATATTACAAATATTGAGTCCCAAACCATTATCAACTAAAGCACACTTAACCCCAATATTATTGATACAAACTTGAATATACAAAAGGGGGTTGTGGTCTAACATTGCTTGAGAAGGAAACTCAGTGGATGTGAAAGTAATGTTATCTTCATTGAGAGATAAAGCAAAAGTAAACTTATGATACACATATTTTGAGGTATGAGGATGGTATGAGGATGAATAGGATAAGTGTATTGATAAAATCAAGATGGTCCTACAAGAATGCATGAATGGAGACTTCCATGATGATAAACCCCTAAAGAAGAAAGAGGGAACTAAAGAGATGAATCTCTACAAATGTTTGATTGTGTTGGGTTCACCAAATGATTAAGAAAATATAGAATTTATAAATGCTTCAATCTAATTGCAATGTAGTAGTAAATAAATAAGCAATGAAGTATAGAATTTGACCCAAGCAAAATAAGCTAGAAATTATGAAACCTTATTTGCAAAGAGGAGATAAGAAAACTTAGTTGATTCACAAATACATTTGGATTGTCTTTGAAGTGACGAATTGATGAACAGATAGGGGAAATTGTCACACTGAAACCCATAAAATTGTGTGATCACAAGATCTACTTGGATTAGGTCACCTAGAATGGTTAGGGGCACCTACGGGAACTACGAGACCTCTGCTGGGTGTCTATGACTACTCAGAACCTCATAAAACCTCCTCTAGAGGGTCATAAGATACTCATTGTCCTTCATTGTCTGTTGTTATTATGTTGCATCAATTTCTTTGATGTCGCATGTAACTGCAATGAAGAAATGACCTACAAAACCCTCAAAAGTGCATCAAATCCTAAAAATAAAATAATGCAAATGAGAGGTCAGACTGTCCTCGTCTCTCAAACAATTGAACTTACGATTTGAGCATTACACTACATCTTAGAGCCAATGCGTATTCTATGTGTGTGTGTGTGTGTGAAGATATTGTGCCCTAGGCAGCTCTTGTGTGCATCGCACTTGATAGCGAGCAATGGCCTAGATGTATAAAATGTAAATAGATGTGTGCATGAAAGAATGAACTTCCCCTCCTATGAAGTGTATGTAGAATAATGCAGTCCCTTTCCCTTGTATGGATGTTATATGGATGCTTGAATGCTCTTGATAATGTCTTTAGATGTAACCTTAGGTGGTGATAGCTAATGTTTAGTGCTTGGTCCTTTATTATGGTCACATAACTTTATATTTATATGATTCCCTTGCTTTAATTTCATAATTAACCTCGAAAAGGCCGATTACCAAAAAGATAAGATTCCCAAACAACTAAAAAGGACCCAAAAGATGTAAGCAAAGTAAAAAGAGGTCACGGGTGCCCGGAGGGGACAGGACGCGCTGCACCAGCATCTGGATGGGCGTTGGTTTCTAGAGTGAGAAATCTCAAAGTGTGAAAATACAAACTGGGCTAGAAGGAGTGTAAGATCAACAAAGGAAAAATAAAGAAAGTAAAGATGGCCAAAGATGTAACACCCGCTAAAATGACCACTCGAGACCCAAGAACAACCTAGGTTTAGATAGAAAAATTATGGAAAAAAAATCTTTAAAAGCGTGACCACTACCAGGCTTTCAAGCAACGGTTGTCACAAATGCAAGGATTCAAGTCCATTATAATTTAATAAATGAACTTTTCAGGTTGTAACAATCATTAGAGTTCATATTACAAAATTAATGAGGGTGATTAATCCAACATAGTTAAATTTCTCTTAGGAGTTAACTTAATAAGTAATTAAATTAACATTATAGTTTAATATTCTTTAATCAAATTTTAGAGGGTCAAAGGGGCCAAAGGAATTAAATTCTACCGAGGTCCAAACAATAAACAAGGTTCTTATTTGCATGGGATATAAAAACATTTCCTTATCCCCTAACGTGACCTCTATAAGGTCAACCCATGCTCTAGAGTTAAATATTTAAGTTGATAAGGGGTAATTTCCCACTTACCCACTCTCAGACTCATCTTTGCACTTAAATCTCATTTTCACATATTTAACGCATTTAATATTTCCTACAAACACCTCCATTAGATAGGAAATTCCTTCCCCTTTCTAATGATATAAATAAGTCCTCCTAACTCTTCATATTTAATAAGTTATAGGCCGGCAGCCACAGGAAAGAAAATTTTCCCAAAGGCGGGCTTGCGGGCCTAGGGAAGAACATTTGTCCAAAGGTGGGACTGCGGACCTAGGGAAGAAAATTTTCCCAAAGGTGGTCCTGTGGGCCTAGGGAAGAAAATTTTCCCTAAAGGCGGGCCAGCGGGCCCAGGAAGAAAATTTTCCCTAAAGGCGGGCCTGCGGGCCTGGGGAAGAAAATTTTCCTAAGCCGCAAGGGACACGTGGCACGTTGATAAGCCCTCGTGGGAAGGTGGGTCGTCAAAGGTAATTTGGATTTTAACTCTTTTTTTCTTGAAAGGGAAAAAAGCTTCAAAAACCCCTGTGCCTCTGCCAATGCCTAGAGATGCCATGTGTCATGCCCAAAGTGACAGACAAGGAAGCGGACCGACGGGGAGACTTAAGATTTTTTGCCCTTTTTTAAAAGGGTAAAGTTTGAAAGTGTGGGCCCGCGTACCTACGGAGGAATTTTTCCTAAAAGTGAATTAGCGAGGATGCGGTGGCATGGAGGAATTTGTGACTTTTTTAAAAAAAATGCAAAAAGTGCCCTAAGTAATTTTTCAAGCCCCCGTGGTCCGATTTACAAAAATTTCCCTCTCTTGTTTTTAAAACTAAGTGAAGTGTTCTACTGTGGAGATAAATATCTTCACTAGAGCATGCGTTACAAAGTTTCTGGAATATACAGCAATCGTTATTAGAGCAAGGGGGAACCGACATCGGTTACCCAAGACCCAAGATCGGTCATGCGGGACCGACATCGATCAGAGCAAGTAGGAACTAGTCGCAGTTAAGGCTAACCGAGCGTTGGTTACTTGTGCGATGATGTTTTAATTAACTCTCGGGAATTAAATCTATCTTTAGCATTAAAGTAGATTTATTGGATGTAATCACATGGAAAAGTGCCCTAAGTTTATATACGCCTATATAAGCATGAAAGTTAGGGTTTAGAAGGAGAGTTAAGAGAAGGATTGAATTAGATCCTTGATTCTCCTAGATTGTGAGGATGAAGAAGAAGAAGAGAAAGAAATAACAGGTTACATGAAGACAAGTCTCCATGGGGAGAAGCTGAACAGAAGGAAAGTGTAGGTACACTATTGGTGAGAAGATGGCACTGTATTTCCTTTGTATTGTTTAGTCTCATGTAATGGCTTGCATAGTATGCAAAGCACTTAGGGTTTCTTCTTGTTAGATCCACAGGTTGTTGTGAGATCTTGTTATTTCTCATTCTTGTAGATCCACATGTAGTGAGATCTTGTATTACAGATCCATGTGATCAAGCTTAGTTGCATAATGGCAGATGCAGGGTAGCTTCAGGTATGTGAGATCTGGTGGTGTTTCAGAGGCACGGTTGTAGTGCACTCAGGTAGATCTGGTTAGAGATCTGGAGGAGACACAAGTGGTGGTATGGAGGCACGGTTTAGTGTACTCAGGAAGATCCGGCTGGAGGTCTGGGAGGAGGAGATACTCTTGTAGAGATACATGTACTCTTGTGCAGAAGAGTTGGTTTGTAATCTCTTGTTATGTTATATATATGAGATCTCTATCTTTGGTGGATGTAGCCCACATTGGGTGAACCACGGTACATGCTTGTTATGTGTGTGTACTTTTGTGTGATTTGGATTATTCTAGTCTATACTTCCCTTTCTTGTAGATTTTTGGGATTATTAGATCCGTATTTACATGTTTGAATTTGATATTCTATAGTTGCAAATGTTTCCATGTAGACCCATCCCCAACAACTGGTATCAGAGCGATGGATTTAGTTTTTAGAGCAAGGGTTTGCTTCATGGTTTTGTTAGTAGTTATTACTGACATGTATGAGAGCAGGGTTTATTTTTCTTGATGTGAAAATCACAGGAAGAGATTAAATCTCAAGTGGGAGCTAGAAGTGTAAGGTTGTTAGAGAACACAGTGACCGGCGTCGATTAAGTGGCAACCGGCGTCGGCAGTGTGAGACCGTGGTCGGTTATTGAGGACCGTGGTCGGTTACAGGGTGACTATGGTCGGTTACTGAGTAACCTGGTTATAAACAGAAAATCACATATCTGAAGAAATGAAGAGATGCATGGAATGTATCTTGTTTTTGAGGTGTCCCTGGTTCTTAGAGGCACAAGCATGTTGGTCAGATTGCAGATCCGGATTATTGAGGTATGCATTCTTGGTGTAGTTAGATGCACGGGATTTGGTAGAGAGGCAGTAGCATAGAATGAAGATGGGGCTTCCATCAGAGAAGCATGTACTTCAATTGAAGATGTAGTTAAGTATCTTGGTGTTGGTAAGGTGATGTATTTCATCTTGATGCAATTTATTGCATGGATTTGTTGTATTGTTTTTGTACAAGATTTGGATGCTTCTTGAAATGACTGGCTCAACTCAACTATCGGCTTTGGTCAAAGTAGGCACCTGGTGTGGTGTGTTATGCCAAATTGTGTGGTGTTGGGTTCGTTCCAGCAACATTGACATCGGTTTGAGAACCGAGGTCGGTCACAGAGGAACCGATACTGGTCAGCTAACCATGGTTGGTTAGGGGATGACCGTGGTTGGTCTTTGTGGCAACTTATATGTACAGGGTTTTTGTAGCAAGAGAGGGAAGATGGTTCTTTGTCTGGTTTGGAGGATCGAGTTTCTTGCATAGAGTGTACATGGCAGAGACGGTGTAGATCACTTCATGGTTTGGATCAAGAAAGAGGACGAGTTGGCTCGGTTAGTCCATTGAGACTTTGAGTCAAGTATCTCTATATGGTTCATGTTTTATTTATTTCATTTGGAGCAATTGATATTATGTTTGGATTGTGTGCACAAATTTACACCATGGTTTCTTGGTGTTGTTTGAATTTTATTTCCCGGTTGTGTGGAATCTTGAGGACAAGGGTTTCTAGTCTAAGGATGAGATCCTTAATGAAAATTCATGGTTAGACACAGTTGTAGGTAACGAGAGATGTTGAGTACATACGGATGGAAAGAAGGTGATTCACCTACTTCACAAGAAGTCCAAACTTCTATGATGTAGAAGTATTCTCAGAGAAGAAAGGGAATCAATTTTATAGTTCTTTCATCTGGTTTTATTTTCTCACTGACATATTATCTTTTGAGCTTGGTGTTAGAGGCAGTGCAGGGAATTTCATTTTCAGTGGAAGCAAGTCATGGTTGTTGGCATTGCAGGATTGGATACATGATGCACATGCAGAGTGAGGGAGATTGCTACTATTTAAAGTGGCAGATGCACTAGTTGGTTTTGGAGGACAATCACGAATTTGTAGGTATATTGAGTTTATTGCTTTGTGATGTCACTTCTGGTTTATTTTGTGGTGCCTGGATATCCCTACAGTTGATGGTTAGATTCAGCTGGGTGAAGATGATAGAGCAATTTTTTAGAGTTTTAAGGGTTAAAGGAGAAAATATGACTGTTACAGAGACCGGTGTCGGTTAAGATTAACCGTGGTCGGTCATCTAGTAACCATGGTTGGTCAGGAAGTGACCGGTGTCGGTTAGGGGAAACCGTGGTTGGTTTGGTCACAGGTTTAACAGTAGTGTTTATTTACCATTTTTAGATGGTGCCCTTGTTTTTCTTTCATCTTGGTTGATTGTGCAGAGTATGTTGATGACATGTATCTTTGGTATTTGCACTATTTATTAGTAGCATGGTTTAGCATGGTTATTTTTATTGACATTGATGAGCACAAGATTTATATTCAGCTTTTGGAGTTAGTCGGTGATAGACTTGGAACTTCTGGAGAGCTGGTGATATGGATGGATGTATAGGTGAGTTTATACATGTGGATAGATTCAGTTTTGTGAGTCTATGATGATGCAAATGTTTGATTTGCACATGGATTCCTATGAGCACAGTTTATATGCCTTGAGCATGAATAGGGGATGTTTGTATTTCCTATTATTACTATGTTACTCCTTGATAGGAATGTTATCTACAGATGGTTGTCTTGGACATGCTAGTTGTTTATGTAGAGTTGGATTTCTGATTGTAGTGTTTGGATTCTATTGAGTTATGCTAGGTTTGTGGATTAATCACCCCTTTGTTGCAGTAGAACTCATGTGGGTTGTCTTTACCCAGGATCTTGTTTTGCTTTTGCATATTCCAGTTTGACTTGTCTTGGTTAGTTGCATTGGTGGTTGCATGGAGACATGGATAGATGGATGGAGAACATGGTTGGTTTTATAGGTATGGCTACGGATGCGATTGAGGCTCAGAACTTTGGTTTGAGTGGGATCTCTTGCAGGTGTGTTAGTCATGATGGCTTGTTGCATAAGGATCTTGGTTGGCTTGTTTTCCTAATACCAATAATTGGTATGGTGTTATGATTTAGTGGGAGCTTGAGGCTTGGTGTCACGGATCAGTTGTAGCTTTGTGCAGGTTTGGTAAGTCATGGTTTTATCTTCTTTGGTTTTGAGAAGATATTTTGATCTTCCTAGTTTTATTTCTGAGAGAATTGTTGAAGGAAAGAATAGATGGTCTTCATGGTGTGTAGAGGATGGTGATGTACAGGTACAGGTACAAAGGTTCAGCAATTTATCTCCAAGTGGGAGATTGTTAGGTTGTGGAGATAAATATCTTCATTAGAGCATGTGTTACAAAGTTGTTGGAATATACAACAACCGTCATTAGAAGTAAAGGGGACCAGCATCAGCTATCCATGGACCGACATCGGTCAGAGCAAGTAGGAACTGCGCATGATTAAGGCTAACGGCATCGGTTACTGTGCGATGATGTTTTAATTAACTCTTGGGAATTAAATCTATCTTTAGCATTAAAGTAGATTTATTGGATGTAATCACATGACAAAGTTCCCTAAGTTTATATACGCCTATATAAGCATGAAATTTAGGGTTTAGAAGGAGAGTTAAGAGAAGGATTGAATTAGATCCTTGATTCTCCTAGATTGTGAGGATGAAGAAGAAGAAGAGAAAGAAAGAACATGTTACATGAAGACAAGTCTCCATGGGGAGAAGTTGAACAGAAGGAAAGTGCAGGTACACTATTGGTGAGAAGATGGCAATGTATTTCCTTTGTATTGTTTATTCTCATGTAATGGCTTGCATAGTATGCAAAGCACTTAGGGTTTCTTCTTGTTAGATCCACAGGTTGTTGTGAGATCTTGTTATTGCTCATTCTTATAGATCCACATGTAGTGAGATCTTGTATTGTAGATCCATGTGTTCAAGCTTAGTTACACGGTGGCGAGATGCGAGGGTAGCTTGGGTATGTGAGATCTGGTGGTGTTTCAGAGGCACGGTTTTAGTGCACTCAGGTAGATCTAGTTAGAGATCTGGAGGAGACACAGGTGGTGGTATGGAGGCACGGTTCAGTGTACTCAGGCAGATCCGGCTAGAGGTCTCGGAGGATGAGATACTCTTGTAGAGATACATGTACTCTTATGTAGAAGATTTGGTTTGTAATCTCTTGTTATGTTATATATATGAGATCTCTATATTTGGTGGACATAGCCCACATTGGGTGAACCACGGTACATGCTTGTTATGTGTGTGTACTTTTGTGTGATTTGGATTATTCTAGTTTATACTTCCATTGCTGTAGATTTTGTGGGGATTATTAGATCCGTATTTGCATGTTTGAATTTGATATTCTATAGTTGTAAATGTTTCGCATAGCCCCATCCCCAACAAGTCACAAATGTTTGAATTTGTGACTTTTTACTTTTTTTTGCAAAAAGTGCCCTAAGTAATTTTCGGGCCCATGGGTCGATTTACAAAAATTTCCCTCTCTTGTTTTTTAAAACTAAGCAAAGTAAAAACTTTAGAAGGCCATAACTTTCGATTGGAAGCTCAGATTTGGGAAAATGAGGATTTTTGGAAAGGGCTCGAACTCCTCTTTGCAAAGGAAACATCAAAATTCATTTTTGACAAACTTAGGTGGGTGAATTTTAAGAAAACATCTTTCCTTCCATTTAAATGTGAACTAGACTTTTTAACTTAATAGAATTAATTTGATCCGCCATTCTTTCTTCTTCAACATGCCAAACAAACATGGAGAAATGCACTTGATAGAATTTGGATGGATTTGCAAGGATTAATTGATTATGGTTGGGATTTCAAAATGGATTTATTTCCTTTCTCCTTTCTCGGTAAAGGTGTTCCTCTGCCTCTAGCTTGATTTATAAAGTTCTAAGTAAATTTCTTGAGCAATACAAACTATTTTGGGATGCGTTTTGATCATCCTTAGTTCATTTTAAGTTTTCATTTTGTCTTTCATATATATATATATATATATATGGGTATATATATATATATATATATATATATATATATATATATATATATATATATATATATATATATATATATATATATATATATATATATATATATTTGACATTTATTGTAGGTTTGAAACAATCTAATAGAGATCCATGTATTTCAACTGGATATTTATCTATTTCATTTGCCATGCTTTAAACATTTAAGTTCATTCCATTCTAAATTTACAATGTTCAACTTTCCTTCAATCAATATGTGAAAAGCAAGAATGTAATTCTATTTTCAAAACGTGCATTTCGAATGAAACAGAGAAATGTAATATTTCTTCATACGTATTATTTTTTTCAAATAGAGATTTCACAATATATTTCAAACACATATTTCAAATGAAAACCATATCATTTGTGGTAATTAAAACAACTTCTATTGAACTCCAATAATTCTTTTACAACTTCCTTTTTCATTCATCAAATACAACTTACAAAATATACATCTCTCACATTCAAATGTAGGTTCCATTTCCAAAACATAGCAACTTTCCACCACAAATATTATTACAATGCCATCCACTTGAAGTGGGAAATTTCACAATAAGGAACCCAAGGAGAAACTGCAAAATTTGTCTTCATCCTCAGCTCCAGAACAACAATAAGAAGATCCACCATATATCTTTTGATCACAACAAAGGAGGAGAGGAAACGCTCTCCACCCAACCAAGAATTCTAATGAAGAGGAGAATTCATCCTCCTCATTGGCCCCGAGCCCCAACCACAAGGCAATAATAAATGTATTTCAATTCATGGCAACAAACTAGGCTTCCACAACACAAAAATTGTTCTCACAAATAGAACACAACCCAAATACATATTGCAGTTTGTAACCACAAGAAGAAGAACAAACAATACTCGAGCTTCATCATGCATAAGCCAAAGGAGCAAGACCTATGGGGGAAGCTGCTTATACCTCTGAATGGAGAAATGGGTGTCCACCTTAAGATAAACCATATATATATATATATATATATATATATATATATATATCATTTCAAAACCCCTACATTCTTTTATGCCTCCCAAGTACCCCTTATACCTCCCATTCTCTTATGCCTCCCCACACTCTTATGGCACCCAAAAGCGAGTAAAAAATTGCAAGCTATTTATTTTACAAGGTGGAACCCAATCCCAAACTCCCTCCACAATAACACTTATAACTCCCCAAAAATTTTATGCCTCCCCACAAGAGATCCCCATAGTCTTCTCCTACACCATACCTAGGCAATCTACCCAACTAGCCAACAACATACCAAAAATATTCAAAACATTTACATATGCGAGAAAATAAAAAGAACACATTTTAAAAGAGTCAAGCTCCTCTCCATGATAGAGCTTAATCCAAAAGATCAACAAAATCTTCCTCAAATCCAAAGTCCTAAAGCACCAACAAATCCACAAGCATCCAAAATCCTCTAACTCTCTCCAATTGCAAGAACACCGGACTAACATAAAGTAACACCCTCCGGTCACCCCCAAAACAGCAAAAGAATTCAAATAAATAGAAGAGGAAGAGAGGAGGATGAGGTGGCTCCATGTAGGATGCCACATCACACATCCTCAACTCCACCTTATAAGTCAACTTCAAACTCCAAAGCATAATTAAAAAGGTGGGTGAATAAATGACATTTTACTTACACACACAAACCAAGTCCACACCCCAAGGACCAAAATTAATTTTATGTAAGAAGGTGCAATAAAACCTACAACTTTCCTTCCAAAAATAAATAATGAGGCCTAATTTTGGCTCCCCAACTCATAGGTAGGGTTAGTGTATCAATTTAAGAGGTGTAGGACAATTTTAACTTGTCCCATAAGCCTCCAAAATTGGCCCCTAAGGACAGATCCAAATTTCAAAGGAAGGTGAAGTGTTTCATACTCCAAGTTACTTACACATTACTTTCAACACATAATCCAAGAGCCATCAACTCTAATAAATGCATTCTTATGACCCATTTAATTAATTAACAACATGATTACTCACTAATCTTGACACAATTTAAATAAATAATAAAGGGAAATACATCACCAAATAATCACATACAAAGATTAAATAAAGGGAACACAATAAAAGAATACACATAACCCCTTGGTCACATTTAAAGGTGATCCCCCCATGGGAACCCCTAACAACAATCCAACATACACAAATAACAAATACACGTTGCCATGGTGACCCTTGTTGAATTCATCTAGAATTCCAATGTGGTTGGTCTCAATCCCTCGATGTTTGTTGTGACATGTTTACCTACAAAACACAAATACCTCCTTTGGCCTCGTGGCCACATCAAAACATCCAAAATAAATATAAAATATAACTCCAAATCATCTATATATATGAATCAAAACATCATCCAAGCAAGCAACAATCTCCTTTACAATTCCATCCATAATCATATGATCACAAGATTAGTTCCATTTTCTAGGTTTACTCAATATGAAAAAATATCACATGTAAGGAAAACATATATAAACCCATGTCAAGCAGTGTATCAACATCAATATAAAATGTCTCTAATAATCTACATGCATCATATATGAATCAAAATCAACCACAGTCCATGATTTCTAATGTCTAACATCATACCAACTCAAAGGCTACAATAATGTCCATAAGTATAGTCGACAGTATCATAATCAACAACAAAAAGGTGTTAGAGGGAAGTGGGCACTACTTTAGTGCTTGGTCCTTTATTATGGTCACATAACTTTATATTTATATGATTCCCTTTCTTAAATTTCATAATTAACCCGAAAAGACCAACTACCAAAAAGATAAGATGCCCAAACAACTAGAAAGGACCCAAAATATGTGAGCAAAGTACAAAGAGGTCAGGGGCACCCAGAGGGGACAGGGGCACCTAGCACTGGAGTCTGGTGGGCGTTGGTTTCTAGAGTGAGAAATGTCAAAGTGTGAAAATACAAACTGGGCTAGGAGTGTAAGATCAACAGAGGAAACATAAAGCAAGCAAAGATGTCCAAAGACATGGGTTAATTAGTACTTTTCTTACTTAGAAATCATATGAATAGTAGTATGTGATCAAGACTAGATAGATACCCAAAGTGTGTGATTTGGTGTTTACACAAGTACATCAGCAGTTAACCATCATAGCGGTATTATAATATAATGGGTATCAACACTATGGCCCAAGACCCATAACGGTTCCCCATAAACATAAGTTATCTAACCAACCATAATAACATAAGTTAAAATTACCTATATAGCTACGAAATCCTATGAAGGGGACCCCATAAAAAAATATTGAGGGCCAACACCCCCAACCCCCCCAGCTAGGGAAATACTGAGAATCCCACAAATGTCGGGTTATATAGCCTAGAAGAGTATAACTCTGGAAAATATAAAACACATTTCCAAAAAAAAAAATGAAAAGGCCAAAGATCTCTATGACAAGATTTAATTAAATGATAATAGTAGGTACAAGAATATTGACAATTAACAACCAAACCATATGACATCAAACAAAATAATAACTTATGTCACTAGATGTTTATTTCATTATTTAAGAGGCCTTGAGACACACGCACGCGCACGCACACACACACAATGACTAAAAGTGTTATGTAATAATAATTTGTGTAAAATTTAGGTCTAGATTATGTTCAAAGGAATATTACAATGATGGATAGGGGGAGGGATGAGCTAGTGTAATAGTAATTAGATATCAAAAAAATATGTTGCCTTAAAAGAAATATAAATCTTAAAACAAAACTCGAGGCACATAGAGTGCAGGACGTACTTTGTGAAACATTCAAATGCAAGAAATTTCATTGGAGATTCTTCTTCATATCTATCGGGATCCATGAGTAATGAATGTAATTTTATTACTCTTATATGGGGTCTTAAATGTGTGAATGACATGGGGATATTGACAATCTAGTGGGAGAGAGATACTTGCAAGTTATTAATAATGATTTTTCTAATGGGGAAAATAAATAGTTGGAATATTCATACATTTTTGCAAGAAGCTATAAAACTTATACCGGGCTTAATCTCCCATTTTTGGAGAAGGTAATAGGCGCGGACCATTTGGCCAATCTAGAGTCAACCTTAAAATTGTTAGCTTTTTAGAAAGTTCACTCACCTACAACTTGGAATGATTGGATAGTTTCATACATCAATATGGCCCAATTGAAACCATTTATGATAAATAATATCACATATCACTAACCTATCATCACCTCAATCCAAGAAATCATCTCAGTGAAGTTTTCCGTTGTTTATGGATTCTCTAGGATTTGTAACCATGAAGCAAAGCTCCAAGAGGAGATCCTTGTGAGCTTCCCCACCACTTGCAGGAGCTTAGCCAAAGTGTCTCTATAGGAGTATAGCACAAAAATATTCCATTCCAAATTATTCGAACCTCTTTTGTTCCACTTATAAGACTTGGGAAGCACAAGAAACTTGTTGTAATTGATGGAAAGACTCGAATGAAGACCCACAACATTTAACCTCATATCCTATAACTCCTTATAGGCCCCTCATGATTTTTGTCAATTGTTGTCAACTTTGGCATGGCAAAAAAGTTTATTCATAAGTAAGAAATGTTATGGTTGTATGGGAAACAAATAAGTTATTTGCATGCTACGTGTAGACACCCTAAAATATTGCACTACGCATTCTAAAACCTACGAAATCACCTTGTAAACACTCCACAATACATTACAACCATTTCTAACCACTTTTGATATATTTTGTTATTTTATGACCTTTGATGGCATTTACGATATCGTCCTAAATAAAATTTATCATTCCCACACTTGCCCTAATTTCCTCTATCACTCACACATGGTTTGAATTATTTACTATTTGCACTATGGACCTTGTTACATTCATATCCCATTCCTAGGATTAAATAATTAATCATATCACTCTTATTATTCATCCCATATCCCATTAGTTAATTTTATTAGCTAATTAAATATCAAAATAATTAAATAAATCCTACATTGTCCATTTACACCTCACGCCTTATCCACTTTCACTTTACTAATTAACATCTCAAGTTAACTAGAGAAAAACAAATCAATTAAAGATTAAATCATTAAATATATGTAAGAGGACAAGTTTAGATTAAATCAAATCATGCATTTGAGTTAACTAAACATATCCCATAAAGCATGGCATTCTAAAATTAAAGCAAATCACTCCAAAAGCTAAAATTCACATCACTTTTTGGGTGAATAAAACAAAATACATGAATTTAATATTTCAATGCAAAAGCTAAAAATATACAAAAGCATGTGCAACCTTTTCCAACTAAAATAACTCATCCATGCAAGCTCAAAACAACAATTTAACTCAATCAAATTGGAAACTCAACTAAACAATCCAATCATGCTTTAGTTAGCTTCATATCAGACAAGTTAATCACACAAATCAAGGATTTGGGATTCTCTTCCCTCATCTATAAATAAGCACTCATTCCTCTCCATTTATCATCTTTGGAAGCTTTGAAATTTGCATCATTATTGTGTTGGATTATCATTCAATCTCACATATTGTTACATTTTCCAATTGATCACGAATCAACAATCAAATCAATCATTCAATCACTTTGCTCGTAGTTGAAATCTACTTCCATTCGAAACATCTTTGGAGCATCCACAAAAAAATTGATCAAGAGATTCAACAAGATTGGTGCTTCATTCCAAGCTTTAGCAATCTCATCGAGATTACAAGGAGACACGAAAAAGGATCTAGTTTGATTTTTTGTTTGCATTGTTTATTTTGTTTTGTAGTATTTCTCTATATACATTTCTTGCACACCTAATGGGACAAACTCGCATCTTTTTCATTTCTTCATTTTTTGTGAAATTATCCGTGCTTTTGTGTTCTTCTTTCTATTTAGGACTCAGCCAATTTTTAGGGATTTTCATGGAGTAAATTGCGAACATTTTCAAAAAATCAGTCAAATTCGTTGCGTTTTAACTTTTTATGTGCAATTACAGGTGATTTGTGCTACCATGACACAATTTTTGCTAACGTAGCACGTAATTTGTGCTAACATCCCTAGACTTGTGCTATTGTTTTATTACCTATGCTAGTGTCACAAGATCGTGTTATCATTGCCTTACTTGCGATATTGTTTCCTTGTTTGCTTATCGTTCCCTTATTTGTGTTATTATTTCCTTACTTACGCTATTATTTCCTTACTTGCACTATTGTTGCCTTCATTACACTATTGTTTCCTTACTTATGTTATTGTTACCTTATTTGCACTACCATGTTAATACTTGCGCTACCATATTATTACTTGAGCTAACCTCACATAAATAGTGTTTGCATCATACTAGGTGCGCTAGCGTTTTGTGGTAATTTTAAGTTTATTTTCTTAAATTTCCATCATTTTCCCTTTTATTCCATTGTTATTTTCTATGTACTTTAGACTCTAATATGTAGTTTAATTATTAAAATAGTGCTAAATTTTTAATTTTCATTCATCTTTATTCTTTTTTGTTTCAATCAAAGGCCACATATGTTATTTTCTCGCGCTCTTGAGCGATCTTGAAAATCGGGATTGGTCGCGATCGCTTTTTTTTTTTTCTTCGATATTGTGTTTATAGGAAAACTAGTAATCACTTGGGTGTAAGACCGCTTCTCTGGAAATATCTTACCAAAATCAAGCAACAAACTACTAACACCTTGCATGCATGTTTCCTTGGTCAAAGACAATCAAAATTTGCTAAATTTTAAAATTATATATATATATATATATATATATTTGCATGTTCGGATAAGGGTAATACCCGTCCGCTTAACTGTGGGAAGTACTTGGGATTAAACCCTAAAACTCATTGTGAGGAGTACCACAAGAACCCCAAAGTAGTTGGCACATTGAGAGGACCTGACCAATGAAATGGGTAGTGCCCCATCTTGATTGAGTAGTATCACCTGTGAGGAAAACCAAACATTGTATGTGGTAACGGCCCCATTCTTAATTGATTGTGAGGGCATAGTCCGTAATAAAAAAATTGTGTATAAACTCATTCAGACAAGTATTGGTGAGTGAATATTGTCTAAATCCCTAAGACATCTAACAAATCGGGACCAACTGATTCCGTTATTGTTCAAATTGCTATCTTAAAATAGTTTGTGTTCCACATCTCATATCATCCAAATTCAATCCAATTTGAAAATCATTTATCAAAAAAGAAAATCCTAAATTAAAATTTGTCCAAATCCAATCACAGTTTGATTAGTCAAAATCATCCCATCAAAGTCTTATATTTTGGATACTCATATCCAAATATAAGCATATCAATCTCAATCAAGTCTTGTATTTTGGATACCCACATCCAAATATAAGCATATATAATCTCAATCAAAAGTCTTAAATTTCGGATACATGCGTCCAAATTTAAGAAAATCAATCAAATATGAATTCATATCAAAGCAATATTTTCTAAACAAATTCACCAATATCACATATAACCTCTTACTTTGGGTTTTTACCATTTTTAGTAAAAATGTTGGAAACTCAAACCAAAAGCTATAACATCTTTGGAAATCTTGACAAAAATTATTTTGACAAAGATAGTTCTAACGAAGAGGAAGAATTTAAATAGTATGAGATCTCATAAGAAAAACAAGATCAAATTGATGAACTTTTAAGACAAAACAAACATCAATTTCTTCTTCATCTCCTAGAAATGGGAGCTAAAATACTTTGATTTTGGTGATGAGAACTTGAAACATCTCATAGATAAACTCAAATCTGGCCAAAACAAACAAAAATATAGTGTTTCTATGAATACATCAAACGAAGCCTTATTCGACAAAATTCAAGAGATGACAAAGGAAATTTCTAATATGGCTTCTAAAGTTTCCAAAAGAAATGAAGAAAAGACCCAACTTAATCGGGGAAACAATAACTATGACCAAAATAGTCATGGCCTTTACTTTAGCGCTTCCATAAATACATCAAACACAACCCCATTCGCAAAGTTCAAGAAATGACAAAAGAAATTTTTAACAAGGATTCTAAAGTTTCCAAAATCAATAAATAAAAGGCCCAACCTAATCACGAATACCAGTTGTTATGACCTCTTGAGGATGGTCACACACAGAGGCACTATAATTGCATGTCATGTCACATACTCTGTTGATACTCCAAGATCCACGATATCTACTCATGCATCCCATATACGTGTTGATACACCTCCAAAACGGCCCTTCCTACACTAGACCTCATGCATGGACGAAAATCCACGGTCTCTCGTCTTTACCCGTGCATACCACTGTTCTCCCCACGAGTGTCATGAATCACTTCTAGTTATCATCCGAACTGTCTCGATTTGTACCTCACCATAATATATTATTGACTCCCAATAATATAGTGCTCAATCTCCATTGTCCCCAACTTTGCACCATTTGTAGCCCATATGTATCATATGTATGGCCTCCATGTGATCATATGTAACTATAAATCATCCATTGCTCATCTATAAAATCCCAAATCTCTTGGTGACCTCTGGGTCCATCAACCACTATCTCCCATCCAAAAGCTAATGGCTCCTCAACTCATCTATCTCTAATAACGTCCATCATTGACCCTCTTGTGATGTGGTCCCATGCCCAAATATAATAATTTCGATGGGCCCAAGTTCCTTTAAGTCGTATATACTTACCATGTGCATATCTTTGTATAGGTGTGCTAGTATACATGGCCCACATATAAACATTATAGTTATATCCATCAAATTCGATACCACGTTAATCAAACCAAGTTGAAAATGCCTCCCGGTCTTATCAGCAAGAAGCCATTGATAAGATCCATCAAATAAATCAGCAGTCAAGATATCTCATCATCCCTCATGCACTCTACAAGGTGCGCCACCATACCCTCTCTGTGAATATACTATAAGCCAAAAAGTGGTTGTATATGACCTTGGATTTTTTTTGCACTCCTCTCCCACTAAATTAATCAACTCTGCATCAGAATTTGCATTATGTGGTATACATCCTCTAAGGTCACTGACATCTCCCCGATAGGCGATCCGAAAGGTTGGGACTCACTATACCATTTCTCTACCAATGCGATCAACAAGCAATGATCCGAGTTTAATATCGGCCATCAATGCAATGTATGTTAATCTGAAGCCTCAATATCACCCATAGTCCCCTCCACTCTGCCCTCGTCATTCGTCTCTCAAATAATCGTAGTCATCCATGTATCGCCAAGTACATCTAGGGCATGTAATCTCTCCTACACATAGCGTATTGCTTCATTAGTCCTTCTACAAATCATTTTCTTCTCATTACATCTTCTACACTTAATATAAATCTCTTATTTCATGCTAATGCACATACAGATTACACTAGCGCACATCCCATCATGCTAGCGCACTTAATTTTTACACTAATGTTTCCATTATAACACTAATTTACTTTATGCTAGTGCATTCAACAATGACGCTAGCGCATCTTATACACTAACACATCGATTTACATGATAACGACGTAGCTTGACACTAGCACATTTTTTGGGCTATGCTAGCATGACTACTTGCTTGAGCTACCATTAATTTTCCATTTTATTATACATCTAACAAACAATTAATGCACCACCTAATTAATTTTTTTGTGTACATACTGGACCATCATCATTAGGATCTCATTTGAACTCACGAATGTGATCACGTGTGATGAACACGATGTGGATGACACACCACCTCTCTCATAATCTAAAGCTCAAAAATATCTCAAGGGCATAAAAGGATCTAATAGCAAAAATGACTAATGAGTTTTCATCCCTCCCACCCTTATATTTAACCCTTCTTCTAACCCTAATTTCTCTTTCTCAACCCTAATTTTTCCTTTACGCTCTCAAACCTAACATTTTTTCCTCCTTCTAACCATGGCATCCATGGCTCTCTATCTCTTCCTATCAAGAATTTTCCACCGCTTCTTTGTGTCGCCCACTCGCTCGGAGGCACTCTTAGCATAATCCGGACCCATTTTGGCATCAAATTTTCTTGTGGCAAATCGGGTAGTCCACCGCACTTCTTTATCACCTACATTGCATCTATTATCTTTAATGTGTTATTACTTCATAATAACACTTTAAAGAGGATGAAAATGTAGACACCCTAAAATATCGCATTACGCATTCTAAACCTCCAAAATCACCCCATAATTACTTCACTTTGTAAATTACGACCATTTTTGAACACTTTCGACCACTTTTAATATATTATGTTATTGCATGACCTTTGATGACATTTTACAATATCATCTGAATAAACTTCTATCATTCCCTTGGTTCCCCTAATTACCTTTATCGCTCACACATGGTCTCGAATTATTTAATATTCACATTATGGACCTTGTTACATCCATATCCCATTCGTAGGATTAATCAATTAATCATATCACTCTTATTATTCATCCTATCCCATTAGTTAATTTTATTATCTAATTTAGATATCAAAATAATTAAATAAATCCTACATTATCATTAACACCTCACCTCTTATCCACTTTCCCTTCACAAATTAACATTTCAAGTTAACTAGAGCAAAACAAATCAATTAAAGATTAAATCATTAAAATATATATCAAGAGGACAATTTTAGATTAAACCAAATCATACATTTGAGTTAACAAGATATTACATAAAGCATAGCATTACGAAATTAAAGCAAATCACTACAAAGGCTAAAATTCATGTCACTTTTTGGGTGAATAAAACAAAATAAATGAATTTAATATTTCAATGCAAAAGCTAAAAAATATACAAAAGCATGTGCGACCTTTTGCAACCTCAAAATAACTCATCCGTATAATCTCAAAAAAATAATTCAACTCCACAAATAAATTGGAAACTAACTAAACAATCCAATCATGCTTTAGTTAGCTTCAAATCAGATAAGTTAATCACACAAATCAAGGATTTTGGATTCTCTTCCCTCATCTATAAATAAGCACTCATTCCTCTCCATTTATCATCTTTGGAAGCTTTGAAATTCACGTCAATTTTTATTTGTAAGAATGAAAGATAAATAATATATGATGATAAATTTTGTTAGAGATCAAAGAGGTCATCTCAAAAACATTATTTTGTTAAGAATTTAATATTATTACATCATATTTATATTTATACACTTGATTAAATAAAGTACTTTAGGGGTTATGTTATCATAGGTTGTGGTTGTAGAGATAGTCACATAGATAAGTTTGGAGATGGGTATTCTAAATGAGTGGTCGAGGGGCCAGAGATCATAACAAACCAAACCTTGTATTTATATTTTCATTTTCTTTGGATGTATCGCTCCAAATATTCACGTACATGGGATGAAATTTTTATGCATGTCAACATAGTTATAATTGAGCTCTTCATAACTCCACGAGACATATCCCATTTCGGGTATATTTTTATTCTAGTTAGAATCTCTATTAATGTAGCATTAGCCATTATGTTGGAAGAATAATATGTCCATCTAAAGAAATAAGTTGATAAGGAAACCAAATTTTGGAACAAATCCAATGAGATCTAAAGCAACATGTTCATGAGATTCTAGAAAGAACCAGTCGAAAAGGACAAGGATTGTCATGATGCCCATTGAGTTCCTCACCGATTCTAAGTGGGGGAAAGGTTTGGCTACACCTAAAAAATTTGAATCAAGAGTCAATACGGGAAAATCAAACTTCTATGATATGGCCCATACACCATCACTAAACAAGTTGGTGAGAATGCATTTGAGCTTAATCTTCCACCTTTCCTCGGGTTGCATCTAGTTTTCGGTGTTTAGCTACTCTACCCATACTTTATACCACTCTTGGATACATAAAACTTGGTGAACAATTGTAGGGTACAAAACCCACATTTTGTGACATTAGTGAACTTTGATCAAATCATTGACAAGGTGGTTAAGGACATGAAGCATTAATGAAGAATACTTAATTGAGTATTGAAGGCAAGATAGACTATTATCCCATTTCACCCCTTTGTGAAATGAGACAATTGACAAGGCTTGTACCTTGCCATATGATAGGAACCCACTTGCAGGAAAATGACAATTTGAATGATTTGTTTAAGCGGTTTCTTGACATCTTCATAGAGCTCGTTCGGCCTTGGTATAGGCGAGGAACCCAATAAATTACATAAATGTTCAAGTAGGTGCGAGAGCATTTAGCTCTTGAGATGACCCTTTGAGATGTTGAGGCCACCGATCTCATGCACTATATCGATCCCCTTCTCTTAATAGACCAAGCAAGCAAGCTACATTTCAAAGCCATTGCCGAGTTGTTTCATGAGGAGCACCAGTACACCCAAAACCATCTTGAGCTTTGTTCTCTCTGTCGGTAGGCCGCATACAAGCCAATATAGAAAATGAAGAGAAAATAGATTTGAGCTTGAAAGAGACCAAGTTGGTCTTATACACTGGGCTCTATAAAATATTACCAAGTTCGAGCTCAATAGAATTGAGCCATATGGCCAAAAGTGAGTCCATTTAAAATCCACAAAGCAATGCATGCCTTTGGTAATCAAACTCGTCTCCATACCAAGTGAGCTCATTTATAAAGGATCAAGTCATTAATCATGTCAAGCTAGGTTTTATGGTATGGTAATGTATGCAAGCTCGCAATTAGGCACGGGTGAGCTATGTAGAGGTCATATGAAACAATTCACATCTTGAGAAGCACCTCGAGCAAGTCGCACATGTTAGGTTGATGGTAAGACCCATCATGGAAATGTGAATCAGTTAGAAATACTTGGCGAGCTGATATTTAAGTTGGTTGGTAGAGATTGATGGCTTTGTAGTAGCACGGGAAAGTTGAGAACAGCGAGAGGCCTCCACTGCGAAGCTCGGTGCAATACCGAAGATCAAGGCAAGGAAGGAGCCCTCAGTTTTCCCACATAGCCTCCACGTGGAGTAAATGGTGATGGCACCACCGATAAGGATGTCTTTGTACCGACGTGGAGCTCGGCGTAATAGGAGAACCAACACGTTGTTCGAGAAGTGAGCTAGCAAATGAGAGAAAAGACTTGGTGGGGTTGATACAAGTCAAGCGATGCATTGGGAGGAGTCGGTGATCCATAATGTGATTGGTTACGAGTTAGAAGCGTCGATTGAGTCGACAGAGTTAATATGTAACACGAAGTCCAAAGAAGATCTCATCGTTAAAGGGCCAACTTAATGCACATTGGAAGGGACATCTCGGCACTATGACGAGCATAAGGAGGTGACTTGGCAGATTAGTAGGTATGGGAATGATGCCGAGGGGGAGATAAATCCCGAGAGGAGGACAAGGGCCAACTTGGCGGTCAAATGTCGAGTTGGCCATTGTTTTAATACCCAAAAATTAAAACATTAAAAGCGGTTTGGCTATGGAACCTATCAAGAACACGGGTATGCATATGATAACAAAATTCAAATGGAGGATGATGTTCTCTTTGGAGAATATCCAAAGAATGGAGGTTGGTATGGTTCAAACTTGGGCTACATGAAAAATGAAGGCATTCGAGAATTGGTTGCAACGCTCCTTTTCCATGGGAAGGCCCTTTTCCAAAAACTATAGCCCCATGAAAAGTTTGATTTCATGGTTGAAATTATGCCCCAACTTATACAATGGATGGAGGGTATTGAAACATATGAGAAAAGTATGAGACAACCTTTTGATGGGTAATTCAATCACCAGCTCTTTGCTCTTCTTTCTCTCCTTCCCAAGCTTTACCATTTCAACATTGTCATCGATTAAGCCCATTATATGTTACTCCAAATTTTGAGTTCCATTCTCCATCTCCTAGCCTTCCATCCCATCTCAATTTTTGCCCTTTTCCCATCCCAGCGAGTCATCCCCTCCAAACATAGAAGTTCCACTTCCTTCTCCACCACAAATGGTTACAAAACCTGTTATAACCCAACCCAAAGCTCCTCTTGTTGTCTCAAGTTTATCTTGGGAAGAAAACAATACTAAAATCATTCAAGTAAAATAAAAATGAGAGATTCAAATGAAGGAGAAATAACTAAAGATTAGAAAATATGGGCTCATAGATTTGGGATTGATAAGGTCCCCTTGCTAGTTAAACCTATGAAGGAGATGGAGGCCTTACCACAGGTAAAGTCTGATTTTACAGAAGAACAAGAACAAGAAGCAAATTATCAACAATCTCTTTGCTCTAAATTTAGTGTGCACATTAGCACCTTATTCTCGAGAGGTTGTTGATTCATCTCACTTACAAACTTAGGTGAAAAAGAGGCAGCCCCAAATCCACAAGAAGAGGAGCATGTGCAAACAAAAGAGGAAAGGGTCCCTAAAGTGCAAGATGTTTCAATGGAATACAATGACCCTCATTTTCTTGCATGCCTAGAGCTTGTTGCACTATTGGAAGATTGCATTGAGCCGCCACAATCATCATCATCAGTTTGACCAACCATGGATAACTTCATGCTATGGAGGAGGAAAAACTAGATTTTGGATCCTTGAATGAAGAAGAGATCATAGGAAGCTTCTTGCTTTCTTTTGATGATAAAATTTAAAATTCTTCTTCTATCACATATTTGCAAGAATCTGATATTATGGAGGAGTTTGATCTCTCAAACTTTATGTTTGAGGAGGAAGAGGAAGATGGCGACAACAAGATCAAATCAGTCATCATGGAAAGGCCAATTTTGGAAGAATCAAAATTATTTATAAAAGTAGAGCAGCATTGAGATCATCCTGCGCAAGCAAGCACCTTCTTCCGAAAAAAATTGAAAGATATCCCCATTCATGGGGATGAGCTTCAAAGGAATGGGAAAATCAAAAGGATCAGCCCATTGGTTCCTAGGGCCCCATGCCCAATCAAGTATTTAGCTTCATTAGAGCGAGGAGAAGCCAACACCGGTCATGCTCACTTGAGTATGAGGATGATCTTGAACCAAGGGTCAGCTCAACACCCCAACAGAATGATAAGCATCTTAAGGGAGGTATTCATTTTGTTTGTTGACACTTTGAGTGGGAGAGTGGAAGTTAATTTTTCACTCTTGTTGAGGCCATGTCCATTGCTAAATTAGTTACATGGCCACACTTTTTAAATAAGGGAAGATTTTTCTCCTTCCTATTGCGAGGGTTTGTTTAGCTTTTCCTTGTTTTGTTTAGTGTAGGAGTAGGAGGTATATTTGCTTTGAGTAGAAGAATTTTTTTGCACACTTTGCATGTCTTATTTTAGGCATATATATTTTGATTTTTGTATATATTCCTTGTTCGTGTTTCTCTAGGCGATGCAGTGCACGGACCCTTCAATTTTGTAGTAAGAAAACTCCTAGTTGCGTGTAGCATTTGAACTCCAAATCAAACCAATGCGAGCAACTAAAATTGGTTAAGGGGAATCGTGTTGGTTATTTCCAAGAATAGTTGCAGTAGAGCCTCTTACGCTTTGTGTAAGTAATCAAACATCAAGCCACATCCCAATCAGAATCAGCTCCATCATTCACCCTTGAGATCACAATTACAGGAATGAATGAAATTCGGGTTTAAAGACAACTTTCTACTCTCACAAAGCTGAATTTCAAAAGTTTTCTTATAAGAGTTGAAGAGTGTGAGCGGTGGATGGTTGTTCCATAAAGGAAAATAGTGACATTCCAGGTGTCAGGGTCAATATTTTGAGTACGAATCATCTCATGATGATAGTGTGGACTCCATGCCCAATGGAAAGATACATGCGGTTGGTCATTCTCAAATTAGCAAGCTAAGGGCCCCTATGAGTTGCCAAATTGTTATCCCATTTCACCCCATTGTGAAATGATCCAAAAAAAGGCTTGCACCTTGGTAGATGATGGGAACCCACTAATAGGAGAATGACAAGTTGAATGATTTTTCTAAGCAGTTTCCTGACATATTTATAGAGCTTGCTCGGTCTTGATATAGCTCAAGAACCAAAGAAATTGCATAAAAGTTCAAGGAAGTGTGAAAGCATTTAGCTCTTGATATGACCCGCCAAGTTGTTGAGGCTACTCATCGAACTCATGCACAGAGACCAGAGCCCCTTATCTTAATGGACCAAGTAAGTGAGCTACATTACAAAGCCACGGCTGAGGTATTTCATGAGGAGCATCCAAGTACACCCATTACCATACCAAGATTTGTTCTCCATCGGTACACCGCACACCAAGCCAATATAGCAAATTAAGAGCCAAGTGAGTCAAGCTTGAAAGGTACCAAGTAGGGCTCATACACTTTGGGAGCTCTGCAAAATATTACCAAGTTTGAGCTCTATGGCCAAAAGCAAGCCCATACAAAATCCATCGAGTCATACATGCAGGTTTGATTGAACCCATCTCCATACCAAGACCAAACTCATCTATAAAGGATCAAGTCATTCATCATGTCAAGCTAGGTTCTGTGGCATGGCAATGCATCCAAGCTCATAATAGGAACAGGCGAGCTATGCACCTCATGTAAGCTGCATGTGCCAGGTTCAGTGGTAAGACTTGTTATGGAAATATGACTCGATTAGAAAGACTCGGTGAGCTGGTGTTGAAGTTTCTTGGTGGATATTGATGGCTTTGTAGCGGCACAGGAAAGTTGGGAACCGCGCAGGCGTCCACCTAGTAGACCAGTGCACCACATAAGGTCAAAACAAGGAAGGAGCACTCAATTCTCCCATGGAGCATCCACATAGAGTCAAACGGTGATGGGCTCACCGATAAGGAGGTCTTCGTACCAACGTGGAGCTCGGCGCGATAGGAGAATTGACTCGTCGTTCGAGAAGTGGGCTAGCAAATAAGAGAAAATAATCGACAGATTTAATATAAGTCGGATGATGCATTGGGAGGATTCGGTGGTCCACGATGCGATTGGTGTTGATTTGGAAGCATTGGGTGAGTCGACAGCGTTAATATGTAACACAAAGTCTAAAGAAGAGCTCCTCGTTAAAGGGCCAATTGAGCACATAATGCAAGGGACAGATCAGCACCATGAGGAGCATAACGAGGTGAGTCGGCAGATTGGTAGGTAAGGGAATGATGTTGAGGGGGAGATAAAGCCTGAGAGGACAAGGAAAGGGCCAACTCGGTGAGTCAAATTCTGAGTTGGCCATTGTTTTAATACCCAAACATTAAAACCTCCCCAAGTAAGATAGATGGTAAAATGTAAGGTGGGCCCACAATATTTTTAATGCCCAAATCCTTAAAAGATGTGTAGAAAATTGAACAAAGGGGAAAATTATTAAAATTGTCTTTTCTCCACCAAGAATTAATTCTCAGTCCCGTGAAGAGCAAGCAAGCCTGTGAAAACCAAAAGAGTTGCATTCACTCAGAGAGCCATAATTGGAGCATTTCTTAACAAAATTGCACAAAATTGGTGTCATTGGAATCGTGATTCCGACCCCCGACATAGAATAATCAATAAATTTAGAGATTGATGAACATTTAAGGGTGTATTTTGAAGAAAACAATCCCAGTTCAAAGAGATAGTTGGAAAGTTGTCGTGAGTGCAATTAATGAGTATGGCCATCATTTTCTCCAACTGCAAGTTATGTGAGAGCATGATAAAGATTTTGCAAATCTATTTCCATCATTTCATCTCATTTATTGCATCTTACAAGTGGTTGGAAGAATAGTTTCGGATTCCACTCTTCTCTTTTTCTCATTCTGTAAATTGTAATCCTAGACTCATTTGCAAAGGAGTTAGTCATTTTTCCTTTCTGCCCCTCTTTCTTCTCTGTTAGGGTTTTGAATGTGAAACTCAAGCCTTCTCTAAAAGATTTGTAGTGGCATTTTATTGCCTCTTGCCTATTGTTGTTATATTGTACATATTTTGGAGCAATATAATATGTCATGTGATGCATTTTGTCCATCCTTTGCATGTTTTTATTGTCTCCACTTGCATTCATTTCACTGCAGGTATATTGTGCACATTCTAATGTTCACTACAGGTTTTGGAAGTTGTGCTTAATGGGTTTGAAGTGGTGTTCTGTGTGAATATATCTTTGGATTGTGGTGCATTTTTTCCACCCTTTTCATTGCTCACCTTTCCCCATTTCAGGAAGTTGGATTCTTGATTAACATCCTCCTTTCTAGTGTATCACCTCTGTTAGTGTGGACTTTATTTTTATTCTCTCTCTCTCTCTCTCTCTCTCTTTGACTGTTGGATTATTAGAATAGGATTATTTTTCTTTACCTACACTAAGAATAGCTTATGCTGGCGGTTTAGGAGTAGGATCTAGCCTTCTCTGGAGGGTTATCTCAAGTCCACAAGTCCCACAACTTGAAAGATAACCCAAGCGTTGCCCAAAAGCATAGTGATTACGAATCTAGTCATAGTGCTGATCTGCGGGAGTTGTGATGCTCATTAGAGGTTGATTGTATTCTTTGAAAGTGTGAATTCCACTTGGGAAATGGATTCATGGTTACACAACTTCATAGAATGAAATAAAATAAGAGATATGGAAAGAAAATGGAAATGGATGGAAGAAAGGTGTGTAAAATCGGAGAATGGATCGTTCGGACCAAACAAATTCACCATATGTGCTTTACATGTGCCTCCAAAGGCTGAATCTCACCAAGAACACACCAACTTGATGGAATGAAGTGGTAATGTGATTTAAACCTTGTCCTACCTGGGCGTGCAGAAGCTGTTATCACAAAAAAGTAGCACCCTAGGATTTTTGGTTATGGATCCCTACGATAAGAAACTTGAAGTTAGATAGATGGTTCTTCTTTATTACTCAATTTTTACGTCACCACAGGAATCTTAAAGTGCATTGGTTGGGATCGTATATTGTGACTTATATACTTGATTCGAGCGCTTTCCACTTAGAGGCCCTAGATGGAACACGGTTGGCCCATTATTTCAATAGGAGTAGGTTGAAGCCAACCTCATAAATAAGTCTTCTTGGTGTTTGTAATAAGGTAGTAGTGCCATTAGATTAGGTTTCCTTAATGAATTTCCTTTATATGTGTTTCCTTCCATCATTGCAATTCTTTGTCAATTTAGTTCGGTGTTTTGTGTAATAATAAGCGAGCTTGCGCACCAAAATTTGATTACTATCTAAGTGTTTTCATGCGCGAGAACTGCGCATACCCTTAGTGTGGGGTGGAGTGTATACGGGATACATGGACCAATTTTGAATGTTATACGAAGATGAATATGCATAGAGAGATATTGAGAAAGTGTTTAAAGTAAAGGTGAGGATAAGAAAAATTGCTCATGATTGAAAACCACGTATGGATGAATCGGCGCACGAGTGTAACATGAGGTAGGTTGTAGCGGTGGAAACTACTTAGTGAAAGGTGCAATGGTGAAGTAATTCGGCGCATGAAGGCATGTGAAATGAGGTTTGTCAGCGAGGAGTAGTAGGTGTGGCACACCATAAGGTTATGACTATGGCGCGAGAAAAATCGGCGTAGATGAAGGAAAGAAACACCAAGTTTATGTTGACTACGGTGGTAGGTGGAGAAATGCCAAAACCAATTTGGTTATGGAACCTATCAAGAACATGGGTATGCATATGATGACAACAGTAAAATTGAAGATGTTAGTCTACTTGAGAAGATCCAAAAATGGAGGCTAGTATGGTTCAAACTCGGGCTATAGCACAAATGGAGGAATTCAGGATTGGTTGCAGGGAACCTTGTCCATGGGAAGGCCCTATTCCAAGACACTATAGCCCGTAAGAAAATATTGATTTCATGGTTGAAATGATGCCCCAACTTATATAATGGATCGAGGGTATTGAAACATATGATAAAAGTACAAGACAACCTTGTCAATGGGTAAGTCAATCACCAGCTCTTTGTTCTTCTTTCTCTCCTTCCCAAGCTTTACCATTTCAATGTTGTCATGATTCAAGCCCATTATATGTTGCTCCAAATGTTGAGTTCCCTTCTCCATCTCCTAGCCTTCCATCCCATCTCGATTCTTCTACCCTTTTCCCTTCCCAGCTAGTCATCCCCTCCAAACAAAGAAGTTCCACTTCCTTCTCCACCACAAATGGTTACAAAACCTGTTGTAACCCAACCCAACCCTCCTCTTGTTGTCTCAAGTTTATCTTGGGAAGAAAACAATACTAAAATTATTCAAGGGAAACAAAAGGAGAATCAATCAAGAAGAAATAACTAAATATTGGAAAATATGGGCTCATAGTTTCGGGATTGATAAGATCCCTTGTTGGTTAAACCTATGAAGGAGATGGAGGCCTTGCCACAGGTAGAGTTTGATTTTGCATAAGAACAAGAACAAGAAGCAGATGATCAATGATCTCTTTTCTTATGAATGTAGTGTGCACATTGGCACCATATTCTCAGAGGTTGTTGATTCATCTCAACTTACAAAGTCAGAGAGAAAAAGAGGCAGCCCCAAATCCACAAGAAGAGGAGCATGTGCAAACAAAGAGGAAAAGCTCCCTAAAGTGCAAGATGTTTCAATGGAATGTAGTGACCCTCATTGTCCTACATGCCTAGAGCTTGTTGCACTATTGGAAGGTTACATTGAGCCACCACAATCATCATCATCATTCAACCAACCATGGAGAGCTTCATGCCATGGGAGAACAAATCAGATTATAAATCCTTGGATGAAGAAGAGATCATAGGAAGCTTCTTGCTTTCTTTTGATGATAAAATTTTAGATTCTTCTATCACATCTTTGCAAGAATCTGATTTTGTGGAGGAGTTTGATCTCTCAAACTTTATGTTTGAGGAGGAAGAGGAAGATGATGACAACAAGATCAAATCAGTCATCATGGAAAGGGTAGTTTTGGAAGAAGAAAAATTATTTGTAGAAGTAGAGAAGCATTCAGATCAGCTGCAAGGAGGCACCTTCTTCTAGAAAGTATGTAAGATATCCCCATTCATGGGGATGAGCTTCAAAGGAATGGGAAAATCAAAAGGATTGGCCCATTGGTTCCTAGGCCCCATGCCCAATCAAGTATTTAGCTTCATTGGAGCCAAGGGAGAATCCAACACCGGTCATGCTCACTTTAGAGCATGAGGATGATCTTCAAAGCACCAAGGATCAGCTACAACACCTCCATAGAATGATAAGCATATTGAGGAGGTATTCATTTTTTTGTTGACACTTTGGGTGGAAGAGTGGAAGGTAATTTTTCACTCTTGTTACAGGCCATGTCCATTACTAAATTAATTACATGGCCACACTTTGTAAAGAAGGGAAGTTATTTCTCCCTACTTGTTGTAGGCTTTGTTTAGATTTTCCTTGTTTTGGTTAGTGTAGGAGTAGGAGGTAGATTTTCTTTTTTGCTTGCACTCTGCATGTCTTATTTGAGGCATGTATGTTTTGATCTTTTGTATATATTCCTTGTTCGTGTTTCTCTAGGTAGTACAATGCACCAAACCCTTCAATTGTTGCAATAAGAAAAATCATAGTTGCATGTACCCAGTCGTAAACTCAAAATCAAACCAATGCAGAGGAACTAAAATTAGTTAAGGGGGAATCTTGTTGGTTCTCTCCAAGAACAACTACCATGTAAGTAATAAAGCCTCTTACACCTATGCAAAGCAATCAAAGATCAGCCAACAGCCCAATCCAGAATCAACTCCATCGTTCAGCCTTGAGATCGGTATTACGGGAATGAGTGAAATTTAGGTTTAAAGAGAATTTTCTACTCTCACAAAACAAATTTCAAAATTTTTCTTATAAGAGTTGGAGAGTGCGAGAAGCTGGAAGGTAGTTCCATAAAGGAAAATAGTGACATTCAAGTGTCTAGGGTCAAGATTTTCAGAGTTCATATTGGTTCATGATGATAGTGTGGACTCCATGCCCAATGGAAAGATAAAGAAGTTGTTCATTCTCCAGTTAGCAGGCTAATGGCCCATGTGAGTCACCAAATTCTTATCTTGTTTCACCCCTTTTGAAATGAGACAAATAACAACGCTTGCACCTTGGCGGATGATAGGAACCCACTTGTAGGAAAATGACAAGTTTAATGCTTTATCTAAGTAGTTTCACAACATCTTTATAGAGCTCGCTCGTCTTGGTATAGATGAGGAACCCAATAAATTGCGTAAATGTTGAAGGAGGTACGAGATAATTTAGCTCTTGAGATGACCCACCGAGATGTTCGAGGCTACCCAGAGCTCGTGTACTAGACCGAGCCCCTTCTCTTAATGGAACAAATAAGTGAGCTACATTACAAATTCATGGTGAGTTGCTTCATGAGGAGCATCCGAGTACACCCATTACCATCTTGAGCTTTGTTCTCCATCGGTGTGAGCCGCATACCAAGCCAATATAGCAAATGAAGAGCCAATAGAGTCGAGCTCGAAAGGGACCAAGTTGGGCTCATACTGTTTGGGCTCTACAAAATATTACTAGGTTTCGAGGAGGGGAATCGAGTTCTATGGCCAGAAGCGAGCCCATTCAAAATCCAGAGCCATGCATGTAGTGGTAATCGAACCCATCTCCATACCAAGACTGAACTCATCTATAAAGGATCAAGTCATTCATCATGTTGAGCTAGGTTATGTGGCATGGCAATGCATCCAAGCTCATACTAGGCATGGCGAGCTATGCAAAGGTCATATGAAACAAGTCAGATCTTGAGAAACACCCAGGCGAGCCGCGTGTGTCGGAGTTGATGCGAGACTGTCGTGGTAATATGACTTGGTTAGAAAGATTCGGCGAGCTTATGTTGAAGTTGGTTGGCAGAGATTGCATGCTTTGTAGTGGCAGAGCAACTTGGGAACCACGGAGGCCTTCACCGTGATCGGTACTGATGCACACCGAAGTTCAAGGCAACGAAGGAGGAGCCTCGATTTTCCGTGAATCCTCCACGTGGAGTCAAATGGTGATGGGCTCACCAATAAAGAGGTCTTCACATGCCGAAGTGGAGCTCAACGTGATAGGAAACCTGACTCGCCATTAAGAAGCGAGTTGGCAAGTGAGAGAAAAGACTCAGCGGGGTTGATACAATTCGGACGATGCATTGGGAGGAATTAGTGGTCCATGATTTGATTGGTGTCGAGTTGGAAGCATTGGGTGAGTCGGAAGAGTTAATATGTAACACGAAGTCTAGAGAAGAGCTCGCCGTTAAAGGGCCAACTCAGCACACATTGGAAGGGACAGCTCGGTGCCACAAGGAGCATAAGGAGGTGAGTCAGCAGTTGGTAGGTAAGGGGAACAATCTTGAGGGGGAGATAAAGCATAGAGAGGACAAGGAAAGGGCCAACTCGGTCGAGTCAAATGCCGAGTTGGCCATTGTTTTAATACCCAAACATTAAAACCTCCCAAGCAAGAGAGATGGTAAAATGTAAGGTGAGCCACCCATAGTTTTAATGCCCAAATCATTAAAAGATATGTAGATCATTGAACAAAGGGACAATTATTAAAATTGTCTTTTCTCCACCAAGAATTAATTCTCGATCCCTAGTAAAGCAAGCAAGCCATTAAAAACCAAAAGAGTTACATTCACTCGAGAGATCCATGATTGGAACATTTCATAACAAAATTTCCCAAAATTGGTGTCATTGGAATCGTGATTCCAACCCCGACATAGAATAATTAATAAATTTATAGATTGATGAACACTTAAGGGTGTATTTTGAAGAAAACGATCCCAGTTCAAAGAGATAGTTGGAAAGTGGTTGGGAGTGCAATTAATGAGTATGGCCATCATTTTCTCCAACTGCTAGGTTATGGGACAGCATGAGAAAGATTTTGCAAATGTCCATCATTTCACCTCATTTATTGCATCTTACAAGTGGTTGGAAGAATAGTTTGGATTTCACTATTCTTTTTTTCTCATTCTATAAATTGTAATCTGGACTCATTTACAAAGGAGTTAATCATTTTTACTTTCTACCTCTCTTTCTTCTATGTTAGGGTTTTGAATGTGAAACTCAAGCCTTCTCTCAAAGATTTGTAATGGCATTTTTCTTGCCTCTTGCTGGTTATTGTTATACTATGCATATGCATATTTTGGAGCAATATAATATGTCATGTGATGCCTTTGCATTTTTCCATCCTTTGCATGTTTTGTTGTGCTTAATGGGTTTCAGTGGTGTTACTGTGTGTCTCTCTCTATCTCTCTCTCTCTCTTCTCTCTCTCTCTCTCTCTCTCTCTCTCTCTCTCTCTCTCTCTCTCTCTCTCTCTCTCTCTCTCTCTCTCTCTCTCTCTCTCTCTCTCTCTCTCTCTCTCTCTCTCTCTCTCTCTCTCTCTCTCTCTCTCTCTCTCTCTCTCTCTCTCTCTCTCTCTCTCTCTCTCTCTCTCTCTCTCTCTCTCTCTCTCTCTCTCTCTCTCTCTCTCTCTCTCTCTCTCTCTCTCTCTCTCTCTCTCTCTCTCTCTCTCTCTCTCTCTCTCTCTCTCTCTCTCTCTCTCTCTCTCTCTCTCTCTCTCTCTCTCTCTCTCTCTCTCTCTCTCTCTCTCTCTCTCTCTCTCTCTCTCTCTCTCTCTCTCTCTCTCTCTCTCTCTCTCTCTCTCTCTCTCTCTCTCTCTCTCTCTCTCTCTCTCTCTCTCTCTCTCTCTCTCTCTCTCTCTCTCTCTCTCTCTCTCTCTCTCTCTCTCTCTCTCTCTCTCTCTCTCTCTCTCTCTCTCTCTCTCTCTCTCTCTCTCTCTCTCTCTCTCTCTCTCTCTCTCTCTCTCTCTCTCTCTCTCTCTCTCTCTCTCTCTCTCTCTCTCTCTCTCTCTCTCTCTCTCTCTCTCTCTCTCTCTCTCTCTCTCTCTCTCTCTCTCTCTCTCTCTCTCTCTCTCTCTCTCTCTCTCTCTCTCTCTCTCTCTCTCTCTCTCTCTCTCTCTCTCTCTCTCTCTCTCTCTCTCTCTCTCTCTCTCTCGGATTATTAGAATATGATTAGTTTGCTTTGCTCGCACTAAGAATAGCTTGTGGCAAGCGGTTTAGGAGTAGGAGCCAGCCTTCTCTAGAGGGTTATCTCAAGTCCACAAGTCCCACGACTTGAGATATAACCCAATGTTGCCCAAAAGGTAGAGATCCATAACCAAAAATACCATGGTGTTACTTTTTGGTGATAACACGAATGACACACCAAGAGAAGTGGTTCACCAAGAACGAGAATATGAAAACATTTCCGCACTATAGGTAAAGTTTAGGATCAATGGGGCCCATTGCTTAGGAGGAACAAATGATCCATAACAAGATTTTTTTAAGTTATTTTTGTAAAGTCTCGAAAATCTATTTTAGTATTTTTTTAACAACATTTAGCATTTTATGTTTTGGAACTAGAAATCAAAGTTCTTTGGTAGAGAGGATTGAAAATTTAATCTAATTGCATCATTCTCATTGTTTATAGAAGGCAAATTTTAGAGAAGGAGAATACACAATTGATATGGTGGAGTTCCATATTATTCCATGAGAGGAACCTTCCATTAAACATTATAGAGTTCATTACAAGTCTAGGAGCCCATGAGATTGGCATCCTTGTAAGCCCATGAAGGCATAAACCTTGTAAACTACATAACATAGTACATATGTAAAAGCATAGCTTCCCTCTTACTAGAATTTTCTCATATTGAGTTTCTTTAGGGTAAAATTGTTGGGTGTGTCTCTTGGTTCTTGTGTTTTCTTCATTGTTTGCATGTTTTATAGTGTTGCAACTAGTCTAACACTTAAGAGAGCTCAAGAACCCTCATTCACAAGCATAGTACTTGTTCAATAAAGGGAAAGAACCTCTCATTCATTTGCACTCTCATACAAGCACATTGAATTGCAGTCATGTATGGAATAGTAGCATGTTTAGGGTGAGAAGGGTAGTATGCAATGTATGTAGCATGTGGGAAATGCATGTGAAGGGTTGCATTAAGGAGTTGTATGCTTAAAGGTCATAGTTAAGAGCTGAAATATACCTTGTTACAACATTCTTAAGTGTGTTCTATGGAAAATAACTTTAGAACTACACCTTAAGTTAAATAAGCACTTCACATTAACAAGTTTGGAATGGAGTCCCCCAAAACTATGGATCAAATAGTGAGGAGTGTTCACCCACAATAGAAACAATAGAAGTGGATATACAATTGTTTATTACACCATATTACTACACCTCTAAGTGGAACTATTGGTTTTATTTTTAATATATGGTTTCTCTTGCCAATTGCAAAGTCTATTTTATCATTATTATATATTCTATCTATTAATATCTCTAAAGCTGTATGGACATTTTTGGAAGAGAGATTATTATTTTGGACAACACCATATTACCATACCTCCAAAAATTCCAAGTACAACTACTCGTTTTACGATTAATCAATGTATATTTTTCATATTTGATTTTCCTTGCCAATTTCAAAGCTTATTTTACTATTGCGATATATTATATTTATCAATATCTTTGAATTGTACAAATTTTCTTAGATTTATTTATTTTACAATGCATTAAACTATTTGCAAAATGTATGCTTAATGATTTTTTCATAAAGTAACATAGATTATGAAATGTGTGGCTTTATTATTGTGTAAGACTCGTAGTAACCAATCATACATATAAAGGTATTGAAATTTTGCATTAAATGTTGATCAAAATTTTAATAAAAGGTAACAAATGGCACTTAAGAGTATGTAGAAAGAAAGAATAATAAGAGGGCGTGAAGGAGACAAGTACAAAAAATGACACTTCATAACAAGAAAAGGATGCATGTCAAAAGAGTTAGGCACCCACACAAACATAAAGAAATGGAAAGATTTGGTGTTGATTTAAAATAAATTTTGGTGTATTTTGTAATTGCATGAAGCTTTGGTTGTGGGTTTTGTTAAGAGACATGAAAATTGTATCATAAAGATTTTAAGATCTCATAAAATTTAGGGTTAGTTTTAAGTTAATATTTTTGAACATTAAACCAAAAAATGTTTGAATATTTTATTATAGGTGTTTCCAATTGAGGGGGTAATATTACTCCCATGGAGGAGACAAATCTCTGAAAAAACATTGCCATAAGTGTCATAGAACGTGTAGAAGTCTATGGTCCACAACATCGATCTCGTTGAGTGAGTCAAGTTATAAGAGATAGAGGATAACTAGCAGTCTTAAGTTTGATGCTAGCTTGGAGACTTGATGATTGTTATGGTGTCAAATTAGAGCAAAAAGATGATAAAACCGAGGATGATTATCACCAATGCAGGTGATGATGAAGACCTATTGCACAAGATATTGTTGATGAGGTAGGAACAATTCCCACTAAAGACATGTAATGAGGACCCAATCCCGTTATTGTTGTTTTATAATTGTTCGGTGAGCATCAATCCAACCTAGGATGAGTGTAGTGAAACATGATCCCATTTCTATAATTGTCGGATAGTTTAGTGTATCCTTGCTCACATCGAAAGCTATATTGAATTTAATTGTCATGGTCCATAATTATTTTGTGTCCCTCGATGAGCTTGATGAACATGTGCTTGTTCAACAACCATTTGTAAAATTAAGCCAATTATTACAACTATGTTTGTCCCATGATAGAGTATGTCTTCATTTGTATGAATTTTTAATGAGACTATATCCCATTGAGGATGTGTAGTGAAGTTGTTTTCATTCTTGATTGTAAATAATGTCAAAGTACATGAATTCTACAATTCACATATAATTATATAAATGTTTGTGTGTATAGTCACATCTTAATATTATGTTGTAATAAAAGGAAACTATTAAAATTTTAGTAAACATAATATATTTATTACACCAAGGCGTTCCCCTATGGTAATGGACCTCCGGACGTTTCTGCTGCAATGCTAAATTTGACAGCCTTTTAGACGTTTTTCCAAAGGGATAAAATTTGACTGTTGTTTGCACATCGTTTTCACTTTTGCATGCAATTTTTAACGGTGGATATGAAAGGATGGACATGTGAGAAATACCCAAATTGCAAATGGAAACTATGTTGTGAAAAGAGTGTCATCTAGCAACAGCAAGTCATGTTGTGAAGTAGGGAAGATTGATGATTCAATGTTTTGGAAAGAGTGCAACATGTGTGGTGATGTGGGTTTTACAGAAAAACTCTTCCAATGCAACTCCTATCTCTTCAGATTTCAGAACACGTAATTCTCCTCTATTTTCATATTTTAATTCATTTTTCTTATCTTTTTGCGGGGTGTTTGAGTTGTCATGTAATGAAAATTGTGCAGGTATTGCAGCAGCCTCTATCCAGCATCATCACACGGGAACACTTTCTCCTGCGAATGGTGCATTTACACTAAAAAGTACAACAAGAGGATCAGCACCACTCCTTTACCAACAGATTTCAACATTATTTTCAAACGCCAAAGTATTTCACCGTCTAAAGATGGGATCAGTATTAAGAAAACAGGGAATTTAGAGTCACTTGGTGTTAAGAAAAGGGTACATGTTCACGCTCCTCGCCGATACAACTTGTAGCAAATTCAGTGTTGAGAATTTATATAACAATACCAATATAGATAGTCATCTAAGTACATATATGGATACACTTTGATAAGTCCTGCATGCCAAGATGTTAGAAATCTCCATCTCAATTATGATTTATAGCATTGCTTTTATATATGCATATTAGAATTAAACCACTTCTTTTGATTTGGGTGAAAGCCAATTCTGAAATGTATAGAGTTATTGGTGATATTAGTAGTTCTGATATACTCTAATTTTGGGCAGAGGTTACTAGAGGAGCTGAGGAGGTAGTGAGCCTTTAAGCCACATTAGCCATGATATGGGCAAGCAAATTAAACAAAAATTGGATAAAGGGGAGGGGAGCACTGTTTTTTTCTTGTTTTACCTTGGGGATGCTCCAAACAACACCAATTTGGTGAACAAAGAAGGCCTCTTGATGGAAGCCATGCAGCCAACCATGGCAGACAGAGAGTGGCCTACAAACATATAGTTTTCCACACCCAGCTCGTCCAAAATGGTTATAAGGTCTTCTGCATAGGCTTCCACATAGCCATATCTTTGGAAATCAAAGTAGTCAGGATTCACACTCCCAGCACATATTAAATCAAATAAGACAATCTGAAAATCTTTGTTCCTTGTGAACATTTTAATAGGTTTTATACTTAATTTTAACCTTCAGGCTTAGAAGTGTGATATTTTTGGACAAGAATATCATCTCAAATGGTATGATACTAACATCCATTTCACCTATAGAATATGCATATTCCTGTAATGTCACGGAGAAGAGTGACGTCTATAGTTTTGGGGTGGTTTTATTGGAGCTTGTAACTGGAAAACAACCAATTGAGCCTGAATTTGGTGATAGCAAGGATATTGTTTACTGGATTTCACAGAAAATATGTTCACAACAAGATGCTTTTGAGGTTCTTGATTCAAGGATTTCCAAATCATTTGAGGAACAAATGATCCAAGTCTTGAAAATTGTGGTGCGTTGTACATACAAAGTCCCAGCAGTACGGCCCAACATGAGAGAGGTTGTACAAATGTTGTTGGATGTTGATCCTTGCAGTAGTAGTTTTAAGACAACTCACAAGGAAGGAACCCAAAAGAATGCAACCTTGGGTATTGGCATTCCAGTGAGACAAAGTTCTCAGCACAAACATTGAAGAAATAAGCATTGCAAATATCATGTCCACTTAGGCTTTCCCTTGGCTTACAGATTGATTTGGAGGAAGCCAAGATTCATGTTTTCCATGACTCTTTGTACAGTAAGTGGCTCAGGGTCTGGAAAGTGACAAACGCAACATATTTCACAGTCAAGGCTTGACAGATCTGTCACAGAGCTGCTCACTTGAATTGTCATGATGAGCAGAAGTTGATGCAAGCTGAATTTTGAGTAGTTCTAGAAAATTTTCCTCCTTTTCTGGTTGTAATATAGTTTTCTTGTAAGGCTGGTAATGCAGTTTATTGGTTTCAGTGGAAACACTCTCTATGTAACTTTATCCAATGCTTCCTTGCCCCTGTGCTTGATGATACATCAGGAGACTTTTGCCAAAGGCATATATGTATGATGTTGTAGTTGAATTATTTGTTCGTAGTGCATCCATATCTATTATGTTGTAAGATATCTGAAGCAAATTATATAAAAGCATGCCTTTCCTGCCCTTGGGTGTGGTCCTCCTCTTCTTTTGCACTTTAGCAGAAGTTTTTTCCTGATTATCTGATCTGGCAGAGTGCCAGTATTTATACAGGCTGGCTCAGTGGCTACCGCAGTCTTCGAGTCTACTCTCGACCCAGGGTTCAAGCCCAGTGGAGTCACCCCTCATCTAGGCTCCACCAATACCACCCCAACCCAACCGAAATCGCATCCAGGGATCTCACTTAGTGTCCATGGCTCCACTCAGCCACGAGACACTAAATGCCTCTTTCGGTATGAACTCTCCCCATTTGCAGTGGGGACAACTTGGGGCCAAGTGGAGTGAGCAACTCTGCCACTCACTCCACTTGGCCTTGAGGGCTTGCCCTACACAACTGCCCTTTGGCTAAAAAATAAACTGTATGAAAGCATTGAGCCCTCTCAAATGTGATGGTTTTTCAAATTTAGGCATGTTCTTGACAATAAGAAGTAGAATGGCACTGAAGGTTTTATTATACATTGACTTAACTACCTGACAACGTTACAGACTCTGGTATTTATGTATGCATTGTGTAACTGACTTTCTATATAATTTTAAGCTCAAATTTTATTTAAAAGAAGAAGCAACCCATGCTGTAAATAATAAAGATTCAGGGGATCATGAGTCTCATGGAACTTGGGCCATCTCCTACTTCTTCTGAGAGGCCAGGATAGAACCTTGCACAACCCTCTCAGCTTCTCATGTAAAACACATGGGCATGTCAATAGAATTCAATGCCTTTGTTTCCCTTATTATACTGTGACTGGTTTATTTTGTTGTTTGTTATCTCATTGTATCACATAGTCCATATTAGTAAATTCCAATCTGAAAAAAACCAGGCAACAAAAACACTTAATCATTTCCCCTCTTATAGTCCTTTCTAGCTTTGTCTCTATTTCTGGTTTTGTTCTTTATACTCTTCTAATAGCCTGGTGTAATGGAGGGAGCAACTGTAACTATTATAATGTTGCAGGTGATCCCTTGCAAGTTGTAATAACAAACTTTTAAGTAATAGTAACCATAAAAGGACCTTACCTTTCCCTTCTTTACTTTTTTCCTATAATTCCGTAATTGAGTGGGACTTCTTTTGGCCTATGTAACTTTTTTATTTGTATGTATATTGATGCATGAAAAGGGCACAAAGCATAATGGATATCTTGCCATGCATTTCACCCCTCTACCTCCTTAGCTCAACCTCTATGCCATTTATTTTTACATTGAGGCACCAAGGTATTGATCTAAACGACGCCTCGTGTAATTGGTATTGGGACTCCTTTTGATCTATATAATTTTTTTATTTTTATAAACAATGAAGTATGAAAAAAGTATGGTGTGTACAATGCAATGTAAACGCCGAACAATATATGTTATTTGTTTTAGAGGGATAGTTATTACTTTTGTAGTTGATGTTTTAATAAGGGGTGTGATTGGTTTTATAAGTGTAGAAATATAGATGAACCACTTCATTTAAATGTTCTATCTCTACATTTCTAACTTGTTACAAATTTGTACATATACATTTACCAATCTTATATCATGAGTGGTAGCATTTTGCAGATTTGTTTATTTGAACTAAACATGAATACATGAAGATTTCTGTACATGTGCAGATTTATATCCAGGTTTTCAAGAGATGCAGATGCAGATTCTCCAGCACATATCGCGATCCGTAAAATGCTCATAAAAAGCGTTGTTGAACATGACATAAGCGCACAAGAAACATGCCACATGCTGCAAAAAATGCCACTTGTTATGTGCAGCCATCCATTTGTATCATTAAATGTTGGAAAAAAGATTCTAAGACGTGTCATTGAAAGTGACGCCGATGCACAACAAACAACCGCTTTCTTGGATGCATATAAAGTTTGTCCAACAACCATGGAACACCTACCACTTATTCAAGTTGCTCAAGATTGGAGCTACAACAAGAACCATAAAGGTGATAAATGGAAAAAAGCGACCGACACAAGCAATTGTTCGGGTCCACCCAAGATTTGTGGATGTCCTTGCTCAAGAATCAACGTCATATGACCTTTTCTGTTGGTTAGAACTCCTATTATACAAGCCTTTCAGAAATATTGCGTCTGAATTTGGCTCAACCCCACATGACATCAATGGCACTTGGGACATGTACAAGCACAACTACAGACTGTGGCATGTTCTACGCACTACCGCAGACACATGACTTGCTATAGATGTTAGTTCTGACTCTGAGCCCGAATGCAGTATTCAACAAGAACCATTGCAAGAATGGCAGGTCTTCGCACAACTTCACCCCTAGAAACAACACGGGTCTAGACAGTCTTGAAATGTTGGGGAAACGAGATTTGACATACACAATAATTGGACCATACATGACGTTCCCCATGATTTGTAGATAATTGGTTCATCATTCATCGAGAGAGAGAAGGAAGACACAATTAACAACAACATACATGCCACACCACCATCTTCCACACTTCCTTTGTCTCCAGAACAACAAATAGCTCTTGATACCATACTACACCATTCAACAAACAAAACCCTTCTACCTCCACTAAGATTGATAATTCAAGGAACGAATGGCACAGGAAAATCATTTCTGATAAATAAAAATGGAATTCATTCTGCGGCATCAACCACATCTCCCCACCTCTACTTGTGCTCGCCCTACGGTGTTTCAACATTCAACATCTTTGCATCCACAATCCATGCAACCATGTGTATTCCAATCAAAGAACTGAAACCCCTTGAAGGTAGTGCATTATCATCTTTTCAAGAGTCGTTGAAACATATAGTCCTCTTTACGCAAGTAATTCCTATGGAGAAACCCTTTGGAAGGGATTTCATTCTTCCATTACATTGCAAACAATATTTTGGCAACAAGGAACAACCAATGCACAGGTTTCATTCTGGAATTTACTGCTCCACATGCGAGATTCAACCCCTCTAATTGAGGATTGGGAACTCCTAATGTCTCACATCAGACACACACCTAACTCAAAAGAGCTCAACATTTTTAAAGACGCACCACATTTGTTTGCAAAAAATGATCTGGTGGACTCCCACAACCTACAGATGTTGAAGGCATTGAACATTCCGATCGCCCAATCCATTGTTGAAAGTAACAGGTAGACTGGACCAGGAAATCCTGATGATGATCAGTTGGAACACAAAGTTTTGTTGTGCAAACAACAAAAAATCATGCTTATTGCAAATCTATGGGTTGATGCAGGCCTCGTGAATGGTGCCACAAGAACAATCACCGACATTGTCTATGACACATCAATGCAACCACCAACATTACCTTTATTTGTTGTTGTAAAATTTGATAGATACAATGGCCCATGTTGGGATCCCTCCAACCCATTACATATTCCCATACCCCCTATTTCGAGAGGGAATCAAAGATAGTTTCCGATTAAAATGGCATGGGGATTAACTATCCACAAGTCACAAGGACTTACTTTTGCACAGAGAAATCGTCGACATTGGAACCACTAAAAAGGCATGTCTGACATTCACAACTTTCTCCAAAGTTCCCTCACTTGCAAATCTACACATTTCACCTACTTTTTCATTTGAGAGATACTCAAATATGGCGCACGTACCAACACTCGGAGCAAGAAGAAAGGAGGAAGCAAGACTACTATCACTCAACCCATCGTAAATACTACCCTCTGCTTTGATAGCACCTCCACTACTACTATACTCAACACTTCTTCTATCCAAAGCGACACAATCGTTCAAGGGTATCAAATGTAATCATGTTTATTGAAACTAAAATTGCCCACTAAAGGCTACCATTCATGATATAAATACTGCAAATGTATACATGTCTCATTATGTGTACGTATACCTTCATTTATTTGATGTTTTCAAATATGATATGCAACTTTAAATGTATGAATCTGTAACATAATTAAATGTACACATACAACATTTCAATGTAATGTTTCAACTAAAGTCCTACACTACAACTATCAATCACACACATTATCAATTGTATAATAAATGTTTCTCCAACAAAACACCAACTGAACAACCGATGCACAACTAACAACATCAACTATAAAATTAATTAACTATCGAAAACGGTATCACATGTAATCATGTACGAATTTATAACAAGTTTGAAATGTAGAAACAACCTTCAAATTAAGTGGATCAACTATATTTCTACAATTACAACATCAATCGAACCCCTTATCAACATCAAGTACAAAAGTAATAACTATACCTCTAAATCAAATAATGAAAATATTGTATTTATATTCCCTTGTATTAATAAATAAGTATCACAACTTTTGCCCACAAAAAATGAGTCATTTCACACAATTTGTATAAAAAAATGAGTCATTTCACACAATTTGTTTAAAATTTGATGTAACTTTTTATTTCACCATTTCTCGTCTTCAAAAACTATGGAAGGTTACATACAATTACTTAATCTCCTACTCAAACAATGGAAAGAGTATTTTCAATACCATATTTATAATAAACAATATGACACCCTTAAAGTCCAAGGGAAGGCATTAAATAGAATTAATCAAATGCTCACTCTTTCAACGTTAGATGTTTAGACACATTCCAACAAAAATAGAAAATTTTATTAAAATGGAATGTATATGAGTAATGTCATGTTAGAGATTTGATATTTATTTTGTATATATGATACATTACATCATTTTTTTGGGAGAAGGCCAGGTGTAAATTTTTAATTGACATTCAAATCTTTTACTAAACCCATCATTAGGGATACACTCATGCTTGATACACAAAGGATTCGAAAAGTCGGAATTAAAAATTTATATGCAATCTTATCTTTAAAAAATCATATAATGTGGTGTTCATTTTTTTCTTTACATGCTAAAGAAGTAATTTTTATTTTCTTATTAATTTTTATTTAGAACAATTTGTAGTTTATTAATTTATATATACAAAATAAATGGCAATTTATAATGAAAAATTGACTAGAATAATCATTGCCCAATATCACAAGGTCATTTCAAAAGCGGAATACAAAAGGAAAATAAACTAGTACAAATATATTAAATACATCTATAAATGTTGATAGAGTGCTCTTATCTTATCTTAAACTTTTAAGCATTTCACATAATTAAAAAAATTATTATATTTTCTTCATATTTTCCACTTGTTAGTGACCACCAAATCTTTACGAAAAATAGGACCCCAAACTCTTTCGTATGGTTGAGATTTTAATATTTTTTCAACTAGTTTCTCAAAATTATAACCAAAACAAATTAAAAATAAAGGTCAAATAGACATGAAATTAGATCTCACTCCTTGCTACCATCGTAGAATGCCTATCCATTTTGTAGATATGAGACATTTTATCATATTTTTTGGATAAGACTACATATAAATATTTAATTCCAATATTCAAGTCCTGCATTGGACCCATAATCAAGGACAAGCTTATCTTTGATGGGCGGGATTCAAAACATCGGAATTAAAATTTTATTCAATCTTATCGGGGAAAATATTGTATAATGTTATGTGTTTATCGTTTTCTTTGCATGTTAAAGAACTAATTTTATTTTCTTATTATTTTTATGGGCAACAAATTATAGTTTATTAATATGGGTTGGGGAGGGGCGGTTTGGGGAGGGGGTGTCGGGCGGGGCAATTTACAATGAAAATGACTTGAAATATCATTGCCCAACATCCCATTTGCAATTTTGGAGCCGAAATACAAAAAGGGAAATAAAGTAGTACAAATATTTTCAAGGCTCTCATCTTATCTTTGGATTTTATGCATAATACATGATTAATAATTTAATTGCATTTTCTTCATATTTCCCATATAATGGTGACCACCAAACCTTTCTAAAAATAAAATCCCAAACTCTATCACGTGGTTGATATATTTATATTTTGTAAAAGTGAATCAAATAAACATCAAATTTCATGTAGAGGATAAAAGTTTTACGCAATCACACAATTAGATCCCACTCCTTGCTGCCCAAGAAAAATACAAAGCTCAACTGCAAATTTCAATAAGAATCGCATATCTTTATAAATTAGCAAAAATGAGAATACCATCAAGAAATCTAAAGACTACAACATGACCTATCATACCCTCTCAATGCAAGCACACTCTAAAAGAATTACATTTTGGATGGATTGTTGCTATGAAATTTCCATGTCATATAAGGCTAAAGAAAACAATCTATTATTTTATTTTCTACCCAGAGAGGTGAAACTCTAACAGTGAGACCCCCAAAGGGGTTGCCTGCACATGCCCCTCACACATGCTTCAGCCGAGACCAATTGAGCCAACCCCGGGGCTAAAAAATAATATATTATTTTACTAAAACAGAGTATAGTTTATGCTCGTCGCAAAAACACACTTGCCTTGAAAACACAAACCAAATAACATAAAAAACCATGGTCAATTAACCGACAAAAGAATGCAATTCTTTTGACAGTCACTAACCTCAAAAGGAAAGCCAAAAAAGTATCTTCAATTATGCAGCATATTAATTGTCAGTAAAATGTTATAAGACATTGAAATGAGAAACCACCAAAATGTCATGAAACATATTTGCCAAAACAACTGAAACAAATTGCCTAAAGACAAGACCGGGTTATCATAATAACTAAGATAGAAAATATCTGAACTCGTACAATAGAAGGCATAGCAGCCTCAAGTAAGACATTGAAACAAATGGGTTATAGACAAATTTTGCTATATAGTTGTAAGGCATTCAATCATTTCACTAGACCTCCTAACAGGCAAAAACTAAATCTGTAGAGAACATTAACAGTTTTAAACATCAAAATTTAAAAACAGATCTGCTCCAAAAACTGAATCAGCCAATATGGTCTTACCATACACCTTAATACACACATGTAATATACAAAGGATGGAACAAAATTCAATGGCAAAATAAAATCCAACCATTAAAACAGCACTTAATTTATGTGTGAAAGTTAAGACCCTTCCAATAGAATTTGCAAGATTGTAAATTTTTGACCAGGAGTTTTCGTAATTGTTTGACGAATTATATCCCAAAGGATGCATCTCCAAGTAGTTAAGTTGAAAAGTTTTCCTTGGCAAATCATGATTCAAGCTTTAGCTTTGGTAGACACCCGCTTGATATTTATATCCTACATTCAATAAAGCCAGTTGGCCATGTTAACCACAAGAAAAAGACTATTTGATGCAATCAAACCAAAATTCATCCACCTGCATTATGAAATCAAAATGGACATTAGCATTAATGTTTCCGACAAGAGTCATTAATCTTAAACTGCACCTGAATTCCCTCTGTGTGTTTCCCCATTTCAACAAGGAAAGTGCGTACATATATTATACATAGCATGCACAAGAAGAGAGGGGTTCTACTTTGGAAGGTCCAGTCATATTAAACAAAGGGACCAACATATCAATCTCCATATTATTCACCTCCCAGTAACCAATTTAAACATGACCTGCTCGAGTGCTCTTATTTCTAATCAAATGTTATTATGCTAGTCAAATTCAATACAACTACCAAAACTAAAGCACCAATTCCACAATGTCTTTGTTTTCCCTATTTCAAAAAGGAAAGTGCGCCGACATAAGCAATTGTTCGGGTCCACCCAAGATTTGTGGATGTCCCTGCTCAAGAATCAACGTCATATGACCTTTTATGTTGGTTAGAACTCTTATTATACAAGCCTTTCAAGAAATATTGCTTCTAAATTTGGCTCAACCCCACATGACATCAACGGCACTTGGGACATGTACAAGCACAACTACAGACCGTGGCATGTTCTACGCACTACTGCAGACACAGGACTTGCTACAGATGTTAGTTCTGACTCTGAGCCCGAATGTAGTATTCAACAAGAACCATTGCAAGAATGGCAGGTCTTCGCACAACTTCGCCCCGAAACAACACGGGTCTAGACAATCTTGAAATGTTGGGGAAATGAGATTTCGACATACACAATAATTGGACCATACATGACGTTCCCCATGATTTGTAGATAACTGGTTCATCATTCATCGAGAGAGAGAAGGCAAACACAATTAACAACAACATACATGCCACACCACCATCTTCCACACTTCCTTTGTCTCCAGAACAACAAATAGCTCTTGATACCATACTACACCATTCAGCAAACAAAACCCTTCTACCTCCACTAAGATTGATAATTCAAGGAAGGTGGCACAGGAAAATCATTTCTGATAAATAAAATCTGGAATTCATTCACAGCATCAACCACATCTCCCTCACCTCTACTTGTGCTCGCCCCTACCGGTGTTTCAACATTCAACATCTCTGCATCCACAATCCACGCAACCATGTGTATTCCAATCAAAGAACTGAAACCCCTTGAAGGTAGTGCATTATCGTCTTTTCAAGAGTCGCTGAAACATATAGTCCTCTTTACGCAAGTAATTCCTACTGAGCAACCCTTTAAAAGGGATTTCATTCTTCCATTACATTCAAACAATATTTCGCAACAAGGAACAACAAATGCACTGGGGTTCATTCCGAATTTCTTGCTCCACATGCGAGATTCAACCCCTCTAATTGAGGATTGGGAACTCCTAATGTCTCACACAGACACACACCTAACTCAGTAAGAGCTCAACATTTTTAAAGACGCACCACATTTGTTTGCAAAAAACGATCTAATGGACTCCCACAACCTACGGATGTTGAAGGCATTGAGCGCCCGATCGCCCAATCCATTTTTGAAAGTAACAGTGATTTGGACGGGAAATCGACGATGATCGGTTGGAACACGTTTTGTTGTGCAAACAACAAAAAATCATGCTTATTGCAAATCTATGGGTTGATGCAGGCCTCATGATTGGTGCCACATGAACAATCACCGACATTGTCTATGACACATCAATGCAACCACCAACATTACCTTTATTTGTTGTAAAATTTGATAGATACAACGGCCCATGTTGGGATCCCTCCAACCCATTACATATTCCCATACCCCTTATTTCGAGAGGAATCGAAGACAGTTGCCGATTAAAATGGCACTCGGGATTAACTATCCACAAGTCACAAGGACTTACTTTGCACAGAGCAATCATCGACATTGGAACCACTAAAATGCAAGTGTCTGCCATTCACAGCTTTCTCCAAAGTTCCCTCACTTGCAAATCTGCGCATTTCACTTGCTTTTTCATTTGAGAGATACTCAAATATGGCGCACGTACCAACACTCGGAGCAAGAAGAAAGGAGGAAGCAAGACTATTATCACTCAACCCATCGTAAATACTACCCTCTCGCTTTGATAGCACCTCCACTACTACTATACTCAACACTTCTTCTATCCAAAGCGACACGGTCGTTCAAGGGTATCAAATGTAATCATGTTTATTGAAACTAAAATTGCCCCTTTGAAGGCTACCATTCATGATATAAATCCGCAAATGTATACATGTCTCATTATGTGTACGTATACATTCATTTATTTGATGTTTTCAAATATGATATGCAACTTTAAATGTACGAATCAGTAACATAATTAAATGTACACCTACAACATTTCAATGTAATGTTTCAACTAAAGTCCTACACTACAACTATGAATCACACACATTATCAATTGTATAATAAATGTTTCTCCAAAAAAACACCAAGCCCGAACAAGCGATGCACAACTAACAACATCAACTATAAAATTAATTAACTATCGAAAACAGTCTCACATGTAATCATGTACGAATTTATAACAAGTTTAAAATGTAGAAACAACCTTCAAATTAAGTGGATGAGTTATATTTCTACAATTATAACATCAATCGAACCCCTTTATCAACATCAAGTACAAAAGTAATAACTATACCTCTAAATTAAATAACATATATCGTTCAAGCGTTCACATCTCATGAAACACATGTGATTGCTAGTTATAGTCTCATTTATATAAAATTCGTAAAAAGGTTAATTTATTATGGGAATAAGTTGTTGAGTCATTCACGTAGATAAATTTGGAAATAGGTATTTTAAATGAATGGTTAAACTACAACAAACCAAATATTGTATTTATATTCCCTTGCATTAATAAATAAGTATCACAACTTTTGCCCACAAAAAATGAGTCATTTCACACAATTTGTATAAAAAATGAGTCATTTCACACAATTTGTTTAAAATTTGATGTAACTTTTTATTTCACCATTTCTCGTCTTCAAAAACTATGGAAGGTTACATACAATTACTTAATCTCCTACTCAAACAATGGAAAGTATTTTCAATACCATATTTATAATAAACAATATGACACCCTTAAAGTCCAAGGAAGGCATTAAATAGAATTAATCAAATGCTCACTCTTTCAACGTTAGATGTTTAGACACATTCCAACAAAAATAGAAAATTTTATTAAAATGGAATGTATATGAGTAATGTCATGTTAGAGATTTGATATTTATTTTGTATATATGATACATTACATCATTTTTTTTTTGGGAGAAGGTTGGTGTAAATTTTTAATTGACATTCAAATCTTTTACTAAACCCATCATTAGGGATACACTCATGCTTGATACACAAAGGATTCGAAAAGTCGGAATTAAAAAATTTATATGCAATCTTATCTTTAAAAAATCATATAATGTGGTGTTCATTTTTTTCTTTACATGCTAAAGAAGTAATTTTTATTTTCTTATTAATTTTTATTTAGAACAATTTGTAGTTTATTAATTTATATATACAAAATAAATGGCAATTTATAATGAAAAATTGACTAGAATAATCATTGCCCAATATCACAAGGTCATTTCAAAAGCGGAATACAAAAGGAAAATAAACTAGTACAAATATATTAAATACATCTATAAATGTTGATAGAGTGCTCTTATCTTATCTTAAACTTTTAAGCATTTCACATAATTAAAAAAATTATTATATTTTCTTCATATTTTCCACTTGTTAGTGACCACCAAATCTTTACGAAAAATAGGACCCCAAACTCTTTCGTATGGTTGAGATTTTAATATTTTTTCAACTAGTTTCTCAAAATTATAACCAAAACAAATTAAAAATAAAGGTCAAATAGACATGAAATTAGATCTCACTCCTTGCTACCATCGTAGAATGCCTATCCATTTTGTAGATATGAGACATTTTATCATATTTTTGGATAAGACTACATATAAATATTTAATTCCAATATTCAAGTCTGCATTGGACCCATAATCAAGGACAAGCTTATCTTTGATGGGCGGGATTCAAAACATCGGAATTAAAATTTTATTCAATCTTATCGGGGAAAATATTGTATAATGTTATGTGTTTATCGTTTTCTTTGCATGTTAAAGAACTAATTTTATTTTCTTATTATTTTTATGGGCAACAAATTATAGTTTATTAATATGGGTTGGGGGAGGGGCGGTTTGGGGAGGGGGTGTCGGGCGGGGGCAATTTACAATGAAAATGACTTGAAATATCATTGCCCAACATCCCATTTGCAATTTTGGAGCCGAAATACAAAAGGAAATAAAGTAGTACAAATATTTTCAAGGCTCTCATCTTATCTTTGGATTTTATGCATAATACATGATTAATAATTTAATTGCATTTTCTTCATATTTCCCATATAATGGTGACCACCAAACCTTTCTAAAAATAAAATCCCAAACTCTATCACGTGGTTGATATATTTATATTTTGTAAAAGTGAATCAAATAAACATCAAATTTCATGTAGAGGATAAAAGTTTTACGCAATCACACAATTAGATCCCACTCCTTGCTGCCCAAGAAAAATACAAAGCTCAACTGCAAATTTCAATAAGAATCGCATATCTTTATAAATTAGCAAAAATGAGAATACCATCAAGAAATCTAAAGACTACAACATGACCTATCATACCCTCTCAATGCAAGCACACTCTAAAAGAATTACATTTTGGATGGATTGTTGCTATGAAATTTCCATGTCATATAAGGCTAAAGAAAACAATCTATTATTTTATTTTCTACCCAGAGAGGTGAAACTCTAACAGTGAGACCCCCAAAGGGGTTGCCTGCACATGCCCCTCACACATGCTTCAGCCGAGACCAATTGAGCCAACCCCGGGGGCTAAAAAATAATATATTATTTTACTAAAACAGAGTATAGTTTATGCTCGTCGCAAAAACACACTTGCCTTGAAAACACAAACCAAATAACATAAAAACCATGGTCAATTAACGACAAAGAATGCAATTCTTTTGACAGTCACTAACCTCAAAAGGAAAGCCAAAAAAGTATCTTCAATTATGCAGCATATTAATTGTCAGTAAAATGTTATAAGACATTGAAATGAGAAACCACCAAAATGTCATGAAACATATTTGCCAAAACAACTGAAACAAATTGCCTAAAGACAAGACCGGGTTATCATAATAACTAAGATAGAAAATATCTGAACTCGTACAATAGAAGGCATAGCAGCCTCAAGTAAGACATTGAAACAAATGGGTTATAGACAAATTTTGCTATATAGTTGTAAGGCATTCAATCATTTCACTAGACCTCCTAACAGGCAAAACTAAATCTGTAGAGAACATTAACAGTTTTAAACATCAAAATTTAAAAACAGATCTGCTCCAAAAACTGAATCAGCCAATATGGTCTTACCATACACCTTAATACACACATGTAATATACAAAGGATGGAACAAAATTCAATGGCAAAATAAAATCCAACCATTAAAACAGCACTTAATTTATGTGTGAAAGTTAAGACCCTTCCAATAGAATTTGCAAGATTGTAAATTTTTGACCAGGAGTTTTCGTAATTGTTTGACGAATTATATCCCAAAGGATGCATCTCCAAGTAGTTAAGTTGAAAAAGTTTTTCCTTGGCAAATCATGATTCAAGCTTTAGCTTTGGTAGACACCGCTTGATATTTATATCCTACATTCAATAAAGCCAGTTGGCCATGTTAACCACAAGAAAAAGACTATTTGATGCAATCAAACCAAAATTCATCCACCTGCATTATGAAATCAAAATGGACATTAGCATTAATGTTTCCGACAAGAGTCATTAATCTTAAACTGCACCTGAATTCCCTCTGTGTGTTTCCCCATTTCAACAAGGAAAGTGCGTACATATATTATACATAGCATGCACAAGAAGAGAGGGGTTCTACTTTGGAAGGTCCAGTCATATTAAACAAAGGGACCAACATATCAATCTCCATATTATTCACCTCCCAGTAACCAATTTAAACATGACCTGCTCGAGTGCTCTTATTTCTAATCAAATGTTATTATGCTAGTCAAATTCAATACAACTACCAAAACTAAAGCACCAATTCCACAATGTCTTTGTTTTCCTATTTCAAAAGGAAAGTGCGCCGACATAAGCAATTGTTCGGGTCCACCCAAGATTTGTGGATGTCCCTGCTCAAGAATCAACGTCATATGACCTTTTATGTTGGTTAGAACTCTTATTATACAAGCCTTCGAAATATTGCTTCTAAATTTGGCTCAACCCCACATGACATCAACGGCACTTGGGACATGTACAAGCACAACTACAGATCTGTGGCATGTTCTACGCACTCTGCGAGACACATGACTTGCTACGGATGTTTGTTCTCACTCCCGAGCCCGAATGTAGTATTCAACAAGAACCATTGCAAGAATGGGGGTCTTCGCACAACTTCGCCCCGAAACAACACGGGTCTAGACAGTCTTGAAATGTTGGGGAAACGAGATTTCGACATACACAATAATTGGACCATACATGACGTTCCCCATGATTTGTAGATAATTGGTTCATCATTCATCGAGAGAGAGAAGGCAGACACAATTAACAACAACATACATGCCACACCACCATCTTCCACACTTCCTTTGTCTCCAGAACAACAAATAGCTCTTGATACCATACTACACCATTCAACAAACAAAACCCTTCTACCTCCACTAAGATTGATAATTCAAGGAATGGGCACAGGAAAATCATTTCTGATAAATAAAATATGGAATTCATTCACAACATCAACCACATCTCCCTCACCTCTACTTGTGCTCGCCCCTACCGGTGTTTCAGCATTCAACATCTCTCGCATCCACAATCCACGCAACCATGTGTATTCCAATCAAAGAACTGAAACCCCTTGAAGGTAGTGCATTATCGTCTTTTCAAGAGTCGTTTGAAACATATAGTCCTCTTTACGCAAGTAATTCCTACGGAGCAACCCTTTAAAAGGGATTTCATTCTTCCATTACATTGCAAACAATATTTCGCAACAAGGAACAACAAATGCACTGAGGGTTCATTCCGAATTTCTTGCTCCACATGCGAGATTCAACCCCTCTAATTGAGGATTGGGAACTCCTAATGTCTCACACGAGACACACACCTAACTCGGTAAGAGCTCAACATTTTTAAAGACGCACCACATTTGTTTGCAAAAGCGATCTAATGGACTCCCACAACCTACGGATGTTGAAGGCATTGAACGTCCGATCGCCCAATCCATTTTTGAAAGTAACAAAGTGGATTTGGACCGGGAAATCCCGACGATGATCGGTTGGAACACGGTTTTGTTGTGCAAACAACAAAAATCATGCTTATTGCAAATCTATGGGTTGATGCGAGGCCTCATGATTGGTGCCACAAGAACAATCACCCAGGTCTATGACACATCAATGCAACCACCAACATTACCTTTATTTGTTGTAAAATTTGATAGATACAACGGCCCATGTTGGGATCCCTAAAACCCATTACATATTCCCATACCCCTTATTTCGAGAGGGAATCAAAGACAGCAGGTTTCCGATTAAAATGGCTCCGGGATTAACTATCCACAAGTCACAGGGACTTACTTTACACAGAGCAATCATCGACATTGGAACCACTAAAATGCAAATGTCCGCCATTCACAACTTTCTCCAAAGTTCCCTCACTTGCAAATCTGCAAGCATTTCACTTGCTTTTTCATTTGAGAGATACTCAAATATGGCGCACGTACCAACACTTGGAGCAAGAAGAAAGGAGGAAGCAAGACTATTATCACTCAACCCATCGTAAATACTACCCTCTGCTTTGATAGCACCTCCACTACTACTATACTCAACACTTCTTCTATCCAAAGCGACACTGTCGTTCAAGGGGTATCAAATGTAATCATGTTTATTGAAACTAAAATTGCCCTTTGAAGGCTACCATTCATGATATAAATACTGCAAATGTATACATGTCTCATTATGTGTACGTATACATTCATTTATTTGATGTTTTCAAATATGATATGCAACTTTAAATGTACGAATCTGTAACATAATTAAATGTACACCTACAACATTTCAATGTAATGTTTCAACTAAAGTCCTACACTACAACTATGAATCACACACATTATCAATTGTATAATAAATGTTTCTCCAAAAAAACACCAACTGAACAACTGATGCACAACTAACAACATCAACTATAAAATTAATTAACTATCGAAAACAGTCTCACATGTAATCATGTACGAATTTATAACAAGTTTGAAATGTAGAAACAACCTTCAAATTAAGTGGATGAGTTATATTTCTACAATTATAACATCAATCGAACCCCTTTATCAAGTACAAAAGTAATAACTATACCTCTAAATTAAATAACATATATCGTTCGGCGTTCACATCTCATGAAACACATGTGATTGCTAGTTATAGTCTCATTTATATAAAATTCGTAAAAGGTTAATTTATTATGGGAATAAGTTGTTGAGTCATTCACGTAGATAAATTTGGAAATAGGTATTTTAAATGAATGGTTAAACTACAACAAACCAAATATTGTATTTATATTCCCTTGCATTAATAAATAAGTATCACAACTTTTGCCCACAAAAAATGAGTCATTTCACACAATTTGTATAAAAATGAGTCATTTCACACAATTTGTTTAAAATTTGATGTAACTTTTTATTTCACCATTTCTCGTCTTCAAAAACTATGGAAGGTTACATACAATTACTTAATCTCCTACTCAAACAATGGAAAGTATTTTCAATACCATATTTATAATAAACAATATGACACCCTTAAAGTCCAAGGGAAGGCATTAAATAGAATTAATCAAATGCTCACTCTTTCAACGTTAGATGTTTAGACACATTCCAACAAAAATAGAAAATTTTATTAAAATGGAATGTATATGAGTAATGTCATGTTAGAGATTTGATATTTATTTTGTATATATGATACATTACATCATTTTTTTGGGAGAAGGCCAGGTGTAAATTTTTAATTGACATTCAAATCTTTTACTAAACCCATCATTAGGGATACACTCATGCTTGATACACAAAGGATTCGAAAAGTCGGAATTAAAAAATTTATATGCAATCTTATCTTTAAAAAATCATATAATGTGGTGTTCATTTTTTCTTTACATGCTAAAGAAGTAATTTTTATTTTCTTATTAATTTTTATTTAGAACAATTTGTAGTTTATTAATTTATATATACAAAATAAATGGCAATTTATAATGAAAAATTGACTAGAATAATCATTGCCCAATATCACAAGGTCATTTCAAAAGCGGAATACAAAAGGAAAATAAACTAGTACAAATATATTAAATACATCTATAAATGTTGATAGAGTGCTCTTATCTTATCTTAAACTTTTAAGCATTTCACATAATTAAAAAAATTATTATATTTTCTTCATATTTTCCACTTGTTAGTGACCACCAAATCTTTACGAAAAATAGGACCCCAAACTCTTTCGTATGGTTGAGATTTTAATATTTTTTCAACTAGTTTCTCAAAATTATAACCAAAACAAATTAAAAATAAAGGTCAAATAGACATGAAATTAGATCTCACTCCTTGCTACCATCGTAGAATGCCTATCCATTTTGTAGATATGAGACATTTTATCATATTTTTGGATAAGACTACATATAAATATTTAATTCCAATATTCAAGTCCCGCATTGGACCCATAATCAAGGACAAGCTTATCTTTGATGGGCGGGATTCAAAACATCGGAATTAAAATTTTATTCAATCTTATCGGGGAAAATATTGTATAATGTTATGTGTTTATCGTTTTCTTTGCATGTTAAAGAACTAATTTTATTTTCTTATTATTTTTATGGGCAACAAATTATAGTTTATTAATATGGGTTGGGGGAGGGGCGGTTTGGGGAGGGGGTGTCGGGCGGGGGCAATTTACAATGAAAATGACTTGAAATATCATTGCCCAACATCCCATTTGCAATTTTGGAGCGAAATACAAAAGGGAAATAAAGTAGTACAAATATTTTCAAGGCTCTCATCTTATCTTTGGATTTTATGCATAATACATGATTAATAATTTAATTGCATTTTCTTCATATTTCCCATATAATGGTGACCACCAAACCTTTCTAAAAATAAAATCCCAAACTCTATCACGTGGTTGATATATTTATATTTTGTAAAAGTGAATCAAATAAACATCAAATTTCATGTAGAGGATAAAAGTTTTACGCAATCACACAATTAGATCCCACTCCTTGCTGCCCAAGAAAAATACAAAGCTCAACTGCAAATTTCAATAAGAATCGCATATCTTTATAAATTAGCAAAAATGAGAATACCATCAAGAAATCTAAAGACTACAACATGACCTATCATACCCTCTCAATGCAAGCACACTCTAAAAAGAATTACATTTTGGATGGATTGTTGCTATGAAATTTCCATGTCATATAAGGCTAAAGAAAACAATCTATTATTTTATTTTCTACCCAGAGAGGTGAAACTCTAACAGTGAGACCCCCAAAGGGGTTGCCTGCACATGCCCCTCACACATGCTTCAGCCGAGACCAATTGAGCCAACCCGGGGCTAAAAAATAATATATTATTTTACTAAAACAGAGTATAGTTTATGCTCGTCGCAAAAACACACTTGCCTTGAAAACACAAACCAAATAACATAAAAAACCATGGTCAATTAACCGACAAAAGAATGCAATTCTTTTGACAGTCACTAACCTCAAAAGGAAAGCCAAAAAAGTATCTTCAATTATGCAGCATATTAATTGTCAGTAAAATGTTATAAGACATTGAAATGAGAAACCACCAAAATGTCATGAAACATATTTGCCAAAACAACTGAAACAAATTGCCTAAAGACAAGACCGGGTTATCATAATAACTAAGATAGAAAATATCTGAACTCGTACAATAGAAGGCATAGCAGCCTCAAGTAAGACATTGAAACAAATGGGTTATAGACAAATTTTGCTATATAGTTGTAAGGCATTCAATCATTTCACTAGACCTCCTAACAGGCAAAACTAAATCTGTAGAGAACATTAACAGTTTTAAACATCAAAATTTAAAAACAGATCTGCTCCAAAAACTGAATCAGCCAATATGGTCTTACCATACACCTTAATACACACATGTAATATACAAAGGATGGAACAAAATTCAATGGCAAAATAAAATCCAACCATTAAAACAGCACTTAATTTATGTGTGAAAGTTAAGACCCTTCCAATAGAATTTGCAAGATTGTAAATTTTTGACCAGGAGTTTTCGTAATTGTTTGACGAATTATATCCCAAAGGATGCATCTCCAAGTAGTTAAGTTGAAAAAGTTTTTCCTTGGCAAATCATGATTCAAGCTTTAGCTTTGGTAGACACCCGCTTGATATTTATATCCTACATTCAATAAAGCCAGTTGGCCATGTTAACCACAAGAAAAAGACTATTTGATGCAATCAAACCAAAATTCATCCACCTGCATTATGAAATCAAAATGGACATTAGCATTAATGTTTCCGACAAGAGTCATTAATCTTAAACTGCACCTGAATTCCCTCTGTGTGTTTCCCCATTTCAACAAGGAAAGTGCGTACATATATTATACATAGCATGCACAAGAAGAGAGGGGTTCTACTTTGGAAGGTCCAGTCATATTAAACAAAGGGACCAACATATCAATCTCCATATTATTCACCTCCCAGTAACCAATTTAAACATGACCTGCTCGAGTGCTCTTATTTCTAATCAAATGTTATTATGCTAGTCAAATTCAATACAACTACCAAAACTAAAGCACCAATTCCACAATGTCTTTGTTTTCCTATTTCAAAAGGAAAGTGCGCCGACATAAGCAATTGTTCGGGTCCACCCAAGATTTGTGGATGTCCCTGCTCAAGAATCAACGTCATATGACCTTTTCTGTTGGTCAGAACTCCTATTATACAAGCCTTTCAGAAATATTGCGTCTGAATTTGGCTCAACCCCACATGACATCAACGGCACTTGGGACATGTACAAGCACAACTACAGACTGTGGCATGTTCTACGCACTACTGCAGACACATGACTTGCTACAGATGTTTGTTCTCACTCTGAGCCCGAATGTAGTATTCAACAAGAACCATTGCAAGAATGGCAGGTCTTCGCACAACTTCGCCCGAAACAACACGGGTCTAGACAGTCTTGAAATGTTGGGGAAACGAGATTTCGACATACACAATAATTGGACCATACATGACGTTCCCCATGATTTGTAGATAATTGGTTCATCATTCATCGAGAGAGAGAAGGCAAACACAATTAACAACAACATACATGCCACACCACCATCTTCCACACTTCCTTTGTCTCCAGAACAACAAATAGCTCTTGATACCATACTACACCATTCAGCAAACAAAACCCTTCTACCTCCACTAAGATTGATAATTCAAGGAACGGTGGCACAGGAAAATCATTTTTGATAAATAAAATCTGGAATTCATTCACAAACATCAACCACATCTCCCTCACCTCTACTTGTGCTCGCCCCTACCGGTGTTTCAGCATTCAACATCTCTGCATCCACAATCCACGCAACCATGTGTATTCCAATCAAAGAACTGAAACCCCTTGAAGGTAGTGCATTATCGTCTTTTCAAGAGTCAGCTGAAACATATAGTCCTCTTTACGCAAGTAATTCCTACGGAGCAACCCTTTGGAAGGGATTTCATTCTTCCATTACATTGCAAACAATATTTCGGCAACAAGGAACAACCAATGCACAGGTTTCATTCCGGAATTTACTGCTCCACATGCGAGATTCAACCCCTCTAATTGAGGATTGGGAACTCCTAATGTCTCACACAGACACACACCTAACTCAGTAAGAGCTCAACATTTTTAAAGACGCACCACATTTGTTTGCAAAAACGATCTAGTGGACTCCCACAACCTACAGATGTTGAAGGCATTGAACGTTCCGATCGCCCAATCCATTTTTGAAAGTAACAGGTGGACTGGACCAGGAAATCCTGATGATGATCAGTTGGAACACAAAGTTTTGTTGTGCAAACAACAAAAAATCATGCTTATTGCAAATCTATGGGTTGATGCAGCCTCATGATTGGTGCCACAAGAACAATCACCGGCAGTCTATGACACATCAATGCAACCACCAACATTACCTTTATTTGTTGTAAAATTTGATAGATACAACGGCCCATGTTGGGATCCCTAAAACCCATTACATATTCCCATACCCCTTATTTCGAGAGGGAATCAAAGACAGGTTTCGATTAAAATGGCACGGGATTAACTATCCACAAGTCACAAGGACTTACTTTGCATGAGCAATCATCGACATTGGAACCACTAAAATGCGATTATCGCCATTCTGACTTTCTCCAAAGTTCCCTCACTTGCAAATCTGCGCATTTCACTTGCTTTTCATTTGAGAGATACTCAAATATGGCGCACGTACCAACACTCGGGGCAAGAAGAAGGAGGAAGCAAGACTATTATCACTCAACCCATCGTAAATACTACCCTCTGCTTTGATAGCACCTCCACTACTACTATACTCAACACTTCTTCTATCCAAAGCGACACAAAATGTTCAAGGGTATCAAATGTAATCATGTTTATTGAAACTAAAATTGCCCACGAAGGCTACCATTCATGATATAAATATCGCAAATGTATACATGTCTCATTATGTGTACGTATACATTCATTTATTTGATGTTTTCAAATATGATATGCAACTTTAAATGTACGAATCAGTAACATAATTAAATGTACACCTACAACATTTCAATGTAATGTTTCAACTAAAGTCCTACACTACAACTATGAATCACACACATTATCAATTGTATAATAAATGTTTCTCCAAAAAACACCAATGAACAAGCGATGCACAACTAACAACATCAACTATAAAATTAATTAACTATCGAAAAACAGTCTCACATGTAATCATGTACGAATTTATAACAAGTTTAAAATGTAGAAACAACCTTCAAATTAAGTGGATGAGTTATATTTCTACAATTACAACATCAATCGAACCCCTTATCAACATCAAGTACAAAAGTAATAACTATACCTCTAAATTAAATAACATATACCGTTTGGCGTTCACATCTCATGAAACACATGCGATTGCTAGTTATAGTCTCATTTATATAAAATTCTTAAAAGGTTAATTTATTATGGGAATAAGTTGTTGAGTCATTCACGTAGATAAATTTGGAAATAGGTATTTTAAATGAATGGTTAAACTACAACAAACCAAATATTGTATTTATATTCCCTTGCATTAATAAATAAGTATCACAACTTTTGCCCACAAAAATGAGTCATTTCACACAATTTGTATAAAAAAATGAGTCATTTCACACAATTTGTTTAAAATTTGATGTAACTTTTATTTCACCATTTCTCGTCTTCAAAAACTATGGAAGGTTACATACAATTACTTAATCTCCTACTCAAACAATGGAAAGTATTTTCAATACCATATTTATAATAAACAATATGACACCCTTAAAGTCCAAGGAAGGCATTAAATAGAATTAATCAAATGCTCACTCTTTCAACGTTAGATGTTTAGACACATTCCAACAAAAATAGAAAATTTTATTAAAATGGAATGTATATGAGTAATGTCATGTTAGAGATTTGATATTTATTTTGTATATATGATACATTACATCATTTTTTTGGGAGAAGGCCAGGTGTAAATTTTTAATTGACATTCAAATCTTTTACTAAACCCATCATTAGGGATACACTCATGCTTGATACACAAAGGATTCGAAAAGTCGGAATTAAAAAATTTATATGCAATCTTATCTTTAAAAAATCATATAATGTGGTGTTCATTTTTTCTTTACATGCTAAAGAAGTAATTTTTATTTTCTTATTAATTTTTATTTAGAACAATTTGTAGTTTATTAATTTATATATACAAAATAAATGGCAATTTATAATGAAAAATTGACTAGAATAATCATTGCCCAATATCACAAGGTCATTTCAAAAGCGGAATACAAAAGGAAAATAAACTAGTACAAATATATTAAATACATCTATAAATGTTGATAGAGTGCTCTTATCTTATCTTAAACTTTTAAGCATTTCACATAATTAAAAAAATTATTATATTTTCTTCATATTTTCCACTTGTTAGTGACCACCAAATCTTTACGAAAAATAGGACCCCAAACTCTTTCGTATGGTTGAGATTTTAATATTTTTTCAACTAGTTTCTCAAAATTATAACCAAAACAAATTATAAATAAAGGTCAAATAGACATGAAATTAGATCTCACTCCTTGCTACCATCGTAGAATGCCTATCCATTTTGTAGATATGAGACATTTTATCATATTTTTGGATAAGACTACATATAAATATTTAATTCCAATATTCAAGTCCTGCATTGGACCCATAATCAAGGACAAGCTTATCTTTGATGGGCGGGATTCAAAACATCGGAATTAAAATTTTATTCAATCTTATCGGGGAAAATATTGTATAATGTTATGTGTTTATCGTTTTCTTTGCATGTTAAAGAACTAATTTTATTTTCTTATTATTTTTATGGGCAACAAATTATAGTTTATTAATATGGGTTGGGGAGGGGCGGTTTGGGGAGGGGGTGTCGGGCGGGGCAATTTACAATGAAAATGACTTGAAATATCATTGCCCAACATCCCATTTGCAATTTTGGAGCCGAAATACAAAAGGGAAATAAAGTAGTACAAATATTTTCAAGGCTCTCATCTTATCTTTGGATTTTATGCATAATACATGATTAATAATTTAATTGCATTTTCTTCATATTTCCCATATAATGGTGACCACCAAACCTTTCTAAAAAATAAAATCCCAAACTCTATCACGTGGTTGATATATTTATATTTTGTAAAAGTGAATCAAATAAACATCAAATTTCATGTAGAGGATAAAAGTTTTACGCAATCACACAATTAGATCCCCACTCCTTGCTGCCCAAGAAAAATACAAAGCTCAACTGCAAATTTCAATAAGAATCGCATATCTTTATAAATTAGCAAAAATGAGAATACCATCAAGAAATCTAAAGACTACAACATGACCTATCATACCCTCTCAATGCAAGCACACTCTAAAAAAGAATTACATTTTGGATGGATTGTTGCTATGAAATTTCCATGTCATATAAGGCTAAAGAAAACAATCTATTATTTTATTTTCTACCCAGAGAGGTGAAACTCTAACAGTGAGACCCCCAAAGGGGTTGCCTGCACATGCCCCTCACACATGCTTCAGCCGAGACCAATTGAGCCAACCCCGGGGCTAAAAAATAATATATTATTTTACTAAAACAGAGTATAGTTTATGCTCGTCGCAAAAACACACTTGCCTTGAAAACACAAACCAAATAACATAAAAACCATGGTCAATTAACCGACAAAAGAATGCAATTCTTTTGACAGTCACTAACCTCAAAAGGAAAGCCAAAAAAGTATCTTCAATTATGCAGCATATTAATTGTCAGTAAAATGTTATAAGACATTGAAATGAGAAACCACCAAAATGTCATGAAACATATTTGCCAAAACAACTGAAACAAATTGCCTAAAGACAAGACCGGGTTATCATAATAACTAAGATAGAAAATATCTGAACTCGTACAATAGAAGGCATAGCAGCCTCAAGTAAGACATTGAAACAAATGGGTTATAGACAAATTTTGCTATATAGTTGTAAGGCATTCAATCATTTCACTAGACCTCCTAACAGGCAAAACTAAATCTGTAGAGAACATTAACAGTTTTAAACATCAAAATTTAAAAACAGATCTGCTCCAAAAACTGAATCAGCCAATATGGTCTTACCATACACCTTAATACACACATGTAATATACAAAGGATGGAACAAAATTCAATGGCAAAATAAAATCCAACCATTAAAACAGCACTTAATTTATGTGTGAAAGTTAAGACCCTTCCAATAGAATTTGCAAGATTGTAAATTTTTGACCAGGAGTTTTAAGTAATTGTTTGACGAATTATATCCCAAAGGATGCATCTCCAAGTAGTTAAGTTGAAAAAGTTTTTCCTTGGCAAATCATGATTCAAGCTTTAGCTTTGGTAGACACCCGCTTGATATTTATATCCTACATTCAATAAAGCCAGTTGGCCATGTTAACCACAAGAAAAAGACTATTTGATGCAATCAAACCAAAATTCATCCACCTGCATTATGAAATCAAAATGGACATTAGCATTAATGTTTCCGACAAGAGTCATTAATCTTAAACTGCACCTGAATTCCCTCTGTGTGTTTCCCCATTTCAACAAGGAAAGTGCGTACATATATTATACATAGCATGCACAAGAAGAGAGGGGTTCTACTTTGGAAGGTCCAGTCATATTAAACAAAGGGACCAACATATCAATCTCCATATTATTCACCTCCCAGTAACCAATTTAAACATGACCTGCTCGAGTGCTCTTATTTCTAATCAAATGTTATTATGCTAGTCAAATTCAATACAACTACCAAAACTAAAGCACCAATTCCACAATGTCTTTGTTTTCCCTATTTCAAAAAGGAAAGTGCGCCAATATATATCCCAAATACATAGCATGTAGATAACAGACAGAGGTGCTACTTTGGAAAGCTCCAGTTTCAGTCATAATAAACAAAAGGTCCAACATATCAATCCCTGTATTAATCACTTCCCAGTAACTAGTTTAAACATTAAACTAAGCTTCCTGCTTTAGTGCTCTTACTTCAAACCAGAAGTTATTGTGCTAGTTAAATTCAGTGCGACTACTGAAAATAAAGACCAATTCCACAATATTGAAGTTTTTCAAATATAACAACAATTTTATTAGAATTGATGATCACAGGAATCCTTTCAAAAATTCAAAGCCCTGGAAATCCTCTTCAAAGACCAAACCAAATCACAATACAACAAATACAAACATTAATATATAATCAAAACAAAGTCAAAAATAATGAAATTAACAATTCCTAATGTTATTTTCTACGTCTCGGTTACATGTGAGATACATAACAGAAACTGAAAAGGCCACCACGATTACCACTTCTCTCATTATGTGCAAAATGCCCAGAAAGAGTTCTAACATTACAGAATCTAAATCAATGTTCAACCTAAGAAGATTTTTTAACAAAAGTACTGTAATGAAATTACTTAGATAGATCTGAATATCAGCAGCAATAGAACACCAAAGAACACCAAAATATAGATATGTGATCTCAATATGCAAGTAGAATGACTTAGCCACTTCGAGGGGGCAACCTCCAAACCATACAATAAGACTCAAGTGCTCAAAATGGCGCTAATATCCTAATCTTTGAGTCTTGTATATACCCTACTATACTATCCTAAGGCCGACTCACTAAGCATATGAAAACATAAATAAATATGATATGACATGATAAGAGATTATGTTAGCCATAGGTCGGCTTAATATATGACCTAGGGTTAAGGGCATAACATGCCCCTCCCCTTCAAAGAAACATTGTCCCCAATGTTGACAATTTTTGGAGGCTTTTTCACACAAGTGTAGTCCTCAATGTCAATGATCTCTGGATGTTGGTATAAGAAATATTCCTCCTCCCATGTTGTCGTTGCATTATCTCGATTCTTCCACTTGATTAGATACTCAATAATTACTCTCCTCTTCACCCTCTTAATGTGCATCTGAAGAATTTCCTCATGTTCCAAACTGATTTGGCCTTCTTTATCCAACACAAGTAACTCTATCTAGGCTGAAACATTTTGTGCAATGACATTCCAAAATCCAAAAATGTTCCAGGTATGTGAAATTAGAAAACTCTCTTTGAGACGAGAAATTCAATTCTGCAAAAAAAATTATCTTACCATCCACTTGAACTTCCTTTATATTATTTTTTTGATGGGTGCACTCTTCAAATGGAAATATTGAAGCTTCCCTCTTTAGAGCCACACTATCTAAACTCTTATCCTCTATTTTTTCTTCAAATTGATCCTCTTCCTCTCCTTCTTCTTCTTCTTCTTCCTCTTTGTCTTCCTCTTCCCCTTCTCCTTCTCCTTCTCCTTCTCCTTCTTTTCTTCTTCTTCTTCTTCTCCTTCTCCTCCTCCTCCTCCTACTCCTACTTTTTATTCCACCTAGCCAAGAAAACTTGTTCCATTTCCTCCCAAGACCAATCTAAACACTCTTGATTCAATTGAGAGACCCACCTCTTTGTTGGACCATCAAGCCAAAATGAAAACCAAAACCATGTCCATGTAGATGAAAAATAAATCTTCTTAAATTCGACCCACCATTCTCTAGCATCCACCTCACCCTTTCCATAGAAAATCATCCCCATGATGCACAAAAATTAGGGTTTCAAGAATAAACTCCTTTAATCAAGATTTAAGTGTCCAATTTATGAATTATTTTGGCCTTAATTCAAAAAATACAAAGAATAAACCCCCTTTTATTTTATTAGAGCTTTCCAAAAATGTAAATAACTTTGAAAATTTCCAAAAATTGTGGCTTGTGGAGCAAATTTAGGAAAACTCCTAAAATGGCGATAACTTTTAAAATATGGATCAAAAAATCCTGAAATTTTCCAAGAATCTTACTTGATATGTGTCTCCACTTCTGTAAAAAAATGGCTGAGAAATTCACAACTGTTCACAAGATATGGCTGAACCAAAAATTAGGGTTTTTGACCTAATTTTGGCCAAGATTGCAGCTCTAATACCATTTGTCATGAAATTACTTAGATATATCTAAATATCAGCAGCAATAGAACACCAAAATATAGATATGTGATCTCAATATGTGGTGTCCCGAGATTTCACCTACGAAATCTGGGACTACCCTTTTAAATTTTTCGTTCTTTTCAAGTAACGGGTCGTATTTTGTGTTTTGTTTTGCTGCAGTTGCTTGCATTGCTTTAAGGTATCCCCAGAGAGTCATAAAAGCCAAATTCGACAAATACCCACATGCTAAAACTCACTCTATCCCTTCGCCAAGTTTTGTCTGAAAGCGTTTTATTTATATTAAATAAATAAAATTCTTTTAAAAATAGATCATGTTGAAGTTAAACCCCGTTAAGGATTTCCACACCAGTATTACTTTCACCTCTAAGTGGAGTATTCACGCGGAAGAGTTTTACAGACCAGCTAATTGGCAAGTTATTTTTGAGCAATTGTCTACAACTTCTGGTAGGTTTTTGTTTTTATTTATTTCTTGTGTGTTTGGTTTCGGTTTTCTCCGTGATCTGTCTGGCAATTCCCCTTGGTCTTTTCTTTCGTTCCGCTTAACCAGTTCAGCTGCATAGGGTTTTTAGAAGTCATCCATGGCCTCAGACAAAAGTGAAATCTATTGTGAAGTGTTGGTTTTCAACGCAGCAGTTTGGAAGCAAGTCGCACTTTCCAGAAATGAGTGATTTCTCCGTGCAAAGTCATAAATTCAATTGCCCCATCATCCAGAATTCATACAGTGATCCAAAGATGGAGTTTTTAGTCCAAGTCGTGAAAGAGAGCTCATGCAAGTCGTGATTCTAAGCTGCCTGCTACCTTGGGTTTCCACGCCAAATTTGGGAAGTCAATTCCAAGCAAGTCGCATTTTTGAAGTTGTCAGGCAGGGTGAAGTTTAACATTATGACTTAAGTGGAAGGTGGGAAATTAGAAGCTGCCAGACAGGGTGAAGTTTAACATCATGACTTAAGTGGAAGGTGGGAAATTAGAAGTTGCCAGGCAAGGTGAAGTTTAACATCATGACTTAAGTGGAAGGTATGAAATTATAAGTTGTCGAGCAAGGTGGATTTTAACATGATGACTTAAGTGGAAGGTGGGAAATTAGAAGCTGCCAGGCAAGGTGAAGTTTAACATCATGACTTAAGTGGAAGGTGGGAAATTAGAAGCTGCCAGGCAAGTTGAATTTTAACATTGCCTGCTCCTTATGTTTTTCACACAAAAGCAAGTTAATTCACCCATGCAAGTCGCATTTTTTGGGCCTGCCTAGCAGGTAAGAGTTTAACATGATAACTTAAGTGAAAAGTGGGAAATTAGAAGCTGCCAGGAAGGGTGAAATTTAGCACTGCCTGCCCCTCATGTTTTTCACATAACTTATAGCCAAAAAGTGCGACCCATTCTGGCATAACTTCATGCCTAAAAGTTGATTTCTTTTAATTATTTTTAGCAAGGGTTGGCGCCAAAGTTAGGGAGGAAGTCATTGCATGCAAAATCCCTTCAAGAGCACATGCATGTGCTCCCAATCTTCCAGTTGAAGCCTTCATTGAATTTACTTATATTTTCCTTCACCCGAAGTGCTTTCCAGAATTCAAAATTGCTCATATGCAATTAAAAATAAAAGGTGATGAGTTTTGTCTAAATTGTTTACGGCAAGCATTTTATTGGTGCATGTACTGGAGAAGAATTGCAAAAGCTTCAAGGATAAAAGGGGAAGACAGGTCAGAGGCAACACCCGCAAGCAAAATCACAGTCAACTACTTCCAGATCCAGTTTGGTGAGAATCAAAGGCAAAGAGTCAACCGCATGCAAGAAAAAAAGCATCTCAAGTTTGCGCGAAATATCATCCAAATCATTCATGAGGCGGAAGTGCAATACAAGTTGGATCAGCATGCAAAGTATGGAAGAAGAACAAGACTGGGAGTGTTGCAGTTTTCTTCTAATTTCTTCTTTTTTTCTTTCTTCTTTCTCTTATTTTCTCCGACAAAACAATTGAGTAATCAATTAAAATTGTAAAACTTAGGTAATTGGCTTTAAAAGCAGATACTTCAAGTTACTGGAAGAAGTCAATTACTTGGAAATAGGTGGCAAACATGCAAAATAGAAGGTTCTATTTTCAGTTGTAAAGCATGCATGTCATGCAATGAGAAAGTCTGGGGGAAAATACTACCAGTTGCTTCTCTTTTTCATAGTTTTCACATGCAGCAATTCATTGAAAGCTTCCTATTTGTATTTTCCCTCTATGCACTATAAATAGAGGAAGAGCCTACGGGTTAAAGGATCACAACTGGTTTTATCAAAACTTGTTTTAGCAAGAGCTTTTGTAATTAGAACATTCTTGAGTTTTCAGACTTTGTGCTGAAACCCTTGATGATTGCTGCGAAGGCTTGGGATTGAATAAAAGGCGGATTTCTGGAGAACTTTGTGTCTACAATGTTTTGTTGAGTTCTTCTTTTCAGAGGTTTTAGATAAACTTTGTGTTATCTCAGATCTAGGTTAGAAGTCATTTCTTTCCCGTTCTGCTGAATGTTGTGATGTATCTATTTATTTAATTTGTGTGGATGAGACCAACTCTGATAACTATTGGTCGATTTGGCACATCTTCTTTTCTAACTTCCATTCTTCCCCTCTTTTGCAAACAATCCCCACAAAGTTGCTTACTTGCTGCAAAATTGCCCAGCTGTGGGAATTAAAGTAAAACCCCAAAATAGTTATTAGGATTCACCCTTACCAAATTGATAAACATCTTACACGGGAGCCTCACCGTTAAATGAGGGAGATTTATCTCATGACTACCTAGGTTTTATGCTGTGCATAAAATCTAGCCAATAATATGCAAGTAGCGTGACTTAGCCACTTTAAGGGGGCAACCTCCAAACCATACAATAAGACTGAAGTGCTCAATATGATGTTGATATCCTACTCTCGAACTCCTATGTATACCCTACTATACTATCCAAAGCCCTAACCTTAGGCCGACCCACTAAGTATATGAAAACATAAATAAATATGATATGACATAAGAGATTATGTTAGCCATAGGTCAGTTATCCATATCTTGATATATGACCTAGGGTTAAGGGCGTAACAAGCACACCTAAGAAAGAAGCTGTAAAAAATGTCTCAAAACTCTAATAATGTGCTTAAGACAAATGCTTCAAAACTTGGTTATTCATTTATCAAAACTAGCACAAGATATTGACTATCATGCACTAAGTCTGGTATAAAATCTTCGTCACTTTTCAATGTCTGGATGGTATAGCTGCTACTAGAAAACTGGAAATGGCATGAAGAAGGATGTTCGCATGCACTATACATTCGGAAGTTGATCCATGAGCTCTCTATTGATCTTTGCTACTATCCTCCAGAGTTGCAGGTGTACAGCATCTTCACTAAACCTCTCACTAAAGCAGGTATGTTCAGCTTCGAACATTGCAAGGGGTGAAGGAGGTTGTCCTTGGGGTGAGGGGGTATGGGTATCTCTTGTCCTCCTTTCTCTTCATACATGTTTTTATTATACATGGGTACATGATCAGCCTAGTTGTTTGGACCCATTTCAACATATTCTAAGCCTCATTTTCGTGCTATAGACCAGCCTAAGTTGCACTTAAGGGGAGGTGTTAGTGCAATATAAAATGCAGCTAATATATTAAGTTCACTTAATATATAATACCATATAATAAGGGCTTAAAATAAAGGACAAGACTTGTATCCTTCCAATAGAATGCCACCTCTTCATAGGCCAATCACATGTGCCTATTTTGTGGCCAATAGGGAAAGTGGAGCAAGCACTTGACTATTACTATATATACCCTTCATTTCCTTTGTAAAAAGCAAATGCTTTCCTATATTTTCAGAAGCAATACAATTTTTGTTTTTCATCTTTCATTGTTTAAAGACTTCTCATGCTCATTGGAGTAACCTGAACTTACCGAGAGCTCGTGGACCTACCCAATATAGGCTCCAGGTAACAAGGGATTTGCAAAAGAGCATGTAAGAAGGAAGAGGAAAGCTTTACAAAGACATGATGACCACCACAAGACTACAAGAACTCCACAAAGATCTAGAAGATCACCACAAGGCTGAGGAAAATAAGCTTCGTGAAATCAAGGGAAGCAACACTGAACCAAAAGAGCTTCACAAATTGTCGCAAATGAAAAGGAGCACTACAAAGCTGAGAGAAGCTTCGCAAGGAGAGTATCGCAGCATATGAGTAGCTTTGTAAATAAGGCAGAGCACTGAAAAGCCATGGAGTCTCTGCAACACTAAGAGCTCCCAAGTGAAGGCATGGCAAGGGCAACAAATAAAATAAGTTATAATATTTCAGTTAGCACTGCTCAAGGCAGATTTTCCAAGGAACCAACATTTGAAGTCACTTCATATAGACAATCATGATGTACTTTCAAGCACAAGCTTTGTTGTTCTAGTCCACTTACGGTATCACGAAAGGGGCTACAAAGAACCACCCAATTTAACAAGTATGCATCACTTTCACAAACCTCGAGATTTAGAAATGTCATTCCTAATAGAAAACGCAACATTTCAAGTAGCTGAGAAATGAATTTGTATTTCAAAGATGATCTAAAACTTGTACCTTTAGTTCGAACAAGGACCCTCAGAGCCTTTTGTCAGAGATGGATAAAAAGGTCTCAACCTTCTATTAATGAGTGTTATGACAAACCTATAAATCACACTAAACACAACAAAAATGGAAAGAAGGAAATAGTGTGCTTCCACCTTGATTCTTGGACCAGAGAAAAACCACGACCCCCTTTTTATCCTGCATATCCTTGGAATCGGTGGGATGAGGAAAAACACTCCACCAACCTCTGAGTTCTGCACGTTTATGCAAGGGCAGCTCAAGTCAGGATGCTCTGCCAACATTTGCTTTGATAGCCATCCAAAAGTAAGCGAATGGCAATGCGTCAAGTTTCCTTCAAGGATAATATTTCCCAAAGAGAGGTACATTAAATTGGCTTCAAGGGAAACCCTGCTAGTGTAGGGTCACATCAAATTGGAAGGAGCACCTAAGATTGGCTTCAAGCCTAGTTATGTGAAGGAAGGAATGCATTGAATGTGCTTAAAATATGGAGGTGTATGGTGGGGACAGATCACAATGCTTGTCAGATTAGACTTTCATAGGTGTTGCATTTGCCTGCAAACTACTGCGAGGTACTATGAGGTGCTTGTAGGCACGCTGAGCATTGTGCAATGCTGCAAGGTCCTGGAGGATGTTGTGAGTGTTGTGTTAATGCAAAGGTGTTGTGAGTGTTGTGCAATACTATGAGAATGGTGCAAGTTCCACAAGACATTGTGTGGATGCTGCTAAATGCTACGAGGTTCTCAAAAATTTGGCACCAAGCGTTGCCGCATAAAAGTGGGCACTGCCTCTCAACCCCACACTAGCTAAGCCGTTGAAAAGTATGTGTCCCACGCTTATCAAGCGGCATCAACAATGTTGTCTTCTGATTTGTTTTGCATGTTCTTGGTCCTACACAGAAGGCGCATGATGCAAGGGGTTACAAGCTGATGCTCGAAGCACGAATATTGTGTGGCATGTTTCATAGCACTCTGTTGGACACGTATGATGCAAGGGGCTACAAAGTGAAGCACAAGTGACCAAGACACTCAAGGCAAGAAAGTGAGGTTGCACAGCTGTACACGGATCATTTTGCATTTCTTGGGAATCAATCATGTCGATTACATTAAGTCTTAGACAAGGGGGTGATGCAAACCTCTCAGCGATTCACACGACATATTTAGAGCATAGAATCACTTCAAGACCTTGTTTCCTCTTACTACCCGTTGAGATGGTGATACTTTGAGGATTGGTTGTGTATGCACCATGGTGGCTATGCATGTATGCATGCCCAAGGATTATATTGTTGGCATCAATTAGTGTTACATCACAATCTAACTCCTCTTTGAAAGGATGGATGGCATGTGGAAAACATCGTTGTTGAGTAATATGTATACCTAGGGTGTCGTAAGAACTACTCCATCCCAAACGATAAGGACATGGATTAGGCATGGTTTGTATATTCAATCGCTTGACGATTGCTTCAATGATGAGATCATGTTTATGTCATCAAACAAAAAATTTTGGTTGCTTGTGCACCCACATCTACAAATGGATTAGGAGTTTTGTTTCGACATCTTGTACTCCTGCTGTGATTGTTTAGTTGAGCCAAGTAGCTTAAAGATTTGTGTTCTCTACTCTTGAGAGTGGCTCGTCTTCGGGATCCTCTGCTCTTATGTACGCAAGCAAGTTCTTCTACTCAACACTTGATTAAAGGGGTTACAAGTTGTGTTTGTCACACCATTTACTTGCCTTAATCAATTGGTTCTTTCTGAAGGTGTCTTCCTTGGTGTGGACATTTTCCGGAGTGCCTTTCATCTTGATGTTGGCCAACATTAGTTTGGACTAAATGAATGGTGAGCACTTTGGTACTTGCAAACTCTATGCTCCCACGACTTGTATGAGCCCATATTTGCATATAGGTCATGGAAGGCATTGATGTAGAGGCTTGGAAAGATTGGTCAAGTCCTTGCTACAATTGTTGCCACTAAATGTAGTTGCCTTAATAAACATCTTCAGGATAACATTCGTCCTTGAAGGCTTCCAAAAAAGTATCCTATGTTTTCTCACGACTTTTTGCTTCTCGGTCTTCCTCCCACAAAAGTGCAATCTTGATCGTCTCTTCATCAAAAAATCCATTCATAGAAAAAAGGAATCTAACCGATTAACCAATTATCTACTACCTCTACATTTATTTTTCCTTCAAACACGGGAATGTCTATAGATTTACTTGAAACCTTGGGGGACTCAACCACGATAAGATTTAATTGATGAGGTCAATGGAACCACTTGTTCAAGGACTCCCACAAACTGGTTGAAAAGAAATTTTCGTTGTTCCATGAGTGCTTTTGAAATTTCATTTTTGGTATTGCTTGTATACGGTCTTGCATTCATCTTTTGTCATCTATACTTTGTTGAAACGACATCATAGTTAGTCACGAGGGATCTAGTGGTTTCACATCAAGCTTCGAGATACTCCGACCTCATTCGATGGGACATGCAAAGATGAACCGCTCGATACCACTAATCCATATCCCAAGAGGTCAATGTTCTTGATGAGGATCCAGATGTGTCGACGGCATATGTGAAATAGATGAGAGGAAATGGAACTGGAACAATAAATGTGTTTATGTACTTGTCTATTTTGTACATGGCATACTCTCGAGGGAGATGTATGTTTGCTATATCTTCTTCCTATTTGTTTTCTATCTAGTGCTACAAATGTGTACACATATATGATAAAGCCACTAAGGTATAAATAATGGTTATGGAGGTTGAATTGATTAGGATTACACATGACTCTTCACCTTTCCACCACTACGTTTTTGGGTGCCAATGCATTGTATGCTTACAAAATCCTTGGCATAACGCGAACTCTAAGAATGTCACTTGGCATGGCACAACGTGGCACAAAGTGCCCATGTGGCTAAGGGGTTTGGAGATCTTTCGCAAGCACTGGAGTACGTAGCATATGCTTGTGAGGTGTCGTGTGTGTTGTGAATCGCTTCAAGGTGCGATGACCATTATGCAATGTTGTTAGGTGTTGTCGGATGTTGCTAAGTGTGCAAGTATTGTGCGGTACTACAAGGTGTTGCAAGTATTGCGCGATACTACAAGAATAGCGCAAGTGTTGCGAGAGGCTATGACACACTACAAGGAGGATGTAAAATGCTGCAAGGTTCTCAAAAACTCGACACATGTCGGTGCCCTATGAAAGGAGGTGTTGCCCATCAAGCCCACACTAACTAAGAGCACGGTCCCATTTTGGGGCTACTGCTCCTATTTATTTGGGAAATGTGGTCCCATGTTAAAAAAATTATTGCTGTTGCTAAAATCCAACAAAACTCCTAAAATTTCTTAGCAGCTACACTTTAGGGAGAGGATTTCCAGCCCCATAAAGCAATTGGGGGCACAAAAAAATCAGTTGCTTAAAAATTGGAAGCTTTTGTGACACTTGGCATTTATATTTAAGCTTCCCTCCCAATTTTTCCTTCCAATAATTTATTCGGGATTCATGGGACCATACTTCTAGTGCTAAAGACTCCTATTTTGTCTCTATAGAGAAAAATAAATTCATGGAGATTCCAATTTTGTCTCTACAAAGAAAAATAAAAATTCATGGGACCCTATTAATGCTAAAATATCCTATTTTTTCTCCCTCACCTGCTCAAAAATTTAGCTTGCCCCTTGCATGGGACCGCAGCCTAAACCTTTGAAAAATATGTGCTCCATGTGTATCAAGTATTGTGCATAGTGTTGTGTTTTGAACTGTGCTGAGACACTACGAGCAGGTTGTAAACGCGGCAAGGTTCCCACGAACTCAGCACAAGCCACTGCCCTATGAAAGGTGGTGTTGCCCCTCAAGCCCACAATAACTAGGCCTTTGAAAAATATGCATTCCGTATGCATCAAGTATCGTGCGTGGTGTTATCTTCTAAACCATGCTATTTGTTCCTTGGCGTTGTGCAGAATGTGCATGATGCAAGGGGCTGCGAGGTGATGCTTGAAGTGCAAATGGTGTGCGGCATATTCCTTGGCACTGTGATGGACATGCATGACTCTAAGGACTGCGAGGTAAAGCACAAGTCACCAAGGTACTCAAGGCAAGAGAGCATGGTAGTGCAGTTGCATGTGGATCACTAGAAAAGGAACTTATAAAATTATAATAAGGGGTTCACAAAAATTGTACAAGACATTGTAAGGACTCAGGAGACACCAAGGTAAAACAGATTTTAGTACAAAGAGTTGTTTTTGTGCAATGGTTATGTATGTATTATAGTGTCAATATGAGTTCTAATCATATTAATGTTGTGTTGTATTTTTCATTTCTCTGTTTGATTTCAATGGTTATGCATTGTTTTGTGTATTTGAACTAACATTGTTTACATGAATGGTTCCAAAGCTTTGATGTGTTTGTTAGCTTAAGTTTGTTTGAACATGCATTATTCAGAACAAGGTTTAACAAATCACTTTAATCCTTGCATTGTTTATTGTAAATTAAGACTATGGTCGCCATTGCTGTAAGCAGCTCATTTATGCAGAGCTATATATACTCTTTCAAGTTAAAGTATCCATCATCTACGATAGTCTCCATATAAGATTCAAAAGAGAAAAATTACGTCTTTTCCAACATTCACAACCTAGATTAGGTTTCTTTTATGTTTGCAAGTATTTAGGAGCCATATACAGGTGTAGGTAACTCATACCATGTTTAGATTCTGTAATTTTGGCTAAAAGCGAGAGGGTTTTAACCCCTTATTGTATCCTTGCCAAAACACTAGACAACAGACATGTACAAAGTTGTGACACAATTAGTGCAATAGACTTTTTACTTGCCATCCTCCATTATCAAAGCATTCTAAAGAGTAACTATTGTCTTCCTCACTATATTTTCATTTTGTCAACAAAATTTTGTTTTTCAATGTTATTGTATTGATATTAACTAGGAATGGTCATAAGATCAACATATATTAATTTGAATCAAAAGTTTGTGTTGCTCTACTCCTTGTGGGGGTTTAATACGACCTACAACAAGTAGGTTAAAGATGAAGAGATCCCTTCCCAAAGGCTTGGGGCAAGCAATGAGGAATGATGAGTTTCACATTGTACGCCCAATTAATATTTGGATGTAGAGGTCAAACTTATAGCAATGCATGGACCTAAGACCAAACCTATGTTTCCAAGGGAGCCCATGGAGATGAGGGTTGATTGTCATCATATGAAGGACCCAAGCCCACCCTCAAGTTCTTTACAAGTTCTACCCCATGTTGACCCTAACAGTTAGCCCAGTGGATGTGACTGAATTGCCACAATGACAACCCAAACTCCAATCCCACCAAGGAACCATTACGGCCAAGCTTTCCATGATAATGCAGCCATGATAAAGGAGGTCGAAAAACACGTGCTATCTGCCTATGTAATTGGGCCCATTTGTGTCCCTAATCAGCCTAGGCCCGGTGATGTCCCAAGTTTACCAACCAAAATATATATGAAGAGCTCCCGTGTGAAATTTGGCATGTGCTTATGAATTGGTTAGAAATAGATGCCAATGACACAATATGGGAAGAGAGTTTGTCGTTATGTATAATGTAGTCAATTTGAGTTAGCATGGATATGTTCCGACTTATAGTTTGAGACAATCAAGTTAGCATGTCATTTCTAATAGCAATGCTCGGAATCACATCCCTATTATCCAAATACCCAAATCATACAAAAGTTTTCCCAGAAAGGTTACCATGCAATGCAACACCACTCTAGCGCTATAAAGATAACAATGACCAACAACCTTGATATTCCCTTCAACACGATGATAGTATATGATCATCATCGAAGATCTATATGGCCACAACCCATATGGATTTCCCTAGGTCTACAAACTACTAATTTGCTCTCCGCATTTGGGGGATTTTTTTACCATGGAAGATAGAAGACGTTTGAAAGGAAGTGCCTTGCTTCTTCCAAGCATTGTACCCTCAGATATGGCGACGGCCGAGAGGTAAGAGCTATCCTCGGTCTCCCGGCCCCTTTTCTTAATAAGGTCGCCGGATAGAAAGGGGAGGCCCCGAGAGAACTATAGATGTCGGCGCGAGGTTCTCCCTCTCCCGACGCCCGACCCCCTACCTATCTCCCCTCTATTCTATGTTCTATGGAGGGCCCCCATGGAGGACATCCATGTGTGCACACATCCTGGTTGAAAGAGCACTTCAAATTCATTGAAACATCTCTGTTGTTTAGGTGTTGTAATTCATTTGCAAAGCTTCCCAAAGAAGGTGATGATTCCTAGCTACTCTTGTCCCATCATCTCTCATCAAAATTTCATTTTAAACTAACTCATCCTACCTACAATACCCCCGCATTTGCATTGTGTTCCATACAAACTTTGATAACCCGCCACAAAGGCTTGAAGCAAAATATCAATGAAGCATTTAGAAACTCTTGTTAGATCATGACCTAAGGTACACCCAAAGGTTTACCAACACCCTCAATTTACAACGAAGGTAAGATGAATTTAAATATGTTTATCTTCACTCAAATGAATGCTCTTCCGAATGGAAGATTGCAGATGCCTTCAAACCCTTTACAGAAATGAGACCATGTACGACCAATAAAGATCCCAAACACAAGATTGCAACATGAGCATGAAACACAAATTGAAAACATACTTGAAATACAAGTGTATGCAAGCTTTGCAAGAGATAAAACCAATTAATCCAAGAATTTGATCAAATATATCAGCAAGGGAATGTTATTTAGACAATCTCAAAGCTTGTTGATGGCTTTATAGCTGAAACCAACTCAACATGATGAACATTTGATGCAAACAGGAATCAAAAATGGCTCTCAGGCAGTTTCTCCAAAAGAAAATGGACTTCTTCCAGTTTTCCTCGTGAAAATTCTTCTCTTTCTCCAAAATTCTCAACATCCAGTGCCAAACGACTATGCCCTCTTAGCCCAAGACATTCTCCTATGGAAATCACCAAATCCTATATTGGCATCATCGTGGTAAGCGATGAGACACGACCACTGGTAGAATTAAAGCCCACTTTGGTCATCAACCTTGGTATCCTAGTAGTTATTGTAACATCTATACTTCGTTATCATTTGCCTTATTTGGTCATCCATCAAAGCATTACTATTTTTGCTTTCTTCCTTGAGAGATAATGACCAAAATAAGGGGGAACCTACAATTTCCTAAAACAAAGGACAATAATGGAGAGCCCAAATGTACAATTCTTGCACAAGATAAATATCATAAATATTTAGTACCAAAATAATCTTTAGCATAATATTTAATCACTCTATAGCCATGAACTAGGTCTTGGTGATGATGCATGCATGAATCACCACTCATACAACTAGCCTATCTCGAAAAATATCCAGATGTATCATTATCGATGTGCCTATTTTGGATTTTGGACATAATTTTTGCCCATTGAAGGTTCCCACATTGATTAACTCCATCACCTTTTCCACTGATTTTGTCTTGTTGGTGACAAATGGCCTCAATTTAGCCAATCAACTCTGTCCAACTCAAAAATTTCTTTCTAGGAAAGGGAAAATGGACCCGAAACTCCACCGTATGCCTAAGATATCGTGATTTTTAATCACTTTGTCTAAGCAAGAAGAAACACCGCCCTATGATAGGTAAATGAACATCAATTCTAAGGTCAGCCATTTTTTTGACAAACTTGACGACAAGATTACACTTGCTCCTCCAAAATGATGGAGTGAATAGTATGAAATCCCTAAGATAGAGAGTTAGTACCAGCATAGTATTTAATCACATACTCTATTACCATGTCCTATATATGGTGATAATGCATGCAAGAATCGCCACCCATACAAAGTGATAGAAATAGAATGGAAGAGACTTCCACATAATTAAAAGTAATTACTATTGAGAAAGCTAAGGCTAATAAAACGTAAATCAATGAAGGTGATTTGAAGGACGAGATAATCGCTTCAAGCTCATGAATGCACACCATCCTTCTTACAGTGTAAAAATAAATTTACTATGCAAATGATCTGAACTTTAGTGCAAAGTTCAAAGCAAAATTGCTATGCAAATGATCGGGCTTTAGCGAGTTCTGAATTTTAGTGGGAAATTCTAAATTCCACAACATTAGCCAATTTGGTTTTTCAAGATTTTATTATTTTATAAGAGTCTGTGTATTCTTAGTTCTGCTGGTTTCTTTCTACTATGTTAATTTTATTAGAAATACAAAGTGAGTAACAAATGGTTTATGCAACATGGAACTGCACCAAGAACAATTCCCTACATAACATTGATTTCATTCATTTAAAATGTTATATGGTACAAAATATAGATTTGACCAGAAAAGTACTAAAAGAAAAACTGGACTTCATCCCCTGTTAATACATTAAATACCATAGCAATGGGGTTTGGGTGGATCGGTTAAGACGGACGGTTGTGTCTGGATCCACCCAAGTTCAAATCCCGCTAGGCGCGATCCCTTCGGGGTGGTTATCGGTGGTGGCAGATGTTGCATCACCGGTGGTTACGACTAGTGGTTATTCTTGGTGGTGGCGGACTTTGCATCGTCGGCATTGGCGTTTGAGGCGGTGGTGGCTCTAAAAACGGCGGTGGCGGAAATTGCATCGTCGGTGCGGGCTCACTGGTCGTGGTCTAGGTTGGTCTAATTGTAATATCTTGTCTCAGGACATTGGCTGTAATGGGTGGGGTCCCAGGCAACCCTCTCGGTTCATAGCTCCGGTCAAAAGCGTTTATCTATCAAAAAAAAAAATACATAAAATACCATATATATACAAATCTCGAAAAACAATTTGAAATCTATTCGGATCGACGGTAATGATGTTACCTTGTCCCCTGCAGGCCATCTCATCTTTGATTGTGTTCATCTGGGATTCTAGGACTTCATGTCGCCACACGACATTTTGAAGTTTACTACTAGTCTGTTAAAATTTTGGATCTTGGATCTTGGATCCCTTTTGTATGCATCTAAGCTTTTGGGCTTTCGTTTTTGCACTAAGAGTAAGACTCTAAGAACACACGGCTCATATGTCGTCTTGATTGGGAATAGAATATGAGAAAATGACTTATGAATCCAAGCTGTGTGGGAAGATTTCAACACATGAATTCTTCTAGGGGTTCACCCAAGCTCGACTATGTCGTGCGGGATTTCACATAATGTTTCTATGGGTTGCCTATCCGATATTTTAAGTTTATCCATGTTTTCGAAGTCCCTCTTGACACTTAATGTTTAACACAGTTCCGGCTATTAGGTATGCAATGCAACACATAGTTTGATGTCCAATTGATTGTCATTTTCCGGATACTCAAGTAAAAGGCATCAAAATTAATAGAAACAATTATTGAGCTTGAGTCCCAAAATCCCCATCTTCATCAAAGGCGGTTAGATTTTAATGTGCATTGAGGGCCGAGGTGAAATATCCCCTAAATGGGACACTTCAAACCTTTAATGGATTCTAGGTAATTCCACACTCATGCTCAGATTAATAAAAGATACACAGACTTTAGTACAGCAGATCAGAACCTTCAGTGTTGAAAAGTGACTCAAAATATCATGAGAACCAACTCAGCTAGCAACTAATTTGATGATTTCTTATTCCAAAGTAGTAAGCATACAATAACAAGCCCTATGAATGAATCCCAAACTGATGTAGATTTTTCCTAATAATGGCGGCTAAGTCTGATGATGGAAACTCAAATAAAACAATACCCAGCCGTATCTATCCTTGCCATATCAACTCAGAATTTATTATAGAGAACAAATCTGAATTGTGAGTACATATATAAACTGTAACAGCACCCAGAAATCTGCAGACTTAAAGCATTGAAAAAGGTACCTTAGGCAGCGCCAAAAATACAGAATGTAGGTGATTTAAAGTTCTGAGGTACTGCTGAACAGAGGACAGTAGCATGCAGCCTCAAATATTACATCTGCAATACCAGTCAGCCTCCCTGTATGTCGCTCCACATACAGAAAATGTCATGACACAGCTGCAATAATTCTTCAGTCCCTTTATAGCCCAAAAGCTCAATATCAACAACTGGAAAATACTGAAATTCCCTTGTAAGCACAATAAGATTCCCTGTGTGAAAATCTCTCTCTTTTTCTCAGAGGGTTTTCGTCCTCTAGAGTTTTTCAATAAGCACAAAGCTTAGACAAAAATCAGAGTTTGATAAAATGAGTAAGTGATCTCCCTTCAAGTCGACCTCTCCCTTATATAGGAGAAATGGCTCCAAAGTAACCTCCCCAATCACCAATCACAATCAGTGATTATATCTAAACATAAGTCCCATTTTTAATGCCTAGGCTGGTCGCATTTTCCTTCTTTGGGCAAATTGGCACGTTTTCCCAAAAATGCCTCCCAAGGCAAGTCGCACTTTCTCTTTTACAATTACTTTTGATTGTATTTTAATTTATTTAAACTTTATCACTTATTATATGTGCTTTTCATAATATTATTATATTTTTTTTTTGAAACAATAGCACAATATAATAAAATAATAAAGTTATGTCACCCTAAAAACTCCCTCTTGGCCGTCGGGTAGACATAAAGGGCCAGAGGTCTTCGATTTGGAAGAGGGGACATTACAGTCCTCCCTTCCCGAGATTGCTTGCCCCCAAGCAATCATAAACTGCAACTTTGCATTCTACTCGTTCCAGGATCCCAGACCAGCCGAAGCTTTTTTAATAGCTTCATGTGCACTATACAATGTTGTTCAAACACTGAAGAAAAACTTATGCAACTTACTTGTCATTAGTGAAACCAGCGTCCTCATGTATGCTTCGAACTTGCCGCACTCTTCATTACCTCCTTGCTGGTTTGTGCTGATATGCAGTGAAAAATCTGCGTAGATGTCCTCACGAGATGGTTCCTGGTCCCAAACTATCATAGACTTAGCTGCCATTTGATGGGGCAGCGTGTATTTGAGTGCTCTCAATGTGACTTGTTTCCCTTTGTGTTGGAAACTCAGCTCCATAGCTTCCACATCTTGGGTGACTCTTCCCAACGAATGAAGCCATTGCATGCCAAGCACAACATTGTTATCTTTTAAATCCATGACATAGAAATCATCACAAAGTGTATACTCACCAAATAAAATGCTGACTTGGTTAACCTTCTTCTTGCATGGAAGAGTGAGACCTCCTGCTATAGCCACATCAAAGCCTTCAAAGTTATCATATTGTAAACCTTTTTGGTCTACCAAACCTGCATCTAGGAAGTTATGTGTAGATCCACTATCCAGTAGTGCCATGATCCTACACCCGAACATTGTGCCTTCAAACATGAATGGATTATACTTGGGTGCTCCTGAAAGATAGGTGAGTCTACCTTCATTTGTAATACCTGGTGTTGGCTGCTCCTGTTCATCCTCGGACTCTTCATCCTCAACCTTTATGAGATGGATTTTGCCTTTCCCAAGACACCTATGCCCCGGCTCCCACGGATCATTGCAATGAAAGCATAAATTTTGCCTGCAAGCTCGCTCTTAGAAACAGTCTCCCTCTTGGGTGTAAACTCAACCTTCGAAGAAGTGGGCTGCTCTTGCTGTTCTGATTTTTCCTCCTTGATGTTCTTCCTTTGGGGCTGCACTAGAGTAGTGTCTAAGTCCAAGGCTGTTCGAATGGCCTCATGCAAAGTAGTAGGCTTAAGAGCCTTGACCAATCCTCTCAGCCTGTCATGAAGTCCTTCGATGAACAACATCACCACTCGCCTCTTAGGCATCTCTGGCACCATCACTGCTATACGCTGAAATTCGTTGATGTATGCATCAACGTGTCCACTCTGTCGAAGTTGTGCCAAGTCCCTATAGTAAAGCTCTACATCCCTGCGATCAAATCTCGCAATCAGCTTCTCACTAAACTCCTTGTATGATTGCAGAAGATCATGCCTCTGAGTGATAAGCCCATGGTGCCACCAATCATACACTACTCCCTCAAGGTGCAATGTGGCAAATTGGATAGCCTCCTGCTCCTGCATAGGCTTGAGAGTGAGATATGTGTCGAGCTTGTGAATCCATGCTCTGGCACTAATCTTTCCACTACCATCAAATGTGGAAAGGGTCACCTTGTTGGTGGCACAACTTGACTCTGCTTCTGCTTGTTCTCTTGGCCTTGTACTGCCTCAGCTCTCAAGCTTTCCCTCCTTTGAGCACAATACTGATGAAGGGGAAAGGCATTACGTACCTCCTGTGGTAGAGCTCTCCACTCATCATGCGCTGCCATCACAGTATCTTGAAAGGCTATGTCTTCAAGTGGCTCTTCAACCAATGGTGGCTCCTCCCTCTGTAGGAATCTAGGCTGCAAAGGTCGATCCGCAGTCCTCATGGGCCTCCTCTCCTCCGTATATCTCTATCTCGTGGAGGGGAACCTCTTACGCTGCCCACTTCTGTAGGAACCCGGCTGTACCTTCTGTGGCTGCTAGCTATGGATGCAGATCTTCTATCATGCCGATTTCTTGCCCTATCCATAGTCAAATTCTCCATCAGCCTCATGGTCTGAATCATTTCCTGATGGGAATCGATCATTCCGCTGAAAAGAACATCCGGATCAGGTCGCTCACGTCGTGGAGGAGTGTGTGCTCCTTCTCCTCTATCCATGATTCCGGGACTAGCTTCAATATTCAGACGTGCCTGACTCCTTGTATAATACCGGTGTGGCCCAACTTCTGTAGGCTGCATAAAACAAACCAAAACAAACCCTCCAGGTGGGAGGATTGATGCTCTGATACCACTGAAATATCCCCTAAATGGGACACTTCAAACCTTTAATGGATTCTAGGTAATTCCACACTCATGCTCAGATTAATAAAAGATACACAGACTTTAGTACAGCAGATCAGAACCTTCAGTGTTGAAAAGTGACTCAAAATATCATGAGAACCAACTCAGCTAGCAACTAATTTGATGATTTCTTATTCCAAAGTAGTAAGCATACAATAACAAGCCCTATGAATGAATCCCAAACTGATGTAGATTTTTCCTAATAATGGCGGCTAAGTCTGATGATGGAAACTCAAATAAAACAATACCCAGCCGTATCTATCCTTGCCATATCAACTCAGAATTTATTATAGAGAACAAATCTGAATTGTGAGTACATATATAAACTGTAACAGCACCCAGAAATCTGCAGACTTAAAGCATTGAAAAAGGTACCTTAGGCAGCGCCAAAAATACGGAATGTAGGTGATTTAAAGTTCTGAGGTACTGCTGAACAGAGGACAGTAGCATGCAGCCTCAAATATTACATCTGCAATACCAGTCAGCCTCCTTATATGTCGCTCCACATAAAGAAAATGTCATGACACAGCTGCACTAATTCTTCAGTCACTTTATTGCCCAAAAACCCAATATCAACAACTGAAATTCCCTTGTAAGCACAATAAGATTCCCTGTATGGAAATCTCTCTTCTTCTCTATGAGGGTTTTCGTCCTCTAGAGTAATTTTGCAAAGCTCAAAGCTTAGACAAAAGTCAGATTTTTATAAAATGAGTAAGTGATTATATCTAAACATAAGTCCCATTTTTAATGCCTAGGCTGGTCACATTTTCCTTCTTTGGGCAAATTGGCACATTTTCCCAAAAATGCCTCCCAAGGCAAGTCGCACTTTCTCTTTTACAATTACTTTTGGTTGTATTTTAATGTATTTAATCTTTATCACTTATTATATGTGCTTTTCATAATATTATTATTTTATTTTTTTTGAAACAATAGCACAACATAATAAAATAATAAAGTTATGTCACCCTAAAAACTCCCTCTTGACCGTCGGATAGACATAAAGGGCCAGAGGTCTTCGATTTGGAAGAGGGGACATTACACGAGACACTTCACACAGCGTAAATTTCTATTAGTTCCCCAAATACCTAGATAAACAGCTTCATATGATCTATTCATTCAACTTATTTTTCCGTCAATCCGGTTTCGCTTTTATACAACATTGTGACAAAGTTTAAGTGTAATAATGTTGCTTGGATTCCAGATGCCTAGACATTAGACAAGTGTAATATCTAGAATTTTCCTTTCCAAATGTCTTCATTCATCTTTTATTTTTCCCAAATGATGAGTGCAATATAAAGAATTTTCCCTTTCATATGTCTTCATTCGTCTTTTGTTTGTCCACACTCCTAGCCTTATGAGACACATAGGAGCATACTTTATATGTTCTACTACTACTAAGAATCAAGGATTCTTGTATTAAAGATCTTTTGACATTTTAGTAAATTTTTCATAACTCAACTTGGGGTTTTCGGAAGATGTAACATTTTGAATGTGCATCTCGCATCTCAAAACGCACACTCGTAAAATTTAAGAATTTTTTTGAGGCTTCCTTCTCATAGATTTGTTCTCCCTACAGTTTAAACTCATGTTTTAATTTTTTGAAAGAATTCACAATCCAAATACAACCGAGTAAATGTAATATATTTGGCATAGAAATGCAAAAATTAAAGTTTTTTTCATAGTTTTCCTAAAGTGTAAGAATTCCTTATTCAAGATGGCCAAGGACAAGCGCAATCTTCGGGAATCACCCCTCAACTTCAATTTCAAGTTTGATAGTACGACCACCAGTGGGACTTGGTCTCGAAGCTCCTCCCCACAAAAGATACCGAGCAACATAAACCATTTGGTGATCGTATCTAGCAATACTAACCCCGCCATTTAACGTTAGAGTCTCCAGGGAATACTCCTGGTGAAAGCCATTGTTCTCCACTCAGCCATATGGAGGCCTCACGACAGTTCCCCTATTCCTGAGAAGGGAGGCAAGTGGAGGAGAAACTCTTCCAGCAATGCGCCCTGACAAGAAGGCTTTGCCCTACACGACTGTGCATCGGCTCATTAGTGGTTAGGTATCCCCGATGCCCCAAAGGGGCTAACTGCGACACTTCCCCATCGTCCAACCCATGGGGCTTTCTAATAGAGAGGTAATGCCACAGCCAAGAAGTTCGCCACAAGCACAAAGCTTGCAATTCCCCTCCGATGTGAGCAATCGCCTAACCAATACGATAGACGATGTCCGCCACACTCCCCACCAAGGAGTATCGAGAGCAATTCTTTCTCACTGGCATCCACAGGGGCAAGGCAACAAAGCTCCTGTAGTACGTTTTGAAAACCAGCCTGTGATCTTGCCTCTCCCGGCTGACATGTTGGCACTTAACAAAGAGGTGTAAGAGGAGTCCCCTCCAACATCCCCACACAACGGGCACACATCCCGAGGACCTGGATCCAACCGGCGAACTCCTAAAGCAGTAGCGACCACTAAGGAAACCCACCCACCCTAGCATTAAGGAGCCAACAAATAGCTTCGGCCGACACATTCTCGAAGCTCTGTGCTTGTTTGATGAAACTCGAGACTCTCCGAGCTTGAACTCCCTGAATTTTAGAGAGGCTTCGAACTGAATTTATTCTCTCGAGCCACCAAAGCTTCTTCACGCACCACGGTGACTATTACTAGCCCTCAAAGCACACACTTCTTGAGCCACTTAGAAGTTTCATGAATCCAAGTCCAGATTTCTCCTAGTCCGCACGGAAATTATGATTTACAAGGTCCGCAATGACAGTCTTAAGACCACCATATTTCTCAAGGGCACAAGCCCTCTGGCCCGCATTGAAGACAGACACAGAACAAATGTTGAGCTCACGATGCATAACTGCTTGCCCAACAAGGTTTGAAGTGGAGGATTTCCCAAACACCCATTTCATGCCCTCCACCACAACCCTCTCAAGGCATTTTGCTTAGCCAAATCAAACATGCCAATGACTTCGCACCAAAAGTGAGCACCGAGAAAGACCAATGCCTTAAAGGTAAGAATTTTAGACCAAGTGGGGACTCTTCGAGAGGCCAAGAAGTGGCAAACACCATGAAGGGTTCTACTTCCTGACGCTACTCTCTCCTTAATGATCCTTTCTATAGACAATTGTGGGTCAGTTTCTATTCCCAAATACTTGTAGCTATCACACACTCCAATCTGCTGCTCCCAATCCGAACTCGTGCTGCTTGAGCTCCTCTTGATCCCCAAAGATTTTCATAACCTTGCACTTATCAATGCCGCACTCCATACCCCACTTATCGCTCCAAACTTGAATCTTATGCAGCATTTCTTGGATACCCTCTACAGACTCCGCCATAGCCACCAAATCATCTGCGAACATCAGCCCAACAATCGCTTCGGCAAGGCCAAGGACCACCACACCCATTCCTTCAAGATCCTTCATGATATCGTTTATGAAGATGTTAAAGAGAGTGGGTGAGGCTGGGCATCCCTGTCTTACACCTCTTTTAACTGGGATGGGAGAAGAAAGAAGCCCTTCATATCTGACTCGAACTGTCAATAAAAGATGTTAAAAAGAAAATAATATACAGAAATGTCAATGCAATTTAATCATTTAAATAATACAAAGAAAGGTCTGAAATTGTTGGAGTAAGAAAACATGTACAGGCATCAATTACTAAAAAGAAGATAGTAAAAATCATCCTAAATGCACACAAATTGGTGGTGACATCATCAATAATCCTCAGGAGTTGGTCTGTTTACAGCATAAATTTTTATCCCAAGTCCAATACAGCCTACAGGCACAATGTCAACTATTGCTGATGCACCGCAAGACAACTTGAGCGTGGTGCACTCGACATACACTTGCAGTTAACCTGAACATAGGCTTACTCTAGATTGATGGAAATCTCATAGATTACAACAGTGCAAGTTTTAGTTCATTACAATGTTTATTATTTCCCAAATCCAATTGGTCTACCTGGTTGTCTTACAATCGTGTCATGACTTCACAAGGTGGCATATCAGGCCCACATGGTTAATCAACTACAGCATAGGCCTGTTATACATTGATCAAAAGCTTTATTATGAATCATGATACTTAAGATTTCTAGTACGGCAGATCATTTAATACTCTAGTTTTCATACTTCATCACATAAAAGATCGCATTAACCCAATTACATCCATCAAAAATGAGTAAACCTGTGTTCCACTGAGTTCCCTTATTTGGATAGCGGGAAAATACGGAAATGTGAAAAGGAGACGTCTAAAATACATTCAAAATTTTAGGAACAACTTATGAATAGGAAAATAGCATGGGGACAGGTACACCACCCCATGGAACATAGGGCCTCAAAAATAAATATGGTGGCAAGGATTATGTAATGGGAAAGCATATTTTTCAGCAAAAGTATGTATTGAAATAGCAAGGTACTAAAAACCTTTATACTGCTACTTACAAATTGTACTTCTCAAGTGAAAATGCATTGTTCTACTTTCAAAGCATTTTGACCAGTTACAGAAAGTTAGCTCTGTCAAGGCAGGGTCTGACAAGTGGCTTTATTAATATAAATTAGACTCGTCTATAGGGGAGAGATGTTCCAGTTCAATTTGTGCATAAAAAGAACAAAAATGAATAAATAGCTCACCTGCAATGTATAATAGTTTTAAAACTATTAAGGAAGGTCTCTGGAACATTAATGCACATTAAAGGACTCAAAGGTCATATTAATAAAAGAAGATACTCGGAGGGCATCTGACTGACCGAAACCTGCAGTTTTGAAAAGTTGAGTTATGATTTATTGAAGAGATCGCTCATTCTTTTGCAATACAAAGTGAGAAGTGAAATGAAATCTTACGGAAATTCCAATAATTTGCTGATATTTCGATGTATGAACTGAAAATTAATAAAGAAAGAAACTATCCTAACACCCACAAATAACCATAATTAGCTACACAAGGACATAAAATTTTGTTTCATATCATATAATTAAAACCTATACCCCAACTCCCTCCACCCATCGCTTAATATCTACAACACAGCATTGAAAAGAAATTGATTTCTTAAAAGCAAATAGAAAATAAAAACTCAAGGATGCATGATAAGGACTCTTAACTCCAGCATATAAGAAATGACCAAAATCCAAATTAATTGTCCAAGACCAGTTTGATATAACTCAGAACTGCATGTCTTAGACCGTTAGACTGTTAGGTTTCGCAGACGTAATTCAAACTATTTCATTTCATTAAGGCTTACAAAAAACTAGGCATATATTTGTATCAAAAACATTGATTCTAACATCCTGGAAAAAATGTACTTGATAAATGAAGATCTGATGACAGAAAAGCATTTCTATCAAACCCACTTATCACACTAACACAACCAAAATCTAGAATGCAAATCATAAATAGTTCAAAAGCTGCAGAGAATTTACCTCGCATATGTAACTTCACATGAAGATTATTCATGTCTTCTGTCTGGCCTTTTCAATCAGAGGTTTCAGTTTCTTCCTTTCAGCCAACATTCTGAGAAAATTGAATAAAAATGGTATGTAATTGTGCTTCCTACGAATGTTCTCTGTCCTCCACTTCTTGAACTTTTCATCCTCAAATAATATCTTCTCTCTGACAATATCAATGTCAGAATCTATTTCCATGAGAGACCTGTCAAGCACTTCCATGAAAGCACTATATCTTCCTGACCCGGAATCTACATCCATCCTCTCTTCTTCATTCAACTTCTGTAGAATCTGTTCTTTCCTATTCATAAGATCATTTAGTTCTGCTGCATAAATATCTTTTCTATTTTTAATGATTGCCATGAGGTTAAATCTTATTTCACTTTTGGAATATTTTTCAATCCGTTCTTGAATTACTGGTTGAACCATCTTCAACCATTCTAAGCCATCTCGAGTTCCATTGAACTGTCCAAGACTGATGGGCCCTTCCTTCAACCCGTCCAATTCATATAATGTGTTATCAAGTGGTATATAGCTTATGAAATGGTACACATCGTCATCTTTATCAGCAAGTTTTTGTTCATCAGAAACAAAGGGCTCTGGTCTAGCAAAGCTATTGTGAGCAGTTCGAATTGCTTCGCTATTGTTTATAGCAAGCCCTTTGAGCTCGGGTGGAAAATTTTTGGTGAACTCCTTCAAATTTGACAGTTCGGAACCAATATCTATATCTCCACAATTCATGAGAATGGAAAGAATTGCCTGAGTTGCACATGCATTGTTGATCACCTGGAGCAAACCATGCACAACATCACTATATTGATCGTAGCAGGCGCTTACAAGAATTTCATCATATATTCCAAAGGATCTTTCGATTGTCAACCAAATAACTTAACCTGGCTTGCAAAGAATAAATTTGGGTTATAATCTTCCAGTACAGGTCGATCATCTTTTTCTCCCGGCCTCCACTTGAAAAGGAATATTAGGCCATAAACAGGCCTGCAATGCAATATGGTCAGCATCAAAAGCATATATTATAATCCTTTACAAAATAAATACGTATGGAAACTAAACAAACTGCTTACCGAATGTTGTTTAGGGATTCCAAGTCTAGTGAATATAGCTCTTCAACCTGTACAGCACAACAAGATGTATCTTCGTCACCGCTGTGCTTTACGAAAAATGCTTTGAACTAATCTAAAACTTCAGAAATGTGTGTATTAAATGTACCCTATGTGAGGTTGATGTTACAAATAAGATGACATTTAACATTCCTCTTTTTGTTCAAAAATGAATTCATTTCATAAAGTGAAAATAAGTCATTTAGAATGAAAAAGAGGGATATGAAGAAAAACATCAGTACAGATATCTTTAATACATCTATCTGAAAAATGCCAAGAGACATCAATATTAGGGCCCTTAACTTGGATTTTCATATACCACATTTATTAATAAGTTCAATACCTTCTCTATGAATTTTGTTCTTGGTGACAAATGGCATCAATCTAGCTGAATCACTGCATTGTGCTTGAAAAAGCCTTTCTGAGAAAAAAAGGGCTCCAAACTCCACACCATATGACCAAGATATTAGGATTATTCGATTGAATACCACAAGCAAAAAAGAAAAAACTTCTGACGGTCAAATGGATATCAAATTTAAGTTTGAAATTGCCATGTGATGGTCAAAAGGATGTCGATTTTAAGGTCGGAAATGATTGTGAACTCATGACATTACATTCCACCACCGCCACTCCCTTGCTGCCATTGTAGAATGACTATCAACTTAATAATAACTATTACCAACATATTGAACAGATAAAATAGGTTGAAATTTTAACGTTCCTCCCCATAAAACTTTGGATTGCAGGAACACTCTTAAACAACATGTTTTCTTAGAAATGTGCTATAAAAATGTCTTTATGGCCAAGATCACAAGGTAAAGACAAAAATGCACAAGACCTTAGGAGTGATGAACTAGGCTTTATCGGATTGGTCTTGTTTTATTATAGGGGGTTTATATTTGGATATCTCACTTCAATATCTCATAAATTCCACTTGAGAGTTTAAGAAATGTTAAATAAAACAAACTTATGACCAAATACGTTTGTTAGGCAATTGGTCAACCAAATATATCAAAGTCAAAAGTGTGACACTTTGGATTAGCCTGAGGTAAGTATTTAGAATCAAATCATCACCAGATGCATGTTCTTAGTAGCAACAAGAGAAATGCATGTTCTTAGTAGCAACAAGGGAAATAAGTTAATAACCTAGACATCAAATTTTAATTTAGGATAAAATATACAAATGTGTTTGACAAGCCATATGCACTCCATTAACTAAATAATTTGTTTGTGCGTGCGATTGATTGGCCCCTATACTTATTATCCATAGACGTGCGCTTCTTTTTAAAGAAAACCAGCTCCACATTACCATATAACTACTTAAGGCATGACATTACAACAGAGCATCAAATATCTTACAAGAAATATGAGTCTCCGGCAATCTTGCCAAGCATCATAACAAAAAAGGAAAAGTCACAAAGAAACTGTTAAATGGGTTGCGGCACACTGCTCAATTCCATCTTCACCCGGGACGTGCGTGTAACTAGTATGCAGATATTGGACCAAGATGAACTACATCTGTTCTTGGCATGTCAAATAGACATATATTTCATACATTGGGGTGCATTTCCCTGAATGTAGGATGCAAAGACCACATATCCTTTTAGTAAGATTGCAAAACATTACTTGACACTCTAGGGCACCCCTATTGTAACTATATCCATGTACCTGATACACCAATATCCATCTAATACTTCATGAATAACATCCAATACACAATAATTTTCAAGCTGTATCAAGGCCCTATCCAATTACCAATCTAGTAGTTTTAACCAAAAAAATAGCAACGATTTTATCCTTTCCAAACACTACTATTCTATTTTCAATGGTTCAAAAACTAGCTAATTTTTCGCTTTTGGCAAGACACAAATATCTTCATAAGAATTTCTCACTTTAACATGAATAAATGCTCAACACCTAGTGGAGACTGAAATGGTGTAGAAGTTATCCAAAATATTATTCATTCAAAGCACAAAGAAAGTGAATACTAAAATGCATGATTTGTATACTCGTATTTGGCATCTAAATAAATACCTAAATTTCTTTTTAAAAACATAAATTTTGTGCAAAATGTAATTACAAAATGCATTGAATGAGTCAGTAAAACATTGCAGAAGTGTTTTTAATTAGATTTACAAATTGGGTACAAAATCGTATCATCGTACAAATACAACAGCCATCTGACAAGTCTTATGATTTTTATGATTGTTATTCAAAATCATCATCATAAATTGCATATCTATGCAAGTTACAAATTACAATAATTTACAATTTCCTTTTCCACGTTCTACTAAAAATTTGGGAAAAGGGTCTAATAACTCTATAAGTCCCTACACTCGGTTGTGGCTACTCGCTCCTAGAAGGATACGATTGCAGCTCCACCTGTACTAGATGACAGTGACTCCTCTCGCATGTTTGCATCATCTGCAAAGATGTCCCATCCAATCTCTCATGCTCCTACTTCTACTTCACCCTTAGCTTCCCTTTCAAAAGTAGCAATCTCCTCTATGAACATGGGGATCTCTTTTTCTTGTGCAATCTAGTCACTATATGGATCAATCTCATCTAAATCAATCGGCTCCTGTGATGTGTCATCACCTTTCTTGCGCAAAACCAAATATTGTCCGCACAAAAACCAGGTCATTATGATGTCATTGAGTCAACTTCTTGTGCATTTTCATGTAAATGGCCTCAAAAAACTCTAGTTGTGCTCAAATCCGGAAGTGCTACAAGGTTAAGATAAAATTTTAAGGCTTAACTTTGGAAAAAATTGGATATTTCTACCCCAATCTTCCCACCAAAATCTATAAACAAGATATTCAAAATTTTATAAGTAATTAATAATTGTACATTTGTAACTTGTAAGATATAAAAAAACTCTAATTTTTGTTGCACTGGTTGCTACGTAGATCTTCCTTGGATAGTTAAAGCCAAAGAAAAGATTCTCCCTTTGCCCCGCTTGTAATTTTGCAGCTTTAAAATAATGAATTATCTCACCTCAACCTCAAACATTATCCTCTCAATGCATGTTGAGAGGCCCTATATAACCTCCTCGACAACATTTGTGAGGCTATCAAAGAAGAAAAACTTGGGGTTGAGAAAGTACTCCACAAACATAAATGGGATGGTGGAATTGATTGTTCCACCTCCGCAATTAGCTCTCAAAAGGGACCAAATCTAATTATATCCCCTTATAATAGTTTTGGATGGCCTAGTTGGCTCTATGCATGATCTCATAAACGTATCCCATTGAGGTTTTGCTCCCCATCCACCAAACACAAAACCCTCACCAAAGGCTCCAACACTTACAAACAAATTAAACTTTAAAATTACAAACTTAAATAAAAAGTAAATAGAAACACATTCAAAAAATGAAAATTAAGGAATTGACTTGAAATTTAAATTGAAGTTTGAAGTTATCTTGATGATCTTTGCTAACTCTCTTCGCAAAGACATCATCAAAAACTATCTTTGTGGTCCTCTCTCCATCGACTTTCTTTTAATATGGTGAGCCTAATCTTTCTCGACTCACAAACATTTGTTTCAATGGTGTCAACAAACTACAAATGCTTTGTAATGTTAAAAAGTTACTTGCGCAGTCCTTGTGGACGCTCGCACAAGCTCTCTCCCCTTGGTGTTTCTCTCATCAAGATGAGAACCCAAGAGTGATTATAAATGTATTTTGTTATATTTCTCACATCTTTTACAATTGGTCACACAATCAATTTTGTCTATGCCCTCCAAAATAAGGTCAAGGCAATGGGTTGCACAAGAGGTCCACGAGAGTGACGTCATATATGTTGTTACATTGTCAGTAGCCTCTCGGTTGTTGTCATATATGTTATTACATTGTCAGTGACAACTTGCACAACATTCTTAATGGCCAAATCTAAAACAACCTCCTCCAACATAAGATCAATTTTTTGCATTCTTTACTATGTTAGAGGGCATCAATTGACTCAAAAAAACCATCTCACGATTTGAAGCCACTAAAAATTGATAAGGGTGTGGTTTCCGCCATCCGTCCACCCATCTGAAAGCATGGTGCATCTAAACTTTTGTCATAGCTTCTTTTGTTCTTCCAAAATTGATTTTGCATATGTAACCACACCCTGAAGCAACCCCTTTGCCCTCAATAAATTTAATCTACCATACCAAAAAGTGTGTAACGGCACTCGTAAGGATTTTTACAAGTATATAATCAAGAAAGGAAGAATTATGTCAATGTTAAGGGACGCGTCTCGATATGGGAGACAAATACATAGACATCTGTGGGTAAGGTACGCTTCTCCAAGTACATGTGACAAGTACAAAGACATCTGTTGTACTAGAGACATCTGCTAGAGACATTTATCGTCTTCCCCCACATTCCATGTTTAAAAATAAAGCATCTCCCAAAAACCATTTTATTACAGAGACATCTTTGGGTAGGGTACATGTTTCCCATACTCACATCCATCTCAATCAAAAGAGGGGTATGGAGACATCTCCCATACCCAAAGACATCTCTGGAGACATTGATTGTCTTGCCTCATGTTCCCTATTGAAAAATCGCGCATCTCCCGAAAAACCCTAATCGCGTTGTCCTCTAAACCCTAAATGAGTGATTTTTTTATAAAGATGTTTGCAAACAAGTTTGTTTACCATCTGCACTCAAAGGTTATCACAACAATTTCCAAATTCAAGACAGAAAGTCGTCGAAATTGTAGCAATGACCCAAACTTGTAGTAATCACTACCATCGAAATCGCACTCAAGATATCGCCCGGTTTATAGTTATTGCCCTCCACATTACTGATTGAAATCAAGTTATTTTAGTAAACAAAGTTTAAATTTTTATGCTTTAAAACTTCCACTCTTTTTCCGTTGTTTCCATGTTTTGGAAGAAATGCAAAGCCCTAGGTAGTGTGACATTGCCATGGAAAGTTCAATGATAATGCCATGCATTGCCCTAAAAAAAAAACTTCGCAACAATGCGATGACATTGCCTTAGTGATTGTCATTTTTAACTTTTGATTTATAAATTTAAAATTAGTTTTGGTTTTTAATATTTATTTTTAACTTTATAATTCCATTTTTATTTTTTAGATAGGTTTTTTTCATTTGATTTAATATTATTAACTTTAACTTTACGGGTTTAATTCTTTAATGTCATTAATTTTTATTTTTTATAAATTTTTAATTATTTTTAATTTTACATTATAATTATTAATTTGTTGTATTTTTGTCAAAATGTCATAAATTTTTGGGAAGTAAAGCAAAATATATCTGGGAAGTAAAGAAGTATCTGTATAGAAGTATGTGCATGTAGTCAAAGCATGAGGAAAAGGGTGTGGAGTCTTTTGAAAACATGCAAAAGGTGTGGAGTTTTTTCATAAGAGACCACACATTGGCAATTCGAGCCCCCTATTAAAAGCATGTTCAATATGCATGGTCAAGATGTAGTTGATGCGGACTCGAGGTTTTGGGCTATTGGTGAGTTACAAGTAGTTTGTAATCATCAACCCAAGTTCCATTCTCATTAAGTCCATTGGACGCTTTGAATAAGTGGCCATGGGGACACTTTGAGGTAGGGATCGAACTTCTCCATATGGACCAATCGAAACATAGTGAGGCACTCGAATGCAGATCGCTTACCAAACATTAAGAACCCAAGCCCACCCTCATGTCCCACTTAGAGAAAGTGCTCCTCCACCACTCTAGTTCATAGCTCTAGTATAATAAAAGTGTTTACCATCCAAAATTTGCCAATGAGGTGGGGGTGAGTTGGTTGGGTCATTTGAATGTTACCTAGTCCACCAAGGTTTGACTCGGCCGAGGCATCGGGGATCTAGGGCGCCCATCGAGTCTTAGGCCAATTATCGCTCCTAGTATTTGAAAAGTGAATCAAAGGGAAAGGGACCTTTCAACCCTTGTTTACCAATTTAATAAAAAGATGTAGTTGATGCAACAATTACACACTTCTTATGTGAATGGAATAGAATTAAATGTTACTCACTCATCTAATTATAAGGCGATGGTTCATGCAATTAGCAATAGATTTGTGGTGTATAAATGCCTTGGATATGAGAAGCTTTGCAAGACCCTTATTGTGACAAAGAGAAAACAACAATTGAGTAACAAACAACGCCACTCAAAAGAGTAGTCTATAGAAGGATGTAGCATTGTCAATAGGTTGGTGAGGTATAAACCCTTGGATATGAAAAGCTTTGTATGACTCTTATTGACAAAGAGAAAACAAGGACAAAGTAACAAACTACACTAGTCAAAAGAGTGTGGCCTATAGAAGGATGCGGTGTTGTGATGGACGGTTGGATTGATATTAGAAATTGTCCACATCTAAACATTATGGTAATTTGTTGTAGAGGCCCATTTTTTTAAGGCAATTGACTATTCGAGGAAAGAGAAAATGTAGAGTTTCTTCAAAACCAGCCATGTGATGCAATTAAGGAGGGGGGACATCACATGTCCAAGCATTACAAATGTTGACCCGATCCATAAAAACAGCTGGCTTGCTAGTGCAAAAACACAGCATATATTTTGGACACCATGTTGCGTGTATGCATTAAACAATGCACTCAAAGACATTAGCAGGTTTCAATGGATTTCTAAGCTTATTGAGAAGAGAAGGATAATACAAATGTTCATATACAATCATCGCCACACGCAAGCTATTTATCGAGAGATATGTCAAGGTGGAACTTTTTAAACCTTCGGATACATGGTGTACTTCTTTCTTCATACTTCTTGACAATCTTTAGGTTGTGAAAGGGGCCTTATGTTTCATGATGGTTAGTGATGCATGGGCAGCTTGGACACAATCTACATCGAAGACTATGTTTGAGGTGAGGCGGATGGTCCTTGATAACCATTGTTGGGTTGATGTTAAATTTGTTATTGACTTCCTTCAACCCATTTGTGAGATGATCCGTTTTGTTGATTCACACAAGCCATGTTTGGAAGAGGTTATGAAGAAATTGATTCTATGTGTAAAAGAATAACAAAATCCAAGACTTAAGGGATCTTCTCTATATCTTTTGATTAAGGAAAGGTAACGTGGAAAATGAAACAAGCTTAACAAAGTTTTGCATCGTGCCTATGTTGCCGAGATACGAATACGGTGGGTTCGATCACGCGGATACATCAACTTTAAAAACCCCTTGGGTACGATACGTCTTGGATACGTTCGTACATATATATTAAAAAAATATATATATATATATTATTCATACACTCATTTTACTCAGTTTTTAGTCCATAAGAAATACAAAACTTGAAAAATACAATACGATCAATGTTCAAAACTTTCAATAAACTTAAAGAATTTATATTTGCCATGATATATGAAATATTATATTCCATTGTGTTTCATCCATTTCCTTTGACATTAATTTTTGTGTTACGATGGTGACCATAAAAGATGTATATAGGGAGCTCCTAAAGGACCTATTTAATTAGGTTAACTCTACCATGTCGATGATAACTAAAGAGGTCACCCAATGGTTGGTTTTTGCATTCATATTATCCAAAATCACCTTCTAATCCTCCTTAAGGATGTGGGAAGGAGTCAATGTTGTGCCTTAATAGTTTCTAAGAAAGAATGCTCTTTGAAACTTTAAGCTATGCAATTTGCGGTTCCAAATTTTTCTATTAGTATTGAAGATCACCTGAGATCTGATCTCATAAATAACTTGTACGGAGGCTCGGATATATGTCCAAATTGCTATGAATAGCTTCTTTCCTTGGCCAATTGTGATGATCCCGAATAATTACCTCAAACATTCTTGATATCTTTGTTGTTGCCATGCCCTCCTAGTCTAGTCCTCAATAAAACTGAAGTTTGTTTGAGTCAAATTAAAATAAATTTAGCGCCACCCAACCGCCAAACGGTATTGATACGTCCTAGGTACGCCTGGGTACGTCCCGGATACGTCAAAACATACCCAATACGTACCCAATACGTACCTAAATGTACACAAGACATGCAGGACATATCGATCTTTGTACTCGGGACATATCCGTATTGAGTATGTATCCAAGGGGTACAGGAGGGTGGGGCAAACCTGTAATGTGAGCATTGTGCTACTTATGCTTTAAACAAAAAATGGTATGATACGAAAGTCACCAAGAAGAGGGCTCCATATGAGGCAAAGAAGTAATGAAGGAGTTTGGGTTGCATAGTGAAGAAAATTTATGGTAGAGGAGAGGATGTTTCTATTATCGTGTCTCAAAGTGGGATATATCGAGACACACAAACTACTAAGTGTGCAAAGCTTCTCATATCCAGGCATTTATAACACTATGTCTTGCATAATAAAATGACAAACATACAAACTACTAAGTGTGCATTCGGTTTCTCTCCATTGACTCGACGCATTCAAACATTTTTCATGTCAAAAGGATCGGTATGTATCATTTATTCGCAACTAAAAATTGTTCTATTTCAGTTGTATTAGCTGATAGAAAGTCACTTACGGTAGAGGGGATAAGAGACGTACGCATTGTGTTGAATTATGCTAAAAACCTATTAGAAAGGGATGTTAGTTATGTTCCTAGCTTGCATAAGAATCTCTTATATGTTTGCCAGTTAATAGGGAATCCCAATATTGTTGAAAATTTACCTAGGGAGAAGTGTCTTGCGTTAGATATGAAACACGTATGTGGTGATTGCCCTAGGCATTGGGCAAGGTGGCCAATATAGGCTAGTTGACTTTGCCACAGTCAACTCAAAAGCATGTGTGTGGAGGAAGACTATACCATTCACAATGTGTTGGAGGATGCCATTCCTCGTAGGAATATTGACCCTACTTGATCAACCCACATGCACTAATTGTAGAGGGAATATCCATTGATGCGCAGGAGACTAAAATACTTCATGTGCAAGCGGATGAAATGCCCAAATTATAGGATGTGCAAGAAACGTGAAGTGAGATGGCAGGAAAGCCACTCAAAGAATTGTGGAGGAAGACTCTACCATCCAGGATGTGTTGGAGGCGCATGGTGAGATGGTTGACATATCACTCAATCATAGGCACAAGCTCGAAGGATGATAGAGCATGGACACTTTACTCATCTTATTGCAAAAGGTTTTTCGCAACAAGGGGGAAAGATGAGAAACATAAGGATATGGTTATTTCCCGCCACCGTGAAGTTGGTTATTTCTCCTGCAATGTGAGTTGGTTGTTATTACTACAAAGATGGTCACTCAGTTGCTTCTCACCATAGCAGCTCAGTTTAGTTAGAGAGTATCTTAAAGTGATTTTTTGAACGTAGAGTTGGATGAGGAGTTCTACATGGTGTTGCCTAAAGGTGATCATTTGGATTGTATCTTTATCAAGTCCCTACACGGACTCAACCAGGCTCCACAAGCCTAGTACACTCTATTCAATCAACATCTCCAAGAATCTAATTTTGGAACTTTGGAGATTGGGTTGAACCTCTCAACCAATGATGATTCATTACCAGTGAATGAGTCACTCAACAAACACTTGGTGGACAACTTGTTATATCTTATGTCCACAAGATCAGATCTTTGGTTTGTTGTCAACTATCTTTTCGGTCTTTGTCTACATCGAAGCTCCTACATTGGACAGCAACAAAACATCAGAGGACTGCAACTTTCAGAGTAATATCTAAGGAGCAGCCTATAGAGTTAATGACTAAACTTCTTGGTTTTATTGTATTTGTAAAATTTCGAGACAAACATGTTGTCTCCAATTTAGTCATTAATGGGGGTATTAAAATATATTCTTAATATATTAATCAACTCTTAACAAACTATTAGTTATGTATTGACTAATGTTCAGTTGTAACCTCCTCAACCATTTTGTAACTATCTCTTGCATAATAAAATGACAGAGACACAAACTACTAAGTGTGCATTCCGGTTTCTCTTCATTCTTTCTGTTCACATTTTCTAAGAAAATTGTCATACTCATACCTTTGGCGTTTGGTGTCCAAATAAGCATTATGACCACTCGTTCTTGAAGGAAAGAGAATTTCAAACGCTTTTATGGAGATAATAGCGTGCTCATGCATTAGAAGCTTTTGACACCATATTTTGGCAGATATCAATTTGTAACCTATTGTAAGTATGCTGAGAATTTGATCATCTGTTATATTCTTGTCGAAGGAGAAAAAGAGTTTAATATTTAGAGATTTGGTATGTATTTGCAAATGTCTACTCAAATTTGGATAGAAAGGCTATATTCTTATTTTGTTCAAGCATTATCAATTGATCCCAACACAGACTTGTTTTGCATTGCTATGGCAATTTTGAGCTTGTATTGCATTATGGGTTCTACTCTCTATGCTTCTATCTTTAATAGTTTATACATTAGAACTCAAAACCAAAAAGAAGTTGATCAAATAGCCAAGTGTTGGAGATATTTTCAGACTTATTTTATGCATATTTGCACTTAATTCAGTTTTATGAGGCAGGAATTTGATAGTAACTAATGTCAAGCCAACAGTCAATGTTTGAAATGTTGTGCAGAATCAACAATTGAATACTACTTCTTTTCAGGATGGGATATTTTAGAGTAGAGTTTGTGAGTTGAAATTCTCACTGAGGAGACAGTTGCCACACATCAGTTCAGAGATGATTGTTGGCATCGTTTTTCTGCTGCATGCAGTTTTTATGTGTCAGCGTCATTTGCTGGAGATAGGAGTCATTGACCTAGAGACCATAAGGACAATGGTCCTTCATCAATTTGACATGTTGCAAAATCGTTTAAGTGTGCTTTTGAACCACATTGAGGCAGTTGACCTCGCATGGATTTGGAACCCACGGCAAAGACAACTGAGATATCACATCGGTGAGATTTTAAGACTCGTGACGAGATAGCATGAGCTTCTTATAAAGGGAAATCTGGCATATATAGTTCACCTTTGCAGTGAACATTTTGGGATCATTGGATACACAAGTGGACAATGTAGTACCAACATATTGAGAGGATTCTATCAGAGAATGGCAGCATACAATGTCTCAAACATGATTCCTGCATCATTTCAATTGCAGAGAACGAGTTCAACAAACTTTGAATCACATGAGGTGTGTTGGGAATTAATCCAAACAAAAATAGAACTAGCAATTGCACATGAGGTTGCAGAGTACATTGGGAGGGATGTCAATGTTTTGCTATTGTTTTAGATGTGCTTTTATTTTTAGATATGCTACGCTATTTTGTCAAATAATTCACGTACCTTCTGTATGCTTCCACATTACTTTCTTTGATATGCTGCAGTATTTGTCAAACAATTCATAGACCTTCTGTATGCTACCACGTTTTGGAGACATGTATATAAAGGCGGGGACAATAAAAATCAAGAAGGGCATTCTGTAGATGAGGCCCACATATAATTAATCCATGATCATCACTGATCAGCAAGACTTCTCATCCTTCTCTCACACGCTTCTTCTGCTATGTATCGCTTCCCTTCCATCGTCAAGATCCATTATAACATCTCGACTTTCAGATATAGATATGCATATACAAAAAGTTTAGGAATTTCATACATGATATATGTTTGTGTGCGTAAATTGATTTGGTCATGAACTACTCGTCTGAAATAGTCATGATAGATTTCTCCTCTAGACTGTTTTAGACCTCGCTCTTGATTCATCATTTCCTCCACAAAATTGCTAGCTGTTGGAGAAGAAATGCATGTAAATGCACATCTGTGTATGTGCATGTGCACACACACAAAACAAAGTATGTGCGAGAATCATTTGCCAGATAGAGTTTTCATTCAATATTCAAAGAATCTATTTATGAAATTGATTTTGTTATTCACCTAACAGCAGAAACTACAAAAAGGGTTCAATGCTCATCTCAACCACAGAACAGGGATTGGGAATGTCAAACCAAGCCAAAACCCGAATCCAAGAAATATCAGAATTGCAGTGAAATAGAAATACTGTGTAATTCAAAAGCAAAGAGCCGTTTTGCAAGCCTATTGTTGGTGTGTTCACACTAGGCTAGCAGCACGGTCTTTAGCTAACTAGGGAATAGTGTTAAGCTTAAATTATCTCAAGGTTTTATTATTTGAAGAGTTATTTGTGGCAATTTGTTATGGTGCATGTAGGGTTTATTTTCTAATGCATAATTTGCCATCCCCTCAAGCCACTTGAGATGTGTAACAAAACTCACCTTGGCTATTTGTTTCAAGGTGCCTATTGTATTATAACATGAGATGAGAGACATACACACAAAGACTTAGACTTCATTATTGTTGTGTATTATGGCTTTGTGCTTTCACTGTGGTTGTGGTATGTAGAAGTGATCCTGAATGTTGAGTTTTGCCAACTCCGATTCCTATAAAATATTGGATATAAGAAGGTTAAAATTATATTTATAAATTCATCATTCACATCATGAACTAACTAGAATCCAAGGAAATACAGAAATCTGTCTTCCCACCATTATCCTCAACTATCATCTACAATTTATTGAATTTTACTGCTTTGAAGCCTTAAGTCCAGCAGAATAAATTACCAAGAAGGTAAGCTCCTGAACAATAGAATCTTGAATCTGGCTTGGATCGGTGTTCTATTTGATCAAGTTGGTTGAAGGTTATACATCCCAGGCACAGCTCATGTTGACGGGCACTATTTCCCTTTCAAGTCAAGTTTGAATCCCATGCCTTCCGCTACATTACATCTGGCAACCTCCTTAAATTGCATATGATATCGAATGGCTGAGTTTCAAGGTGGAGACAAAGAAAGAATCTGCAGAGCATACAGATAAAAGATTCCTGAGGTCCTCCCGTTGTAAGACGCCTTTGGCGTAATAATGAAAATACATTCAAAGGAGTGGAAGGTAATTGATAAATATTAAAATACACTCAAACGAAGTTGGCAGGTGAAAGGTTACACTTGACCTTTAGTTTCTCCCTTGGAATTGAAACGGTTGTAAACTAATGTATTATATACCTTTGTACATGAATGGAAAATAATAAGCTGGATTGTCACATAATCTTTGTGTTGTTGTGTTTCTTGTCTCTTTGTGGCTTGAAATTGATATACAGTGTATCAATAACACTAGAAAATGATATGAGTAAAGGAAAGAGCAATGACAGAAAGGTATATATATATGACAATGGGGAAAAGCACTGGAGTCCAAAATGACCACCATTTAATAGTATGTTCCTTACAATAGTATGTCTGTCATATACCTCCCAGGAATAGGCATCTCAGCAATTATTTTTACAGGTCTAGGGTCCCTAACTCTAGCTATCTCGAGCCAAAGAAAGACACAAGAAACTATTATCCAACCAGTTACTGGCATCTTTTCCAATTAGAGGGTTATGTACGAATTTTAAAATTTACGTGAAAAATCAAGATGACAAATACTCAAATCCTTAAATTGGATTGGATCCAAGTATGCATAATGTTTTCTAAATCTATTCTATTGTCATTGTTGCAAAGGTTCTAAATAGAAAAGTGTTTCGCTTCACAACTTGAAGAAAGGAATGAGGATAACATATAGCTTGGATCGGCAGAATTACACTTCCAAATATTGACTATACATTAGAAAGTCTACTCAAACAAACCTAAGACCATATGATATTATGATCTTTAAGTCAAAGTAGAACACACAAAGAATAAAGGTCCGTCTCATGTTAAAGCTGCTTTTATGAGCATCAGCCATCTTAGAATATTAGAAATATCTTACACCACTAATACCTTTACATAATTGTTGCACCCTTGTTCAATCAAGAAAGAAATGAAAAAACAGGAATAGCACATCAGGCTCATATTGGTTTAGGGCTTAGCATAGGAATAGCATATAAATTATCAGAACTACATGATTTATCGTAGAGAATTACATAACGCTTTTCAATATGTGATGGAAGATGCATTTGCTATATTGGGATGGTCATTTAAGTGAACAAAATTAACATCATCGATATGTCTATTGTGACTAAAACTGAATTAAATTAATCCAGCATAGCCTTCTATAGGATTTTGATTGGCCTGCCTATTTGTTTATCAGTACTCCTGGCCCTCTTTACACCTAGTTGATTCTTTGTTACTTGTGCTTTCTGGTTAAATTCTGGGAACTGGTTCCCCTTTTGTCTCATGTTAATAACAAAATTGTTTTTCAAAAAAAAGCCTTCTATATGAAATATAAGTGTTTTACTCCATTTAGAATAAGTCATTTGTGATCAAAGCAAAATCAAAAATACCTGAACTCCTTTGACTTGCATGTGTTGAATAAGTTCTGTGAACACCCCTGAACGTGCCATGCATCCAAAAGATCAGAGATATCTTCAGAAATGTTTCAATGTTCTAGGAACAAAACATGTATCTTATTTTTGACATATGCCACTACTACATTCGTTCCTATTTCAATTTGGAGGATTGATTACAATTATGCCAATTAAATATATATCACTGAATGTTAAAATCAGCTTTGAAAAGGCTCTCAGCAGCAACCTGGTATATTATATTATTTGCACTATGCTAACCAATAAACAGAACAAACCTTACAAAAATCACCAACATCACCACTGCAAGGCCTTCATCACCATATAACTTAAACAATCATATGAACATCATGACTTACTCGCCGTATATCAATGCCCACATATCATACCAATTTTGCAATTGGTGATGATAAATTGTAGAGAATACACCACATTCATCATCTTCTCTTGCCTATCTTTGATTTTGATTTTCCTTGCTATTAATTAATGCATGCAGATGTTCAATTTTTTTCTTGGATTGAACATAAAGGGAGCTTAAATACTTCCTTGAAGCTTTATATAAAGATACTGAACAAGATTCAGCTCGAGAATCCTTGCATTTCCAAATCTGTACATATAAGAGTTTGGGTTCTAAGGTTTAACATAACATGAGCACAACAGATGCAATAAGGTGTGATCTTTGAAATTTATCAACAACAAATTAAAGACTAAAGTTCATATAAAAAACCAAATAACATATGATAAACATTTTAAGTTGATTTGAATATATTCTTTTGGAAATTGCTCACGACAAAAGGAATCTTGATTCTTTTCTGAACTTATCAAAAAGAGTCGGGTTTGGTATTTTGACATATAAGAGGCAAGCATCAATTTCAGATGCTTCCTTTGGTTCTAGCGTGTGAAAAAGTATAAAATGTAATCCATGACTCCAAACATCTGGACTGTTCAACCCACAAGATTTTCCTTAGGAGTGTATAGATGAAAACAAACTGTCAAGCTTCTTTATTCACTTTTCAGAATCTTATATTAAAAAGAAAACAAGCTCAGTTATTGTTTTCATAGTGGGTATCTAATAACCATTTCTCAATTAGCTGTAGAAAATGCACTACTCTTTGTGCAGTGATAACATGCTATACAATACAATGCAATGCAATGCGACAGTCCTAATGCCACTAGGAGGTAGTTCTTAAATTAGTGGAATTAAGACAGAACGTTTGGTTTTGTATCATTCATTCCACATAAAATATAAAATTTGCAATTCTTACCACTCAAAAACAACAGTACATCCTAGATCCAATTGTGGACTTTGACTCTGTAACATAGGCCGATGCAGAAGCATCAGCAGTTATAAGTTATAACTGACAACAGTCAAGAAAAATGCTGGAGCATTAAGACAAGAAGAAGGCATCACCCAATCACTTGCCACTCAATATTAATGTTGCCTGAAGGAGGAGGATTGTGCAACATTGATAATGTAAACATGCATGAGAGAGGAGCTATATTTGGTGTCTCTATTTGGAGACAATAAAGATAATGTAAAGTGTGTGAGCAGGATTAGAAGAAGAAATAGTGAAAATAATAAAGATGTAGAGATAGAGGATAAAATAGGTATATCTCTAAGTTGCCAATACGTTTTGGAAACGGGTACGGGTACGGAGTATCCGATACGTGGATACGGCAAAAAAAAATTGGTTCCAGATACGGCGTTGGATACGGCCGTACAAAAAATTAAAAAATATATAAATTCCAGCCTAATAAATAAGAATTAACCACATATGCAACAAAATAAGCTAAATAACCACAAAAACAACTCATAATATGATTAATCCAAGGCTCCAAGCAGTACCATAATGCATTGCAATGTGTCAACAATATCATTAAAATGATTTGTTCAACATTACTTCAAAGCAAACTAAGAGCTGGTAATTTTCTTCCAGACAGTACTCACATGCAGTTTAACTTGGCCAGCCCTGGAAATATATTCATATGTTTTGACATTTAAGATGACTTATGCAAAGCACTACCGCTAGCATTTAGCATTTAGTTTACCCACTTGACTTCTCTGAAACATCCTGATTTCTGCTACAGTACACAAAACAGCCCTGCAGAGCACTTTAGCTGACAAATAATTCAACATGACAAGATGCAATAATACATCCTGCCCAAATGATATATATATATATAGAGTTATATATATTATATCAGAATTTAGAAATTACGATGCATTCACCTCTAAAAATGAAGATGAGATGTAATTGCTGGAGAGAAGTTGGCATTTAATAAGGAAAAATTATAGAAAAAAATTCTCTTTAAAAATTGTGCTTTTAAGTTTATATCTTTGTGCCTTATGTAGTTGTGCACTTGTAGCTTTCTGCTTCTTTGTGTGCACTGTTGTGTTTTAAGGAGCCACAGGGAATGGCTAAAAAAATATTGGTGAAAAAGGGTGTAAAACTGTCATGCTCAAGAAGTGAGAAGAGGGACGTGCATTGGTCAATATGATCAAAGTGATGCAAAGTTAAGATGAGTTGGAAGAGAAGATACAGTGCAGACAAAGACGAGTCAGCACTAGAGCTGTAAGCAAAATTTGGAATGCCGAGATACTACCAAAAATCTTGCAAAGATGGAAGAGAAGCGGAAAGAGAAGACCAACAGGTTGTTAATGTCAAAAGGTGGGTGACTGAAGTGCATTGCACCCTGAACATGGTGCAGAAGCGGAAGAGATGATGTCAGGATTCAGAAGTGAGTCCTTAAAGAAGAGTAATGCACTTGAAGAGTCCAACTGGTAAAGGAACATGCATGTGAATGTACGCATGAATAAGTTAAAAATGAATTGAAGAAATTAAAATTGGGATAAATGAATTCTCTCTTAAAAATTAATACCTAATATTTAGATTATTATGTACATTATGATATTTATATGTACCTGATGTTCATACATATGCATCTCTCCATTTGACATCTTTGTATAAGATACCTAATATGTACCTGATACTTATAATATTATCAATTATCAGATATAGAGATGTCACTGTCATATTCACATGCATATTATGTATGAATGTAGATATGTATATATAATATGCATACACATGTATTTATACGTGAATATGTGTGTGTGTGCGTGCATTATATGGTTACACATATATATGCATGTGAACTCTCTCTCTCTCTCTATGTGTGTATGTGCATATAAACTAAATTGCCCCATTCAAATTTGTGGAGGATTAAATTCGGAACAAATTCATTGTAAAATATATTGGCAATAACATTTGTGATTAAATTCGACTTTATGAAATGTGTTTTTAAATTAAATATCCAAAAAATATATTATCATGGATTTAAAAATAAAAATGCATGGATTCAAAAAGTGTGTATATATAGAATTAATTTATTAACTTTATGACTTATAACCTTTTAACAATCTAAAACAAATTAAACTATAGAATCATATTTTTTTAAACAATTTTATAATTGTATAAACTCGTAAAAAGATAAGATCCTATAAATAATAAATATGCAAATTTATAATCTAATAACATAATTAATTTTGTTACAAACAAACATTATTTATAAATTTTAAAGCCCAATTCACTTGTGATAGTCTTCTTCAACTCTGTGGAATACATTTCCAGGTAAACGCCCTTCACTCTTCTTCACAGAGATATTTCTCTCCAGTCACAATGGTATGCCTTTTGTCTGCATGGCAATATTCTTCCACACAGGATGTTTTCTTCTGAATGGTGGTTTTGTGCCTTGCAGGTTTGCTTTTCCCACATGGGCTCATTTCCAGCGTTCAGATTCACACAGCATTTTCTTCACAGATTCATGGCAGCAGAGTTTAATAAACTCGGATCTAAAATAAACTCAAGCAGAACTTGTGTAAATTGTGTAAACAGGGCATTGAGCTTTTGAAAACCCTAAAAATGATTTTGAAATATTTTTAAAACAGTTTTTTTGGATATTAATTCTTACGAACAAGTTCACAAATCCCGACAAAAAAATTATGGGTTTTTAGATTCACAGAATTTTGAATTTGCAGCTTCAAATTTAGCGAATGAGGCAACATAGCATATAAATGTGCATACATGCATATATATGTATGTATGTATCCGTACTTATACCTATTTTAATATATTAGAATATAATACATCCAACATTTGTGACATGGAAGGATAAGGAAACTATTGTAAACGTCCAAAATACTTTGGCAACCATTGACAGGTCCATTCCTAGGGTTGAAGCATCAACAAAAACCATGTGTTTTCTCATTTAAGATAACCATTGTTATTGAATAAAGTAGTAAGTCAAAAGACTTCCATTGTAGTATAAATTGATGTTAGATGAATAAAAATGACTAGTGCATAGAAAACTTACCAGGGTCTGACTCAATAGTGCACCAAGACATCCTAGAGACTAGTCTTCAACTGCACAAGGGGCATCACCAATAACAAATTAAAATAATAACGAGAGTGGTTTCAAAAATACATTGAAGGAAAATAATCATATTCTTATATTTTAACTGCCAAAAAAAAGGTAACATAAAAAAGCAGTTTATAATAAGGCAACAATGTAGAGTCAACTCTGACACAAACTTGTATTGGCAAAAAGTGTTAAGAATATACCTCTTACCTGTGGCACGTGGATAGTCAGATGCTGAAAAAACTGATCTAAATATAGATGCACCCACTTCTAGTAGTTGAGAACGAAAGAGGGGTTTATAGCGCATTAAATATAGGGTTTACACCTGCAACAAAAGATGTTGTCAATCCTCTGTTTTCTTTTTTTTATTTGCTGAAAACTGAAAATCAACCCCTCCAATTTGATAAAATGCACTTATTTCACTATGTTACACTTTGTCTTTATGTTATACAGATCCCAACTGGATTGAGTCGGATCGAAGGACTCAACATCCTAGGACAATAAAGATGCAAATATATTTTCAACCATAGCAGTGCGACAAGTCCCTTCTGGAGGAAAAGAGGAACAGAGTAAAGGCATGCCCATTGTTTGACAAAATGCTTCAAAGAAATGTACTCTTCGTTACAGCCTTTGAAATACATAATATTTATCGAATTAACCTATATTATAGGCTTTTAACAAGGATAAAGTTTTATTGAAGTGCTTAATTTACATAATTATACTTTTTATTGTGTGTTCATGAAAAATAAAGGACAGCTCAAAATAGAGATTAAGTGAAGATGAAGTAAATTGATCAAAGTCAACCTAAACCAAAATAAGATCTTTTGGAACAGGGAATGGACATCCTTTAAAACACAATAAATACGGTAAATCCAGGCCTATGCAATTTGCAAATTTACAGACAAATTCCTATAGTTTTTGTCAGCATCCTCCTATGATGTCTTTTCCATTTCAGGGTTTTAAACTGAGTCTGAAATTTGATTCCTTGTTCTGTTCAATTAATCCTGCTCTAATGCAAGGTCCTTTGAAGGACAATGATAACAGTATGGTTCAGAAAAAAAGAATTGAACAAAGGCAAAAGGCATTTTCCTGGAGCAAGACAAAATATTTCTCTGATTCCAAGACTTATTCTGATTAGTTGCAATGCATTCGTGCTAAAACAAGCAAAAAGCTGAATTACTGGCATAGTTACAGAAAATAATATGACCCAAGTCCTCTAAACAGTGCAATAAATCTGATGTCATACACAAGCTTGTGCTTAAGTTCAAAACTTTGGTAGGCCATGCCCAAAAATGGCAATAAACACTAATGCTTCAACTCCAAGCAGCCTACATGGTTTCATACTCTTGCGTTTAATCAATTCTCTCTTAAATATTCAAAAATCATGAATATTCCTATGTTTCTAACTCTAAGCCAACGTAGATGACAAACTATTGCTTGGAAAGGAAATGAGGCCTGCAATATGTCTGAATTTTCATCATTCAAATTTGTCGGAAAACCACACATATTGTACCTAACACTCAATGAGGATTAACTTAGACATGCATGTATGATGTGTGTGTTCCTGCGGTGTTAAATCAAATGATTTAACAGTTCCCTTACTACTTTTATACAAAAGTACTCACAACATGCAAAGCTGCATGTGAGTGTCTTGAACAATGACCAACATAGTTGTAAAATAGAAGAGATGAGAATAATGGCTTCAGCAACAAATCCTTGAACGAAAAACACCATGAAAACTCATTGATCAAAACCTCATGCAAATTATCAGCATTTGAGAATTCACAGGAAAACAATGTCTATACTATAAAGGATATCAGACAACCTAGATTAAAAACCCTACCTTGAGAGATCCAGATTAGAGGAAGTACACATAAACATCAGAAAGTATACACACTACCCCAACACATGCAATTTTGTAGGTTTAGCATACATTTTGTTTGAGACATATATTTTCAATTTCCGAACAGTAACCGTAACATCCAGTTGATTGAGGAAGAGAAAATAGCACTCAGGACTGGAAGTGATAGCTTAAGTTGAGTTCATGGAGTGCAAAACAATGGATAAATGTGTGTTGAAAAACAAGGGAAAGATGAATGGATAAATGAATGTTGAAACCAGGGCAAGATGAAAGGAACGTACACTGAATTTGAATTGATTTGAACAATCTTGATATGCATTATCCGCAGTTATGATTTTAGATAGTTCCTGCCATAATGAAAAACAAACTTCTTAATTGGCTCAACTTTATGAATTATGTTTGTGTTGTACAACCCTACAGAAAACACAAATTCTTGGATCAACAGCACAAACATTCCTGCAAGTATGGAAAAAATCGGCACAATTCTCTTTTAAGGACAGGTAAATTGATCGGAGACCTCGAAAACACCAAACCCCCAAAATACAATGCTAACGCACTGAAACCCTATACAAGTTACATTTTTATAGAATCCATGCAAAGCAGGCTGAAAAATAATGAGAGTTTCCAAAAAGAAGGTATAGTTTTAGCTACGAAAAAGTTGAAAACAATAGACTTTTGGAAATAGCTGAGTAAATTTTAAGACCAAAGTTTCGGACGACTCAAATCATTTATCATCAGGATGGATCATTACAGGATTCGCATGAGCAGTATTGCAGAAAGAATTTATGAGTGACGTAATTCACATAAAACCAGAGCAGCAAAAAAATCCTTAAACGAAGTGGGGAGAAAGCCTAGCTTATACTGCATGTTAGTGAAGAAGCCGCCACTGAAATACGAGTCGCGTTAGGTTTTACTGTTATTCTTAGCAACAATACCAAACGTGTACCGTCCAGTTTCAAAAAATCTATCATAAATGCATACATCTTGAGATAAATTAAGAAATGGGTAGAAACCTACACTAAATTTTACCTGTTTGTTTAGCCTCAAAACCCAGGCGGACGACGATATTTCTGGCAAACAGTAGATCGACTTCTTCAATTCTTCGACAGCCACCGTTCCCAATCAGACCCACGAAACATTCCACACATGAAGAAGTTGATCCAAGATTAGCTTTATAAATGCCTTTACGACCTTAGCCATTAGACATCCCTCCCAAAATATATAACACTTTAGGTTATGAAAGAAAGGGGGTGTACCTAGCCTCATCCATCTATGGAATTGTCCAAAGAGAGCACTTGTGTTTTATGTCTTAGAAGGATAGTTAAGACATGGAGAATTTAATTCTTAATATTCTAAGGCACACGGACATTAGAGCCAAGTATGAGGACATTTTAAGAGTTTGGTTCCATGGTAGAGCTATTCAAAGAAAGCAACGCAAAAGGTTTAGGGGAGATGTTAACTCAAATCAACAAGAGGACGAACAAGTTTCTACAAGATACCATTAATCTTGCAATAGTTTAAGTAGTTGGAGTTTTTTTATGGTCCCATAGACCATTCAGTCTTGTGGACATAATTAAAAACAATTCATTTTCTTCTTTTTTTCTTTTTATTCTTTCTTTTCTTTTTTCTCTTTTTTTTCAAAACTTTTGAGAAATGGATACCACTCATATTTTGACATTAAGTCAAAGAAGGTCAATTATTCGTGCACCATACAATGTATGTAAAATCATCTCTAAAGGATTGGGATGTTTATCCTTCATTAAAAACAATGTGTGTAATCTCGTTATCTACTAAGGTATAAATATGATGAGATATTAAAAAGGATGAGGTTGTGGTTGAGTGCACGAAGTAAAATGGATACTTCTCAATCCTTAACAAAACTCTTGAAGGTAGATTATTCATGCATTTGATATCAAGATGTCAAAAGTTTTGAAGGATTGAAATGTTTATCATTCAATAAAAAATAATGTCCAAATAGAATGAGGGTTTGGAATCCTAGGATCAAATGCTAAGATGAACCCGAGATAAGTTTTATGTTCGTGGTAGTAAGTGTAGTGCCCTAAATTCAATTTGAGGTAATTAGCTACGACACTTTTTGCACATTTACTAACATGTGGTCGATTGATACATATGTGTCATTATTCATGTATCTTTCCCTATTATAAACACCCTCTTATCCACTAAGTTGTCCCCATACTCTAGTCCAACATTGTCATAACAACTTATAGTTTAAATATAAATCAAATTTGTATTTTAACAAACATTATTGTTAGTTGGATATTTTGTTGAAGACAAAATATGATGTTCAACCATAGTACATGGGACAAAGTCCCTCCTTAGATAAAGGGGAGGCACCTTGTTTATTACTAATCTAACCACACCAAAGAATATTTACAATATTTACACTAATCTAACCATTTGGGGTTGGGATCTCATCCCAATAGATTTATTCTTTATAGAAAGGAAGGTGAATGAAAATGGAAGAAAGGAAATGACTATAGAAAGTTAGAAGCGTGAGAAAAGAATGGGTAGAAATGTGCTTTCTCTTAAGAAAATGTAGATCAAAGATATTAACACAATATTAAACAGTAATAATGTGTTGAAGATACAATAAACAAGATAGTGGAATTTAAAGAACCATGTAACGCATTGAACATAAGAACAATACCTTAAATGAAGAAGATAACACCACAACACACAATTTGTAATAGATATCTCTTATATTCCTTAATAGCCGATTGAAAATACAAATTTTTTCTCTCTTTCAACTCCAAGATCTATACTATTGTTGCAAAAATCTCCAACCCTTTACAATGCCATAGCATTTTACATTTATAGAGAAGGGGAAGAGAGAAAAAGGGAAACACTTTGAATTACATGCGTTAATAGTCCATTTCACTGGTTCTCACAAAATGACCCGTCATAACTAAAGAATCCAAAATATGTTCCAACATCTCGAAAATCAACATGTTCGATGCAAGAAGAAAATGACACAATCAAGTTGTTAATCAGATTTATCTTTTTCCTCTTCAAGCTTAGCCTGCTGGAGGAATTCCTCAAACTTTTGAATCGTATCTTGTATTTCTTTCTCATCTCGGTCCATAGGAGTATCGATTCAAGACACCACATGTCTCGAATACATTACCCATCTTTCTAGGAAGTTTCGATAATTCTTTATGACTTTAGATAAGTTGCTCAAAACATTTTCAGACGAGATTAATTTGTCAATGACTCCCAAGCCAAAATCTTCCTCAGCTGAAGACTCTTTTTCAACCAAGTCCTGAAACTTTTTGAAGAGATCATCAACAGGTAGGATATTCAATCCATCATCCAAGACATTCTTAATGAGCTTGGTCAGTTCATCATCAATATCATTGGTGGCATCAATTGCATCCTCTTTGGCCTGTTGAAGCTTTTCACAAGCTTCAAGGATCTTGAATCGAGAATTCAATGGTGATGAGTTCATTGTTTGGCTCATTTATATCATTTCTTCAGACCGGAAATACTCTTCGTGATATGACTTATTTGTATATGGGGATGTTTTGTATAGTCATGTCTTAGTAGGTTGATGCATTTTCCTTGCTATTATTTATGAAAATTGTTTATCACATAACCTCCTACTAACTGTCTTTATGAGATCAAATGTGATGATGTGTGTAGGGAATGATGGAAGTTACTAGTGGATAAGAAGCCCGAGTTTGAAGCATGTGGCTGAAGACTGTTTCCATCAAATTGACCTATTAGCTTGGGCTTGACTCTAACGGCCCGTAGGAATCTATGAGTTTTTAATTGATATTTGATGGACAAAGTGTTTTATGCCGCCTAATATGGTGGATCTTGTAACCAACATTATCTATATGAAGACTTTGTCTTCAGAACTTGAGTACCACTTTTTTATTATCGAAGAAGATTATTTGCATACTGTTCTGGATTTGTTTTTGATATGTTATGAACTCATTTCGAAGTTAATGAAAGCTACAACATTTTGAGAATCAGAAGTTGTTGATCACTCTATCCCGAGGAAGAGAAAGGGCCCACTCAACCGAGGAGATACGAGGTTACTTTGAGTTTTACATGCATACAGTCCTTCGATTAGTTTTACTGCAATTGTCATTTGATGAGTTTTTCATGCATGCTTTGATTAACTATATCTACTTTCTCCATTACCACTTTCACTTAGAGTAGATGCTTTTGTTATGCAAATCTAGTTCATGAATAGTCTTGCTTTCTGCTAAAAATTCCAGTTATTCAGTTGTGATTTAATTTGTTAAGAATAAGTGTGTGCGTATTTTACTTTACAGTAGAAGATTAGTTTTTGAAATCCATTTCATTGCAAATAGTTGAATTTTGTAGACTTGTATTTAATTTTCGTAGATTTTAACTGCACTTCCGTAGAATAGTCACTAAAACTAAGCAACCCCCAACAAACTCAACGTATAACTGGTTCTCCTAGACTCCATTGCAGATATTGCCAGACATGATGGTTTAGAATGACACTGACAAAGATTATGTCAGTTAAATGATTGGAAGAATACAACGACCCATCATTTTTGGCGCCGTTTTCGAGGATACATAACCATAAGCTCCATTATTTTATTCCATATGTTATGGGTGTTAATAGAGTTCATATAGGAAACCAGAGTTCTCTCGGACCTCGATTTAAACCAACCAACCTGGATGCATAGGTCACGAGATAACCAAGGGAGATTTATAGCACGCAATATTCAACAAATCTCTTTAGACACTTCACAAGAGAGAAACACTGAGAGTGATACAGATTCCAATTCAACGCCTAGAACCTTTTCTGAGCATTTTGTATCCTCTTCACATCATTCTGCAATGGGGGATCTTGGGAATGTTGAAGAACAACCTTTAGGACGAACATTTACATACCCCATTGTCCTCGATGCAGATGAGGATGCACCCATGAAAAACATCTCACCATCCATCCTCCCCCTCTTTCGAGGAATGACCAAAGAAGACCCTGATCAATTTCTGTTTGAATTTAAAATCCTGTACCAGACATATGATTACCAATGACAATCAAAAACTCAAATTATTTCCCTCCACTCTCAAAGATTCTACTATGAGATGGTTTATGGGGTTACCATCTAACTCCATTAATTCCTGGGAAGCCATGGAAACAGCCTTCCTGGATAAATACCAAGACTATTGTAGAGGAAGGGATAGGAAGGAGGAGTTCTTCCAAATACGGAAAAAGGAAGATGAGAATCTAGAGGATTATCTGGATAGATTCCTCTTTCTCCATAAACGCAGTGGGTATGAGTTACATGCAGACATCACTAAAACAGTCTTTCTGAAAGGACTGGATGAGGAAACCAAGGATTCTCTCCATCTCATGGGAGGTGGAGACGTGCATAAGCTTACCATGGAACAAATTACTGAGCTATGTAGAAGATATTCTAGAACATGTGGAGGAATAAGAAGGAAACAAACATCCAAGTCTTTGGGTACCTCTGAACTTCTAGAAGAAATGGCCAACATGAAAACAAACATTTTGTTGCAATTAACATCCACCATAGATGGACTCAAGGCAAAAGCCACCCCTGCTAAAGAACCATTGGACATGTATTGCCCTAAATGTCAGAAGAGACACCCCTTGAGAGAATGTCCTTTGGATGTCACAGATATGTGCTTAATCTGCGAAGTTACTGACCATGACACTAAACATTGCACACTTCTACCACAATTAAAGGGAGGTTTGAATGTCATCTCTCAAACAAGTGTTGAATTAAATTTTGTCCAAAGACCAAACAATCAGGGTGGGTTCCCATCTAGACCAACTCAAAATCCCTGGAGAATGCCATGGCCAAATCAAGCCTCTCAGTCTTCTTGGGGACAACCTGAGTGGGCAAACTCAAACTGGATGACTTATCCATATCCACCACCTTGGACAAATCCCTACACTTAGCGGGTTGGGCTCCACCACCCGTAGCCAATCCTTGGCACAATCAACAGTGGGGTCCTCAACAAAATTTTAGCCAAAATCAAATGTTGGGCACCACCACAAAATAATAATCAACAACGTAGGTTCCAGCAGCCACAACAAGCTTTAATGCCTCCACCTCAAGCCTACCAAAATCAAGGACAAGCAACACAAACACAACTTCCAGCTCAGCCAGTATCCAATCCTAAAAATCACATACATAGCTTCGATTGATGACACAGACGCAGGTAACACCATGCAGGTTAACACTATTGGTAATTTACGATTATGATCTGGCAAAATATTAAACCTCCCTGTTGTTATCACGAAATTGCCGATGATGCCAATAAGGAAGAAAAACTTGAAGGTAACACTGGTTCTTCACCAATGCTAGATAAACAGGATGATCAAATACCCAAACCGACTACAGACCCCTTTTCTAAGCAATTACAGGACACTCGGATTGCAGATGAAACAAAACTAGTTCAGGAATTGAAAAAAGTGCATATTGAGGTTCCACTACTACGTGCAATAAGGGACATCCCTGAACTAAACCAAACCATTAGAAACGAATGTATAAAGACACCAGGAAGAAAAAATAAATACCCAAAGACTATCAGAGTCGAAGGGAATTTGGCTGATTTAGTTATTCTGCACCCTCATCTCACCAAAATATGGAGATCCCGGGAGCCATGTCATTACTATTTGTATAAACAACTCTGTCAATATCTAATTTTTGGTGGATCTTCGGGTGCTACTATTAATGTTGTCACAACATAAATATTTAACCTACTATCCTCGACAAGATTTCAACCAACCAACACTATTCGGTTCAGCTAATCAGATGAATCCATTCATTGCACGATGGTGTGGTTGAAGATATAATGGTCATTGTTGAATCATGGGAGTACCATTGATTTCATGGTTTTGCAGCCTAAAGATCGGAAGTTAGGATATCCAATCATCTTGGGAAGACCTTGGTTGGCTACGGTTGTTGCTTACATTAACTGTAGGTCGTGCAACATGACAATTTAAATGGCGTAAATCCAAACACATTTCATTATATCCTCCCGCCCTTACCTTATACGAACAAATTGTGACCAAGTATGGGTGGATTATTTGGATGCTAACTCTTTGAATTCTTCTTTCTGGTCACTATCAGAAGTACACAATCATACGGAAGTGCAAAGTCTTATCGTGACTGATTCTAAGGACTCTGCAACTACGGAAATCAGCACTACTACTACGGAATTTGGAATATCAGATTAGACATTACCTCTGCTGAGTCTGGTAGGAAACTCTATGCTTATAATTCTGAACATTTAGTTCCTGATTTCTATTGTCCTTTAACTAAGGTTTTGTCTTTTGATAACATATCCATCCTGCACATGCTTCAGCCCCATGTTTGCCCATTGAATTCTTTTATCACTAGTACAGAGCTTGCTCTTGCGAATGATACTAAGCAGGTGCTTGTCAGTATGGGTAGAGAGCTGACTATAGGAAGCGACTTGGAGGTCAATCAAGAAGCTAGGGTGCTTGAGGTTCTGAAGAAACATTCTCATGCTTTTGCTTGGGATTACACTGATATGAAAGGAATTCATCCTAGCATCTGTACACATCATATTTACACCGATGACGTCAAACCTATAAGGTAGCCACAACGAAGAATCAATCCAACATTGAGAGACATAGTCAAAACTGAGATCGAAAAGCTCCTAAAGGTAGGTTTCATCTATCCTATATCTGATAGTCAGTGGGTTTCCCCATTAGTTATTGTTCCCAAGAAGAATGGTAAGTGGCAAATATGTGTTGATTACAGGGAACTTAACAAAGCCACCAAGAAAGATTATTTTCCCCTGCCTTTCATTGACCAAGTCCTGGACAATTTGGCTAGTAAGAAATATTTCTCTTTCTTGGATGGGTTTAGTGGGTATAATCAAATTAGTATTGCCCCTGCTGATTAGGATAAGACTACTTTTACGTGCCCTTGGGGTACATTCGCTTACAGAGTCTTACCTTTTGGGCTTTGTAATGCCCCTGCCACATTTCAGTGGGCAGTCTTGGCCATTTTTGCAGATCTTGCTAACGACTGTGTTGAGGTTTATATGGATGATTTCACTATCCATGGATCCAATTTTGAAGAATCTTTGAATAATCTTGAGAAAGTACTCAGTTGATGTGAACAACACCAACTATCTTTGAGTCATGAAAAATGTCTAATGATGGTTGATCAAGGAATTGTCTTAGGTCACCATGTTTCAGCCCAAGGTATAAAGGTGGATCCCAAAAAGATATCAGTCATCACCCAATTACCTACACTAGCTAATCAAACTAACATCAAAAGTTTCCTTGGCCATGCAGGTTATTACCACCGATTCATAAAAGATTTTAGCAAAATTACCACCCCAATGTTTTCATTGCTAACCAAAGATTGTGTTTTTGAATGGTCTTCTCAGTGTCAATAGGCATTTGATTCTATCAAAGAAAAGCTAACAATGTACCCATGTCTTACGTGGCCTTGACTGGGGACAACCTTTCCATATCCACACTGATGCTTCTAATACAACCATGGGCACTGTCCTTGGACAAAAAGACTTAGAAGATCATATGTATGTAATTTATTTTATCAGAAAAAATTTGACTCCTACGGAAAAGAATTACACTACTACGGAAAAAGAGTTTTTGGTTGTGGTATATGCTTTGAATAAATTTCATCATTACATCACTGGATATAAAAATTGTTTACACTGACCACTCGGCCCTTTCGATATTTGATGAAGATTAGTGGTTCGGAAGGCTCATTCGCTGGTTACTCTTGTTGCAAGAATTCAATCTCACTATTATAGATAAGCCTGGGAAATCTAACGTTGTTGCTGACTTTCTTTCCAGAATAAATGTTTTAGGTGATGACGAAGTATTCCAAGACCAATTTCTCAATGAACACTTGTTTGCTATCTCCACTAAGACTCCTGGTTTGCTGATCTCGCGAATTATTTAACAACAGGGAAGTTTCCTGCCTATTTTACTCATAAGGAAAGAAGGCGATTGGTTAGAAATAGTGCAACATATAAATGGTGTAACGGATTCTTATTTAAATGTTGTCCTGACATGGTTCTTCGCAGGTGTGTTCGAGAGGATGAGGTACATGACATACTGCGAGCATGTCATGATGAGCCAGGAGGTGGACATTATTTAGTGAAACGAACAATTCACAAGATCCTTGGAGCAGGGTACTATTGGCCTTCCCTCCATAAGACTGTCAAAAAGTATGTGTGGTAGTGTGATGCATGCCAACGAATGGGAAAACCTACACTTTCTACGGAAATGCCTCTTGAACCCCAGTTGGTTCTAGGACCATTTGAGAAATGGGGTATTGATTTTGTTGGACCATTTGATCCTCCATCTTTCGGGAAGGAGTATCTCTTGGTATGCACAGACTATGTCACCAAATGGGCTGAAGTTCAAGCATTGGCATCTGCCAATGAAGATGTTGTTGATTTTCTTTACAATGGATATCTACGATTTGGAGCACCAAGGGCCATCAGATATCGATCAAGGTCCTCAATTTGTTTCAAATATGATGAAGCTTTTTAGGAGTCTGCGTAATCAGCACCGTAAATCATCACCATATCACCCCCAATCCAATGGGCAAGTGGAGGTAACCAATCAAGAGCTCAAGAATATTCTAACTAAGGTGGTCAATGCCAATAGAAAGAATTGGGTACCAAAGCTTCCTGAGGCCATCTGGGCCTACAACATGACCTGGAAAACAACTACTGGTTTCTCTCCCTATGAGATGGTCTTTGGGAAGAAGCCACTGTTACCTGTTGAGTTCGAGTTGCGCACCTGGCGAACAACATTGGAAGTTGGGATCGATTTGGATGAAGCACAACGTGTGAACGAGTGTTGTAGTTGAATGAATTAGATGAAATGTGGATGGAGGCACAACAGCAGACCGAAATTCTACAGCATCAACGAAAAACTTGGCATGATGCTCACATCAAAAAAGGATATTTTATGAAGGACAGTGGGTTTTGCTCTTTGATTCCTTTATAATGATTTGAAGGCAAGTTGTTTACGATTGGTTAGGTCCCTATCAGGTAAATCAAGTGTTTGATAATGGCTCTGTTCGATTGATACCGATTGATGGAGACAAACAGACTCTTCTGGTAAATGGGCATAGGCTTCGAGTTTATCACCAACCGTTGGATAAGAAGACTTTCACCAATGACATTCTCATTTAATGACATGCATGCTGAGGAGGCTCTTTGCCTCTCACGCATGGAGTAATCAATATTTTGTAAAATTCAATAAAGGAAGATGGTCCTTCATTCGATCTTCTTCCCTTAGTTAGCGTTTTTATTGTAATTTCCAATAAATGCAGGAATTTTCGTTATTTCTACTGCCGCTAATCATGTTTCATCCCAAATTACAGGGCATAGGAATCTACTGAGATATTGACTAAATGTGGCATGGGTAAGTGCATTTAACTTGCTAATGATATTTCTATGCGAAACATTTCCCCATGTAGTCATTTGTCATTATGATGCCATCATGAAATGATTGCTATGATCATTCTGGATCTCTTCCAAATCCAGCTCTATGAATGATGGCATAAAAGGAGTAATGGCTCATAAATCTCCACATGCTTTGATGTGTCGCACTCTCCAACATCAGGATAGATGGCGCTTGCTCCTCAACCATGGGATATGTGCCGCCGCAAAATCTTAATCTCACACTGGGTGGCCGGTCTCATCACTATTTTTTCACCATCACCTTCGCTTGATGTTGCTACCCAAGGAATATGGTGTCATTTGAAATTTAATGCTCTGCAACCACTTCTTCCCATTGTGGTATGCACATCAATCATGACTGGTTTTATCAAACACTCGACAGAAGTGGAAGAAACGCTCTACTCTGGTTTTTCTACCGTGTATTTCTTACTTTTTGGCTCAGCATGGGACCACGAAAGACATCAGAACCTACTTCACCTGACGCCTTGCTCGGAATGCCGCCCTAGGTATTTCATGATTTTGGATGGTTAGATTTCATTCGGCAATTTGAAGGTTTTGATGAGAGCATTGTGGAAGAGTTCTTGAACAATTTTGAGTCCACATGCTCGCAAGTTGGTGGACGAAGAGTTGAAATTACCAGTCAGGTCATTTCTGACCTGTCTGGCCTACCAAATTTCGGTTTAAAGGTTATGACGAATGCCCCTTTGCAAAGTCTGATTGCTCAGTTCCACGACAAAGGAGAGGCACTCCTGAGGTCATCCTGACTCCATTGGGTGTCCAGAAGGGTGTTAAGTGGAAAAGTTTGCCTGGAATCTGGGGTGAGATTGCTAAATGGGTCAACAGGTATTTTATATGCGGACAGGCCTCTATTCTGGGTGGTGATGTGCTCAAAATGCTCATTCACCTTAAAAAGGGACATGTCAACTAGGCCCTTCTGTAAATTTGCTGAGTACCTTGCAGACTCCATCATTAAGGTATGCCAGAAACACCGGTCCAGTGGGGGCAAGTCTATGCTTAAGCACCCAGGGTTGATTCATCTATTGTGTTCACACCAAGTTTTCTTTTACCCAAAGTGGAGGCTCGAGGGACGTGTTGGTGGCGAAGGGTCTAGGCCTAAGCAATTAAAATCTGGTCTCTCTTCTGCACCTCGGTCTACCCTTGCATCGGGCCCTTCACATAGTCAAGCAGAGGCAGCTGACGTTCCTGAGCACGCCGACACGGTTGGTACTCCTGAGGGACCATCCCCATCCATTTCTGATTCAAAAGGCAAGTGTCCCATGGCCCCATCTTCCTCCATGCAACTACGGTCCCAACGGCTTAGCTCATTTTTGTAGATAGGCGGTTTCCAATCGGAGTCCTTGCCTGATGACACCGCCCACATTCGGGAGGAGCTGCATACGGAGGATGACCCGGCCGCTCCATCATCTGTTGTTCCATCATCTATGGAAATTCACACTGTAACTCGGAAATGCTTGACACCCAAGTGGCGCCTTCTCACAACTATCTAGAGGAGATAGCACTGCTAAAATCTTAGTTACAAGGTATGGAAGAATCCACCCTTTTATTACAAGCTGAATTTACACAAAAGACAGTAGAAAAAGTTTGGGAGATTGCTGCCCTGCAGCTTGAAGTGAGTTGTCTAAAGCGACAACGTGATAAGAGTCTTACCCTCTTGAATAATTTCCAACAAGTTGTCCCTTCAGGAAAGGGAATCATGAAAGAAAATCAAAAATTAAAAAAGAAAAAGAATCTCTGGAAGAGGAAAACGAAAAGTAACATCTATCTTAGACTTTGTTTGTCCTTTAGCCATCAAACTACTGTCCTGTAGGAAACCCTCCTCAGTCTACAACATGTATGTCTAAGAACAATTTTATTCTTGGCAGTTATTTCAATTGTGTTCTCAAGCCCCTCACGAAATTCCCGATGGACCTAGTTTTTTATCAGTCTACAAGAACAACACTCGGAAATTCAAAATTTGCTCTGTGAATTTTATCTACATAACATGGTAGTGACCAATGTCCCTGATTTCTTGATCAACCTATTTGTGGGGGATTTTCAAATTAAATCCTTTCAGTCTGTATTGCGGAATCAGATAATTTGGAGGCAAGAAATGAAACAGACAGTTTCAATAACACTGCTCAGTCCATCGGATTTTACATTCGCCCAACTCATCATACAGATGTCACCCTGCGGAAAAACTTTAGATCATTGTACTATCGGGCGGGGTGAGTGAATACTTCTCAGATTTTGCTTCAGTGTATTATTGATTTTGAAAATTATAGTCAGGAGAATTTTGGGGCTGCTTGGCAAGCTTGTGATAGGAGATGGGATACTTTAAGCCTGCCTTTAAAACGTAGGGAGGTCCTCTCTCCTCAGAATTTGAGCTGGAGCATGCGAAGGGGTGATGCCCTCATCGCCATTATCAAAAAAACTACAGAGAAAACCAGCCAGAATACACTGATGAATGGGCAGGCCTCAAGTGCGGCCACCACTCCTCTTGAGCCCTCTCACGACTTGGCAGAACAATGCAGCACAGTCCCATGACAGTTTCACTACCTAGGTGGAAATGACCTCCAATACTCAGGGCTACAAGAATACCACAAAGCAATACGCTGATCAATTCGAGGAGTATGACATGGCTGACCAACTTGGCAGGAGAGTAGGGCGCAGATGAGTTGCATTGGGACATGCAACAGGTAAAGTTAGGGGGAAAATGATGAGTGCATTGTTTGGCTCATTTATATCATTTCTTCAAATCGAAAATACTCTTTGTGATATGACTTATTAGTATATGGGGATGTTTTGTGTAGTCATGTCTTAGTAGGTTGATGCATTTTCCTTGCTATTATTTATGAAAACCATTTATCCCATGAACCTCCTACTAATTGCCTTTATGAGATCAAATGTGATGATGTGTGCAGGAATAATGGAAGTTACTAGTGGATAAGAAGCCTGAGTTCGAGGCATGCGGTCAAGACCAATTTCCATCGAATTGACCTATTAACTTGGGCTTGACTCTAATGGCCTGTAGGAATCTATGAGTTTTTAATTGATATTTGATGGATAGTGTTTTATGCCGCTTTCGCTAATATGGGCAGATCTTGAACCAACATTATCTATATGAAGACTTTTCTTCAGAACTTGAGTACCACTTTTTTAATTATCGAAGAAGATTATCTGCATACTGTTCTGGATTTTTTTGATATGTTATGAACTCATTTGGAAGTTAATGAAATCTATGGCATTTTGAGAATCAGAAGTTGTTGATCACTCTATCCCAAGGAAGAGCAAGGGCCCACTCAACCGAGGAGATACGAGGTTACTTTGTGTTTTACATGCATACAAAGTCCTTCGATTAGTTTTACTACAGTTGTCATTTGATGAGTTTTACATGCATGCTTTGATTAACTATCTCTCGTTTTCTCCATTATTGCTTTCACTTAGAGTAAATTCTTTTGTTATGCAAATCTAGTTCGTGAATAGTCTTGTTTTCTGCTAAAAATTCTAGTTATTCAGTTGTGATTTAATTTGTTAAGAATAAGTGTGTGCGTATTTTACTTTACAGTAGAAGATTAGTTGTTGAAATCCCTTTCATTGCAAATAGTTGAATTCCGTAGACTTGTATTTAATTTCCGTATATTTTAACTACACTTCCGTAGAATAGTCACTAAAACTAAGCAACCCCCCAACAAACTCAACGTATAACTGGTTCTCCTAGACTCCATTGCATATTGCCTAGGACACAACCCTAGTTTAGAATGACACTGACAAAGATTATGTCAGTTAAATGATTGGAAGAATACAACGACCCATCAAATGGCTTTACAAAACTCAAAATGCTTGTCCCTGTCATCCATGATTTCCTCTCCAAGAAAGATATCAGAACTAACCTTTTTAAGCTCACTTAGAGCTTCCAATGTCAACTCCCAATTGCCACACTCTTCCAAGAGTTCACTTTTCATCTTATCAACGTCTAGTCTTGCCTTCTCAATGTCATTGTAGGTATCTACAACGTCCTTGATTATCCTTTTTCCTCGAGTAAGGTTATAGTGTATCCAATTGTCCATTACCCTACCCTTTTGACTAATTTTTCCATTTTGGGAACATATGAGAAGTCATAGCTAATTGGAGCAGGGGAAGGGATCTAAATCTGAGTGGGTTGGGAGATCTTGAGTAGAAAAACTATCAATTATTCCATCTTTTCCTTCAAATCCTCTTTTGAAGCCTTAGTTTCCCTGAGCTTCTTTAAGAGATTTTCCATGGTTGTTTGCACATCTTGTTGTGCACCTTCAATGGTAATCTACCCAGAGCACTACCTTAGTTATTTGATAATCTGAGGTTGTAATATCCTCCTTGGTCTTATCGGTAGTAGGCACAATGATCTTCATAAACGTTTGAATGGATGCATCAATAGTGATGTGAGAGATGGTCTTTGGTTTCTTGGATGAGCATGAGGTGCAAATTTCAAGGAACTAAAATCAAAGGCATCGGGAGGGATGATTATCTTCCTTTTCCTTGGGTTTTGGCTAGCTAGATAGGAGGGAACAAAGGAAGATGGTGCTTGTGTGGGAGGAGTGGTAATCATCAACGTGGTACTTGGCAAAGTGAGCAAAGTGGTTATCAAGGATGGAGTGGAAAATATGGCAGTCACCATGGAAGAAGATGTGGGAGGAGAAGAAGGCATGGAAAATGGAGCAACAAAAGAGGGTGGAAGTTGGGTCATGTGAGGAGATCCCAAAATCATACCTATTCTTGATGAAAGGGAGAAAGGGATGAAAAGAAACTTTTCATAAGTGACACTATAGAAGATGAGGGCGATAGAGGGAGAGAGAGGAGCAATGGACATAGAGATTGGTGAGATCTACAAGGAAGAAGATGATGGAAGAGAGGAAAGGTGGGTAGAAGAGGAGCGGAAAGAGTTTCCTAATGATATATGGTAACAATCGGGACCACGTAAAGTTATGAGGGAGGAATAAGGAATAGGTTGGGTAACCACAATGTCACATGACGCCTCTTGTGTATGTTGAGGAGAAGGGGAGTTGATCACAATAACATATGAAGTGGGGATAGAAAATGGAGGAGTTTTGGTCCCACTGTTGTAGAACTTGAACTTGAAATTCTTCTTAGATGCTTCACCTTTATCTTTTTCTTCCTTGGAGGGACCCACCTCTTTGATGCAAGAAGTGGTTGAAATTTGGGGTATTGGGGATCCTGAGGCTAAATATTCCATGAATATAATAGTGTTGGTTATGAGGAGGATTGAGTGGCTCTATCTTAAATGGATGCAGATTATTTAATGAGATCAGTCGATTGGAAGAAACCCCATATTATCACCATCCATTTTCTCATACATGGATTCCAAGACATTTCCATCATCAACTACTCCTTCAAGAACATCAACAAGATTAAATGTTATAACCTCGTCAAAGGTAATATATTTTGTCTTTTTATCTTGATGGCTACTTCATCCTATGCAATCATCCTAAATGTCTTCAAAGTCTAGAACATAGAATTGCAAGTGTTCCATAGGCCTTTAGAATGTCATGAAATCGAAACCCATCCTAGAGGCATTACCTTCTTGATTTCTTATTGCATTTCTATGCTGACATTTTTGTCTTTGATAAAGAGTGCAAGTATATCTTCCGATGAAAATGGGGAAATGGATTCCTGTCTTGTGATTGCTTTGTTAGAACTTGTGAAGATCCAACAATTGTCTAACCAACTCCATGAGGATCCATTTGTCACTTGGAAATATGGGAAGACGAGTTGGGGAACCACTATGGAATGCTCGACCAAAGATAGGTGAATGTTCAAAATTACAAGAATATGTAACCCCAATGAGATATTGCATTCCATGCAAAGCATCGGTAACCCTTTTCTTAGAGAGCTTGGGTTCCATCTACAGATGAGATTGTAAAATAAAGCGTCATTAACCCTCCGAAGATGAGTCTAGTTTACTTTTATGGAAAACTAAGGATAATACTTATAAGCATAATCTGAAGGCCTGGACCCCACCATTGTTAATCCTGGGTACACCCTCATCTTGGCTGCAACATAGAAAACATATGACATCATATAAAATTTCCTTGTGGTCAACACTTCTCTCATTTGGCTATCGATTGTATCACTGATGAATGCACCCCAATTGAAGAATTGCTCATTCTTTCTTATGATGGTGAGAAATTGGTACATCCATCCTTGGAATTCTCTGGCCTCAGGGAGTCCAAACACTCTGCTTAGAAGTGTGATGATGTCTCCAATTTCAAGGATGAAATCACTCGGGGCAATGTCTTGGGAAACCTAAACACATAAGGTAAGGTAGGCTTCACTAGATACTTCTTATTGATGTGCTTGATGTGGTTAGCCATGTTGACATCCCATGCTTGTTGAGTTGACTTAGGATTTGTTTTGACATATGTAATAAAATTAGGAATCTTTAAAATATTGTCAAAATAATTGGTGTCCAAACAAATGACCACATTTCCAGTTTGATCGAGAATAGACTGGTCTCAAGATATCATAGTGAATGGCAACAACAAGAATGAATTTGGGGCACGGGACGAGAGATTGGAAAGGAAACATCCAAGGGCATCCCGGTGTTATAGATACATTGCATTCATGTAGTCTGCGAGGAACTTTACACTCTGTTCCAAAATTCTTTCATGTCAATATGACCTAACTTTGTGTCTTTAATATTGATATTGGGATCAATATTAGAGGGGGCACGACCCCCGATACTTGTACTTCATTTCCTTGGAAGTTTCTCCCTTCCCTTCCTCTTCCCCAAATCGGACATGAAGGATCGGATTGATAATATTTGTCTAAAAATCTCCGAAATATCCTTAGAGAAGTTCAGGGTTTAACCCCTGCAAAGCACCTTAAACATATTGATACATTGGTCGAAAAATAAACCTGTCGAGAAAACTTGAAAAACCTAACGTAGTTTCAAGTATCGAGAGGTTTGAACCGTGTTCTACAACTTAAGAATCTGACACACTATCAAATTTTTAGCCTTGCTTTGCACCTCCCAAAACCCGAAACATTGGAGGAGAAAGGTCGTGTTCGGAAACTAGAGATTTCTGACACACTTTTCGGAAAGAGACCTATTTTAGTAAGGGGAAACCTGAAATGCCATTTTGAGTTAAAAATCATCAAGTGACTTCTTCCAACTTGTTTCTTCAAAAAAATTACCATAATAAGTAGGTTAAAAACTTAACAAGTTCATGTGGACATACTTATCAAGGTAAAACAAAAATCATAATAAGGGGAGAAAGAAAAGTGAGGAGTGAAAGAATTTGAAAAATTAAGCACAACTCCCCAATCAGAGAAAACCAAGATGAAAACCCTCAAAATATAAATGTAAATCAACAAGAAGGATAAAACACTTACCAAAAGATGAATGAGAAGTTGAAATCCAAGACAAACAATTGAAAATACCAAGAAAACACCAACCGAGTTTTTAATGCAAAAGCATGAGGGTAATCCGAATTTCATACAAATTACAAGGTACAAATGACGTGGAAATCTACCTCATTTGTAAATGAAATTGTATTAATTACACATAAGGTAACACTGTGTGCCAAGAACTCCACTCTAGCATTTATTTCATTGACTCGGTGGCATAAATTTTACCACATGAGACATTTCGTGCAAATGTGTAATGGGTCCCGAAAACCCGATACAAAGGAGCCTAGAAGGGAGTGAGAGTTCAGGTTCAAAAAAGGCAACACACGACATGTAAATCGCTCATCATTTCTTGATGCCCGAAAACCTAAAAATCGACAAACTACAAGTGTTTCGGGTTCTGGAAAGCACATGACATGATGCGGTGTGTTTTGGGTGATATGTTCGATGCAATCGAACCCGAAACTCGAAATGTTGTAGTGTGTCGGGTTTTTGGGGGTGAAAAGCATCTTACATAAAATATGCAAAATGCTAGGAAACCCCGAAATCTAATACAAAACAAAAAGAAGGTATTTTCAAGGCAACACTTATAACGAAGACTAGATTTTAACAAGTTCATCAACATGAAAATTTGATTGGTTATCTCCATTTTATCGATGAACTCAAAAATGGGATAACAATTGGCTCCAACTGGGGACTTTCTTTGATAACTCAAAGGAATAGAAACTCCCAGATCTTAAAAGTGTCAATCCATTGGACCAAGGAGTAAAAAGGCTCGAAATAAAAGAGATGCCAACAAAACAAACACACATGCAAAAGCAAAAGAAAAATACCAAAATCAAACACACGGATAAAAAGGGAAACACACAACTGAAAGGGAAAATTATGATACAAGTAAGAAAACTCGCTTTACGGTTGAAACAAATTAAGGTGTTTCCGTTCCGAGGTAGTTGTAGTTGAGTTCCACGAGATATGAAAGGTGAAAGCTATTTTCTCTACACAACTAATGAATGTTGAAAGTACCTCTCCACAAAGAATCAAATTTTCCATGCATTCCTTTTAGCTCTCTTCATTTATCCCACAATAGGAATAGGTATCCAACCTATAAATCTCACTGTTTAGCTTTCTTATTGAACACTCTCTTGACTTTGCTTTGATGTTCCATAATCATGTCAATCACCTTAGATATTTTTCATCCAACTTTTCAGGTACATGATTCTTTTCTTTATAGAGTCTTGAAATGTATCATCTTGGCCAACTTCAAAGTCAACAACTCTAAAGAGATATGAATCTCGACATCAACACCATACAAAACCTGAAAAGGAGACATCCCAATAGCTCACTTTGGAGTAATATGATTAGCCCAAGAGTGCATCGTACAATGCTTTGTGTCATGTCTATTGGTTTTCATCGAGTAGCTTCTTTGATTATAGTCACCAAATTCTTATTACTTAATTCCTCCTGACCATTTCCCTAAGGGTAATAATCAAAGGCATGAGCTAAAGTAATTCCATATCCATTCAATGAGTTCATAAGAGGAAAAGTTGGAGGAATTATCAGCCACGATCTTATGAGGAACACGAATCTCACTATTATATTATCCTTAATGAAGTTGCAAACAACTTCGGAGGTAACATGTTTGTTGGGATGGCTTCCACCCACTTGGTGAAATAATCGATCGTGGTTAGGACATAACTATGTCCAAAGCACTAGAAAAAGGATTCAATAATGCAATAAAATCAATTCCTCACTACCTAAAGGTCTCATCAATTACCATTAGCCTTAGATGAAGTGCCGCCAATTTTGGATGACCAAAAATTGTTGACAGGCCTCGCACTTTGCCACCCACATTGATGCATTTGGAATAAAGTGGGCCAATAGTATCTTTCTCGCAAGATCTTGTGAGATGTGATGGATCTTTGAGAAATTTCCTCCACAAGCCAAGTTATGATATGCCTCTAGAATCCTACCCTGTTGAGTTTGTTAGCACAACAAATAAAAATCCATCCATTCCTCTTTTGTATAAACCATTATCCCAAAGCACATATTTAGTTGACCTAAACTTGATTGTTTTATTTTCTTTAGAACTCAGATGTTCGGGACATTCTTCATAGGTTAAAAAGAATGAAATGTCAGAATACCACTCATTTGTTGTGTTCACAAATAAAACCATGGGAAACTCTTCATTACCATCCTCGATACCATTAGCTTCTACTTTAGGGTTGTTTTCAGCAATAAGTTGACATAAACCTCTCCCCGCGCACAAGCTTAGGTAGGTTTAATTTCCATATTGTATTCCTACACCTTGGCAATCAAGTTGCCCCTATAACTACCTAACTCTTGTTGAGTTAATATGGACTTTATTGTAGTGTCAAGAACAAGGACTAATGTGTGAGAGTTTTGGATATAAAACCTAAAATCTTTTACCACTCGGACCACCACATATATGCGCTTCTTAATTTGAGACATCTTAAACTTGTGATCCTTCGAGGGACAACTCATAAAGGCAATAGGAGATTTAACTCCTTTGACATTCTTTTACAAGTATAATAGACACTATATGAGCCGAGGCATATTTTGTGATCTTTGGCACCAAATTTAGAGTTCTTATTCTAAAGATAAAGGTTATAGTTGTGACTCTCTCTAATGTACCATTATTCTAGTTCTTAGTATTTCTTCTATCTAATTGTTATATTTTGAATTTGGCTTTATTATTTGAAATTGAAATTTTAAAATAAATCTAACTTATGTAATTAACTAATTAAGTGTTTAACACTTAATTAAAAGATAATTACTTAGGAAAGTTGGTTACAACCACCCCTCAACCTATATAAGGATCCTTTCTCATTTGTAAAGGGTTTTTGGATTTTGGTGCTTTGGAATGTAGATACAAAATTTTGATAAATAAAAAGAAGATTTTTTTCCCTCTCATCTATGTTCTTTCAACTTTCTTTCCTGAAATTTGTGAATGTGAATATTAATATATTTGAATCCGAAAATTTTTGTTCAATCCATCGAATATAGTGTGAATAACTTTGTGTCTGGTTGCATTTATATTTCATGGGTTTTCAGATATATTGATTCATATGTTCTTGAGATCTCTTGCATGCATTAGTAGGATATAATTCTACAGTCTATGTATCCGAATGTGCTTCCTTCTTCACTTTCATGTCTTACAATAGTGAGCAATCTCTTACAACCAAGGAGGATACATGTATCCTTGATAAATAAATTAGACAAAACTTTGTTTCCCTAATTTATACTTCTTTCCCATACAAGTTGTTGTTTCTTCCTCTTGAACCCTATTCCCTGTTCATCTTCTGTATTGAGAATATTGAAAATATGGAACCATTCACTGCACCAAAATCCTCATTCAAAAATAGTTAGTCTGTACATTTGTAAATAATTAAAGTTATGATTTTTTAGTGGAATAAGGGAACCTCCTATAAAGAGGAGGGATTGTTGTCCCCTGAACTATTGATTGTGTCCAACAACCAAATTTCCAACCAATAATTCTCAAACCCTAAGTTTTTCATAGTCCCAAAACCATTTGTAATCATGGAATCACACCAAAACTCTAACTATAGGTGGAATACCCTACAAGAAAGTTAGTGTTTGGGTTAAAGTGCAATATGTGCACCACCTAAGTTGGAAATACTTCAAGAGGCCTCAAACCACACATAATTCTCCACCTATCATGTAACATGTATATAAGTGCAACTAGTTGGCAACTTGAACCACCTTAAATTTTCTTGATAGGTTTGTGCTCTTGCTAAGAATTTAAAGTGAGGAACTTGGTGTGCATGGAAATGAGGTCAGCTAGATTCCTTGACATGGTTGAGCACTTCATAACTGTAGTAGTGGTTTCCCTAATGGATGTGCATTAGTTTTAGGAATATTTAGGGAGCCTTGAGTGCCTTTTGTGAGTGTTATAAATGAGTGTTTCAATAAAGGGTGAGGTTCTTAAACAAGGTAATGTTAACTTGTTTATATAAGGATATGAAGGTAAATTATTAGTTTAAGGCCAACCTGGGAGGGTGAAAAAACCCAACAAATGACATTACATCAAAAATAATTTGAAACATTTCTAATATCAACTAAGTCATCCTTCTAACCTCTCTTGCAAGTACAATTGATCTATCAATTTGGCATGCTTCTGCAAATATCCTAGTTTTTATTATAAGTCTACAAAATTTGTATAATTCTATAACCTATAATATAGTGTTCAAATATAATTAAAACAATTTATAATTATATATTAGTTCTAAACTAATTAAAAGTTTAATTTGGGTTGATACATTTTAATAAATGTGTGCCCATGTATTTTATGCTTGAGAATCAGTAGGATAATGTAGAAATATGAAGTGGTGGCCACCATTGTTGAGAACCTATACCCGTAAAAGGGGTTACACATGGGGGAAATCATGGTGTGCATAGAGACAAACCAAACAACAATAGAAAAATTAGTGGTGATAGCAACAAGAACATCAATAACAACAACCACGTAGACGTAATAAAACTATGATAAAGACAAAATAACAATCAAGTGAGAAAACAAAAGCAATAATATGCAAATAAGAGTCACATTAAGGCATAGATCGTAAACATGGGACCCACACAAAGTGTCACAAGAAAAATAGGATACTTAGGCCACATACAAGAGAAACAATGTCATGTAAGAAAGACATAAAAGCATAAACATGAGACACCCATGGTGTCACAAGAAAATCAAGGAACTTAGGCAACATACAATCAAGTAGATAAACAATAACTCAAGCAACTAACAAACATGGTGTAACAAGAAGTATTGTCAAACATTGATGAAAATAATAATTAGTAAAAGAGCACATGAAACAAGATGTGTTAGACTTTGCACAAAACACATGTCATTCCCTGTTAGTTCAAAAAAATTAGCACATACATGATACATGTAACAAGTGCAATGAGGAAGTAGAGGGATGTGGTGAGGGTTGTCAATCCTCAACATTAAAGAATGTCAATCTAGGGGTGGTGTCCAAAGGTTGTATGAAAAAAAGAGAGAGATATTGGTAAATGGTCCCTTCTACCCAAATCCACTTTTTCAAAAATTAAAACACACTTACAGGAATTGAAACACACTTGTTGGAATGGAAACACACTTTGCATGAATTTATAAAGAACACTTGCATGAGATAAATTCACACTTGCATGAAATTAAAACACACTTTGCAGGAAGGGAAACACACTTGGAAAGGAAATTGTAAAATTAAAAATAAACACATAAAAGACCTATAGGTTTACAACAGACTATACATCAAAAGGATAATTACATTGTACAAAGAAAAAAACAACAAAAATAATAAAACAAACATAAATATACATGTCCATATTCTTTGGAATGAGTGGCCAACTCATTCCTTGGAAGAGGATTTTAATCAATATGTATTTACAAAATGTACATAATGGAATCTTAGACTAAATTAATTAGAAAAATGGTGATTACATTCAAAGGTGTGGGAGGTTACATTTATAATTCCATGCTTCCAACAAAATCCTTATTTTAAGGCATACATCTCTATCAAATCTTATCAACTATGATTTCAATCTATCCAAAAAACATCAATCTCCACAAAATACGGAAAGAGCTTATCTAACTCCAACTAAAAATATGACTTTATTACTTTATTGTTTGAGAATCAAAGTGAATGTTGATTCTCCTTTATTTTAAAAATAATAAAACAATTATAGAAATATCCATTTTTAGAATGACTTCAAAAATAGATCACAATACCACCCTTGGAATTATGCTCATCTCGAAATTTTAGTATTCATCCTCATAACTCTAATATCCAACTCTGAAGCTATGATAATCAATTTTGAAGTGATCCCAATGAGACTCGAAAATCCCAAAGAGAAACTAAAGCATCCCAAAGAGACTCTAAAATGAGTGAGACACTCGAAGCGATACGAGACATAACACTTTGAAGTGAGCTAAGCCAAAACACTCAAGTGAGTGAGATACTTGAGCGAGAGAGACACTCGAAGTGAGCAACGATCCTCGTAAGCGAGTTGAGACACTTCAAAGAGAGCTAAGATACTTTGAAGGGAGTGAGATAGAACACTTGAAGAGGTGAGACAGAAGCTAGAGCATTTTAGGAAGAGAAGCAACCTTAAAACAAATATAAATTTTGCATATGAACTTGAATCAAGATGGTTCTTTTTTTTAAATTACATAATTTTTTGAGAGGAATCTGAATATGCAATTAGATTTTGGTTTGGGTATATTCTTGATGACTGTTTTTCACTTTTTCCCAAACATATGCTTAAGGAGCCACTCATAGAGCTGCTAAACATTTCTGAGCTAGTGAAAGAACCTCTAGAGTTAATGCAATGATGAAATAACAATCTTTAGAGATGATATGAGAGATTTTGAAGATCTTCCAAGGCTGGTTGTAGCTGGTGCTTAATGCTCAAAATGCCTTATTCAACAATGATAAAAAGTATGGAATGCATATGCACAAATTAAAACATAAAGATAACAATGACTTTAAAGAAATAACCATGATATATATTCTTTATTTCATCCTAAATAAACCACAAGCTCAAATATTTTGTACTTATATCCACTTTATATATGCAGAGAAAAAGATTGTCAAATATTGTATAAAATGGGCTATTTCTTGGGCTCATCTAGATGCCCCTAAGAGAAGAAGGTAAGGAACCAAACAAGATCCTATCGGTATGTAATGATTTGTGTGTCCTACATCAAGCTCAATATACCTCGTGAACACATGTGTGTAAAAAGTAGAAAATATATGCTATCAATAAAACCATAGTGACAAACAACATATGTAATGTAAAGTGTTAACAACTCAAGCTATGTGTATAGGTCTTGGTTTTGTATTTTTGCAAATATACGAATTATAAGTGAGAATCGAATTACACAAACTATTCTCAAATATTAATCATACATTATAATTTCACAACATACACCATTCAACATATATAGGCTTTTATCTCCTATTTTGGTGGAGTCAAGCCTAACTATAAACCCATCAAAAGCTATTTAAGTGGGGTGAGTATAACTCACATAACCCACTCATAATAATAGGTTTCATTCAACCACCTATTTACTAACTATTTTACCACACAATAAATTACCATTTAACACTAATTTCCTAACATTCCCCCTTAGTGCAAACATGGGGCAAGGAGTACGAAAATAGAGTCGTATGACACCGCATACTTTTAGGTTTGCATACTATTGTCTAGATCTTGTTGCACATGATCGCTACATACATAATTGATCTTTCTTTCACTTGAGTGAACTTATCACCAATCGATCATCTTTTAGCAAAGTACAACAACAGTCAAAATATTTGCGGCCTGAGGATCACTACAATCAAGTGCCCTCTTATACAATTGTTTGCACTGCAGATCTACACCTTCCACATCATATCACAACACATTGAAGAGATTACATTAGGAATGGCCACACATTCTAAGTGAATAGGTACAAAACTTCTCTTCTTCTTCTTCACAAATTATAAAGCAAACACATAACTAAAAATGAGAATGCCACTAATTTTGTATGTGGCTTCGTCACTAGCGGTTGATGAGAGGTCGATGATTGACTTCCAACCTCTATTGTCTTTGTCATCCAATGAATTATGCTACCAACTTAGTGTAATGTGAACATGAATAACCTTTGTGTTTATTCTCCCCTCCCCCCCCCCCATAATGTAAAACACAATTTTTATTAGATGTTAGGTCATACCGAAATTGCATCCGTGAGACATTTTTAAAAAATCAACTTTTTTTTACAAGTCACAATTAACACTTTTCACTACTAAAGGCAATAGACAATACACTATAATTTTCAACTACTAACACCAAACAATTACAAACATTTAACTTTTGATTTCTAATATTGCTATAAAACTATTATTAGAGATGATATTCTATAATACCACAAGACTATTTTGACAACGAATGACTTTTTAACACAAAATAATGACTCTCACAATTTAGTGACATAACAATGACAAGGAACTCTGAAATACAAGATGACTTAATAATACCTAGACTTGTATACTCTTTTTAAAAATAAAAAAAGACCCACAAAGTAATGGTTCTCACATTTTGAACTTTAAACCTTTTGCAACATGTGAGTGTTTTCATACATTTGACAACCACTCACCAATATACTAATATGAAAATATAAACTATCAAAAAATTATATGAATACTAATGATGTTGCGTTTGGAAGGAACATTGGATTTTGGAAGCATCTAAGTTATAAAAAGAAATACAAAAATAAAATAGAGATTCACAATTTTAATGAAAAGAAATTGTGAGACACACACACCACTTAGTATCTAATTATCCAAGACAAATATATTGAACAAACCTAAAACTATGAACCAAAAATGCCAACGGCTATCCTCCACCCAAAATGCACCTATGTATGGTTTTCTGTCGGGCATGGTAATCATGGTCCATCCCCATCCCCATCGTCGGATAGGTGATGTCACACCAACATCCCATCACGCCGAAAGTAGAGAAATTGGAAAAGGTCCCCTTCACATGACATTGTAATGAAGTGGCATGGAGGGTCAAAATTTGGAATAATTAAAAATGCGCCCGCTTCAAACTTTGAATCATGCCCCCCCATTATTCAAAATCTCTATTACGCATGGTAATCACAAAACCATTGTTGCTCATCTTTGGTAATCACAAATCCTCGTGGTAATCATGCCCTATCACATTCTTGATCATGCAACACAGATATTTCACGGGTAAAGTTGTTAGTAAGGAGAGAAATCTTCATTTGTTGTTGAGAGAAATTTGGTTTCAAGGGTATGAGGGAGCTCGAAGCCGAAGGAAGGAGGAAAGAGCAAGATTCAAATCACGTTACTGAGAATGAATCATACCCCCTCCCAAATGTTTGTTTTCTTTCTATCAAAACCATTGTTTGCCCATTTTATCTGGTTCCTTTCTTGCATTACCATCATCTGTTTCCTAGTTCGATGGCCTCCATTTATGGTTTCTATAGTGTATCATTTTTTTATAGAACTGGCCTCCATTTATGGGTATCTGTTTTCTAGTTCCATGCACTGTCACACAGATTGAAAACTGTGAGTTCGATTTAAAACAACTATTAAAAGATAACTATGTAAGAATATATAGTATCTGTTTTCTAGTTCCACGTACCTTTGTCCCATAGATTGATAGCTATATTCATATAAGAAAACTGTGAGTTCCATTTAGGATGAGGGTAAATGTTATGTAGATCAAAAAAAGAAATCAGTGGCTTCGAATATTGAATGATGATAACACAGTGACATCCGAGTCACCACATCACTAACAACTAACGACGATGAAGATTGAATAACCAAACCAAAAAAATCTATATATCCTACAAATTCCCTTAGTTAACTATAACCCAAACAAAGCATGTGAATTGTTTGACAAATATGTCTCAAAAAAATGGTCTCCCGTGTGCTTGAAAATGGTCTCAATGAACTATTTGACATGAGGCCTCAAAGAAATATGGTTTCTATCAAACTATATGACATAATGCCTCAAATAAATATGGTCTCTGTGAAATGTTTGACAAAATGTCTCTAAACAAATATGGTCTATTTGAATAATTCTTGTACAATGTGCTTATGGTTTCATTCATTTTGTTAGCTTCTTTAGTTGTGGGGGTCTAGGTAGACAAGGCATGTGAATTGTTTGACAAAATGCCTCAAGGCAATATGGTCTCTGTGAAGTGTTTGACAAAATGTCTCTAAACATATGTCTCTAAAGTCATATAGTTGATTATCATATTTATTCTTAATAGTTTTAGTAGTGCTTCTTATATGTCTCATTGGTAGTTTATTATCAAATTCTTCCTTTAGTTTTGGTTAAGCTTTTATTAGTTTTCTTCTTTTCCTTTAACTCAAAATCTTAAGAATACTAGTCACATATTATGCTATGCAATTTTATAGTCTTTAACAATTGTTGATAATTAATATACTCCAATGTACACATTAAACCTACAAGCTAATCAATATTGCTTGCACAATAATAAGTCACAGAGTTTGAACTCAAAATTTTAACCCGTGATCACATAACTGTATTCTACAAAAGAGTATTACACATAACCAAGCCAAGTTTGGTTCTAACTAGCTAGTGATCACATTATACCTACATCAATGGTAAGAGTCAAGTCCATATCCCAAAATATAATGCCAATTATGCAAATAGTTGGTTGATAAACATAATGCATACCATAAGGCTCAAGTCCATTATTTATGCCATAGGAAATTCATCAAGGTCTACACCAAAAGTATGCTTTACTGATTAAATCAAAACCCATAATTTAGTATATATAGTACACAAGATCATTGAACACAGTTTTATCAGTATGGTAGATTCCAAATTTTAATGCTTGTCTAGTTTAGTATGGCAGTTTTTGATGTTATTTGATTTAGTATGTTTATCATATGTTGATCCCAGGGATGACATGTCATAAACTTGATAGGGAATTGATTTTGAAAAATGTTGAAAAACACATTGTGTTTTTCAACAACGAAATTTTCAACTATTTCTTCTTTCTTATCATACACGATTGTGTCTCAATAAGATGAACTCATCTATGGAAGTAAATATTATCTAGTAGTAATGCCATATAGTTTAATTATTGATGTTATTTACAACATATATATTTCATATGTTGTACACTATCTTTTTCTTTATTATCGGTTAATTTTTGACATAATGTTTATCATTATAAAACTAGAGTGTACTTGTATGAAAATACCATGCATGTCATAATAATATATTTCTTTGGCCCAACATAAGGTATGTTTCCAAACTCCAAATTAAGTAAGATCAATTCAATAGGCAATACACTATGTAATCCTTATAATTTTATAAGTTTATTTTATAATGTTATTTTCATAGGAATATCTATATATGATAGACTAAAACTATCCATCGTTCAAATTGTTTCATAGATCTAGTTATTAAATTGTTTCATAGATGCATACATAGTTTGCATGTTTTATTAATTTGGATGTTTTATGCATTAATTTTATTCAAGTCTATTATATAAAAGGAAACATGTCTGCAAGTTTTAGACAATGATCTTGATAATATAGAAGAATGTTACAACTAAAATAACAACAAATATGTAATTAGCTGTTGCTTGATAGTAATACATCTCATTATACTAGATACTTAGATACTTGATAAATTAAAATTGGTCTACAATTTGTAAATTAGTTTCTCATTATAAGTGAAAAACTATCATCAAATACTTAGATACCTAAGAATTGAGTATATAATGGATGTTCTATTTTGTAAGATATTGGGCATACTACATGTGCCATGTATATTCCATTGTGCATGTTGTGTATAGTTAATATTTTGAAGCCTTCTATTATTTTTACGTAAACTTCTATCTCTCATCTTTACCATTCATACTATAAATAATAATACTTACCATTTCAAATTAGGACATTTATCAATTGATATACCTTCTAAATTTACTGAGGAAAAATATTAAGTTAGAATATATACCAGAAAAGTCAAAGAAAACATATGAATGTGTACATGGATCAGTTATACAAAATATGCCCCCCATTAATCACAAATAACACATGCACTTGGTCCAAATGTTGGAACATTTTAAAAAACTTAATTCATTTATGAATTCATTTTAAAAATTATAGAAAATGTATAAAACATTACTTATAAAATTAGGAATTCATATTTAAATATTTTTTCTTAATACATTAATAGAGAATGATATAGGGCTTTTTTCCTCTATAACATATAAAATGATTGACAAAATTAAGTCTCGATTACCACAACAAGGGATTAGGATCATAAAAAACTATCAAGAAATCATTTTAATAAGAATAAACATAATACTAAAAGAAATAATAAATTATAAATAATCATATATGTAGTACAATGTATATAAGATATATGTGAGGAAAACCCTTACAAATGAAAACAAAATCTTAGTGCATCATCCATTGTATTAAAATATTAGGGGAACTTACAGTAGTGTCTAACCATTACAAACCATAAGAACTTGTGTTAGTGCCTTATTGTTTTTCTTCTTCTCCCATACATATTTGTTTCCACACAACCATATACACATGCATTGTTGTTTTGCATTCACTTTGCACTTACAATATCGTTAATTTGTAATGTACATGATTTCTTGCATTAGATAGATATCATATCATTTATATCGGTTAAATTGTGACACTATATTTTTCTTTATTATCGGTTAAATTGTGACAAATTGTTTATCATTATAAAACTCTATGTATTTCAACATATTCCAATTTTATTATTCATGTACCATCTTTATTTATGTGACTAGGTTTGATTTAATAATTTATCTTTGTTTAGACATAGTCAGACTAAGATTAATTTGTTCATAATATAATTAATGTTAAACATTTCGTAATTTTTCAATATAATTGAGTGATCTTAGTTGTGTTAAATGGAATAACATTAGAGTAAGTTTGATTTTTCTGTATTCATTATATTTGTAAATAATGCTAATGTGCATATACCATTTGTATATAGAAATTTTTTTTTAGTTATATTTTTTTATGATGTAAGTTGAAGCAACAAAAATTCTCTGTTGTCATGCTCTCACTCTCGTTTTGGTATATGGGGAAAGTGCCTCTTGCAAAGACATGAATCATTTGCATGCTAAAGGGGCTTTCCCCTTAGGATGCCACATCGATACGCCCATAGTTGGGTGGTAGACTGTGTTGTGCAGAGGTTTTTAAAGCCACCTACCAAAGAGAAATTATTCATACATCAATTTTTCTTGGATATTTTTTCTGAAATTGTGTTTTGTTTATCATATTAGATGATGTATATTAGTTTTGTCATATAACATACTAACATTAATTGTATGTTTCTGTTTGCATGTGTGGTGTTGTATTTAGTTACTCTTTTGTGTAGTGAATATGAATACATGGAGCTTCATTCCTCCCAATCCGTTGGGATAACTATAACAACTCCCAAATTCCAAAGGGAGGAAGCATTTAGGAGGTCCACATTTTTGTGTACATAGATCATTGCAAGAAGATTAGGCCACCTAAACCAGAAATTGCAGTGATGGTTAAGGCCCGACTCAATTTGCCTGGAAACATCTGTTATCTACTTGTCCAAATTCCGCACCATAGGGTCCCATTCATGAGGATACGGATTGGCATATGACACGATGGAGGATGCACATAAATACGAGCCTCCACATAAGCTGAAGAAGATGGGAGTTCTGAAAGAAAGTTTGAAACCAGCAACAGATCCTAAAAATTGTGCAAAAAAGATTGCACAAGGAAGCAACTCCAAGTTTGCTACTAAAAACAAGAAAAATAGTTAATGTTTTTCTATGTTTTGTACTAAAAACTTTCGACATGTTTTAAAAAAACCTATATAAATATTCAAATTATGAAAAATGTTGATTGTAGTTTAATTTGTCTTTCATTTTGTAATTAGAATATACTTTTGATTCACATGAGCATAAATATTAAATATGTACTTTTAATTAGTATTAATTCAAATTTTTATTAAAATTAGATATTTTGAAATTATTTATACTATTTCTTTATGAATTTTTTAATAAAAGAATTGAATTTTTTTATTATGTCGAATATGAATGGTAAATACTATTTATTATGTGGAGTTTGAATAGATTCCAAATTTCTATATTTTCCATTGTATTAAAATGTGTTACAATTAATTATATTTTAAAATTATTAATGTTTATAAATTTTCAAGTTTTTTTTAAAATTCATTTATGTTAAAAATATTTTTGCAACACATTAAGTCAATATAGATTTATGCATAATGGTAACATTTAAGAAAATCTTCACAACCCCTCAAATGAAATCTCTTAGACTTATTTGAATCTAATGAGTGGAGTCTAGTTAAAAAAGGAAAAATTTCTTCAAAAGGGAATGGTTCTAGACATATGGTGTTTAGGTCACGTAGTAAGAGGATTAGGACTCACTATGATGGAATTATTTATAAGGAAAGTAATAATTTGAAGGATAAGAATGTACTTGGAGCACATAAACTTTTCTCCTAAATTCACCTTTTTAATTTAGGCGAGAACTCCTTATTTGAGATTTGTTGAAGATTTAATTTCCAAAATTGTAGTTTCACATCTTGTACAATATCTAACACATATAAAAAGTAATTAAGGATTGATTTAGTTTAATGTTTTAATCCGAACATAAAAGGTTAATTTATATATTGCAGAAAGTTTTCTACGTGACTAGTTTCTTAAAGATGATATTTTTATAAACTTCTATTTTCTCATATTAATAAAAAAGGGTGAGGGACCCTCTTACCCTTTTATTTAGCTAAAATTAACATAATATGATAGTGTTGAACAAAATGGATTAAATTTTGATTAAGATACTTCCACTTAATGTATAAACCTTTTATTTTTAATAAGAGATATCCAAAATATATTCCAATAGTGTAATATAAGGAATATGATGTTTTAGTAATGTAAGGAATAAAATGTTTTATATGTTTCCCAAAAATAAGTCCCTCACAAACACATGACGCTAACTCATTTAGTGTGTTTGTGACATTACTAACTCCACCAGAATCTCTAATATGAAATCATTATTAATGAACATGGGAAGGGAAATGTTTTAGTGCTTGGATATGTTAAATTAATAATGGTTGTATTAAAAACCAAATTTGTTTGAGATTTTGAAAAAGATGTTCCCATCCATGTTCAATATCAACATTATATTATATTCAATGGCTCCTCATAATACCATGTCGATATATTTCATTGGTCCTCATAATACCATGTCCATATGTGTCATTGCTCTTCATAATACCATGTTTCGATATGTTCCTCATAATACTATGGATATTTTATTACATATTATGTAGATGGATTATTGGAAAATCCGAGTATGGACACTCTTAAGAAGAATCCCAACCATGGAAGTTGATGAGGTTCACAATGCCTCCATAATGTTGGTAAATTATGCAACATATCCACCCCCTTTCGATATTGGACCAAATAGGGAAAAATGACTGAATTTTCATATTTTGAATGGAGAATGGTCCCAAAAAATATGGAGCTGGAAAATATGGTTATCATGTTAGGGATGGTCATTCATTTTGTGTTCGACCCCTTGACTCACTGGGACAAACACATCAGCGATGATGCGATCGATGAAAAACTCCCTGCAGTAGAGTGGCGACAATACCTTGGGCAATACCATGACATCACACTCATCGTACACCCACCACCGTAGGATGACAACTGGACTAGCTTATCAACAAATGTTCTTGACTAGTGGGATGATGTTGATCGTCAACTAGAAGAGCTTGATGAGTGGAGGTATGAACAATGGAGAGCAACACATCGCGACTCAGATGAGTGTGACAATGATTGCAGTGGGGATGCCTACACTGGCCTTTGTCACATGCACTGAGTGATTATGTATTTTGTAAAAGTGCAATGCACTTATTTTGAAAATGTTACTTCTTCCTTTGTTTGATATAGCTTTTGCTTTGTAGTACAAACTCATGTTATGAACAAGAAGACACCTCCTATAATCGCAGGAGTTTATACTTGGATGTTCAAATTTATTTTCATAATGTAATGTTATTGTTTTGATGCACTACTCCTATATTATCTTTTAACACACTTGCAAGAGAAATTTCATGTTTAATTCGGAAAAACTTGAGTTGATTATCCAGTTTTGAAAAACAATGTGTACAGTTAACTTCATCACAAATGTTTTATTGTGCATAATTATCTCAATGAATGAAAAATAAGAATAAAATAGTTTGTGCACCATCTATTACAATTTATCTTGTATTATAATGCATCGCTCCAGGGATGGTTATGGAAACACACTTGAACGAAACATAAAGAAGTTTGAGATGTTCCCATCCATGTTCAATATCCGTGATTTGCATTAGGGGAAGACGAAAATAAAAAGACGGTAATATAATACTTTGTGAACAATAATTGTATGTCATATCAATGTTAATGTCATATGTTGGGCTAATAATTATGAAATGTCCTCTTTTCATACAGGTTACTTCACATTCCACGATGGTAATATACAAATTTGTGAACATTAATTCTTTTTCATAATACGTAATATTTTATGTTGGGATAATAACTATGTATTTATACTCATTGCATATAGGTAACTTCACATCCCATGACACATATGCATTCCACAAGCGCTAGAGAGGACGAACTAATTCATTACCATGTCCTCATAGTTACGGAATTTGTTTTTATAAGTAATCATAAACAAAATTTAAGATGTTAATTTAGGATTGTTTTTCGAGATGCTTTATTATTGCTTATATCATTATCGTGAATAAATTTAAAACTTAACTTTTTTTTCTTTTGATTACATATATTCATTATCGTAATATTTATCAAAATTTTCTAACATTATCTTTCAATCACTCACTTTGTAGACTACATAAATGAACAGGTGGATGGTCGTATTCATTATTTATATCAGCATGGATCATGTGTTGTTAGTGGGGACATTAGGTTTTGGGAGCTCCAAAAACTTAACTTACATTGCATGTGTGCACACAATCTTCTTGACGTGCAACCAAGTAACTGTGGTCACAAGCATATGAGAAAACAAATCTATCCCTCATGATAGGAGTAGGGCAATTAAACGAAGAGAGAGGGGGATGTGGAGTATGTTTTGAGTCATGATACTGACTTACAACCCAAGAGGGTTATCGATCAAGTTTGTAAAAAATAATACAAAAATTGATTCGAGGAGTTGAGTCGGGGAGGAAAGAGGGAGGTGGAAGTTGAAATGTGTGCCTATAATTCCAAGGAGATGTGACATGAGAGAAAGGAAAGGTGGTTGAGAGTGAGAGAAAGAAAGAACAACTCAAATCTGGGACAAAGGTAAATTTATGATTAGTATAATATATTATGTATTATGTTTGGTTGGAAATAAAAAACTTAATATTATCTCATGAACAAGAAGATAGAGAAGAGGGTGGAGAAGCTAGCGGGAATGTTGACCCCCTGTGAAGGATCTCGTAAGTAATTGGAATTTAACTATATGGAATATATTATTATGTGTGATATTAACTTTTTGATTATTGCATAGGATTATGTGTATACTAACTCCTTTAGTATGAAACAAATAAAGGTAACAAATACTTAACACTCATGTGATAAGGATGTATGTCTTATGTTGTTAATATTTCAATTGTCTTGATGACTTGATTATTTTTAAGGTGGACATTTTGATGAGACATTCCCTTCACATTCAGCCTCTAGTCTCAATCTTATTGGTGAGATTGCTTCACGAGAGGTCGAGAGGCCAAGATGAATATCAACGGAGATGTAACTTCCTTTCCAATCGAGGAGAGAGAGGGTGACGAGGGGAGGCACGAGGAGAGGGGCACGGAGCGATGGTGCTGATGGGAGAAGAGAGGGGAGATGGAATGGTAAGTTATTTAATGTTCTCATTCTCTTTTTTGTAATCATTTTTGGTAAAATTAAGATAAAATTATTAATGCAATTGAGATTGTTTTTATTCTAGGTTTTTCCTAGATGGGGTCGAAGTGAAATTAATGTGATGATATAGTCATTGTGAGAGGGGTTGTTTGTGATAGTATACCGCATGCGGTGTGTCATGGCATGAGACTCCCCCATTTACTATCAAGGTCATCATTTTTGAGGCCATTGTTCCCACTGCACCATTTCCCTACCCTTCGACATTCACATGCACTTTGTAAAGTGTGTCAAAGGGTTTGCAATATGGGATGTTAGAGATATGAGACTGGACACTCCTCCACCAGAGGAAAGTAGATGTAATGGATGATTTATTTTAATTATGTGTTTAACTAAATGATTCACCTATGTTGACTAATTTACTAAATGGTTGGATTTTAGGATGATATGATACATGTTTTAGTCGAGAGGGTGCACCGTAATGGATGTAGACATCCATACCTCCCCCCATCCTTGGGATCACACCTCCTTCCATTCATAGAGACGAGAAGAAGCATGTTAGATTTTATGGTTCAATTAATTTTGTTGTTGCTAATATGAAGCGAAGGAGATGAAAATGTTTATTATATAACATTTATTTGATAACAATGCTTATGAGGGTTGTGATTACTATAGATGTATATATGACAATGTTGTTACTTTAATGTGTTTATGTACTCGTGTTTGATGTTTATGATTTAGTATTGCATTCATTATATATTGAATATGGTTTGTGGTTTATATTGATCAATGAAATGATTTGTGGTTATGGATTAATAGTTATGGAATAATGTTTATGGTTTTTGGTTTATGGGTTATATAGAGTTATCCATTTATGCTCTGTTTATAGTGCATTAGATGATTTTTTATTCTTATTATGAGACATTCCATTTATTGTATTCTAATGCTTATTAATAGCACCATGATTGCTAGAGTGTATATATGATGATGTTATCACTATGTATGTGGTTAATGTATTAAAAATGAGATGTTATGTGACTATGGATTATGGTTTATGGTTTATGGTTTAATAGTTACATTCTTATTCCATGTATGCCTACATGGGTTTTATGTGCTTGCTAAACTTTCATATATATTTCATCTATGAAAATATTTTGTTGAGTATACGTTAAGTGAATTATTTTCTTTGTAATTATGTTTGGATGCTAACATATATAAATCATTTGTTTAAATGCAGGTGTAATTAGATGGCTAGAGAAAAGAAGGATGGAAAGCACAAGGCTAAACATGTGGAGGAAACGAAAGACTATGAATCATTTGATAGTGCCACTTATGTGTTCGGAAAGTTTTCAAGAGGCCTACACATGAAGATGAGGGTGTTGGAAAAGAAGATGAGACTTCCCCACCGTTGCGTATGGAATTAGAAATGCAACTTCTAACGAAGAAGGTAGAGTTTTATACAACCGAGTGTGAAAGACTTACATTGGAAAATTTATATTTTTCAAAAAAAAAGAGGAATTATTGGACCGAGTAGCAGATCTTTCCTCAAGGAAGATGGAGTTGGAGATTGATGTTGAAGAGTTGGAACTAGAAATTAAGAATTGGGAGACAACGTGTGAATCGAACAAAAAAGTGTTAAAAATCAAGTAGTAAGCTTTAAATTTGTTCTTCAAATCTACGAACGCCATAAGGGTGGAATAGAAGAATTTACATATGGAGGCCAAGTCGTCAAGTTTTGAAAATGTACCGGTCACTCCCACCAAAGGCACATTTGATAAATGAATATAAAACTTTGTAATAAAATATTATTGTTCATGCAACCTTTGAAAACAAAAGATGTTTTATAAACATATATTAAACTTACATATATTTTTCCTTTCTTTTTTAATACGTCAAACTAATTTTGTGTATATTGTGAGTATTGTAAAAATATATATTTACCTTTTGTATGTTATAATTCAACAAATTATATTAAAACCTTGGAGTTGGTATGCGTAGTATATTTTAGTTTTTATAAGAGTAAATAATATTACTAATCATTCTAGGTATAGTATATTGTGAGTATTGTAAAAATATATTTACCTTTTGTTTAGAAAATCATAACACCCACAAAATACTTGAACAAACATTAGTATGTTATTATTCTACAAATTATATTAAAATGTTGGAGTTGGTATGCATAGTATATTTTAGTTTTTTCCACACTTTGAAGAATGCAATGCATCTCCACATGATAATTACTTAATATGGATTACATCAATACAAAAGTGTGTAAAATAATCGTGGTTTGCACCTTCTCGAAAACCACATTACATTTTTCAAAGTGCTAAAAAATACAATTTGTTTTTCAATGTGTCAAAAAACACACTTTGATTTTTCTGCACTTTGATTTTTCGATGAAATGAAAAGCACACAAATTTTCTACATGATAATTACTTAATGTGGATTACATCATTACAATAAGGTGGAAAAACATCATGGTTTACACCTTATCGAAAACTACATTGCATTTTTCAAAGTGCTGAAAAAAATAGTGTGTTTTTTAACATGGTGAAAAAAACACTTTGTTTTTTCGATGAGAAGAAAAGCACACAAATTTTACACATGATAATTACTTAATATGGATTACAAATATAAATCCAATGTGGAAACACATGGTTTACACCTTGTCATAAAAAACCGCATTGTGTTTTTCAAAGTGCTAAAAACATAGTGTTTTTTTCAACGTGCTGGAAAACACACTTTGTTTTTTCGATGAGATGAAAATCACACAAATTTTCCACATGTTAATTACTTAATTTATATTACATGATTACAATAAGGTGGAAAAACATCATGGTTTACACCTTATGGAAAACCGCATTGCATTTTCCAAAGTGTTGAAAAACATAGTGTGTTTTTCAACATGTTAAAAACACACTTTATTTTTTCAACGAGATGAAAAACACAAATTTTCCACATGATAATTACTTAACGTGGATTAAATCATTACAATAAGGAGGAAACACATCATGGTTTGCACCTTGTTGAAAATTGCATTGCATTTTTTCAAAGTGCTAAAAACACATTGTGTTTATCAACGTGCATAAAAACACACTTTTGTTTTTCCACAAGAAAAAAGTGCACAAATTTTCCACATGATAATGACTTAATTTTGATTACATCATTACAATCATGATTTGCACCTTGTCCAAAACCGCATTGTGTTTTTCAACATGCTGATAAACACACTTTGTTTTTTTTACGAGATCAAAAGCACACAAATTTTCCACATGATAATTACTTAATGTGGATTACATCATTACAATAAGGTGGAAAAACATCTTAGTTTGCACCTTTTGGAAAACCGCATTGTGTTTTTCAAAGTGCTTTAAAAAAAAATGTGTTTTTCAACGTCTTTGAAAAATACACTTTGTTTTTTCCACGAGATGAAAAACACACAAATTTAGCAGATAATAATTACTTAATTTGTATTACATCATTACAATAAGGTGTAAAATCATCATGGTTTTCACCTTGTCGAAAATCGCATTGCACTTTTAAAAGTGTTGAAAAAACACAGTGTGTTTTTTAACGTCTTTAAAAAACACACTTTTATTTTTTCCATGAGAAGATGAAAAACACACAAATTTTCACATGATAATGACTCAATATGGATTATATCATTAGAATAAGGTGGAAAAACATCTTGGTTTACACCTTATCGAAAACCGCATTGTATTTTCAAAGTGCTTTGAAAAACATAGTGTGTTTTTAACGTCTTTAAAAAAACACTTGATTTTTTTGGTGAGATGAAAATCACACAAATTTTCCACATAATAATTAATTAATGTGGATTACATAATTATAATAAGGTGGAAAAACATAGTGGTTTGCACCTTGTCAAAAACCGCATTGTCTTTTCAAAGTGCTGAAAAACACAATGTGTTTTTCAACGTGTTGAAAAAAACACTTTTTTTTTCAATGAGATGAAAATCACAAAATTTTATACACAAACTAATTACTTAATGAGGATTACAAATAAGGTGGAAAAATATCGTGGTTTACACCTTGAAAACCACATTGCGTATTCCAAAGTGCTAAAAATAAAGTGTGTTTTTCAACATGATGAAAAACACACTTTGTTTTTTCGATAAGATGAAAAGCACACAATTTTTTCACATGATAATTACTTAATATTGATAAATCAGTCCAAAAAATTAGAAAACATCGTGGTTTACACCTTATCAAAAATCATTTTTCATTGTGGTTTTCAAAGTCTTTGAAAAAACACACTTTGTTATTTTCAACGAGATGAAAAGCAACATTTTTTGACATGATTATTACTTAAACATGATGACATAAAACACAAAAATTGTAAAATCATCATGATTTACTTAATATTGATAACAAAGTCCAAAAAAGTATTTTTCATCAAGTTTGCACCTTGAAAAATAAAGTGTGTTTTTCAATGTGCTTAAAAACACACTTTTTTTTTCGATGAGATGAAAAGCACACAAGTTATCCACATGATAATTACTTAATATTGATAACATCAGTCCAAAAATTGGAAAAACATCGTGGTTTACACCTTGTGGAAAATTACATTTTTTTCAAAGTGCTGAAAAACACATGTGTTTTTCAACGTGCTGAAAAACACACTTTGTTTTTTCGATGAGATGAAAAGCACACAAATTTTCCACATGATAATTACTTAATGTGGATTACATCATTACAATAAGGTGGAAAAACATCGTGGTTTGCACCTTGTGAAAAACTACATTACATTTTTCAAAGTCTTTGAAAAACACACTTTGAAAAAACACACTTTGTTTTTCCACAAGATGAAAAAAAAATGTTTCCACATGATAATTACTTAATGTGGATTACATCATTAAAAAGGTGGAAAAACATCATGGTTTGCACCTTTGAAAACCACATTGTATTTTTCAAAGTGTTGAAAAAACATGTGTTTTCAATCAATGTTGAAAAAACACACTTTTTTTTACGCAAAAATGAAAACACACAAATTTTTCACATGATAATTACTTAATATGGATTACATCAATACATTAAGGTGGAAAAACATTGTGGTTTGCACCTTGTTAAAAAAACCGTATTTTTTGTTTTTCAAAGTCAAAGTTTGAAAAAACACAATGTGTTTTTCAACGTGCTTTTGAAAAACACACTTTTTTTTTTCAAACTTTGAAAAAACACAAATTTCTCCACATGATAATTACTTAATATGGGATACATTCATTACATTAAGGTGGAAAAACATCATGGTTTTCACTTTGTCAAAAAATGACATGATATTTTCAAAGTGCTTTAAAACACACAGTAAGGTGTTTTTCAATTTTGAAAAAAAAAACACATGTGTGTTTTTCAACGTTGAAAAACAAACTTTATTTTTTCGCACTTTGAAAATAAAACGTAATGCTTTTCCATTGATAATTACTTAATATGGATTACATCATTACATTAAGGTGGAAAAACATCGTGGTTTGCACCTTGTCGAAAACCACATTGCATTTTTCAAAGTGTTGAAAAACATAATGTGTTTTTCAACATGCTGAAAAACACACTTTGTTTTTCCGCACTTTGAAGAACACAATGCTTCTCCATGTGATAACTACTTAATATGGATTACATCATTACATTAAGGTGGAAAAACATCGTGGTTTTCACCTTGTCAAAAACCGCATTAAGTTTTTCAAAGTATTGAAAAACACATTGTGTTTTTCAAAGCTGTCCTTACTGAAAAACAAACTTTATTTTTTCACACTTTGAGAACGTAATGCTTTTCCAAGTGATAACTACTTAATATGGATTACATCATTACATTAAGGTGGAAAAACATCGTGGTTTGCACTTTGTCAAAAACCACATTTCGTTTTTCAAAGTGTTGAAAAACACAATGTGTTTTTCAATGCTTAAAAACACACACCACTTTTTTTTCCGCACTTTGAAAGAACGCAATGCTTATCCATGTGATAACTACTTAATATGGATTACATCATTACATTAAGGTGGAAAAACATCATGGTTTGCACCTTGTCGAAAACCACATTACATTTTTCAAAGTGTTGAAAAACACAGTGTGTTTTTCAACGCCTTAAAAACACACTTTTTTTTCCACATTTTGAAGAACACAATGCTTCTCCACATGATAATTACTTAATGTGGATTACATCATTACATTAAGGTGGAAAAACATCATGGTTTGCACCTTGTTGAAAACCACATTTGTTTTTTTTCAAAGTGTTGAAAAACACACTTTGTTTTTCCACACTTTGAAGAACACAATGCTTCTCCACATGATAATTACTTAATATGGATTACATCATTACATTAAGGTGGAAAAACATCATGGTTTGCACCTTGTCGAAAACCCACATTGCATTTTTCAAAGTGTTGAAAAACACACGTTTGAAAAACACACTTTTTTTTTTCACTTTGAAGAATGCAATTCTTCTCCTATGATAATTACTTAATATGGATTACATCATTACATTAAGGTGGAAAAACATCGTGGTTTGCACCTTTTGAAAACTTGCATTACATTTTTCAAAGTGTTGAAAAACATAGTGTGTTTTTCAATGCGCTGAAAAACACACTTTATTTTTCTACACTTTGAAGAACATAATGCTTCTCATGTGATAATTACTTAATTTCGATTAAATCATTACATTAAGGTGGAAAACATCATTGTTTTAGCACCTTGTCAAAAACCCCATTTCATTTTTCAAAGTGCTGAAAAACACAATTTGTTTTTCAACATGTTGAAAAACACACTTTGTTTTTAACACTTTGAAAAACACACTTTGTTTTTCCGCACTTTAAGAACATAATTATATCCACTTAATAATTACAAGAGTTTTCCTACATTGAAAATAACACCAACAAACACATAATTTAAATACATAATCTCAATCTCATATACATGAATTTGAAATGTTTACAATTCTAAAATAGGCCCACTCTACATTCCATACATTTACTTTCCACAACTCAACCTGCTCTTTCGTAAGATACATCTCTCTGCATATCATTGCATCTGCAACACAATACATTAAATATTAGACAAATATCCATGGCTTTGTACCTTACATACAATAAAGGAATGTATTGAAATTAAGGACATTCAATACTCACTTTGTGTAGACACTAAATTGTTGAAAGATAAGCGATGACATGAGATATGTTTCATCTGCATTCGAACCACTTGCAAAATAAATGATCAATATGTTAGTCTTCGCCTCAACAATTAAATTTTCTTGCAAAGTCACATTCACACCAATAATTCAATGTTTTACCTGTAGGTTCCCCTTATTGGTTTCTCTCCTCTTTACATGATTTCATTAGGAAATTCAAAGCATTGTACTCTTTAGTGGGCTTGTTCAAATCTTCCACAATGATTGACCTCTTAGTCACATGTGGTGATGTCTTTTACTGCACTAAACCAGGGATGCATGGGTGGTGGTTGTCTCATTGACATCTCCTTTGAAAGAAAAATCTAGTGCATTTGATGCTTCCATGTCTCTCCTAAACCTCTGAACACACTCATAGTATGCCTTTTATCTATTCATATGTACTCAGTTGTGTATCCAACACCGACATCAAGTATTCTTTACTTGTGTGTAACATAAAATTTGAATTGCTTTCTACCATCAACCCACCAACCCCAATTGTTTGGGAGTGCCTGTGACATATAAGACACTATAGAAAGTTATTTATTTATACAATGGGTTTTTCAATCTCATTGTACAATTGAAAACCAACCTCATACCATCCATGCATGTCAACCGTTGTTATGTGGACAGGGGAATATTTTGGCTACAACACTCATTCATAACATTCGATTGAGAATACACATATGATTACACATGAATACACATTATCACCTAATCATAAATATGTGTGTTGATAAATATCATTTCATTAGCATCAGTTTACACGTGAATTGCTTAAAGGCATTACCAACTTATCATCAAGTGTCAATGATTGTTGATGTGGTGAGGAGGGGCCATCCAAGAACATGTCTTCATTTATTGTGTTTGTCTCCACATATACACTGGCTCCTACACGTGAATGGAAAATAATTACAAAACGATTCTTATTTCATTATGACTTATGCTTAGAAATCTACATGGCTACTTGGCACATATGATGACATTAAATTACCTGCCACTTTTGGTGCTTGATGTGGTGAGGAGGGGCCATCCAGAACGTGTCTTCATTTATTGTGCTTGTCTCCACATATGCATTGGCTCCTACACGTGAATGGAAAACAATTACAAAATGATGCTTATTTCGTTATGACTTATGGTTAACAATCTACATGGCTACTTGGCACATACGATGACATTGAATTACCTGCCACTTCTGGTGCTTGAAAAGATGACATCAAAAACATCACCTATGAAATTCCAATGCCTTCAACACGTGCTTACATGTGTTTCCTCTAGTAGCCTAGCACATTCACATACGTCAAGGCACCACATTGCCTTACCAAATACCATGTGTTTCTAGTTGTTTGGATCCTCACCCACATTTCATGGCCATCAGGATGAATTGTAATGCAATATGTATCTGGAATACTCTTTTCTCTCTCAACCATTGTCAATAGTTGTCTTTATTTTTGAAGTTGGTCAAGAAGCCAGATTGTTGCAACTTCCTCTTGTGTTTGTAAAATGGCTCCAACTTATACACAAGTGTGTAGAATAAATGGTCCATCCAGTGAGTGCATTTTTTTTTCTATCACACAAGTATTTGGTCTTCAAAAAAAATGGTAGGCCTCGATGGATGTGTTTGTTTCTTGATTTACATGGGTGAAGTTCCTAAAATTTGTTGCCCACATAGCTATCAAGTCACACAGATTGGATATCAGTGACACTATGAACCATGTGTAATTATTGCAGATGAAAATTAATAAGGAAACACATGAAGGCTCGTACTCACCGATATGTTCTTCACTCTCGCACCATGTCTTCTTGAAGTACTCTAGGAATTGAGTTTCATCTTTGAATTCATTGAAGAAGTCTTGAATCATTCGAAAGGTGTGATCTCCATGCATTCTCATACCATACATGATGGTACCTAGTCTCTCAAAAATATTCCACCTCGACTCCTTGCTATAATACTTGTGCACATTTTTCAACCATGCCCTATGCACATGTCATAGGAATAACAATACACGATAACTAAAAAACACACTTGATGGCTTGGATTTCAGTCCGATGCATCATTTGTAATGAATGCATTGATCTGCCAATTGGCATGAAGAAGTTTTCCTTGTTTATGGACTTCCACCAACCACCCGTAAATGTCTTCAATCTTATTCCTTGATGAAATGACCCATGCTACGGGCACCCCAACCTCTTTCTCATAAAAAAAAGCAAGGTGTATAATTGGTACTGTAAGGAATATGACATCAAAGGTTAGCATGGAGTTTAATGTAATAGGAAGGGAACATTATTAATGATAAAAATAACAATCATTTAAAAATTCATTTCAATTACTTACGCCATATTTGTTCGTAGAAAATGTGAATCCATGGAGATTATGGAATTGTGTGAATGTTGAACCATTCTCTCACACATCCATGGTGTTTACAACCCCATAATGAATGGAACGGTGGTTCCATTTGGCCATTGATAGTAGAAAAAATGTCCCTTTCCTCCGCATGCCATAAGTTCACGCTCATGCATCATCAATGTGCTTTTGAGACCTTTTGGAGCAAACTCATTTCCATGCATTCATCACATCCTTTCTTGTCAGGAATTGGTCCCTCTTGCTCAACATACCCACCAAGGATGGATCCTCTATATGTTTTTCATACACTGTGTCCACAGAAACACCCATCAACAAAAGACTCTCAATGTAGCTTTTGCATTCATTTGACAAGTATGGGAAATAGCAACAACATGGGGTCATTAATGGTAGTTTTGTTTACACCATGACAACACTCACCATTTACATCGCAATGAAACAAATTATTGTATATTATTATTGCCATGTGAACTCCCATAAAAACCTTCACATTGAAGTGACATTGGCAACCCCTTTTAATTTGATACTGCTCACTCTTTCACTGTTGTCGGCTTATTTCTATTGTCCTATGGACCATATGAACACCAATAGCTGTAATTAAAAAAATTAACATCAAAATTCTATACAAATGTTTACAAATAACATGTATAAAAAAGAAGTGTTAGAAAAGGTTCAAACCTCGAATATGTCTTCATTTTATGCGGTTTAGGGTCAACTATATCGGATACTCATTGTCATTTGGTCCTCCTTCCCATCCTAACAATTATTACATGAAGTTGACATCGTTACTGAAACAATTATTTCATACTTTCCAAAATGAATTTTGAGTTGTGATTGATCATCATCAACATGAATACCATCTTAATTCATTGGAAGTATCTGAATTTTTGGCTAATTTAAGAAACACCTATATAAAAGAGGGTATTGAAATGCAAGGAAAACAACAATTTACACAAAAATGACTCGTTCTCTATCAGGAAGTGTCTACATGCATATCACAATATGATCATCTATCACTACAAGAATATGGGTTTAAAATTGTGAATCCAATTTTGTGGACTCCACCCACATTTGTTTTTGTGAATAAATATAATGTGACAAGATCCACAATGAAAAACAATGCAAAATCTATATTTTTATAATTGTGGCATTTCCCACAATTCTAATGATAATTCACAATAATAAGAAATTCATACGTGCGTCTATAATTTACAATAAAATAATAAAATAATAGAATGTGTGAAAATATAAAACGTATTCAACCTTGCCTCAACTCTTACTCAAAAATTAAGTGCCAAAAAAGAGATTGCATTCCTACCAAGATAAATAATCTGAGAAAAATATCACATATTTTCATCTTCGAATAGTGTAAATTAACAATTGTAAGAGTTAAACAAGGTATTAAGTGGTGTTTCATATAGTGTGAAAAAATAAAACCATTAAATTTTATCCATCTATAATTATGTTTTTCAAAAAAGTGAACTTACAAACTGAAATTCAAGAATATAGATATTTCAAAAAAATTAAATTGAAAAATGTGATTTCTCCACCATGAAATTTAAAAAATATGGATATTCCAAAAAAAATAATTTGTCTTATATGAAATTATGAATATAGATATTTTAAAATCATAAATTTGACTTTTATTATATTGTGAAATATCTATATAATATTTTAGAGAAGGCACTAATTTATTGTAGATAATTCACAATTTTGTTTTCAAAACTAGTGTATTGTGGACTATCAACAAAAAATAGTTTTGATTTATTGATTATTTATAGGTAGACTTGATTAATGATTGTAATTATTTTTGGTTTCATAAAATATTCATAAATAATATTTGGGTTATTATGCAGATTATCAACACAAAACGTTAAAATTGGAGGTGATGTATATTATTCATGATTGAAAATTTTTACCTTGTTTAAGGATTTATCATCCGTGAGTAAATTATAGTAGTGTAGATTATCTACATCTATAGTTTTACTTATATTTTGTTAGTGTATATTATTAAAAAAATAGAAATAACTAGCATATTAAATTTCCCACAATGCATGTATTTCAAATTTTGTGGATAATACAAACTCAATATTATAATGTGTAGAATTTTCACATTTTTATTTGAAACTTAGAAATGGTGCTAAACTTTTGAATCGTAATAAAAATTATTTACTATACATTATGAACAACTAGTATTCAATGGCATACTAAACTGTCTAAAATATACATATAATTTATAAATTGTGAATAAATTGTGCACTATTTTTAGGAACTGTGGCAGGTTTCAAACTTTCTTTGCGAACTCCCATCTTCTTCAGTTTATGTGGGGGCTCATATTTCTATGTCTTCATTTTACCAACAGGATCGGGAGGAATGAAGCTTCGAGTATTCATATTCACTACACAAATGAGTAACTAAATACAATACCACATGAAAAAAGAAGAATAGAAGTAAAGTTAGTATGTTATATGACAAAACTAGTATACATCATCTAATATGAAAAATATACAAAAAAGAAAATGCCATTTCAGAAAGCTAATATCCATGAAAAATTCAAGTATGAATAATTTCTCTTTAGGGGTGACTTCTTTAAAAATTTATGCATCACAAGTCTACCACCCAACACTATGGGTGTATCGATGTGGCATCCTAAGGGCAAGCCCCTTCAACATGCAATGATTCTTGTCTTTGCAAGAGTCACTTGCCCCCATATACCGAAACGAGAGTGAGAGTATGACAACAGAGAATTTTTGTAGCTTCAACTTACATCATACATTCACAACCTTATAATTACAAAGAATAATATATAATGTGACAAAGACTGTGACAAGATCCATACTCTGAAAACAATTTTATTTTTATAAATATTCCTACAATATAACAACTAATTAAAAAATTCTATATATAAATGATTTGCACGTTAGCAATATTTACAAATATAATGAATCCAGAAAATCAAACTTATTCTAATGTTATTCCATTTAACACAACTAAGAGCAATGAAATTTCAACTAAGAGCTAGAACATCACATGAAAATTTAATTGTATTTTTATATTTTCTTATGGTAGAAACATATTAACATGCTAAAATTATGCTTATAGATAATATTAAGAATCATCTCAAACACTTATAACATTAGTCACATTCATTTTGTTTAACTATAATTGTATTAATGTTTGAGTTATAATTATATTAATGTTTGAGATAGGATTTCAAGACATTTATTATTAAGGTTCTTGTTAACAAATATAAATACAAATATTAAGGTCATACTAGTGTGACTTGAAAAATTTTAATTTCATAAATGAAAACGTGTGGAAAACCGTCGTGTTTTTCAACGTGTTGAAAAACACACAACATTTTTAGCATGATGAAAAACACACTATGTTTTTCATCAAGATGAAAAAACACAAAGGTTTTCCACATGTTAATCACTAAATATTAATTACATCAGTCAAAACATGATCAAAAACACAATGTGATTTTCATCGTGTTGAAAAACACAAAGTGTGTTTTTATCTTGTTGAAAAACACAATGTGTTTTTCATCTTTTGTTGAAAACATTGTAGGTTTTTCAACGTCTTTAAAAAAATAAATTGTGTATTTCACAAAATATGAAAAACACATTGTGTTTTTCAACACGATGAAAATCACATTGTGTTTTTATCATTTTTTGACTGATGTAATTAATTATTATCTTATTATATTATTTATGATTGTGACTACCAACACACCTCTTAGTGCCTTTGTAAGGTAGATAGCCACTATTTTAACAAAAAAATGTTTGATCACGTCAAATTTAAACCTATCTAGAAATTTTATAACGTACATAAAATACTAAGGGTAAATAGTGCACATTTCTTAAATTTGATGGTGAGTTATAGCCCTCAAACAAGTTTTGTAAAGATCAAAATTTTTATTTGCCTTTTAAATTATGTATAATAATATTATTATAACAATAATAAAGATGAAAAGTATCGTGGTTTGCAACTTGATAATATAAAGAATTTAAAAATATGTTTATTAAATCATTTATCATGATATAAATCCCTTAACTATATGACATAAAGTTAAATAGATTTAAAAAATATAATTATAATATCTGAAATATATATTCTAACATATAATTAAAAATATGATATTTGTATAATTCTAAGATTAGCAATCAAACTTCTCTTTAAATAGGTGTTATCATGGCAAGCAATGATCTCTTCAACTTCTCACTGAACACTAAAAAAACTAAATTTGATTTTTTAAATAGACTTTTTTCTCAACATTTCTCAACTGCCATTTAAAATACACACTACAAATTGTTGTTTCTTCTCACATTTTCTTTCTCTTACGAATTAAATTCATTGCAATCTAATTATTGTTATCTAATTACCTGGAAATCCATTCATTGTGGCCGAGAAACACTATATAATGGTATGGAGGAAATGTGGAGGAGCTTGAACTGTATAATGTTAATGGTGTGCATGGAGTCTGTTTGCTTGGTCATCCTGACTTGGTTCCGACATTTCACATATTGGTTTGGGCAAACACGTATAAGGCGGAATGAAATATTTCTCTACTTTCAATGCTTATTGAACTGGATGAACTGGTTTGGGTGGTAAACTCGCCTCCCCAAACAAATTAATGTTGCCACCTCGACGGTCTTGTTGTGGTGGTGATACGATGGATTCGACAAAGATTTTTCTCATCTTCCGAGCTGACTCTTCCGACTCCTCCAACACCGTACAAACCTCCCTTTGGTGGTCCTTTCCTTGCCACGTCATGTTTTTTAATGGTCATTTATGTGTTGCATGGTATGTTTTTTATGGGGGCATACCATACATAGGTGCATTTTGGGTGGAGGGTAGCTCTCATCCCAAAAAACCAATTTAGTGAAAACCACAAACTTATATGACGGTTGTGTCCAGTAGTGGATGGTGGAATGAAACACCACAATGAAGCTTTGAGTATGTAGAATGCATGAAAGCATTCAAAGATAGACATTGGGAGTCGAGTCTGCATGGAGAGATAGACATTGGGGAACTTTTCGATTCGATATTCACCGATACAAAATTGTTCTCTACTTATGATGTCAATATTTTAGCATACAAAACCGCACACAAAATAAATCTTGGCTACTTCATGATAGACTGAAGTTTCAATACAAAACACATGGTTTCAACCAAGGTGAATGCCAACATAATGTTGAACAACTTTAATGCACAATAATGAATAATATTGCATGTAGCATATTATCTCATAAAGTACTAATTTACTTCAATCATTTCTAATCTACAAGCTTCTCGGTTAAGGGGAAAAGTACAAAGTAAGCGCCCTTCACATTTCTCACAACCCCATATTACTCATAATAAAAAACCGCTCTAGTACCAAATATAAGTGAGAATTGAAATACACAAACTATTCTCAAATCTTATTCACATGTTATAATTTCATAGCATACACCATTCAAGAACCCACTCATAATAATAGGTTTCAAACCACCTATTTATTAACTATTTTACCATTTGGTAAATTACCATTGAATACTAATATTTTTCTTACATGAATGTCGTATCATTGAATATAATTATATATATGGAGAGGGGAAATAGAAGAGCTACTTAATGAGAGTTCATGAGGAAGTGAAGTTGATACAAGAGAAATGAGAGGCACGTGTCACATAGTTATGCTAAAGAAGAAAGCTTATAAGTAAGTGGTGCATAAGTAGTATCATGAGCCATAAAAACCATGGGAGGAGAGCAAGGTGGATTAGGTTCATGAGAGATAGTGTGTGATGGAGTAGATCTATAAGGATGACTTTAAGAGTGAGAGCCATGAGAGAGAAGATGTACATTATAAGACTTTTGAGGATTTTAGGAGGGAGAGAGCCATTAGATATAACATGTGTGTGAGAAGGCCTATCAGGAGACTTAGGAGGGATAAAGCCAAAATATATAACATGTGTGCTAGAAGGCCTATAAGGAGACCTAGGAGGGCAAGAACCTCTACAGATAACAAGTGTACTAGAAGGCCTATTGAGAGACCTAAAGGGCTATATCCATGAGAGATAACATGTGTGCTAAAAGGCCAATTAGGATACCTAAGAGGAGAAACTATAGAAGCATGATGAGATAACATTGGAAGAGGAGCCTCAGAAGGAATACCTAAAATTGTGAAAACTTATTATTGGTGAATAAACTTAACACGTTGGTGTAAAATAGATGGTACAACCCTAAGAGGATGCGACCGAGGATACCTAAACACATGTCACCCGAGCTAAGAGTGAAGTAGCTATATATGGGACATGTGTAGTAATAAAACCAACATTGATGGTTAGAATAATATGTTTATGGGAAGAATTAGAATTGCATGTAATGTGATTTTTAGAATAACTGAGAAAACAAAGTAGCTTGAGAGCACATAGATTATCCTTATTATGTGGATCAACAAAAACATTGTGGATAGGGACTTGATTAATAAACATGTGGATATACATAGTATTCGAGACAATGGATATTGATCATCCATATGAAAGTAATCAAAAGTAATGTGTGGAAGGTAGTATAGGGCCGAAGATTCCAATCATTGCATCCAATGGGTGATCATAAGAAGGTGGAGGTGGCGCACGATAAAAAGTATGCATGTTGGAAGTAGATTTACAAGTGTCATGAAAAAACAATGGATCATTAAATATTTTTAGTTTTGAATTATCATCGATAGCTTAAAGGATTTAGTGGGCTCATCCTATTCGATGGAGTTTTCATCAATAAGATCTTATATAACATATCTTTGCTTGATCTATCAAAGTTTGTGAGGATCGTGGCTAAATGAATTCATTATGTAGTTATAAGAATTGAGAAATCACAAAGATGATGCAATCTAAATGAAAATCACAATCACTCAACAAATGAACTCAATCAATAATATGATCAATTGTATCCACTGCTAACCATGAAAATCACACAAAATAGGTGTGCGTATAGGATATTGAATGTGTAAATCCTCCTAGAATAGTGGAAAACACTCCATGAATAGGAATGTGAGTTACAATCCCAGAATAGCTAATCAAATGATCAACCAACCTAATGTAATTATTATGGCACGTTAATCTAATAATGAAAGCTAAGTGATTCCCATGACATATGACACCTAAATACAACACATACCACTCAAGTATGACATATGTCACCTAATAAATCTCACATATGAGAGTAGGGATACTACATGTGTGTTGGAAACATTCCAAGTATATAAGGAAATACAAGGAAAATACTATCATACACCGAGATACATTGATTAGTGAGGTGACCAATGCATCTATGATAATTGTATTAATCATTAGCATCAAAACTCTTACTATTTAAGGCTTTCTTACATCAAGCTTAAGTGGTGGAGGGAGAGCCACATGACTGCACTCAAGTAATTATTTTAACATAATATGGGGAGCACATGATAAGCACATAAATTTCCTTTGTGTAGGTTGTAATTGTAGCTTAATAGGTTGGGAGACAACATTAACAATGTCCTTAGTAGTAGCCTTATTATCAGTAGCCTTTCCTTTGAATGTATATTTTCTTGGGAACTTGACATTAGGTGTAGTAAAAGAGCTAACAACATAATCTTATTCATGTGTATAATCTTGGCCTTATGTTCCTTTAAAGTGTGGCCTAGATGATCTTATGAGGGAACTTGTCAAAGATATCATATACTTATAAGGGATAAAGAAAGCTTTGTGTGAAGAGATCTTGAAGTTCACTATCAACTAAGATATTATTCATTTTAGTAAGCATAGTCTTATAGCATAAAACATAGTGCTCATTAGACCCTTATCAAACTTTAGACATTTGAGAATAGGAAAATTGTCACCAATATTGATAGAAAATAATTTTCAAAAGTGGTGAAAGATCACACAAAGTATGTTGATAGATCATAAAACCATTGTAAAGAAAATTCCTCAAGACTTTGAGGAAAATCTTGGTAAGTAATATGTCATGAGATGCATAGTCAAAACAATCCACATGGAATGATCGAAGGTGTTCTGCGGGGTCACTCTTGCCATCATAAATATGAAGCTTAGAGCAACAAAACCAAGAGGAAAGGGATAAGAAGCCACTTCTAGGGCAAGTGGGTTATGAATAAATTGAGTAGAATCCATGGTGTGAGAAGTAAAATATGTGTTTAACCCTAAATTAAATTTTATGTCAATTTAATTAGGTGTAGAATATATTAGAGTTAATTTACAAATCTAACAAAGACAATGTAATATAAATACTAATTCAGATTTGTAATTCAAATCATATAAGAAGAATTTTCATACACCAATTAACCTAACATGCTGATAGGGAGCTCAAAATAGATGTATAGAATCACTTAGGCGATCATAGATGACTTATGGGAGATATGGGAATGTAGTAGATAAACTAAAAGATTTGTACATGATTGACATTCACAATCTAAACTAAAATTATAATTACACCTAGGTTAGGAGCGTGCCATCAAGTCAAGACCATGCGTATGATCTATCCCCTTTTGTATGGTCATGTAACTTCTCGAATATGCATTTGTAAACTTTTGGGTTTCTCGCCTTTTCTAGATTTGTATGTTGTTGTCAAACACTATTTTTCATACATATAAACAAAGCTCTATAAATGGAATAAACATCACCTTAAGCCCTAGCTATGGATGAAGATTCATAAAAAACAAATATTAAAAGGGTTATGTGCACCACTAACGCGTTGACACTACTCCAAAGACACCTCAAATGCATGTCTTTCTCTACATAACATGTGATATATAGATAGGTTGATCAAATTTGGAACTTACTTTGCCCATACTTTCTTTGACTTGGATCTTTCTAAAACACTTGGATGCTTCACACTTTGATGTGGGTGCAACGCTAATGACTTGTAGATGTTCAATTATGAGATTTAGGAGCTTTGAATGCCTTTTGCAAGTGTAGGAATTGAGTGATCTAGTGCATTGCCTTAGGAAGTCTAGGTTAGCAAATGAGGTAAAGTTTACTTTCTATATAGGGTTCCATAGATGATTTTTCTAAGAAAGGATGACACAAATGAAGTATGAGACCCAATGAAAGATTTCAAACTTGAAAGTGTAGTTGAAAGATATGTTGGTGCTGAGAAGATCAGATGATAGGTCGGGGATGTATAATATTGCCACGACAAAGAAAAAAACATGCAAATTGAAGTTTGGATATGGTAGGTTGATGTTTCTTTATAGATTTTGTGCATTGCATTCTCATATTTTTTCGACATGTCGCATGCAAGGATAAACAAGTTAAACAATTGGCCTTGGAGAATGCTATTTGGAATGGAGAAGTTGTGTTTATCATAACAAGAGTGCATAGTCAAATCAAGGGTTGCAAAGTGAAAATTATCTAATTTGAGTGTCTACGAGATGTGCCTTGATGTAATTATAAGATTTTAGTTTGTAAAGTATGAACAATGGTTTTAAGAGCCTACATGCTAGAAGAAGAAATGTGTGAAGCACTATGATTAATTAGGAACAATGATTGATGTAGGAATAATAATAGAAACATTATACATTGTGGTACTTAGTTTCTCCATATATGTAGGTATAGTGGATGTAGGAATATTAAATGTATCTTTATTAGATTGAGAAGTGCTATTAAGTTGTTCTAGTAGTATAAAAAAGGATGTCAATATGAGAAGGATTCTCTTGTAAGAAATGTTCCATATGTTGTGCCTTATCCTTAGGAAGGGCATGAGAATTATTGTCAGAGTTAGCATTAGACCTTTGACCTTGTACATGATCAATGATAATTGTCAAAAAATTTTTTAGCAAAGATATAAGAAGTAGAATAAGAGCTAATTATAGGGATCACGATGCCATGTTGTGTGCCAACATAAGGGGAATAATATCTCATGGAAGTGGAATACTAAGAAACCTACCTTGAGGAAAAGATTGTATAAGAGCTAATGATTAACCATGATTATAGATATAAAGAAAAATACAACACCAAGAACAAGTAAGAAGAGTATTGGAACCCTAAGGCAACTAGGGTTTGTGTTATAAATATTCAATTCGGGATTCGGGTTCACTAAATGTTTACACCCTTTTTAACCTTATTTGTTGTATGTTATGGACATACACAACACTAAAAAGGAATGTAAATCTTGTTATAGGGGGTATTATGATTAATTAAATTCTAACATTAATCACACAATATCATAATAACACATTAATAATTGTAACTAGTGATGAAAATATGCTACAAGAAAGAAAAACACAATGGGAATATAATCTTGGCTATATAAAGTGATACAAGAGATATTTGGCGACACAAACTAAAGAATGTGGGAGTGTAGAGACCAAGATTTTTTCACTTCCAATGTTGTGACCTAAAATTACCTTAGTGTAGGAATATCTTGGTTGGTCGGGATATATAATCCATTCATGCCCCTTTTGTAAGGGCTTATACCTTCTTGGAATTGAGCTCTATAACTTTCTAGGTCCTTCGATGGCTAAGAATGTCATTTTTGTCAAACCCTAGCTTTCGCATAGTCCCGAAATCATCTACAATCATTTAAATTACACCAAACCCCTAATTATGGGTGGAATCCCATGCAAGAAGGTTATTGTTTGAGTTGAAGTGTAATCCATGCACTGCTTACATTGACACTACTCGAAGAGGTCTCAAACCACATGTAGTTCTCCGCCTAGTATATAACATCTATATGAATGCAACTAGTTTGCAACTTGAACCACCTTGAACATGTTTGATAGGATTATGTTTTTACTAAGACTTTGAAGTATGGAAATTGGTGTGATTGGAGGTGAGGGAGGATAGACTCCTTGACCTAGTTGATTGCTTCAAAATTGTAGCAAAGTGGCTTCCCTAATTTATTTCATACACTTTAGGAATTTTTTGGGAGCCTTAAGTGCCTTTCGTACTATTATTTGCAATGAGATCTCATGGGAGTGCGGGGTGAGTAAATGAGATAATATTAACTTGTTTATATAGGGCTTCGAAGGAAAATTATTATGATAAGGCCCACCCAAGAGGATGAAAAGACCCAAAAAATGACATTACATAAAAAATATATTTAGAGGATGTGTCATTGTAGGATCGTATAGGTCAATCAGGACTAGATTATATAACTTGACTAATTAGTTTTGATAGGGAATCTAAAATTTGCCTGATGGAAAGCATAAGTTTTGCACTTGTCTTAAATATTAATATTTAGGATTTGTTCACACACTAGTGTATGTAAATGAGTAAGTTAGGAAAGGGTTAACAACATGCACCGAGTGGGGATACAATGTGGGTGTTTATCTTAAAAAATGAGTACATTCACAATTAACAATGAGTGTTTACATTTTCTCCCATAAGTATGAAATTAAAATTACATGCTTAAAGGAAAGATACCTAAGTGTGTATTCACACTTTATCTTTACTCAAAGTTTTTGTTGTCAAGATTGTTGGTTTTAGTATGTTCCATGATGAAACTTGCAACACAAAGTATAATCAATGTCCATAGTATAAATTGAACTATAACTCAATTGTAAATATAGAATTTGAACTTGCATAAAGTGAAATGAAGAGATGTAAAACATGGAAAGAGTACACTTATTTATTTTATGGAGGAAAAAGGTTCTTGATCCTTGCTTACGATTATAGTTTGGATTGTTGTTGTTGAACTTTCTTAAAGGATCGGGGGTGATCGGTCTCTAATTTTGCTAAAGGGAAAATAAATATTGGGTGCATGCAACCCAATGCCAAATCGAATGTAGAGAGAGAAGAAAAGAGATGTACTAATACACCACGTGAAGGAAGAAGATCATGTATACTTAAATATCAATGGATAAGGAGTGATGCCCCCAAAACACATGTATTTTGTAATAATAATTGAGTATAGAAGTGGAGAAGGAATGAAATATTTGAATGCCCCGAAAAAACTAATCTAAATTATGTCAACTAAGTATGAAATTGTGCCAAAAACACGCATCCACGAGTGGAAACCCGAAAGCGAAAATAAATATCATACCTTTTCCCCAAGGTAAAAATTCATGGTACGATTTGGAATATATATGTGTCGACCCTTATGTACGGTCTTGACTCTTTCTATTTTCTACCAAAATTTGATGTCTAGAGTTGTTTCTAAGTAATTTTTCCTTTGAAAACCTATGTTTGAGCTTGTAATTTTACCCGTAAGTGTAGAATATATCTAGTTATAAAATGAAAGTGTTTTAGGGGCATGGTTCTCCTTCTCCATTTATATTTCATTATACTATGCCCTCTTACTCGGTAGATAACAATGAGAAGAGTATGTGGAAACTCATTCTCTTTTACACCTTGTGTTTATATATTTCTAGACATTGGGCCCAAATGTATTTGTAATGGTGTGGTACACGTGGGATTATGGAAAGTATCAAGTGGCTAATTTATTCAGTAGTCAATATTTCCTCTCCTCATTTTAAGGGGGACATATCAAAGCTACTAATATATTTGATACATGGTCTTCTTCCTTCATGGGGTGCATTAGTACCTCTATCTCATCTCTCTACCTTCCATTCGATGTTGGTTTGCATCCACTCAATACTCTAGTTTATACTTTAGCATAATTAGGGATTGATCACGCCCAATCCTTCAACAAATTTTCATAACACAAGCCAAATCTCCAAATGCAAGCAAGGAATGATCTCGACATAAAACAAATATGTGTACTCTTTCCATGTTTTACATCTCTTCATTTCACTTTATGCAAGATTAAATTCTTTATTTACAATTGAGTTACAATTCAATTTCTACTATAAACATTGACTACACTCTATGTTACAGGTTTCATCATGGAGCATACAAACATCAACACATATGGACAATAAAAACTTTGAGTGATGTAGCCTAGATTTTACCATCAATAGCCCAAGGCACGTTGGCACATCACTTAGCCTAAATTGAGTGCTCACTCTGGAAGTGCGCAAGGGTACGAGTTCCTCTTTATGGTAACTTGCTAAATAAGTTAGCATGATTGTGTACTCAATATTCCAGATCCATAACAAACAATTAAGTATATAACAATACATAAACTAGATCTAGTTCTTAACCATATGCAAGAATAATCAAACAAGAACCATAATCAGTTTTACCATGCAAGTTCCATGCTCAGTTATGTCAAACACCAATATCCAGCCACAAAGATTCATTATATTAATTATTGTAAAACACATAATCTTCATACATGCATAATATAGTCACCATAGTCATGCACGCCCATAAATCAACAACATAACTCTGATACAAATTGATACCCTAAACCATGCAAATCAATACATATTTATAGGGGTGAGGACTTTCCCTTCACCACCCATGCACCTTTAGATACATAATAATAGGCCCTTACATGATAAATACAAGAGCATGCAAGCTCGCTAATAATATATCATCTAATAATAGAACAATGGTATAATCCTATTAATAGCTCCAAAAATATACATAGCGCTTGATCTTCTACTTTTCCAAAATAGCTCTCACGTGCTTGTTAGAAATAAGAGATAAAATATGTGAAATAATCCCTCACGAATCACAATGAGTAGAAACTAATATGCAGAAAATATTACAGATCTCAAATAAAAGTGAAGAACAAAATAACACAACACAAAAAGACAATATTTAATGTGGTTTACCCAATTTGGGCTATGTCCACCAAGAATCACTTGCTCGATTTTATTACAAGCCACCGCTCTCTCAATACAATACCCAGATTGTTTGGAGCTACGCTCAAAAAGTCTATAGAATTCACACCGAATTCAAAACACATCTGCATGATGTTACATTACTCTACCATATGCATAAAACCATATAAATAGACAACTACTTAAGTAGTTTTACAAAACCGTGGGTATCAAATATCAAGGATCCACTTTATTGCCTGCCAGGTGATCTCTACTGGATCACTCATAAATCTACTCACCACTCCCACTACATGGGAAATATTATGCCTAGTGCACACCATGACATACATCAAATTGCCAACCACTGTGAGTAAGGTACCTTGGACATCTAGTTTCTCTCCTGCTCTATCTTGGGACACTGTTCCTTTGATAACTTGAAATGGCACTGCAAAGGAGTCCCAACCGGTTTAACATCCTGCATATTAAACATCTCAAGACCTTCTTAATGTACTCTTTCCCGAGATAAAGTCAACTTTCATTCCTTCCTATCCCGAGATATCCTCATACCAATGATTTGTTTGGCTGCCCCAAATCCTTCATAGAAAGGATTCACTTAGTTGCTTCTTAGTACTTTTATTTCTGCATGTTTTTACTCTGACCAACATGTCATCCACATATAGACAAAGGATAATATAAGCTGTCATCCTCAAATTTCTTTGTATACATGCAATGATTAGAATAACATCTAATATAACCTTGCTCCATCATGAAGCTATCAAATTTGTTATACCATTAACATGGAGCTTGTTTCAAGCCATACAAGCTCTTCTTCGGTTTGCACACCATCTCCTCTTTACCTTTGACCTCATAGCCCTCAGTTCTTTGCATATATAGTTCCTCCTCAAATCACCATGGAGAAATGTAGTCTTTACATCAAGTTGTTCTAAGTGTGAGTCTTCTTCGCTGCAACTATTCCTAGAGCGAGTTCTAATAGAAGTCATTTTTACTACGGGAGAAAAAAATTATCAAAATCTATAACTTTTTTTGTACAAACCCCTTGACCACCAACCGGGCCTTGTATATTTTCTTTCCTCCTTCCTCTTTGACTCTAAACACCCACTTGTTTTGTAATGCTCTTTTGCCTTGGGTAGCTTTACCAAATCCCATGTCTGGTTCTCCATGAGAGCTTGATGCTCCTCATCCATGGCTTACTCCCACTTCTTCCTAGCATCTACCTGCATTACTTCGTCAAAGCTCTTTGGCTCTCCACTATCAGTGAGTAATAAATAATAAAGAGAAGGAGAAAAACATTCAGGTTCTCTTCTTACCCTAGAAGACCTCCTTGATATAGGAGTTTGGGGTTCTTGTTGAGGGGTTCTAAAGCTGATTCATGTGTCACTTTCCCATCCGAAGATCCTACCACTACATATTCTTTCTTGGATTCTTCCCTGTTTTCCTACAACTGTTGCTTATACATGACTTTCTCATTAAAGACCACATCCCTAGATCGAATAATTTTCTTGTCCTTAATACTCCAACATTTATATCCAAAGTCATCACCACCATAACCAATGAAAGTACATTTTTCTAATTTAGCCTCTAGTTTGGTCCTATCATCCTTGTCTATATGGACAAACACCTCACATCCAAAGACTCTAAGAAATGAATAATCAACTTTCTTACCATACCAAGCCTCCTTAAGTATTCATCCATCTAAGGCACTTGAGGGTCCTCTGTTTATCAAATACACAGTTGTGCTTACCACTTCTTCCTAAAAAGAAAGAGGTAGTCTGCATGTAACCTCATGCTCTAAGCACGTTCCATTATTGTTTTGTTCATCCTTTTCGACACCCCATTACTGCACGAGTTCTGAACCGTCTTTTGCCTATGAATTCCATTCTTAGAACAATAATAATCAAATTCATCGCTGCAATACTCCCCTCCATTATCGACATTGAGACATTTTAGCTTAAGACATGTTTCATTCTCTACCAAGGCTTTCCATTTAACAAAAGTGTCAAATACATCGATTTGTTTTTATCTGATAAACCCAAACTTTCCTTGATGCATCATTAATAAAAGTAACATAATAACTTAAACCCCAAGAGATGATACAGTCGACCCCCACACATCGAATGCACCGGCTCTAACTTGCTCTCTTTCTTTGTAGGTCAACCTTGAGAAACCTTACTCACTTTTGTTTCCCATATATGCGATCCTCACAGAACTCCAAACATGTTTCTATATATCTAGGAAAATCCTTCTTTATGATCTCCATGCCCTTATGGCTCATATGACCGAGCCTATAGTGCCATAATGTTGTATCTACTTCTAAAGCCACAAGATTACAAACATTAGTGTTATAAGTGGTTAAATACAAGGTTCCAACCTTCTTACCTCTTGCCACCACAAGAGCACCCTTGGTAACCTTCCAAGAGTCCGTTGTAAATATCACGGTCTGACCATCACTTCCTAAGCTACCCCGCCGATATCAAATTTCATCTTAATGTAGGCACATGTCGACATCCTTGATAGCCAAGTATTCCCATTCTACATCTTAACACGAACATAACCTTTTCCAACTATGCTTTGCAAGGCTCATCATCACGAAGAAAAACATGCCCAAAATCTCCTTGAACATAATCAACAAAATAATGCCTATGTGGAGTCAGCATGGAAAGAAGCCCCGAATCTAAAACCCAAGATTTAGTAATATTATGCAAAGAAAGAATCAAATCATCGACATACATTACCCTGTTGCCACATTTGCCTCCTTGTTTTCTTCTGTTGTTTCTTCTTGTCTCAAGCTCCCAACAATCCTTCTTTGCATGCCCGGACTTTCCTGTGCAAGATATTATCTTGCTTTTGGATTTTGACCTTGCCCGATCCTTTGATTTTCCACGCTTCCTCTATTCTTTTGTCTCCTATAGTTTCCATCATCAAGCATTCCCTTAAAGTAGAAGATTCCCTAGAGCTTTTTTTTCATATTTCCTCACTTAGAATCACCCCCACAACATCCTCAAACTTCAACTTTGAGTTAGATGGAACCGAGTTTCTTACCACCATTACGGGCTATTCAACTCGAGGTAAAGAGCACATAACTAATAAAGCCCTAACTTCTTCATCAAATTCTATTGTAAGCTTGAAGCTAGCATATTTACAACCGTATTAAAATCATTTAAATGATCTACTATTGAACCATTCTCAAACATCTTCATATTAAACAACTTTTTCATTAAAAATATCTTATTAGAGGCAGAGGGTTTTTCATACAACTTCCCTAATGCATCCATCAATTCTTTTGTAGTCTTTTCCTTTGAAACATTAAATAATACCGAAGATGCAAGACACACGGATTGTCCCAAGTGCCTTCCTATCCAGCAAATCCCATTCCGCATCCATCATGCTCGAGGGTTTGTTCACCTTCTCAGACAATGGAATATAAAGATCCTTCTGATAAAGGTAATCTTCCATCTTGCATCTTCCAAAGACTGAAATTCTACCCATTGAATTTATCAACCCTAGATCTTCCATCATCTGCCATAGCTCCCACTCAAGATAAAGCTTTCCTGCGATTCAACACTTGATAAACCAAACCAAGGGCTCTGATACCAATTATTAGGAAATAAGGGATAAAATATGCAGAATAATCCCTCACAGAATCGCATAGCAATAGAAACTAATATGTAGAAAATATTACATAGATCTCAAATAAAAGTGAAGAACAAAATAACACAACACAAAGAGACAATATTTAACGTGGTTCACCCAATTTGGGCTACGTCCACCAAGAATCACTTGCTCATATTTTATTACAAGTCACCACTCTCTCAATACAATACCCAGATCTGTTTGGAGCTATGCTAAAAAAACTCTATAGAATTCACACCCAAATTCAAAACACATCTGTAATGTTACATTACTCTACCATATGCATAAAACCATATAAATAGACAATTGCTTAAGCAGTTTTACAAAACCATGGGTATTAAAACCATGGGCCTAAACTATCCCATAAACTTATGGGTCAAAATCCAACCCATATGAGAAAAACACATTTCCTGGTATATCGGGCATGTTTTAAGGCCAAAAATTGGGCAGACAACGTGGAAAGTGGACAATACTCTTAGTGTATAGTCTTGACACTTTCACACATGAAAACAAGCTCCACAACCTATGTGCTCTCAAGCTTCCTACAAAATGTGCTCTACACTCCATATCTATAATTAACCTTAATTGGAAAACAACTAAGTAAGATTTCATGTTGTCTCGCAGCGCCTTGTTTCACTATAGTTTTTGCACGCATCTACGCACCCTATGCCCAATCCTTATGTGCCTTTCATACTTAGGCTATACTTCATCAACCCAACATTACCCCACACTAATTTCATTGTTGTCCGCGAATGGGTAATCATAACTTATGTCTCCATGAAAAGAATAAAGAATGAAAGAATAATTGTACAAAGAATGAGAAAATACTTGGTGCACTACTCTTCCACAGGAAGAATTAACTCAGGATATTATACTTTGATCTCTGCCTCTAATTCATTCCAATCACTTAGCACTTTATTTGTTTTATCTGGAATGTCTACAAGTATTGCTTCCATCTCATCAAGAGTCATGTTCTCACCTTCATTTTGTAGCACTCATGAGAACATTGGCCATGCTTGAGACCATTTCGTCCATGACATCCATTCGTTGCGCTATCAATTTCCCAATGTCCTTTATTTTCTCCTTGTATGGGTCTTGGGCTGCTACAAGTGCATCGTGCTTCTTTATTATCAAAGTAAGTCTCACCACATGGTCAAGTGTTTCATTATTTCTTGCTTTTGAACCTCATCCTCTTCTGCCATGGTTCTTGTCTTGATTATCACATTTGGGGCCACACACATGTTCAATGCCAAATCTACTTTCTTTAGTTCATCTTTCAAAGTCTACAGTATGGACTCGTAACTTGTAATTTTGCACATAATTGTTGCCTTAGCCTTTTGTGCATGTTCTGCAGCATCCTTGGGTTTTGGCATTCTTACATGCCCTCATCTAACACCATATGAACTAAAGTGCGTAAGTAGTGTAAAGAAGATGAAAACTCTTGTGCAACTTTATCTTCCAACTTTGGCCTCTTCTTCAAAATATTGTCCCCAATCTATTGACCATATTGAGTATCGAACGTGTCGTTGCCTCAGTTGTCTCTTTTTCTTTTGTCAAGCACTTGATTTCAGTATCCTTATCCTTCTTATCTTCCAAGAGAGCCCAAATAGTTACCGCTTTGTCTATATTTCTACTTGCAACTTCTGTAGATACCTTCGTGAGTGTATTGCTCACCTATTCATCAGACATCATAATAGGCTTAACTGTGACATGGCGCGAGTGTGGTGCCTTTTTCAACCTATGCAACACACATGATTCCTCACATACATCGAAGTCAGGCTCATCCATATGAGTCTACATGCTCCAAGATAGTTTTTTTTGTGTGCGTAGTTGTCATGTCTTCATCCATCAGCTCCCATCCATAAAGGTCCTTAGGTTCCAAAGTGCTTTAGAACCATGCTCATATGATCTTGGTTGGGTCATCAATGTACCCAACTATTGGTGTCTCATAAATTTATTCCTCCTTTCCTTTCCTCGAGCGCTTACCTTTAGGGGTGTGCACTCCCAAATCCAACACCGGTCCTTTACCTATATGTGTAGTATGGGGTGTGCCTGAAGGCTTGCCCTTATCTATTTCTAACTGTTTCCTTTAACTCCTTTGTGTCCTTCTTCAATTCATCCACTTGAGGCTCTTCTACATCCTGAGTTTGCCCTGGAGTATTCAGTGCACTGTATCTAGATTTATCTTCCTCATCATCCTTCCGAGGAATGTACTTGCACCTTTTCTTCTTTTCAGTTCTACTTTCATAGGTGAAGTCCTAGGTGACCTCCTAAGGGGTGTGATGTCCCCGTGCTTTAATTCCTTGTTCTTCTTAGCACTCTTTTAAACTAAGGTTCCTCGGTAATCTTTTTTCTATGCCCACCTTCATAGTGCATGTCTCCAACACTCATTTAGCTCTTGCAATGGATGAGTCTCCTCGCTGCTCTTTTCTCATCAAGTAGGATGTTTTGTTTCCTCTTGCTTCACTATCTTCTTCCTCATGTTCCCCCTCTTCTTCATCAAGGGAAAAGAATCTTCTTCATCTTGTAATGTGCCCATAATATGCTTCCCCTTGGGTGGTCCAGGAGCTTGAATTCATTTTCCACATACTTCCCATTTTCCAACCTTGGCTTGAGGTGAATATATACAAGGGTTGCCCCAGACTTCCCAATGGCCAAACTCATAGCCTTCATGTTAATATCATCTAAGATTAATTTTTCAATATATGTATACTTACTTGGATAAATGTAAGTCTTCTTGAGGTGTGGTAGTCACAGTCTACCTTATCTGCATTGAAAAACAACAACGCAGCGTTTGAAAACTTGTATGTAAAATGCTGGAAGTAGTAGTGTGGTGAAGGCATAAGGGAGCTTACACCAAGGGATCCACTTCCCATCCTTCATCTCGAAGTGCCCTACAAAAAGTGATACACTACAAATTGTACTTGTTTATCTAATACCGAAGGTAGATCCTTGGGTATTCCCATTCCTCCTCAAACGAAGCAATGAAGGTGCTCATACCACAACTCTTCTCTCTGCTTAAAGGGGCCACTCATGGTCCCATCACATGTGTACTTAGCAAATCTCTCTGCTAGAGATTTCTTCTCCTCAGGATATTGCCATATTTTATCCTTTGGCCCATCGGGCACTCCAATTTCACAAATACAAGTGACAAAAGGATCATGCCAAAACTTATTTTCTCACCTTGGTGCACCTCCTCAATAATAGTTTCAACAATGAAACTAGAAAAATTGTACACTACACCTTCTATCATCTTTTTCGCCACATGTAACCAGGCCTTGTTTACCTATGACCAACACTCTTGATTGTTTAACTTAGTAAGTAAGGTGTGTTGTGCCGTATGAACAAGTTGATACTTCGCAACTTAGGGATATCCATCTCACACCCTCCCTTTGTATATCCTAGTGCCTTCTTTGTTACTTCTATCACCTCCTTGTTAGTGAGGTCACTACTCAATTCAGTACCCAAACTCCTTAGTCCTGTCAAACTCCCAATTAGGGGTGTGGTGAGCCTCATTCATTGCCCAACAAAATAGAAGAAGTCCTCATGGACTTTCTCATCAACCACTGGTATAACTTCTCTAGTTTTCCAAAGTAAGGGAGTTCATACAATTGCAAAACTCCCACCTTTGTCAACAATTTTTCACCCGTGTCATCATACATGACCATATCATTTGTTGTTCTCTTTGTTCTTTTTACCACTAGCAACTTATCCAATTCATCCTTGTTATCTTTGTTTCTGTGGTTGTAATCACTTACTTTACACAACGAAAATGTGTGAGTCCCAATTAGACCCATAAAAACCCCTTCTAGGTATTACATCTCTGAGAAATGACTTTCAGGGCATCCTCCACTCTGATCTCAACTTCCTTCTGCTTCTTTCCCCTTGTGCCCACTCCAGGTGCTCATTTTGGTGCAATAATAGTTATAAAAGTGTGTTCTTGTAATTTATTTGAGCTCTACAATTCCAAATCTGCATGCCCTAGCTCAACTCCACATGCCCTAGCTCAAATCCAAACCCTAACAATTGATTTCTCCTTCCCACATGCCTTTGTGTCGCTCAAACACTTCTCTCAATGGAGTGTCAAACAATCACATGCATAAATATGAAAAATTGAGTTTGGTACACATCTCTTCGCACACTTCACAACTCGCTTGATAGCTTGCTCTCTTCAATTCAACTCGCTCGAATGCTCTTGATTGCAAAGGTAAAAATGATTTCCCAACACCTCCTTATATAGATTTTCAAAAAAATTACATTTATTGCTCTCCACCTACCACCATACTCAACATTAACTTGGCGTTTCTTTCCTTTTTTGCATTGATTTTTCCGTGCCATAGTCATAACCTTCTGGCGTGCCTACTACTCCTCGGTGACAAACCTCCTTTCACACGCCTTCATGTGCCAAAGTACTTCACCATTGTGCCTTTCACTAAGTAGTTTCCCTCACTCTTTGCAACCTACCTCGTGTTACACTGTGTGTCCATTCATCCATAAGTGGTTTTCAATCATGAGAAAATTTTCTTATCCTCACCTTTACTTCAAGCACCTGCTCAATATCTCTATGCATATTCATCTTCAAAGAACATTCAAACTTGGTCCATGTACCTCTGTATATACTCCACCCCACACTAAGGGTATGCACGGTCCTCTACGCATGAAAACACTTAGATAGTAATCAACTTTTGGTGCGCAAACACGCTTATTACACAAAACATTGAACTAAATTGAAAAAAATTGCAATGATGAAAGGAAACACATATAAAGGAAATGCATTAAGGAAACCTAATCTAATGGCAATACTACCTTATTACAAACACCAAGAAGACTTATTTATAGTAGGGCTTTAGCCTACTCCCATTGAAATAATTGGGAAACCGTGTTCCATCCAATGCCTCTAATTGGAAAGTGCCTGAATCAAGTATATAAGTCACAATATATGGTCCCAACCAATGCACTTTAAGCTTCCAGGGTGGCGTAAAAACTTTGAGTCATAAAGAAGAACCATCTATCAACTTCAAGCTTCTTATCCTTAATATGTCTATCATGCCATGCCTTCTTCCTAGCCTTTTCTATCTTTTGACTCCATCATGTTATAGTACACCTCTCATCCAACTGCATCAATTTATCAATGCGCTCTTCAAGTGCTTGCTCATTAGCCAAACCTCCTATGCACACAATACGTAGAGAAGGTAACATGAATTCTCCTTGGTAGAATAACCTCCGCACCAAACACCAACTAAAAGGGTGTGGCCTTATTCAACCTCTTATAGGTTATCTTGTATGCCCAAAGTATAAAAAAACTTTATCATCCCAGTATTTTCTTCCAACATCACAAATTTTAGTCAATGTGTGGCTCAATATCTTGTTAAAAGCCTCAACAATTCCATTAGCTTGAGGGTGATAGGGTGTTGTTTTATGGTGTGCAACCATAAATTCTGCTAAGAGTATCTGATGGTCTCATTAAGGAAATGAGTACCCCTATCACTTGTCAAACTCAATGGGCATCCATACCTGTTGATAATGTTCTCCCAAAAACCTTGTTGTTATAGTTTTCATGCAATCCTTTATAGGTGTCACTTCTTCCCACCTTGTAAGATAATTTGTATAAGTTATAATGTAGCGTGATCTAGTCCTACGTGTGGGTGGGGAAATGGGACCCACAAAGTTAATTTCCCACTTTTCGAAAGGTTATGCACTAGCAATAGCCTCAAAGGCATTTCATCTCTATGCCAAGCTTTCCAAGGCATGTTGAAAATGGTCACATGCCTTACAATATTATTTACAATCCTTATACAATGTTTCCCACCACAAACCAGCCAATAAAATCTTGTGCGTAGTGGCATCTCCTACATAATGTCCACTTGCAATACCCATGAGCCTCCTCCATAATAGCTTCACACTCATGCTCAAGTACACATCGACACAAAACTTCATCCCGACCTAGTTTGTATAAGTCTCCATTGATCAACATATAGGGCGCAACACGTATAACAAGTTGTTTCTTCTCTATATTCTTCATTCCTCATGCACCACACATGTTCATAAAAAGACAAAAATATCTTCTAAGTCAGAGGGTGCGTGGTTCAATCTAAATAGTTGTGCATCTGACATTATATCCTCAATTCTCTGCGCATCCTCTCCTGTATTAATCCTTGATAAATGATTTGGTCCAGAATTTCTCTTTCTTGGCTTAACCACCATAGTAAAATCAAATTCCTGAAATAACATAATCCAATGGCATATGCACCCCTATCAAAATGGGCTTGTTCACCAAGTACTTAAATTCCATGTGATCTGTATAGAAAATAAAAAAGGTGTTGCCAGCAAGTATTGTCTAAACTTATGTAACACGTAAATCATGGAAAGGCCTTGCGCTTCGTAGTTGTATAGTTTTGTTCATTTGGTGTTAATTTTCTTCTTGCAAAACAAATAGGATGATCAAAAATACCTTCTCCAGGATGGGCTAATACCATGCCAATGGTCATGCAGAGGCGTCCACATGCACATGAAAAGTTTGGTCCATGAAGGAAAGCGCATAATAGGTGTTGTAGTAAGCCTTTCCTTCAATGTCTCAAATGTGCGTTGTTGCACTTCACCCTAATGGAAATTACCTTTACTATTCAATAATTCTTCTAACAATGCGGAAATCTTAGCATAACCTTTGATAAACTTCCTATAATATCCTGTGTGCCCCAAGAATCCACACACCTCACTCTAGTTAGTAGGTTCCTCTAAGCCCAAAATAACAACAACCTTAGCAGGATCCACTAACAAGCCTTCTTTACAGATGATGTGTCCAAGTAAAGTCCCAAAAGGTGTAGCAAAAACACACTTCTTAATGTTTAAAGAGATGTTCAATTGTCGGCACCTCTCAAACATAAGTCTTAAGTTATCACAGTGATCCTTCACTAGCCCATACAATATCCAATCATCCAGATAAACCTGCAAGAACTTATGAATAAATTCTTGGAATGCTTATACAACAATGCACAAAAATATTGCAGGTGCATTCTTCAATCCAAAGGGCATAACCATGTATGAAAAAATTCCCCACTCCGTGGTGAAAGTTGTATTCTCTTGATCCTCTTTAGCTATTCTTACTTGATGATATCTAGAAAATCCATCAGTGAAGGATTAAATCTCACGCCCTGTAACACCTTCCAAAATATCCTTTGTAAATGGTGTGAGAAAGGGATCTATTACACATGCAACATTCAACTCCCTATAATCCACACAAATTCTTATTCTTCCATCTTTCTTTATACTTGATCACCATGGGACTAACCCACTGACTCCTCAATGGGCTCAATGATTCCAAAATTCAACATCTTATCAATTTCTTCCTTTACCTTGATGTGCAGATTAGGATTCATCCTATAGGGCCTCTTCCTAACCGGTGCACACCTTCCTTTAACTTGATTCTCATCTCACCCAAAGATTCATATACCCCTTTCAATTCATGATAGCCTCTAGGGAACAAGTCTTGGAAGTCGCGCAACAACTCAATTATCTTAGAAACCTCAGAGTCAGACCAATAATCTCCAATGATGACTCCTTAGGTTCAACATTTGTCCCAATGTTGACCTTCTTAGTTTTCATAGGCTCATGGTAGGCACGTGCCTTCTCATTTTCATTGTCAAGACCTCGTGCATACCCTCTGTATGCTCCACATCCAGATTCTCCACTTCTTCATCATCAATTATATAGACCATCTTACCCTTTTCTTTTTATAGGCATGTGTGCCCAAGTTGTTCTGCATCCATCTCTTCTTCTTCAAAGCGTGCCTCCATGTCTGACTCACATAGTAACTCCTAAATAAGTTCCTCATCCTTTGCACTATCTCCCATAGTCAAGTGCTTCATAACCTATAATGCTTCATTCAGTAGAGGTTTAGTGGAAAAATAGTCAAAGGTCTGAATCATACTGTAGTCAGTTCTTACCAATTCCCTGTCTCTCTATTCAACTCTGCATAGACATACCATGTGCACACACCTTGCAAGGTGAAATAGAGCTTGTGCACCCATAGTGAAGGTGGTAAAGTATCCTTCCCCTCTATCCAGAGCCTCTCACACTACTGAACATGGTGTGAACATGATCTTTACCATGAAATTCACAGATCTGAGTAGGCGCATTGCTCCGGATAAATCTAGTAGAGAAGGCGATTCTCACTTCTCACCACTCTAAGAGATTATCCCTATGAACCATCCACCATGCAGTGCTGATGTCCCGTAGAGTATAAACTAACATATTCCTTCTTTACACTTGATCTATCCACTGAACTTCCATAGAGCATAGGAATACTTTAGGGTTTCCCTCACCAGTGTACCTTGGTACCTGGTTATTGCCCAAATGCCTAACAAAATGCGACCTTCTTACATGTGTAACCACACTTCTTACTTCATACCTAACCATTTCATAAGTGTCATGTGCCTAGTTATCACATGTAACACTTGTAGTATCACTCATGGATTGTGCATCATCCCATTGGAGAACTCCTTCCTTTGATGGTTCAAGGACTTTCAGGATCTCTAATGGTGTGCACATAGATTATGTTCAAATCCTCTTCACTTAAGGGCTCTACATAAGGTGCAACTTTCTCATCATAAAGGAATGATGACGCGCTCTTCCTTGTTCTCAAAACTTATATATCCTTTGTTAAAGCACGGATCAACGTTGTTTGCATAACACCAAGGTCACCCAAGTATGTCTGGAAAAATCTTCTCTGTAAGCGCTAATACCTCAAAGTCCCAGTAAACTTGGCCCCTTGTATAGTAATAGTAGCATCCTTCAAGACTCTAATGGGCGTGGCTTTAGTCTTATTTACCATAAACAACACATTTGAAGATGGATTGTAATGGTGGTCTCCCCATCTGAATCCACTGTGTCAAAGTGAGTACATTCACTTCTACACCTATATCAATCAAAATGTTACTCAAGATCCATCCATCAACAACAACATTCAAAGTGATCTCTTTGTCATAATCTAGACTATGAGGAGGTAGGTTAGTATGCAAAATTTGTCTTTCGCACTCAACTCCAGCGCATGACATATTTTCCCTTAGCCATTCCCCCAATAAAGGAATGATGTTTTCTTGTTGCAACATCTTGCAAACCTCCCATAGATCATCAAAATCCATATGAGGAAGCTCAGCTATTTTCTTTTGTTCTAACTTCTATGACTGTTCTTTCAAACATTGTATTTCACCCTGTAAATTCCTAATCACTTCCATGGTTTCTTGATAAACTTCATTCGATGCGCGGGGTCTAGATACTTTGCATGTAGTACCTCCTCCTTTGTAATGATAGGCTTCTATTTTGGAACTTCCTCTTGTGCGCAACCTTATCGTGTGTAGTGATCTTCATAAGTACCAACTCAAGGTCACGCGTTAACTTCAACATCCACCGATCTTGCACAACATGCATTATACTCTAACCATTCCCATGCCCTTATCCTACTTATGATTCTTACTCAAGTGTTCATACAAATCTAGGAATCCTTCATAGTTATGTTTTTCGTAGAAAGAACAAATGATATTTTGAGGGAATTCACGCTTATAAGGATGAGGGGATCTGCATGTATAACATGTTCCTCGTGGAAACTCACTTCTTCCACCACCGTGACCTCGGCCTTGAATCCTCTATGATATCCTAGACCTTTACCTCGCCACCATCAGAGAACCCTTTGTTGTGACTATGCTCGTGATGCTCACCTTTCTCCTTAGAATTATTTGTAACACTTTTCTATCACACACACTATCAATGACATCATGAATCTAATCAATTAACATGTAATTCTTCGTATCATGAGTGGTAGACCTGTAAATCTTGTAGTAATAAGACATGTTCTTTCTTATCATGCATTGTAACAATGGGAACCTACTTGACTCATGATCTAAGTGACAGATCTCGTAGTCTAGCAATATGGCATGCACCAATTTACGAGGACAACTATCCTTAGTATGTCCTTATACTTCACAATCTGTACACCAAACTCCACTGCGCGTCTCATGTGCTAAATTAGATGATATTTTCTCTAATTTTTTGCCATCACTGCAATATGAGCTTCCAAGAATGGGCTAACACTAGTGTCTACACTCCCAACTACCTCAGTGTGTAGAGTTGCCTCAAGTGTCTCGCATGCGGATTTGTATAAGTCTTGTGTGAAAGCATCCTTCTAAAAGGCATGATCAGTCCTCCAATGAACCATTGAGCATGTTGACTTAGATGTATGTCATAAGATAACTTTGACAAAAGGGTTTTGAACCGTGCATCATGCTCCCAAACACTCTCATTCATGCCCTACTTGATATCCTTGACAGACATTGATGCTCTTCTTCGCTAAAACTCAAGTATATGAAACTATGCTAAGAAATCATCACACAACGTGGTATAGTCTACACAAGTTTGGTTGGATCATATTTCCTGTACCAACTATGCGTGTGCCCTTTGCAATGTACTTGCAAATTGACTTGCCTTTGCTCTAGAGCGTAATCCCATTAGTGCGCCATATTATCTCACACATATGTACGTGAGCAGCTATATCTTGTATTCCTCTCAGTATTATGGGAGATGAAGAGACATCTCCATATAAATTTTTTGGGTGCAGTGCGGACCATGCCCACCAAATCTAGAACCTATATTACCTCTTGTGTTTCCTTTGCCTCTAGAACCACCAGATCCGCTAGATCCCGAGCCACCTAATCCTCCACCTATAATAGGTACCCGGACCACGAGGATGCACTTCCTTGTGTTCCAATAGTTGTGCTAAACTAAACTCCTACACTCTATGAATTTGTTCTACTTCAGACGTGATGTTAACATTCTATGCGCCCACATTCTATGTTGATTACACGCTAGAAAACATACCTCCAACTAGACCTCTAAATAACACAGAAGATGATTACGCCGCCATAGATGAATAAGCTACTTGATTAACTCCTAAACTTGACCGCAAACTAACTCTATTTGTCGATACTCTACTACCCACACTAGCTTGCTTACTGATAGTTATTGTAGAAACTAGAAAACCAAGCGCAAGGGCTAGGTCGCCAGGTAGGATCAAATGCGTGCCCACAATTCTCAATCTTTCTTTAGACGCACCTTCATCCGAAACCAAAGAGGTTTCTTTGTTATGTTTTCCTAAATGGGGGAGTTTCAGATGCTCCAGCTCCACGTCTTCTATGTAAGCTTTGAATCCTTGATGAGCCATCTCTCTCCACAACACCATTCTTTCTACAATTTTCTCTTTGCTTCTCCAAATCCCTCTCACGCACTTCATTAAACTTAAGCCGCATTTTTCTCTCTATCTTTATGCCGATAGATTTACCATATTTCACCACACCTAATCCTACTCCCAATCGTGGTGGGGTTTAGCCTTGACCATAGGGACGATGTTCCAAATCCGTGGTCATAATCGGCCTAAACTAAGCACTCATCGAAGCCCACAAGGAATACCTAGTTCCTCTTTATGGCAGCTTGCTCAAGAAGTTAGCATGATTGTACTAATATTCTGATCCATTAACAAACAATTAAGTATAAAATACATAAATTAGATATAGTTCTTTACCATAAACATAATCAAACAAGAACAATAATCAGTTTTACCATGCAAGTTCCATGCTTAGTTATGTCAAACACCAATATCTAGCCACAAAGATCCATTATATTAATTGTTGTAAAACACAGAAGCTTCATACATGCATAATATAGTCACCATAGTCATGTGCACCCATAAATCAACAACATAACTCTGATACAAAAGTGGTACTCTAAACCATGAAAATCAATACATATTTATAGGGGTGGGGACTTTCCCTTCACCGCCCATGCACCTTTCAAAAATAGACTACATGCTAAATAATATGCCAGCATAATCTTACATGATAAATCAAGAGCATAAACTCTTAATAATAGATCATCTAATAATACAACAGTGGTATAATCCTATTAATAGCTCCAAAACTATGCATGGCGCTTGATCTTCTACTTGTCCAAAATTTTAGCCCTCGCGTGCTCTCCAAGCCTTCTATAAAATGTGCTCCGCACTCCATGTCTATAATTAGCCTCAACCTGGAAAATGACTAAGTTAAGATTTCTGTTATTATGGCGTGCCTTGTTTCACTATAGTTTCACACGCATGTACACACCCTATGCTGTGCGCCCCCGATCCCTAAGCACCTTTCATACTTAGGCTATAATTCATCAACCTAACAAGTGAAGACAAAGTGTGTCTACACACTCGTGTATCTTTTCCTTTAAATACGTAATTTTCATTTAATACGTAAAGAGGGAAATGTAGATGCTCAAATTTGGAAATTCACCCTTCGACATTGTTAATTCCATGCTCCTTTGTAAGACAAAAACCCACATTCTATCCTCACTCGGTGCACGTTGACACCATTTTCCTAACTTGTTCAGACAAAAATCATGCACTTGAGTACATTTCAAAGTCTAAATAACATACTAATGTATATATTATTCCTAAGTAAGAAAACTAGTGATTGACAACTATCTTTGGCTTCTTTTCTTTGTCTCTTACTTTTATTTGGTCTTACACACCCTACTGACCCATGACATAACTAAAATGATTTATCTTTTATGGCTTCAAACATGAGTGACAAGCTAGGATAGCGGTGACCGGGTGATCCTATTCCTCCTGGCGCCCTTGAACCTCTCTCTTTTCTACTTGCTCCTTTTGGGTCTCTTTTATCTTTTGGGCATCTTTTTTCACTTATGGGTCTTCCTTCAAGTTGTTAATTACAAAATTCAAAACAAGGGAATCATATATATACTTAGTTACTTCTCAAAAATAAGGACCAAACACGAAACATTACTATCATCACCTAAACTATTACGAAAGGCACTAAAGCACTTGAGGCATCCATGTAGCATCTATACAAGGGACAAGGGCTACATCACTTTTACATACACTACATAGAAAGGGGAAGTCTATTCTATTCCATCCACACATGTTATACATTTCTACATTCTAGATCTATCTTGTTATCAGGCGTGCAACTTGCACTATAGTGCAACCTAGGGCACCATTTCTACACACACACAAGAAATACATGGAGTCTGAGATGTAGTGTAACACTTAGTCGTAAGTTAACTCTTCAGTTGGGAGGGGTCAATTTGACTCCCCATTCTACATTTTCCTTTTTAGGTTTGATGTGGTTTGTAGGTATGTGCAGGTGAACTTCTTTCTTACAGTTACAGTACCTTTCGGCTATCAAGGAGTGAATATTAGGAGATTAACATGAATCAATAATGAAACCCTTGCGACACAGAAGAAACCAAATCTTGAGCTCTTACACGGCCACACCCAGATATGGTCACCAACACCAAGGTGTCTCTGCCCTACTCTAGGTGCCCCTGTCAAAGCTCATTCACGAGTTCCATAATTTATAGTGAGCAGTGATGACCCTGTCTATAGTTTGTTCAACACTTTCACTTGCCCATATCACTTCTTGTTCACTCAAAAATCAACTAAGACACTCTTCCCTCTCATTTGATTAGGGTTTCACATCATTGTATATGCAAGTTTGTGCTTGTATCATTCGTGTATTTTAGCATTTATACATCATTCATTACAATAGTTACTCTGTAATATAGATTTAATTTAATTTAAATTAAATCACTTACTTATTCCCACACGGTGATGTTTCGATAAATTTTGAATATTAATACATAAGACCGATGCTCACAATTTACTTCATATTAAGCAACTTTCAAATTTCATTTCCTATACCTCTGTTTAAAACCTAATAGATTTGTTACGTTGTATAATCCGATCTTGACCGATTTGTACGGTCTTGCATCGACGCACTCTTCTAACTTAGTTTTGATGCAATATCATTTTCTAATGTTTTTCATCCTCTTGGCTCAATCTTATGATAAAAATTTACATTTAAAGCCCTACATAATCAAGTTAACATTACACATTAAAGAAGTTGAAACTTTATTAACACACTCATTTACAACACTCACAAAAGCACTCAAAACTCCTAAATCTTCCCAAAGATGATACACATCCATTAGGGAAGCCACTACTACAATTCTAAAGCACTCAACTAGGTCAAGGAGTTTAACTTCCCTCATTTCCAAGCACACCAAGTTCCCACTCCAAAGTATTAACAAGAGCACAATCCTATAAGGCATATTTAAGGTGGTTCAAGTTTCTAACTATTTGCATTCATATAGATGTTACATGTTAGGTGGAGAACTACATGTGGTTTGAGGCCTCTTCAAAGTAGTATGACGTAGGTGGTGCACATATTGCACTTCAACCAAACACTAACCTTCTTACAGGGTCTTCCACCCATGGTCAGGGTTTTGACATGATTTAGTTGATTACAAATGGTTTTGGGATTGTGTGAAAACTAGGGTTTGATAACGAAGTACATTTCCAAGCCATAAAGGACCTAAAAATTTATGGAGCTCAATTCCTAGAATGTCCAAAACCATATGAAAGGGGCAAAAAAATTATACATCTTGACCAAGCTGCTAATCCTACACTAGGGTAACTTTAGGTCACAATATTAGAAGTGAAGCATCTTCAGTCTCTGCACTCCTAGATTCTCTAGTTTGTGCACCCATATCTCTCTTGTATCAATTTGTATAGCTAAGTTTATCTCCCCCTTATGTTGTTTTACTTTAACATATTATCATCACTAGTTGTAAGTATTAATGTGTTGTTTTGATATTGTATGATTAATGTTGGAAGTTAATTAATTAGAATATCCCCATGTATCACACATTATATTCCTTATTAGTGTTGTATAGGTGCATAAAATAAAACCCATCTAATGTTAAAAAGCGTGTAAACATTTGGTGAACCTTACATTGTCTTCTTCCTTAGCAAGGTACATTGATACCTCTCTCTTCTTCTCTCTCTACCTTCCATTCGATGTTGGGTTGCATGCACTCAATACTCTAGTTTCTCCTTGGCACAACTAGGAACTAATCACCTCCAATCCTTAAACAAATTTCAAAAAAAACAATCCAAATATCCAATGCAAACAAAGAATGGGAAGTTATTCCCTCTACAAAACAAACAAGTGTACTCTTTCCATGTTTTACATCTCTTCATTTTACTTTATATAAGTTCAAATTCTATATTTACAATTGAGTTACAATTCAATTTATTCTATAGACATTATCTCGTACACTCTATCGCAGGTTTCATCATGGAGCTTACCAAAACCAACACATATGGACAACATAAAACTTCGAGTGAAGACAACGCGTGTCTACACACTTAGGTCTCTTTCCCTTTAAGCATGTAAATTTTATTTGATAATTTTAGTAGGGAAAAGGTAGACACTTAAATTCGACAATTTATGCTTTAACACCGCTAATTTTGAATGCGACCCTTTTCTAAGATAAACACCCACATCTTATCCCCACTCAGTGCATGTTGTTATTCCTTTCCTAACTTGTTTATTCCTACACACTTACATGTCAAAAAATCTTGAATATTAATATACACGACTAGAGCAAAAACTCTACTTTCCATTGTGCAATTTTCATATGTCACTTACCTTCTCCCTATCCAAAATCATAAAAATTGGTCAAGTTGTATAATCGATCCTACATCGACATACTTTCCAACTTTGTTTTCAATGCAATATCATTTGTTGGGTCTTTTCATCCTCCTAGGCCAGCCTTATCATAATAATTTACCTTTGAAGCCCTATGTAAACAAGTTAACATTGCCTCATTTACCTAACCTATAACTCTCACGAGCTCTCATTGCAAATACTAACACAAAAGAAACCTAAGGCTTGCAAAAATATTCTTAAAGTTGATGCACATCCACCGGGAAGCCATAAAAGGCACATGCACATGAATTTCATGTTGCAATCATTTTCTTAAATAAATTAGAAAAATGCAAATGTGGAAAAGGCATTAAAAGGTGCATTTAAAACTAAGCAAGTTAGGTCCATATAGGTCTTGAGAAAGTCAACCCCGGTGTTTATCATGCAACTACACTCGATGGTAAACCTATTAAGAATCCATTGAATAACATGCATCTATGCCAATGTTATACTTAATCTTACCCCCCTCCCTATACATAGTTATACTTAGTGATACAAAACATTCATATATTTGCAAAAATACAAAACCAAGACCTATACACAACTTGATTTGTTAGCAGTTTACATTATATATGTTGTTTATCACTATGGTTTGATTGATATCATATCTCATATACTCTTTACACACTTGTGTTCGCGAGGCATTTTGAGTTTGATGTAGGACATACATATCGTTACATGTTAATAAGAGATATTTTGGTTCCTTATATTACTTTTCTTGAGGTTATTCCCTCCACACTATACATATGATATTTATTCATTATAGTTCATATCTACTTTCTCATTACGCTTGATTACATATATTATGTAAAGGTTATTTTTAAATTAACAGGATTGACACATATGTCTTGTGTAGAATTGACATATCTTGTTTCATGTGCTCTTTTACTACTTACCACTTTTATCATTATTTGACATTAATGCTTTTTACACCATGTTTTCTAGTTACTCATGTTCTTGTTTGTGTATTTCATTGTATGTGGCTAGAGTGTCTTGCTTGTATTTTAACATTGTAGATGTCTCATATTTGTGTCTCTATGCCTTGTTTGCATGACATTGTTTCTCTTGCATGTGGCCTAAGTGCCTTGCTTGTCTTGTGGCATTATGAGTGTCCCATGTTTGCGGCTCTATGCCTTGATGCAACTCTTCTTTACATTCTCTTACCTCATTAGCTCACTTGAATTTTATTTTTTTCTCTCATCATAGTTCTATTACATCCGCATTTTTACTACTACTATTGTTCTTTTTGTTATAACTACTACTGTTACTCTTATTATTATAGTTATTTGTCTCTTTATGCGCCATGATTGCCACAATGCGTAATTGCTTTTGTATGTACATCAATGTGTGGGAATAAACAAGTTAGGAAAGAGGTAACAATATGCATGAATGGGGATGGAATGTGGGTGTTTGTCTTAGCCAAGAAACATGATCACAATTAATGGTATTTAAGGGTAAATTGCCAAATTTGAGTTTCTAAATTTTGCCTCTCTTTAAGTATGAAATGAAAATTACATCACTAAAGGAAAATATACTTGGGTGCGTAGACACACTTTGTCTTTTCTCATATTTTTGGAGCAAGCTAGAAAGGTTTAAATAACAGAGAATATTGGCATGTCATGGGGGCCTCGAGAATAGAAGTGAAGGTAGGTGAAAGGAAAAGTCTTCCTAAGATCCCCAAGTAGATATAAAGCGTGAACCTATTTTTTTTGCCATAAATCAAAATACAACCATAGCTCAACCTACCCCCAAGGCTCTTAATATCATTGTCCAAATCATGGGGATGAATAAATATTTTACTTACCAATTTGTGGAGAAGGTTTTCATGAATTTTTCCTCCTATTTTGGATCATATACTACAACATAATATATGCGAGCTCATCATAATTTGTTGCCTTTAGGTTGATACAAAACTAGATTTGGAAACCATCTGCCACCCAAACAAGATCACTATCCTGACCACGTTCTCACCCAAAATATTAGTTATGTATAGGCATGGCAGAGAGAGGAAGCGTTAAAACTTCCTTGATAATCTCATCATGAATTGGACCTTTGAAGCGTGTGATACTTGGCTCCTTATTGACACCACAAATATGAACCTTACTTCCTTACTATCGGAATTACCCACCTCCAATTTGCACTTGGTCTCTTGGCCTCTTTTTACACCACTAGACATAAGATAAAAGTTGTTGGAATATTTACCATATTTTATTAATACAAAAATATACATATATTAATTATTCCAAAGGCGTTACTTATAGTGGACTTTCATTTGTTATCGGTGCAAATCAACTACTTGTATTACTGAACCATAATTGTGCAAGATCATCAAAGAAATATGATTCGACACTTGACATGCATCGATTTATTCCAAGGATGGAGTGGTTTATTTTGATCATCAATTTAAAGTTTGGATAGTTCTATCTAAATAACACCTAAAAAACTAAAGTTTTCTCGGTCCATTTATAAGCAAACATGTGTCGACCATTCTTTTCACAAGGGCATAGTGACAACTATTAACTAAGAGTCTACTAAGAAATATTCCTTTGAGCATAGACCATTAAAGCATAAAGCCATTTCGCTAAAAAAGATTTAAAGAACTTAGGGGCTCAGAGGGAGATATCTTGCCTCTTTGGTTCGAGCCCGTTCCTCCAGAAGACTTGTTCATCGAAGACATCAAACCATCAACATCATCATAATGGTTACCCCAATGTGAAGCCTCCTTACCATATTTCTCATCCATTTTTGGACAAATGAGCAAGGAACTTGCCACTATTGGCCCAAAGCAGTCTCTTTCAATTCAAGCATAGAAAGAACTTTGTATCCATAGATAAATTGTCTCACTATACTATTGCAAAGCAACAAACACCATTCATGTTTAACCAAAAATATGAGTGCCAATAAATGAACTACAATTGGAATTTGTCTCCTCCTAATGGTACCCAATTTAACCAAAATTGACTACTAAGACCCTACTAAAATATTTATCCATGTCATCGCCTTGCTTTGATTACCTACTTTCTCCATCATCCCCACTAAACAAAGTTCTTAATTTGTAATTCATTAGCTCAATTCCCAAAAAATATTAAAAAAATGAAAATCTTCATCCATATCGTTTAGAACGCACCCTCCTCAAGTACAAATGATTGCCAACTACATCGTAAAGTATCTAAACTTATCTTTAATTTGCCCTTCCATGCAATACGACTCCATAGACACATTGTTTCAACATTTTTCTACTTCACAAAACTCAACTCCCTTATTTAAAATGCACATACTTTATAGAAACTACGCCCCATATAAATACAAAAGTGAAAAAAAGGAATGAATGAAAAAAAAAAACAACGATGAACAAAAACTACTTTGTCGATTGATGTGTGTGCACCTTATTCCACTTTGTTATTAAAAATGAACATAACAACATGCAATGCAATGAGAACATTAATAATAAATGTATAGTTGTGTTGAAATGTGTCCAAAATAATTGTAAACTTGACATGGAATGCACACATTATGATATAATATGTCTTTCCCTTGTTTTCCATTTCCACTACATAAAGCCATGTTACTTTAAAATGCTCCACCAAACATGGTGAACAACTTGTTACTTGGAGTAAATATGTTCAGCCGTGTCTATGTGCCAGGAGCACATCCATTTGTTTGTACCATATTTTAAACAAAGCTCAACCATAATTTGGAAAAACAAATAACGCTCATGCTCATTTTCCTATCTTGGAAAAATGTGGCCCACATCAAATATTGGATAAGGCATATGATAAACATCTTTAATCCCTTCCAAGTAAAAATATACACAACTATGAAAATAAAGAAAAACAATTTTACTATAAGCTAAACAAGGTGAACTTTAATATCACAAAAATTAGGCATGATAAAGGAAGACTACAATTTTAGAATTTAGGACCCGATGAATATTGTGTAAAAGTAATTCCATAGATAATGAACAATCAAAGTTTCTTCCTCAATAGAAGTTTTCACATTTGAAATCTTTTATGCTTTGAACATGAACCCCAAGTCTGCTAGACTAAAGATGCTTACATATTATATTGGAAAAAATAGGGATGTTTATTGAGGTCTTAATAAGGTTAGTGAATGTAGAGTTGAAAACGTGTAGACTTTAGATTACATATCTCGTTTTCCAACTTAAAAAGTATGAAGGCTTCCATCACTATTGAATGATACATTAAACACTCTCTAGTTGAAAACCTTAACGTCAGTAAAAAATAAAATAAACAAACAATAGTCATTTTTTCTTGTTTCTTTTAGTCATGTAAGTGCTATTGCTAATATCGTGCCGGTGGTGAGTAATTTAATGACATTGCCTAATTGACCCCTCCATGCAAGATTAAGAGTACAACATTATTCTTAAACTTGAGTGTCTTTGATTAAGTGGATTCATGTTACTCATTTCTTAATTGTGCATGGCTAACAATGTAACATTATTCTTAAACTTGATTCTATTTTTGATTAAGTGGATTCATGTTACTCATTACTTAATTGTTTCTTATTTGGTGCTGCATGGATATTTCATGAATAACTTCATTGTTAACTTTCTAATATAATGTCGATATTGTCTGCATACTGATTTCAAGTATCATCTCTCATCCTTAAAATATTGTTTAGATCGCTTGCTTGATTGCAAATCCAAGCTCTTTCGAAGCTACTAGGGATTGTAATGACATGTGCACAAGGGGGCATGCCTTAAGCCATTGACCATGAAATTCACCTTCTCCCCATCCTAAGAGTCTTCTCAAAGTCTCCTTCACCACCTCATGTAGATAACACAGTTTGCATGTGTTAGAGTCCTTCAAGCTTTTGTTGATTGCTCTCTAGATCATCCTCACCATCTAGCTTATCTCTCTCGTTAAGAGACAACATAATGACAAGAAATTTAGTTAGTGTGGTTGTTTGAACTATGGATGTCCGAGCCCTTGAGATGGTGTTCTGTATGGAGGAAAGCTTTGGGGTGAGGTGGTCCCCCGACTCACTTGCTAACATTCCAACCGGAAACCATGGTTGAGAACTCAAATGCCGAAAAGTAAGAAACACAATTAACCTTATCGTGGAACGACCCTTGATTTCAACTTTGACAAAATTATTGCTACCCTTTGTTGCATTACACCACTCACCACCTAGGGATTGTCGTATGGAGGTATGAAAAGGATATTCCAATGTGTCTTTGGCAAGTCTCAAGTCCTAAACAAATCCGACAACCTCCAAATATTCATGCTCAACTGCGAAACACAAATTTTCCCTACAACTCTCACGGATTATGAGGATGTATAGATTTCCTCCCACCTACACAAGAGAACGTTGAAACTCCTTCATTATGTTAGTCAAAGTCTAGATGCATCTGGCTTGACCACCATCCATCCCATTGGAGCCTCCAATTGCAATTGCTATTTCTATATTCTACAAATTCCTTTAAAATTCACACATAATACACATTTTTGTTAGATTTCAATTATATATATATAGCCTCCTTAAATCACTCCGCTTAGCTTGGAACTTGAAGGAAGCATCAAATCGAAAAAGAAGCACGTGCCTCTAACGTCCCCACTCACGACAAGTCGCATTTTGCATGTATCCGAACATTTTCAACACGACCTTTCCACGCACTGCTTTTTTGTGGACCAAATCATGGATTCCGCAAGTTAAGCTTCCAAACCTCGCTGGCTCCCCACCAACAAATCATACCCCTAATCCTAATCAGCCAAGCCTTATCCACAATAAAACTATAATAATACTTTACATTATCCGCTAATGGCAGGAGGTGGGGCCACCACATGCCAGTTAGGTAGGGACGACGTGGACGTAGCCGCAAACGTGTCAAACTCAGGTCGCGGAGACCCTTCCACAAGTCGTCCCGTGGCTGACTGGCCGACCACGTGCTTATTTAATTATTCATTCACCGACTGGCGGCCGTCAGTTGCCGGTAATTTTTTGACAGAAAGAACAAACTTGCGGCGAACGATAAATGGGCAAAGACACCACTTGTTTTCTTTTTTATATTTGCTTGCTTTGCAGAGGGAAATAGACAGCGTAGCCGAGCAAAGCAAAGCAAAGCAAATTCTTTTCTTTCTCCACCCAATTCTTCTGTCTATTTGCACTAGGTAAGTACGTATGCTCTACTTTCCACTGTTGCTGGAACTTTAGCTTTTAAAAATCAGTGGTACGGTTTCATCTGGGCCACATGACATTGATTCATTAGGATCGTGAATGATTTCACGGTACATAGATTGAAAGTATCTTGTGTAAAAAGCCACGGTCAATCACGATTTGTTCAGCTCTGCTGTGGTGCCAATCTGAGTAGTGAATATTGGATTCAAAGCAGAGCGTTGGAAGTTGAACGATTGTGAGATCGTGGGCTTTCTTATTTGGGCGATTTGTTAAATGGGTTTGTAGGCGACATTCTGTCAATCGTAATTTGAGTGTATTTAGAATTGGAATTGGGGCAAATAGGCAGGTTAACTGCGTTGTGGGTTTTCAAATTTGGTAAATTGTGGTTTTGGGTATAGGCAGGTTGGGGTGTGGGTTTTCAACATTTGGGTAGTTGTGAATTGGGGCCACTAGGCTGGTTGGGGTTGTGGGTGTTCAAAATTTGGTGGACTGTGAATTGGGGCAAATAGATAGGTTGGATTTGCGGGCGTTCAAATTTCCGTGAATTGTGATTTGGGACAAATAGGCAGGTCGGGGTTGTGGGTGTTCCCAATTAGGTGATTTCTGAATTAGGTCTGAAAACTTGATGGTAATAGCGAGCTCCATGGTTCTGTATGCGAGCCCACCGAGTGCCGTATGTTCAACCCCGCACCCCTGCCAGAGTACATCTTCCTTTCTAGGAGACCACGATTTGCATGGTAGACATTGCTCAACTGTCCCGAAGTCCAAAATCGGAGGCCTGTCCTGTCTATTTGGCACCCAATCCATTAAACATACTGCCTGCTTGGCAAATGATGGCCTGGACACATCTTCTTTGTCATCTTCCTTTTCTTCTGGAATGAGCAGGAGAGCTTCCTACAATGACCTCGGGAACCTTCGGCATGGAGAAACCAGGTGCGAGGATTTGGCAAGTTCCTATTCTTCGTCCTATACTTCAGTGGCTTGTTCCCTCAAGGTCAGAGAACAGAGTCCTGTGTCGGTATTTCATGGTCCTCGGTCTTGTGGCACTAATTCTATAAGAAGCCCACCAGGGAGAAGGGATTCACATCAGAAATGGGAAGGCTTTAAGATGGCCCGGGATGGGTGTTTCTTAAACTTTGTTCAAAGTGCGGTGGGATCACCCTGCCTCGATTATGAGCTGAGCACGCATGTAACCGAAAATCCTCAAATGTGCCCAGATGGCAGTCTTGTGGATTCTTCCCTTCAACTCTTGATGAAGAATTCACATTTAATATTGAAGGGACTTTTGTAGAAACAATGCATCGGCAAGATGAACTGCACACGAAGATTGAGAAGGAAAGGCTTTCTGATGCTACAGAAATTTGTCCTCTTGATCCCAATGTCAACGAAATTCTCAAAAGTGCACAGAGCAGGCATGAGATTTTCAAAGATAAGCTTGTCATTACAGCCTTTTATGAGGCAGAGAAAGCACACAGGGGTCAGGTATGCCTGGTATATTTTGTTGCCGATGAATTTGTATAGATTACCAATTGAAATTTCAGTAGTAAAGCATCAGACTAGTCTTTTGATGCATTTCTCAAATAATGTATCCAACTACCTGTATATTAGTTAGTTATGCATCAGTGGTCGTAATCTGTGATAAATGTTATTGTTCAGGAATAAAAAGAAAAAATATGAACAAAAATGATGGCTATTTTTCATGTTATGAATTATTGATTCTTTCCTATTTAATGATTTTCTTTGTTGCCTATAGGTGCGGGCAAGTGGTGATCTATATTTTGTACATTGTGTTGAGACTGCAATTTTACTCGCATCAATTGGATCCAGCGAGATTGTTGTGGCAGCAGGATTGCTCCATGATACACTTGATGATACAATGATGGATTCTGAGCAATTATTCTCTATATTTGGAAAAGGTGTTGCCGAATTGGTTGAAGGGGTATGTAACATTTCCTGCTTTGGTTTTAGTTAAACGTAGATTCAATTTGGTCCTAATGCAATATAAAATCATGGGGAAATAGGATCTGGAAATGATTTGTGAAAAATTAAAAATCTTTAGGTGGAACTGTACTTTAGATTGGTGTTTTGAATGAGGCTGCCTGGTTCGTCCCTTTATAGTGGGCTGTCATTCCCTTCACATTTAAGTTACCCTTTCTATTTGGTTCTCTTTAATTTATTCTCTTGTAATTCTTGTGTTTTGGCCATTTCTGGACTTTGTGTATTTTGAGTGCCCTTTGTTTTTATTCCATTGAATTATACCGTTGCCAAATTTAACATGCCTTCATATCGTTATAATGTTTTCTCATTGCTATTTTTTCCTTGTCTTGGAATTTTGTATGTTTCAAAATACCCAACATGGCGAAAGTGAATTCGTAAAATTGTTAACATGAAAAATATCATTTAATAATTTTAAACATCTTTCGATGAAAACTTATTTGATATCAAAAGGTGTAATTTATTGAAAGGAATATTTATTGAACTGAGCGTCCAAGTGACCTTTGGAATACCACTTAGTGACGGACACATAGAAGAGGGACTAGGATGGGGTTCTGTTTAGATCACAGCAAAGGCAAAGTTATATGTAGTTTTTAGGTCACCACCAAGTTACCCAGTGACACCAATTTGCTGTATGAGACCCTCTTTGTTGGCTTCCACTAGGGGATTCTATTCCACTAACCTTATATTTTGTTCAAACTTTGTACAGGTTTTGAGCTCATGACTCAGCCCAGTAGTATACGCACACTTACCAATCCACTTGCAGTCAGTGTGCTCGCAATCTACCAACACCTGGAGTGCATGTGGAGCAGAGGGCTCATCAGCAAGAGCAAATAGAGAAGTAAAGCCTGCTTCCTGGAGTGCCTTACCTGGCTATCTCAAAAGATGGCTAGGTGGATTTGTGGTCGGTTCATGGTTTAGGTGTTAAACATTGAGTGGAGTTGAAAACATCAATGTCCTAGAATTTAGAACACTGATAATAAATATTGATAAGGTTTATTGCTATTTCCTAAATATTGTTTTTTTTTCCTAATGTCCAGACTCCTCTCAATGGACAGGATTCTTTTTCCAATATCATAGATTTACAAGGCTTACTTCATGGTCCCATGGAAGGAGGCATTCTTATGTTTTTGTGCAGGTTCTGCTCAAATATTTTAGGAGTTTTTTTGCGTTTCAGTGTTCCCATGATTCTTTAAATTTTGTGCAATATATGTTGTGAGAAAAACTAGCAGTATTTTATAGAAACAAATTGTTTAAAAAAATAATTTAATAAATAAAAAATGTTGGATTGGATACAAGCTTATACTTTGCAACAAAAAAATAGGAGACACCACAGTAAATCTTCAGCTCCCTGTTGCTTCCTATCTCTGAAAAGCTTCTTCCTAAAGTTAAACAATAGCTGCTCCTCATGTTAAGGTATAGCTATTTTTAAGCAGTTTTAAAGTTCAGATGATGCACGGCACCACTGCCAACAAAGTAATGGGGGCTGTAGCCCCTGCATGTGACCCTGCCCTTGGAAGTTTGGGTTTCAACCTAGCCAGCACATCGTGTTTGTCCAATGAGATCCCATTTCAGGCATACTTCTATGCCATCCTCTTGGTTTGACCTCATAACAGTGCAGGACCAAACCTTTATGTCACTCTGTGTACAGCTTAATGGTGGATACAACAATTTTCTCAATTTGACGATGATGGGAACCTCCAAACATAACATCTTCATTTATATCATATCCAGAAATGATAGCGTTAGGGTGCAAGTTATATGTGGTTGTTTTAATGGATTGCAGTCATGTGCACATCACCCTGCAATATAGTTAACCAGTTAGCACACTAGAAGACTCATATCATCGATATGAAGATCTAGAGGAATAACAGGTCAATCTCTTGACACTTATATCATCATGTATGCCTTTGTAACATGGAAGCATTATCTACATTCAAGGTTTTTAAATCATGGAAAGTGGCGTACATACCCTTAACATTCTCTGACAGAAATAAAGAAAAATTAGAGAAATCTTTGCAAAAGTATTGACAGAAAAGCCCAGACAACATTCCCGACAAGCTTATATGAAAGGATTATGGACAAAATTTGTAATTAATCTGAGGGAGTGCCCATTAATCCAACCATCTTAGTGATCTTTGGAATGTTAAATGGTGGAAAGAGAGATAAGTGATGAACGTTTTCGGATTTTGTCTAGAGTGTTGATGGGCAAGGAGTTTCAGTGAGTCTGATGCGGAGCTGTGTTCCAAGAAATGTGTACGTGGATAATGAACACCTCAAGAAAACTAGGTCAAAAGACATGCACTTTCGGTCACACTCTTACAAGCACACTCTTATGAGAAGAGGGCGAAAAAGGAAGTGTTCAATAGCGTGGGTCGACAAGAAATGAGATAACCCGATTGCCGCATGGACACACAACTCAAAATGGGAAAAGGGCATGCAGAAGGAAAAGATGGAAAATTGCTTTAAGGGAAGTGGGATGACTGTTACAAGGACACTCTTATGAGAAGAAGGCAAAAAGGAAGTGTTCAATAGAGTGGGTCGACAAGAAATGGGATAACCCGATTGCCACATGGACATAACTCAAAATGTGAAAAGGGCATGAAGAAGGAAAAGATGGAAAATCGCTTTAAGGGAATATGCACAAAAATGCTAGGTCAACAATGCAAAATGGTTACTATAATTAGTATTATGATCCGAAGCATTCTGCACAAAATCTGGAAATTATCCTTAGCTCTAGGCCTATGTTATCTCCAACTGAGCAGACAAGCAGGAGGATATCCAAGGGAAGGAAGTTGCTTAAATTTTTGTCCCTATTGTGGCAAAGAGGTTGTGGGGCAGGAGTTACCAAGTTAGATGTTGGTACAGAGATACAGGAGATGTGTATGCTACAGTAGATGGTACCCAGGGAGTAATCCTATGGCTTGAGGACAGTAGAATGGTTATAGATGGATAACTAAGACTGCTTAGCTTTTAGAATAGGATGGGTGCTCTAAAACAAGACAGGACTATCTCTAACTCTTCTCCTTAATGAAATCACAAATTGTAGGTTGCAAGTCACACTATAGAAGTGAAAATTGTGAATTGATATGAGGGAGGGGATATCTATAAACCAAAGATCTTGCATGAAAATCCTGTCAACTTTATCGTCAAGAGTGCCTAAGAGTGTGAAACAAAACTGTGGGTTATATCATTACAAAGTTTTTGCTCATTAATTTGAAGTATAACTACTATATGTTATATTATACTCTAAGTCACAAGATTCGCCGAATTTCAATGTGAAAATTCGAAATTCGGCTAATTCCATTCAAACAACCAAAATTCGTTCAAAATCGTCGATAAATTCGTGCAGTTTTATTATCCCTTATTTTTATCTAGAAAACGTTAAAAAATCACTAAGGCAAAGGTAGAAATGAAGTAATCCGCGTTTTTTCTACTTGTGGAATGTGCTGAAGGTTATGTGCCCTAGCCACTCCTGCGTTTCAAACTGTGAACTAAATGAGCCTTCAAAGTCAACCAAAGCTGGCGGGGAAGACCACGATGACGTGAGCAGTCTGAGCAGGAAACACAACTTCACAAAGACGACGTGATCACATAAACACATGTTTTTCATTTGATTTCAATACATCTTCCGCGGCCATGCTTGTCTCATCCTTCTTCGACAGCGTACATTAGCACACACTATAATAGATTTTAGCTTTCTTTACGATTTTGGGTTTTACGTTTTCTTAATAAAGAATTATGTTTTTAGTTTTAGGTTTTTTAATTTGTTATGATGCATATACGATTTAAAATAACATGTACGATTTAGAATTAAGTTTTTATTATTACTTTAGTTTAGTATTAACTTTTAAGTATTATTTTTAGATTTTAAATTTTTAAATGAATAGTTTAGTTAATTAATATTTTAGATATTAAAATTAGATATATTTTTTTAGTATTTTAATTAGATTTAGTTTTCATTTTAAATTAAAATTATTAATTACTAAAATTTTTTTTTTAATAAAATATTATTTTCGAATTTAATGACGATTTTTTTTAGGTGATTTTAATCCTTTAGCAAATTTCTTTCGAAATTTATCATAGTCGAACATGAACTCGAACACAAACCTTGTGACTTAGGAGATTTTTCTGTCCCAATATAACCATTAAGGGTATCAAAACTTAAATAAAAAGTAATGGTCATACTAAATATATAGCTTGATGACTTGGAACTTGTTTAAGTTTGAGTCTTGACTTTTAATTGTAACTTTTTGACGATTTCATATGTTCCTCATAGTTTAACTTTGATAAGCATGGTTTATAAATGTAACAGAGACATCTTTTTATATAGATTTCAAGTTTATATAATAATGTTTTAGCTATTTTGAAAAAATTGTGCATTTATATCTTATTTTTTTAAAAATGAAAATTATAACAGCCGAATTTAATCACGAATTTTTTTGCCGAATTTTATCATTGCCGAACTTAATCCGAATTTAATCCTCGCCGAACACGAACACGAACACGACGAACACGGTGACTTAGATTATACTTATTAATCTATAAAAGTATATATGAAAGAACCCTCTCTGGATATCTTGAATAGGTTTCAAGATTTATTGAGCTCTAACATAGAAATTGCATTCTCCCACTTTTGGATTGTTTCTGCACTTGTGAGAGCTTTCGTTTCCAGCACTTACTCAATTTCCAGCCGGTGGCTCACCATTGTTGAGGTCAATTTGATGGATAAATGTCCCTGTTGCTTTACCCTAGGAAGGAGGCATTGTTTTCAAAGTCTGAGGAGGGGCATGCTGTGTGACCCAAAAATGTGATATTTTGGCCCTAGTATACCAATTGGGACCTGAGAGAACGGCAAGAAAGGTGATGGGAAAGAAGAGAGATGACAAGAAGCAAAGGGAGACAAGTCTAGGCAGAAGGCTTTGCAGACTGAAGGAGAGAGTGTTATGGATTCTTAATAATTTTTACTTAGGGAAATTTAGACCCTAACAAATTCCATTCTTAGATTTTAAATTGTTGCATTCTCTGACCAGTTGGCATGGGTTATTAAATTGAGAGGACAGTCCCATGTCACAACTGGGCTTTTGATAGATTTCTTTTTTTTCTTTTTCAGTTTTTAAGTTTTCTTATTTACGAAGATATTCTGATAGACTTTTCTAATCCATGTTGAGTCCTCTCTCTCTCTCTCTCTTACTAATTTGAGAGGATGTGGAATGTAAACGCCTCGAGCCCACCTACTTTTAGTGATAATTTCAAAATATTGATTTTGTCCTTGTTCCAATTTATACTGTTTAAGGTCTCAGTCAGACATGGTACTACCTCTCATAGAATATGCTTTCTCTCTCTCTCTCACACACACAAATTTGAGATAAAGTGGAATGTAAAGACCTCGAATTCCCGTTCTTTTTGTGATATATTCAAAATATTAAGTTCTTTTTCCAATCTGATCCATGTTGAGTCTTCTCTCTCTCTCTCTCTCTTACTAATTTGAGAGGATGTGGAATGTAAACGCCTCGAGCCCACCTACTTTTAGTGATAATTTCAAAATATTGATTTTGTCCTTGTTCCAATTTATACTGTTTAAGGTCTCAGTCAGACATGGTACTACCTCTCATAGAATATGCTTTTCTCTCTCTCTCTCACACACACAAATTTGAGATAAAGTGGAATGTAAAGACCTCGAATCCCGTTCTTTTTGTGATATATTCAAAATATTAAGTTCTTTTTCCAATTTATACTTTTTTAAGGTCTCAGTCAGACATAATTCTGCCACTCATAGAATTCTCAGTGTGTTTGTGGTGATTCTCCTTTGCTTGTTGATTCCAGTTCATATTGAAATTTCAGATCTTCAAAGGCCTTTGAATTATCTCCTGTTATGAATTTACCTGGTTTTGCCACAACCAGACTTGCAAGATCTAAGAAGTGCCTTATGTTTTAGTTGGGTTCAAATTCTACACATATAAATCAGGGCTTGGAGTCTAATTTGTCTTCTATTTATGGTTATGTGCAGGTGTCAAAACTGAGTCAGTTCAGTAAGCTTGCACGTGACAACAACACCGCTAGTAAGAACGATGAAGCAGAACGCCTCCACACCATGTTTTTGGCAATGATGGATGTAAGAGTGGTCTTAATTAAACTTGCAGATAGATTGCATAACATGGTGACCCTGGGAGCTTTACCATTCGCAAAGCAACAGCGAATAGCAAAAGAAACGCTAATGATTTTTGCTCCTCTAGCTAACCGGATTGGGGTTTCAAGCTGGAAAACGCAACTTGAAAATCTATGTTTCAAGCACCTTTACACTCGAGATTATTATGAGCTTTCTTCTAAACTCGCTGAGGGGTTCAGGAAGCAACCATCATGGCTGCAATTGAAAAGTTAGATCAAGCTCTTAGGAAAGAAAACATCCCTTATTATGTTTTAAGTGGCAGATCCAAGAGCTTGTACAGTACTTACTTGAAGATGTTGAAGTGCGTTCCTTCTTAAATATCATATAGCTTTCAAAGACATTTCAAGTAGCTTCTTGTTTGGTCTCTATTTCCAACTTAAGCTACCTTATAGCTAGTATTAACTTTGAATTTTCTTCTTTGATTGCCCAGGAAGAAGCTGAGCATTGATGAAATTCATGATCTTCAGGGTATACGGTTGATTGTCCTGAATGAAAAGGATTGCAGTGATGCTTTGCGTATTGTTCATGACTTGTGGAATATTGTTCCCGGGGGACTAAAAGATTACATAAAACATCCAAAGTCCAACGGGTATGCCTGCTTAGCGTTTAAAGTTAAACTTGTCATTTGCTTTTTAATCTTTTGTAGGCTCAAATCCATTGAGCAACCCCTTGAGAGCAATTTCAAAGTTCATTAAATACTCCAGGTATCAATCCTTGCACACGGTTGTATGTGGTGATGATATGCTTCCATTAGAAGTACAAATTCGAACAAAAGAAATGCACCAGCAAGCAGAGTTTGGCCTTGCTGCACATTGGAGATACAAAGAGGACGAATCTAAACATTCTTCCTTCATCCTTCAGAAGGTGGAATGGGTACGTTGGGTGCTAACATGGCACAGTGAGACTATGGACATGAAGTTGCGACTTGCTCGACAGGATACAGACTTTAGACCTCCTTGTCCATTTCCTTCTCACAGAGATGACTGCCCACATTTGGATAAACTTTCTAGACCACCATCCAGTATGGATGATCCAATTTTGTGATAATGATGGAAGATGACAAAGTAAGTTGACACATATTGGGTTTTTTTCAATCATATCATATTTGAGCTTGTTTGGTACCATGTTCTTGCAGTATTTGAGAGAGATGTTTTTATCAGTAAAGTAGTGAAATTTCATGCTGCCTTTTTCTACAAATCTGTTGTATATAACTTCTGCTCATAAGAATTATTGGATGCTATTTTACAGATGACAGTACAAGATTTACCTCCCAATTCAACAGTGAAGGACTTGCTTGAGAAAATGGGCAATGATAACTTAGCTTTTACGTCATATGGTACCCCGTCAAAGAAGAACTAAGGCCAAGACTGAATCATGAAACTGTCAGTGATATTAGTCAGAAGTTGAAAACGGGAGACTTGGTGGAATTGACCCCATCATTGCCAGCTAAATCGTTAACTGAGCGTAGGGAAGAAATGAAGAGATTGTTTAGTAAAGCATATGGCTGCGAGGATGAATCAAGTGAAATTCTAGGAAGAAGATCCCAAATTAAAGCTGTTCCATCATATGTATAGCCTTTCCCATATTATTTGTTTTTGAACATGGAAATCGGCTTTGAAAAGGTTTGATTCAGAAAACCTGACTTGTATATTGTACAGATTACTTTTGTTGACATTGTGTTTGGGAATGCCTTCTGCAGATCATCATTTATTTTCATGAAATCAGGAAAATACATACAAATCGATCCATTTGCAATATTTGTTTTTCCTTCTGTACAAAACTTGATTGTCTTTTGGTAGTTGTAAAAAGATAAGGTCAAACTCAAGCTGTAATGTCAGCTTTGAAATATGTAAATCATACTGTTAGTGACAATGCACTCAGTCTGCTTGATTGACCTGAATTGTTTATAGATTTGTTGCTAAGGTTTGCTGTCATTTTACTTGGTTCGCTAGTTCTTGCCTGGAAGACCAGAGATGTGAAAGATGTTAAATTAGTACACCTGTTATAAAGGTTGAATCCTCTCTACATGGTTCATTGACAGATGCTGTTTGGTCAGACGTATCTATGATTTCTTTGAAAAACTTATCCTATGATGGTCAAGTATGCCAGATAAGTTATTTCTTTATGGAATCAACGATTACATTATATCTTGGTTGTTTTTCATGGCAATTTATTATTTTCTGAGGTGGCTCTTGAAGATTGATTGTTCATGTATGGAGGAATGCTGTATTTAATTGAATTGATGTTGGTCTCTAGGTTTATCGTAGGTTTCTGTTCTTTCTTATTAATTCCAATAGCTTATATTTGGTGTAGAGCTCAATCTTTTAGTTGTTTCCAACCGACTTGGCTCAAATTTTTAGTTGGTTTCAAGTGATTTGGCGCAAATTTTAAGTTGGTTTCAACCGATTACCGCAAAGTCAGGTTCCTGTTCTTTCTTACCAAATTCCAATATAGCTTATATTGGTGAAGAGCTCAAAATTTTGGTTGTCTTCAACCAATTACCATAAGGGCAGGTTCATGATCTTTCTTATTAATTCCAATATCTGCGAAGAGCAGAATTGTTAGCTGTCGTCAACCCATTACCACAAAATGTTCAGATTCAGTCCAGTTTCCTGATGCTGGGGATTATTTTGCAATATTTGTATCTGGTAGAATAATGCCATGATGCGGTCTTCTCTAGAATTTATTTCTAATTAAAAGGAGGTAATGCATTTGTGTTGTTTAGGGTTTGAGCGTTTGTTTACTTGGTTAGGGTATGAGAGTTTGTTTACCTTGTGACAGCAAATATATGTTGGACATACTTTAATGTAGCACTGCTCTTGCTTGCTTTGGGAAATTGTAATATTATGTATATGCATTTTGCACTTACACGCTGATGTCTCTTCATTTTAGAGGGTTTTGATTACATGTTCGGTACCATGCAATATCTTCTCATGTGGAGTATATACCATGCCATGCATAATTTCATCTCAGAAGTATGTTTTTAAAAATGTCTCCCCTCTAAAACAGCCCCACCACCAACACAAAAATGTTTGCTATGTTTTTCTTACCATGTCATGCATAATTTCATCTCAGAAGTATGTTATTTTAGTTTCTCCTTAAAACAGCCCCACCAGAACACACTGTTTTTCTTGTCACTTTTTTATTTAGACAGAGGCTGCCAAATTTCTGAGCTGTATGTGCTTGTAAATTTTAATTTTTATATTAGACCAAAAGGACTTGCGAGCGATTGCAAGAAAGGGAAATCAAGAGTGTTATTCGGAACAAAACAGCTTTACTGGTAAAGATTAATGATTGACTACATGATTTTAATCTTGAGTTGACTGAAACTCCTTTACAAAATGAAGGTTGAAAAGGGTCAAGACATGATGTACCTTGTTGCATATTGAATGGGTTGTGGGAAAGCAGAATAACTGGGCAAGGAACTGCATGTAATGTAACCTTGAGATTGAGGAGAATCTGGGCCTTTGAGTGACTAGTTGTATGGTGGCGGTACTCCACGTTATGTGTCGTATTCGCCGTCAGTTTCAGGACAATCCTAATCACACGTAGTCATAATGCAAAGTCCCAACTCCTCTTTGTTTATGCCGCACATATTAGACAGTGTTAGTGATGTTCTTAAACAACATTTCCAGAAATTGACAAAATGGAGAATCTAAACAATTGCGAAGTGTGTGGTTGCCATTCGTGTAACTGATGAACCATGTTTTTGGCCGCCACACTTGTATATTAGTGGATTCCATTCTTTGAATAAACAGACTAAAACAAGTTCAGTAACGGTTAGTCATTTTGTGGCATATCTGACCTCTTTTCTTAATAATTAAAATGAGGGATTCTATTGGGCCCTTCACTTGTGTAGTTTTAACTGTAGAGAGAAGAATACATAGGAGAGATGATGCTGAAGAAACAAGGTATTGATAAGGGCTCAATAGGGACGGGTAGGAACGATGAGGACATAGCAAATGGAAGAAGTTTATCATTACCAAATAGCCAAAACAAACTTTGCCTCGAGCAAGAAATCCGGATCCAAAATGGAAATTAATAAAACTATTTCTGCCACTTGATTGTTGCCACTCACGATAAAGAATTGAGAGAGAAGACCACTAGTTATTACATAGTAGGGTTTCCAGTTGAGTAACATGGCAAGCTGCCGTGCTGATTTTTGATATGCTGAGGCTTTGGACTTTTCTGGTTATGCTAGAGGGTGGAGAAGTTAACGAGTGAAATTGGGGCTTGATAATTTTTTCATGGGACAGTTTATCCTTGCATGGAACTCTGACCAGTTCCCCATTCCGTGCTAGACAAAAATCACATCTATTGCAAAGGTAGCCCTCATGTTCACATCCATCGGTGCTACCATGGAGCTAGTTGGGCCGTTGATAGCGTCCATTGGTGAGACCATACCATAGCTTGGAATGTTCCACTCAACAGATCAACCACCTGAATTGTACACACATTTTCCTTTGGGAGGAGTTACATAAAATGTTGCACCTTTGTCTTGTCCAACCTTGGTGGGCTATTGTCTCTCAATTTGGTGAGAGGTCTTCCTTCTTGGTCTTCCTCTCCTCTTAGCAAGTCAAGGAGTCCCTTTGCGTTTGCTTAGTAGTTTCTTACTAATATGCAATGGTTATCAAAATTTGTAACTTTGATCCAACCCTTAATTGGTCTCGATGCCTCCCCACGAGAAAATGTGTCCTTATTTTCGTTGGATAGGGCTAATGTCCGTGAAAAGACTAACCTAGACCTCCTTGAGCTCCCCATTTGTGAAAGCGCCCGAGCTTGACACTATGGAGGTTGCCACAAGCATCCTTTGCTAAAATGCGATGAGCTAAATCTTCGACAAAGCCATCTAGGACGAAACAAATGTGAAGGTGAGTTGAGGAGATACAATCATCAATTGTGCATGACTCATGGGAACAATCAATGTCTACTGTGATTGAAGTAAAAGGGGATGAGTGTATCACACGACAAAGTTGTGAGAGTGAATAATAAATGAAGGGCGGAGAGACGAAGTTGCTAGGGGCCCCTATAAATAGCCTTATGCACATGGTGACCAAAAATTGCTACATGCGAGGGAGAGCCATTTCTCATTATTACATGCAAGGTGAAAATGAATCATACAATGGTTGCAATATCGTTTTTATTTATTTTTTTTTTTTTTCACATTGTGGAATATACATCATCGAGGAGGCGAGATACATTCAGAGAATACCAAGAAGAATGACATTCAAAATACTTTATGTAAATTTAGTTGGGTACAAAAAGAGAGTCTTATTGGAGTATAGCTTCTAATACTTGCCAATTAAAAAAGAAATTATTTGGCTTTCAAAGTTACTCCCGATCAACCCTAACATTGACAAGAAAGTCGGTTATTGCATTTGCCTCTTGATGGTAAAGAGGAAGAGAGTCTAGTGAACTATTGTTGTTTGTTGGAGAAGGGGAAGAGGAGGTAGTTAAGTTTTATGCAGAGTCTTACCTTTTAAGATTGCATTTTATGATTAGCTCGAAGTCCCCCTCAACTTTCAAACATTCCACACCTTGTGCTTGTGCAAGCACATGGGAGACCATCATGTAGAAGAAACATGCAGAGCCCAGGGTTTAAGGAAAGAGAGTAACTGCACAGTTTAGGAGACCATCATGGTAGAAATGTGTCCAGAGCCCATACGAAGGAACATGTTCCCCAACGGAATGCTTGGAAATGATCTGAGGCTGTGCACATAGGAGAGGCATTGACACATACACAGGATGCCTATATATATACAAGCACCCAGAGATCCGAGGCTATAGAAGATGGAGGAGATGAAGAGCTCCCAAGAGAAGGAGACGGAGAGAGGATCAAAGGAAAGAGAGAGACATATAGTTTGAGAAGAGAGAGAGCAGAGTTCTGCAGATATATTCAAGGACTCTATGGGATTGGGTAGAGGTTATATGATGGATTAATGCATTAAGGGGCTGGGATATAAATTTTCTTTGTATGGATGAAGGACATGATCCCTGTTGTGATGTATGACTTTGGTCTGATCAAGTTGTGGTAGTCTAAGTGGATCCATTGATTGTAATGAGTATGAATGTAATGAGGATACAAACATAAATGAGCATGAGTATAGTTGATTCGATCCATATCTATATTGTTTCATTTTGTTCATGGAAGTTATGTAATAGATGTAAGCTCTTATGTATTTTCCTTTTTTGTAGTTATTTGTTGTCTACAAGTACTTTCTATTTGGAATGAACACATTTGTTCTAGAGACCGCTCTGAGTCCTATGATGAATGTATGTCTCATTTGCCACCATTATTCATTAAGTTCTGATCTAGATGATGGTTTCCCACTTAACTCACATAAAAGAGAGACTCGGTGCCCATGCGTGCCTCGGGTGAGCACCCAGTTCCCACTGGGTGATAGGTAGTGTGCATGGGATTCCCTTGTTTTTAGTGGGTGTAAAAATGACTACATCTTGGTTCCATTTTTGGGACCTCTTTTGAAGTTGTAGTGGGAAATGGCATGCATCTTGATCTGTGTAATGAGTAATGATAGAGTGTTTAACTTTGGAAAGTGTTGAATCATGGTTCAAGAGCATGAGAGGATGAATTTTCTTAGAGATTCAACACTGGGTCTGAGTTTGATGCACGTAGATGGGTAGAAGAGAACCTCTACCATGAGTTATATGAAACATTTTTTGTTGCTTCCCAGTAGAACTATATGAATGGCTCTCAACATATGTGTCTAGATCAAGATGGTATTATAGATCACACATGTGGACCCAAGAAGAATACCAGAGACTGCAAGATGTAGATCTGACGTGGACTCGTGTTGTGGATCATTGGTGGAAAGGTGTGTTGGCTAGCTACACTCTGGAGTATGCTATTTCTACATACTCTTGTCCGGAAGTTGTTGAGTTTGAGTTTTTATGGGAGCCCAGAGGATCATTTCTACGTGTTATCCCTTGGCAATGAAGATTTTGATTGTTACCTTGGGTTTAGAGGCATTTCCAATGGCCGGCTAAACCATTCCGAGCGCTAGGTGAGGAAGCTAGGGTGGGGGAAGATGGCAGATTTTGTGGTGGAAAAGGAAAGGGAGGAGAGATGACTTAGGTATAGTGAAGCATGAAAGGGAGATTGCTAGATGACATGAGGTTGCAGGTGTGATGGATATATGGAGGTAGATGTTGCAGGAAGGATTTGAGGTTCACGCAGAGGACGTGGAACCTGAGTAGTCTATGTGCTACCCCATCTTGGAAAGCACGTAAGAGAGACCCCTTCGGCTTTTGATGAGAGTTCATCACATGAGAGAGAGAAGAGCCATTGGTGCGTATCTGAACCCACCTAGTGACCAAACCTTGGTGCTTGGCTTTCCAGATCAAGGGGAGAATATTGTTGGCCAAGTTGGTATCGGTGGGAGTGACCGATCTGCACCTAAGAGATATAATTTCTCATTTGGAACTTCTATGGCTACGCATATTCTAGTTTTTGGAGGGATTTTTGGACAAGGAGAAAGCACACCAAGCCTTTGGTCTCACATCTGGGAGTGGTGGGGTACACTATTGGTAGTGGGGCATCATCATACCATCGTCGGCGTGTAGTTTAGTGGGACTGTGGGGACCCTTGGCATGACTAATACACGGTGACTAACCGGTGGACCAGGATCTAGAGGATGGACCGGTGGATCAGTGGATCGGTGACCTGGGAGGGACTAGTGGATCTGGTGGATCTGGTGGATCGGGAGAACAGACTCGGTGGCCTGGTGGATCCTGGTGGCGGAGGAAACATGGAGGAAACCAAGGATCTGGCTCAGGAGGACAAGGACCCCAACAACCCCCTCAAGTCTTCTTTGAGATGTCATTACATTTTCTAGATTATAGAGGTATTGAAGATGCTACAGAGCATGTTCACAAGTGTGAGTTGCTATGGCGCGTGAAAGGGATCACTAGCCCAGAGTGGAAGGCAAGTCAGTTTGCAATGATGTTGCAAGGGCATGCACATAGCTGGTATAGGAAATATGACCCTCATCAAATGGTGGTGGATTATACTACTTTAAAGAATGCCTTCCTAGTAGAATTCCACATTCCTGAGTTTGAACAAAAGAGCATCAAGCGCCAAGGAGATTCAACAAGGAATGGGGAGAGTGTGTGAGAGTATGACGTGGTTTAAGACTCTCCTATCAAAATTTGTCATATGACATTCACCCTTCACAACATGCTCAATGGTTTGTTGGAGGGTTGATAACACCTTTAGAAGAGCTTTATCTCATAAAACTTTCATGACCCACGCGTGAAGCGTTGGAGGCCGCTCTGCACGCCGAGGCTATTGGAAGTGTTGATACTGGTGTTAGCCCATTTTTGGAGGCTCAAATCACTAGGCTATGGCTAAGCAGTTGGAGAAGTTGTCTGCAAACTCAGCACATGAGACTCGCAAGTGGGTTATGGTGTATAGATTGTGAAGTAGAGGGGCATGTCAAGGATAATTTCCCCAGAGGACAATGGTACATGCCATAGCAGTAGATTGTGAGATTTTTCATGGGGACCATGATGAGTAGATGTCCCCTGTTGTAGCAGCATGTGATGTGGAAGAATGTGTCCTGCTACTATAAAATCTACACCTCTACAACCCATGATACTAAGGATAGAATCATTGACCAGATCCATGAAGCCATTGATCATGGGGTGTGCCTGCACTCCAGCATTGCTAGTAGTTCTAAAGGTGATGATCGACAGTTATGAGGAGGAGTGCAGATGAAGGGTGTGTGGAAGAGGATTTCATGGAGGATTCCATGGTCATGGTAACCATGGAGGAGGAAGAAGTGAGTTCCCACATGGAACTTGTTTTAATTGTGGGTCTACAGACCACTACAAGTGTGAGTGCCCAGATTTTTGCAGTGCTCATGGTGTGGAAAGAAGCACAAGTATGAGGAGTGCCCTGAGTTGTTTGAGCATATGAGTCAGCAACACTAGAAAGACAAGGGTGCACTGTAATGGTAAGCATTAAGAAGGTAGACACCCAATGGATGCCATGAGTAGCATGTGATGTAGGCTTGGAACCTATTTTGGTAACCACAAGAGCAGAGGCCGTGCGCAAAGGAAATGCCAAGGTAGAAGAACCTAGTTTCAAGGGAAGAAGTGGTACATGGAAGGTACCAGACCCCATGCATCAAAAAGAGGTATATCAAGATACCATGGATGTGATTCAGAGTTTACAAGGAGAAATCCAAAGTGTCTAAAGGAGCAATCCAGAGAGAAGAGAAAAAGAAGGAGGGTCGAGGCACCAAAAGATGACCTGGATGAGGTCAAGGAGGTATGTAAGATGCTAAGGCAAGAGAATATTATTCCCTTGCTAGGAGCATGGTTGAGAGAGAAGGTACCACGCATGGGAGAAGAGCGCGAGAGGCAAGTCTTGCATGCAAACCTTCCCCCTCACAACCTCGACTATGATAGGAGATCATGTTAAATGTGGTCATGGATGGATGGCTCCTTAGCAATATCCTCATCGACAAAGTGTGGAGGTCAATGTTCTCACTTTGGATGCTTGGCATCAGATGGGAAGGCCTGCATTACAACCATCTTCAAATGTGTTATATAAAACAAAACAAAGGCAATGCCCATAGGTGTCTTAAAGGATGTAACTATCACCATTCAGGGAGCCAAGTTTACTGGGGACTTCAAAGTCTTAGTGCTCACTGAGTAGAGACAATTTCCCAACACTACTTGGGTGCCCATGGTGTTATAAGAACAATGCAGATCTTTGGTTCAACAAGGGGTACATCAGCTTTGAAAATGAGGAGGAACGTGTCATCATACCCCTATGATGATGGGAAGTCAACACCCTATACTGAACCTTTGGGAGAAGAGGTCCTGGATAGGATATATGTGTGCTCAATCAGGATCCAGAGATAATCCATCCTACCAATGGAGTTATCTAGTTTGAGGATGCTCAGTCGGTGAGTGACACCACCAGTATAGCATGTGATAATTGGGTGCATGGAACCTATGAGTTAATAGATGGACACTTGAGAGGATCTGGTGACAAAGGTGACAAAGGCGCACATCTGGTGCCTAGGAGGAAAGGAGCTACCTAAGTACTCAGGAGGAGCCTTCCCGAGATATTTTTGTAGAAGATGGAAGCTCAATGGAAGGAGGAAAAGGAACAAAGAGGGATGCTAAGTTACGTCCTACTAGGAACTATTGCACGTGTGGTGGTGGGAAACACATCGGAAACCTTCTGGAGTGGTGCGAGGTGAGAATTTCCCTCTCTATCTGGTTCTCTAGAAGCAAATGCACCCACCACCATCAAAGACTACCATGGTAGTGAGCCCACCTCTTTCCACATCCAAGCCTGTGAGAGAGTATGGAGAGAAGGCATGGAAGCTTTTGCCACCATCCCTCTGGATCCACAAATTGTATTCTACACTGCAGGGTTACACATGTGCATGGTACATCCACTCTGAGACACGCCGCCAAACAAGGAATTGGCAAGAACTAGTGGCTGATCTCATCCAAACATTTGAGTATCAAAGCACCAAACCATCGGTGGATAAGGCATTACAGGAGGTCAAGCACCTTACGATGGGGGATAGTGCCAAGATAGAAGATAGGCTTGTAGAATTACTAGGAGAGCCATGTTTGGGTGGAAATTTGGTGAAGATGAATCTGATGAGGTACAAGTTGGAGCGCGTGTGTGTAGAGAAAGAAAAAGGCAAGATGGTCTATGTCATAGATGGTGAAGAGATGGAAAATTTGGAGGTTAACCATTCTCTAGGCTCATGTGAAGTGATGGATAGTGCTGATGAGACACATGCACCTATCATGAGCCTTTAAAGACAAAGAAGGTTAATATTGGGTCGAGAGGGAACCCAAGGAAGCTATCATTGGAGATTATTGGTCAGAGAAGGAAGTCTCTAAGATCATTGATCTTTTACGTGAGTTTGAGGATTTATTCCCACGTGGGTATCATGAGCTCAAAGGTGTTCACCACTCCTTGGGGGAAATGAGAATTAAGTTGAAGGAAGGTGTGCCTGGTCAGAAGAGACCATACCGAATGAATCCTAATCTACGCGTAAAGGTCAAGGAGGAAATAGACAAGATGATAGAGTCAGGAATCATAGAAGTTGTGGAGGAGTCAGAATGGATAAGTCGATGGTGATTAGTATCAAAAAGGATGGGAGGATAAGGATATGTGTTGATTATAGGGATTTGAATGTAGTATGTATCATTGATCCTTTTCCAACCCCATTTACTAAAGAGATCCTAGAAGGAGTGGCAGGGCGTGAAGTCTACTCTTTCACGGATGGGTTCTCAGGCTATCACCAGGTGAGGATTGCAAAGGAAGACCAGAGAAAGACAATTTTTCACCACCGAGTGGGGAAGTTTTTCCTATATGGTCATGCCTTTTGGATTGAAGAATGCACCCATTGTGTTCTCACGCATTATAGTACAGGCTTTCCAAGACTTCATCCACAAGTTTCTCCAAGTATACCTTGATGATTGGACATGTATGGGCTGGTCAAGGACCATTGTGACAACCTATGGTTGATGTTTGAAAGGTGTCAGTAGTTGAGGATATCCCTCAACATCAAGAAGTGTGTATTTTCTACCCCATTGGGACCCTGGGGCACATCATATGCAAAGAAGGTTTGTTGGTGGATCCTGCCAAAATTGCAGTGATTGTGGGATTGGGGGAGCCAACTAGTCAAAGCACAGTGCATGGATTTCTTGGACACATGGGCTACTATCAAAAGTTCATCAAGGGGTATGCAAAGATCGCCATGCCTTTAGAAGAGTTTCTTAGGCATAAAAGTGCCTTTCACTGGGGAGAGAGCGCAACAGAAGGCATTTGACACATTGAAGGATAGGCTTGTCACCGCCTATATTACATTTTCCTCTCTTGGGACAAGCCCTTCCATGTTCATGTGGATGCCTCTGGAATGGCCATTGGGGTAGTGCTTGCACAACCTAGTGAAGGAATTGTTGATCACCCCTATGCTTTGCAAGCAAGAAGTTGACACCAACAAAAATAATTATACTACGACCGAGCGCGAGGCATTGTCTATGATCTACGTGCTTCATAAGTTTAGGAAGTATCTATTGGAAACTCCCTTTATCTTCTACACTGACCACATGGCATTAAAATATTTGGTGAACAAGCCCATCCTACAAGGGTGCATATGTCGGTGGGTGTTGTTATTCCAAGAATTTGAGTTCACCGTAGTGGTCAAACCAGGAAAGAGTAATTCAGACCTGACCATTTGTCTAGGATTGATTCAGAGAGGATGCGCAGAGCATTGAAGATACCATGCCAGATGCACAGCTATTTAGGTTGCGGCATGCCCTCAGACTTGGAGGATATTGTTGTGTTCCTTAAGATGGGTATGGCACTAGAAGGGATGAAGACATTAGAGAGAAAGCAACTAGCCATACATATGCTCGCGCACCCTACATGTTGATCAGTGGGGACTTATACAAACTAGGGCATGATGAAGTTTTTTACATGTAGGTGTGTACTAGAGCATGAGTGCCTCGCCATCATAGAAGAAGCACATGGAGGAAGTGCAGGTGGGCATTATGTAGTGATGCCACCGCGCGTAAGATATTAATGGCATAGGATTGTGGTGGGAGACCCTGTTTAAGGATTGCAAGGAGTATTGTAAAGTGTGTGACCATTGTCAGTGCATTGGAAAGCCAGGATGGAGGGATGAAATGCCTTGCCCTATCCCTAGCACTGAACCTTTTGAAAATGGGAAATAGACTTTGTAGGCCCTATTGCACCAAGCAACACGTAGGACTAGATCGCTATGTGATCACTTGCATGGACTATTGACAAGGTGGGCAGAGGCAGCCCCAACTAAGGACTGTACAACAGCTACAACAACAAGATTTTTGTGGGAGAACATTATCACGAGGTATGGATGCCCTTTGAGTTTAACCAAGTGATAGGGGTACACATTTCTTGAATGAGACCATGAGGATCCTATTAGTAGAATTCATGGTGGCTCATCACAAAACTACTCCCTATCACCCTCAAGAAAATGGAACCGCTGAGGCATTTAACAAAATACTTAGTCACACATTGACTAAGATCTGTGATGTCGGGAGACAAGATTGGGATGACAAGGTATCAGCTGTGTTATGGGCTTATAGGACAACTTATAAAAGGCTGAACAAAGCCACACCATTTCAATTGGTGTTTGGCATGGAAGTTATCCTGCCGGTTGAATTCATGTTACCTTCTCTAGTATAGTGCGCGCAGGAGGGCTGGATGATGAGAAAGCACTGGAAGAAAGAATTGATGAACTGATGAAGCTGGATGAAAGATGATCACTTGCCTAGGTGGAGCCAAACCACAGAGAAAGCAAAGTAGAAAGCATGGCATGATCGCCACATCAGAACAAGAAGTTTGAGGTTGGGCAGATGGTCTTACTATATGATTCTAAGTTTTTGCGCCATCCTGGGAAGTTGAAAGTGCATTGGTTGGGTCCTTACACCATCTCGTACATCCTTGATTCAGTGCATGCAGTTACAAGCGTTGGATGGGATGAGATTTCCAGGACACTTCAATGGGAGTAGGTGAAGCCCTACTATAAATAAGTCTTCTTGGTGTTTGTCAATAAGGCAGTATTGCCAGTTAGTTTAGGATTTTTCTCTAGAGTAGTTTTTTTTTTGTGTTTCCCTTTCTCATTTTTCTTTTTTGTGTTGCACCTTGGGCACCAGTAATCTCATTACTCTCTAGTGAAGGTGTATATGCAGCAGAGGACCATGCATCATTTTAGTGTGGGGTGGAGTAAGGATGGAAGAAATTGAAGTGTGAAGTGCCAGGAAGGATTGGATTGCAAAGCCCGGTTGAATGGCCCTGTGAAAGAAAGTACATGCAAGGAAAAGGTGAAAAAGAATGGTGGGTGTCAGGAAAATGCTACATTGGGGATCCACATGTACAAGATAAGAAGAAGCAGCATAAGCAACACGAGGTAGGTGAGAGCAAAAATCATGATAGAAGAAGTGCCTTTTGGTGGTGGGGTACGCGTGCGCAAGAGTCTCTGTCAAGATGGTTTGGTTACACACCAGAAGGTTGGAGAATTTGTCCATGCAAGGTTGTGCATGTGAGTGAGTGAATGTGAAAGAAAGTTTGTGTTGCAGGTTAAGGTTAAAATTGTCCGCAAGGTTAGGTTAGCGTGAATGAGTGAAAGTGTGAAAGTCAGGTTTGTTTGAAAAATCCACATTAAGTGTTAATGTACGGTGGTAGGTAAGGTAGCATTTAATGTTACAAAGTGGGAAAAGCTATAAATAAAGGGTCGAGGCATTTTCATTTTCACTTTGTGAATAAGAGAAAGAAGTGTTTTTGCATCTTGCAAACTAGGGCTTCCAAAAGTTGATCCGTGTGAAGAAAAAAATATGAGAGGTTGAAGCGTGAGTAACTAGTTTGGATTTGCGAACCAGAAGGAAGGGATTTCATGGGCATAAGAGAAGTTGTGAGAAGGCACCATCTTGTGAAGGAAGTATCCCAGTTAGGGTTTGAAAACTAGGGCATGGGTTTAAGAGGTTTTTTTCACAAGTTTGAGATCTAAGGTTGGAAGAAGTGGAAGAGTAGAGTAACAAGGAGTGATTGAAGTGATAAGAGGACCTAGACAATGGCACCCAAGAAACCAGTTAGCACACCTAAGAAGGGAAAGGGAAAGGGCAAGGGCAAGGCAAAGCAACAAGAAACTGACACAAGTACAAATGAAGAGTGGTATGGTATGTAGAAATGCAAGTACCCAGATGGAGTATTGTTGGGGAAGGAGTGGGAGTCCCATCTAAGAAACATGTCTATAAATGACTATACAATCATCGTACAAGCACAATCGAGAAGGAGATGGTGCTGGAGTTAGTGCACCCAACAAATAAAAGGACACTAGAGGGCTTGCCCATCTATAATGATGATGTGAAGGTCAAGATGGAGAAGGAAGGTTATTGCAACTCTTTGAGTTGCCCTACTATTTTGGGAAGCCTGAGCCTATATCAATGGCTGATGTCACGCGTGCATGAAGACTACTTCCACTTTGTAGGGTGCAAGATGTGCATTACTCCTCAGCTCATTTCACATTTCACAGGCCTCATATGTGAAGGAGACAGTTTGGAGGATGACTTAGGTGACAAAGAGGCAATTAAGGAAACTATCGCCTATGCATACAAAAAGGGGTCAAGGTACTACGATATCAGACATCGAGGACCCGAGTAATGAAGATGGCCATGCATCTGGTAACAAAGTTAAATGGCCAAGAGAGATGGACCAAGTCAATAAGCCATGGTTGCATGTTTGCAGGAAAATTTAGAGGGCACCATCTACAACTTGTCTGCATTCATCGCGGAGGAGATTGTCAGTTGTGTGAAGGAAGGTGACAAAATCCTCTTCAAAAATGTCCTACTAACCATTGTGTTTTAGAGATTGGAGTACCTGATGCATCAGACAAGTTCGTGTGGGAGTACCCTACTGAGGGCCCTTCACCCACAAAGAGATTTGAAAAATACGCCTGTGACACTATGATGACCATGCACAAGGCGCACCTAGAGAAATGGTATACATGCTTGAGGAATGTGTTTGGGGTGGAATGGAGGATTCCCAAACAACTGCCCAATGACCACCAAGGGAGAAGCTGAATTTGTGGTGTACCAACATTTCTACCTGGGTAGATTCAGACTAATAGATGAGACATGGAGCCCATGGTGCAAGCTCCCCTTCGCCTTCACAACTCAATACTTCCAAGTGGGAGTAAACAGGTTCAAAGAATCCAAGAAGTTGAAGTTGGACCTTGGTAATCTGGACCGGGACCACAGGGAAATGTGCAAAGGGTTGATCTACCCTAGCAAGCAAGTGTGCATGTACATGGAGAGGTACGTGTCGCATGAAGTTCAAATGACAAGGCCCATGACTTTCCCATCAGTAGGAGGATCCACGTGCACGTATACCTCCACATAAGACCAAAGTTTGAGAAAGGTGCATACCTGGAGAATGATGTCTCCATACCTGAAGATCCCATGGGTAGAAAGAAGCCCATGCCCAAGAAGAGGGAAAGAAGAAGAAGAAGCACCAAGTGTGTAGTTGCTCAAGACATAAGTAAAGTGCAACGGTGGCAAGTGCCAAACCAAGCACCTATACATGCAGGAAGAAATCCCCAGTAAAGGAGAAGACACCGGAAGAAGAGGCACCAGAGAACCCCTCACCAAAGAGAAGTCACCAGAGGAAGTAGAGAAGGCTGAATCCCCTACAAAGAGTCACCTCTTAGGAAAAAGTAGAGGATAGAAGAGGAAGTCTGACTCGGAGGAGACCGATAGCTTGGAGAAATACATAGGTGGAAAGGATGATGATAGTGAAGAAGATGACAATGGGGAGGATGAGCCTGAAAGAGATCAAGAGCCACCTGTCTTCAGCGTGTATGATTCAAGAGAAGAGAGTGGAGAAGAGAACAAGAGTTCGTGTTCATGTGGCGCAAGAGTAGCCAGGGTGAGGAAGGTGCCCAAGACATGGGAAGAAGTGAGGAGGTGGGTGCAGGAGGAGTAGGAACCTATAAGCTTTTATGGAGGAGCAAGTAACCGAGGCAAAGAAAGAGAGGCAACAAAAATAATCGAGGCCTTGGTAGAACAAGAATTGGAGCGCAACGCTGACCTAGTAATGGAGGAAGGTAAGGAGGAAAACATCGAGAAAGAGCAAGACAATATGGGAGGAGGTCCTAGTCTAATGGTGAGTTTCCCCAAAGTGCATGCTCGGGAAGGAGGATCCTTGATGTAGAATGAGGACAAGTCATGAACTATGTTGATGACCAAAAGAAAGTGTTACACACGTGCTTTTCAGTGCACTGTACCCATGGAAAGGCTCCTAGCCATGGAGTCATTTGACAAGAAGGGCATACCCCAGGACAAGGAAGATGCTCTCTTGGGCATTTGAGTCCCATATTGATGAGCTAGACTTCAAAGTATGCAGAGGGGAAATCATGACAAGTGCAGAGTCTAAGGGAGCCAATCCTTGGTAAATGCCCAACAACTCTCGGATGAGAAGCTCTGTAATGTGCTCAACAAGGTCATGGTCGAGACTGAGGCTAGGCTCTTTGTGAGAAATGACAGAATAAGAGTTCTAGAGGAAAAGCTAGAAAAGAAGGAAGAGGAGCTAGCTGAGAAGACTAAAGCTTGAAAGCAAGAAGAGTTGATCAACATGCACAGCTGAATCATGAGCTAAGGGATGAAAAGGAAAAGGTGCAAGAAGTATACAAAAAGGTGGAGTCTATCAAGAGTGCCATCATATTGAAGCATCTAGACCTAGCAGCCGCCCCCGCGTAGAAGTATGGGTCCACTCTTGAATGCTTAGAAGATCTGACGTGCATCCTCACCATGGAGAGACAACCATTGGCCCTAGAGTCTGCAGAAGAAGTGGCAACATGCTTGGAGAAAGAGGACAAGTTGAAAGTGGTAGCACTCATTGCTGAGTATAGAAAGGTGCTTGGATGTTAAGATTGCCCAATCTGCCGAGGCCACATATGATAATTGCATGACAGGGATAGGGTAGCAAGCACCTTGGTCACCACTCATGAAGTAGAGCTAAAGGAGTTCTAGGAGAAGAATAAAGGAAATAGGGTGGAAAGGGATAGAGTCCTTGGCCAAGGTTGAAAGAAATATGAGGCCATTGAAACCTTAAGGGGTTCAATCAAAAACTAGTTGAAGGAACTATACCCACAGATCACCAAGGAGGATGGACGCTTGAAGACCTGGGCAAGGAGTTGGAGAAGGTTGTTGACACTTTGGGCACCCAGGGAAATGGACTAAGTTTTGAGGAGGTAAGCACCTATTCGGTGACCTCTGTCAGAAAGCACAGAGTGAGGTCGATGCATGGAACAAGTTGGAGGCCGACTTACAGAGGGATTTTCCTAGCTTGTTGAGTTAATGCCATCCCTTCCCCATTATTTCTTCTCTCCCAAATCATTTTCATTCCCTTATTCTTTTTGCAAAATATTAGACTACATCTTGGTTCCCTTATCCAGTGGAGAAGTGTTCCCATGGATGGAGAACATGCATAGTGTGGGGTGATGTTGGGCCCCTAAAATATCGACTAAGTGCACCAAGGCACGTAGGCACACAAGTCTTGGGTTGAAGGATGGGTGCATGCAAGAAGAAGGTGCAATAAGCCTAAGAAGAAAGGGTGCAAGGCTGATAGGTTAAGGAAGGGTTTAAGGAAACCGTGGCATGCAGACAGAGCCCAGGTTTTGGGACTTAGCCATATTTGGCATCTCAGTAAGGACAAGAAGGAGGACCGACCACACATGCATGCATGTGAAGTGAATAAGGTGTCAGACTGACCATGTGGGGCCCATGAAAGGAATATGCTTAGCGATGGAGGTGCACATGGGAGACCATCATGTCAAAACATGTAGAGCCCATGCTGGAGAGAGCAGCACATAGGAGACCATCATGGTAGAATGTGGAGAGCCCATACCTAAAGGAACATGTTCCCCATGGAGAGCCCATATGGATGCTTGGCAACAGATCTGAGGCAAAAGGAGGCGTTGGCACTTCAGGATGCCTATATATATGAGCGCCTAGAGAGAGAGAAGAGAGATGGATGGAAAAAGGATCAAGAGAATCAAAGAGAGATGATATAGATGAGAGAGAGAGAGAGAGAGAGTTCTACAGATATATTGCAAGGACTCTATGGGATTGGGTAGAGGTTATATGATGGATTAATGCATTAAGGGGCTGGGATATAAATTTTCTTTGTATGGATGAAGGACATGATCCCTGTTGTGATGTATGACTTCGATCTGATCAAGCTGTGGTAGTCTAAGTGGATCCATTGATTGTAATGAGTATGAATGTAATGAGGATACAAACATAAATGAGCATGAGTATAGTTGATTCGATCCATATCTATATTGTTTCATTTCTATTCATGGAAGTTATGAAGTAGATGTAAGCTCTTATGTATTTTCCTTTCTAGTTGTAGTTATCTGTTGTCTACAAGTACTTTCTATTTGGAATGAACACATTTTCGAATGAAGATGATAAACACATTTACTTCAAACATGATGACTTTAGGAATGCTTTAGAAAATAATAGAGGATGATTTGATGTGACAATGAGAAGATCCGGAAGAGTATCACACACACGAAAGAGCGGGGATTTTCAACCACTTGGTCCAACTTTCAAGTTTGGTCATACTACACAATAACGTAATTTTCCAATAAAGAAAATGTAATACTCTCTTTTAAGAGTTTCTTATGCTATTACACAACTCATGAAAATGATCACTTAAGACTCTTTTGTAGATACATGGAATGGTTTTATAGAAGCCTTAAAAGCCACCTATTATTATTTTGGGAATTATGATGATTAGTACATTTAAATTTTCACAATTGCACTAAGGATGTGATTAATATGAGTCAATAATACACAAAATCCTTTCACAATTTGACTTCTAAACTAATGGTTAAAAAACAAAGCGAAAAATCCCCTTGAAATATAAGGTACGGTTGAGACCATATATCTAATTTGACATGGATTTCCTCTCGATCTTTTCATGAGGATTCACTTGCAAGTTTATACCAAAAGTCAAACATAAGTTCATGAATGAAGATATAATTAACTAGAATTATAGGCAAGGAAATGGCCCTTCACACAATCCTTATAAGAAAACAACTCCACATGATCAAAACAAGTGGTTCAAAATTGGCAAGTGATGCACAATTCACAACTCTAGTAGCCATTACAACTAGCAATTACATGAGTGCAATGCAATGTGAACACCGAACGGTATATGTTATTTGATTTAGAGGTATAGTTATTACTTTTGTAGTTGATGTTGATAAGGGGTGTGATTGATTTTGTAAGTGTAGAAATATAGATGAGCCACTTAATTTTAAGGTTCTTTCTACATTTCAAACTTGTTACAAATTCATACATGAATACATTTGATACCATTTTCGATAGTTAATTACTTTTATAATTGATGTTGTATGTATTTAATTCGGGTTAATTGTGTTAGTGTTGCGTCGGTTGTTCGGTTGGTGTTTTGTTGAAAAAACCTTTATTGTACAGTTGATAATGCGTGTGATTGATAGTGGTAGTGTAGGAATATAGATGAAACATTACATTGAAAGGTTGTATGTGTACATTTATTTATATTACTGATTTTTACATTTAAAGTTACAAATCATATTTCACAACATCAAATACATGAAGACCTTTGTACACATAATGAGACATGTATACATTTGCAGTATTTATATCATGAATGGTAGCCTTTTGTGGGCAATTTTATTTTTAATAAACATGATTACATTTGATACCCCTTGAACGACATTACCACTTTAGATACAAGAAGTGTTGAGTAAAGTAGTAGTGGAGGTGTTATCAAAGCAGAGGGTAGTATTTATGATGGTTGAGTGATAGTAGTCTTGCTTCCTCCTTTCTTCTTGCTCCAAGTGTTGGTACATGCGCCATATTTGAGTACCTTTCGAATGAAAAAGTAGGTAAAATGCATAGATTTGCAAGTGAGGGAACTTTGGAGAAAGTGTGAATGTTAGACCTGCCTTTCAGTGGTTCCAATGTCGACAGTTGCTCTATGCGAAGTAAGTCCCTGGGACTTGTGGTTCAAATGTGACAACAAATAAAGGTAACTTTGTTGGTTGCATTGATGTGTTGTAGACAATGTCCGTGATTGTTCTTGTAGCACCATTTACAAGGCTTGCGTCAACCCATAAATTTGCAATATGCATATTTTTTTGGTTTGCATAGTAGAACTTTGTGTTCTAACTGATCATCATCAGGATTTCCTAGTCCAACCCGCATGTTACTTTCAACAATGGATTGGGTGATTAGAATGTTCAATGCCTTCAACATCTAAAGGTTGTGGGAGTCCACAAGATCATTTTTTGCAAACAAATGTGGTGTGTCCTTAAAAATGTTGAGCTCCTGCTGAGTTAGGTGTGTGTCTATGTGAGACATTAAGAGTTCCCAGTCCTCAATAAGAGGAGTTGAATCTCACATTAATAACAAACAAAATCATGCACACAGATCTAAACAATTCCCCAAAAATCTACAAGCAAAGTGGAAGTATAAAATAGAATAATCCAAATCACACAAAAGTACACACACATAACAAGCATGCACCGTTGTTCACCCAATGTGGGCTATGTCCACCAAAGATAGAGATCTCATATATATTATATATATAATATAACAAGAGATTAGAAACCAACTCTTTTGCACAAGAGTACATGTATCTCTACAAGAGTATCTCCTCCTCCCAGATCTCCAACCGGATCTACCTGAGTACACTAAACCATGCCTCATACCACCACTTGTGTCTCCTCTAGATCTCTAACTAGATCTACCTGAGTGTACTACAACCGTGCCTCTTAAACATAACTAGATATCACATACCTGAAGCTACCCTGCATCTGCCACTGTGCAACCAAGCTCTCACTGTATTGTGAATCTACAAACAAGACCTCTTACATGGGTCTACTAGATGTGCTACTAAGATTGCACACCAAGAAGTAAGTCTGTCTCTCCATCACTGCATAACCTGTGTAAACATGAAGATGACCTCCTCTACAATATCTAGATCTACATGGATCTACAATACAAGACTAGATCTACATAGATCTATAATACAAGACCTCACCAACATGTGGATCTACAATACAAGACTAGATCTACATAGATCTATAATACAAGACCTCACCAACATGTGGATCTAAAAGAAGAAATGCTATGTGCTTTGCATACTATGCAAGCCATTACAATGAGACAATAAATATACAAAGGAAATACAGTAGAAGACGTTACCCTCTTCTCACCATTCATATGTACCTACTATTTCCTTTGTCCAGCTCCTCTCCATGGAGTCTCTTGTCTTCATGTAACATGTTCTTTCTTTTTCTTTTTCTTCTTCGTCTTCATCCTCTCAATCTTAGAGAATCAAGGATCTAATTCAATCCTTCTCTTCCTTCATCTAACCACTCTCTAACCCTAGTTTTCTAGCTTATATAAGCTTAGAAAAACTTAGGGAAACTTAGCCATGAAATTACATCCAATAGATTTTCTTTAAAACAAAAACAATATTAAAACTTGTGACTTAAAAATAAAGTGCTTCAGCACAAGTAACGAGTGCCGGTTTAGACCTAAACGGTGGTCGGTTCCCCTTTTTTTGACTAACGTTAGTCCTACTGGATCACCGATGCGGTTCCACTTTTATTTCTAGTTACTATTTTCCACTTTCCATTTCATGCTAACTGTGAAGCAATCTAGCTCCACAACCTAACAATCTCCCACTTGGAGATAAATTGTTGAACCTCTGTACTGTACCTATACATCACTGTCCTCAACACACCATGAAGACCATCTATTCTTTCCTTCAACAATTCTCTCAAAGAAAAATAAAACTAGGAAGATCAAACCATCTTCTCAAACCAAGAAGATAAAACCATGACTTACCAAACCTGCACGAAGCTACAACTGATCCATGACACCAAGCCTCAAGCTCCCACTGAATCGTAACACCATACCAATTGTTGGTATCAGAAAAACAAGCCAACCTAGCTCCTCATGCAACAAGCCATCATGACTAACACACCTACAAGAGCTCCCACTCAAACTGAAGTTTTGAGCCTCAATCGCATCCGTAGCCATACCTGTAAAACCAACCATGTTCTCCATCCATCTATCCATGTCTCCATGCAACCACCAATGCAACTGACCAAGACAAGTCAAACTGGAATATGTGAAAGCAAAACAAGATCCTAGGTAAAGACAACCCAAATGAGTTCTACCTACAATAGTGGGTGATCAATCCACAAACTTGCATAACTCAAAGAATCCAAACACTGCAATCTACAAATCCAACCCTGCATAAACAACTAGCATGTCCAAGACAATCATCTATAGATAACATCTCTCAAGGAGTAACATAGTAATCAAGAGGAAATACAAACATCCCCTACTCATGCTCAAAGCATCCATGTGCAAATCAAACATCTGCATCATCATAGACTCACAAAACTGAATCTATCCAACATGTACAAACTCACCATGTACATCCATCCATATCACCAGCTCTCCAGAAGCTCCAAGTCTGCCACCGACTAACTCCAAAGCTGAATATGAATCTTGTGCTCATCAATGTCAATAACAAACATCCATGCTAAACCATGCCACTAATACCAAGTGTAAATACCAACAAACATGTCATCAACATACTCTGCACAAACCAACCAAGATGAAAGCAAAAACAAGGGCACCATCTAAAATGGTAAATAAACATTGTTATCAAACTGTAACCAAACCGACCATGGTTTCCTAACCGACCCCTGGTCACTACTCTGACCGACCACGGTTACTAGATGACCAACCACGGTTAATCCTAATCGACACCGGTCTCTGTAATCAAATTTTCTCCTTTTTCACCCTTCAAACTCTGAAAATTGCTCTATCATCTAAAACCAGCTGAATCTACCATCAAATGTCATCCCTAAGGAATATCCAAGCACCACAAAATAAACCAGAAGTGACATCACAAAGCAATAAAATCAATATACCTGCAAATCCGTGACTGTCCTCCAAAACCAACTAGTGCCTCTACCACTCTGAATAGTAGCAATCTCCTCTCACTCTGCATGTGCATCATGTATCCAATCCTGCAATGCCAACAACCATGGCTTGCTCCCACTAAACACGAAATCCCCAAAGACTGCCTCTAACACCAAGCTCAAAAGCTAATATGTCAGTGAGAAATAAAACTAGATGAAAGAACTATAAAATTGATTCCCTTTCTTCTCTGAGAATACTTCTACATCACAGAAGTTTGGACTTCTTGTGAAGTAGGTGAATCACCTTCTTTCCATCCGTATGTACTCAACATCTCTCATTACCTGCAACTGTGTCTAACCATGACTTTTCATTGAGGATCTCATCCTTAGACTAGAAACCCTTGTCCTCAAGATTCCACACAACCGGGAAATAAAAGTCAAACAACACCAAGAAACCATGGTGTAAATTTGTGCACACAATCCAAACATAATATCAGTTGCTCCAAACAAAAGAAATAAAACATGAACCATATAGAGATACCTGACTCAAAGTCTCAATGGACTAACCGAGCCAACTCCATCCTCTTTCTGATCCAAACCATGAAGTGATCTACACCATCTTTGTCATGTACACTCTGTGCAAGAAACTCAATCCTCCAAACTAGGACAAAGAACCATCTGCCCTCTCTTGCTGCAAAAAAAACCCTGTATAGATAAGTTGCCACAAAGACCAACCACGGTCATCCCCTAACCAACCATATCGGTTCTCTATGATTGACCTCGTGACCAACCTCGGTTCTCAGATCGATGTCAATGCTATGCTGGAATGAACCCAACGCCACACAATTTGGCATAACACACCACACCAGGTGCCTACTTTGACCATGAAGCCGATAGTTGAGCTGAGCTAGTCATTTCAAGAAGCATCCAAATCTCGTAAAAAAACAATACAACAAATCCATGCAATAAATTACATCAAGATGAAATACATCACCTTACCAGCACCAAGATACTCAACCGCATCTTCAACTTGAAGTACATGCTTCTCTGATGGAAGCCCCGTCTTCATTCTGTGCTACTATATTCAGCTTCTCTAATGAAGCCATGCATCTAACTGCACCAAAGGATGCATAACTACTCCTCTATTTCATTCTCAGATCTAGATCTATAGTCCCAAACATGCATGTGCAACCAAAATAATATAAGCACTGCAATACCAAGATAAAACCATACCTCAATAACCAGATCTATAATCTGACCAACATGCTTGTGCCTCCAAGAACTGGGGACACCTCAGCAAACAAGATACATTCTATGCATCTTTCCATTTCTTCAGATCTGTGATTTTCTGTTTAAAACTAGGTGCTTAAGAATTAACCAAGAACCGTAACCACCACGGTTACCCCAGTCAGAATCGACCATGGTCACCCTACCGATGTTGGTTGCCACTTAACCGATGCCGGTCACTATAATTTCCAAGCAACCTTACTCTTCCAGCTCCCACTTGAGATTAAATATCTTCATGTGATCTTCTCATCAGAAAAACAAATGCTGCTCTGATACCAGTTGTTGGGAATACGGGGACTGTGGAATAGTGCTATGATTTAATAACAAACAAAATCATGCACACATGATCTAAACAATTCCCCACAAAATCTACAGTAGTGGAAGTATAAACTAGAATAATCCAAATCACACAAAAGTACACACACATAACAAGCATGTACCATGGTTCACCCAATGTGGGCTACGTCCACCAAAGATAGAGATCTCATATATATATAATATAACAAGAGATTACAAACTAACTCTTCTGCACAAGAGTACATGTATCTCTACAAGAGTATCTCCTCCTCCCAGATCTCCAACCAGATCTTCCTGAGTACACTAAACCATGCCTCCATACCACCACTTGTGTCTCCTCCAGATCTCTAACCGGATCTACCTGAGTGCACTACAACCATGCCTCTCAAACATAACCAGATCTCACATACCTGAAGCTACCCTGCATCTGCCACTGTGTAACCAAGCTCTCACTGTATTGTGAATATGCAAACAAGACCTCTTACATGGGTCTACCAGGTGTGCAACTAAGATTATGCACCAAGAAGTAAGTCTGTCTCTCCATCACTGCATAACCTGTGCAAACATGGAGATGACCTCCTCTACAATATCTAGATCTCATGGATCTACAATACAAGACTAGATCTACATAGATCTACAATACAAGACCCCATCAACATATGGATCTACAATACAAGACTAGATCTACATAGATCTATAATACAAGACCTCACCAACATGTGGATCTACAAGAAGAAACACTATGTGCTTTGCATACTATGCAAGCCATTACAATGAGACAATAAATATACAAAGGAAATATAGTAGCCTGCTATTTCCTTCTGTCTAGCTCCTCTCCATGGAGTCTCTGTCTTCATGTAACATGTTCTTTCTTTTTCTTTTTCTTCTTCGTCTTCATCCTCTCAATCTCGAGAGAATCAAGAATCGATTCAATCCTTCTCTTCCTTCATCTAACCTTTATAACCCTAGTTTTCTAGCTTATATAAGCTTATAAAAACTTAGGGCAACTTAGCCATGAAATTACATCCAATACATTTTTTAAAAAAAACAATATTAAAACCCGTGACTTAAAAATAAAGTGCTTCGCATAGGTAACTAGCGCCGGTTAGACCTAACCGCGACCGGTTCCCCTTTTTCCTGACTAACGTTGGTCCTACCTGACCGATGCTGGTTCCACTTTTATTTCTAGTCACTTTCCATTTCATGCTAACTGTGAAACAATCTAGCTCCACAACCTAACAAGATGTTGAATGCTGAAACACCGATAGGGGTGAGCACAAGTAGAGGTGAGGGAGATGTGGTTGATGATGTGAATGAAATCCAGATTTTATTTATCAGAAATGATTTTCCTATGCCATCCATTCCTTGAATTATCAATCTTAGTGGAGGTAAAAGTGTTTTGTTTGCTGAATGGTGTAGTATGGTATCAAGAGCTAGTTGTTGTTATGAAGAAAAGGAAGTGTGGAAGATGGTGGTGTGGCTTGCATGCTATTGTTAATTGTGTCTTCCTTTTCTCTCGATGAATGATGAACCAATTATCTACAAATTTGGCGAACGTCATGTATGCTCCAATTATTATGTATGTCGAAATCTTGTTTCCCCAACATTTCAAGACTATTAAGACCCGTGGTTGTTTTCTGGATGAAGTTGTATGAAGACCGCCATTCTTTGCAATGGTTTGTGTTGAATGCCGCATTCGGCCTCAGATTCAAAACTAACATCTGTAGCATGTCCTATGTCTGTGGTAGTGTGTAAAACATGCCACGGTTTATAGTTGTGCTTGAACATGTCCCAAGTGTCGTTGATGTCATGTGGGTTGAGCCAAATTTGGTGGTAATATTTTTGAAAGGCTTGTATAAAAGGAGTTCCAACCAACAAAAATGTCATATGATGGTGAATTCTAAGTGGGACATCCACAAATCTCGGGTGGACTAGGACAATTGCTTGAGTCGGTCACATTTTCCATTTATCACCTTTATGGTTCTTGTTGTAGCTCCAATCTTGAGTAACTTGAATAAGTGGTAGGTGTTCCATGTTTGTAGGAAAAACTTTATATGCATCCAAGAAAGTGGTTGTTTGTTGTGCATCAACGTCACTTTTAATGACACTTCTCAGATTTTTTTTGCTAACATTTAATGATACAAATGAACGACTGCACATAACAAGTGGCAATTTTTACAGCATGTGGCATGTTTCTTGTGCGCTTATGTCATGTTCAACAACGCTTTTTGTGAGCATTTTGTGGATTGCAATATGTGCTAGAGAATCTGTGTTAGTATCTCTTGAAAATATGGATAGCATTTGGTGATACATTTATGAATGTTGCTCCGCTTTTAAAGCATATTTTGCAATATAATTAAGAACTGCATGGTGGAAAGTACCGGTTGGAAATCAAAATTTTCTCTCCATATGTATATCATAGTTTGATTGTGGATGTTCAATCTATCATCGTTTCTAGAAGGGAGGTACTTAATTTTCCCATCACTTTCAATGAGCAAGGATGACGTAGGTTGCGTGGCCTCAGAGGTGTTGTACCTACACTACACTATGGTATGCTTTCACGCTGTGACATGTCTACTCGAACATTTAGTGTGGCACTGAACACAATTAAGAAGTTCTTCAAGGTCCGCATGTGGGGAGGATGATAGAATTTGTGTTGTATCTAGAAAGCAAGGGTCATCTAGGAGTGAGCTACGAACAAAATCCAAGTGGTTGCAAGCCGCGGGGGTTCCAGGAAGACACAAACTTATCAAATTATTTTTTTGTTGCCTCAATAATTGTTGTATCCTCCTAGTCCATTGCGTCAACTTTAGGTGCATTCTCGAGCCACAATAAACCGTGGACATGTGTGGAGCCTCTATGTTTCCATTCATACCTGCGAGACGAGGGAACATAAATATTAGCTATGTAGTTTGGGAAAACTTATAAATAAGTAGATTTGATTACCTATACCAAAAGTCTACTGCTCTAAGTTCCTTCTACAATATTTCTTCATGAAATATTGTGAATTTGTGATGCAGGTATGCTAATACTCGATGAGGGTTAGAGATAATGTTAAGTGTTCTCCAACGTTGTGCGGCTCGAGGATCATCTGGGCATTCACCAGACATAATACTATGGAGATCTGGCCATTTAGTGTCTGCAACACTTAGAGTGAAGAATAAGGTTGGTTTCCTTAATTGTTCCACCATATCGAAAGCTCACTTCTTCTTTTTCCCGAATGAACATGTCCTCGAAGGATCGATCCAAAGCGCATTAAGTTTTTCGGGAGGTTGTCTTTGGGGAATTCTAGTAGTTGTCTTCGCAGATCTCTAATTGTCAGAGGGATTCCGATTCAAGGTTCTGTTTCATAAAAATCGCTTTATGGACTGGCTCTATGCCGCATTATGAGGTTTATAAGGAAGTAGCAAAATCTTGGGTGTGAACTGAAACACCCATCATGGTAAATAAGCATCAAATGAAGAGCATATTCATGCATTGGAACTTATTTTTATGTAGGGTTATTACCACATTGCTTTTCCTGTCGAAAACAAAGTCTGGAAATCCATTGACAACATACCCTCCATATTGTATTCATTTATTTGCGAGAGCCCAAGATCTGGCCATGGCATGATAAATGGAGTGTTACCGTCATAGTTGAGCAAGAATTTTTGATTTCCTCTTCTTCTGTTCCTGTATTGTGAGGTGTTGGTAAGAAAGACGATGAGTGTTCATAGGTTTCAAAGATAGTCGGTGGGAACATCAATGCCATGAGTTGTAGAGGCACTTTACATTTGGGGAAGTTCCACTGTGGCTATGTTAAGAGAGGAGGAAACATTTGACGACTTGAATGGTAGAGAGGAAAGGGCACCATCGTCGATTAAGACATCTTTATAATAGGGATCGTGTTGGATTTTATATTGCAAGGTTTCCCAAACATGAGATCTACTGATGTAGAAATCATACTTTTAAAATTAAATCCTTCCCTTTGTATGAGAACTATGTCCAAATGTACAAGGAAGTGGGGTAGGTACTTTGCTATTGAAGTGATGTTTTGTGGGAAACTTATGGTGTGTCCTGAGTATTTGTATTGCCCGCCATGTACTTGGGTGACTTGCGAGTCTAGATTAACTCGTGTGATAAATATCTCCTCGATTTGGGTTAAAGACGCAAGAATGGTAGGCTGCTTTTTGGGGTCCATGTTATTCCATGAATAAAAGTTGTGGCCGTGTTTTTCAAATTTGCATCTATTACAGGAGGGAAAGCCTTCAAAGGAATTTTTTTAATTCCAGGAAATTTTCCAAACAGATTAAGCAAGTTTGGATGTTCGCCAACAAATATATTATTTTGCGAAACCTACGTTGGGCTTTAATAGTCTGTGACGAGGGTGGGAATATGAGAAATCTTTGTGTATGGGAAGGGGTGGGGTGTTCTATTTGAGTCATTTGTGGATTGCAAGGTGGAAAGAAATCAGAAGGAGAGGAGAAACGGTTGTACATGTGCGAGGAACCGAAGAAAGGTCGGTACTTGAGACAGTTTCATGTGGCGTCCCAGATATTTGGGGAAATGTGGTAGTAGTTAGCAAAGATGGGTTCATATGGAAGGAATTGGTATGCTCGTGAAAATTTGTTTCCATGGAAGTTACTTGCGGAATGTTGGTTGGAAATCCTTTAGTAGTTGTATTTGATGGCAAGATTGGAATGTCAGGGAATCATAGGTTGTTGGTCGATGTAAGTTGAAGGATATTAGAGATTGTCATTGTTCTATGCTCTAATTTACGACATCATTTCTCATCAGTTATGTGTACTTTATTCTTTGCGTAGTTCTATCTTCATTGGGCTCATTTTTCAGGTGTCGACATGATTGCAAAGTCACAGACTTATGTAGTACCACCTGTTGAAAAAAAATAGTGCGGGTCAACAAGGAATGATACATTGTTTGATGACATACAAATGTAGAAATAAGTCAAAATATAAAACTATATACAACTGTAATGCATGTGGAGTTCCAATGGGAAATAAGCGTAAGACGTAATAATTTGAGTATAGAAAAACTACATTTTTTCTCAAGGAAAAGAGTATTAGTTATATGGAAAGATACAACGCGTTCACATATTATATAAGGAGGCAAATACATACATAACAAAAGTGCAAGTAATTTTCATTTATTTTCTTAAAAGTACTTACAATCCACATAGTAGTAGGAGACAATAGTATGTCAATGTATAAGGGAATACAACAGTTTTCTTTTGAAGTAGGGAAAAAAGTGAAACATAGATATGAAATAAACAACATATCAGTGATAGTTCAAAGTATAGAATGGGATGGGTGAGGGTGTAAAGTTTGAAGGGATGGGTGGGTTAGAATATTTGTGTAAAGGTTACGGAGGAGTTGCACTATTTTCTACTTTCTTTGAACTGAGGATGATGCATTTTAATTTGTTGTTTCCGCAATATGTCTCTTTTTTCAGTGAAAGTGTGAAGCAATATTGTTGCCGATGACATTGCTTGTAATTTCACTAGTTGCATCTTCGTATATAGACAATATATGGAGGTCGCTAGCTACAACACCCATGATTGAGTCAACTGTCTCATCAAAAGTGGTAATTGATTGAAGTTCTCCTGTTGGGTCCTTTAGATCGATCAAGAGTGCATATCTATAATCATAGTTCTAAACTTGTACGTTGTAACTCGAACAAAACCATAACCATTACCATTCTCTCTCACCTTTTTGATATTTTGATTTCTGTAGTAACCATGGCCTATTCATTTCTCTCATTGTTCCCCATGTGTAGTACCTTTGAAATTGTTGTTATAGAGGTCAAGCTTTTGGAGGGCCCATAAATTGGCTTGTGATAGAGGGCACCGAAAGGGAGTAGTCATTAGAATCAACCCAACCATGAAGTGTATTGGTTTATGAAATTAGAGGGTTGACGTAACATTTGGTACTTGAAATAGTGTCAACTGAGGTCCCATTGAAACTAGAGACGTGAATAAATTTCAACGCAAGGACCGAAAGAGGTGGTATAGAAAGCATGTCTTCAAGTTATTTGCTTATCTCATCTAAGTGTTGTCCCCACAATGTGACACTTACATTGAATCCTGACATGTCCTTTAATTGTAGATTTATTCTCTTTGTTTCAGACTTGTCATGCCTACGAATTGTTGAGCATGGTGACATCGCAATAAAAATGCCAATCAAATCAATTGTAGAACCTGCAAAGCTTGTAGGTATGTCCATGAATTTGGTGAAGTGAAAGTGATGGGAAGGTATTGTATCCTCATTTACTATGAGTGGAGTTATACTTGAGGAAGGTTGCAGGAAAATCTCCAAAGTATTTTTCAAATAGTTGTAACATAGCTTTGCATCAACAATCCTAGCAATCCTCCCATTAGAAATTGTATATAGCTTCCCATTTTCAATATGCTCATAGAATGCTTTCGTGGCCTCATTGAAACAAGTGATGTGGATTTCCCCTCCTTCTCAATCCACAAAATCAAACCCAAACATGGAACCATCTCCCCTTGCATTGTGATATTCACGAAGGGTTGTTTTTGCTAGGGCACGACCCTCTACGGACCACATGCGCATAGATGTATTCAATCCACTTATTTTAGTGGGTGTTCTCGCAAAATATTTGTTAACCTAGTTTGCACTTGCATCTATTCATGAAAACTGACTGTGTTTGAGAGCATTTTTTGGTAGTCGAGTTGGAGCACCAATTACCAAATGTGTTTTGACAACAACATCCATTTCAATGATAAGAACAATCCTGCAATGGAAAAGAAAATCAGGATAGAATTAGAACTGAGCAATGGATGGAAAAAACAAACAGAAAGAAATTAGAATTAATATAGGGAGTTTATATACATTGGTAATTGAGTAGGAGATGAATCTTACAATTCACTTTTGATCATTCTAATGCAGGATTTGTGTAAGCACACAATGGAGCCTTCTTGTATTGATTTGTCGGTTACACGACTTGCAAATTTGGAGGGTAGAAGTGCTTTGTCTGAAAATATATCCCATCTAAAAGGTCAACATGATGTTGGGCACTCGTGTTGAGAATGGACCTTAGGGAGGACAAGTGTAGTATCTCGAAATGTGGGGTCAATATTGAAATTTCCCTCAATCAATTGAGAAATGCTTTCGTGTGTCAAAGTTATTTCCATGACAACTAAAAGATGCTCGAGATAGTGGGAGGTCTATAAATATATGGTGGAAAATGTAAACTTGTAGGGAGCGATCAAACATGAAATGAAGGATTTGTTTAGAAAGCATGCATTTGTAAAAATGAGAAACTTTAAAACTTGCTTCCTTATTCATTTATATTTTCTAAAAAGTGCAAACATGAAGTCTAACCCTTTAACAATTCAATATGCGAAAAAGTGATATAATGTACAAAGCTATGGTTGAAAACAACTAAAATTTGCATGGTTGTTTCTCGACATTTTAAAACTATATGTATTTGTGTGAAGATATAATGAGGAACACATTAAAAATGTATTGTTGTTGGTTTACATAAAGAAGCAAGCAATTGTATAAAGGAAAAATTGAACACGTATGTTGAAAAGTTAGATTTTGTGTTCCATATGTTCTGCCACAATATATACATGCATTTATTTGAAATGAATTACAAATTATTATGTTAAGAAAATAGAATGGAAAATAATAACAACAATATGTACACTTGAAGTAAGAAAACTATAGGTATTTGTATGGAGATACAATTATAAAGAAATTTGAAATGCGTAGTTGTTGGATTACAAAAACTGAACATGTATTTTAAAAAATTTGATTGTCTGTCGATATTTATTACCACCATACATATATGGAATTATTTGGAATAAGTTACAGTTTGTATCAAAAACACTTATAAAAAAACCACTACAGGCTATTTTTTAAAATCAAATTTCTTGCTTTTTGCTTTGCAATTTTCTATGCATGTTTTTATATTTTTGTCTAGTTCGCAGATGCCTCGATTGGTATTCCCATTCTCCTCAATTTTGGGGTGGGTCATATTTCAGTGCACCTTTGTTAGAATCATAAATCAAGCAGAAGCCTCATGAATGATCTCCAATTGTTTGAAATTTGGAGAGAAAAATTGGGGATGTTGGCATCAGTGGAGGCGATATCTGATCATTTCATCTATCACTGTTTTAGGTGGTTTCGGTTGCTTGCAATGCAAAACATTAACAACACATTTAAGAATCTTAAAATCTTCCTCCCTCTGCAAGTGAGACGTAGTTAATGTCAAGCCTATTGTAGGGAGGGGAATTGTGTTTCTAGTCTGCATCATATTAAACTAAAGAGGGAAAAGAAGTATGTTAGTCTAAGAAGATGTTCTTAGGTATGATGAGAATCTTAAAAATCCTTGTCAATGATCGAGTATAACATCCAACTTGGGATGCTTCGAAATGGCCTCATTGGGGAGTGATCACCTTAGCACATAATGAATCCTGTCATTGACAAAGGCACATGCCCCCACATGTCACTTTGGAAAAATGATTGGAGCCAACTAAAAATATAGATGAAACAATCAAAAGCAAATAATATGAAAGCACTCTACAATAATCTCTTAGTCCATAACATGTAATAAACAAAACAAATGAATAAATACTTCAATCAATATTGAAACCCACCTAAAGTTCATTTAGAGACAACAATCTCTTCTTTACCACAAGAGAAAGAGAATCACAAATATCCTGCAAAAAAGCGAAAGAAGAAGTTAATAAAACTAAATGTACGTGGTAAGAAGATGCAGGAAGAGAGTGGATGCATATAAAATACTTGGTGTGACCGAGAGAACGTATAGTTTTCTCTCGCTGAATTTTAACATTTATCCTTCATCAGAATGATGAATTTTTCCATGAGCAGAGATATATTTAACTAATGGTTTAAGTGAAACATGGGATGCTAGTTTTTTATTGAAAAAGGAAGATTTAATATTAAGTAACTTTTTTCCCAGATCACAAAATAGTGAATTATCAACAAGTAAATAGTTGGCACCAAGATCGTGTTATATGTCTTCTAATGTTTGGAATAGCTATCATCTGAGCTCCAGGAAACAAGTATTGTCTTATACATAATCTTCAAAAACTGCACAAGCAACAGGTGGAAGATAAAATACTTCATTCCATATTTTGAGGATATGTGGGCATTGGAGCCTTTATCTTTCAAATATTCTTATAGTTTAATAATATGTTTTTCTCAAATAAAGAATCTAGACTTCTTATTTTGGGCTGGTGAGACTCGGGGTTCATAAGTAACTTTTTTCCCAAAATGCAGAATAGTGAATTCTCAACAAGAGTACTACAGTTGGCAACAAGATATTGTTATATGTTTTCTAAAGTTTAGAACAGCTACAATCTGAGCTCCTTGAAAAAAAAACTGTCTTATACATAATCTTCAAAAACTGTATAGGCAACAGATATAAGGAAAAATATTTCATTCAGTATTTGAGGATATGTGGGCATTATAGCTTTTATCTTTCAAATACTCTTAATGACATGATTTTCTCATATAAGAACCTAGACTTCTTATTTTGTGCTGATGAAACTCATGGTTCAAATGATACCCCGTGCCTATTAGGATTGCTTGAGTTCAAACCTTGTCTGTGAAGCATTCTCCTCCATGGAGGTAATGTTATTGCCCGCGGGCTATGCATCTACATATTAATTGTTTCTACTTACAAAACATTGTTAAGAGTTTTTCAAACTTTTTCAAAGTTGGCTTTTATCTAATCAAGTTTTCCCTGGAAGTTTTATATTCGAACTCAATCTTATTGATTTGGTCACGACTTAGTAGTAAATTGGGAAATGTCTTAGTAGTAAAGTGCCTCCCGAGCACAATCGACCACAAAAATATGGGATTTTTTACTAGTATTTGCATGACTATTTTCTTTAGGCACCTTAATTTTAGTACATAGACAAATAATTCAAATCATAGAAGCGCATCAAAGCATGATTCTCTGTGGGAGTCCGTGACTATTTCTCTATGAACATTTTAACTAATATCCATTCATAGATGATCTTTCTAAGCATGAAAAAAACACTCCAGTGAATAAGAAGACATTTTAGTCAGGAAAAGGGGTTTGGAAAACCTATTCAAACAACACCTTGAGATATTTTTGTGGGAATTTTCATTAAAGTATTCATCACCATGATGAGATTTTCTCTATGAAAACTTGTGTATGTTAAAAATAATCTCTTGAAGCACATATGCACCTCTACACATTTTCTATGGGATTTTTTACTAGTATTTGCATGACTATTTTCTTTAAGCACCTTAATTTCAATACATAGACAAATAATTCAAATCACAGAAGTGCCTCTAAGCATGATTCTCGTGTGAGTCCATGACTATTTCTCTATGAACGTTTTAACTAATATCCATTCACAAATGATCTTTCTAAGCACAAGCATATGTTAGCACCCAAATGCTTCAACAAACAATGATTTTTAAAATATCTCTAGCGTATCTGCATGCGAATAAATTTCTTTCAAATGCATGAATCTTTAAAGATAGTGATTTTAAAATATCTCTAGCGTATCTGCATGTGAATAAATTTCTTTCAAATGCATAAATCTTTAAGTATTTGTTGGTATAGGAGAGGATCCATAAGTTTTGAATATCCACTCTTCAAGATTTTCACCCTTCTAGCCTCCTGAAAGGTGATTGTGTTTAATTGTACAAAAACCCTAACCATTTTTGGGGAAAACTGTAGCCATAGAGTAGGTTCTACCTAGTCAATAGAACGCTTTGTTAAAATTTCCATTGTAGAGGGGCTGAACTTACATACAGACATGCAATTTACTGACGATAAGGAAGATTAATGGTGATTTTAAGAATGCATCACATCATGCTTTTCACAATCCAATAAACATAATTCAAAAATTTAATAAGGTTTTCACTTACACTGGATCTCATAGCAACTCAATCGCCAACAATCATAAGCTCGATGCAAAATAAAATAATGCGGAATCCTTGAAAACATCAAAGTAGAGGGGTTGAACTTACATAGAAACATGCAATTTATGATGATAATGAAGATTGATGGTGATTTTAAGAATGTATCCCATCATGATTTTCACAATCCAACAAACATAATTAAAAAATTTAACAAGGTTTTCACTTACACTGGATATCGCGGCAACTCAATCGCCAACAATCACAAGCTCGATGCAGAGAAAATAACGTGAATCCTTCGTCGGCTTTTAAAATATCCTTCGTTGTTGTCAAGTATTTAACCATTTAGCATGCATGAAAAAGAACTATTAAAAACCCCCACAAAAGCAACTATTAAAAATAGCCCCCACATTCAACATGCACTAGAAAGCAACCATTATAAATAGGCAAAAATCACAAACGTCTGACGACTGTCAAATCGTCAAATTTAAGATAGTCACCAAAAATTTCGGAAGGGCCTTTCCCATAGGGGTAATGCCTTCAAACATGATGAAGAATTTCGAACTAGGAAAGTTCTACTTGCACAACTTGAGGCTTCATGTACCATGACAACACTTAAAGGTATTAGAACATCATGGATGTTGAACCTAGTCCTACAATTCTTGTGATAATTTTTGTTCCCTCAATTCAAATTAATATGAAGCAAAAATATTGTTTCATTCTCAAATGTGGGTCAAAGAAAACCCGTATAGTTCATCATTGACATTGGAAACTAAAAGAACTTGATTTCTTAAAAAGCAATTCAAACGTTGAAATTTTCCTTAATGACTTACCCACAACCATACCTCATTAGATGGTTCATCTCAAGCTCTAAAACACACATCACTCAATGTAAAAATTCATGCATTTTCAAGATGCACTCCTTTGTGATGAAGCACATTAGAGATATGTGATGTTTTACTTGGACAACCATATGTGTTTCATTGCCATGTAACATATGAAGGAAATCTAAGAAATGTTTTCATATATGTTGGAGTATAGATACCACATATGACCCAAAGTAGTTTATATGTTATCACTCTTTAGTACCAATAAGTGCAAGAAGCTAGTTAGTTCTAGTAAAAATTTGTGCTCTTAATGGCAAGACATTCACATAAGAGCATTCTTGTTCAAACATACAATAGTCAAACAACAAGATGGAAAAATACAAGGATATATTTCAATCACCTAAATTTGTTCATATATATTGTGAAGCACACTATTGATTGGATTAAAAATTATATCTACCTAATACATCTCTATATGATAGATCAATTGTAGAGAATGAAGAGATCAAGAGGTAGATCAACAAACTCATGGCTAAAGGACATACTAGGCCAAACCCATCACCTTGTAGTAGCCTCATTATGCTTGTGACAAAGAAGGATGACACATTGATGTAGTTGCAGTTAGGGGCCAAATCAAGAGATGTCTTAGACCACACAACCCATAAATTATTATCGAAATAAACTCAAACAAGATAATTCATTACACATTTTGAAAGAAACAAAAACGTATTCAATTAATCAATGAGGAGAAATTATTGGCTCGGGCACAATGCATAACTATATTAATAGACTACATCATCTAGTAAGGGACATAAATCCTAGGAATTTAACCAAACTAAGCTTGTTTCCTCGCAACTCTCTCAAACCAGACTTTGTTCCTTAACAATGGAGATTTAACACAAATCATATAAGCTACTCATAATTCACTTCTAAAGTGGTTGGCTACTTCTCATTTTCCCTCAAACTATCTTTTGATTGCCTTTGGATCTTTTTGTTACTCCTAGGTACCTTCCACATTCATCACTTCCTCTATTTATAGAATTTGGTAGGAGAAGTAGAGATGGCTTTGCAATAAAAGATCCCTTTGCAAAGATTCCTTAATTTGACAAGATCCATGTGGGTTCAAATCATCTAATTATCAAGTAATCACTTATAGGTGATTTTTTTGTCTCGATCAAAATACACCAATTCACTCGGTCATCTATAAACAAAGGAAATAGATTAAGCCCCATGTGTTCAAGAACAAGTTTCTCGATGGTAACATTTGCATAAAAATACCAGATCTATAAAATGTGTAAGCTTATTATGTTTTTTCCCATTTTGTCATGGTCCTCTAAAGGTGTCACTCCAAAGCACAACTTAACAAGCTGAAAGAAACTTGAAATTATTTGTACTAAGCCTTCTTTATTACAAACAACACAATGTGTAAAATTGTGCAAATTCATGCAAAGCTACACTACATTATGCAAACTTTTATTCTTCTAACTTTAACATTTTTTAGCGATGTAATATAACATGTGAACCTAGATGCTCGTGCATCATATACCCTAGGTAAGAAGAAACACGAGCCTTGCACTTGTGTTTCACAACATCTTCAAAGGATTGACCATTTAAGAAAATTCAGCTACACTAAACCTTAATGCACCCTCAATTTCTCTTCCTTTCATTTAACTAGACATTCTTTGTTTTCCTTCTTGTGTGTTTTCTTTGCTACATGTTAATCTAGGACTTCTTCAACTTCTTCATTTAATTTTTCCAGTAGTTTTTGCCTCCAATCTACTTCAGCACTTTCTACTTCATCACTTGTCTATCCCTCATAACAAGGGGATAAATACACACAATAATGAACATAAGACATGTCTATCCCCATATAACAATTCTATCTCATATGAGTTCACCTCAAATTTCCACAAGACTTTGCTTTGTCCCATCTTCTCCGACTTTGGCTTATTATATGTTCCTATTAGGAACCTCTCTTTGCGTATGTGCACAAGAACCACAACTCCTTCCTAAAACTCTTGTTTTTCCCTCAAATCTACACATTGTCTATATTGTGCACTATTATTTTTCAACTATGTGCGTACTTGCTGGTGTATATCCTTCATGTTTTGCACAAATTCTTAAGATTCTAGACTCTTCCTCCTCTTTCCTTAGTGCCCTATAATTTAGTAATACCTCTTCAAATTAGTCCATAAACTATTTGAAAAGGTTACTTCCTAGCTCTCTTATTTAAAGACTTAATGTACACAAACTCGCTTGCACAAGGATTAAATCTCATGTCCTTACCTTCCCCCAACCAAATTTATCAACAAATTTCTAAGGATTCTATTGACAAATTTTGTTTGAACATCCATATGTAGATGAAACACATAACTAGACTATAACTTAGTGTTCATATTTGTCCACAAGGTTCTCCAAAAGTGACCAACAAATTTAGTGTCTCTGTTTGAGTCAATAGTGCATAGTAATGATGTAACCTCACAACTAGCTTAAAAAAGTTAACTATATGTGTAACATAACTAATATTTATACAAGCAATAAAATGAGACATTTTAGAAAATATATCAACTACAACAAAAATAAAATCATGACCCTTTCGCATTCTAAGAAAACCTAGGACAAAATCCATACTCAATTTCTTCTGCGATTTCATAATGTAACCGATAATGACCGGTACAACTATGCATTCTAAATCTTCCTCTTTCCAATTGGAAAATTTTACATCTACATACATATCTACCCACATTTTTAGCCATGTGTGGCCAATTATATTTGTCACCGAGCTGCGTCAAGGTCTTGTCTATACCAAAACGACCAACTAATCCTCCATAATGTTTCTCTTGGGTCGATTCTCTCACATTGATCCCTCTATGTACACACAATTGCTTACATTTGAAAAAGAACCCTTCATGTATGAAGTATTCTAGCAAGCCATGTGATCAATGACCATTTTTTTTATGCACGATCTCCATACCTCCTTGAAATCTTCATATTATGTGTAGAGTTTGTATAGTTCCCTCTATGTTCTAGACAATCATTGTGCTTAACTCAATAACCGTCACTGTTAAGGTAGTTGCGAAGTGTATCATTCATTAATTTCCATTTACGTTATTGTTAGAACCGTGTTAAGAAACCTTGGTGGGTGCTAAAACTTGGATTTACATATAGGCATTAAATCTTATCGTCCACTTATGAGAGTATAATAATTAGGTTTAAGTACCTCGTCGAACACCCTAGGGGGTGTTGTGGTTTAGGTTTATAATTATTGGTTAATTGGACTATAATGTAAACAAATAAGAAACAAATTACACACACACAATTATCAACAAATATTTTCTTTAAAGAAATGATTTAAATTTAATAAGAATTACATATATTAAAAGTGTGTGAGATAAATTTATGATTTCAAAATTAAATGAATGTGGTTGAAGGTGGCGGTGGAGTGTTTGTAGTTGGAATGGGAGATTTTGGTGAAGGACTTGGTGAAGTGATGAGGTATGATGGTGGCGTGTGGAAGAGGAAGGGGTCAAGGAGTTAATGCGAGGATTTGAATATCTTTTTAATGTGCCCTCTCTCAGTAAATGTTGTGAGATTGAGATTGAGATTGAGATTGGGATTGAGATTGACAAAAATGGAATTGGCTAGTCAAACCCATGCATGGGCACGTGGTCTCATAGGGTTTAGTGATCGCATGATATGTGCAAAATGGGTCGGCTTTGTAAAGGTCTTGGATATGTTAAAGTAGATGCAATTTAAAGGTGTGCATATCCTTGATTTCTATTGTGAGCATGTGGATTTCATTCATGAGATGGTTTTATATATCGAGAGACATTCTACCGTGGCAACATGGAGTGAAGGACTCTAATTTCATGTCCGTGAAAGAAAAACCATGCCCAACATTATTTTACATAGAATTTAGTTTGTAAAAATTATAGATTTGTATTAGCCATCTCAATTTTTAAAAATCAATACAAAAGCTATTTTAATATTGTAATAAAAATAAACAAAAACAATAAAGAAAAACAAATAACCAAAAATTGAAGAGCATAAAAGAGGAATGAGCATTAACACAAATAAACATGGCATATTCTTCCTTGTTGCACTTTTTTAAATGATTACATACGATTTATTGTTTTAGGGTTTCATGAATCATGTATTTAATTTGACCATAACATTTAGATTTGTTTATTTTCTACAGTTAATAGTAAATTTTGGTATTTTTTATTTTTATTTTATAATTATAATTATAATTTATTATTTAGGAGGACCCAATATAGCTAAATTTCATGTAAATCATGTGATACATCATTATAATTGAAGGAACTATTTACTATACATTTATTATACCTTTATTATATCTTTTTACCTATTAAATAGTATGCTAGACCTATTTACCTATTTAAGTTATTTAGGTACGTTATAATTTAAGGTACCTATTTACCTTAAATTTGTTATATTTCTATTATATAAGTTTACCTATTTACCTACCTATTTATTTATTAAATGGTATGTTATATCTATTTATATATTTAAATTATTTAGGTATCCATTAGGTACATCTAAAATCTAATTTAATCTATGATAAAATCTAAAATTTAACTTAAGTATTTCATGGCACATTGTATTAAATCTATAAATCGGTATGGTAATTTAATATGTATCTTTTTCTTATCACAAATGTATTTAAATATTTAATTTTCTATTAAATAAATTTATATATACTAGATTTATTATGCATGCACAAATGTCTTTGCATCATATTATATATCTAATTTATATTCAAACTTTTACAAGATGATAAAAATGAATAATACAATCTATGTGTGTGTGTGTGTGTGTGTGTGTGTGTGTGTGTGTGTGTGTGTGTGTACTAGTAAAAGATTTAGATAAGTATCATTTTTAGGTACCTATTCCACATATGACACTTACCTAGGGGTATCATCATTCTTTAAGTCATCTATTCCACTTATGTCACAAAGTCAATATTTAAGTGACTTGGGAATGATACCTTTGACATCTTTTACATAGATTTATCTAAGATAGATGTGATAATTACTTCATAGTCACAAAAGAACTCATAAATTTAACTATCTAAGCAAAACTTGCTTGTGAGTTCGATTTACCCCTAAATAAGTCGCAGACGTTACTAATTTTGATGTTCTCTAGAAATATTATGTTTCACACTCGAACAAAGGTCCTGGTTATTACTCTTTGGAAAGGGAATTTTCATACGTCATGGTCGCCAACATATTCACAGATGGGTGTGTTGAAAAGGAATTGGAAGTGTTTGAACAAATGCTAATTGCAGATTTAAAACCCAACTCCAAATTTTTTCCCAACATACTCCTAACATGTATAGACATCTGTTAAAGCATAAGGAAAGTGGATTTTTTTATTATGTAAAACATTCAAAATATAGTGTGCATCTCTACTTGCAACATGTAATTATACAAATGGAATCTTGAGAATTAAAAGGCAAGTATCAACTTGAAGAGAAAGTTGTTTACAAGTATTTAACCTATATTGGTTGATAAGAGTTTTGTAAATTTTGTTGAGGGGATATAAGGAAAATGATAAAATTCATTCATCTTTCAACAATCAATCTACTCCATCTTACATGTTATGTATTTATCCACACAAACCATGTAATCTCACTCTTTCATTTTTATCATTAGCATGCAGCCATGTTGGTCTAGTGTATGAGATATGGAAACATTGCTATGACATCGTTGCCTTTTATGGCCTATTTGTGTGGTGAGATTTGTGCTCACTGTTTGGTTGGAATGTTTGGCCACTTTGGTGATCTTGAGGAATATCTAAATGTTATCATCGAATGTGGATTAAAATAACAAGGACTACACATGTGTGTGTTGCTCGTGGTTTGGTGTGGTATGGCGTGGAGTGGTGGTTTTCAAGGGGGAAAACATGCTAAAATTTCATGACGAAATGCCTTAAGCAATGTAGCCTCAGAACATGTGTTTTACACAATGATGATGGGTTGGGCATCTCACTCTCCACCATGTGGACCTCCTTTCATAGGCATTGATCTCTCTCTCTCTCTCTCTCTCTCTCACCTATTAGAAATGTTGTGTTTTCTTTTCCGTTTCTCTTGAAATCGTTATTGTTATTTTAGTAAGTGTGAGTTGTATGATGATTGTATATAAATTGTCATGTTATTAAATGTAGTGTATTATACACTTGTTTCATGGTAAAAATAACCTTGGAAAATGATCCCTATGCATATATGAACCACATTGAAAAAAACTTGAATAATACATCATGAAATAATCCTCAGTGGGAGTTCATTCACATGAGTGGCGTAAGATGAAAACATAGCCTTTGTAATCAATCTTGCTAAAGTTATAATTCTAGTTTGCTTTCACCTCATGAAAATGCATGTGAACTAAGAAATCAAGTTCCACAACCTTAGACCCCTTCTCTCCCCAAAGTGAGATTTGTGAGCCATATTTTGTTTCATGTTATCTTATTGGTAAGCACTATATTTGCACAAGTTTTGGACTGACTTTGGCTTACAATTCTCAAGTGTAAACAATTAAACTTCACCGATCTGTTCTAGAATGATGTCTCTAAAATGAGTATCACTTATTAGATTTTTATTCCGTCATCTCCTTAATGTTTTCACCATACAAGAAAAGAGTTTAAAAGTGATTACTACCTAACTTTTTGATTTTAATAAGAGGCCATTCCATGACCACTTTGAATATTTTGAATGATAATGTCATTAAGTTCTTTGAGCCAATGTTTGACTCTGCTTGATAAATCATGCCTAGTAGGATGATCTGTTGTGTTGGCAATTGCTTTTAACACTAACTTATTATTTGACCTCTTTAGGAATTTGAATTGCGTGAAGATAATGGAAATTTCTCTTTCTTTCTCCTCTCTCTAAAACTTGTAAATTTAAAGGAAATGAGAAATGGATGCATGGAAATATCAAAATATCTCTATCTCTCTCACTATTTTCTGAAATAATAAATGAAATAATGTGATATCATTGTTAAGTAAGAAAGTGAGATCCATGCTAGCTTGCACTGACCCATGTTGTTGTAGATGGAGGGAGTTGCAACAAAAATGTAAATGAATGACATCACTCAAAGAATGTATTTATAATTAGTTTGCTTATATTGTATAAATTCATTGTTTGTAAGTTAATTAGGAATGTAATCATACTAAAAATAGGATATTCTTTCCTTAATAATAGTTGGTTATTTGATAAAGCATATGATAGCAACAAAGAACATTATGGATTTATCTTATTTGAACTAAGTATATAGCTTGAATAATATGTAGATAATGTTGTTTTGGATCATGTTAGATGTATGTTTGAATACTATTTTAACATGTTCTAAATATGTTGTTTTAGACCACAACTTAAGAAAATATGCAAATAACAAAAGTATGTTGGTTTTACCTCTCTAGTTGAAATTATTACACACTATTCTTAAACATGACATTTACATCAAGTTAAGTAATCTTGACAATGACCTCGTTATAAAAATATTTTCTTGAAACCCTGTGCTCAAAGAGATGTAACTTGTGGTGAATCTATTGATAACTTAGTATGGAAATTTGGCCTCAAATATTTTGAATGTATCCTTTGCACTTAGTTGGAATATCAGGTGGTTGTTTTCACACCAAGCCTTGTAATCCTGGGAGAGAAAAATTAGTTGTATAGTAACTTGGTGGACATATTGTGCCATTGAGATCTTCTTGTGAGTCGCTCTTGGACATTTACGATTAGTTTTATTTAAATTGAATATTTTCATTTTGAATGGAATGTGGATTAATATCATTGAACATGTTGTATCATTATATTTGGGTAGATTTACTTATTGTATATGTTGGAAAGGGACTGAAATTGATAAATCATTTATGGAAATTGTAAATCATGATGTATATATGTAAGATATGTTGTATTAAAGTGAACCTATTGTATCTTAGGAGTTAGTTTTCATCATGTAGTTGTATTATTAAGAGGAAAAAAGTAAGAAATAAAATGAAAAAACCAAGGAATATATTGAAACTGATTTGTTCTCCAAATCTATCATTATGTTATTCTCCTAGTTGGACCGAAACTAGTCAACAAAACTATTTAATCCAAATAAAATAAATCTTATGATCTCACGAGATGATATTTTCTCATTTGTGTAAGATGGGACTTAATTAAATATATCCCTCACAATGAATTCTCTCCCTGAATTATTGTGAGTAGTAAGTGAATATACCACCATCATTTTGTGTAACTTGCATTGAGTGGGTCATTTCTATATGCAACCCCTTTTGGTGCTTATACAAAAGCATTAATCTTGGTTGTCATCTCTCGTAGACTTCTTAAAATTATTAACTCTAGGTGCTTTGCATATTGTACTTTGATTTATGGGAATAAACCTCATTATGAATTGGTAACAAAAAACATATTGGCACATAAAAAATGTTTTAGGAGTAATTTATGATTTGTGTCTCACCGAGCTCAATGCATTCAATGTTCTCTAGCGTAGTTGTTATGAATCTTTCCATAAGAGTATTTCTTAAGGATGTTTGAGGGTGAATTATTTTAATGTCATAGTAGATTATTATGTTTAATTAGACTTGGTGAGGGTGTAATGTGTAATTTGGGATGCACCATTATTAATGTTATCGGTAAACCTTGGTTTACCCAAATAAAATAAAATTGAGGTGTTTCTATGTGAGAAACAAGTTAAACCGTAAATGAAACTTTATATCTTGAAAATTAATGTCTAATGACTCTTTATGTCCCTAATTATGGAAACTAATTAGCTTCTTGAGTGGCTAGTGTTGATATGAATGCTAATGGTGTAATTCCACAAAAGAAAATAAAATCGATTGTTGTCATGTATGAGTGTGGTTAAATAAGAATCATTATTCATGTGATCTGTGCCCTAATCAAAGAGATCAATAAATTATATTTTCCCAAGATGGATAAAATAAAGAATTGAAATCAACATAGTAGTGTATATGTGGTGAGTCATACTTGTGGGGTATTATGAAAGTATATTAGTTATTGTTTGTGTACTAAGTGTGTGTTGAATTCTGAATTTGTTTTTGTTTTTCCCTTAGTTTTACCTATGTTCTAGGTTAGAAACTTGGGCATGAAATATGATATCAAAACCAAGGTTCAATCTCTAGAACCTCTCCGGGAAAAATGTGTGATGACCCAATTATGCGTGAATGTATGGGTGTAACACAAGTCTTACATTGAGTGTTGGTTGTGTGTTATGTGAGGGTAGTGTGCACATGGGTATTATGATATCATACTTCCCTAATTATTATACTTTTGTGTGTAACCCCTTGTAAGGATGTTGGATAATAAGCCTTTGTTTTAGTGTTATCGTCATGTGTTGTGTGGAACTTTATTATGTTGGTTTTTGCAGAGACTTTCAAATGGCAATTCGGATAAATATCTTGAACATGTTGACTCATATAGAAAATTTATGATGATGATTCAAATAGAGATTTTGGTAGTTATAATGTTTTAATTAGTGTATTATTGTTAATTTCGAGATATAATTGATGCCTAGTTGGATGTCAAGATGCACACTTGATGATATAATACCCCTATGAGTGGCCTCAGAGGCCACATGCACATTCGATGTGAATCTTTTCTTCCGTGTTTTTATATGTAAGCTTGATTTTACTAGAACCAACAATTTTTGACTTATTGATAAAATTTGAGGCTTTTTAAAATTTAATTATTTCTTTATTTAGATATTTCATATTTTGAATTTAGTTCCTTATCCATTTCTCTTTGATTGTCGAAGATTTTGATTTTTGATTATTTTCCGACTCAAGCTTATGGGTTTTTTGGTGCCACTTAGTTATCTATTATATTGTATCTGCATATCTATTTTCCTGGACATAATAAATAAATTCCTTGTGAGGTTATGTCGTGGTGACATGGCCAAAATGATTGGAATTGTAGGTGACATGGCCTTGATTATTATGATATTTTAGATTTTATGATGATACTCCTAATCCTTGAAACATAAGTATAGATGTAGAGATATTATGAGGTTTGGAATTTATGGAATTTATTTTTAGATGTGCATTGGGTATTCCATTTTCTTACAAGGGGATGGATGTAGGGACTCACGATGGATTTCCTTAATTATATGGAATATGTGGTGTTGAGGTGAGAAGGCTTTATTTTTATGTAGATCCTAGAGTGACTCGGCATTCGTTTATGATATTTTACTACACAATGTATATTCTGGGAGGTATACAAAGATTTGTGAGATGCTTCTACAAGTTCTATTATTTAGTGGTTTGTGCAATTGCTTCTTGTAATTCCCATTTTATTCGCGCCACTATTTAGACTATAATTAGACTAGTAGTGAAATTTTGCTATACTTGGTTGACCACATTATTTTGGCACAAGGTGCCTAACTATGTTGCATTGAGTAAACTATATTTCATGGTGTATAATCATACGAAAATTTATTATATCTATATGCATACATATATGATGAGTGTGTTAGGAGTAAACTTTGATGTGGTGAATATAATGATGTTTTAAAACCATTTTGATGTCATAGAGAGGGACGAGAGTATGAGTGATCATTGTGGATTATAACTTTAAAACAAACAATGAATCTAACTAGAAAATTTAGAAATATGAGGACTATGAATAAATTTTACAAGACTAAGTGGATTATGGAACTTCGACATCTTGATGTTTTAAGTAGTGATTTTAGAAGTATTGTCGAATTGAAAAAGTATGTCTGGTTTAAAAATACATGGGCATAGATTTAAACATCCAATAATATATAGATAATGAAATTATATGTGAATTATAGTCATGTGATTTGGAATGGTGTAATTTGATTGATTTTGTGTGAAATTGCATAATTAATAGTTAGGATAAACAAATATGATGATTGCGATAAATTCACTTGATGTGGGGAATTTTGGAATTGATTGTGAAAGGTGTATATAGATTGAATTATCCATGAATGAAATGATGGTTGTGTTATAATTATAATTAAACTTACATGTCATTTTGAGCAGGTATGATATGTGTGTTGAGTGTGTAGATGGAAAACATGTGCTCAGAAACCATGTACGGAAAATAAACAAAAAAATAAAAAATAAAAAATAAAAGAGGATGAAGGGGGACTAACTCGCATGAGGCTTGCTAGCCAACATAAGTCACCCAAGTTTGGAATTAGGTGGATTTAGGTTATGTGTATGGCGACTATGTGTTGATTTAAATTACTTTTTCTTTGTCATCTTATTACACATCTTCATGAAACCTTTAACTTAATTTATTTGATTTAGTCAATTCATTGTTAATTGTATTTTATTTAGGGTTAATGGCTTGATATTTTTACTTATTTTGGGTGGGTTTTCTTTATTTGGGTTGTTGGGAACTTTCTAATTTTGGAAAATTCGAATTTCACCTTTAAAACCATGTTTGAGCGGTGTGTGGGACAAGTAAACCTCTCTCACACTCCCAAAACCCTCCAATAGGGTAGGTGTACTTTTTGGAGACTTTTTGGTCATTTGGGGACTCAAATGTACCCCATAATGAGCCTTAGAATTCATGCAATCACATTTGCTTAAATTTGTGTAAGGCCTTTAATGTTTATTGCAAGTTGATTCAAGTAAGTGACTTGTGATTTGAGTTGTAGTTATTAGGAATTTTATTTTTGACTTATTGGATTTTCATGTCATTTCCATGTAAGGGCATTTATTTTGGGTGGTTGGTTTTGTAAGATTTTGGATTTGGCCATGTAGGCATGTTTGGGAAATTAATGTTTTGTTGGGAAGTGGTTATCTTGAGATTTTAGGATGTTGCTTCTTGCACAATTTGGTGAGAGGATCCATGTGAGATATTTCCTATTCAAACAAGGCCTTGCTATCATTTCAGTGGAGGCCTCTTTGTCTTGGGATGGTCTTTGTCGGTTTGGAGTTGATTGAAGGATTTAATTGGAGTTATTTTGGATTGCATACTTGGAGATTTTTTTTTTTGTGGAAAAATGACTATTAGGGATGCCTTACACTATTTTAGCTAGGGAAACACAATTGCAACTAACTAAGCGATTAAAGATAAGCAAACCCCTTGGTTCTCCAAGATTACAAGTCGATTTGTAAAAGAGAGTAAAGAAGAAGCAAAATTTTTAAAAAAGAGATTGCATATTATTATTCTACTTATGCATGTAAATAAAACTAAAGAACATGCATGTTTGCATAAATGAAAAACCCACAACACATAGAATGCAAATTAACAAAATTTCAACACATTTTACATCATGGATTTGAACACAAAGTTTCATATTTCAGATATGACAAACCATCACATTACTAAGATTGAAAGAGAGAAATGGAAAAAACTTGAATGAAAAAGGGAAGGTTTTCTTTTGTATTGATAAAAATATGTATATTATATCCAAATGCACCAATATCTAATCCCTTTATAAGCTAAAATGATGCCTATATAGGTGGGGAGGATGTGACTACATTTCCTAACTAACTATCCTTAATTAAGTGTTAAGAATTTAATTAATTACATAAGTTGGTTTTATTTTACAATTTTGATTTTCAGAATAATAAATCCAACTTCAAAATAGAACAATTATAAAACACTATGATCTAGAAGAGGAAGGGGTGGTGGGAACATATGAGGTGGCACTTTCAACTTCAACACTTGTGTTTGAATTTTGTTATAATAGTTGATATCTCCATGCTCTTAGGGACAATGGTGTTTGTGAGAGCAACTAACTAGCTTCCAAGAGAGTACTCCATCTCTTTGGCAATTCCACCATTCTGCACAAGTCCCTTTGTTGCCTCTACAATGACATTGTGAAGTTCTGAGAGCTCCTCCATTTTATCCTTGTTTACCAAGTCTTATTTGAATAGACCCTCTTTGATCAGTGATATGAATTTTTCCTTGATTTGATCAACTACATTCCTCTCTGTTGAATTATCCATGTAGAATTTGTAATAGAGGGCTTGTAAATTAGTGATGTTCTCAACCTTCAATGATTCACCTTTATGTACCATAGTTCTAATCTTATTTGCATCTTCCTCTAGAAACTTAATTATCCATTCCACAAAGTAGGTTCATGTCTTGGATAGGTTGCTCTTTGAATCATCACAAATATTATGAGAAAGGAGAATATTTTCATTAGTTGAGTTCATGATTCAAAGATCTTGAATTCAATCTACCCAAATCTTGAGCTCCTTATCAATGGTGTCAACTCCTAAATCAATCTGCTCTTGGTCCGAGGAGATTCTCATACACTATGTATGCTTCATCAATGAATTATAGACTAGAGAATAAGATTCCTTCAACCCAAGCCTCTTATGCTTTGCCAAATGTAGCAGGCTTATGAATCTCAGTGATGGATTTGACATCTATCCTAGCAGTGACAACAGTGGGTGGAAGTGAGGAGAGGGGAGTAAGATTAAGAGGAGTCTTGTTAGATGAGAGGAAAAAATTGATAAAGTTTTAAATAATTTATACCTGCTCCACAAGATGCTCTTGAGTTTGCTTTCCTTTTTCTACTCTCTCAATTACTTTGGAGACAATATCCATAATATTGTGCACCTATCCTTCTAGAATTGATTCTCCAAGTGAAATTATAGTGATCTCTAAGTAGGAAATGGATATTTCTTTATCAAATTTGTCTCCTTTTGGTTTAGAAATTTATAAGAATTTACGTCCTTTAGAATTTTAAACCACACGAGAAGTTGTCTTAGATTTCTTAGGAGGAGTTTGTACAAAAAGGGAAGCTAGTGCATCAAACTTTGGTACTTCAATATGAGATTGAGCGTTCCTCTTTCTTATATCAATCATGGGTTGGACCCATGTGAAGGACTCACTAAAAAGAAGGACCTGGAGGATGCAGACAAAGGAAACCTAGGGGCTTGGAAGTTGAGAAGTAGAGACCTTGAGAGTAGAAGTCATACTATAAGAAGAAGGTGGTCTTCTAATCTCAAACTTAGGCCTAGAGACATCAATTTTCCCTATATCTGGCTTAATGATTTCAAATTCATCCTCTTATAGTTCACCCCTTCACCTTCCTTTTATTCTTATTCATCCAGTTGTTCTTGAACTAATTTTTCTTCTTCTTCAAAAGGTGTGGTATTTTCTCGGGAGTAGAGGTGCTTCATGAGTTAATTCTTGATTTTCTCTTGTTCCAACCTTTGCTCATGTGTTTCTTCTTTCTTCTCTACCTCTTTTGATTTTTCTTTCTTCATGTACACCTTGGTTCATGAGTCCAAGTGTGAGGAGGAAGGAGTTTGTTGTGTTGGAACATCCAATTGAGAGGTGGCATCTTCTTGAGAAGAATATGTTTTATGTGATTCCTTGAATCATTTTATCTTCCTTTATACCAATGCCTCATTCTCAGGAGCACTAGGTTGTTCAAATCATCAAGATTTTCCTTCTAATTTTTATACAATCGATGGTAGGTAGAGGAGTGTACCTAAATAGACCTCATGTATTCCACAATAAACAAATTAGAATCATCATCTTCCATACCTTCTGGAACATTGTACAGATTGATATCCTTGATTTGTTGTAGTGACAACCTACCAAAGAATATTTTCCTCACCTCATACTCATCAACACAATCTTCCCAGAGTCTTCAAATGTTGACACATAGTAGTAGGTAATCCTTAGATTCTTTAAAATGAAATCTTAACTTTAAAAGGAATTCCTCTTCTTATAAGTATGAAATTTGAACTCTGAAATGGTCCTCTTTAAATTTTGAGCATCAAGAGATGACATGTAAGTGTAATTTCCTAAAGTGAGATGGAGAATTGAATGCATGAGATGTTTTTATCCCTACAGGTTTTATGAAGCACATCCAAATGTCTGCTGATTTCAACCAAAATCAACTTGTCATTGTAGTATATTGGAAACTTATTTGGTACTCCTTCAAATACAACTTTCTGAATGTATGAAAAATTTCTTAATTTAATGAAGAGGCTACCATATGTATAAATATGCTGCCTTTCCTTTGAAGAAACCCTCTAAGTCACATTTCCTTCTAGCAGTTTGACTAGGAACATTGTGAAAGCACCATTCACTCTCCTATGATGAGTTTTATTGTTTTCATAGGTGAGTTGAGTATAAAACTCGTGTACTGGTGCATTCTTCTTGTTCTCTTTCCCTAATAATCCTACCCATACCATATAATCTACTATAGTGTACATCAAGTATGAGGTCACATGAATTTTTTTCTCTCGATGTACATTAATCAACTATTGAGTCAGATTTTCACAAATGATTTCCCCCTAGTTCAACTATTTTTTGTCTCCATATATGACATTGATATATGCACACATCCAATATTGGAACCCATTGGTGGAAGGATTAGGGAGAACTCAGAGAAAATGGAGGCTAAACAATGGGTTATAAGAGGTATTTAAAGGAAAGGACCGAGGACACAAATGACTATCAAACTAGAAAAATGAAGGATAAAACCACTCCCCTTTGGCATGAAAAGAAAGACGCCTTCAAAATAGTCCCAACGTAACTTAAATTTTCATATTTGGATGAAAATGACAAAGTTATGAGCATAAGATAAATTTTGGTGCATGGGGCAAAAGAAATGGACATGGCACTATAAAATTGATTTGCAAATGGTAAAAATGACTAAGTATTGGGTGTTTATATATTTTTAGGGCCAAAAGCTTGATTTATGGATTATAAAAGTGTCATGATGTTATAATGCCCATGAGAACACATTTTCCCCTTTTCCTTTATAAATCATACATGACGAGGAGTTTGGATAACTCAAGGAACATAACATAGTGTGGGGAAAGCATCGATGCGGATAATGGACGAAATAGAGGAAAGTTTCACAGCCCAAAAAACACCCGCAATCAGTAGAAACAAGGGGATGCAAATCTTTGGAAAGAAAATAAGCATGCAGAGAACCAATGTCAAGATGGAACTATTCCATCATTCCACAAATACCCATAATTTCCACAATGAATGGGATGAGAAGGGATACAAAGAAAATGGGATTGCGGGAATGAAGGGCGGGGCATAAGCTGTTCCATGAGTTCCCAAAATCACCGTAATAGATGATGAAAAGGAAAGGGATAGAGTGCGGAGATGTAGTCAAATTATGGAATTTGGTAAACGTGTAGAACTCGGGCAATAAGTTCCATTGAAGCACTAAAAATCCTACTAACACTATAGAACAACGTAATGCAGATAAATTGGTAATTGTGGAGAATATGAGGAACAAAGGAACTATTCCTCATGTTCCTCTAAAGTTTTGCATTGACGATTTAAGCCCAAAATTTCTTAAAATTGACTCAAATTTGGCTAACTGTTAAATTTTTTACATTCCTTGACAACAATAAGGTAGACATAACCAAGTAAAATGGGTCACTTAGCCAAAAATTAAAAAAATTTCAAAATTTCTACATTTTGGGGTTAGTGAAAATAGCTGACTCTTTCTGGGGCTTAACTTGACTTGACACGGAGTGAGAGAAAGACAAAGAAAAGAACTCCAAAATCTCTTAGTTATTAAGACAAGTGCATATCCATTGGAAAATTTCAGATAAATACATAGAAGAAAACTAGGGAAACAAGAAAAAGTAAACAAATATATACATGAAAAAGACCAAAACAAAGGAATATATAGAACTCTCTAAAATATTATGTATAAAGGACTATCATCCATTAAGATTTGACAATTTAAGATACTTTCCACCATATGGTAATGGAAGAGAAGTCCCATCCATATAGTCCAAATAGTATGAATTCTCTCCAGAAAAGTTCCAAATCTTAAAAGGACCAAGCTAGAGTGAGTTAAACTTACCGTAACTCCCACGAGGTTATTGTTATCCATATTTTTTCCCCAGGAAAAATGTTGGATCGAGTGACCCCACACTGAAACAACTTGAGAAATCATGTTCATATTATGCAAATATATTACAGAGGGACTCTACAATGGAAGTCGTGGGGCCTGCGAAGATCAAATAACAATGTACAAGAGAAAAATTCAACAAACGGCTCCATCGAGCGAGCACGGGCCTCAAATCCATTCTTCAAGTTATAGGTAGGCTCAGAAATGGAACAACAGTGTCACCAAGAAGCCAGGAGCAAGAAAAGGAAGAAACGACAAAGATCTGAAGTCCTCGGGCTCAAAACAGTCTAGAATGAGTCCAAAAATGGCTAAGTATGGAGGATGTTGCGGAAAGAGCCACATGTCAGAACGCCACTTCTCCAAGGGATATTCCAAGGAGGGAATCTCAAACAAGTGTCACACCTCCCCACATCAAGAACCCCAAAAGTTGTGTGGCCATTGAAAATTCTTCAGCTAGATAGGAAGGTGCCAAGTGTCAGCTCAGCGCAAATCCAAGATGGGAGCCAAAGGCGAAGACTCAAACTCACACCAACCCTCCACATAGAAAATGGTCAATAGAGGTCAAAAGGCGGATAGGGTGGGCCTCAAAAAAGGGTTAAGTATAGAAGTACTAGTGGAGAGAGCCACGTGTCAGAGTGGCGCATCTCCAAAGTTGAATCCAAATGCAAAGGCTCAAATAAGTGCTAGTTTGCCACGAGCCCAAGGTCCGAAAAAGTAAGGTAAAGGTCATTGAAAAGTACAAAGACCTGAGAGGCTTCCAAGTGTCAACCCGATGCTCCTTTAAAGGAAAAATCTTGATCAGGCTTTCAAGCAAGCGCAGAGCCTCCACGCATCTAGTCTCTTCGAAGGGGACAAAGTCGGGTTGAATAGTCAATGCATAGTGGTAGGCCGCTGCAGAGAGTGCCAAGTGTCCAAATGGCGCTAACTCAAGGGTGAATTAGAGAGAGGGTTATCAAACAAGTGTTAGACTGCCACATGTCCCCGGTAAAGGAATATGACCCCGTCGAGCAAAGAAATTATTCGAGAAACAAAGAAATTAGGTAGGTTGGCAGAGGAAACCATGTGTCAGTCCTGTGCCATTCCAAGAGAAAAATACAAAGGCCATCTTTAGACAAGTGCTATCCCTCCATGCGTCCCATATTAAAAAGGGGGCTTGTTTTTTTTAAATTGGTTTTCCGCCCTTTTGTACGGACTCGATACAAACTTTGAAGGGGCATATCTTTCAACTTAGGGCTCAAAATATTACAAATCTAACACCGTTGGAAAGATCTCGGCTTCACCCACACCATGGAGATATGAAACTTTGAGATTGTGGAGGTTAGGTAAAGAAAAATGGAGAAAATGTCTTTAGGACCATTAATGTGGATCTATCTACCTCAACAACTAGATCAGATTCAATCTGTTCCACTGTTTCCTCCTCCTTCAAGGTGCCAAATCAATGGGTTATGTAGTCAAGGAAGATTTGGGGGTAGATTCTATAAGAGACATTAATAGCAGTGGTTGAGCTTCAACCTACTTTTCCCGCTTCTCTCTCTTTCTTTCTTCTCTCTGATTGAGTCTATAAATACAAGGTCGGGACTCATTGTAAAGGGTTGGACATTCTTCTGTTTTGTAGGCTCCCCTCTTCCCTTGGCAAGTGAATTCATGGAGTTTTCAGACCTCCCATATAGACTGTAAACGTAAATTTTCCTTGTACTATTGTAATGCATTGTATCAAGCCGTGAGAGAAAATAATACATGTTCGTGGGTGATATCTTTATCCCCTTTCTGTGTTAATTATTATCTTCTTATATTTCATTACAACTTTGGTTATTTGTGCATGTCTTGTGTTGAAATCTTTGGTTTGTGTCTACCCAAAAAAATTGTTCATCACTCCTTTGGTGTATCACTTGGTAGCTTAAGTTTTATTTTCTTTGCATCCCTTCTTTAACTTTGTCTCCTTGGAAAACTAGAGTAGGATTTAGGATAGATCCTCTGCGATTTCATGCATACACCTAAACAGAGGAGTAGGAACCAACCTTAATCTGGAGATTTTTTCCCACCTGCGAAGTCCCACACTTTGGGGGAAAACTCAATGTTATGCAAATCACACCAAATGAATCTTCCTTAGAAAAGAAGATCTGACGACTCATTTAGGGCTGCCATGATTTTGCACTAACAGTTTTGGCACACTGGTAGGACCATGAAGTCTCCATCTTTATTATAGTAAGTTTGATGTGGACTACTGTGACTCTAGCTTTTAAAAGCTCTTAAAACTACACATCTGGTGACTTCAAAAGGGACGAAATCCTCTGGTTTCAACAGTCCAAGTTTCCCAAGTTCATGAGAAGGATACAAACTAGGTCAAGAACAAGAGTAGAAGGAAAATTTGTACACATACACTTGTCTCCAGATAGAAGGAGAGGAAGAAGAACCTAGAAGTCTCTATCTCCACCAAATAGAGCCTTATCAACACCTCCTCCTAGTAGGTTGTTCTTTCAATCAAGGAGAGTGCTCAGGCTGATTAGGATGTCACACCAACAACCAAATCCTTATGTCAACTTCACTGGCAGTAGCCCACTTGCTCTGAATGCACAAAACCCAGTCTCGATGGTAGCATTGAAGAGCATCCCATATTTCATTGGAGAAAACTAGACTTGTCCCGGTGACCACGTTCAAGACATTGCAAATGTCTATACAATCCATGAGATCACTGAGATGGACATTGTGGTCAAGTTTCTAGCCTCTTCACTCAAGGGAAAAGCTTCACAATGGTTCAGAGCTTAGAAGCAGGCTCTATTCAATCTTGGGACCATCTTTGCACAACTCTTCACAACTAGTTTGGAGAAAAGGGAGATAACCTATCCTTGTTGGAGCAGCTGACAACAATCAAGAGAGCTCCGAATGAGCAACTGATAGATTTCAACCTCTTCCAATAGTAGTAAAGCCCACTAATGAAGGTGCCTTCTTATACTTCCTTAGAGCTTTAAATTCTGATATTTCTTTGATGATTTAGTCAATGGGGGCACAACCTGCCTTCCGTAGCCTATAGCCTTTCCATAGGAGTTGAGAACCATTTGATTCAAGCTGGAAAACTTGCTCCTAGGCCATCCATGCCTCTTTACCCTAAGTTAGGAAACCCAGGTACTAGCCAAATGCCCACATTAGCTCCTATACCCACCCCTAGGAGTCAAAGTTCAACTGAAGCCTCCACTTCATCATCTAACACCTCAAAGGAGCTTCAGGAAGTATGAAACAACTGCAAAACATGGGAAATGAGCTAGTAACCATCAAAAGACAGCAGGCTCAGAGTTCTAGGCCATATCAGCCCCAGGCTCAAAATCGAGCTAGACCCCGTATCGGCAAAATAGACCACCCCAGTGTAAATCGAGTCAACACCAAAGGCAACCTCGAGGCTACTAGAACTTTCAGGTCATATGATTTAAACATAACTTCAACATCAAGAGCATTGGTTCTAAAGCACAAAATAACGTGGCATAAGAATATGATTGGTGTTTCCCCTGCAATCAGCCACATAATCAATCAATGTGTTTCAATGGTGCTCTAAATCAGGATTTGATGGTGCAAACCATTGGTGTGTCATAAGAACATAGCTAGGAAGAAAAAGATTAGTAATGAGCTCAAGAAGAGGGACCCCAAGCAAAACTATGCTTGTTAATCTGGCACACTGAAGACTTCTTTGGAATGAATAGACCCTTCTCAAAGTAAAGTTGCCAATACACGGTCCAATAAGAGAAATATTGGAGAAGGAAATTCACCAAGATCGTGTGATCCAAAACCCTCCATTGCTTCATAAGGTATTGGCATTCAAAATATAACTCCCAATATGCAGAGTCAATCCAAGCCACCTTCTAGACCTACTTAGGCACCGGGTGTAACAACCCATGTGCAAGAGAAAAATGTACCAGGGAAGGGGCAACATGAGGAAAATTCATTTAATATCATTGAGAAAATGAAGAGGAAAAATGTAAACATTTCACTATGGGAGTCACTAGCCATTCCAAGGAAGAGGGATCTATTGCAGACTACCATGCAAAATTGGTCAAGCTCAAATCAACCCCCTAGCCAACAAGAGAAAGTGCTTACCAATACGGCTCAACATGAGAGAAACCATGGAGAACAACGAGGTAAGAATCTGAAGCCTCCTCCATTTTATGTTTCATTAATCATTGGAGAAAAATTGGTGCATAATTGCATGATTGATTCGGGGGTAAGTAGTTCTATGATGCCCAAAAAAATAGCTGATCAAATTGGGTCTCCAGTATGAAATCATCTCTAAAGGAGTAGTGAAATTGGATGGGACAATAGTAACAACTATTGGAGTCATCAAGGATACGAGCCTCACTCTGCATGCCTGCCCTAATGTGACTATATTATAGAACATGGTAGTCATAGACTTGCCACCACATTTTGCATTGTGTTTGTCCAGGGACTTCACTGCCAATATTAGAGGATATTTGTCTACTGACTGATCACATATGCTCTTTAGAACAAGGTATGGAGTGAAGGCCACAATCAAATCTGAGCCCATCATGGATTATCACATTGAGTCCTATGTGCCTAGCCCAATCAATGCAAATTGTTCAACTTTTGATCAAGAGGAGCTCCTAAACACTTTTGAGGTAGATACCAAAGTAGGGTGTATCTCAAACATGAATCTTGACGAATGGGTGGTCAAAAGGCATGAGTTTTATCCCTATAAGGAGATGGATGAATATGAACTAGGATTATACTACCTACATGAGGAGAATCATCCTCTTTCTGACATCATCAAGCCAAAACACAAAGATGAAAATGAGGTATGACAGCTTATTCTTTGATGGTTCGAGGAGCAGACAAGGAGCTAGAGGAGGAGCTATGATTATGTCCCCCAAGGTATGAAGTATTATTTGGCCTTCAAATTTCAGTTTTCCTACTCAAATAACACTGCAGAATATGAGGCTTTGGTCCATGGATTGCATTGGGCCAAAAGACAAGGAATCAAGAACCTACTGCAAGTGTTTGGTGATAGTGAACTGGTTGCCAATCAAGTCAAAGGACAAAATGCTGTCAAGAATGACCTACTCAAAAGCTACAAGAGTAGGGTATGGGATCTCATTGAGGATTTCAAAGCCTTCAACATTGTGTCCATACCTAGAAAGGAGAATGAAGTTATTGATAGGATTACAACAGTTGGAGCAACATTTGATGTGGTTGACAACATCAAGAGGGACAAAGAATAACCACATATCCATGTGATTATGAGGCCAACAATGCCAAATAATAACACATGCTAGCAGGTGTTTGAAAATGATCAACAGATCATCAATTTTTTACGAGGAGGAAGCTGAGTTCTCGGCTAGAAATCAAAATAGATTAGAGTGGAAATATGGAGATCAAGTAGTGCAGCTACATACAAACAAGCTTCCCAAAGGCTTAGTGACATTGGAGTCTATCTTCAATCCCAATGATTAGTTTCAAAAGAAAAGGCTAATATATAGATCAAAGGAGAAGATTTAGAGTCAATTCATGTTAGAGAAGGCAAAGTGCTTCAGATTGGAAAAGTGGCCACTGAGCAAGAAAGGTATAAATTTGTGCAAATTTTCCAAGAGTTCCCAGATGTATTTGCTTGGAGCTATGAGGACCTTAGAGGGTTAAATTCAAATTTGTCACAACACACAATCAAATTAGATTCAGCTGCTAAGGCTATCAGGAAAAATCAGAGACCAGTCAATCCACATATCGAGCCTCTGATGAAGAATTAGCTGAACAAGTTAATAGAGGCAAATATCATATTTCCAATCAAACACTCAAGTTGGGTCACAAATTTGGTCCCAGTCAGGAAGAAGAGTGGAGAGATTAGGTTGTGTGTTGACTTTCATGACTTGAACAGAGCATCCCTCAAGGACCATTATCCACTCCCTCAATGGAGAAAATCTTGCAAGTGGTGTATCGAGAGCTCAGAGAGATTCTTTCTCCAGATGATGACTAAGATGAGTGGTACAAAACTTCTTTCACCACCAAGTGGGGCACCTATGCCTATAGAAAAATTCCATTTGGATTGTCTAATGCCGAAGCCACTTTCCAAAGGGCAATGGATATGGAATTTAAAGGGTTGATCAACAAAATAGTACTGATCTACCTGGATGACATTACTGTGTTCTCCAGAAATGCAACAGACCACCTTTTTCACCTAAGGTAGGTGTTTTAAAGGTGTAGGAGATTCAAGGTATCATTGAACCCTAAAAATGCATATTCTTGGCCTATGAGGGTAGGATTCTAGGACACATTGTGTCAAATGAAGGTTTAGAAATTGACCTAGAAAGATTTGAAGCTATAAGAGCATTGCCATTGCCAAGCCATAAGAAAGCCTTCAAAGCTTCTTAGGAAAAATCAACTTTGTTCACGAGGTTTGTACAAAATTTTTCTACCCTTGTCAAGCCAATCACGTTGATGTTGAAGAAAAGTTTGGCATTTAGGTGGACAACTGAAGGAAAAGCAAGTTTTGAGGCCATCAAAGAAGCTATATCACAAGCCCCAACTCTCGTGAATCTAGATTTTTCTAAGGATTTCATATTATATGCCTTTGGTGGCAGTGACATGATTTCTGCAATCCTAGTACAACAGAACAAAGAAGATACAAAGAAGCCAATTGCTTTCTTCAGCCATGGTCTGGAAGATTATGAAGTGAAATACTCTTTCATCAAAAAGCAGGTCTTGACAGTGATAAGAGGATTGAAGAAGTTTAAGCATTTGGTTTTGTTGTCCACTCAAAATTCCCCTGCTCTTAAGAAAGTGAAAATTTCAAAATTTTGAGTTTTAAGTGTCTTCTCTGTTGTACTCAATGTTAAAAGTCGAGAAATTGAGAAAATCTACGTTTTTTGGGTCATTTTGTGTGTTTTTCGGGCCTGTCGGACATTTTTGTCCCGCGTGTCCCAAGTTCAAATGGTCCCCTATTCCCCGATCGGCCGGTTTCCCCGAAGTTGTTCCATTTTCGGGCCCATCGGAATTTCACGTCCCAAATGTCCCAAGTTCAATTGGGCAAGTTGTTCCATTTTCGGCCGAATCGCCCGAACCGCGTACTTCGCGCTTTCACGTCCCAAATGTCCCAAGTTCGCCCAGACCCATTGTCACATTTTCGTCCGATCCGGCTACGAGTCGCGTGTTTTGCGCATTTGCGTCCTGCATGTCCCAAAAGGCATTTGTGCATCTTTTCCCCGCTCTACCCAAATCAGCCGAGTTGCGTGTTTCGCGCATTCACGTCTCACATGTCCCAAATGAACCAAGTGCCATTCGTGCTTATTTTTCCCGCTCTACCCGAATATCTTGCTTATTCAAATTGGTAAATGCGCATTCATTATCTTTCTCTCTCCTAAACGGCTATATTATGAACAAACCCCTATGCATTTTTCACACTGCTTTCATGCTATCCTTTGCTCAAACCCTTGCAATCTAGATTTTGCGCGTGTATCCTTTCCCTCTGTAATTCCTTCCCGAGTCTAGTTTGTGGCTCTGCCCTCCGAATTACTATCGATATGAAGATCAAATTCTTGGAGGAGGCTTTTGGTGAGCTGAAGAATAACCGGTGAGATTGGGTGAGACTTTTAAGACACTGGTTGTATCTGCTTTCAAAGATATACACTGTCATCTTCAGGGTGAAACTTTTGGTGTGCCTCTATCCCTACAAGAAATAAAAGCTCAATTCAAAGCTTTTGTCAAAGATAATCTATTCAAGGAAAGCTCCATTTCCAAAGAGAAAATGAAGGAGATCTGCTCTCTTTAATCCGCCATTGAAGAAGCAAATGAATACTATCATAATCATGTCGAGTTTGATAAGGAAATGGAGAAGTGTCTCAGATTTTGGGTTCGGTCTAACCCAACATGTCGTGGTCCCTAACAAAGGCAGAGGCATAGCCGAGGCATTGAAGAGATTCAGGCAGTGAATTTTGAAGTCAGTGGGTCCCTCCCATTCATAACCACCTGTCTTCTTCTCCTTATTCTTCTCTTCTTTTCGATTCTTTTTCTCGGATTCATTGTAATAAATTGAGGTATTGCGATTGGCAATCCTTAACTAATCTTTAGTTAAAAGAAGTAGTTACAAAGAGTAATTGATTTGTAAGCTATATAATGGCCTCTTCATGCCATTTTAAGAGAGGAAGAACTTGGCTTATTTTTTGAAAGTGTAAATAGATCATAAAGAAATCAAGGAAGAAGGGCTTTCCATTCTTTGTCTATCCGATCTCTTTTATCCCCAAGCTTTCATTTAATTTTTGTGAAGATCATTTTATCATGTTATGTTAAGAAACTTCGTGTTCTAGTAGATGTTATTTACATAACTTTGTGTCTTTAAATTCCATCTTATTTATATGATACAAATGATCTTGTTTCAATTCCTTTTGTAACTTCGCATACATAAAGAATTACTCTGTTATCTATAATTCGCATGTTGCCTTTCTCGCTCATTCTCGTTTCTAATTCCTATGTCCTTTTGTAATTGATGATCTTCAAAAAACACTTTCGTAATATCCAAGTTCAACCAGAAAATCATGTTTTGTAAATTTGTAAATAAGTTCGTTTCTAAATAAGGGAACCTCTCCCATTAAAGAGGAGGGACTTCTTGTCCCCCATTTGCTGCTCTTTGTAAAGTTCTATTTGATGACCAACGGTTTCAAACAATAAAATCCAACTGTTAGTCTCCCATGTAGGAGTTAAAGACTTCCTTCTCAATAAAGATTTAAATGAAAAATGTACAGGATGGATCACTTGTGTCATGGAGTATGACATTGAGATGAAGGTCACTAAGCTGGTCCATGGGAAAGGATTGTGTGAGCAGCTAGCCTCAGGTCAGCAAGAAGAAGCAAGTGATGAAAAATAAGCTATTTTTGTCCTACAGGATAGTCACGAGGATGTGCCCACTCCTTGTTGGACTCAGAGCATTATACACTTCCTACAAATAGGCTTGTGTCCTCCAGAAATGAATAAAACAAAAAGGAGACATTTTAGGCTACAAGCCATCCCATATGTGCTTATTGACGACGTCTTGTTCAAAAGGGACATCAATGGCATTCTGTTAAGATGCATTGAGAGAGATCAGATTGAAAGATTGTAGAGACCATTTTTCTTCACAAGTGACAACACTTAAGATCATGAAGGTGGGTTATTATTGGCCTAGGGTGTTTAGTGATTGCTATGCGTGGATCAAAAATGCAAGAACTATGTGTTCTTCAGAGGCAAGGAAACGCTAGCAGCATTGCCATTGCATCCAATATCATTAGATCAGCCATTCATGCAATGGGGATTCGAATTCATGGGGTCATCAATCCAAATTCGAGCCAAGGCCACAAATGGATTATGATGGCAACATACTATTTCACCAAGTGGACCAAGGCAGTGACACTCAAAGAAGCTAATGAGTCTAGTATACTATATTTTTATGAAGGGATAGTGACCAGATTTGGAGTGCCAACCACCATTATATCAGACAATGCATTGGAATTCATGGGTTCCAAAATCATAGGATGGGCTGTGAGGAATGGGATTTACCTAAGCACTTCATCAAATTATTACCCTTAGGGTAATGGCCAAGCAGAGTCTACAAACAAGAACCTGCTAAAGATTATCAGAAGAACTCTGGATGAAAATCAGAGAACTTGGCACACAAAACTCAAATCATCCTTATGGGATGATATGACAACACCCAAGAGGTCTACATGAAGCTCTCCATTCAAACTTGTTACGGGAAAGAGGCAATGTTGCCTATATCACTTGAGTTACCAGGATTGGAACTCATGAAGTGGATGGAGATGTCCGAGTTTGAACCAATGGAGGCGGTACATAGAGCTGATGGAGTTGGAAGAAACTAGAGAAAATGCACTTCAAACAATTGAGAAGGACTAGGCCTCAATTAAGAGATGCTTTGACAATAAGGAAAGAGCAAGGACCTTCCAAGAAGGGGACCTAGTTTTGAAATGGGATGCAAATCGGGAAAAACCAAGAAGGCATTCCAAGTTTGATGCCATTTGGAGTGGCCCTTACATGGTCACAAGATGTAAAAGTAGCAGATTCTAGTGAATGGAATCTATCTTAAACACTGCTACTATAATGGAAGTTCTCACCTTGTATATATTAGCTTAGTTTCTCATTCCTCTAAGTGCTTGTGCACATCGTCTTATTGTAGTTTAGATTGATTTTCTCCTAAGTGCTTTGCACACTCTGCATGTTCTACTTGGAACATGTATGATTTCAAATTTTGTATATAGTTGTGGTGTTATTTTGTTGCTCTTGCACAACTCATTCAGAAATAGATGAAGCCCGAGTCAAAAAAATTTTCTACTCTCAGAAACCATCATTTCAAGATTTCTTATGAAGATTGAGAGTGCAAATAGTCAGGCTCATGAATCAGAGGTAGAATTAGTATCAGACCATCATTCTCAACTCCATGCCCAACAGATACGACAAGGTAATTGGTATTTTCATCTAGCAAGCAGATACCCCTGTGAGTCACCAAATTGTTATCCATATTTTCCCCAGGAAAATATTGGATCAGAGTGACCCCACACTGAAAGAACCTAAGAAATCACGTTCAGATTCCACAAACATATTATAGATGGACTCTATCGAGTGATCTCGGGCCTCAAATCCATTCTTTAGGTTACAGGTAGGCTCGGAAATGGAACAACAACATCACCAAGAAGCCAAGAGAAAGAAAAGGAAGAAACGACAAAGATCTAAAGTCCTCGGCTCAAAATAGTCCATAATGAGTCCAAAAATTGGCTAAGTATGGAGGATGTTGCATAGAAAGAGCCACGTGTCGGAACGAAGCTTTTCCAAGGGAGAGTCCAAGGAGGGAATCTCAAACAAGTGTCATGCCTCCACATGTCCAGAACCCTAAAAGTTGTGTGGCTATTGAAAAGTCTTTGGCTAGACAGGAAGGTGTCAGGTGTCGGCTCGGCAAAAATCCAAGATGGGAGCCAAAGGTGAAGACTCAAACTCGCGCCAGCCCTCCACGTAGAAAATGGTCAACAGAGGTCAAAAGGGGGACAGGAAGGGCCTAAAAAAAGGGTTAAGTATAGAAGTACTAGCGGGAGAGAGCCACATGTCGGAGTGACACATATATCGAGGATCAAACAAGTGCCGGTTTTCCACGTAGCTTCGGGTTTAGAAAGGTAAGGTAAACGTCATTTAAAAGTCCAAAGACCTATGGAGGATTCCAAGTATTAACTCGATGCTCCTTTAAAGGAAAAATATTGATTGGGATTTCAAGCAAGAGCGGAGCCTCCATGCATCTAGTTGCTTCGAAGGGGACAAAGTCCGATTGAATAGTCAATGCATAGTGGCATGCCAGAGAGAGTTCCAAGTGTCCAAATGGTGCTAACTCAAGGGTGAATCAGAGAGAGGGTTCTCAAACAAGCGCCAGACCACCGCATGTCCCCGGTCAAGGAATATGACCCCACCGAGCAAAGAACTTAGCCGAGAAACAAAGAAATTGAGTAGGTTGGTGGAGGAAGCCATGTGTCATCCCCATGCCATTCCAAGAGAAAAATATAGAGGCCACCTTTAGACAAGTGCTAGCCCTCCACGTGTCCCATATTAAAAAGGGGGCCCATTTTTTAAAACTAGTTTTCCGCCCTTTTGTATGGACCCGATACAAACTTTGAAGGGGCATATCTTTTGACTCAGGGCTCGAAATATTACAAATCTGACACACCGTTGGAAAGATATTGGCTTCACCCACACCATGGAGATCTAAAAATTTAAGTTTGGGGAGGTTAGGTAAAGAAAAATAGAGAAAATGTCTTCAAAACCATTAATGTGGATCTATCTACCTCAACAACTAGATCAGATTCATCTGTTCCGCCGTTTCCTCCTCCTTCAAGGCACCGAACCAGTGGTTGATGTAGTCAAGGTAGATTTGGGGGTAGATTTTGTAGGAGACATTAATAGTAGTGGTTGAGCTTGACCTACTTTTCCTACTTCTCTCTCTTTCTTTCTTCTCTCTGATTGAGTCTATAAATATAGGGTCGAGACTCATTGTAAAGGGTTGGACATTCTTCTATTTTAGGCTCCCCTCTTCCCTTAGCAAGTGAATTCGTGGAGTTTTCAGGCCTCCCATATAGACTGTAAATGTAAATTTTCCTTTTACTATTGTAATGCATTCTATCAAGCCATGAGAGAAAATAATACATGTTATGTGGGTGATATTTATCCCCTTTATGTGTTAATTGTTATCTTCTAATCTTTCAGTACAACTTTGGTTATTTGTGCATGTTTTGTGTTGAAATCTTCTGGTTTTTATCTACCAGTAAAATAATTATTCATCACTCCTTTGGTGTATCACCTGGTAGCTTAAGTTTTATTTTCTTTGCATCCCTTCTTTAACTCTATCTCCTTGGAAAACTAGAGTAGGATTTAGGTAAGATCCTCTCGTGATTTCATGCATACACCTAAACAGAGGAGTAGGAAATAGCCTTAATCTGGAGAGTTTTTCCCACTTGTGAAGTCCCACACTTTGGGGGAAAACTCAATGTTATGCAAATCAAACCAAATGAATCTGCCTTAGAAAATTAGATCCGATGACTCATTTGGGGGTGCTATGATTTTACACTGATTATCTCCTTTTGTCCCAAACAAAGAAAATGTCTCCAACTTAAAAGTCATAGGACTTGGTATTTTTATCACAAAGTTGCTTGACCCTTTATTTATGGGTTGAGATATGATCATTAACTTGAGTCCTTTATTCATCTAACTTCTAAAAATACAATATTCTCTTCTCTATGACATCCTTGAACTTACCATCCTCAATTTATTTGACCAGGTGCAAGGTGGTAACTCTACCGTAACCAGTAACTAAGATTCTATTCCACAAACCAACTGAAATGGAGACATTTCAATGGGTCATTTTGGTGTTATCCGGTCATCCCATAGAGCATAATACAACTTCTTGTGCTAGTTTTTATGTGATTCATCAACCAATTTCCTGATTATGGTCACTAGATTCTTGTTGGTTGATTTAGCTTGTCCATTCCCCATGGATAGTAGTATGAAGAGAGTGCAAGGGAAATTCCATATCTATAAAAGAAATCAACAAGTTTATAGAAGAGAAATTTGGAGCATATCTATTATGATATTGTTTAGGACCCCGAATCAAACCAAAATATTTTCTTTGATGAAATTGTAGACAACTTTAGAAGTGGTTTTCTTGATTGGAATGGCTTCTACCCACTTCCCGAAGAAGTTTGTGGTAGTCAAAACATGAGTATGGCCTACACTTGAATTAGGATTGATAGTTCCAATAAAATGTATCCCCCATTGTTGAAAAGGATCCTCAATTACCACATGCTTTAAAGGAAGAGTAACAACTTAGATCTACCAACGAAAGTTTGGCAAGCTTCACATTTTGAGACCCATTTGGTTGCATCATTAAAAAAAATTGGCCGATAGTATCCTCCTCGGAGAATCTTATGGGTTGTTACTGAATAAGAAAAATGACCTCCATAAGCCTGATCATTGAAAGATCTCAACAACCTTTTCTACCGATCTTCATGTATACATCTTAGAAGGTGCCCATCAATTCCTCTCTTAAAAAGAGATTTATCCCAAAGGACATAATTGGCAGCTCTGATTTTGATAGACCTTTTTTCTTTAGCACTGAGATGTGTAGGAAATTCCCCATATGTGAGAAAATGGGAAATTTTAGAGTACCATTCATCCATAGAACTCAAGAAGAGAACAATAGGCATTTCTGCAACCTCCTTATCACTTGAATAGTTCTTTGCATTTTCTACAATCAATTGGCACAAATCCCGACCTCAAACAAGTTTTGTTGGATTGATGTCAAGATCATATTCCCAAACCTTAGCCACATAATTCCCTCTTTTTAAACCAAACTCTTGCTGGGTCAAGATGGATTTCATAGCCATATCAGGAATAAAAACAATAGAATGAGAGTTAAGAATGTAGAATTTGAACTGCTTAACAACCTTAACAACAAAAAGCATTTTTCTCAAGTTGGGAATACTTTAACTCATGAGATTTCATAACATAGCTCATGAAGTAAATTGATACTTCACATCCTTGGAAATTATTTTGAGCCAAAATACCAGATAAAGTGTGTTATGAGGCATAACAATAAATGATGAAATCTTTTTCAACATCAGGACAAACCAAAACCGACGTTCTTATAATTTATTTCTTTATTTCTTCAAAGGATTTCTTACCTTTTACACTCCAATGGAAATAATTTTTCTCTTTAATCATTTGTGCTATAATTCAAGTTAACTTGACAAAATTTAGAATGAATCTCCTCAGAAGATATTTTTTCTAAAGAAAGAGTGAAAAAATTTCTTGCTTGTGGGAAGAGATATTTTCTAAATGGCTTGAACTTTCTCTAGGTCTATTTTGATTCCAACTCTTGACATTATATGTCCAATTAATTTCCCTCAGTCACCCCAAAAACAAACTTTCTAGGATTAGTGAAACAACATGATCCCTACACCATTAAAGAATCAACTTCAAGTGTTGAATGTGATCTTCCCTTTTCTTAGAGAAGACAATGAGATCATCTAAGTAGACTATAATGCAATTATTCTTCAAATCTCCAAAATCTAAGTCCATGGCCCTTTGAAACATTACACCACCATTTATCAAACCAAAAGGCATCCTTGGTAAGAAAATGTTCCCCAAGGAGTTGTGAGGGTAATATTATGTTGATCTTGAACCTCCACTTCGATCCGATTATATCTTGAAAACCCATAAAACATTGAAAACATTTCATAACCGGTCACACCTTGTAGGATCTTATCCATCATGGGAAGAGGATAATTATCCTTCAAAGAATTCTGATTCAAATTTTGGAAGTCAAAAAAAATCCTTATCTCTCTGTTTTTCTTTTATATGGGTACTATGTTGGATATCCAAGTTGAATAATGAATAGGAAATATTATCTTTGCATTCAACAAATTTTGAATTTCTTGATGAATAGTACATATAATCTTTGGATTATTTTGTATTTTTTTTTCAGAATGGTTGAATACCTAGTTTCAAAGGAATATAGTGTTGTATTTCCCTCGGTTGGAAAGTATTCAAATCATCATATGAGTAAGCAAACACATCAATGCATTTCTTGTATAACTCAATCAATTTTTTCATTTCTTCGTTGGAACAACACTTTCCTATGTTGACAAACTTAGGCTCCTCATCACTTCCCAAGTTAACTTTCTCATACTTAGATGACTGATTTGTGTCTTGTGACATCTTCCCTTTTATGTATCTATCATGCTTGTCAAACATATCTTCCAAACTTATAAGACCCCTAGGTATTTTGTTACCTTTTAGCTTGATGCATCCATCTTGATTTGACTTTGTTTCAACTACTTCTTTAGAGGAAAAGGTAGTAGACTCACGATAACCAAATTCACTTCCTCAAAAATATAAGCTGGATGAAGTTATCATTCAATTATAAGAAAGAAATATGATGTTGGTCATCATTGAATACTTTCTAATTATCTACGTTATCCGAAACATGGGCCCGAAGATCATCTCAACAATAAAATTATCTTGATTGAAGTCTGGATGAGGGATGAGTAAAGAACTAGAGACTGCAAGATCATCTACTCTAGAATTGTTATCTTGTGAAAACAGATAATTGAAAAAAAGTCCAAAAGCTCAATTGAATCCCATACCTTTTTCTAGTAATTTTTAGCCTTTCATTTTTACTTTAAATTAGGCCCGAACCTGTTTGAGTATGATCTCAATATCCTCCCTTGTGTAAAGGTTATTTATTTCCATATCCTTTACTATTGTTAGGACAAGAAAGAGGGCCTCACACTCAACAAAGTTGTTAGTATTAGCAAATTGTAATTTGTATGAGAATGGGTGGAGTTCACTAGTAGGAGACACATGTACTACTCTTGCTCCATAACATGTTATAGAACAACTTCCATCATAATCAAGAATACATGCATCATTCAGGTATTCTTGAATAACCTTAGGAATATTAAATTTAGATCCAGACATCCCATATAATTCCCATGTCCAATTTCTTCATATAAGATTTGTGATTTAGGATCATCAATTTTACGGACTAAGTATTTAGCTTGCCTCTCTCAGTAACAAATTTTTCATCTCTCATTTATTGGGATCAATGCATGAGACCAATCCATTTGAATCTCCCCTCCTACATCTCTACAAAAGTTTCTACTTAAAAGCATCCCATAGGACGAAGGTATATCAACAACGAGGATGGTGGCTTTGACTCGTTTATTAAGAAAACAAGCAAAAGCCACTTGAGAATATTTAATTCTTCAAACTAATGATAATACCTTAGTCTCCATTAAGTAACAAGAGCCAAATGTTCTATTCAGAATGAGACCTAGTGCATGGGAAACTTGTGTAGGAATTACATTATAAGAAGCTCAGGAATCAATAAAACAATTTCTTAGCTTATGCTCGACTATTAGAAAAGTTACATTTGTTTTTCAATATTTTGGATGTAGAGGGTGTAGAAGCCATTAAGTTTTGTGGAGAGGCAACTTTGGGAGTAGGTAAGATACCTTTAAAAGAAGGGGAAGCTTTATTAGGCTTAGCATTTATAAACTTTACAACCCAAACAAAGGCCTCTGGGTGTGTTTGATAGAACTCAACTCCGGAAATCTGAATTTTAGTCTTCTTGATGTGATCTATAATATCAAAAGATCCTAATGATGATGGGGTTTCTTGACTAGAAACAACATGGGTTTTAGGTTTATCAACTTTAGGAGTTGAGGTTGTTTTAGACACAGTGTGTAGGAGTTGTTGTTTCGGTAAAAAATGAAGAAGAGGAAGGAGTATTAGAAGGTGCAATGGTACTTACTTTCTTGGAAGAAGAAGGAATAAGTGATCCTCTCTTAGCAACAAATGCGATAATAGACATGGATTTTGTAGATTTTTATTTTTTTATCTAGCTATACAATATCTTTCTTCTTGTTAAAAATTCTCTGGTCATGAAAAATGTATGACTCACTATTCATTTCAAGTCACTATCTCCTCATAATACTCCTCATTAGATTCATATACACGGTAATTGATCTAAGAGTCATCAACCTCTTTATGGACTTCTTTAGGCTCTTCTTCAACTTCTTCAATTTCTTCGCTATAAACTCATCTTATTCTTATTTTAACTCACATGTTGCATTCACTTGAACTTTCACAAGAGGAGCTTGATGAAAATTTTAGGTTGAACAATGTGAAAATAGTTCCTTGGATGGAAATTCTTTCTAGGAATATCCTTGTATGAGGCATTATGAGAAGATTACTTTTTAATGGAAATTAGATTGTTAGCCAACTTTTGAACTAAATGATTGGAATTTAGTTCTCATGAGGTGGAATCCTTAGAATTAGTTAGTTCTTTCTTCAATTTTTCCGACATGACCAGATCACCTTTAACTTATAGCCACCTCTTGATCTAGTTCTATTTTTTCCAATTGTGCTATTCTTAATGTAAAACTTACCTTTGGGAGTTGATCATTAATGAAAATTAAATTCAAATTTTTAGGAGTAGGCTGAGAAGTATTTGGGATTTTATAAACCAATCTATTGAATTTTACAATGAACTCTCAAATTGGCTCATAAGGATCCTTATTAATTTGAGATAGGTGGCCAAGGAACATGCAAATCTTTTCTTGGTTTAACCTTACCTCAAATTTTGTTTTCATGGCATCCCGTTAGTGATACTATTGGGTGGAAGATGATAAAACCATTCAGTTGAATTGTCCTCTAGGATTTCAATGAACAACCTAACTGATACATCTTCATGTGCCATGCCAAGGACCCCACATGCAACAAAGAAAGATGTGAGATGTTCATCCAAAACTTTTCCATATCCTTTTAAATTTGGGAAGTTCTTCCTACTTCCTTTGGGAAGGTCATGGAGAGGTTGTGCAAGAGATAAGGGCCCAATATTATGACCCCATAGCACAGGTGAAACCATCCCAGGAAAAATGGTTTGTAGAAGGAAGTGCAACACCTACTAAAATTAAAGCTTGAGTAGTAGTACTCGCTTGTGAAGATGAACTAGGTCTTCTCTTTGTTGGAGGTGTGCTTGTTGACCTCTTATTTCTACCCTTATTTTATGGAGATAACTAAAAACCATGCTTTGATGTGACTAAAAAGCATGATCTTCAATACCTTGAGCCTTTTATGCTCAAGTATATTTCCACTCACCAAGTGTGAAAAATATCTGAATTATTGGTGGTGAAATATATTATGTGGGTATTACAATACATGCCCCATGGTGGGAACCAAAAAATTATTGGTTGGAATTTTGTTGTTGAGAACAATCAATAGTTTCAAGGGGACAACAGTCCCTACTCTTTAATGGGGAGGTTCTCTTATTCAGAATCCAAAACCCTAAGTATATACAAATGTACAAACTAATTAATTTCAGATGAGGATATTGGTGACCATGGAATTTGAATCATTATTTTCAATACAAAAGAGAAACTAGGGAAAGGCATGAAGGAATTACAGTAGTATGACTAGGGTAAGACAAGTTAGCTAGGAAACATAGTTTCAAGTAAACAATTGATCAAAGATAAGAAAATCCCCTTTTGTTCTCGAAGATTACCTATTAAGACTACATAAAGAGAGGAAAGAAGAAACAAAACTTTCAAATAAAGAGATTATAGATTTTTATTCTACTTATGGATGCAAATAGAACTAAAGAACACGTGTGTTTGCATAAATGAAAAAACCACACCACATAGAATGAAAATTGAAACAAAATTTGACACATTTTACTTCATGGATTTGAACACAAAGTTTCAAATTCAGATATGAAAAACCATCATATTAATCACATTGAAAGAGACAAATGGAAAGAAATTGAATGAGAAAGGGGAGGTTTTCTTCTGTATTGATAAAAATATGTATATTACATCCAAATGCACCAATATCCAACCCATTTACAAGTGAAAATGAGGCCTTATATAGGCTAGGGGAGGATGTAACTACCTTTTCTAACTAACTGTCCTTAATTAAGTGTTAAGAACTTAATTAATTAATTACATAAGTTGGCTTTATTTTACAATTTTTCTTTTTAGAATAATAAAGCCAACTTCAAAATAGAACAATTAGAAAACACTATGAGCCAGAAGAGGAAGGGGTAGTGGGAACAACTAAGGTTGGAACTTCACATTGAGCACTTGTATTCTAGATTTTGTTATAGTAGTGAGATATCCATGCTATTAGGGATAATGGTGTTTGTGAGAGTAGCTAACCAACTTCCAAGAGAGTACCGCATCTCTAGAAATTCCACCATTTTGCACAAGTCCCTTTTTTGCCTTTACAACAACATTGTGAAGTTATGAGATCTCCTCCATTTTTTCCTTATTGACCAAGTCTTCTTTAAACAACTCCACTTTGATCAAGTGATCTAAATTTTACCTTGATTTAATTAGTTGAATTCTCTCTGTGTTGAATTATCTTTGTATAATTTTCAATGGAGGGCTTATAAATCAGTGAAGATCTCAACCTTCAATGATCCACCTTTCTATACCATACTTCTAAGCTTAGTTCTAGCTTCCTCTAGAACCTTAATTCTCCATTACAAAATGTAGGTCCATGTCTTGGATAGGTTGCTCTTTGAATCATCAAAAATCTTGTGAGAAAGGAGAATATTTTGATTATTTGAGTTCATGATTCAAAGATCCTAAATGCAATCTATCCAAATCTTGAGCTCATTATCAATGGTGTTAACTTTTGAAATGATCTACTCTTAGCATGAGGAGATATTTTCATACACTTTGTATGCTTCATCAATGAATTATAGGCCAGAGACTAGAATGCACTTAACCCAAGTCTTTGATGCTTTGTCAAATGCAACATGCTTATGAATCTCAGTGATGGCTTTGACATCTATCCCAATAGTGGAAACAATGAGTGGATGTGAGGAGAGGGGATTAGGTTCAAGAGGAGTATTTTCTGATGAGAGGAAATACTTGATAAAGTTTGAAAGAAGTTTAACTTGTTCCTCAAGCCACTCTCGAGTTTTATTTCCTTTTTCTACCCTCTCAATGACTTTGGAGACAATCTCCCTAAGATTGTGCACCTCTCCTTCTAGAGTTGATTCTTCAAGTGAAATTCTAGTGAATTATAATTTAGAAATGGATATTTCTTTATCACTTTTATCTCCTTTTAGCTTAGAAATTTATAAGAAATTATTTCCTTTAGAATCTGAAATTAGACGAGAAGTTGTCTTGGCTTTCTTAGGAGGAGTTGTACCAAGAAGGGAAGCTACTTTGCATCAAACTCGACACTTTAATATGGGATTGAGCCTTCCTTTTTCTATTGCTAATCACGGGTTGGGCCCATGTGAAGGAGTAACTAGAAGAAGGAGCTAGAGGAGGCATTAAAGGGAAACACCGGGGCTTGGAATTTGAGAAGTAGAGACCTCGAGAGTAGAAGTCACAATAGAAGAAGAAGGTGGTATTCTAACCTCCAACTTAGGCCTAGAGACATTAGTTTTCCCTGTATCTAGCTCAATGATTTCAACTTCATTCTCTTCTTCTTCACCCCTTCACCTTCTTTTCTTATTCTTCAACTACTTTTTCTTCTTCTTTAGAAGGTTGTGGTATTTTATCAGGAGTAGAGGTAACTTTACCAGTTGTTCCACACTTTGCTCATGTGTTTCTTCTTTCTTCTCTCCCTCTTTTGATTTATCTTTCTTCATGTACACCTTGGTTCCTACGTCAAAGGGTGAGGAAGAAGGAGTTTTTTGTGTATCAACATACTTTTGATAGGTGGAAGCTTTTTGAGAAGAAGATGTTTTTTTGTGATTCCTTGAACTCTTTTATCTTCCTTTTATATCAATGCCCCATTCTCGTGAGCACCAAGTTATTCAACTCATCATGATTGTCATTCTCCTTACGAGACCAATCGATGGTAGGTAGAGGAGAGTACTAAATAGACCTAATGTATTCCACAATAAAAATTTAGAATCATCATGTTCCATACCTTCTAGAACATTGTACAAATTGATATCATTGATTTGTTGTAGTGATTACCTACCAAAAATCTCTTCCTCACCTCATACTCATCAACACAATATTCCAAGTAGTCTTCAAATGTTGGAACATGGTTATAGGACATCCTTAGATTATTTGAAATGAAACCTTAACTATCAAAGGAAGAACTCTTTTTATAAGTATGAAATTTGAACTCTGAAATGGTCCTCTTGACATTTTGAGCATCGAGAGCTAACTGCAAGTGTAGTTTCCCAATGAGATGGGGAATTGAATACATGAGATATTTTTATCCCTGCAAGTCCTATGAAGCCCATCCAACTATTTACAAATTTTAACCAAAATCAACTTGTCATTGTAGTATATTGAAAACTTTTTGGTACTCCTTGAAATACGATTGTCGAAATATATGAAAACTTTTTGAATTGAATGAAGAGGCTTCTATATGTAGAAATTAGCTACCTTTCCTTTGAATAAACCCTCTTAGTAACATTTCCTTCTAGCAGTATGACTAGGAACATTGTGAAAGAATCATTCACTCTCCTATGATGAGTTTTGATGTTTCATAGGTGATTTGAGCATAAAAATCATATATTGGTGCATTCTCTTGTTCTCTTTCCCTGATAATCCTACCCATACCCTATAAGCTTCTATAGTGTACATCAAGTATGAGGTCATGTGAAATGTTTTTATTTGATGTACATTAATCAACTATTGAGTAAGATTCTAAAATGATTTCCCCAGTTCATCCATTTTTTGTCTTAACATATCACATTGATATATACACATATCCAATATTGGAACTCATTGGTGGAAGGATTAAGGAGAACTTAGATAAAATGGAGGCTAAATAATGGGTTATAAGAGGTATTTAAAGGTGAGGGTTGGGAACATAAATAAATATCAAAATAGACAAAGGAAAGATAAAATACCTTACCTTTATCATGAAAAGAAGGTGCCTTCACATGGGTCCCAACGTAACTTGAATTTTCAAATTGGATGAAAAATGAAAAATGAAAAATTTATGAGAAAAAGATCACTTTGGTGTGTGGGAGCAAAGAAATGGACATGGCACTATAAAATCGATTTGTAAATAATAAAAATGAGTAAGCATTGGGTTTTTATATAGTGTTAGGGTGTAAAGCTTGATTTATAGAATACGACAGTGTTGATGATGCAACCTAGAATTCACTATGAATAACCCAGGTGCTGACACATCACTCAGCCTAAGCTGAGCGCTCACCCAAAGCACGCAAAGGCACCAGGTCCCTCTTTATGGTTGCTTATTCAGAATGTTAGCATGATGGTGCATATAGGTATTTAGATTCATAACCAAGAGTAAACAACACACAGTGCATAAACCAGATCTAGATATTAGAATATATGTAAGATGAAATAGATAATTACTATAACAAGATTTACTATGCAAGAAATAGATTCATTGTTGCAATTCAGTCATGTTCAACACCATTATCCAGCCAATATGAACCATTGTATTAAATACTGTAAAACAAAGAAGCTTCTTACATTACATAAGTATCTCCATGAGTCATGCGCATAATAAAAACCAACAACGTAATTCTACAAAGATTGACACACTCTTGACCGTGCAAATCAATACATATATATAAGGGTGGGGACTTTCCCTTCACAAAAGAATTTGCCCCCATGCACTATCTCAAAATAGGCCACATGCTAATAATAGCCATACATATTTACAAAACATGTAAATATTCTAACAATAGACTTCCTATAGATAACTTAGAGAAGAAATCCTATTATTAGACTAAACCATACATGGCACTCGAAATTTTCGATCCTTTCTCCCAAAATACCATTGCAGTGCGACATGTATGTCTTCCAGGCATATGTTTTGTCTTGTCTTTGTGTGCCCAACACGCTAAATCCAAAAATAGCCTTCACAAAAGAATCGACTAAGCATCTAAACATCTCACGATCCTGGGCACGCTCAACCTTCTTGTAGTGCCATGTTGTGTGTTCGTACCATACCCTACATATGCGCACCCAACACTTAGCCCCCTTTTTTCCATCCAACATTACCCCACACTAAAATGGATTTCCACCCGACAATGGGTAATCAACTTTCTTGTCTAAATAATATAGGATAAAAATAATGAATGAAGAATAAAGAATAAAAATACTCTAAGTCCTCTATTTTGTGCCCTCTTCTTCATCTGGTAGAATAAATTTTGGATATTCACTTTGAATTTCCCCCTCAAATTCATACCAGGTATTTAAGCGTGTTTTGCATTTGTTTTATTAGGGACGTCTACGACTATACCATCTAATTCATTTAGAGTCATGTTTCCATCCCCACTCTTAAAAATTATAAGGATGTTAGCCATACTCGAGATGATTCCTTCCATGACATAAATCTTTGCAACAATGAGCTTTCTTTTGCTCTTTATTGATCAATGTGTTGTTTCCTTGCTCCGGGGAAAGATCAAGAAGACCTTATCTCATTGCATCAACACATCACACTTTCGTTTCTACCAGGTAATCTATTCGGTGTGCTTGAGTGTTTCATCCTTTACTACCCGCATAACTTCATTTTCCTTTACTTTCATTCTTCCAATGCTTGCTCATCACCTAATCCTCCCGTGTGCAAAATACACAAATAGGAGGTAACATGAATTCAATTGGAAGAAGTGCCTCTATGCAAAAGACCAACTTCGAAAGGGTGTTGTCTTATTCAACTATTTATAGGTTGTTTCATATATGCCCAAAGCACAACATAAATTTATCATCCCAGTCTTTCCTTTCAACATTGCAAATTTTTGTCAAGTGCTCAGAGCGTTTGGCTCAATATCTTATTGAAAGCCTTAGAAGTCCCATTTTATTGAGGCTGAAAAGGTGTTTTCTTATGATGTGTAACCATAAAGTCATCTAATAATATCCCGATAGTCTCATTAAGAAAAGGAGTTCCGCTTTAACTTGTCAAACTTAAAGGAAATCCATATTCTTCACTTGATCAAGGTAAGAATATTTTCCCATAAGAACCTTCTTACTGGAGCTGTTGTACAATCCTTTGTAGGTGTCGATTTTTCCTACCTTGTAAGATAATCTATACAAATGATGATGTAGCGTGATCTAGTTCTACTTGCGGTTGGGGAAATAGGACCCATAAAGTCAATTACACATTTCTTGAAAGGTTACGCACTAGTAATAGGCCTCAAAGAAGTGGGGAATTTCATATCTTTGTCTACGTTTTTGAAAGGAGGTTTTGCGATAAGAAGATTATTCCAAGCCACGATCTCAGATGATAATAGCACACCACATTATATTTGCAAAATAGAAGAGCTAAAATACCATATATGGAAATCTATCATAATCCATAATGCTCAATACATTACAATATAATGACTTGAATTACTCAATAAGAAAGATGTACATATAGGAGGAGTGAAGTGAAACTACTACCTAAATCAGTGGTGAAGAACTCCCACTAATTGATCTTTGGTAGTTAGTTAACTCCAAAAGACTAGTAAGCTAACTCCACATAAGCATTTTGGAGGAATTTTTGAGAAGCTAACTCAACACAATTAGTAAGCTAACTCCACACAACTAGTACACCTAAGCAAGTTAACCCAACAAGTGTAGGGCTAACAAAAGTGTAAGAATTATCCTAATAAATAAATAAAAGGATAAATAATAACCTACACTAATAGTTTCCTAAGGCATCGACAATGGTCACACACCTTTACAATACTCTTTTGCAATCCTAGTATAAGGTCTCCCACCATAAACCAACTAGTAGAATTTGCGCATGGTGGCATCACCTGCATAATGTCCACTTGCAATACCACCACGAGCCTCCTCCATGATTGTCATTTTCTCATCAAATTTTTGTAGTACACACCGACACAATACTTCATCTTGGCCTAGCTTGTATAAGTCACCACTTATCAACATGAAAGGTGCTGGCGCGAATTTCAAGTTGTTTATTTTCTAAGGCTTTCATTCCTTCAGGTGCCATACATATTCATAAAAAAACAACAATATCCTCTAATTCGAGGGCATGCGGTTTAAACTATATATCTGTGCATCTCGACATTATATCTTCAACACTCTACGTGTCCTCTCTGATTGAATCCTTGATAAATGATCTGGACCGAATTGATTTTACACGGCTTTACACCCATTGTAAATTCAAACTCCTGGAGTAAGAGAACCCATCAACATATGCTACCCTATAAGATGAGATTGTTCACCAAGTATCTCAATTCCATGTGATCGTATAGTTTCCTAAGGCAAAAAAAAATGTTGCTTGCAAGTAATGTTAGAACTTATGCAGTGCATAGATCATTGACAAATCCTCGTGCTCCGTAGTTGTATAATTCTGTTCTGCAAGAGTCAAATTTTCGCTAGCAAAGAAAATTAGGATGATCTACAATACTTTCTCCAGGATGAGGTAGAATTGTGCCAATGGCCATGCTAGAGGCATCCACATGTACATGAAAAGGTATATTCCATGAAGGAAAACACATAATAGGCGCAATAGTAAGCCTTTCCTTCAACATTTCAAATGTGCGCTGCTTTGGTTCTTCCCTATAGAACTTACCTTTACCCTTTAATAAATCCTCCAAGGGCATGGAAATATTATCATATTCTTTGATAAAATTCTTGTAATACCCTATGTGGCTCAAGAATCATGCACCTCACTCGACTAGTGGGCTCCTCCAAGCCTAAGATGACTACAACCTTAGTTGGATATACCAAAAAACCCTCATTACGGATGATATGCCCTAATAGAGTTCCAAAAGGTGTAGTAAATACACACTTCCCGATATTTAAAGAGATGGTTAACTATCTACACATCTCAAACATTAACCTCAAATTGTCACAATGATCCTTGATAAGCCCATACACGGTCCAACCATCCAAGTAAACATGCAAGAATTTGTGAATAAAATCATGGAATGCTTGAACAACTATGCATGAAAGTACTACAAGAGCATTCTTAAATCCAAAGGGCACCACTTTGTGTATGTAAAAATTCCCCATTCAGTGGTGAAAGTTGTCTTATCTTGATATTCTTTAGCAATTCTTACTTGATGATACCCAGAGAATCCATTTGTAAAGGAGTAAATTTCGCGCCCGCAACACCTTCCAATATTTATTTAGTGAATGGTGTTAGGAAAGGATCAATCACACATGAAAAATTTAACTCCTTATAGTCAAAAAAATCTTGATTCTTCCATCTTTATTTATGCTAATTACCATAAGGCTAACCAATTCTAATTCCTCTATGGGCTCAATAATACTAGATTCCAACATCTTGTCAATTTATTCTTTAAATTTTACGTAGGTTAGGATTCATCCTGCAAGGTCTCTTCCTAATTGGTTTTTCACCTTCCTTTAATTTAATTTTCATCTCACCTAAAGATTCATGCACTCCTTTCAACTCATGGTAGCCCCGAGGAAACAAGTCCCTGAAATCGCGTAGTAACTCAATTATCTTAACCATTTTAGAGTCGACTAGTAATCTCCAATTATGGCCTCCTTAGGTTCAACATCCATTCCAATGTTTACTTTATTTTCCTTCATAGATTCATGGTAGGAACTCACCTTCTCATCCGCACTATCTAAGACCTCACACGTACCCTCCGAATGATATATCTCCAATTTTCCACTTCTTCATCATCCACCATGTAGACCATCTTTCCTTTATCCTTCTTTAGGCAAACATGCTCAATCCATTCTGCATTTGTCTCATATACATCTTCAAAACATGCTTCTAGGTATGATTCACCAAGCAACTCCTAAATGATTTCTCCAGCTTTTACACTATCTCCCATAGTCAAGCATTTCATAACTTGTAATGCCTTTTTCACCATAGATTTAGTGGAGAAGTAGTCAAAAGTCTGGATCATTCCTACAATCAAATCTTGCGAATTTCTTATAGTCTCTCTATGAAACTTCACATAAACATACCAAGCACGTGCATAGCCTCACAAGGTGAACTAAAGTTTGTGTACCCATAACGAAGGTGGAAAATGTTTTGTCCCTTTATCCAAAGTCTCTCACACTACTTTGAACGTGGTGCTTTGAATAGGATTATTGCCATGATATTCACATATTTGAGTATGTGCATTACTTATGAGAAACCTTGCTAATACGGTAATTCTCACCTCTCTCTATTTATGAGATTATCCCTATGAACCATCCACGAGTGCACTCTTGTCCCGCATAGGGTATAAACTAACACATTCCTTTTGTCTACCTATTTCTTCCATTGTACTTCCATGGCTCATAGGAATACCTTAGGGTTTCCTTCTCCGGTGTATCTGCGAGGTACATAGTTGTTTCTAACTACCTAACACAAAGTGTCCCGCTTACGTGTGCGATTACGTTTATTACTTCGCGCCCAACCATCTTGTAAGTGCCATGTGCCCAATTTTCATAGAAAATACTTGTAGTATCACTGATGGAATGTGTATCATCCCACTGGAGAATTCCTTCCTTAGATGGCTCAAGTGCTTCTAGATATCGAATGGTGCACACATAAATTATGTTAAGGTCTTCTTCACTTAAGGGCTCAACATAAGGTGTAGATTTCCCATCTTTCAAAGGGATAATAACTCATTATTCCTTGTTCTCAAAATTTATATATCCCTTATTGAACCGTAGATCAACATTATTTGCATAACACCAAGGGTGCCAAAGTAGAGTTGGGAAGCTATATGCTTCTGCAAGTGCTAAGACCTCAAAGTCCCCAGTTAACTTGGCCCCTTGTATAGTAATGGATGCATCCTTCAAGACTTTAATTAGCGTGGCCTTAGTCTTATTTTACATATATAGTACATTGGAAGATGGTTTCAATGGAGGTCTACCCATATGAATCCATGCATCTAAGGTAAACACATTTAGTTCCACGCTTTGTCAATCAAAATATTTCTCAAAATGCATCCATCCACAACAACATTAAGAGTGATCTCTTTGTCATAATCTAAACTATGAGGAGGGAGATTAGCATGCAAAATCTACCATCCATTCTCAATATCATCTTGTGGGGTTTTTACCTTTAACCAAATACCTAGTAAAAAAATAATGTTCTCCTCACGCAACATCTTGCATACTTCCTTCAGATCATCAAAATTTGATAGGAAAGTCTCAACTACCTTCTTATGTTCCAACTTCCATGACTATTCCTTTAAACATTGTATTTCACCCTATAGATTTATGAGTACCTCCATGGTTTCCTAATAAACCTCCTTCTGATGTGTAGGGTCTAGATATTTTACATGCAAAACCTCCTCCTTAGTAATGGTAGGATTATGTTGCAATGTTTCTCTAGTGTGCATGCAACCTTAACACATGTAGTGATCTTCATAGGTACTACCTCAGTATCTAGTGCTAACTTTGAAATCCATTAGTTTTCCATGATGCACTGTATTCTAACCATCCATGCGCACTTGTTCTCATATTTTTTCTTCTTGCTCAGATGTTCATATAAGTTCGGGAACTCTTCATAGTTATGATTCTTTCCGCAAAAAGAACAAGTAACGTTCTAAGGACACTCACGCCTGTAATGGTTAGGAGATCCACACATATAACATGTTCCATGAGGGAACTCACCTCATCCACCGCAGCGGCCTCGAACTCTGAATCCACCATGGTATCCTCAACCTCTACAATGACCTCCCTTAAAGCACCCTTAATTATGATCATAACACCCTTGAGTGTGATCATGGTCATGCTGCTCACTTTTATCCTTAGAGCTATTCAAAATGTAGTCTGTTGTACACCAATATCAATGACATCATGGATATGATCAATCAACCTACAATCTTTAGTATTATGAGTTGTGGACTAGAAAATAGTATAGTAAGCATGACACGTTATTTCTTATCGTTCGTCGTTGCAACAATGGACAATAGATCACATCATGATCCAAATGGCATATCTCACAATCCAACAACAAGGAGCACACCGATTTGCAAGGACAATGATGGGTGTCATTATTCCCTTCATTTAATCAACTTTCTATTAATGTCATATTCAAACTAGGGTTGTGTTTAAAGCTATATTTAATAAGAAGAATCTTAGCGATCTAGTAATTGATTGTAGGTATTTTGTATTTTCTGGGGGATCTTTTCAATGTCTTAAGGACTTCTTGGTTAAAAACCTTATTGGAATCAAACTATTAAAACCTGTTGGAAGTAAACACACTTTATAGAATGAATTACTAGAAATAAACACACTTTGCCTTGGAAGTAAACACACTTTACAGAAAGGAATTGCTTGGAAATAAACACACTTTTCCTTGGAAGTAAACACACTTTACAGAAAGGAATTGCTAGAAATAAACACACTATTGAAAGTCTTTGGAAAATGATGGAAAGAAAATAAGAATCTAATCTAGACACTGCTAGAATGAGTATACAAAAATTTTTAACTTGAATAATTAAAAGCGATCTGTAATTAACAGATCTAAACTATTTGCTCTAAAAATATAAATACCAAAAAAATGAGGATCCTGGTTCTTGGAGGAGTGGGCCCTTGCTCCACCTTGAAACAAGATTGGACAACTTAATTTTCTCTCAAAATAGAAATGGCTATTTTATTGATAAAATGTTCTACATTACAAAAATGTGCTAGATCTGTGTATATCAATGTATATTTGTTTCTGTTCTATATCTATATCATATCTATCTACAGGTTTGTATGTATATACTTCTTCCAAGGGTGCATTTATGGCTGTAACTATTCCAATGATACGATGGAATTGAATCGTGCCCATAATAGATGCTGAATTAGAACATGGCTGGTCATATAGTTGTGTGATAATTATCCTGGATCTACAAGTATGGAGAGTCGGAAGTCTTCTAATCTGCTCTTGATTGATAGGATCATTGATTTGACAAATCACCAGCCATTTGGAATAGATTCTTATCAGTTTCAGAACTTTAGAAGAGTTCGGAACTAAAGGAAATCATTCCAGGTCTAACCGAGAGAGTTCCGGAGCTATCTGTAGGAGTTAGGAACTAATTTCGATAGTTCTAGAACTAAGAACCAGGGTTCGAACTAAGTGACATAACTCGTAACTACATGGTGGAGTTTGGAACTAAGTCAGCAATTCTGAAACTAAACCGTATTGATTCCAATGCTTCCAAAAACATGTAATCCACTTCATATTTGTTCTTCCACCTGATTGTGACCTATTTTATTACAAAATGAGTTTCCAAAACACTTTGTTAGGAATTATAGAGCTTTTAAATGTTAGAATCATAATCAACAAAATATGGACAATTACATCCTAAATTATATCAGATGAAACAAAAGTCACAAAATGCAGTCAAACTTAATAGAAAGGATAGTAAGATGAGATCATTTATTGTACATTTAATGGGCATATTTTGGCCTCATCATTTCCCCCATACTTACTTGTTTGTAAGTCCCTTTACAAAATTTACTCTTCAAATTTGGGGTTATATATTCTACATTCCATTTGATTTCTTAGGTCAAATGACTGGAACTGAATATCCCAATGCTTTAATTCAGAGGTACTATACCCTACTCCTACTTCTACTTTCCTCTGCCATTCCTCAAATTGAGTAGGATATTGAGGTTCTCTATTCTTCCATGGTGACATGGGGGTGAGAAGGAGTGGAGGTCTTGTTCTCATTCAAATTCATATACCTCTGTGCTTTTCATTGATATAAGGAATTAGCGTACATAAGGCTTTTTCTCTATGTAAACTCCAGATTAGGTTTGTGGGAGATATTACTTCCCTTCTTCTCAATGCCACCATGAGAAATTCCCATCTTTTCAAACACGCCTCATAAAAATCTTCAAAATTTTCTCCTTCATAAGAGGTGAAGGCATTAATACTTTCTCTGTAATTTTGGCAAGATAACCTGAACCTTTATCAAATGCATGGGATCTGAAATGTGTAGTGAAGGTGGATGGTTTACCATAATGAATCCTTATACAGAGACCATATGAACTAGCCTTTAACAGATGATTTGACTCCATCTCCTTCCATGCAATCTAATTTTGAAGAACAGAAAAAAATGCATTAAGCTAGATCTCCCCTACATACAAATTGATCATAAAACCTGAGTTCTTTTCCAAAGCATGAAATTGTAGAGATATAATTCACAAAGAAGATTTTTCTTCTCTGCATTGGATAAGGAATAGGCTCTGTGTGAAATCAGATTCATCTTTTATTTGATGTGGAAGGCCACATGCTATTCTTGACAACTTCCAGTGAATGAATTGTTCCTCCAAAAACACACTATTTGTAGGAGAAGGTCTCCTGCATGTAAGCAATTTCTCACTCATCATGCAAACCAATTGTATTTTCACAAGATATTTAAATTTTTGTTTTCTTCTTTGTAAAACTTTTCTTCTCATTCATTTCTTTCTTTCTTATCTTCTTCTATCTTGATTTTCAAGTCCTCATTGGATGTCTTAGCTTCACCAAGTTCTCTACAAGTATCATCCCATATTTGTCTAAGTTGCTAATAAGTCAATTCAGTTTGTGCAGAGACTGTTGACAGAGCAGTTTGTTTTCTAGAATTTTGACATTCTTCCTCTTTCTCCATTATCTGTTGTTTAACTCTTGTCAATTCCTTAGTCTTGTCAGTGAGCTGAGTTGTTAATTCCCCAATAACCATTTCTCTCTGTTCCAATTTATGTTTGAGAAAATTCAACTCCTCATCCTTTTCTCTAATAATGAGTTCTACTCTGGACAAAAACAGAGCCTGTTTAACCTGTTGTTTTTCTTCTTTCTCTGAAATTTCTTGGGGAGTTGAGAATTCTTCTTCTACCAAAGGAAATTTCCCTTTTCATCTCCAAGATGCCAACTCTTCTTCTTCATGTGATAATGTTGCTAGTTCACCCAATTCTTGAAGAACTTGTTCCTCAAATCTCTCATCTTCTTTTTCTATCTCTATTTGGCTTTGTCTAGGAGGAGTCATGGCCATACTACCCAAAATATCAACCTCTTTTTCCATATTTTTCTATTCTCTCATTTCCTTTGGTATTTCTCTAGACCTTTTATGAATTCTCCTTCTTTGAGGAGCCTCAAAATGTACAGAAATGGGTCTCCTCCTAGAGATTCTTATGATTTTCACCTCTTTCTCTTGCCTATGTGAACTGTCACTATCGAGACACGAGATATTATCTCTCCTGTAGCAGCACAGAGAAAGGAATTTCTTTAGAAGGCACAATAGGTTCTACAGTTTTAGTCCTTCTAGATCTTCTTCTTTTTGGTATTTCCTCTTCACCTAGTTATTTCTTTTCCTCTGTAGTGGTATCAATTTCCAAATTAGTTGCAGGAGCAGAAGTAGTTGCTATTACTCTCCTGAGAATATCGGGGTTCTCGCTTAAACTTGCTAAGAATTTTCTCCCACATTTCTTCTCCATTTTCTTCGAAAGAAAATGGTGCTTTGACACACTAAATGCATTAACCCATGACGTCTAATTGTTCCCACACCCTAAGAATATGTTTGAGCCATTGTATGGATGGAGTAAAAAGAAACCCTAGAAGGATTACTACATATTATGGTTTTGTAGCTCCATATCTAAGGTATATGAGGATCTTGAGAACTTCTCTTCCTACCGACCTAAATTGACCATCACAGTTAAATACTTGACTATCAAAATGACACTCTGTCAAAAGGTTTGGGCAAGTGGCCCTTCGACCCCTTTTATGATTTTCTTCGTGTTATAAATATATTGGGGTTCAACTTCCTTTTTTTTGAAGGGTTTTAATCAGTTCTTTTAATGTCCCTTGATAGGGTTTGGGACATGCACAATTGACACTCCAGATATATTATTTATTGTATTCACAAAAAAAGGAATGAAAACATTTCTAACCTTTTTCCTGGGTTTCTCTAAATTTATAACGAATTCTCTTACCAAATCATCGTTATAATTGGGGAAATTTCTCAGAAATTCTAGCCATCGTGCCTATTGAAAGATAATTGCCACTTCTTCATCTACAATGAGATGGGTATCATCCTCTGGTTCTAACTTCTTTTTAATCCCCATGATATAGAGGTGATTCAAATTTTTCTCCTTTAATCTTGTGTGGGTTGGCTAAAGAACTCTTCGCTTAGCTATGGGCTGATGAATTTATCTCGTAGAACTACTTTGTACTTAGCTACATATACGTGTTGTAGGCTATGAGAAAATGAAAATCTAATGTTGCTTCTTCCTTGAAGTTTCTTTGTAACTATTTTTCACTTTGTTGATTCCACACTAATGATAACTCATTATAACTATGCCACCAATTTATTCCATCAATATCTTTCTCATGATTACTCACTTTTAACCATGATGTATAATAGATGACTCATCATATCAACTTTTAAATTAAATCTGATCTCACATGCAAACTTTTAATCTAACCTTTAATAAGTTAAAGACATAATTACCATCCTTGATGATGTAATCCCTCCGTCATGACGATTCATCATTCCTAAAAAGTGAAACAAAAGAAAAATGGTTAGAAAAATAGCTGGAATTCTAAAGATTTTTTAATTTTAAATTAGCCATTTATTTGAGAAGATCAACCGCCATTGTTGGTTTTCAATTGATCTCTGAGAGAAACTTTTTTTTTGGGGAAGAGATCACCATTTACTTTTTTTCACTCTCTTCTCTTGTTTTTTTATTTTTGTTCTTTTTTTTTTTTTTTGGGGAAGAGAATGGAATTTACTAGTTTTCATTCTATTCCCTTTATTTTGGATCTATCCATCGATTATTTGATCATTTTGGAAGAACTGGGTTCTTCTATATGATCAAATTCTTTATCTACTTTAATCTGCCTCAAGAATTCATCCTTAATAGGAGGCTTCCTATAAAGCTTTAGCCTATGACCATTGGCCAAAAGTGTTCTTCTACTGCCATCAATGGGAAGTAACTAAATAGAACCATTGTCAAATATTTTCTCAATCTAATAGGGTCCTAACCATCTGGTTCTCAATTTTCCTTTGAATTTTTGGTACTTAGAATCAAAAAACAATGTCCAGTCTCCTACTTTGAATTTCCTTTTCTTAATATGTGTATCATGCCATTACTTCATTTGATCTTGGATTATCTCTGTCTGCTGAAGTGCTTCCATCCTCAATTCATCCAACTCATTGAGTTGAATGTTTCTCTCATTTTGAGTTACATCCAACTCAATACCCACCTTAACTGCCGTCCTCAATGTTTGTAGTTCAAACTCAATAGACAACAAGGGATTTTTCCCATAGATTAACTCATATGGTGAAAACCCCTGTTGTAGTTTTCCAATTTTATTGTAAGCCTAGACAACTTGGGTAGTCTCTTTACCCAATCCTTTCTACCTGCTTTAACTATTTTGGTAAGGATGTTTTCCAATTCTCTGTTTGTTACTTCAGCTTGTCCATTTGATTGTGGGTGATAGGGAGATGACTTCCTATGATTGATCTAATAATACATTGTGAAATCGTAGATCATATTAGACATAAATTATGGTCCTTGGTCCGAAACTATGCTTCTTGGTGCTCCAAAATTTACCATAATTCTATGCCAAAGGAAATCAACAACTTCTTCTTCGGTGGAAATTGTTAAAGCCACGCACTTTCGCCCACTTTGTCAAATAATTAGTACACACAAGAATATGTTCCTTCCATTGTGAAGAAGGACTAAAGGGACCAATAAAATCCAACCCCATCTCTAAAATGGTTCAATCACTACTTGAGGTTGTAGAGGCATTTCATTGATAAAGGTTGGCTGTCCCATCCTCTCGACAAGGATCACACCACCACGATATATCTCTTCACATCTTTGTAGAGAGATGGCCAACAATAACCAGCCCAAGTATCGTGTGAGTTGTTCTTTTCACCAAATAGTGTCCTCTAATTGGTTCATCATAACATGCCCGAAGGATGTCAAAGATTTTATCTTCTCTTACACACTGCTGCGTAAAACCAAATCAAGACCACATTTAAATAGCATTCCATTTAACCATTTAAATTGTGCACCGATTTTGATTAACTTTTTAATTTATTTCTTAGTGAAAGAAGTAGGAAACTTCCTTATTGCAAGATAATTTTCCATATCCACAAACCATGGTGTATCGGTTGAAATAACAAACAATTGTTCATCCGGAAAGTTTTCCTTGGTGGATCTTGCTCCCCTGTAGTGGTTAGTATTGAAAATAAATCAGCTATCACATTAGATTTACTTGGCTTGTCCACAATGGTAATATCAAATTATTGTAAAAGCAATAACCATATAATTATTCTACCTCCAACCACTTGTTTTTTCATTGAATATTTAATTCTTGAGTGATCTCGTATGTAAAAATATTTTGTACCATGTAATGTAATGTCTAAACTTATTAATTGCATAGATCACAACAAGATTTTTTTCGGTGGTGGTGTAATTTATTTCAATTGGGAGTAATATTTTTGCTTAGGTAATAGATAGCATACATTTCCCTTCTTCATCTTTCTGTTCCAAAAATACACCAATGGAATTATTTGAGGCATCTGTTTGGATATGAAAATATTTTCCCAATTAGGTCATCTCAATATTGGGGTAATGATTAATCTTTCTTTGATTTCTTCAAAATCATGTTGACACTTTTCATCCTAAATAAATTCACATTCCTTGGTAAGAAAATTGAACATGGGGCCATAAATTTTACTAAAATCCTTGATAAAACACATATAGTACCCAACATGTCCTAAAAATAATTTTATATTAGTGGGGGTATGAGGAATAGGTAAGTCTGAAATAATTCTGATTTTGTTTTGATCAGCCTAAATTCCTCGTTTTGAAATGTGGTGTCCTAATACAATCCCCTCATCAACCATCATTAAACATTTTTCATGACTAAGAGACAAATTGTGTTACTCAAATCTCGTTAATACTTTGTCTAAATTCCTTAAAGCATCATCAAATGTGTCTCCATGCACAATGAATTGATCCATATATACCTCTACACAGTCATTTGTTAGGTCTGCAAAAATTGCTAAAACAACTCTTTGGAAGGTTGCTGGAGCATTGCATAATCCAAATGGTAATAACCTATAGGAAAAGGTACCCCATGGACATGTAAATGTAGTTTTATCCTGATCCTTAGTAGAAACTCTGATTTGATTGTATCCACTAATGCCATCAAAGTAGGAAAAGCATCTTTATTTTACACGAAAGGTTGTCTAAGACTTGATCTATGAATGGTAAGGGAAAATAATATCTCAGTGTGGATTTGTTTAGTTCCCTATAGTCAACACAAATTATCCATTTTCCATTCTTTTTAGGGACAATTACAAGAGGAGACACCCATTGGCTATTTGAGATAGGGTAGATAAAACCTACTTGTAATAGTTTTTCAATTTCTTGTTTGACTATATCCCTTAAGGCTGGATTAATCCTTCTATGAGGTTGCTTAATTGGTCTAATGTTTTCAGTATAGATGTGATGGGTGCAAATACTTGGGTGGATTCCTTTCATATCTTTGTAATCCCAAGAAAAAGCTTTAGTATGATTTTTAGAACATCAAATAGTTTAGCTTCTTCATCATTCTTCAACCAACTATTAATATTCAAAATTTTACCGGTTGAATCTCAACATGTTTGGTTCTAGTGTATGATGAAATGATTTGTTGAAAGGGTTCCATTAAAGTATTTAGTGGATATGCATGTGGCAACAACATATGATATGTAGAAACATCTCCAAAAGTTCCTTGAGACAGAATGCTAGACAAAGGACAATAAGAAGAATTATGATACTTATCTTGTTGTAGGTCGAACTCTTCATCACTGCTGCTTTCCAAAAATTCTTCATCATCTCTTGATATATGTGAAGCTAAAGCTACAGATTCTTCCTCTCCCAAGAGAAATATCGTTCCTCTGGAGTGAAATTATCTTCATTTGCAAGGAATTACTATTGGTGTGGTTCCAGAACTAATTATGATGGTTCCAAAACTAATATGTGATGGTTCCGGAATAGATTTATAGGTTTTAGAACTAATTTCATAGGTTCAGAACTATTCTTGACTACTCTAAGGAAAATTGGTGTACATTCAATGGTTGATTAATCATATCTTCTATTTCTCGTACGTGATCCTGCAATGTGATCATGGCCAACGAAGACAAATTTTTCTCATTAATATCAAGATTATCAACCCATAATTGCTCTTGATTATCACTAAAAGGTCATGCAGAGAGGGATATAATGATTTTTATTAGAATTATTACCATTTGAAGTAGTCATATCACATGACCTGCAATCAATTAAGGCAACAATCGTAGCTAGCCATAGTCGCCCAAAATAATGGGATAACCCAATGTTTTACCTTTTGGATGTAATATATGGAAGTCAACTAGATATTCCCTTGACTCCACAATAATTACCACATCTTCAATAACTTCTTCTAGTTCTGCTATAGATGAGTCTCGCCATTTGTAATATGGTGTTAGTAGGTTGTATACTGTTAATGGTAATGTTTTCAAAGTGTCCACTTTGTCATTAAATTTATAGTCACTCCCAAATCAACCAAAATGTTATGTATATCTTTATTCCCTATAGAGACAAAAATAACAGGGCTTCCAGGATCTCCATATTTGGGAAGTAGGAGATTTCCTGCTAATAAATCAACAAGTTTCCCATCTACCTTGATAGTCCTAGGGTACTGCTTCTTTCTTCCAGGTCTTTTTAAAAATAACAGTTTGATTAACTTGTTCAACTTGAAATATCCTTGATTGCTTGCAACAATGGTATTTCAATATTCAATCTCCTTAGTTCCTGCACCAATTTATATTCCTTGATTTCTATAGCTTCTTTAAATCTCTCTGAAAATGGAGTCTTCGGTAGAATTTCTTTCTGGTTCCTTATCTCTTAATTTTTCATCTTTCTTGGGGACAATCATACTAGGGGTTTCAGTTTCTTCTGTCATTTCAGTGATGATAACAGATGGACTGCTAACTATTTTTCTAGATTTAGTTTGAATATCCTTACAATATATGGCATTTAGATCAACTGATTTTTCTAGTTCTGTTCCGTAGATAAGAGTTGTTTGTTTATTTCTTGGGTTTTCTACTAACTTGTGTTGACATTTTCATTTGGACTACATTTTAGCCTTTGTGAATTTTGTCTTTGGGAACCCATTATGGCTTGTTGATTCCGATTAGGATATGTTTTCCCCGAGCATAGTTATTAGGGCTCCATCTAGGTTATGACTAGACATACCGATTATTTTGACTTGTCCATGGTTGATGGTGTTTTGAGTATACCAAGATTGACTCGCTTAGTCTTGGGGATTCCAAGTTGGCTGAGGGGCCCAAGGTGGTTGTCCACAACTTTTGGTACTATTTGAGCAACCCATGGCATCATCCAAGGATTAGGAGATGACCTTGGCATGAACTATCCTTGGGTAGGTTGTCTCTGGACAAAATTCAATTCTTCTGTTGTGGATGATGTACTGGTTTGTTTGAGCTATTTCTTTAGGAGTGGAAGAAGAGAACAAGTGTGAATATCATGTTCTTTAGATTCATAGATAAGACATACTTTTGTTTTATCCAAAGGGCATTCCTTTATTGCATGATTTTTCTTGCATCTAAGACAATACATGGCTAATGGTTCAATTTTGGCATTTGCTTTAGCTTGTAATCAATCCATAGTAGAGGTTAATTGAACTAAAATGTCTATTTTAAAGTTTGCTAATTCATCCATTAGTTTTTTCATATCTAGATTCAAACTTTTCACTGATTTTCCTTCCTAGGTCCACCCCTTGTTCGGAATATCTTCTACAAATGTCTTTAATTTCATTCATCTTAATTGATCAATGTTTCCACCTCCTATCAAGTTAAGAGCTTCCCTAGATTCATATTCCAAAACTTTAAGAAAAATGGTTTTACTTAACTCTTCTTGAAGTACAAATCCACACCTTTTACTTACAAAGAGGAATCTGTCCAAATAATCTTCTATATTCTCATCCTCCTCCTACTTGATTTTGAAAAACTCTTCCTTCCTATTTCTCCCTCTACAATAATCTTTATATTTATCTAGGAAGGCAATTTCCATTTGTGCCCAAGTGGTAATAGAGTTGGATGCCAATCCCATGAACCACCTCATTGATGTATCCTTCAGAGTGGATGGAAACAACTTGAGTTTCTGATTATCTATTTTATAGTCATAGGTCTGACATAGTACCTTCAACTCAAATAGAAATTAGTTAGGGTCTTTCAGATGACATCCCTCTAAATGTGGGTAAATGTGCAGGTGAAATATTTTTCAGGTGTATCATCATCATCCAATTGAATTGGATAAGTAAAGGTCCTATCAGGTTCCCTTTCAACTTCTCGTTCCATTTTTGAAGTATTTTCTAAACTTCTTTCCCAATCAATGTGGTATGTGGTATGCCTTGGGGAAGGTGAAAAATTAGGAGTAGGAGGTTGACTACTCAATTAAGAATCAAAACTTACCCTAAATGGGTCTTGAGAAATAATCATTCTCCTAAAAGTTCTACTTCCTTCTCGTGGATCGATCCAAGAATTCCAAAGGTGGAAATTCCGCTTCTTGTATTACAAGGATAATGGTGCCTCCAATTCTTGGTCAACTTCCTTATTTAAAATAGAGGATGATGTTAATTATTGTTCGAGATATTTTTGGGAGAAATATACCTTGGAGTCTCTTGGTCTACTCATAAATTTTGTGATAGCTTAGGGAATATTTCTTCGATTAATAAATGTATGATTTTTGCTCTTGTTGACACCTAATTAGAAAATTATAACTAGTGTAGTCCCTAGAAATGGCACCAAAAATGATGGGTGTCATTATTACCTTCATTTAATCAACTCTCTGTTGATGTCATATTCAAACTAGGGGTGTGTCTAAAGCTATATGCAACAAGAAGAATCTTAGCGATCTAGTAATTGATTGTAGGTATTTTGTATTTTATGGGGGATCTTTTCAATGTCTTAAGGACTTCTTGGTTAAAAACCTTATTGGAATCAAACTATGAAAACCTGTTGGAAGTAAACACACTTTATAGAAATGAATTGCTGGAAATAAACACACTTTTCCTTGGAAGTAAACACACTTTGCAGAAAGGAATTGCTGGAAATAAACACACTATTAAAAGTGCTGGAAAATGATGGAAAGAAAATAAGAATCTAATCTAGACACCTGCAAGAATGAGTATACAACAAATTTTAACTTGAAGAATTAAAAGTGATACAAAATTAACAGATCTAAACTATTTTCTCTAAAAATATAAATACCAACAAAAAAGAATCCTAGTTCTTGGAGGAGTGGGCCCTTGCTCCGCCTTGAAATAAGATTAGACAACTTAATTTATCTCTAAACAAAAATGGCTATTTTATTGATAAACCTTATACATTACAAAAATGTGCTAGATCGTGTATATCAATCTATATTTGTTTCTTGTTCTATATCTATATTCTTATATCTAATCTATCTATAGGTATGTATGTATATACTTCTTCCAGGGGTGCATTTATGGCCGTAACTATTCCACTGATACGATGGAACTGAATCATGCCCATAATAGATGCTGAATTGGAACATGGCTGGTCATACAACTATGTGATAATTATCCTGGATCTACAAGTATGGAGAGTTGGAAGTCTTCTAATCTGATCCTGATTGATAGGATCATTGATTTGAAAAATCACCGGTCATTTGGAATAGATTCTTATTAGTTCCGAACTTTAGAAGAGTTCTAGAACTAAAGGAAATCATTCTAGGTCTAACCGAGAGAGTTCGGAGCTATCTGCAAGAGTTCCAGAACTAATTCGATAATTCTAGAACTAAGTACTAGAGTTTTGGAACTAAGTCCGAAAGTTCCAAAACTAAGTGATAGAACTCTCAGAATCGCATGGTGGAATTTCGGAACTAAGTCTCAGTAGTTTCAAAACTAAACCGTATTGATTCCAATGCTTCTAAAACATGCAATCTACTTCATATTTGTTCTTCCACCTGATTGTGACTGTTTTATTACAAAAATGAGTTTCCAAAACACTTTGTTAGGAATTACAGAGCTTTTAAACATTAGAATCATAATCAAAAAAAGATGGACAATTACATCCTAACTTATATCAGATCAAACAAAAGTCACAAAATACAATCAAACTTAATAAAAAAGAGAGTAAGATGAGATCATTTATTATACATTTAAGGGGCATATTCTAGCCTCATCGAGACAACTATCCTTGGTATGCCCCTCTACTTCACAATATGTGCACCAAATTCTAGTGCGTGTCTCATGTGCTATATTGGTTGATAGTTTCACTAACTATTTTCTCCATTGCCACAATATGAGCCTCAAGAATGGGCTCACTCCAAAGTTGTCTATGCTCTCAATCGGCTCAACGTGCAAAGATGCTTCAAGTGCTTCATGTGGTATGTATAAGTCTTATATGAGAGTGCCATCCTAAAAGACATGATTAGGGCTTTGAAAACCACTTTGTGCATGTTGACTTGCATAGATATCATATGATAGTTTAGATAAGATTATTTTGAAACATGCATCATATTCTGGACACTCTTAGTAGTACCTTGCTTGATATCCTTAATCGTGCTTATAATTTTCTTCTCGAACTCGGGGATATAAAGTTATTTAAGAAAAACATCCCATGACACCGTATAATCTACACAAGTCTAATCAAGGTCAAAATTCTGTACTAGTTGCACATGCATCCCTATAATGTAGTTGCTGTAACATGACCGGCCTTGCACTCTAAATCTGTAATTCCTTTTTCACGCCACATTATCTCACACATATGGACATACTTAGTAACATATTCTATTTCCATATACTCTAGGAGATGAAGTGACATTTCCATCTAAATATTCTAGGGTTGATGAGGACCATGTCCACCGATCTAGATTCTCATGTATTACTTCTCTCTAGATCCTGAGCCACCTGTTTTGCATGATCCTCCCCCTCTAATAGGAATTAAAGCAAATGATGCAATGCCTTGTGTCCCAATAGTGGTGCTAAACTAAACTCCCATATTCTGTAAAATTTTGCTACTCCCAAATGTGATTCCAAAGTTCTACATGCCTATGTTATGTGCGATGACACTCTGAAAAGGTACCTTTAACTAGACCTCCAAATAACAAGGAAGATGTCTTCCCAACCATAAATTTACTTTCTATCTAATTTACTCCCGATCTTGCTGATAAGTGAACTCTACCTCTTGTTACTCTACTTCAAAAACTAGCTTGCTAACTACGGCTATATACTTGGAAACTAGAAAACAAAGCGCAAGGGCTAGGTTTCCAGGTAGATTCAAATGCGCACCCACGACCCATGTTTTCTTTGTTGGTTCACTCTCATAAGAGGCCGATGAGGGTTCCCTGTCATGCTTTCCCTAATGAGGGAGTTCCAGATGCTCTAGTTTCATGTCCTTTGTGTGAGCTCCAAATCCTTCACAAACCATCTCTCTCCACAACGCCATCCATTCTGCAACCTCATGCTACTTCTCTAAATCCTTCTCATATGCCTTATTGAAATTAAGTCACCTTTATTCTCTTTTCCTTTTTGCCACTAGGTCCACCATACTTCACCACACCTACTCCTTCCCCCACATGTGGTGGGGTTTAGCTAGCCATCGAATTCTCTTCCAAATTCAGGGTTACCATCAAGATCTTGATCACCAATGGAATTTCATGTAGATATGATCCCCTAGGATAATGTAAAAATTGAAACTCAGCTACCTCTAGACAAGAGTAAGTGGAAATTGAGTACTCCAAAATATAGCTATTTAGAACACCATAGAACCAAGTATCCACAGTGTGTGTCCAAATTATATCAGCATCATAGAGATCCTAAAATTCTTCTTGCATCTAGAAAAGCATGTGAAATCTTCAATTTATTTTAGATGCGTAAGCAACCAACCACTCGTATCGATCTATGGGGATGATAATAAAAATATTTCATATAAACAATTATATAAATTTTTATCAACTCACGTGCATGCACCAAACTAAAATCCAATGTTGAATCTCCGAGCGTACTATTCTTCTAGATCTATGATCCATTCCTCAACACTTGCTAAGGTCAACTAGTACATATTCATCACACAAAATATTGAAAAATAAGCGAGAAAGAGGTCTTGTAAATGGAATCAATGATGTAGCCTAGAATTCACTTTGTGAATAATCCAGCGTGCTTACTGAGATCACTCGGCTGGTGAGTACTCATCCAAAGTGTGCAAAGGCACTAGGTTCCTCTTTATGGTTACTTATTCAAAATGTTAGCACGATGGTGAATATAGGTATTCAAATTCATAACCAAGAGTAAACAACACACAATGCATAAACTGGATCTAGATCTTAGAATATATGTAAGATGAACTAGACAATGACTATAACAAGATTTACCATACAAGAACATGATTATGTCATGTTTAACACTATTATCTAGCCAATATGAACCATGGTATTAAATACGTAACACTTAGAAGCTTCTTACATTACAAAAGTATTTCCATGAGTCATGCATGCAACAAAACCAATAACATAACTCAACAAATTGACACACTCTTGACTGTGAAAATCAATACATATATATAGGGGTTGGGACTTTCCCTTCACCACCCATGCACTATCTCAAAATAGGCCACATGCTAATAATAGCCATGCATATTTACAAAACATGCAAGTATTCTAACAATAGACTTCCTATAGATAACTTAGAGAAGAAATCCTATTATTAGAATAAACCATGCATGATGCTCAAATTGATGCTTGCTCCCAAAATACCATTGCGTTCACTACAAGTCTTCCTATCTTTGTGTGCCCAACACATGCTAAATCCAAAAATAGCATTCACAACAAAAGCTATTAAGTCTTTATCCTAGGTGTGCCAACCTTATTGTAGTGCCGTGTTACGTGTTCATCCTGCACCCTACATACGCGACCCAAACACTTAGCCCCTTTTTGTTCATCCAATAGTTATAGATGTTATAATGCACCGTGAGAACACTTTTTCCCCTTTTCCTTTGTAATTCAGACTTGACGGGATTTTGGAGAACTTAATAAACACAACATAGTACAAGGAAAGTGGTGATGTGGAGAACAAATGACATAGAGATGAACCAAACTAAACACAAAAACCTGGAAAAACTCAAATAAAGTCGATACTGATTGATGGACAAGATTGAAGATATAAATGAAAAAATGTCGATGAATCCAAGATGGGTGCACATGAGCAATCTGTGGAGTAGATCCAAGAACCCTACAATGCACAAATGCTTAACAGAAAAAGACAACGTTAGAAGATAAAAGAGTGAACTGCCTGAAAAATGGGTCCGGGAAGTGATGAGCTTCCTTGGTGGATGTTAGTTCACATTCTCAATTAAGGATAAAGGCATACATGATAAAAGATGTAAGAAAATGTTTAGATTTTTTGATTTTAAGTTGTAGACAGAATGTAAAAACAACAACAGAAACTGAAAGAAAGTAGGAAACTGTAAAAAAAAGAACTAAAATTGTGTTACCTAAATTCTGTACTTTTCTGTAGGCTGGTCGGCATCGATCAGACAATGATCGGCATCGATGGTTTGAAATGGCGATCGATTGAATGGAATTGCATCAATTGGAAAAATAGGCATCGATTGGAAAATCGGCATCGATGGAAGATTAATGGCATCGACCGATCGGGGTCGGCATCGACCAAAAGGAAATTATAGAAATCCATGAAGGGAATACCTAGAAAATGCTTGATTGATGATTGATGATTAATGAAGGGAGTGTGGAGACCCGCAAGAGCTGTAGACACACGTGATAGAGTTCCGCCTTGGCTGAAGGGAAAATTGGGGATACCAGGAAGTTTGAGGAACTTCAACAAAGTTTCTAGAGTTGCACGGGTAGAGTAATAATACACCTCTTAGGGATTAAAATGCACAGAACTCTCTCTCTCTCTCTCTGATAATCTCTTTAATTGCTCAAACAAAATAATCTCAAGTGACCAACTCTTCTGAATCTAACCAGAGAAGAACTCTAGTCGTATATTTATAGTCAGCGTCAACCGAGATAAAATTGGTGCATTTCGAAGAATCGGCGTCGACCGAAGATCGATCGGCGCCGATCAGGGAACAGTCTCCCAAAGAGGCAAAGAAATGAGTTGTGGGGATAAGAAACTTATCCCTCCAACTCAAATATGGGTAAAAACCCACTACACATGTTTAGGAGAGGAGAAAAAGGTGGGATGGATGAAGAATAATGATACGGGAGGTTGGGAAATGATATGGGATGAATAAGTAGTTGGAATAATGGTAAAAAAGGTAGAATTACATGGTTAATGTTTAATTATCCATGGGTGAAATATAATGGGGTGGAATAAACTTAGGATAGGTATTTTAATTAGATAATTAATTAATATCCTAAGAGAGAAGTAGTGATATAAAAGTGCATTGGGTTTCCCGAGAATAGAATAGGTAAGTGAACACGGGGGACACTAAATTGTGTAACCAATTTTAGGTGTCTACATTTTCCCCTTTTTGTCGAGTAACTTGCGATAAGCAAATGTGCGAGACAAAAACAAGGAGTTGGAAGAAGGGAAGAATATTGATGATGTGCTCCCCCTCAAACTAGGGATGGGGTGGCCCCAAAAGAGCCAACCGATCCCGAGTTTGAAAGAGATAGATGAGAAAGAGTAGAATGGATGATGCCCCAGTGAGATGCCTAGAGTAAATCTGACCATTGATGACGCACGTAAAAAAAAAAAAAGGTAGTGACCTAAGGAACTCACATTGGTAGGGTAGACTAGATGGTCTTCATATGAGATGCGTTAGTGGCTACAGACTTGTGAGTTAAAGGTGGCTATAAAATAGTAACAACCAAAGAGTGACACATTGGTAGGGACAACTAGATGGTCTTGAATGAGATGACGTTAGTACCTACAGACTCGCTATCTTTAGGTTGCAAAAACGTGAGTTACCCATGTATAGGGAGAAACTCAAAATGGGTGATAACACCAAAAATATGTGCCAAAAGGTGAAAATAAGGTCATAACAATGATCAGATAAACAAGCCAAGCATCAATGCTTAGGAAAAAGGATGAAATGATGAACTCGAAAGGAGGGCCGTCGAGATGCGACCCACAATGGGAATCAAAATATGGCCACAACAGTGGTCTTTTGCAATAGACACGCTGGCAGACTAGGCATGACAAGTGTGCTATGGGTGGCACACATGAGAGACTCAGTGAAGTCACAAGACAAAGGTGCCCCAGGCGAGAGCACAGGAGAAGGCAACCGCATGCTACAGGTGACACATGCACAAGACAGGATAATAGATGAGGATGAAGCACATCCTGGTGGGATGAGATGACAAAATATATCTAGACCTAACCAGTTGGTGCCATTTCTTCTAATTGGTGTCGACTAGACCTAATCGACATTGACCATAAGAAATGGCACCGACTAGAAAAAATGGCACCGACCGCTCCCAAAATCTATAAATAGGGGAAAGGCCAATGTCAACGATTCATTTACATTGTGATGATTGATTTGGGAAAAGTCAAAAGTTGAATTTGAGTGAGATGGAAGCTTCGGGAGTGGCCAGAAGAGGAAGAGGATGCGGCTAGGGGTAAGTGGTCCTCCCTTAGCTTTGTTTATATGTTTTTGTTGTCTTGTAGTATGCTAGGATGTTAGATTAGAGGATTTTGTAGAAAAGTAGGAGGCAAAAGAGCTTATTTGGTGCTCTGCCTCCTAGTCGGGTTGATTTTCCAAATCGGGCATCGACTAGGATGAAATCGGCACCGATTTAGCTCAACCGGTGTCGACTGAAAAGTCAATGGCGCCGATTGAGTGTGTCGTCACCGATCGAAAGAAACGTCACCGATTGGAAAAGATGAGACACTTGGAAGCTTTGAGAGAGTTTTGATGAAGTTTAATGATTTTGATTTTGATAGATGTGAATCTAATGAAGATTTTTGATGTTGTGGATGTAGGCACGAGAGGTCCTACACATGGGATGTTATTCCCGAGCTACTTGAGACTATACTGCCAAGATGTGATGGATGATGACTGGCACCACTTGGAGTTAGTCAGACTAGGGGGTTTCTATTATTATCAATGGGTACCTCGAGACGTAGAGCTTATGCAAGTGTTGATGCATCGGTGGGACAGCCAGACATGCACCTTTTGGTTCCGGATGGGTGAGATGACTATCACCCACGAGGACATTTATAGGATACTCAGGTTGCCGATCACAGGGGACCTGATAGAGCCTACTCCATGGGATCAGCAGTGGAGGGCCCTGGTATGATTATATGGAGATAGGGTGGATGCCTCGAGTTAGTGTCTGGGGCTGTGAGGATAGCCTCACAAGTATCGGTAGGATGAGCCGAGGAGTAGACTGATAGCACTGATTCAGATGGTGATATCATATTATGCGCTACCAGATTCTAGAGGTGGATGGTTCCCACTGCTCCTTCTTGACTGCGTCTGTGACATTTTAGAGTTTAGTAGGTATTTGCATTTGTTGACATGCTACTGGCGCAAGATATATCATGAGCTATGGATGTATACCATAGGTAGGTGGACTGGGATAGATGTTAGTTTTGTACTCCATTGTTGGGCATACGAGCATATATTAGTGATTAGACCATAGCTAGACTTCTGTGGATGCCAGGAGTAGAGGGAGCCCTTGAGTATGGGTTTCTGAGATGGTGAGCAGACATGGCCCATGGAGATACAGGGAGACCGAAAGAGTGGTATGCCTAGAGATTTAGGACTCTGACACCACCACAAACTATATGGAGGCCATACAGGGTCTACCCGACATGGGCCGGATAGGATGCCCACTTAGTGGAGCTGAGACACAGTAGAGTGATCAGGGGCTGTAGGCTAGAGGTTTTAGAGTGAGTCCCATTTATACGGGTGATGAGACAGTTTGGATTGATACAGATTATTCGATTGTATATGTGTGACATACAGATGGGATGGCATAGGGAGATAGATTTTCCGACACTGGTCCCAACAGATCCACTCAGGGAGGCCCCACCTCCCATAGATGATGATGATGATGTAGGTGTGGACTAGGGTTATGAGGATTGGTATCATGATGAGCTACCACAACACATCATAGCCTCTGTAGAGTCAGACGAGGAGGATATGGCTATTGAGCTAGAGAGATTGTAGGAGGAGCATGCCTCCTTGGTAGAGACACACTAGACTGCTCTCGAGGAGATCAAGACTCTCTAGGTAGGAGAGGGATGCAAAGTGATATAGGAGAGAGCCACCACTCATCAGGAGTGAGATATAGCTATCCTGCAGAGGGACATATATCATAGACACAGAGAGGCCCTCAAGGCCAAGTATGGTGATACAGGCACCACATCAGAGTTAGGGGCACAGGGTGCTGTAGCAGGAGGGCCACCAGCAGTAGCATCACGATGAGAGCACTTGGCATGGTGAGTCTGAGTACCTATCAGGCTCTCCTTGCCGAGGTGAGATACTATGAGGATGCATTTGGCACAACATGCCCTAGATGTGCCTCATTATGGGGTGAGGAGGAGGACAACGACAACTACTACTACCCTCGGTGCATCGGAGGGTGTGAGCACCAGGGGAGATCGAGGAGGTCACAGGCCATGACTGTGGGCACCTCTAGTTCTATAGGTGATGGTTAGGAGGGAGAGCCCATACGGAGATCCATGCCTGAGGAGGGAGGTGGAGAGACCGATCTCCATGCCTCTGATTTTACTATATAGAGATGATGTTTGTAGAGATATACTGATGTAGCCTCGATTTGAAGGCATTTTTGATATGATGTATATGGCTCGATTTGAAGCCATACATTTTTTGTACAAACATTTTGAGATGGATATATATATATATACATATTTTGAGCCCAAAAATGTGTTATGTGATTGGACTTATGCTTTTAATTTTGATAGATACAGATAGATGTTATAGATGTGATAGATAGATTATAGATGATAGATGGATTATAGATGTGATTTAGTTTTGATTTGACATAGATGAATGATTGATTAAATTAACATGTTAAGATGTCAATTTAATTGGATGAACAACAAATAAACATGGGTAATGTCTATTTGATTTGATAAAAAGAAAGTGATGTAATGATCTTATCCCTTAGAAATAAAAAGCACTACACCTAGATAGGAGGATGAATGATAAGTTAGACCCCTAACCAACCATAACTAGAGACCTTGATGGTAAACAAAAGATGATGCACATAAGGCCATAGACACAGATAAAATGAACCTGACACTATTTAGTCACAAACCAGATCTAGGAGGTAGATGGAACGAGAGATAAGTATGTATCTCGTCAAAACACATGAAGGACTGAATACGTGCTCATATGGGAAAAATAGGGTCTCCATATGATCGAAAAGGTCTTATACCCCAGCTTCATGATTTTTTTTTGATAGAAAAGAAAACTGATCAATGCGGGAAGTTTGCTAGATATGGAAAGACTGATCGATACGGGAAGTCTTTCAGAGATGCTAAAAAGTGAACAAACTGGTCGATATGGGAAGTTTGTTGCTGCCAAGGCTGATCAATACGAGAATCTTGGAAATGCCATGAAACAAATAACCATCCTTCAAGGGAGCGGTATGTATTTTGATTTTGATGGTAGCCATCCTTCGAGGGAATGGTCTACATTTTGATTTATTTGATAAGGCATAGATAGCTGTCTTCGAGGGATCAGTCTATCTTTTGGGATTAGGATAACATCTCCTTTTTTTTTGAGCTTTGGAAGAAGCTGAGTTTAGACCAGGTAGATCAGATAGAGGGGAAGAAAATGTATACAAGCACGTACTCATGCCCCAAGTGGATTCGATTAAGATAGACACCTAGGATAGATGAAGTAGTGATTAAGGTGTTCCTACCATGAGGAGGAATAAATCCATAAGGAAAATCCATGAGTAGAGCCGTGGTACTCACATTTAAGGTATAGAAAGAAATAACATGGAGAACCACATAGTTCCAAATCACTACGAAATGCATGACTGGTTGTAAATGGATGAAAGATCTATTTTGCGACTAAGATCGTGTAAGATAAAGTTTAACAATAGAAGGGCCTTAGATGCAATGCATTAAGAGGTTCCACTTTAGGTATACCATCCATGGAAGATAGGTGATAAGCCCCAGACCCATACTTATGAGTGATAACGTATGGTCCAATCTAGTTAGGAGAAAACTTACCACGTTGACTCCATTCCAGTGTAGTGACATTTTGGTTTTCTTTAAGAACAAGATCACCAATTTTGAAGTCACTGCTGCTGCAAGTGCTTGTTATAAGCACATTTGACATGCTCAAGATAGACTTGATGATGCTCAAGAGCATTGAGATGATGTTCATCTAACAACTCAAGCTATGCCAGATGGTTTTGATGATAGTCTTCATCAGAGACCAACTCTCTGAGAGAGATGTGAAGAGAAGGAATCTGGACTTCCAAAGGAAGGACAACCTTAGACCCATAGATGAGAGAGAAGGGAGTAGCACCGGTAGGGGTACGAATGCTAGTCCGATAAGCCCAGAGAGCAAAAGGGATGTGTAAATGCCAATCCCTACTAGCTCGACTAGTTACTTTCGCGAGGATATTACACAAAGTTTTATTAGAAGCTTTGGCTTGGCCATTAGCTTGGGGATAGTATGGAGAAGAAAAGTTGAGCTTAATATTGAAAGCATCACAAAGTTTCTTCAAATATTTGTTTTTGAAAGACTTTTCATTGTCCGTAATGAGTTTATGAGGAACACCAAAGTGACAAATGATGTGTTGATAGACAAAATCAACAATAGGTTTAGCTTTGGTTGATGAAAGAGGAATAGCCTCCACCCATTTAGTGAAGTATTCCATGGTAGTAATGATAGAGTGATGATGCTGCGAAGAGTGAGGATTGATGAGACCAATGAGATCAAGACCCCATTGTGAAAAAGGCCACAAATCTGTTGCAGGTTGCAAAGCTGACTAGGGATATGTGTAAGATTAGCGTGTTGTTGACACTTGACGCATTTCTTGACATACTCACAATGAGTCTTGATTAATAGAAGGCCAATAGTAACCTAAACATAGGATGCGCTTAGCCATGACCAAACCACCAAAGTGTCCACCACAGATACCATTATGGACCTCCTGAATGGCTTTAGATGATTTGGAGGTTTTGAGGCATCGAAGCAAAATACCATCAAAGCCATGTTTGTAAAGGATTCCACCCAGAATAGTATAGCGGTTTGTCACGTTGGATGAAAGATCTTCTACCATTGGTAGTCAAATCTAGAGGAAGAATTGAGTAAGATAGATAATCGAAAATGTGTTGATACCACTCATCTTGAGTATCAGTCGTGATGGTGTTGATTGAAGGTAAGTTGCCTGAGATGAGATGGTCGGTCTAGATTGAACAACCACGTAAAGTCACGAATCCTTAGTGAATGGAGGAATAAGTGAGGCTAAAGAAGCCATCATATCTGCAAACCGGTTTGTAGTGTGAGGAATAGCCTGGATAGTAAATTTATCAAAAGATTGAAGTTGAAAGAGGACGATATCATGATATTTTTGAAGGATATCATTTTTACACTGATAGACACCAGTGATTTGATTAACGATGAGCTCAGAGTCACCAAAGATGTCGATATGGTGAGCACCAAGATTAATGGCATTTTGAAGACCTAAGATGAGGGCTTCATATTTAGCCATATTATTGGTACATTCAAAGTTAAGCTTGTGTGTGATGGGGATAGGTGTACCCCAAGGAGGAATCATAACGAAACCTGCTCCTCCCCCTTGTTGACACTTGGACCCATCAAAGAAGAGTTTAACTTTAAATGGAGATAGACCGAAATCAATTTGTTGGATGGATTCATCTGGGAATTGAGCAAGAGGGACTTGATTGTCGGAAGAGGGGCATCAACTAATTGATCAAGCAATAACCTGGCCCTTGATGGATTTTTGTGAGATGAACTCGAGGTCAAACTCTATCATGAGCATGAGCCAATGAGTGATGCGATCATTGTGATATGGTTTTGCATGCATTGTCTTGAGTGGATTGACACTCATAACAATGTAAGTTTTATGATTAAGGAGATAATGATGAAGCTTAGAAGTTGTGAAGAAGAGAGCACAACACAACTTTTCAGCTTTAGAATAGTGAGTTTCATACTCATGAAGAGTGTGACTGATATAATAGACAACCTATTCCTTACCATTAGCATCTCGATGTGAGATCATGGCTCCTAGAGCATGGTCAATCACAGAAATATAAAGATAGAATGGCTCCCCCTCACGTGGAGGTGTGAGCACAGGTGGAGAAAGAAGATAAGCCTTGAGATCATCAAAGGATTTTTGACAATGCTCATCCCATTCAAAATGAACATTTTTATGGAGGAGGTGATGAAAAGGTTGACAACGGTCTGAAAGCTGTGAGATAAAGTGACACACTGATTGAAGGCATCCTTGAAGACCATGAAGTTGTTTTAAGTTGGAAGGAGGAGGCATCTTGATGATAGCCTTTATTTTTGTGGGATCGACCTCAATACCCCTGATAGAAATGATAAACCCTAAGAGTTTACCAGTGAGAATGCCAAATACACATTTAGATGGATTTAGGTGAAGATAGAAATGAATGAGTCTCTCAAAGAGAGGCGCAAGGATGAGAAGATGATCTGATGGTGTTTGGATTTACCAAGGATGTCATCGATGTAATCTTCTATAGTTTTGTGTAAGAGGTCATGGAAGATGTAGGTCATCGCATGCGTTGATAAGTTGCCCCTGCGTTCTTAAGACCGAAGGGCATGACGCGATAACAGAAAGTTCCCCAAGGGGTTATGAAGGAAGTCTTATGTTGATCCTCTAGTGTGATGAGAATTTGATTATACCCAAAGAAACCATCCATAAGAGAAAGCATCTCGTGGCCTGTAGTTAAGTCCATGAGTTGGTCGATATTAGGTAGAGGGAAATCATCTTTCGGGAAAGCGAGATTGAGATCCTAAAAGTCGGTGCAGATTCAAATTTTCCTAGTGGCTTTGGTTATTGGTACTATATTTGAAACCCATTGTGGATAGTCAATGGGTTGGATGAAGTCGGCTAAAAGCAAGCACTGCAACTCTTCTTTAATGAGGAGAGCTACACGAGGATGCATCTTACGTAGTTTTTGTTTAACTGGTTTGATGTCTGGAAGAATGATGATATTGTGGACCACATGATGTTAGGATCGAGGCCCGACATATCTTCATATGACCAAGAAAAAGCTTGGTGATAGTCAGAAAGAAAGGCGGTGAAGTCTCCTAACTCTTGTGGGTTAAGAGATTGGCTGACCTTAATGATGAGGGTCTTCAGAAGTCCCTATATTAAGGTCGACGGTGGCTTCATTGAGAAGCGTAGATGTGTCAGAAGGAATGGTTTTAGGAAGATAAGAATCCTCTACCCCCAGATAAGTAAGGAGAATCATCATCAGAATAGTGGATAGTATTGATGGTAGGAGAATCATCTCGACTATTTTGGGGTAGACTAATGGTATGGAAGTGACCTTGCCATTAGTTTTATAGGTCAGTGGACCTAAGGAAATGGAATTGACTAAAAAAAAAGTTAGATGGGATGGAAACGGTGTCATCTACATCAAGCGATGCTTCAGACATGATGGGAGAAGATGGTTCCTCAATGGAAAGAGGCTCGAGAGAGAATGGTGATGGTGGCTTTCGAGGGAGGTTTGAATCCTAAACCAAATTTTTGATGTGGTTTAAGAGTTGGAATGGATGTGAGGTCATGCACACCCTGTTCATACTTTCCCAAGGCCAAAGCCCTTCCACGTGCATCGATATAGGTAAGTCTTTGCAAACGTGGGATTATGTAGATGATCAAACCCTGCAGAATAGGTTTGGCCCTAGGAGGAGAGTCTGGATGAAAGTGAGGTGTATCAAGACCACCGTAGATGAAGTTGGTATGTCGATTGGGCAAGACCAATGGTGATAATGTGGTCGAGACTGGTTGATATTCAAGTTGTTTTTCTGGCCTACCATACTCGTTAGGTTTGAGATGGGCGTCAAAAGAGAGAAGGGGAAGCTCCCCTAGTGAGAAACGTTGCAACGTATCTTCCAAATTTTGTAGATCTGGTAGTTTTGTTGCAGGTATGGAAGAAGATGAAGCCTCATCAGGAGAATCAGCATTCTCCTTGAGGGATAGGCCCTGTGGTCATGTCACACTGTGTGGATGGAAAAGGGTCTCTGGATGAGTATAGATTTTTCCCTCATATTGATATTTTATGCATCGATGGAGGGTTGATGGGATGCAATGCATTGTGTGGATCCAAGAGCGTCCGAGGATCATATTGTAGTGGAACTTTCCTTCGACAATGTAAAAAAGCTCGTGAAGAAGTTTCTTGCCTACCCGAATGGGTAGGACCATAGTTCCTAAGGTAACCACCAGCTGATCGTTAAATGATCGAAGAGTGAAAGGTGGAGGTGATACTACGTTCTTTGGCAACTTAAGTTGCTCAAAGGTGTGGGAGGAGATGATGTTGAGTGCAGCACCACTGTCGATCATAGTACATTTTAACGTAGTGCTATTGATTTGAACTGTGATAAAGAGAGGAGCCTCCAAATCCTCAGAAGAAAGGGGAGGAATTTCAGAATCCTCAAAGGAGATGGTAGTTGAAGATCTATTCAACCCAATGACCATCTCGAAAGGCTGAGGCTCATCTGAATTCACCCGTGATGTGGCACAAACTGTCAATCAGAGCCTGGTGATGCTGAGGAGATGACTGAATGAGGTCAAAAGAGACATTTTGATAGGAGCATGGGTGAGTTGTTTCATAACACTCTCCTCAACTGACATGGGAATCTGAGCCGAGGTGAAGCATGAATAGAGACTGAGGTCTTGGGGCTGATGAGGAAGGAGGAGCTCCTTTGGGGGTAGTGAAATAATGACTCGTGGTCGAGAAGTAGTAGGAGATGATGGATTATCATACCATTGTGTTCTAGTGGCGATACGAATTGTTGATTTGAGAGGGTGGGAGGTCATCCGAGCCGACCAAAGTGATATCAATAGAATTGGGAGCCTGAATAGACCATTTAGGCTCAGACGTAGTTGGGATAACAGGAGACACTTGTTCCTCTTCTTCTTCCAATAGAAGATCACTTTCTTCCAAGAGGCTATTAATGACAGATTGAAGGGCTTTACATCCCTCGGTGTCATGACCTAGAGTGCGATGGTAAGCACAAATCACATCAGAGTTAAACCATGAAGGTTTTACTCCTTTGGGATTATAAGGCTTGATTGGAGGAAGTGATATAAATGAGGACTGGATGAGTTGGTGAAGAATTTCAGTATAAAATCCTGTAGTGAAGATGTGGATGGAGGTGAAGGAAGCACTTCTTTAATCTTAGTAGACTGCTGAGGTAAAAGATCCTACATATCTAGTCTGACAGTCTTTTTAGGGACTTTTTTACTTTTTTGAACACTGGGAGAAGTAGCCTTAGGTGCTTGAGATGGAAGCAAGTGAGGCAAGATTGATTTCAGTGAAGGAGGAGCTCCTAAGATAGATTTTGGGGATGACGAAGACATGACAGGTGTTGTAATCTTTGGAGATGAAGAAGGTTGTTTGACCAAAATAGATGATGATTTAAATAAGACTGATTTAGATGGGGGAAGAGTTCCCAAAATAGATTTGATAGGTGGCACAAAAGGTGCCTTGGTTTTTGGTGATGAAGATGATGGTTTTGATAAAAGAGGTGACGCCTTTCAGTAGGTAAATCCACTTTACGAGGCATAAATGAAGAAGATGGTTTTATAGAAGAAGACACCTTTTCAGTGGATAAATTCACTTTTTTATGAGGCGTAGTGAGGGATTTTTGAGGGAGGACACCAAGAGTTTTGATGGTCCTGAAATATTGGTTTTCCCTTTTTAGGGATGGTGACAACTTGACCGCATAAGGTGATTGTAACCTTTTTCAGAGGAAGTGGAGGAGATGATACCGATGATGTGACTTTAGACTTAAATTTCAACTATTTATGTCTAAGTTCGGGAGTCAGAAGTATGGGTGTCGATGTTATCTCTTTAGATGTTTCCTTAATAGGAAAGGAAGCACCGAAGGTGAAAGAGGTAGATAATGAAGAAGCAGCTTCTTGTGAGGAGAGTACTTTAGATGTAGTAATCGTGGGTGTAACTACTATAGGAAAAGAGACAGGAAGAGTCAAGATCGAAGATGCTTCCGAAGGCATAGAAGTTGGTACTACTATGGGTATGTTGACCAAAGGCATGGTTGCAAAAATGGGAGCAAAAAAAGTAGAAGTGTCCGTAGTGGAAACTTGAAGAGATGTTAATGACTCAAGCACCGAAAGAATGCCTGACGATGAGATAGATGGAGATGACACTATCTCAGGTATAGATGGAAGATCAGATAGAGAGACAGAGGGAGATGACTTTGTCTCCAACAATAGAGGAAGACTCGAAGATGGACCATCTGAGGATGGTGGAATCTCGAGAGGTTGAAGGAGTGGAAAGAAGTTCTGATTCAGTCGACATGTTTGTAGATGGCTCAGAATTAGAAGAAGAACTATCAGCAGAAATGAAGTTGATAGTATGTGTTTTTTTTTAGATCCCGAAGCATCATTGTTTGGGGAATGATTTGGAAAAGGTTGTTTAAAGACGTCAAGCACCTGATTTGGGGGAGCGTTTGGGTTATCCAGAATAAGCTCGCCTCTATCAATGAATTTTTGGATGAGTTTTTTGAAGGTCTGACATCGTTTCAATGTCATGGCCTTTGTTTCTATGATAACGACAAAAATCATTTTCACGATACCAGAATGGTCGTTCTTTGTTCTCGTCAAAATTTCTAATAGGAGGAAGTTCGATCATGTGAACTTCCAACATTTTGTCTAAGATAGAAGCATATGACTCCCCCAATGAAGTAAAAGACCGAGATGGCAAGAGGTCCTCTTCGAGGAGATTGAGAGTCTCTCCGAGGTATTTGATTGGAAGTGTTATCAGATCATGATGTTTTTAAGACAATAGCGTTTGTGGACCCCTGATTCTTGTCTTTGTTAGAAGAAGAAGGGTTTGATTTTGTAAACCGAGAAAAATCTGGTTTAGACTTAGAGTGAAGTTTTAACTTTCCTTGTTCGATGGCATGAGACTCAAGTTTACGTGCCATCGTAAAGGCTTCTTCAAATGTATGAAAGGTTTGAATCCTTAAAGTGGAAGAAATATGATTGGTGCAAGATCGAGTAAACAACTTGATTTGCTGAGATTGAGGGAGGGAGAAGGACAACTGATTTATTATTCCTCTCCATCGAGTGACAAAGTCTGCAATAGACTCATCATCGAATTGATGAATGTTATAAAGGTCCGTGATCGAGATCTTATGTGTGATATTTATTGAGAAGTGCTCAACAAACATCTGGGCTAATTGAGAGAAAGAAAATAGAGAATGTTGGGGTATGTTATTATACCAGTCTAAAGTGGGCCCTGCTAAAGACATAGGAAAGGTACGGAGCATAAGCTCCTGATCTTGGATTATAAGGTAGCAAAGCATGTTTAAATGCTCACAGGTGTTGTTGAGGGTCCTCCCGACTATGAAATTTTGAGAACTTAGGAAGTTCCCATTGGGGAGGATAAGACCTAAAAGCCACTGATGGATGAATTGGTTCATTACATATTTCTTCAAAAGAGTATGAAGGGTGAGCCCCTTTGGTGGAGACTTCTAGGTCTGTGATTTTTTTGAAAAGAAGTTGGATGACATCTGATTGAGGAGGGGGCATGTTGGTATGTCCCGTATAAGAAGTGAATGGTATGTTCTATTGAGGTGTTAATGGGGGATTCATTGTTGATTAACAGGATGATAAGAGGAATAGCTAGGGCATTCTGGGTGATGCCTGGTGAGGTATCTGGTGTGAAGGAGCTTGAGTATAAATAGGTTGTGAGATGACAAGTGGTTGAGAGAAAGACTTGAATGAATAATGGAGCCTGTGATTGGTGGGTTCCTACACTTGCCGACTGAATCGGAATGGATTGAGGAATGTGGGTGTTGATTTGATTTGATATGGTTTGTGACGTGGGAAACATCCTCTGAATGAGGCTTTTGACTGCCGGATTAGTTATTAAGGGTGTCGATGCCAAGGGATGGGTAAAAGCCATTATCGCTGGAGCCGTGGAAGAAAGACCAACTGGAGGATGAGAAAGAGGAATGGACTGACTCGTAAGAGGGGGTTGGCTCAAAGGGAGATACTGACTTTGAGATGTAATAGATGACATAGAAGAATTGACAAAAACTTGTGGGAGTGTGGATGCACTCATCATAGCTGAAGAAGAGGGCCTCTCAAAAGTAGGTTGTGGGGTAGACGAGGTAGCTACTATACTAGGGATAGGTAGTGTCATTTGAGAACCAATCGACATGGTTGGTGGAAGAGAAAAAGGAGGCATAGATGCGCCACCTTCTTTCATGGTTCGAGGTGAGAAGAAGCATGCCAACTAGTTCTATGAGAGCCTGGGATGGCTCATGAGGATAATTGTAAACCTGTTGGATTGGTGGTCCATGATCAGATATTTGAGTAGACTTATGCACTAAGTAGTCCATAAGGGCTACTAGGTTGTGGTCAAGGAGAGCCTGAAATTTAGGATCTCACGAGGAATATACTCTATATCAAGGATAGATGATGCCTCTGAAGGATCGGGGGAAGCCGGTCGTGATGGGATCATTTTAGGATAATAGAAAGGATTATATGACCAAGATGGGGAACCAACTAATATTGGTCCCGAAGAAGACCCGAGGGGTGCGAAACATCCAAATTAGTGGGGTCTCAGATGAGGAAGAGGCTGTTGAGCCATTTTTCTAGATTGTGACCGGGTAATGACCGACATAAACAAGCACAAACACAAAAAAGAAAAAGAGATTAACCTAATTAATGCATAGAATAATTCAAGCAGCATAGGTGATTATCTCTTTTAAGTTTTCATGCTTTTAAGAAAGAAAATGTTAGGGAAGGCTTTTGGAATGGGAACTACTCAATTGGACAAACTAAGGATGGTTTGGGGAATGTTTTGGTGAGGAGTCCCGAAGGCACTTCAGTAAGTGAAAGACTGGTACGTGGCTTGATATAGGGGCCTACCCCCGCACTTCACACACCATACGATAAGGGAGTCGGGTGCTTTGCCAATATATACCAGAACTTTCATGAATTTGTAGTGTGGCCCGAGTACCGCGTAGGCTCTTCCTCTTGGATGTCACTTCCAAGTAGGCGAGGCCAGGGAAGGAGTTTTTGTTTAAATGCTTTATACCTAGTGATTTTGGCTTTGTGTGCAAGGGTGAAAAAAAAAACAAATCAAATAGTGTCACTACCGATTTTGATTAATTTTCCAGCCTATTTAGAAAACTAGGTGAAGAACATACAACAAAAATGAAAAAGAAAATGTTCTTTTTAAGCACTAAAACCGAAGTGTTTGATTTCAATGAAGACAAGTCAAACAAGTTCTTTCCCAATGTGATTAATTCATTTTAAGCACCAAAGCCTGAAGTGTTTGAGTGTGATAAAAACAAACAAACAAGTTCTTTTTAAGTTCTTAAAAAGGAGAAAACACCGCAAAAGAGAAATACCTGTAGTTTTTAGCTCTCAAGGTGGGTGGATTTTGAAAAGTGCGTTTGTTGAGATTTTTTTTTTTTTTTTGATCAATCCCGTGAACCTGCTCGCAAGACAAGTTTAAGAAAAACACGCAATACAAGAAACCCAAGAAAATATATCCAGATAACTAGATACTAGTGGAAAGAAAATTTCTATTTTAAGAATTTAGAAAATTTCAAAGAAATGACAATTTTGCACAAAGAGATGAATCTAAAATGCAATATTGAATTCAAATGAAAAATTTACTAATCTTTAGAAATAGAAATTGGAATTGAGATTTGCAAAAAAAAAGGAGCTTAACTTTGCAAATTTAGAAAAAGAAGCAAGACTGAAATGAAGAAAGGAAATGCTTAAGAAAAACTGATGAAAATCAGTGAGGAAAAAGAACAAAGCTCAAAACTGGAAAAGAGATGAACTTACCAATAAGGGACTTTGGTAGGGTCCCACCGGGCATGCCAGATGTTGATCAAGAATTTCGCACTTGTTACCTGTCCAAGTCAATGAACCAAACTAAACACAAAAACCCGGAAAAACTCAAATAAAGTCGATACCTGATTGATTGGACAAGATTCAAAGATATAAATGGAAAAAATGTCGATGAAGTCAAGATGGGTGCACATGAGCAATCCTGTGGAGTAGATCCAAGAACCCTGCAATGCACAAATGCTTAACAGAAAAAAACAATGTTAGAAGATAAAAGAGTGAACTGCCCGAAAAGTAGGTCCAGAAGTGATGAGCTTCCTCGGTGGATGTCAGTTCACATTCTCAATTAAGGATAAAGGCATACATGATAAAAGATGTAAGCAAATGTTTAGATTTTCTGATTTTAAGTTGCAGACAGAATGTAAAAAAACAACAAAAACTAAAAGAAAGCAGGAAACTGTAAAAATAGAACTGAAATTGTGTTACCTAAATTCTGTACTTTTTATAGGTTGGTGGCATCGATCAATGATAGTGATCGGTGCATCGAAGGTTTGGTTTAATCATTGATTGAGATGGAATTGGGAATCGATTGGAAAAATCAGCGTCGATGGAAGATTAATCGGCGTCGATCGGACTGGGTCGGCATCGACCGAAAGCAAATTACAGAAATCCATGAAGGGGAATACCTGGAAAATGCTTGATTGATGATTGATGATTAATGAAGGGAGTTGTGGAGACCCGCAAGAGCTGTAGACATGTGGATAGAGTTCCACCTTGGCTGAAGGGAAAATTGGGGATACCAGAAGTTTGAGGAACTTCAACAAAGTTTCTAGAGTTGTGCGAGTAGAGTAACAATACACCTCTTAGGGATTAAAATGCACAGAACTCACTCTCTCTCTCTGATAATCTCTTTAATTGCTCAAACAAAATAATCTCCAGTGACCATCTCTTGAATCTAACCAAGAGAAGAACTCTGGTCATATATTTATAGTCGGCGTCGAATCGAGATAAAATGGCGCTGTTTCAGAAGAATCGCGTCGACCGAAGATCGATCGATGCCGATCAAGGAACAGTCTCCCAAAGAGGCAAAGAAATGAGTTGTGGGGATAAGAAACTTATCCCTCCAACTCAAATATGGGTAAAACCCATTGCACATGTTTAGGAGAGGAGAAAAAGGTGGGATGGATGAAGAATAATGATACGGGAGGTTGGGAAATGATATGGGATGAATAAGTAGTTGGAATAATGGTAAAAAAGGTAGAATTACATGGTTAATGTTTAATTATCCATGGGTGAAATATAATGGGGTGGAATAAACTTAGGATAGGTATTTTAATTAGATAATTAATTAATATCCTAAGAGAGAAGTAGTGATATAAAAGTGCACCGGGTTGCCCAAGAATAGAATAGGTAAGCGAACACGGGGGACACTAAATTGTGTAACCAAGGGTCGTATAATCGCTATCCGAGAATCTGTGGGGTAGCACTTGAGTGGATGTGGTGGTTCAAGAATTGTTCTCAAATGTAGTGACATTCGACCTCAATGTGCTTTGTTCTTTCATGGAAAAGTGAATTTCTCACATGGCTTTGACACACCATGATTGTCAGTAGTGAATGATGGGTGGATTTTCTTCAGAATGCCCATATCATCCAAAATGTGATGTAAACAAATAGCTTTACACATAGATCCTTATTCAATGCGATAATCTTCCTCGGTGGATGAGAGAGAAACAATAGTTTTACTTCTTACCGATCCATGAGATAGGTTGAAATCGAGATTAAAATATAACATGTAGTTTATTTCTGTTATCATGAGATCCAACATAGTCCGAGTTTGTATATCCCTGCAAGAATAACTAAGAGTTCTTCTGATACTCTAGAACATATTTAACTATACCTCGGACATATCTCAAAACATGCTTCATCGCTACCCAATGACATTTTTTTCGGCTCGCATGAATCGAGAAATATAGATCACATCAAAGAAAATGTTTAGTCTAGTATACGAGATAAGTGAATGGAAATGGGGGACCAAAAGGGGGTCAAAAGTGGACACATTTTTCCTAAAATCAACAAAACCTGAACTTTATCTAATAATTTGGCATGCATATGCTAAAAATTTGACAATGTGATAAGAATAAGTACCATAGTGCTCAGAATCTAGTTTCTAAACTAATTTTTTTAAAATGGTGGATATTAAGAAGGTCAAATGTGGTGCACACACAAATTATGTTTATTTTTGTGTCAAAAAGATAAAAACTTATTGTGCGTGCACCCCCTCCCATTTTTTGAGTTCTATAAATTATTTTTCAAATCGCTTTAGTAGAAATTTAGCTAAGACCATTTACGAGGTCCCACTAATTTTTCATCATTTTTGGATGAATATATAATTTTAAAATTATTTTTAAAAGTGTAGACATCCCAAAAATGAAATATTTGTGAGTACGCCCCTGTAAATTTGGGAAAAGTAGTCTATTTTTTTAATGCGTGTAGAATGGAGTTTAGACAAGGCATTTATTTTTTAAATTTGGATGAAAAAATCATAAATTGTGCACAAAAACGTATGCATACATTTTTGCAAGAAAATAAGGCACTAGTAAAAGAAACTAAGGATGAAATCCTTAAACTAACTATATTTTAGAAAGATGTATATCATCACCAAGGTAAAACCGAGATTGACGTCTTACTATAATTTTTTTGGAATATTATGTTATAACGCATGAGATATCAAGATGTACATGTGAGATTTTGATGTTTTTTAATAAAACATAGATTTATTCACAGTTACATAGTCCAAACCTTAGGTTTGGATATCCTAGGAAAATTTAATCTCATGGATTGAGAATTTCAAACCTAAAGAAGTTGAAATGCGCTTGTGTAATAACGCGAGCAAATTTTTGTTTGCAATGTTGCATACGTGCATTTGGGAGGGATATATTTACTAAAATAAATGTTTAAGTATAATAAATAATAAAGTATAAATATTAAGAAATTATTTTAGTAAATATAATAAATTAGGGTCACTCTGCACCTTATGGAACTAGTCTCATAGTTCCATGAGTCACGGTTTAGGAGATAGTTTTTATAATCTAATCTAGTCTATACATAGGTATTTTTTCAGGATTTCAACATTCAGCCCTAAATCTTTTAAGGTTTAAATTCTGCAAGCGATGTCTATTTTGGGAAAGAATATAGTTATTGTTTAGGTTTTTGTGCTTCTTGGATTGTTTAATGACATTTGTAAGAGTGTTATATGTGTCAAAATTATAATTTACAAATGTCACAACTCCCAAAGGTAGTGACAATTGATCAAATATATGGACTCATGAATTTTCCCATGAACATGGAGTTGAATCCATAATTTCATCTTAGAATATGGTAGAATCATACTATGGATGAGTAACTACTTTACAAGCTTAGGGAATTCATCTTTAAGAGGAACACTCAAGCGATCCCCCACAATCAAAAATGCAAGGAGTAACCTTGGTTCCCATGTTTGCATGTATATAATCCTTTGATCCTTATAATATAGATTAACAATAGTAAGGTGTGGGAAAGAAGATGATCTATCTAAGGACCCCATAATATCTTCATTTGTTTAATATAATAATAATATGTAACTTGAAGAGTTAGAAGCTAAAATAGTGCATCACATCGATATATTTATAACACTCAACAAAAGTTAGGGTAGGAGTGGGTGAAAATGTGCAAAATATTTCACACATTCATTTACTTTATATGGAGAAAGAGACTCAAGACTTTCATCAAGATTTATACTAAGTAAATTAGTTATATTCTCACCCTAGTGTAGGAGTAGGGAGGTTGATTCAAGTGCCACATACTTCTTATGTAATCAAATCTACATCAACATTAAGAGAAATGCTTTCGAGATATAATTTTATGTTGTTCCCAAGAAAACTTGAAATAATTTCAGATTTGGACAAGACACCAATGAAATAATTTCATGTTGTGAAAAAGGAATTTGGAAAAAGTGGTAAGAGGGTGTTGTCAAGAAAAATTTATGGTATGAACAATTAAAACTTTTAACATGACAACTAAGCCCACAATTTAATAATTCACTTCCCTATCACTTGGTGTGTCCTTCCTCTGGGCAACCTACCTTAGTCCCACTCTCAAGATGGTCTATAAAAAATTATTAACAAGGTTTTAATTTTGTTTTAATGTGTAGGGATGATTGAATAAGATGATTGATGAGTTCAGTGTGACTTGATGGAAGATAACTTCCTCTAGAGGCCTAAAAAGGCCATTCTGAGCTAATCAAACACCCTTTAAGAGAGTTCAAGAAATATATTAAGCATCAGAGAGGTGATGTCAAGGAATATTGGAAGTGTTGGAGGAAATTTATGAAGATTTAGGAAAGGTTTTCTCATTTAAGGACAATGTTCTCAATAATGGATTTTCTATGTGCAAGGAAAAAACACTCTACAAAATTTTTTTTTTTCGGATGATTTCATGATCTCGGTAAGGAGTTAGGAGGAAAACAACAGGCACTAGAAATATATGTGAATCATATACATGTTGTTAATATCCAATTTTCTCTAATACTTGAATGTTTCATGAAGAATTTCAAAACAGTGTAGTTACCCCTTTCGGTTCCAGACAAAAATGGCCCTAAATTTGTAATCTCTAGAGAGATGGTCACCACATAGTGATAGGTGAATATTTGTAAATGTTGATAAGTACCTATTAGAATGGGTACTATCATAAATAGACTATTTTTACCATGGGTGAATATATCATGAGGATGGGGCCAAATTTTGTGAGTTGAAAACACCTTCCTAACACCCTAGGTTGTGTTTTTGAGTGACGAAACTTCTAACATGAAAAAGTGGTAAAAATGAGTTACCATGAGTTGAAATCATGTTTCTAAAACATCAAGTGATGACTTAAGTGTTTAGAAACACTATTATGAAATCTGAATTATTATGAGAATATGAAAATCTCTTATAATTACAGGGAAAGAGTGAGGATCAATATCTTACGTTTCTAGGCCTCTACAATTAACCATAGCGATCACAAATAAAATCCATGACGCTTAAACCATTTTTTGATTATATATCACTTACTGAAATAGGTATTTACCATGTAGATGGAAATATTTCTCATTGGTTGAGATTCTTGTCATGTGGCCATCTATTGGAGTAAAATGAGGTGGTTGTAATGTCCTTCCTCCTTTGAAGTGTGATCACACTACAAGGTTCAAATGAGTGTTTAAGAACACTACCAAGTGAGTGAAATCAAGTGAAACTCGATGATTTCTCATTCTTACATACATGGTGCTTTATATGAAGACCATCGAATTACCTCTCCCGGCTCCAAAATTCTACTCAAGATGGAATATACTTGAGGATACTAATACACCTCTTTTCTCATATGCATCTCATGGATATAGATGATGTATTGATTCTTCACACATGATGGTCCTGAAACTTCGGTAGTTTGACTAGCTCATCTTGGATTTTTCCTTAAAGAGGTTTGAACATGATAGAAGAGTCAAGATATGATGATCCTCAACATACTCCATGAGCTTCCCATTTCACCTTTGAACATGATGAAACCCTTTTTAACTTCACAATTCACTTCCCTTGACCAAGATGTCACATGAGTGGAAACATGCTTATAGTATCTAGACACATCTTCACTTGATTTCTCCTCATGGAAATAGGTTTCCTCCTCTATATGGAAGGATTGATCCCCTGAATGATACGTAAAGGAATGTTTGAGTGTGAGATCCATATTCTTGAAAAATTGTTAACATATTACAAAATTTATTAATATGTAGAACAATTTTATAATGGTAGTTAGGATAGTAATTCCAATCGCATTGAATCATTGTGAAAGCCACTCCTTAAATTACAAGATGTGAGCACATTGCCAAGTATTGATTAAGTGTTTAGAAAAATCTCAAGAGAAATTCACCATTTGTGATCTCGAGATGAATATCGTCACCACTCATTGTGATCCTTTCTCATCATGCTCATGATGATCATTTCGTTTATGAATTGAATTTCAATGGGGTTCTTGATGTTTGAGATCCTTCACAGACCTCATGATTCTCTTGATTGCACCCATTTTCCAAGTGACTTTCTATTACGCATTTTACGCATAATTTTTCCTCTTAACTCATTCCCAGGAACTCTAAAATATTCCATAGAAGACAAAATTCTCCATTTCTCTCATTCCCTACACACCGTATACCCTTTGTTTAATAGATGGATCCTAAATGATATCTTCTTTCCTAAATTTTCCTAAAATAATTCATAAACATTCAATTCTATCTAAAATCACCCTTAGATGCTTTAGATTTTCCCTAAACATTCTTGAAGTGTGTTTACTAACTTTAAAATGGCCAAAAATGGCCCTTTTAGGGCTCTGGAAGAAGTTATCTTTCACTGAATCTTACTGAAATAATTTATCACCTTGGGTAATCATCCTTACACACTTATTTTCTTAAAAGATTTTTAGGAATTTACTTTAAGCGGGGTGAAGGTTGAATTAAAATAAGGCTGGTGAGAGGAAGGATGCAAAGTGACTTGAAATGATGCACATATTGATGTCTATAAAGAGGAAATGGATTCAATATTTCTAAGCCCTTAGTCCTATAACTTATGCTTACATATTTTTATCATTTATCTACATTTTTGTGTTCTTGGTGTTATATTGTTGATGATATTCAGATATATCTAAGTAATTTCATTACAAATATATAGTGGTAGTTCATGAAATCTAGCATTTACTTCCAACCTTGACTATGTTTTGTTAATTCTCATGGTTTTTCTCACCTAAAGCTTAATGTTGGGAGCATATCAGGTGTCCATAGATCTAGGTTATAAAAGAAGAAACTTGAATTTAATCCTCCTAAAGCTTATTCAATAGGTAAATGAGTAAAGAAGGGTGTGTATGATAAGAAATCTAAATTTTCTCCCTATCAAGTTATCTAAAACCCTATTTTGGGGTTTCAACAAGAAAATATTAATATGTCATATGTTAAGGATTCTTAGAAGATAAATCTACATAGAATTGGGTTATAAAACTTAGGAGTCTTCTTGAGTCACATTATTGTGGAGAAGAATTTGATATTATTGCGTAGAATACCATTTTGATCAATTTTATCCACATGGAATTATAAATTGAAGTTTAATCACATGTTCATGACCTCCACAATGTATTGAAATCATTACCAAGCACTAATTAAGTGTTTAGAAACACTCTTGGGATGTATGCATTCATTGAGAGTATGATATGGTTGCTTTAGCATGTTGGGTTTTAAATTTGTACTTTAATCAACCACGGTCAAAGGACAAAAAGTCCTTCCTCTTTTGCCGGGAGAGGCTACCTTATTGAAAGCAAGCAACAAAACTTATATACAAATGTACAACTTTCAAAGTGTGGATTCTGATACTTTGAAACATTCATATGCCCAAAGATCATAAATACAAAAGAATGGAAGAAGAAATGAGATGAGAGAGGAAGAAAATAACAATACTTTCAGGTAATATAGATAGCAAAGTATAACCTTATTCGTATTGAGCTGGGAGATGTAGAATGGAATCATTCACGTTTACAACATATATAATTTCACAGACACAAAGTTCCCGAAATCATATTAACAAGAACACAAAGTTTCTTAGCATGCAAAGATAGATGATTCAAAAATTCTAACAAGGAAAGAAAGAATAACAGAGGAAAAAGAGGGAAAAGACTTCTATATTGATTATCCTTGAATCTATTAAAATTTCAAGAATGCCAGGATCCCCCTTATCATGAGCCAAGCTCAACTTTTATAGATCAAGCCCGAGAGAAGAAGAAAAGGAGGCAGGAAATCAGATTGGAAATTCAAACACTAGCCATCAGTGCTCCTACAATTCTCCCATAATCTACCAAATCTGGTTCCCCATGCTTGTTTGTCATGTTAGAGAAGATGGCCGACCAAAATCCATAACAATACCAGTAGTGGAAGCAGTCAGATCCCGCACTAACGGAGTGGAAGACGTTTTTAGATTTTCAACCATCAAAACCTACCAAAAATAATATTTTATGTTTCCATAGTGTGGAGGAAATTGAGATATTTCCAACGGTACCAATTTTTTGAATTTTAAGCACTGGATCAAAAGATATGCCCATTTGAATATTAGGGTCATGGGCACACAATATTTGAAAGAGTCTATCCGTTACCGGGTCTATGGGGAAGCCTCGCTCACCTTGAAGATTCGACTTCTTCCTTACGCTCTTGAAATCACGCTGGACTGTAATGACACATGGTGTCTTCAGCGAGCTCCTGGAGTTGCTTTATATTTTGCGTGAGTCTCTTTGCTTAGCGGGCCAAAAATATGACCCTAGACACATGGAGGCTTGGCGCTTGTTTGGGGATCACCTTTTGGACCATGCTTTGAAATTGTCTCTTGATGCAACACGTGGCACCGTCTGTTATTTCTCTATACTTAGTCAATTTTAGGCCCACCCTGTCCACCCTTTTGAATTTTAATTATTGACTCTGCCCCTCTTTGGGCCTAGGACACGTGGAGGGCTAGCGAAAGTTTGAGTCCCCACCTTGGGCTCCTATCTTGAAATTACACTGAGTCGAGACTTGTAGCATCCGATGAGTCAAAGAATTTTCAATGCTCGATGCAACCTTTTGGGTTTACGGATGCGTGGAGGCCTCGGAGCTCATTTAGGTCTCGGCTTGGGATTTAATCTTTGAAGGAGCACCGTTTGAACACTTGGTAGCATCCACTAAATATCTATACCTAGCCAACTTCCGGGGCTCTTTCGAATCATTTCGAGCTTGACGACTTCAAGCCTTTGCCATTTCTTCTCCTTTGAGCCTTTAGTTCTTTAACACTATTCTCTCCTTCCCCGACCATGCTATTCCATTTTAGAGCCTACTTGCAACTTGTTTGTTGGATTTGAAGCATGGGTTCATTTGACAAAGCCATTTTTTGAATTTCTTCTTGCACGTGGTCAATTGATCTTTTGTAGGCCGTGCCACTCTGTTTGACCTTTTTCTTATATTTTTTCTTTGAAGTGTTGATGAAGCATGATAGGGTAACGGGCATAGGAGGAATACTGTTCAAATGTTGGTTGATGGGTTACTACGTGTGTATGACTTCGAATCCACGGCCTGATCGTGAGAGCTTCCCTTTGGCTAGGAGGAACAACATGTAATGAAAACAAGACCACCGGAAGGAATTAAACAATATGGGTAGTGAAGTGCCTAACATGAGCTAGATCGGGAAGTATGATACTTCTAGCTAGGTCTATCACCCACCGTGAAAAGTGGAAGAAAGTGAAGTAATATGTCCTTTTTAGTAGGTAAGAAAAAGGACCTGGAACCGACGTCGGTTGGGTATAACCGATGGTGGTCATAGGTAACCGATGACAGTTACTATGAAATTTAAATAGTGATGAAAGAAAGTGGTTGTGAATTAAAATCTGATGTAGAATCAAACCCAGAATTCTAGGAATGATGATGATATGGCCTAGGCACACTCAGGTGAAGCTGAAATACACCAACTATGATGAGGAGCATGCAAGGATGAACAAAAAAGTGATGAACGTGATCTCTCACCTCAAAACGCGAATAAGCAAAACACTAAGAAAATGCGATCCTAGGAGTGCCTTTTCTATTATGTTTGTTTAGCTTATGCTATTTAAGGACTGACACATAAATTGTGAAATAGAGTTTTTGGTGAGGATCGGATTCCTACAAAGAAGGAAATATACAAGATGATGTTTTAGGTATGTTATGGTGGGGGCGGGCTTCTCTCTAAAGTATGACTTAACAGAGTAGCAAGCTGGGTGCCCACTGTGCCATGATCGTGTGATCACCTGACTTCTTCTAGGTATGATGTTGTTTAAGAATGTATGTATTTTGAATTTTTGTGTGGTTTGGTAAGACTCAAAGAAAGAGAGAAGGATATAAGTGCTTTTCTACGATTCGTTTGTCAACCATCAGCTAGTCATGACTTCCAACATATAGGTTTCCCTCAATTAATGTGAGCTAATGCAATAAATCAGAATGGAATTTATTTTTTTAAACCCAAATCGAAAATGTGAAATTGGATGACACAATAAGATGAAGAGGAAGAGGGATGCTCTTTCACTACAATGTAGAAAACATGAAGAAATGATTCTTTTAATTACACCAAAAGAAAAGTTTCCTTTAGAGAAAGTAGAAAGAAGAGGTGGATTACCAGGAAGAATATTAGTGTGTACACTTTTTAGAAGGGAAACAAACACACAATTGTTTCCCAGGAATGAATGAAATGCAAGGAACCCCGGATGGGTCCCACCGGGCATGCCAAAATGTTTCACCTTTTTCTTATATTGTTTCTTTGAACTGTTGATGAAATAGATAGGGTAACGGGCATAGGAGGAATACCTGTTCAAATGTTGGTTGATGGGTTATTACACGCGTATGACTTCGAATCCACTAGCTGATCATGAGAGCTTCCCTTTGGCTAGGAGGAACTACCTATAATGAAAACAAGACCACCAGAAAGAATTAAACAATATGGGCAGTGAACTGCCTAGCATGAGCTAGATCCAGGAAGTATGATACTTCCTAGATGGCTGTTAGTCCACTGTTTTAAACAATTCAATGCTATAAACAAAGTAAATCCCATTGTTATTTTGAAATGATTTAGGTATCTCACTTAAAAACACAATAAAAAATTAAATCTAATCTAACAGGCTAAGCTAGAATAGAATCCAAAGGTCAAATGATTGGTTCTGGGTCATTGTAGGTTTAATAAAGGTCTCGAGTAGGTCATAGGTAAATGAGGGTGAGATAAAATTAGGTGGGTAGGTCTTTGTTCAGTTGTGTGCTCAGGCATTACACGCAGACCGGTGTCGGTTAGGGGGTGACCGAGCCCAGCGGCGGCTAGGTATAACTTCTTAAAGGCTTGCCATCGTGAGATCTGGAAATGTCACAGAATGAGATTTTGGCCTCCTTTGTGATTGCACAAAGGACTTTGGTTGGTCGGGATGGTGTATTGGGTGATGGGAGTAGGATTTTGTGAGGTTTTAATGGGTATATGGAGGTGGTAGTGTGGAGAAGGTCAATACTGGGGCAAGGTAAACAATGGATGATAAACCGATGAAGAAATGAAATAACCAAGAAAGTATGATGTTATGCTTACTTGGATTTTGTTCTTGAGATCCTATCTCGTGAAGGATGGAGGTGCCGATGATGGGATTCAAGGTTACAAGTGATCACCAACTGAAGAAAAGCTTCGTATGGGTGTATGTACACTCCTCTTTGCTTGGATATATTAGATCGTATTTGGGATGGTCATGCGCAAGAGAAGATGCTCAATCTCCTTCCTTGGATGTGAATTTTCACTGGAATTTACTCTCTGAAGATGTGTTATCTCTATGAGATGTGTTCTTTCTCGTCAAATTTCTCCCAATGTTTTACCAACTTCTAAGTTCCAACCTTGAGAATAAGGTTGTTTTGGGTTAAAAGGGGTAATCATGGGGTCCGAACTTAAGCGACGATGGTTTGGGGTAATCGACCTCGGTCAAGGCGTGGGATTTTCTAGGTTTACTAAACTAGGGAGATCCTCTCGATTTCCTTGGATCTTATGTCGTTATCCCATGGATTAGGATTGGGAGATTCTTATGAGCATGCGGGAATGTGGTTAGAGGGAATGTTGGCATTGATTTTTAGGGTTTAGGTAAGTCTTAGTTAGTTATGGGAACTTGCTAAGAATAGATTTTAGTCGAGTTAGCTTGTTGACGTGTCTAAGTGAATCAGTATGTGTGGATATTATTTAAATAAGATATTTAAATAATAAATATAGTGAGATAATGCATTAATTTAATTAAATTAATACTAGTGGGGTGAAGAGGGATTATGGCTAGGTAAATGTAATAAAGGGTGCTTATATGTCAAGGGACAAAAGGGTAGTGTGACCTAATTTTATCATCTACATTTTGCCCCTTTTTGTTGCATAAGCTTATATTGGTAAGTGATGCTAACAAAAAATAAGATGTGGTTACCCCATGTGTGGGTGAAGGTGATCCCCTCAAACCAGAAGCTGACGAGGTAGCGGAGTTGAAGTGGTGAGTGGTGTGATAAAAGGTAAATGTGAGGAAAAGGCAAGTGGGGACAAGGAAAAAAGGGTGAAAGGTCTACTCGGGAAATATAGGTAATGGGTCAAGGTCACAGTGTAAACGCATGCACACGTATAAACTACATCACGCTACGGAGTTGAAGAGTAGGAAAACTCTACATCATCTGAGGTCAATAGGTTTATCCAAACAAGGGTGAAGTGAATTCGGTATCCAAGGTATAGGATATGGTCAGGAAACATGGCGTAGGTTAGGTGCAGGAACATTTAGGTATGTTCCGGTACACCAAAGGTAGGGTCAAGGTAAATGGTCACGACAATAGGCTAGGTAAGGTCATTAGGTCAATCAAAACAGTATAAATGCCGCAAGCTATATAGCAAACACATGAAGTCAAAGGTCACTAGCGATGGTATAGGACCAAATATCTAGATCGCAGCATGGATAAGGCCGAGGTAGGGGTAATATAATGAGTCCCCAAAGGAGGACAAATGGAGGTAGGAAGTGATGAGGTCAGGAAAGGTAAGGTAATGGGATGGGTAAAAGGTTGGATGGGGTAAAGGAGCAAGGAAAAGGGTGGGGTAAAATGGAAAAGTAAAGGCAATGTGTAGGTAAGGGTGATCGATGGCGGTCATGGATAACCGACTGGTATAGGAAAACTGATGATGGTGAGGTAGGGCACGAGACCGATGCCGGTCAAGGGGAACCGATGTCGGTTAGGTCGGGTTTGTATAAAAACAAAAAATCCATGTTTTTATTATTCATTTGTGATTTGCGAAGTGAAGAAACGACAAAAAAGAGAGAAAAGTGTCCGAGAGGAAATGGGACAGTGAGCTGGCAGTGTGATTTGATGGTGGTTGGGTTGGTGAGTAGCGGGTCCACGAGATCATTGAGAGGATTGATTGGTCGGAGGGTGCGGGTAGATATTTAGTGATGGTAGAGGCTAGAGAGGGCTCGGGTGGACCACCGCATAGTGGCCAGACGTGCCATCGAGATGGTGGTAGTGTGACAAGGTAAGCACCTAACTCTACAGTGTGAATTAGATAGATTAGAGGTTGTGATAGTTGTTTGTTTTTTGTTTTGTGTGGTGTGTTGTATTTTGTGGGTGGGAAAAAGTGAAATCAGGTATAGAGGGGAATAATGGGAAAAAAAAGAGGGGGAGGGTAGTAAATTGGATAGGTGGGGTGGGTAGGGGTTTGGGGTAGTGTAAGTCATAGTAGGTGGGGTAAAAGGGACAAGTGAGAGAGTTTTAGAAAAAGGGGGTTTCGGAAGTCACAAATTTTTCCGTGATGATGGACCGGCGGTCAAGCTTAGGCGGCATCGGTTGGTAAGAACCAAGATTGGTCACTAAATAGGTGACCGATGCCATCACATGGTAACCATGGTCGGTAAGGGGAATCGTATCGGTCACCAAACAGTGACAAATGCTTTGGTTTAAGGGTGACCGGAGTCGGTTAGGCTGAACCGGCACCGGTCAGGGAATTAGGCATAAGGGTCCAAAAAGGGATGTGGGCTAGGTATTTTGAGATAGGTAAAGTAAAAATAGGGTGGAGGGTAATGATAATTGGTGAATATGGGCATGGGAAATGTAGATTAATGTTGTGTTCGATTGGATGGGGAGATCACGGTGATATGCGTGAGGTTCCACCACTACCGGTGACATTACATGGCTTAGAGAGTGTCGTGGAGTTGCAACACATGGAAGTAGTGGGATTGAGTGGTATTCGATGCTACCAACATG